>OU612059.1:225456032-226706032 GCA_914767635.1 Melanostoma mellinum | reverse complement strand
TAAAATTTTCATAATAATAATAATTAAACCAAGTTCGATATTGACCACTTGCGCAGATTATGGGGTGATGCAGAAGTATACAACAACAATACAGTAAGTAGCTCTAAGCCTGGCAAAAATCCTCGATCGAAACCTCTAAGTGGGTGCCGGGCGGGCAATGTTCACTACATATACTTTACCAGTGTCTGTACGATGTCAGACGGTGACAGCCAAGGTGAGGTTGGACTTCTCAATAGCTCAATCCTTAGAAATCTAATCTCACCATAGATACGAGGTTCCTAGTTTCAGTGGTGGTGTGAGCTTTTACAATCCGTGCTGAAGAATTAAAGGTTGGGGGATAAACCAATCAATAACGAGCTCTTCTGGATGCTTGGCAGGGTCCAGAATAGACTAGCCTTACCCCGGTACACGGCTCTGCTGGGGCTGACCTTTTCCTTCCGTAGTTACTCGTGGGACTTTTAATGGAAATTTAAAAAAATAACAAACACACAGACAAACAAACAAACAAAAAGACAAAAAAGAAAACTGGGAGGAGGCAACGAAAGTTGTACACATTCTCCGATTTGACTGCAAAGTCGAAACAGGAATGTGAGCCAACGGACAAACCTTCCACCAGTGGGTTACAAGGCTCGCACACAGGCTCTGAACCAGCTGCAAAGCCAGTTCAGGTCAATTCAGGTCTGTGCAGTGGGAACCAAGAGGGCAAACGGACCGCCACTGCTAATAGAGGGGACGAAGTCCCCAATATTAGCTTAGAAAACAATTCGCCTGCTTTGGTGCTACCATCAAGACAGGACGAAGTGAAACTTAAAAAGAGGGGAAATGGAAGGGTGATCAACGACTCCATCTCCACCTCGAATGCCCTTAAAATGAAGAACACGGACACGGAGGGCCAACCAGACTGGCAGGGTTAGAGAGGCGATTAGCAACCCTACCACTGCGGGTCCGTACGTACCCTCGTCGAGTACAATGAATCCTGGAATTGGTGGAGCGGGAGAGGTGATCAACATCTCCAGCTCGGCCAAGAGGGGGACTCAGAACAAAAAAAAAAAAAACGCCCGCTCAGATGCGTCGCCAAGCCAAAAGGGTAATCAAAACGGTGGGTGGTAAGCCCGCAGCGGAGAGAACCCCGGGTGAGGTTGACAAATTGAAGTGGGCAAATGAAGTTGTAGAAGAGACCAGCCAAGACTCAACGTCGAAGCGAGACAGGTCGTTTGAGGTTGAAAAACCTCAACCCAAAAGGCCAATAGTCGGGGCTAGCGTCCCATCGACCCTGGTGCTGTGGCAATTGGTAAAGGGACAAATTGTTGTCGCTGTAATCGACGGAAGCAATATGGATGGAGACACCTCTGCAGATAGGTGGGCGGACATCTAAGCTCACCTCTCTTTCAAGTTTATACCTGTTATCGAGGTGAATCCGGGACCCCTCCCGAGAATCAGCGAGGCTGGTTGGCATCAAAACCGCGTCAAGCTGATCGCCTGCCAAGACCAGAGATCGCTTCATCTGTATAAACTTGTTATCAGCGGTTTAGGTGAGATCTGGCTAGGTGCTTAGGTAGAGGTTGTGGCAAGGGAGGATATCCAAGCCTTCAAGTTGGATGATATTCAAATTTCTAATGCTGGCAGTATTGCTGTCTAAAACGATGAATAAAGTTGATAGTTTCAAACTCGATTTTAAGTAAACCTACTGGAGACCTATTTTCATGGTTCGAAAACAAATTTCTTAGAATTTAAAGAAAGTCGGAGAAAGAATTATCTATAAGATTTTGCCTTATCAGATATCAGCTGTTAGGGTCTTCCTTTAAATAGATTGACTCGGTTTTGTATATGATAGAGCTGTCTCGAAAACTGAATACCTTGAAACCAAAATTGATCCGCTAACCAAAAAAAAAAAAAAAGTTGACAGTAGACAAGTATATAGACACCAGTCAGTTTCCGAAAGCTTCTTGTTGAAAAACGGAGTAAACGGCGAGCGAGTTGCTGCGATTTGAAATTCAATCGGTGCTACTGGGGAGCAAATAGATCGGTTTCATCAACGAGAAGTTACGATAGGTTATAATAGACTATTTAAACCGAGACAAAAACGAGTTTTGGAAAAATTCCCATAGCCACACCGAAACTAGTGGTGGTTGTACAGGATAGAAGCTATTGTGTGCTGAATTCGTTCACAAGAAACATCTGTCATAACCATCGTTTTCCCTTCACTTCAAGCACATAATTTTGAAGTATTTAATGATATAAATTAATTTGTACTCGCCTAAATCTCTCTATTTTGCAATAAATGAGCGCAATAATACAAATAAAAGCTATTTTTATCAACAAAACTGTGGAAAGTGATCGAGACGTAAAATTGTAAAAATTGTTGGGAACGTTTTTGATCAAATTCTTAGATGAATAACGTTTTTCTCTCGGTGGAAATAGGCTATTGAAGCCTTATTATTTTGGTCGGCGATTGCATTTGGTCATAGTAGACTCAGTTTCACTAGAAAAGCATTGAGAGTAGTGAATTTCTCACAGGTAATTGTAGCCTCAGGGAACAAGTATCTCGCTCATGTTTCACTTCATTTAGCTTCACACATCGTGCTATGGAGTAGCCATAGGTCTGAGTGAAGGGCTTCAAATTGGTGGTGAAAAAAACTGTATTATTCAATTTATTTTAAAGAATGCCCAAACATTTCTTCCAAAACAAATCAGACTTTACTCAACAGCCTTCGTTCTTCTTTTATAACTGTTCTCCATCGTGATGGCGCCTTATGTCTATCTTGTCTAAACCTAAGCCCATGGTCATAATAAAAACAGTCCCTTACCGCATCAAAGCAGAAAATCGTTTTGTATTAAATTAAAAAAACTTATTATAGCCTTGGACAGTTGGGGCGATATATCATACAAACTGACATTTCTTTGATGCTTCCGAATCAGTTCCTTTGAAATGAAAAATATATCCTCCATAAAGGAATTGTGGTTTCTTTCACATTCGTGACCTATCAATGTCGAAACTTCTTTTAAAATCAAAAGAATGTACGTACATATACATATTTCGTCTCAAGCGATCGATTTCAAACTCGAATGTGTGTCAGTACGACATGTACCACACCGAGTATATTCCCAAAAGAATGTTAAAGTGAACAAAAAAAAAACACAAAACACAAAACACTCTGCTGACGAAATTTTAATAAAAAAACAAGAAAACGAAAAACAAAAGACGAAAAGTGCAAACCAATGTAACGGGGAAACCTTAAGCTATATCAGTTCCGGAAAAGAGAAGAAAACGGATAACCGGTCAAGGTTGAGTCTTCTACTTTCTTGAGTGATGAATCTTCTTCTTTTGCAATTTCGATTGAAAGCATTTGTTCGCTTTCTATTCTTCTTTTCTCAAGCAAACGAATAAAAGAAGAAAATAAAAAAATGCAAAAACTTTTGAAACCATCGAAAGCAACGGAGAATTGGTTGCGCTTTTCTTTAAGTAAAATTATTTGAATGTCATCTCACCCTTGGAATGGTTGGTTGCAAATACCTTAATGCGTTGAGGAATTACACTTTACTCTATTATATTCCTTCTACCCTAAGAATGACGTTGTGGTATACGAAATAATAGTGCTCACAATTAGGTGACCTTAATTGCATTGTTAACATTTTTCCCTTCCAATGTTTTTTTATTTTATTTTTGAATTAATCTGCGCCACACGCAAATGGTATGAGTTTTCCAAATAAAATTTAATTATCGGCCTTTTAGAGAGTTTTGTTTTCAAAGAATGGTAGTGTTTCTGAAGTGGAAATGGTTTGCACGCTACACACAGGGAAGTTCGTCGGGAGATTTAAAAAAAGAAAAAAGATTCTTGTGTTCATAATTGTGATTGCGAGATTGCTTTGATGAACGAGTACAGTAATTAAAAATAGATGCGTTAGTAAAATCTGACAGCATGATGACGGTTTCAAAGCTTTAAGGCTCTGGGGACTGACTCAAGTTGATATTTGAAATCATTACCTTTTACCACGTAGACCAATGTAAATGGTGAATTTACGACTTTACTTTGTCATCTGGGATTGAAAAATTAGAAAAAAGAAAAGCTCTTCCGTAATCAAGGATCAAATGAAAAAACCTTAGTTTTGGTTTAAAGGTATTGCCTGAAATGCGTTCTTGAGTAGCAGAAGTTTTATATAAAATAGAAAACTGTAATCGGAAGTTATTGCACAAAAGAGTTGTATATCATCGACTTACAAACACAAATGTGAGACCCTTACAGCTCCTGTTACAAAATATCCAAATAAAGTTATGATAGTCTAAGAAGCAGCAACTGAAAAGGCTAAGAAAACCCTAATGATATGCAAAAGTATAGCAGGGAGATCATGGGGTTGTAAACCGAGCATTATTCGGTGAATGTACCTAATGATGGTAAGACCTACCCTTACCTATGGAGCGATAGTCTGGAACAAGAGAACTGACTAAGTGACCACTAGAAAAGCATTAGAAAAAATACAAAGACTTGCGTGCATATGCAAATCAGGAGCAATGAGAAGCTGTCCAACTGCGGCTTGGGAAGTATTGCTAAATCTGACACCTTTGCACCTGGTAATAAGAAGCATCTCAAATGCAACGATAGCTAGATTTGCCAAAGAGACTGAGTGTGTCCTGGAATCTAGCGAAAAGAGTATAATATCGAACGAGTTACCACTCATTGACTTGGGATAGCAAGACTAAGGAATTCAAATTCGATAAGCTCTTCGACGTTGAGCTTAGTAACAAAAAGGCACGGCAAAGTGAAAAAAAAACCTACTCAATTAAGACCCATGCAATAAAATGGTATACAGATGGCTCAAAAACAACGGAGGGAACTGGAGCAGAAATTTTTGGGCCAATAACAAAAATTTCAGTACCTATGGGAAGAATGTCAATCATATTCCAAGCAGAAGTTTATGCAATACGCAAATGCACGGAAGTAAACATTGACGTAAAATATAAAAACGATCCTACACAATTTCCTCAAATTTTATCAGCGAATGCATTGACAAATTGAACAAACTGGGTAGTAATAACAAGGTTACAATCTATTGGGTACCAGGACATGTAGGAATCATAGGCAATGAACAGGCAGACGAACTGGCAAAGACAGGAGCCGGATCACCACTCATTTGATCGGAACCTTTTTGTGGAATAAAGGAATCCCACATTAAGAAAGAAATCAAAAAGTCGGAGGAAGACAACAGAGCTATGCACTGGAATGACCTCCCCAAGATGCGCCAAGCCAAACTTCTACTTGGCACTTTTAACATAAAACGTTACAAAGACGTAATAAAACTTAATAGAAACAATGTAAGAATGCTAGCCGGGTTCTTAACCGGACACTGCAGACTAAGAAAACACCTTAAAGTACTAGGCATAGAGAGCGACGACCAATGCAGATATTGCAACGAACAGGAAGAGTCTCCTGACCACCTCTTAGGTGACTGCGAAGCTTTGATACACTAAAGGCAGAAGTACCTAGGATCCTACTACGTAGAGGAGAGGGAGCTAAAACTCCTAAGCGTAACCCAGATACTAAGTTGCATCAGAGGAACTAATCTGGATGAAGTACTTTAAATTAAGGAATACCACTTAAGAAATTAAGGAATACCACTTAAGAAGTAGTGGGTACAATAGATCTAAACAGGTCGAGGTACAACGTACAATACAAAGCCCAAATTTTTATTCATTCATTCATTATGATAGTCTACTGGGAACTCACTCACCAAAAATTCTATAAAAATCAAAAAACTGAAGTTGTTCAATCCAGTGGTTCTATCCAATCCCAACAGGGGCACACCTTTTTTTCGTAGGTATCTCCTTTCGCGAGGAATTCAGAAGTCCTACGTTAGCAATTTCATGCCATGAAAAGCGCTTTCTTGATTAGCCATTCGGAACTGGCAGAAGCTTGTAGGTCCTCTCCATTTCCTCACAAGGCATGGTTGTGCTCTGTTGCGCCATCCTACTTATTTTATTTAGGTAAATGTTCAGGCATTTGCACCACAAAACAGAATGAGAATACAAAGTAATTGTGTGAGCATTTTTTAACTATTTTTTTTTTTGTGGATGCTAGCTGAGATATTTCGGACTCAGCAATTGACAGTTCAGATGCTCTGGAGCATGAAAGTACTCAGTTTCATTGCGTCACACACTTATTTATGTAGTTTGGATTGATAAGCTTCCCTTACAGGCCCAAACATAGAATCTAAAACCATGAAATAGATTTCTACTATTCAAAAGACAGCCATGACATCCTTTTGGCAAACAGTTGCATTCGCAGTAGACAAACTGACACAAATAAATAAAACATAACCAACAATAATCTTAACCCAAATCGTGACAAGGAAAACGAAGTACGATTCTTTTCTTTGAATTTACTTTTCAATAATTTTCTTGAATCTAATCTAGACAATCGGAAAAACTATTACAAAGCAGAGACCGACGACCGAACACATCTCTCTCACAGCACAAAGATCATATTGAAAATGCCAATCATACTAATTGAAAGAGCGCACAAGATAGAGGAGGCAAATAGGTCATAGAACCTTGTTAAATATTAATGATCTGCAGCCATTATAGAGTTTCTGCTTAACCCTATGTCCCATGTCATGATGATAGGTAATTTATATAAAATGAAGTGGAAAACCATCCTAAACTATGGGGTTTAGGAAAAAAACGCAGGTGAAATTAGTTTTTTTTTCTCTAATGTTTTGAATTATTTACTAGCCGTTAAGCTTTTGAAAAGTCCGTAAACTGATTTGCTAAAAACTTCAATTACCACTAATTTTGTTTTGTGATTTATGACGTTGAACAATGCAATCTTGTACTTCTATTATAGAGACGTTAGCGTGCGTCATTTTGTTGTTTTTGTTTTAAACCTTCGTGACTGTGGGTTCCCTTGAGTTTTGTGTTTAGTTTTTGTCATTTATGAATAAAATATGCTAATTGTGAGTTGGTAATTCATAGGCTTTATTATTTTGACTATGAGTAAGTGGAAGTTAACGCGTTCTAAACAATTATCCGCGAGAATTTCATGTTGTAAAGGGTGCCCCAACGCGTTCGTCAACTGTTAGTTCACGCGATGCGACAGTGTCACTTTGACTTAGGTGACATTGTTTTGGGTTTTCTTTTTTTAGAAGTTTCCACCTGAATTCACTTTTTCCCTAAAACATTTACACGTACAACTTTGGAAAACCTCCTTCTTGACTTAAGAATTCAAAACAACATGTCAAGGTTAAAAAGTTAGGTGTATTAAAAATGAAAATTCAGGGTAATCAATAGAAAAATGGAAGCGATCAATTAAAACTCTGGACAGTGGCAGAGCTTTTGATTAAATGCGTGTATTTAACTACACGTGTATTCTAAACACGTGTACACGAGTATTCTCAAAATAGGTAGTCCCAAGCTTGGCTATAGCAATTTTGAATTTAGCTTTGGTATATGGTATGTATATGAAATAATAAGCCTTCGGTTCGAACAGATTTTACATATGTGAGATCTAACAAGAGCTAAGTTGTTTGCAAATACATATACACGAAAGTCTATGATTTTCGAATCGAGTAAAGTCAAAATACTTTTTTTTCTTCTATTTGATCAGAAACTGCTATTAGAAGTATTTCTTGAATAATTTTACGCTTGTCGTACAGTTTTCGAGTGATAAGAATATCTCCGCCAAGAAATAAACGAAAGAATTGGAGAACTTATCCTAAATAATATTATCCAGGAGATGCTGAGAGACTCTTCGTCTCTCGTGTTGGAGGGGAATAAGCATGTATCTGACTCTGCTTCTGAATAAAAAGAAACAGCGGAACTACAACCCGCCACCTGGACACGGATCCTCTTTCGAAGAAATGAGCAAGAGGTCCCGAAAGAGAGATCACAGAGAAACTTTTGGAGTTTTAGCCGGTATGTCAAGCTTAAAACACCCAGGAGAGTCGCGGTACACGGAGAAGTATGGAAATTTCCTTACGGTTCGTGAAGCATTTCTCCAAAAGTAAATAAAAAAAACTACTTAAAACATGTATAAGAACTAAACACACGTTCATACACGGACAATTCATTCACACGTTTAACACGTGTATACGTTTAAAAAGCACACGTGCATGAGAAGCTCAGAACAGTGTTTAATCGCAAAGTTATTTGATTCATTCATTCGTGGAAAACGACCGTATCCGGTTAGTAGACTTCGGCCCTTAATGCGAATGTCGTTTGGTTGTCGATACACGACGCCGACGGTTGTCGATAGTCGAACATCGAAAATTTAATTTGGTATTGCGTATTCTTATATTATTCGATACTTCCAATTTTGAATTCGGACGTGTATTTTTGCGTTCGGCTATCACTGAAACTAACTCAAATGAATTTGACATTGAATTTATTCACAATAACTACTTTCATTATTCACAGTAAGAGAAATCCTTGTCGATAGAGAGAGTTACGCAATACCAAAAGGAAAATTTATCGAAGCTTTCGACCCTTGTCGCATCGAATGTTAGGTGACACTCGCAATAAGGCCCTTCATCTCCACTTGTGGGATGAAGTTTAAAAGACTGCATTGTTTGAAGTATATTATAAGAAGAGCCACGAAAATTTAGAAAAAAGAGAAAATTGCTGATTTATTAATCACTGAAGCTTGCTAAATGTATGATTTCTTGTACAAGTTTTGCTCCTATTCATTATTAAAAAAGACTGTTCCACTTTTGTATGCCAGGTTTTATCTTCCCTCAAGTCCGAAACTTCCATTTAAATTATTTATCGTTGTCAAAAAAGCTCGGAATGCACAATTTTAATATTCTCAAGTCACCCAGCATCACACCAAAGTCTATACGGTGTTACTAGTATTGTGAGTTCAAAGCTATCACAGCCCATCAGTATATGCAGCAAGGATGTTTTTTTGTTCTTTGTTTTCAGTCCACACACTGTGTTCGATTATTGAATAAAAATTTAGTTCCAATTCAATTTAAAGCAGAGAAGAAAAGAAAAAAGGTATCAGGACCAAATTTACCCAACGAAGTTTTTAAGTGAAATTTACCTAAATCTGATTAGGAAACACCCAACAGAAATTGAATAAAAAAAAGGTTCTTCACAGCTTCTAAAGAAGTGTTGTTGCTTTAAAAACTGTATAGACTATTATACGTACAAAGCACTAATATTTAAAACATAAAGTGTCACAATGCTGACTGGAGATAATTTTCCTCCCACCATGGCTTGTGAAATATAACAATGAAAAGTTCACAATCGCGAAAGTGACTGAACGGATGTAGTCCTTTGTTTATCATTTTGTATGGTGTGAACATAAGCCATTCAAATACCTCACAGTACTTTGTTGTAAAGGAAAATGAAACAAGAAGTGTTTGGCGCTAATGTGTTCAGGAGTCACTATCGATATACTGAATCTCCGAAAAAGGGACTGGCTATGCATTTTTTATATATTTTCCAAGACAAAAAAAAGAACTATAACAACGAACAGTTGCTTTTTTGTGGAGCATTTAGGTGACTCGAAAATTTATGTAGAACCGCTATGTTTTCAGATCGTGTATGAGTTTGAATATTACCACAAAGAAAAAAGTTCACAACTATGCATTTTAGAAGACCTTACCTACTAGACATGAAGCAATTGAGAAACAAAACCCTCACCAGAAAAATCAAGGTAACCTTGTATAAGACCTTAATCATCCCAGTCCTGCTTTACGGCGCGGAAGCATGGACCTTATTGAAAGCGGATGAGGGAACCCTTGGTCGTTTCGAAAGAAAAATTCTTCGAATGATCTTTGATCTCGTATGCAAAGGCACTGTGTTTAGAAGAAGATACAACAACGAGCTGCATGAGTTGTACCGCGACATGGGCATAGCTAGAAGAGTACCTACGCATCGCGATACTACGATGGTTGGGCCATGAAGCGCGGATTGACTCAAAAGCTCCGGTCTGTCGGGTTTTCGAAAGTACATTGCAGAAAAATCGCGCAAGGGAAAGACCTCGTCTTAGGTGGCGCAATCAAGTGGAAGAAGACCTTAACAGACTAATAGTGCAAAACTGGAGAGATCTCGTACGAAATCGAAGTCGTTATAGAAGGATGTTGGTTGAGGCCCAGGTTCACCGCGAATTGTAATGCCCACCATAGTGAGTAACTATGACCTCACATGAATAGTGAAGAAGTCATGCATTTCGGCTTACCCTATCCTGGGTACCCTTACTTGTGGTGCCTACATAATAAACATATGTAGCGGTCCGTGGAGGTTCGGAATCTTTAGTGGAAGAGAAGGGATTGAATCCAACATAAACTAAAATTTTTTTTTTGTTGGTAAGGGAAAGGTCTCAAGTGCCGTGAAAACAGCTTTTCACCGAGTAATTGGGCTGTTCTTGAATGTTTGGGTCTTCAGTAAAAATTTGACATTTAATCAATCTTAGCTGATTTTTTAGGCCACACGCTTTGACCGTTGACTATGACTAGTGGTTTTTATTAATTTGTTACAAAACGTTGAGAATGATTAGTTTTTTTTTTTATTAATTTATAAAATTAAACTAACAGTTGACGTCGGACCCTTTTTACAATCAGCAAGTCGGTTTACACGTTGATTTTCAAATGCCCTGAGCATAGCACATGGCTACGATATATTTTATCTCTCTCTCTCTTAACACTGGGGCTAATCTGTCAAACTTGTTCGTAGCTGTGGCAATTGCAATGACGATATTCTCATACAAATAGAAGGCAATAATTATCAAGGCAATGCATTTGACGTTTCACTGTTTTCAAAATGGCCGAAAGCTAACCTTCGAAAACACTTCATTTTAAGTCAAATTCTTCTCCTCTCTTAGTTCTTTGCGCCTATTTTAGGACTTCTTTTCATATAAATATAAACGTTTTAAATAATTGAAACTCAAACAAAAATTTGATAAATGAATGCTTGGCAAAAGTTTGAACTGCTGAACATATTATTATCAATACAGAAGCGCCGTTGACATTCGAAAATCACCGGGTAAACGGGCAAAATTCTAACTTCAGTCTTGTCTTATGTGTTTTATTGCGATGAGGTGGTTGTGCTGGGGCTAAATTTTCTATCTTTCATCACTTCAAAGAAGAAATATTCACTTAAATCAACACATCAAGTTAAGTGTCAGTGAAGTGAATTATTTCTTCACTCGAGTGTTTTCACAGGATGAGAATTGAGCCCCTGATGTGCTTTTAGTGATATTATGACAAACTTTACCATAATTGTAATCCAGCTTGCTGATTTCTTTTTAACTCGCCAGGGGAAAGAAAATATGTACAAAGTTTAATTCCTTGCCAAACACATTTGGCACGAATTAAACTATTAATTTCTGTTTTTTTTTTTAATTGGTTTTAGAATTGAATGGCCTTATCTGCTATATGTGTGTGTGTTTTGTGTGTTTATGTGTGTGCGTTTGTGTTATTATTTCAATTTTGTTGAATGTAAATTAACATGAGCGTAAGAGGGCAGAAAATGATAAAACAGAAGGAAATAATATGGCACATGCGCATGCGTGATGTAAGTAAGAAAATTGTATTAGGAATTGCTCGAAACACAAGCCGAATGCAGATTATTTATTATTTTTCAAGTAAAAGATTTGTATTCAAAAGAGAAAATCTTAGGATAGCAAATAAGTTTTAAAGCCTTTTGAATTTGCTTTTTCTTTTTTGATCGGTTTTGATTTGTTCTCTTGTTATGTCAATATAAATCTCTCTGCTTTGAACTTATTTGCCAAGTCTATTTTTATAGTCCAGGCTAAGGAGGCCTTAAACTCAACCTGCTTGAAACAAGTCAAGGAAGACACCCGTAGCAGTTGGATTGGGTCGACTGTAATACGCCACTACAAAACACTGTGTACTTTTTTACTTTTTTTTATTACAAACAAAGAATTTTTTATTTACTGTCAATTGAATATTTTATGAGATAAAAATCAGGACAAGGGGGTTAAGCATTGTATTGTGGGTGAAAGAGGAAGCAGGTATGGTTAGGAGAAGGCAACAAACGTATTGCATTTTTACCTTGTGCTGTTGTAAAAGTACAAAGTATTTTTAATGGCAATTACAGCATTAAATATTCATTATGGTTTGGGGGAGGCATTAGGTCTTACAAAGTATAAAAGCATAAAATTGTATTTACCTAAAGGACTTCCACGCGCACCGTAATCCCGTGATGGTGAACGGTCTACTGTTGGTAATTCGGTCAGCCGCCTCGACCTGCCAGGACTACGAATGCCAGAACTAACAACGGTCACAGAGTTATAGTCGTCACGCGACATAATATGCCGCGGTGTGTCCGCGGTACTGATGTTATGCTGAATTCAAAATTAGTTCCGATATTGTTCCTGCAATGGAAAACAATAATAAAAAAATGAGAAAAATTTCAAAACATAATGTTGGTTAAATGGATTGGAATTTTATTGACAGAGGAGTTGCTGTGTGAAACGTTTTTGTTTGATGGAAAGGGATAATTCGAGTTTGCAAAAGTTCTGCTCTTCTAATTGCTTATGATTATCCATTATTCAATGGTATTTTTATGGTGTGTGTATTAAAAAATAAGCCAGGTCGGTGACGGAATTAGACTTTGTTTACACTTTAAAGCACAGATTTACGGTAATATATGGACATAGCAGTTTGGTGTTGTATCAGGAGTTTGATTATTATGAGTGGCATTTGCCTCGACGACAACTTCATATTGCATATAAAGTAAGGTGCGTGAAGTAAACCAATTATTTACGCGCATTTTCCGTTCACTCCAAAGTGACCCCATTTGAAACTTGGTATAGATTTCCCTCTGATTAAATGAGCAACGATAACTGTGGGTTAGATGGCATCGTTACTTCCATGCGTTGTATTTATTCCACACGGATGTACGAATTATCGCATAGGCTCACCGGGATAACCTGCTGTGGAATCAGGGTTACTTCCTCTGGTAGTCATACACGAGTATGTTTCAATATTCCGGTCAAATGAAGAACCAACACATGCTTTGACCATCGATTCAGCTATACAATGATGTTTCATAAAGTGAGGGCGCAAAAATAAAGGGAGTAATATTTTTGCTGTTAACAAAGCCTACGACATTAAAAAAAAAACAAGACAAAAAAGAAACGAAAAGGTTGTAACCACCCTCGTTGAGTAAAGTTTAGGCTCAGCCTGTAGTGTATTGGTTTCCATTTCAGCAGAGACATAGGCCAATGTACATAAGTATGAGCTCAATAAGATTTGATGCGAAGATCCATGAATAAGAACAACGTAAGAATGTTAAGTGAAAGTTTGTTTTTGGAGAAAAAGCAAACTTTTACTTTACGGTAAAAACCTAACCTAGAACAGGAAAGTAATGACAATCGGGACCATTACAAAATTTCATAACAAGCATAGAGTACTTGAAGGTATAAGCATTAAATTTTTGAATGGCACCTTTTAATAGAAAAATATGCTTACGATCTCCCTTCAAAGGAATATGAGCAAAGTATGATTTGCCTTGAAACCTTAACGCTAAGATTGCGAAATATTTTATTTGTGGGTGCATAGTGCTGGATGACAAAACCTGCATGACAACAATGGCAAAAGCCGTTGGCACTGAATGTTTTATGAAAAAAACTATTTGAACAGGAAGAGGACAGTGGCTTTGGGTGTAGACTTGTGGACGTATCGTTGAAAAACTATACGACCATATTATTGAAGCTACTCATCTTCCTCGACACTTAAATCAGACAACACAAGAAGCCTTGGAATTGTAGGGTAAAGTGTTCCATTAATGGCACTTAAGTTTGATAAAACATGAGAATAATGAACTGAACTTCTGACCAGACAGAGATTATTTATATTATGACTAAGGAAAAGTCACTCCTGTCACGTTTTTATTTGCAAAATGAGACAATTATGAGAATATGTTCAAAGTCGTCTCAATCGTTTAAATTGTTTTACGTATTGATTCTTGAAGGCACATCATAAGCATCAATCTCATGACATTGTTGAAGGATTTAACAAACATAACAAAACCTTTCAAATCGATAAATGCAAAAAAAAAAACTAACCAAGAATAAAAAACACAAACATGAGGAAAATATAAACTCGTAAAAAATGTCCTTTTTAAAGACAAGAAACGTTTGGAAGTCTTGAAGCATTGAATAATTATTCAATCCCGTAAAGAAACCTTGAAAAAATGGGTAAATTGATTGTGCAAAATGTTTCCATATTTATGCGAATATTTAAGTAGGTATTTGCCAAACTTTTCTATCAATTGTTATGCGACCGACACGCCCGAAATAGTATAAAAGTGAAAAAGTTTATTTGGGAAATGGGTTCAAAAGGTTTGTTGAAACTTAATTGGTTAGGTTAGGTTAGGGTTAGGTATGATGGGCTGACAGTTGATCTTAATACCGTCACACTTAGATCAATGTAGATCCATTGTGATACCCTGGAGTATTGTAACGTCCTTGAAACCTATGAGTTTATGTCTGGTCAGTTTTTAACTATTTTGTGGCCTTAGTGAAGTTTATCAGGCTGCTTTTTGAAGTGTTTGATAATTCTTCTAGTTAGTTGAAAAATTAATTGCCTAGAAATTTTTTCCTAATGTGGCAGATTGCTGGGCATTGACAAAGGAAGTGTCATGTTCATCGTCATTGCATCCTCTGCACATGTCATTGGTGCAAAGACCCATTTTCTTTTTGTGGTAACCTAGTAAGTTATGTCCAGTTATGATATTGATAAGCATTCGTAATGAAGGTCTATTCAATGATAGCAGCTTTTCAAATCCGTTCTTATCGTATTTCAGCCATAGTTTCCTGGAAGTAAGCATTTGACAGGAATCTAGGCATTCCCGATTCCCATCTTTCATTTGATTTTCGCATTATTTTGTTTGATCTGTTTAATTTCACAAGGTGGAATCCTGATTGATTGATCAATGAGAAGCTGTGTGTCAAGAGCCCTTAGCTCTTCGCGACAGCAAGAAACAAGCATTGATTTGAAAAGAGTGGCATCAATGAAAAAAGTTATATCAGCATGTGATAGCGCCATCATGGACACCTGCTTTGCAGCGTTTGTAACTGCCAAGATCTCGGCTTGGAAGACGCTGCTGTGATTTGGAAAAGAACTTTATTGGTTAAATTTACTAAACTCATTGACTCCGTTTCTGACATTTTTGAATCATCATAGTTAATAAAATCAAATCCAACCATTGGAAAAAATTATAACTCCAATTTTGAAAACCTCAAGAGTTAAAGGCAATGTTCATTTTAGTAAAATGAAGGAAAAGGTAATGTTCCAAGTTAAGTGTTTTGAAGATCGTTTATTGTTTGACTTAAGATGCGATACATGTATTCATCTTCACCTCATAGGAAAAACGCTTACTTTTATGCCTTAACCTTCTTGTCTCCGGACAGTGAAGGGTCAAGCATTGAGTAATGAAAAAGCTACAAAATAATCGTCTGCAATATACAGTCAAATCATCTGAAGTCTTATGACATATTCTTTACTTGACTTCAGAACGCTTCGATAAATCTCCCTTCGATAGATCACAAAATGTCTGAGCACACACAAAATGAAAACAAATATGAAAAAGTGCGGTGCATGTGGCGCAGATGTTAGCATGTCTGCCTGTTGCGGGAGAGTTTGAAATTTGCATCACAGAAACATAAAATTGTTTTTCCATGGTTATCAGTTTTCGACAGGAATAGGACATTCCGCCGAGTATAATTACACTATCATTAAAAGCTCAGCTAAACCGTTTAGAATCAGCGTAAAATGCGAGGTCCTTGAAATGCGTTAGGCCCGATCTTTGCCAAGAATTGATGTGCTTATTTTTTTTTTTTATAAATATGAGTGAAGCTGAAATTGAAGCGTTATATAGACTCAGTTAATGTTCTAAATTGCGCAGATTTTGGCAAATGCATTTGTGCTTTTGTAAAGTTACAAAAATTTGTATTTGAGCAGCCAAAACTTTTTGCTGAAGCCCTGTATTCAATTCTCAAAAAGGTAGAGGTTCTCGAAGATCGAAATAAAGTCTGATGAGAAATTTCATTCAAGTATTTTCTTTAGTTTCAAAGTGCAAAAAAAAAGGTGCGCATACGCCAGAGTGAGGTTTTCCATTGTCAGTTGAAATATACATGAGAACGAGTCACAGGTCACAGCCACCATATACACAACCGTAGTAGAAACATTTCAAGAACACAAACAAACAAATCGGAGCCACGCGATAGCATCGCAATTTTTTCGCCAAGTTATGTGGCACCTTCCATTATTAAAATCAAAATAAATAAGTAAATAAATAGGGTGGCGCAACAGAGCAAGGAGCCCCAGGGCCTAGCGCATTTCTCACAACATGCATTTTGAGTGAATGGAGGGGACCTACAATTTTTTGCCGGTTCCGAACGGCTAATCGAGAAAGCGCTTTTCGTGGCAATACATACTAACGGAGGACTTGGCAATTCCTCGCGAAAGGCGATACCCGTGGGAAAAATATTTTTGCCTGTGTTGGGATTCGAACTCGAACCTCACACCACGGGTACCACGTGAAAAATCGATGTGCATCCCTTGCTGGATTTATTCGGCCTCATCATTGAACAGAAGAAATACACTGACTTCATCAAACGCCATGCAATCGGACAATTTTTAAAAATGTTACGCGCATCTTATGCTTTCCACAATTAATTTACCATCATCGAATCTTGAAACTCAAATTCAATAAATATAGAAAGTGTCTTTTTGGTAACAGACTTCTTTTTACACGAAACGATGCAGATGGCTCTGCATGAAGTCAACCCTTTTCTTTCCTTGCGTACAAAATTCAACGAAATTTACCACTAAGTCGAGATTATTTCTTTTTCTTTTTAGAATAATCGATTTTTTTCTTCTGTCTCTCGAATGCTTGAATGTTTGGGCTGCAACAAAAAGTGTTAGGTGCGAAACTGAATTCAGTTTTTTTTTGTTTTTTAAACAAATTATTTTTCTGTCGCATTCAATCATTCCAGTTTGTCGTAAAAAACAGTGTTCCTTTAATGTTTAATGTTTAATTTTTTAATTTTCAGTTGAAAAAGTTCTAATGTTGTTTACTTTTTCCTATTACATGAAATATAAAATATGCTGCAGTAAATTGCTAGTAAAGTTAATGATAAAATAATTACTATCAGAATATAATTATTTATTTAGCGTCTTTTTATTTCAAGATCTCTTACGTTTCAGCTAAAAAGAAAACAAACCGGCAGCAGCTCTAAAAACGATCTTTTACAAGCTAAGTTTCATTAAAATAATTTCTGTAAATTTTGGGTGAAAGAGCAACAAACAGCCATACATACAAACTCTAGCAGTTATAATAACAGAAGGATGTAGAATGTACGATAAATATTCTTTCCATTCAAATTCCCTCTTTATTCTGGTCCTCCAACTGCATTTAAGGCGCTCGGCTAGTTTCTCAAAAATGATGTCCTAAGGCATTGGAAGTATATCTTGGATATTTTTGAAATGGCAGAATATAAAAGAGAAGCATCTCGGTCGCTTGAACTCCTCCACCCATCCCAACGCGGCGGGACGCCCGACAGCTGCCTCGTCCTTAATGTCCTACAATTCCTTGTATTGCCTGCAGCTTAAATTTTTGAATGCTCAAGGATATCTAGATCCTTTGTACTCTCTTCCTGTTAGTTGAATCGAAAACTGCTCTGAAAACTTTAAACGCTTTTTTCTCAATACTGCATTTTTCAAATTTGCCGCAGCTGTAACTCACGCAAATATTAACGAATCGTTTTTTTAACTGCATACTCTCCACATGTTTTTACATCTGCAACTTTTACGATGGGATGAAAATTGTAAATTTGGCAGCCATTGAAATACGATTTTTTGGCGAAATTTGGACCTTTTTTTAAATTGCTGCCATTTTGTCAATTTTCAGTTTTTCATTACAATTATAGATGGCTGTATGGGAAAAAGAGTCTACTTTAACGCCATTATTTTATTTTCTTGTTACAGGTACCAGAAAAATTAAAAAAAAAAATTTAACAAATTCACGTCTTCTAATGTCAAGGAGTTCAAGAAATGGTCGACCATGTATATACGGATCCATATCTCTCTTGGATTTCAATATTTTAACTCGAAATTTCGTGACAATTTACATGAATATATGTATAATAAACTCCATGACTTGTGAAGGAATGGAAGGGACCTACGATTTGTGCCGGTTCCAATCAGCTTATCAGAAAGAAAGTGCTTTTAATGTCAAAGGAATTACTAGCTTAATTACTCGTGAGAGGTGATATCCATGGAAAAAACATTTTTAGTTTCTATTGGGAGTCAAACATCCCACAGGCAGATTGACTATAACCATTATCCCACCGGCGCGGCACTAGGTGTTAAATTTGTTTCTGCATTTAAAAATCTTCAAAAAAGTTTTCAGAGTTTTACCAAATTAGTTTTGTGGTTCTTGTTTGATTACGAAATAAATTTTGTTTTAAATATGTAAGCAACCCCAATAATTGTTAATTCGTATCGAAGCCTTCTTAGGCACACACGAACGTAGTTGAAATTAAATTCCCAAAAAGTAAACGATATAAGTTTTAAACTGTGTTGTTTATTTACTTAAATATGCAATAGCCTTATTTTTACCACGAGTACATAAGTTGATAGCTGGAAGCATTTCATATTTTTTAAGTAAAACAAATTCGTTGCAACAAGAAGAACCAAGTGTAAATATTTTGAATTTTTAATTTTTCCTGCAAAAAGTGTGGTGTAGACGCTTTGAACTAATAATTAAAAACAAACATGACCAGTGCAAAGGCTGTTCATTATAACACCTAAAATGTTTATAGATCCTTCTTTCAATGGTCCTCGTCCCAATATTCTCTTAAAGTGACGCTTCAAACTTAACAACAAAGCCATGCAAAGCTTCCTAAATTGTGTGCAAAATAACAATCCGTCATTGAGATTATCTTCCATAGAAATCTTCTGACATCACTTGTCTTACGGTGCGGTGGATATATTCATGTAGATATATACTGTTATTGTTAATCTTATCCACGAATGACTTCGACCTTGCATTATTAAGACTGGGTGCGTCGTTAAACAGAAACGCTCTTTGGCAACTTTACAGTTTTCTTTTTTACATTTTTCGTTCTCAATCTCAACCCTCGTGAATAAAATTATGAATAATAATTTATCCTTAAACTGTTTTTTTCTTTTGCCGAAAGCTTGGTACTAAATGTGCACACTTGTTTTTGAAAATAAAGAAAGTTAAGACATTAAAACAATTATCAATATCTGAGAAAGCCTAATTTGGCTTTAAACTTTATCTCAACACTTTTAGAGAGATGATAAGAGCCAAAGTTTTTCAATTGTCCTTGGAAATTTTGAAGCCGACAATATTTTCTGTTGGGTAGGTTGGTAAACATTATTAAACAAGTTTGCATAGCACGAGTGTGTCTGTGTATACATACGAACATTTATTTTCCTTTTATTTCTCTTTTTTTTCTTTGCTGAAATTGAACAACCAGGTCAAAGTGAAAAATGTTAATGTCGTCAGGCCAATCTTTTTGTCAATTAGTCCTACAACGGCTGGATTGAGTTTCTACAAAAACATTCTTTGAATGTACAATGAATGTAAATTCATTTGAAGTTGAATGCTATGATTTGATGTCATTTGAAATGCAAAGTCATGCAATATACATACACTTTTCGACACCCACAGCACAGACATCTCTTGGTCGTCACAGGAAGACTCAGAAATGCAATGACCATAACTGGAAAGTGGTTCACTGATTAATGTTCTATATGGCGCCAGAATGTGAAAAGGATCTAAAGAAAATTAGAACATGTTGGGCGTCATTGGAACATATAAAAGATATGCAAAAGAGAATTCTTAAACGTTTTTCTTGAGTGAGTCATAAAAAAGGACTCTTAACGTTATGGGTGTATTGGATTGAATTATCCGTCGTCGGACAGCCGGATTATATGTAGTTAGTAGTTGGCATTCGGAGGGAATTGTCGCACCCCAACTTATTATTTATTTTTTAATTTAAATGATTTTAAGGATGTCTGCTCACATACAAGACTGCTTTTAAGTAGTAAATAGAATAACGAGGAACCAATCAATTAGTGTGCATTTGAGGGTGCTGCATAAGAACGAAAAAAAGATACTTTTTAAGAGCTTAAACATTTCCAAATACTTAAAACCAAAATGCTCAACAAATTCATGAAAAGGTTTAGGGAGATTTGGTATCCGCTATTGGGTGATATGGCATCACAGTATTGCTTCAGTTTCCAACTTGTTACATTTATCTGCCCAGAAGTGGACGAGACATGAATGAGTTCTCTTGTATCTTATATTAGATGAAGCATATTGTTCCCTGCATCCGAGGAGCAGTTATTGACTTAAGGAAGGGATAAACCCTGGGCGTTTTCAAAAAATCAATCAAGAATGTTGTGTCAAAATTTCAAGTCATTCCGAGTTGAATTCGAAAAGTTACAGTGATTTTAGATGGTTTTAGAGTAGGTATGCGCGGCTAGCGGATAGAGGGGGGCGAGCCGAACGACCTTGAACCAACCTTTTTTGATTGGTTTATGGTAGCTCAAGGTCTTTTTTTTGCGTTCAGGGAAGGGGAGCTCACTCTTATGATGCTTCTAACGAAATATTTTTGAGGGAAACCATTCAGTGTGCTGTTTTTCGCCTGTATCTTTAAACGCGTTTATCTCGAAACTAGTGTTTTTAAAGTCGGTGTGCAAAATATCTCGGTGACTATTGCACCGATTCTTCTGAAATTAATTATATTTTTAGAGGAAATAACACGAAGATTTTAAGAAATGTACATTTTCCGGAATTGACAGCTACAAACTGGCGTCATTTTTAGGCAAAAAAAACGACGTCAAACTTCAAAATTGCAAAAAAACCTCGTGTTATAGTCTGGAGAAAGTTGTCTTTCAAGGAAATCTGTTTAGAATTTTGATTTTAGATTATCCTGTCAAAAGTTATCTTGCACACAGCAAAAGACCGAAAAGTGGAGGCGTCTCGGAAAATGCACTATCATCGGCTCGTTTTTCAATATTTTTTGTATGAAAAATGTTGCAAATCAATAAATTAAATAACTTTATCAGATTTCTCATAAAAAATTGTAAAAAAATCTTTTTTTCAGCCTAAGAGGGGCTACCCCTCCCTTAAGCTTTTCGACCCTTCCGAATCTTTTGTTTTGAACTAACCATGGCTTTAAGATAAATGTTTTTCCTACATTTAGTTTGATGATTTATATTGCAAGAATTTCATAAAATGGAGTATCATGTATCCGGAACTTCTCATATTTTTCAATTGACTTTGTTTTGGTTTTTCACGAAGAGTCTAAATGCCCTCGTTTCCATGATTTCCACGATTCTGGTCAAATCTGCCAAATTTTTTTCTATGCTTCGTTGTAAATTCAAAGTTTCGCATAATATCGCCATAAAAAATACACGCATCGTGAGCTATTGTTTAAAGGAAAATACGGCATCCCTTTGTTAGACCACATCACCCCCTTTGCAATGCATGCTAACTGATAAATATATGAATTAATAACAGGAACTTTTATATTGTAGTCAATATTTCGGTGCACCAACATGCTGTGATGAACTTTTACTTTGTGAATTTTTAAAATATCACTAAAGCTCAACTACACCGGTAGATATGCTCAATGTAAAAAGTTGACATAATAAATATTCTGTCCACAGCTCATAGCGATTACTTTTTCAACTAAATGGATTTTATGCCAATAAGCTTCGTACATATACTCGTGGATGGATGTTTCCATATGAGTGAAGTAAATACAAGGGAACACTGACGGGTTTCGCTTCTCATCATATCCGTGAGTGTCATTCGTATAAACATTTTGTAGTGCAAAATGGTTTTCTATATATCGACCATATGGATAAAATGTTCAGAGTGCATTGTTCTACTAGGTTATACCATGGTCATGGATGAAAAAGAAAAATACATTCTCATCAGTCGACTTTCAGTTATGATGATTGTAAGTTGTCTATAAGTACTCTTAAGAGAAGTAACATGAGACTTGGCTCAAGAAAACATTCCAAGATTCCATTCCAAGTAATAAAGTGTGTTTTTTAGAGGTTTGGTTTTAAACTGGCTACTGGCTTTAGTTTACTTTAGTGATTGTAAATTTGACCGCACATCAAGGGGCTATGAGTACCCTTATAATATTTTGGAACATAGTGCGAGCTCTTAGAAAAATAGGAGAGCATTCGAAAGGAGACACCTATTCACGTTGCCTTTGAATTTTTGTGAATCATAATGTAGGGGAAAACAGAGTCGGGCAGAGCATTCCACATTCGGGTGGTGTGATTAAAATATGAATCCCTATACTTGACTGTACGTCCGAAATTAGGCTCAAGGTAAAACTGATGGGCATTCCGAGTGAGGCGGGTGTTGCGGTTAAATTGTTTCAGGCGAGGAATGCAACTGGCTATTTTACTAGAGCACTATTTGTAAAAAAAAAAAAACTATAAAAGAGGCAGACACAGAGGTAACGCTCCGACGATCTTCATCAATCGATTCTACGAAGAACACAAATTTTAAATCCTTGGAGATCGTAATGAGGAGGAGGAACGGAGCATTGTAAATAATACGTATAGTGACAACATGAACACTACCGATGCTATAGCCATCTTCTTGCTCGATTAACGAACTTTGCGGTTCTGTTGAAATTTATTTTGGTGGTACACTACACATACAACGCAAGGTTCTACACTTCACTTTTTTCCGATGCAAAAGAGCGGTCCTTTAATCGAGCAGGTTGATGGCTATAGCATGGGGAGTGTTCATGGTGTTACTATAGGTTTTATATACAGTCGAACGGTTGAGCCAGCGGCTAAAATATGACTCTCTTTACCTGATTGTTCTCCTGAAGTTGTGGTCAAGTTAAAACTGATAAGCATTCCGGGTAAGCCGGAATTACAGGTTTGCTACAACAATTTTTAAAAAAAGTGAAAAGTAAATATTTAAAGCTTGCCACTTATTAATGAGTATATACAGTATTTAACCAGCCACTGAATAAACAAATTAAATTAAAATTGAAGTTTTTAAGGGTAGAGATCTTACAAGAAGATGTTTTGACAAATATTTGAAGAAAATCAAAAGTACCGTTTTAGAAATATTCAAAAATTTAAAACATATTTTTTGAAATTAATATAAAAGTCGAAAATAAATACTTTCCAATTCACATTTTCTAGTTATTGAAAAGTTTGAAGTTACCCCGTCTTTGAAGTAAGAGTCATATGACCTTTATATTGAAAATGAGCTGACTCAAAGGTTTTAGGGAAAATTTTAAGTGAACTCTTTATATTTGGAATGTTTTCGAATTTACCATTATCAATAAAATGCTATTTTTATTTTTGCAAATAGAAACTGAAGCTTGTTTTCCAGATTTTAGTGAAATTTAAAAACGTTATTTTGTAAAATTTAGTTTTTCTTTTCAATAATTTAGAAAGTTTTTTAAATGATTAGTATCACGATGTAAAACAAAGTCAAATGAATTGATTATAAATATTTTACAATTCATAAAACTCTTACTAAAAAGCAAAAAGCAAGGGTACTAAAGCGGTGAGTGAATTACTCTTTCTTATGCAGCATATTATCTTACAACTTCAGTCTATTCATAAAGTTATGGATTCAAGCAGCACCGGGCTGGTCAAATAGGTCCATAGCTTTTATTAAATGTTCTTTTTTCGAAGCAATTAACAAATACAAAATCATGGTTGATAGATAAAAATACTATTTGACTTTTCACCTTTTAATAGATTGCATTTAAATTTAATAATAATTCCACTTGAGTGCTTCGAATTTCACTTTACTAAACAGTTGCTTGGTGAAACATGAAATTTTAATTTTTTCAGTAAATTTTTTTTTTTGCATACATAGAGATAACCCTCAAAATCAAATAGAATGCGCTTATTGCTCTATTGGCATCCTGATGTAGAAACTTTTTGAACACAATTTTTGTTCAGACCAAATATTGTTGTACACTTTGAATATAAAATTTTAAACAATAATTGCAGAATGTCGTTTCAGTTTGAAAATAAATAGAATAATTCCCCGATTCGGGATGTTTATCAAACAAGCAAGCACATCTGGTACCCGTGGCGTATTGGTTAGCATGTCTTCTGTCAACCCAGAGGCTCGTGGTTGAAATCCCAACAGCGGCAAAAATGTTTTGCCATGGGTATCGCCTTTCGAGAGGAATTAAGTCCTCCGTTACTAAATTCAGTGCCATGAAAAACGCTTTCTCTATTAGGAATTTGGAACCGGCAGAAAATTGTAGATCTACTCCACTCATTCGCAAGGCATGGTTTTGAGAAATGCACCAGGCCCTGGGGCTCCTCGATCTGTTGAGCCATCCCATTTTCACATAATTTCAGATCCTCTTAAGTGCTTTGTTGACGCTGGTGGGGTGCTAACAAGATCGAAAACATTTTTTGGTTGTCTCAAATAATAATTATAGGTATTAAGTTACCGAAGATTTCATTATTCTAATTACAACGGAGATCCAGTTTTTGATTTTATAAAATAACAATAATCTAAAACAAATATTTTGTTTGACTATATTGACAATGACAAAAACTTATATTCTGAGTATCCTACGCCCTCTAAAAGTGTGCTGAGTATACACTAAAAAAAGTTCCACTTGGGCGCCAATTAAAAATGTTCTCAATAATTCTTCACATGCTGTCAAAGTTTGATTACTAGTATAATAAAAACCATGAAACTTGTAATATACGAGCCGGAATTAAATAATTCAACTCCTACCTCCATTTTCCATCGAGCACGTAAGGTCGTATTTCATAATCCTGTGAAATTCTTTAAAAAGAATTTGTTCCACAATTTACCTGAGGCCACTTATTAACTTTTTTACTTCTATAAATTCCGAAGCAGCTTTTAAGGCCAAACTGACAAAATATTTAGTTTGTTATGGGAAAAAGGCTAAAAGGCCCACACGCATAATTTGAATTCCAGGAAAATGACAATAACTTGCAAGCCTAAAAGAGCACACAAAATTGTTAAATGTCACTTAGTGAGTTTTCCCCGCCAAAGCAAGTGGCCATACATCAAGTCTCTTCTCGAACGTAAATAAATAAACAATTTTGCATTCCAACACAAACACATAGACAGAGCTAATTTGGGGGCTTGAAGGAAGCTTTATGAATGAAAATCATTTGAAAGTGTGCATCAGCAGTGGCAGTTGAATGTCGAAGCACCAACGCAACTCTTCAGCAACCATCGCCACAACATAAGTTATGGTGAGTGAGTTTGAGTTGCTCTCTTTCCACAAATGTATCAATCTCTTAAGTCCCTTAAAATTGTGTCATACAACAATGAAATGTACTTGAAAAATTGATGGCGCATGCCTGGAACAATTTTAGAGGAAAGACTGACACAAACAGCAACTGTACAGTGTACAACTACGAACACTAAGAAGATAGTGGGATTTATCCCTAGGGATGGCAGATACATACAGTTGCTGTTACAGTGTGTTGGAATGTGCCATTAACGTCATCCAGAGGGCCATTGGAAGTTTTATCAACGAAAAAAGCTCATAGTTTTTGAGAACGAACCCTCCCCATCGTCGTCATCATGATTGTTCGGCGTCACTGTGTGATGCGTGCAAGGGTTGCTCCCCTCAACGAAGACGGAAGCGAAGACGGTGTTTGAGTGAGGTTAGGTTGGCATGGTGGGTAGTTGGTTGGTTGGTTTGGTTGGTAGGTAGTAGGTACTCTCTGTACAATCACCATTGTAAAACGACTACGACGACGTCGACGACGCAACTAGAGAAGGAGAGTGGTGAGGGAAAGAGAGTTCGAAAATCGATAAAATTCCACTGTTCTAAAATTAGACAAAAAATGCTTTTTTCGACTCAAAGAACAAACGTTACGAGTTACGAGGAACTTGGGATATTTTTGGAATATCGTATAGTAGCACGTTGGCGGTAGGACACTCACACATATGCTTTTAAAATGTATACTCTACTGGAAGGATAGGTTGACTATTATTGGCTGTGGGTGGGAAAGGACTTTCAGGGCTTTCTGGTTGAAATTTAGACAGGCGAATGCCCTACTGAAGTTTTTCGCAATAAGAAGAAGAAAAACCCGTACTGTAGTCTTGTAGACCTCGTTTTTTTTCACAAACTTATCACCACACTCATTTAAAGTACACTCGAGTTGTCACTTTGACGAAAACACTTCAATTTCACACAAATTTCCCGGAACTGTAGATACACATACCTCTATACACACGACGACGACACCGAGCAGTATACTCCGGGATTGTACAGCAAGGATTACGTTTCAACGAACAACTAAAGTGAGCCTCTCCACAAAGCGTCGCACGAGAGAAAGAGAGGAAGAGAACAGAGACAGACACACCGTACCGCAAGCTCTCGCGATATTCTGCTTTCATACATATTTTTATAATTTTTTTCTTTCTGTTTGAATACTCTGACATACATTTACAATCTCAAAAGAAAACTATATCCCTCCGCCCCCCACCTTTTCGGTTCTTACCCCCTGCCCGTTAACCCATCCATCATCACACCACACATTTTTGAATGTGTGTATCTCGAATCGATAAAACGGAAGAGGAACGTATATATTTTAGATACTTTTTCTTTCAGAATATTAATTCAAAAATTAAAAATTTATTTTTATGTAGTGTTGGGGCTTTTGAAGCCAACCAACCACGAAGTTGATTTCTAGAAACGTTTTTGTAAAATGAAAAAATATTTTTGTTGGTTCTTAAGAAGAAAAGCTTACACACCTTTTTGAAAAACTAAGATTGTCGTTCTTTTTTTTCCTGGTTGGATGGTATATAATTCTTTAAACCCAGGATTTGATTTACTTTTTGGGCTTTATTCCTGGCCTTCAGACCGGAGTCATGATTTTTCCTTATTTTCTGTATCTATAGCACTTTTCTTCCTTTTACACATTCACTTGGTTTTTTCAGCTATTTTTTCACACGAAGAAGATTTTCTTCCTTTCTTTTTTTCTTTTTATTTTATTTCCCCGTGGCTTTTGGCATTTTTTTTAGCTTCGTGTGGACTTAAATCAAAAGGAACAATCGGTTTGGTTGTGTTTTGTGATTAGATTTCAGCATTTTTCTATTCGGATTTGAGACATAATTTTTTTTTTCTTTTAGGGGATGAAAAAACTAGGGAAAAAACACAGAGAAATGGATATTATGCCAGACCGTTTTAAGCACTTACTCGCCGACTAACTAACTCTAAGCGAAGAAGATGGTTGGTGATGATGGTTAGAGCCGAAACCGAAAAACTTTTTGTGTTATACAAAAAATTTTCATATCGGAAACTCGACGCTCTCTTTGGGTATTGTGGCGCTCTTGACTTTGAAGGGGGGGATTCTTTGGATGTTTGTTGTGGGGAGCTAGAGAGCGCTGCAATCAGTGAAAATTGTTGGTTGGATAAGGTTATGCGTCCGCGCATTTGGTGAGGGGGAGCTTTATTAACTGTCTGAGAAGTGTGTGGAGGCCATTTTTGTTGGCAACAGACAGATGTTTGACAGTTGTTGGCATTGGGAATGGTGAATTCGAGTTGGTTGACATAGGGTACAGTGTGAATAAGTTTGAGTGTTGAATATAATGCATTGCCAAGACTGAATTGATTTGATAAGAGGTTGTTCCGTTTAAACCTTTTTTTTGACATGTTTGGGAGACATCAATTCATGAGAAGATAAACGATTTCCTGTAAATGTCTTTCCCCGTAAGATCAAAGTCAAAATTTTGGCAGTGCTATAAATAAATGAATGGATTGGCATGGCATCGTAAGAAGCCCTGCATAGTCACTTGTTGGAGTCTATAAGCAACACCCGGAACAACAAAACTATTCGATACTTTTGTATATAGATTTCGGTGTTGATAAAGTGGAGATCACCTGTGCAGTACAACAGAGATCGAACTCAAAAATGGAGTTAAAGAAAGACGCAAAGCAAAAACGTTTAGTTAAATTTTGGAAAAATTTCGAAAAATATGGAAGTAATCACTAGCGACACTGCACCGGTAGGTACTACCACTGCTACGGATAGAAAGTAATGAGCCTTGGCCGATCAGATACCAAGAGATGCTATCGCCCAGAAAACCGCCTTTTGTGAAGGAATTTGTTATGAATACTGTAACGTGCGCTTAGTTCGCAAAATAAAACTCTACCTTTCAATTTAATTCTACCACTTTTATTCGATCTTTACTTTATTCGATCACATTAACTCACTCTTTCATTATCACTCTTTAATCAAAACTGACATCTGGTTGCTTCGGTGGTCTATTTATATCGAATGACATTACCTACATCTAGAACTTCCCAGTAATTTCCACATGGTCTCCACACTCCAGTATTTTTGCTGTCAAATATTTCCCCTCCTGGTATATTTCTACACTTACACTAGTGTTGCCGCTTGTGTTTTCGGTTGAAAGTTTTCGATTAGGAAATTGAAAATTAATTGTTGGGTTTGCATTACAATACTATAAACAAATAAGGCTAAGTTAAGATGGCATCATAGTCGGTAAAGTTATAGGGAGACTGGTAAAAACTTCATAAAAGGCTAAGGTGCTCGCTTCACGTGAGTCAATCTGCTTCGTGATGAAAAAAATACTAAGTAAATTGAAATATCTCAGCTACTCTTATAAAGTTTGCCAGTTTTCTTGAAATATTTTTTATGCCTGTCGGTTGCAAAGACAAAAAAAAACAGCTCCTGCAGTTTGTCACACCAACCAAACAGCAAAGCATGACTCAAACAACAAATATTTCACTCCATATCTTCTCTATAACCTCAAGGGCGGCGCGGCGTCCATACGAAACTGGGAGGCTGAAAGAAAAGTAGATGCCCAGAGCGGGATTCGAACCCACGCATCCGACCTACCTACTGAACACTCTACCACTGCACCACGGCCGCCCCCTGGATTGAACTTGCTTAAGGGCTATTAAAGTGCTAACAGAGCTCTTTAAGTACGAAAAACGTGAACCTGAAGCACTTGAAATCAGTCCAAATTCTGGGTCGTAGATTATGCCGAGGGCCTGAATGATCGAAAAAGTTAATGTTGAGAGTTTCTCAAAAGTGATGGCTTATCTCACCGAAAAGTGGAACCAATCTTTGCATTGTTTTAGAGAAAGTAAGATTATTGCGCTTGATATTTCTGAAGCATTTGATAGAATTTGGCATCAAGCTCTTTTATCGAAAATGCGTGCTTTTGGTATCGATGAGTCTCTTCTTCGTTGGATTAGAAACTACCTTTCCAACCGTTCAATTCAAGTTGTATTGGATGGCTTCAAGTCTGATACCCACCTCATAAATACTGGTGTGCCCCAGGGCTCCGTTTTGTCTCCGACTATCTTCCTCATTTTCATTAATGATCTCTTGTCTGAAACTTCTAATCCACTTAACTGTATTGTTGACGACTCGACCCTCAGCTTTTCATATTCGTTTCCAAAATCACGTCCCTGCTCTTCGGATGTGGAACTGGAACGGTTGCGTATGATAAGCTCATTGAATTCTGACCTTGACAGCATTGTTACATGGGGAATTCAATGCTTCGAAAACTCAATGCTGTCTCTTGTCGTTGAGGCTTAACATTCCCCCATTGCCATTAACCATGAATGGTACCTGCATCCAAGAAACCGAAAAGCTGTCAGTACTTGGTATGTGTGTAAACGATGATCTTCGTTAGACTGACCTTATATTTGAAGTCGCCAAAAACGCTGCTAAATGCTTAGGCTTCTTGAGACGATGCAGGAAGTTCTTCACTCCTACTGATCTGGCTACAATTTATAAGGCCTTCATCCGCCCAAAACTGGAGTATAACTCTCATATCTGGTCCGGTGCTCCTCAAACATCTTTGCACCTGCTTGATAGGGTACAAAATAGAGCGTTAAATTGATAGGTGATAGTTCAATCGTAGAATCGATTGATTCTCTTGAACGTTGTCTCACTCTCTTTTATCTCTTTTTCTACAAACAGTGTTCTAGTGAAATACACAGCTGCATTCCTCCCCTGAAACAATTTAGCGGCAACACTCGCTTCGCTAAGAATACTCATCAGTTCTACCTTGAGCCCAACTTCGGGCGTACAGTCAAGTATAGAGATTCGTATTTCAGTCGCACCACCCAAATGTGGAATGCTTTACCTGGCTCTGTATTTCCCCTGCATTACGATTCACAAAGGTTCAAAAGCAATGTGCATCGGTGTCTCACATTTTTAGCAAAATCGTTTTGCTTTTTTCGAAAGAAAAAAGAGAACATGAAAAAACCCGTGGAAAAAACATTTTTGCCTCTGTTATTCGAACTCGAACCTATGGATTAACAGGCGGACATGCTACCCATCACACGACGGGTACCAAAATAAAAAATAAAAAATAAAAAAAAGTATGCCTTCTGAGTTTCTGATCGCCTGGTGAGCCAGTATGGTATTATACGAGAAACGAGAGTTAATGTGATAAATGTTCAGAGTGTCTGTGTCTGTATGCATACTTTCTAAGTGAAGGGCCTCTTCAAGTTTCTGATTGCCTGATAGAAAAATCCAACTGGTATACATTTATTTTTACTTCGGTTTTCTGCGATGTGCATGAACATGATGAACTTTGGTTGGGTAGTGTAGCATACAACAAGGCTGTTGTTCTGCTTTGAAGTGAAGGTTTGTCAGACTCATAAAAAAAATTTTAAAATACCTGAGTGATAGCTTCTTTGAACTAAATAAGTAAAAGAAAATTTTCAACTAAAATGTCATCCTCCGAGGATTTTGCATTTCTTTTAGAATATAACTGTCCGCGAAAAGAAGTGATGCTAGAGTAATAGCGAATTTGATGAAAAAACAAAAATAGTTGTTTCAAGTGTTGTAACCATACAAACAACTTTAGTACCTAACTTCAACAAAAGACTCTGAAAACGTGTTTGTTTTTTTTTTTTAATAAAAATGTTTATAAATGTTAAATAAGATTTTTACATAAATTTGCAAGTAAAAATATTTATATTACATAATTCTCTTAACATTATTATGATACACTACAAAACTAAGCAAATATAAATATACTCGTCTGTCCACACACGCTTCAACATATACGATCAACTAAACTTAGACTTAAAGATTCTGAAAACACGATTCCTATTTACATGTATACTCTTCAAACATCTCATTACAAATGTCACACTGAACTTGACAGCACCACTGAAACTTGCACCGGCACTGAGAAGTTCGATTTATTTGGTGGGTATTATAGCCGCGCCCGCAGCATAATAGATCACAGCTTTGCGTCCCTACGCTTGTCCGATTACAATTACGACCAACGGTGCCCAACGACCCCAAGTCGAGATCACGCTCACAATAGTTTGGCGATGCTTGGATGTAGACCAGTTCCATTCGTTTTGGAGACTGATGTTTCTTCTGGTTACTTCCCGATCTGTACTTTCTGTAAATTAAAAATCAAATAGAAAGTAAGAACGAAGTTAGAGAAAGTGCAAGGTGACTTACTTGCTTAAAACTAAAATCAGTCCGCGTTTGCCTTTAACGGCCTGAACCATTTTGGCTTTGTTATATCGCTTCATGAGCGCATCGCCCACCACCCGAAACGAGGGTAAACTCTTCCAGCATGTCTTCATTGCGCATGACCCACTCACTCCGTGGCATTTGCATTCGGTCTTTAGAAGGTTTTTCACAATCTAAGGGTGAAAGTCGAATAAATAACATAGCTGATTTAAAATATACAAATAGACTGACCTTCCTTCCCGCTCGGTTGTTATGAAGATTCATCAAACTCCTGGCATCACTCTCGATCTCCCGGGCGTCAAGAAATTTACGAGTGAATTTTATGCCAAATTCAATATCGGCTGAACAGCCACCCCATTTCCAGGGCTGTTCCGTAGCTATTCCTTGAGTGCTGGGATTTCTCCTGCTATCACTGACACTGGGTCGTTGGTTCATATCACATCCGCATAGGGATATGTTGCCTCGAGCACACGCTGCTGTGACTGCGTGTGCTGCACCAGCACTAGCTATCGCATAGGTAAATGCAGCTTCTCGAGATCCTTCAACACAAAAATGAATGAAGCGTTTTCATAGAGAGAACGATTTGTTAGACGGCTTACCTACAAACATGAGATGTCCGAAGACGTCCTTTTGCCACACATCTGTGCAGTTCCAGCGATGACCACGAAACTGATGCTGACATTCTAATGCGCCTTGTTGGTGACCAGCCCCGAGTGCTATCAATGCGTCTGGAGATTCACTGCACAACTGTCGTTGAAGTGGTGTAAGACCAGGTATTCGAGAGCAAATAATTGATGAAGTGAAATTTGAGACTAGTCTGTAAGTTAAACAAAGAGAATTTCTTTTTTAATTAAAAAGTACCACAACATAATAAGAAATATGTGTGTGTAAGTTGTGGTAAGCTTTGACCATATCAAGGCACAGGTTTCTTTTGAAATAAGCAAGGTGTTCCGAACAAATCCATGACAATGGTGTCGGTTACTTTAAAAGAAATAACCTTATGTAATGGAAAACTCGTTAAGCTTGGTGCATAGCTTCTTTTAAGCTACGACTCAAATGCAGTTTAGTTTCAAGATTTTACTGATATCGTAATCAATTTCGACAAAGGCTGTCTTCGTCATAAATAGAAGGAGAAAGAAAGGAATGGGAAGGAAGGGTATACCTGGTTTCAAACAACGTCTGCAGTTAGGCAAGGCTGTCTATTAAGTCCACATTTGTTTTTCCTGCTCCTTGATGATCTGACAACAGTACTACCAGGTGGTATCAACATTGCTGGCACCAACGTGAAGGCTTTGATGTATGCAGACGATATCGTCATATTATCAGAATCTGCAGAAATGTTACAAATGATGATCAACAAGGAACAAGCTTCAATCTTACTGTCACCTGTGGAGCTTAACGCTGAATACCAACAAATCAAAAGTTATGATTTTCCGAAATGTAAAAACAGCGCTGAGATACCGTTACCAAATCCTGAATGAAGCATTTTAATCCTACCTTCTGCACAGCAACCAATCAAAACATCTCCTTAAAATTAAAAACGAATTAGCGACTTATTTGCTTATTCATTGATTAAACTTAAACATAGCTTGAAAATGTTAAATATCTACATCATGTAATACTATTGATTTATTTATTTATTTTTGTTTACACTCTTTTTTTCTGGCTGACAGCAAAAGCCATGCCATAATTGTAAAATTGTAAAATTACAACAAAAAACCTTTTATTTTGTTAAATAAAATCACACACTACTACAACTACTAGAAGGAGAAAATTTATTTGAAACATGGAACTAGGCTGAAAAAATAAAGTATAGTAGGCACTTAGGCAGAAATGTTAGTGGGTGAAGTTTTTGGTTTCTTAGATGTAAGGGACTTTCATTTGATGGTCTTTTAAGCTTCATTGAATGAATTCAAGTCTCTGTTGAGTAAGAGATCGAAGAAGTATTCTCCGGGGGCTTTTTCCTATAGTGTGGGCCAAGATTGGGCAGTTGCAGGGGAAGTGGAATGATCCTTCCCCCTGCCTCTTCGCCCTGTAGTCCTCTACATAAGCCGGATAACCAAATGCTTATTCTCATCATGTGGGTATCCAATGAGTGATCCGTGAGAATGCCAATCAAGAGAAGAAGCAGAACCCTGCTAAGCTGGAGAGGAAACTCTGTGTTTTTCCTGCAAATATCTGGCCACAGGTTTCTCGAAAAAAGTTACTCTAGATTCTGTCTTTTTCTTACTGTGCCTTGAGTACAGAGTTGTTGGTACCGGTGGTCTCGATTGATGACCTGATTGTGTTCAGCTTAACCGCCATTTCATTACCAATCATGCCAAAGTTTTCTGGAACCTAAATCAAAGTTGCGATCTTTATTGCTACTAATTTTCATTTTATGACAGTGGGTTAGACAGGTTTTATGGCCGTCCGGATATCAAGTGAGAGTCTGGGAGCTTTATTGATCTATTTTTGGGAAGATAATGAGATAACTGAGAAGATACCTGGTTTTACCCATTCATCCATTTTGAAACCTTCTGGGCGGACGGAAACATATGAAGTTTGCCTTTATAACCCCCTTTCCAAGTGGCCCTAAATGAGTCGTTCTCAGTACAAAAAATCGGCTCCATAGCCTTAGATTTACTGCTCACAAGTTTCGTTCATATGGAAGTGAATGACACAATCTGAGCTGGGGTACAATGTACCAATATGTTTTGCTTGACTATCTTATTCCAAAAGTTAATCTATCACTTGCAACAGTCTCTAATTTTTTGGAATATTTAACCAAACATCCAAATCGAAACAATTTTCTTACCTTCCATTTACCAACAAATAATTTGTCGAAAATGAATTCAACCAATATAAAGACAAACTCAATTTCATATCCTTTCAAAATCAATATGCAGCTTTTATTTTTTAGAAATCTTCATTCGATATTTCCCTCACATTTGTGATACCTCTTTGAATACCCGTATCCAACATAAAAACAGACCATAATATCACCTTACGAATTATTACCTTCCTGTTGCCTTTCTTTTCTATAAACCAAAGCCCTTTTTCCTTTCGATTTACTAGGGTTCTTTACTTTACTTAACTAGTAAACGTTTTTTATGGCCTAATAACAAAAAAAACTTTTTGACTTTACTTCATGAACACTTTTAGTCTAAGAGAATTGAAGCTCTCGTTGACTTAGATGTCGTCAGTGTCATACCGAACTTTAGTGACATTTGATAAAAGAAATCACCTCCTGTTGAACATCCACTTTCGGCGTTGAGTCCATATAGGAATATCTTCACCGGTCTTATAACCCACGGCTTCTGATTTTGACTTCCTGGAGTGTCCTGGATTTCTGGTTTCATCTTTTTTGTATTGTTTGTTTGATGTTTTTAAATAAAAGCTGGAGCCTGGAGCTTCTTTTGCTACAGCATTCCAGATTTTCAAAGAGTTAAGATTAAGTTAAGATTCTTCATAAGTTACAATGTCTCTGATTGTCTGACCTCATTCAAAACATTTGCAGGCAAAATGTTCCGCAGTGTGTTAATACTGTAATACTTTTCGCAGTGAATTGAACTCTTCAAGCCTAGTACATCTAATTGCCCAGTGATGACCTATGCTAAGGCGTCTTCATTAAACATTTGATAACGTATACTTAAGGCTCCATGTTTGCACATCTATAAACCCTGCAATAACATCAGTCAGCCCTTACCAATTAAAGCATCTGTGTACTAAAGAGCGTCTCCACAAGTGTACAGTGTTGCCGAATAAACATTTGTAAATGAATTTGCTGGCCCCGACATTTACAATGCGCCCAACGATAAAAGAGAGAATTTCTTTCTATTTGTTTACTAAAAAGCTGCTCATAGAAGCACAGTTCAAAAACGAGCTCGTGTCATGCCTAATTTTCATATCCCAGCTAAATTTATCAGTTATCTATAAGTTGTTATTCTTGACATACTTTTCAAGTGTTAACAAATGAAGCGAGAGAACATAGGTTCATCTTTTTCTTCTATAACAAAATACCAAATAAAAACACTGAATGGAATGAACTCTTTTCAAATTATTCAAAGTCTCAAACTTCAAACAATGATTCAAAGATGACAAGTACTTAAAAAAACTCTCTTTTAATGACTCACGAGGCTTTTAACGACGGTCGAGACGAATACTCTCAAGTGAAAGTGAAAACAAATCTTCCAAGCCTCAGATTTACTATACCAGCTGTTGTTTTTTGATAAAGCAGTTTCCGTCATCGGGTATTAAAAACTATCAAATCTTCACATTACGCACTAATATATGACCCATAATTTCCCAGCTACATTCGACTGAACCACCAACACTTAAAAACACCCAATAACCGTGTGAAGTGGAGGTGAACCTCTGTGTTTTAAGCTTTCGTCGACTGGCAATCTAGCATACAGCACTCTGTCCGTTGCATCGTAAACGCAATCCGTTGTTATAATACTGTCGATAAAAATTGTCGACATTAATTAGACATAAATTAGACATTAAAAAGTATTAAATTACGGTAATCAAGCTTCCAGTGAAGCTATAAGAGGTTTATACCCGAGCGAGCGAGCGGTTGGTTGGCTACCGTACCGACCAATAAAACGGTTCCGCCTCTAATTCTAACAAAAAATTAAATTGAAAAACAAACACAAATGAGAAAAAAATCATTAGAAACAGTAAGGCCGTGTGGAGTTACGAAATTTCGCCGTAGTCAGACAAATATTGCAATTTAATGAAATAGCCACAATAACAGCTTCTCATTTCACATGATATCTGTCGTCATCGGGCGATTGTCGTCTGCGCACCTTTCTTTATGTACGGCTATTTGTTTCGTCTGCATAGTGTCATCGATCACAGGTGATACATGCGGAACCGCACCTAACAAAAGGAGTCGCTTTGTATCCGTTTTTGGTGAGGACCATCACAGCGTGACGGTCGGTCATGCCCTGAAACGTTTCTGCCGGTTTTTCGGTTTGATGCGTACATGGTATTCATTGAAAGAACGATCGTTGAAGAGCCGACCATGGCTTTTGTGACTTATTTCCGGTGTTAATGCTTGGCCTCTGACACTTTCAATGCTCCTGGCTGTTGTTCAGTCGATAGCCATCGTCGCTTCAATGGTCCAATATTCATCCGTTGCTATGCGCTCAGAGTTGCCAAGGAGTAAACATTTGTGAGAATTTGTTTCTAGCGAGAACTTTGTCTCTTACTGCAAACACATTTCATAAGAAACTGCCACACTCGGCAACTCTAAACGGGGGTCATTACGAAAGAGCTGAGTATGGAAACACGTACACAGCGAACCATTCATCTATCGCAGGAGGAAATCTCTCTTTCGAATGAAGGAGTTGAAAACAATTGCCTCCCCTGAAGCTCTGATTACAGTTGTAGGTACAGTTGTTCGGTTTCCTAGTGTTTACAAACAGGCTGTGGCAGCAGCACGCTCTTGTGATATCTTAACTCATCTCCTTAAATGCTTCGTGCGAGAGTCCACAACATTGCTTGCCTTTGGGTAATCTACGTCGCGCACACTCACTCCTCGCGTTGTCAATAGCTTCAAGGTAGTGTCCATTCCATTGTGTTCTCTGATCATATAGTCAGACTGCGCTGCTTGCTGAGCATGCAATTTGGTTATGCTATGCATAGCTCGAGTTTCGAGTTCAGCTCTTCAGAGATCTGCAAATGATTAACATTTCGATATGACCAAGGACTGGTTAATTGAATGGTGTAATTTAGTTAGGCTTTCGGATGTGAGTTCGGAGCAGCGGGCTGGGGCTGGGCATTGCAAGCCTAAGGGCGTAACTCGGACGACTGTCGACTGTATGGTCTGCACTTTTCGAGAGTAATTTAAAATTATCTACCGATGATGATCACAAGTTCTGGGAACAAACCTCTTTGCTCGCTCACTCTCCCTCTACTGTCGGGGGTCAGGTAATGAGCAATGATTGCAGTGGAGTTTAATAAATAATTGCCCACTCGTCGTGAAATTATTTTTACTGAAATTATACCTTTTGGCCGACATAGTTTAGTACTTAAGTGAGTTGAATGTGTTTACAGAAATCACGCAAATCGAGTTATAAATCAAAGTATGGATGAACTCCATGACCATGATGGGGGTTAGTCATCGATTTTCGTTTTCTTTGGAATACAAACAATTCTTCCTTTGTAGAGGTTTTGGTTTTGAATTTCTACATTGAATCGAAGGAAGTGCTATGTTGGTTGTGTAGTCTTAGCGTCTCCAAAAGATCCGTTTATTGTCTGAGTTGCGATTGTGTCATCACATCGTATTACTAATAGGCACTTTAGGGGCTGGTATATTTGTTATTGTTAGCATTTGTGTTCCTCTTGAACTTGGAATTGTTTTATTGATTTTTGTTTAGAGGAAATAAGGCGTGAGAGAGGGAGTGAGAGTTCATAAATCTTTATATAAATAACATGACGGGATTTTATTTGAATATACTTCAAATTTGATCGCTATTTATTGATGATCCAACGTTTCATTTTGTCCAACGCCGCCGCCGCCCCGGTTTATTTATTTTTATATGGAAAAGAATTTCCGAGAGGGACTAAAACAAATCACGTGTTGTCTATTTATTTGTTTATGGTAAACCAAGAGAGGCGAGCAATAATTACACCATGATTGAGAGAAAGTGTTACGGATAAAAATACATGAATAATTTTCATATAAAAGGGTAAATTTTGGGGTAAATTTTTTTTGTAAGAAGAACAACATCAGTTGAATTTAATACTCCTACAGTGCGGGTATTGAACATATGCAAGTGAAGACGTCAGTCTGTTTTAAAAGAGGTTACATCGTAGCAGAGTAATGGAATTCCATATCCAGGAAAAAATAGAGGGAGGCTTTTTTGCATATATGTATTTAATAAGGGTTTCGTATTCAGGAGTATTACCGAACACGAAAAGTAATAAAGTAAATTCAAAGACCGCAACTATTCAACAGTAACCGGTGTTTTGAACTCGATGCTTTTGACCACAGTTTTTCATTTACGTTTTATTTATGCGCTTTAGAGTTCCAACGTATGTTGACCACGTTTTAATAGTTAGAACGTCTGCTTATTACGTGAGAGGTCGAGTGTTTGAAAAATGTTTTTTCATTAGTAAAGCTTTACTCGAGAAAAAGGATATTCTTCCGAGGATAAATACACTTCCAAGAGCTCCATAATGCACTTGCAAACGTATATTGTATATACGTATTCCACGTGTAAATGAATTATGCGTGTATGAACACATGTACAAAGTATTACACTTGTACTTAGTACTACACTTGCACTTAGCTTACGCACCAGCTTTATTTGAGACGTTTTATGGTACCCATGGTTCGAATCCCAACATAGTCAAAAATATTTTTCCACGGGTATCGCCTTTCACGAGGATGGTTAATAAATTCATTGCCTTGAAAAGTGCCTTCCAGAAAGTTGTAGATACTCTCCATTCGCTAGGCCCAAGGGCTCCTCGCTCTGTTCCGCCACCCTATTTATTAATTTTTGTCTTTATGATAGTTTTTGATCCGATTGATTTTATAAGACAAATGCTTTTTACTCAGATCTGAATTTATATATTATACCTGGCTAGCGTTAAAATAAAAAGTTATGGCAATTGGTCTCAAAATGGGAAGTTGGAACAGGTGCAGGTGTCTTTTCAGAAAGCCTAAGCCTAGCCAGTCCATTCAGACTTCCAAACCACAGCAGACAGCAGCGTCTTCCAAGCCGACATCTTGGCAGTTACAAACGCTGCAAAACAGGTGTCCCTGATGGCGCTATCACATGCTGATGTTATTTTTTTTTTATTAATAGCCAAGCAGCAATAAAAGCCACTCTGCCACTCTTGTCAAATCAAAGCTTGTTTTTTGCTGTCGCGAAGAGCTAAGGGTTCTTGGCACTAGACTCTGCTGGGCTCCTGGTCACAGTGATATACCGGGAAACGAAAAAGCGGACAAATTTGCGAAAAAAGACTCAGGACTTGACCCTTCCTTCAGGATTCCACCCTGATGTGAAATTAAACAGACCACTGGTTACAAAATAATGCGAAAATGCAATGAAAAGTGGGAATGCTTAGATTCTTGTGTTACTTCCAGGAAACTACGGCCGAAGTACGATAAGAACGGATCTGAAAAGCTACTATCACTGAATAGGCCTTCAGTGCGATTGCTTATCGGTATCATAACTGTACACAACCTACTAGGTTACCACAAATAGAAAATGGATCTTTGCACCGATGACCTGTGCAGAGGATGCAATGACGAAGATGAACATGAGGATACCGCTTACTTCACTTGATAATGCCCAGCAATCTGCCACTTTAGGAAAAAATTTATAGAAAATTACTTTTTCAATGAACTAAAAGAATTGTTATCAGACACTCCAAGAAGCAGTCTGTTGAACTTCATTAAGGCCACAAAATGGTTAAAAACTGACCAAACATAAACTCTATAAGTTTCCACGACGTTACAATACTCCAGGGTATCACAATGGATCTACATTGATCTAAGTGTGACGGTAATCTGATCGATTCTACCTCATTCTACCTTGCCTAGCCTGACCTATAGCAATTGGTCAGAAACTTTTTTCTAATTTTAATTGTTTAATTTACTATAAAAATTATAAAAAAAATAAATAAAAATTAGAAACCCTAAGAAATAATTTTTTGGGACACTTTGCACCGTGTGGTTGTCGTTAGTCGTTAGGTGCTAGCTGTTTTCTAATACAAATACTGAGTTGAAAGTCGGCCAATTATTGATAAACCATAGGTACTTGTAGACCGCTTGTAGTGTTTGTCTTTCAAAGCCGGCAGAATATTGTAGATCACCTTGAATAATCACAGACAAATTGAGTGAAATACACTAGGATCCTACTCAATCAATGATTGCTGTCAGCAAATATTTATGGGCAGGGCATATACAAAACATCCAAATCACAACTGCAATTGGTAGTTTTTACATCATACATCATACATGCAGCGAACAAATATCTGACAATATATATATAAAAAAACATTGTAGAATCCTTTCTGACTAATACTTCCTAGCCCTGAATTCTATTATTTCAAAGTATTGGTTTTATCCAAATGAAATACTAAGAAAGTTTTGTCTAGAATTTCAACAGTCTACAACGGGCGCGGTGCAAATTGGAACTATATGATTTTGGTGCTGAAAAACCTTATGCAGCTGGTATCTCCTGAATCGCTAATGTCATTTTCGAGATCTAAAATCGAACAAATACAAGTTTAATTGCATGTGATGCCCCAAAAGACTTCAACGTAAAGATTGGGTAGCAACAAAAGAAAACTTGTATTGCGCTGGCACACTAGATGAATTGTGCCAGCGGAAAAAAGATTTTTTCGGATGTCAATTTTATGCCGATTCCAATTTCCAAACTACTGATTGTCTTTTCATGGTTCGGAGGACTAACAAATTCCTCACAAAAGGCGATGCCCACGATTTTTTTTCTTCTAATGTTTCTGGGACCTCCAACGTAACAGACAGACATGCTAAACATTACCATGGGTACCAGTATAGTTTGAAATTTCAATGGTGACCATTATCTTGATATGATAATAGACTTCACATTTTTGTTTTAAAATTGATGCCCGTGATCTCCTTGAAATTCGGTACCTACGTACCATCTAAAACCATGGCTTTATTGCTTGAATAATTTGATGGATTGTTAATGTAATAAGTTGGCCACCTGGAAACTTTGAAATCACCTAATTGGATTATTTTCCAACTTTAGGGCTAGATGAGGTCTTGAGTGCAGAAGTTGCGTAACAATCAATTTTTTGAATTTGGGTTTATTGCTATCATCAAGAAAAATAAAAGATATTTTGCCTGTATAAAAAGGAAACCGTCGTTTCTTCCTCTATGACAAAATCCTTCTTCTGGCCGGAACTTTTTCTTAAACAAATGGCGTAGCCCATATAATTTTTTTTTTTTTAATGACGAAGACGTGTGGTGTATTTTAAAATACTGTATGCACAAAATACTGTGAGTCAAAATTCAGTATCGGCCAAAATTCTTCGTCTTAAAATACTTTATGAGCAAAACACTGTATCTGTAAATACAGAACTTTGTGATACAATATTTTGGCTTACAGGGTTTTGACTTACAGTACTTTGATCATACAGTATTTTAAAAATAGTATTTTGACCCATACAGTATTTTGACCCTAACCTATTTTTAAACTCATAGGGTTGTCAATGAAACATGGGTAAAGTTCAACGAACGAAACCATTATTTCTTAATTGATTGGTGTAACCCTCTTCCTTAACATAAAATTTCAAAAATAAAGGAACTATAAGTGGCACAACCCGCAACAAATCCTATATTCTATGCTTTAGTGCTAACTAAATACTTAAGTATAAATCATGACGCTGTTTTTGACGTACATAAGTTTTTCCTTTTTGTCCTTTCAAGGAACGAAATAGAATGCTTTTGTTTTTTCTTGAAATCTTTAATCGCATATATCTCAATGAGTTTGGGGTTTTACATTTTTGCTTTCGAGGCCTAACCATAAAGTTCAAAGTGTAAATAAAATAGTCGGGTATGAAATTATAAATAATAAATAATAATAAATAATAATAAAAATTTATATGAAATATAAATTGCCATCGATGTACCTCGACGCATCATCGAGAAATGGAACGTCAGAATGACTTAAGACTTAAAAGGTTACGGTCAGCTTATGAAAGAAATAATCACTAACAAAAAGGTACAGTTCGTTTCTATGATGATAAAACAAACGCGATAAATTTGATTTTATTACAATTAACATTTTATACTTAAAAAAAAGCAAAACAGTTTAATAACTATCCGGTATCCGCACAAGCTTTCGGCTCAAGGGTATGAAGTGCATACCAAAAGACAGTATAAATTTTGGTATCTAATGACAGTACACTCTTCTGCTAACAAACACTCAATGTTATGCTAAAAGTAATTTAATCCGCCCAACACAATCAATGTCAATTTTTGATTTAGGTTGACATAAATCTAATTTCCCGTGTTTTATTTTTAGAGTTCTGGGTCAAATTGAGAATCAGTCAAATGGTGGTGTAACGATTTGAAGTTTACACATAATCGTATAACTTTGATTCGTATTTCGCAAAAGATACGAAAGCATATCAAATGGAGAAATTTAAACTTTCTCCATAGCAATAACTCAAATCGATGAAATTTATTATTGGTTCCCACAGCAGCGTCTGGGTGGTATTTCTGTTTCCCTACCTTTTTGTTTAATATTGATTAAGATTGGAATACAATTTTGAAACAGAATATCGACAATAGAACACCAATGCGATGGTGTCTCTTTTTTAATAAGTTGCTTCTTTTAAGGAAATATACACCTGTCTATTGTGTATTTAGTAAATTAGCAAGACTTGGGTAGTGTGTTTTTCCTTCGTTTTCACATAAAATCTCTTAACTAACCTTGAAAATCAGTGGTGTGTGTTGAGCAAATTATGTTAATTTGTAATTAATCAAACTAAACAACAACATTATGTCTTCTACATGTCAAACACATCTACTTAATTAACTCCATTTACAACATTGTTGTTCGTTTCAAATCAAAACACCGCGTCGTTTTACGTTGGTGGCTTCGCCAGCCAACGATGTTTAAAGAGTTTAGTCGCTAATTAATTGTGTTAACAGTTTTTTTCGTCATGGTCCAGGTACTCCTGTGTTTGTTTTGTTGAATGAATGCCTTCAGGCAAGTTTATCCAAGAACCAGCAGCAATGCAATCGACTTGAGAGTTATGAGATAAGAAATTAAAACAGAATCAAACACAAAAACAAAACTTCTTACACATACAGACAAACAAAACACTACGCTCTCGTTGGCGGGTAGCCACTAGCCACCACCATCGGCTTTATTATAGTCCTTTCCTTCCCTAACACCTTTTTGTTTGGGAAATGATGCAATCGGTCAATGAAAAATGAAACTTCCGGCACTTTGCCAGTTCATAAAATGCTTTGTTGTTAATAAAAGGATCTGAGTCGGAGCTAATTTCATCCCTAGTTGTTTGCTGTAATGAATAAGATATAAATCTCTTGTTTGTTTGGTACTCATGTTCGCCTAACTGTTGACCTAATAAAACGTTTTTTGAATAACAAAGCAAATGAATTAACATTTGAAAAAGGCAACGTCTGCTCCTATTTTGGGGAAGACTTGAAAAGAACTTAACTAACTAAAAGTTTGATTGACAATTACTTGGAGAATTAAGGAGCTTTTTTTTGTACATCTGGAAAATATTGAAAAGGCTATTTGAGGATTCTGAGAATTTTGATACTTCCTTCACACTGAATTTCTGCTTATGTTTCCATGAAAAATAAAGGAAGAAAGTGTGCTTTTTTTGAAGGGAAACATTTTCTGTGGACACACAGACAAAATTTTGATAGGATAAAATTAAATCATGCAATTTTCCTTTTTCGTTCTTGAGGAGTGTCAACTTATGGGTAAGCATTCTTTCGGTCCAATTTTACTTGAGCTTCTGTCAACATTTGAATTAAACTAAGAATTGAATTTCGTTGGATTACTGTTTAAACTTTGATGGCACAACGTAGAAAATCGGACTCTCTCAGGCTTTGGCAAAGTGACTTTCTACACCTATAAATTTAAAACGAAAAAATGTACACCAAGTGATGATGTTGTCTATTTCAATAAAATTAAAAATGTTACTAGGCTGAAAGCTGTAGAAAGATTAATTTTCTGAAAGGTTTGCCTTAAGCATTAAGCTACACTGTGTTTCAGGAGAAATAGGGAACTTGTGAAAGTTTGTATGTTTGTCTGTTAAATATTCACAGAAAAACGGCTAAATAGATATGAATAAAATTTGACACACTATCAACTGATAACCTGGGTCAACATATAAACCCTCTTAATAGCTGATATGACTTAGCGAGTCAGTTTGTTTTAAAGGTCTTTAAAAACACAAAAGTAGATGTTGGCTAATTGGAAGTACACAAATATAAAAAGCCGTTTGATCAATCATCAGGCAAATTGTAACCTACATGTATTTTTTTTATGGTTTCAGCGGATTCGTTTGTCAATTCATATTAATAGTTTTTTTGTTGTTGGTCGTTTAGTTCCGATGGATTTATACTTCGCTTTCTAATAATTTCGATTTATGTTCATTTTGATAATTCGTTTTGCAGTTATTTTGTCTTGAGGTAGTACACCTCGTTTGTAGTTGGTATTTTTTTTCGGTTGATTCGCATTGATTCATTTCAATTTTGATTATTTTGCCATAGTTGGTTTTTATTTTTGTGGATGTTAAGAAGGTGTTGAGGTTCGCAAGAATCTAAACACTTTTGGACACAAGTCCGAAAATTAATAAAACAAATCTAATTCCGAAATCACTAAACACTTTTTGGTGAAAAGCTTTTTTGGATATCTTTAATTCCATGTTCAAGGAATTGTCTAGCGAGATATCCCAAGCCCACATAATTCACTGTCCTACCAAGTTCCAGCGTAGATGTAAAATAACTCGGAAACATTTCAAGAAATTTGAACAAGTATGAATTGAGGTAACAAATTAAAAGAAAAACAGAAACGGGGTAGGCTAAGTAAACAAAAGCTGTGACATAAACGAAATAACATCAGAGTGTAAAATCAAAATACCGAAACAGTTGTAGCGGTCAAGTTTGATGCGGATCCTTTCTCGTTTTCTTTCAATTTTGATGTGTCTGCATACTTCTGGGAGAGTTCGGGACAACTAAGATTCCATCACCTTTTGTTTCACTCACCCTCATTTCTGTAAACGCATCAGCTAAAGTGAGCTGCCGATACAAAAGTGGTCAAAGCTACACCGAAAAAGTGACATGCAATCCTCAACGGGTGAAATTAAGCGCGCCGATGAAACAGGCGGGCTCACGTGAAACTTTAAAATTGCCCCGTGTTGTTACGTCAATATCACACAAGACAGTATTACATCACTCAACACAAAAGTCAATGAGCAATTTCGACAACCACATGGCAATGGCATTCAGTTCATCCTTAAATCACAACCAAGAATCTAAAGATTGGAACGTCAAAGTTTTCCACTTCCTTACAAAATCTGTAAAAGACACCAGGTTAAGTGAAAATTGATCTTCGGTTAGCTAAAACTTCCTCCTTCAATAAATCTTCCGGAAATTGTAAAAAAGGTAAATTGATTTAGAGGTTTACTCGATTCAAATTCCGCGCTGTAGAATGTGACTGAGACAATGCTCAGAGATGGCTCGTTTTGATATTGGGTATTTTAGTGGACTGAAATCGAGTTCAAGATAAGCAACGACGACACCAATAACTTGTCGAGGTCTGTAATTGGCAAGGGAGCGAACAATTTTTGAACGACACCAACAACATTGTTGGTAGTTTATAGCGTTTCACTTAAAATTAGTTTCTATAATTCAGAAAAAAAAGATCCTCTAAAGATTCATAATCTCTGAAGTTAGTGCGAAGGAAAAGTATAACGCTATAAGTATCCTTGTATTTTAATGTAGAACATAATTACTGACGGCATATCCAATTAAAATTTGATGCTGCAGCACTCACTCTTTTTATAAATAACAAATTTAGTATTCATCGACACCTTGCAATACACAGAAAGGTCTAACGAAACCCCTTTTTTCCAAATTTCAGAATCCAAGTTTGATCAAATAGATGATTCTTTGTCCCAAGAGAGTTCACTTGAAATCCCATATTTCTGAGCCAAAATCTTTAGATGTTAAGAACAAATTACTTCGTTTACAAAAACGTAACTACCATCAGACTGATAATCAACTTTTTATGACATGATATTCACTAACTTATCGTCACTGAACCAAAATCTGGACTTTGAACTATTGAGCCCAATGCTTAAAAAGCATAAACCCTCATTTTTCTGATGATTTTTTATGCGCGGCATCAAATTGTTGAGATATTAGACTCTAAAAGCTTTAAAAAGAGGTTGTAAACTATTTTCAAGCCTAAGATAAGGTATCGTAAAATTTTTTGAATCAGATAGCAAGTCCTTGGAGGTTTTTATGAGTTAAAATTACAGATAAAAGAATTGTTCTATAACGTTAATTAAAGTCTCAGAGACTTATAAAGATCAAATTTGTTTGAACACTTCTAGTAGAAAAGATCATCTATTGAAGACACGAGAATTTTGGAATTGGAAAAAAATATACATATATGTATTTTCTACAACACCCAACAGCGGGGTGAAAAAGAAAAGTACAAGAGAATTCTAGGTCACAACTTTATTTTATCCCTGGGAAAGGTGCAGGAGGAGTTGTAATTTGTTAAAAGCAGCATTTAAGGTAAAAAAAAAATAGTGACAAAATATAAGAATAATTGATAAATACCACTGAACCAGTTTTTGTGCCACTTAATGATAAAATATTAGAACATTTGAAAAGTACCACTGCTGCATCGCTTTTTTATAGCTCAGTGTATTTTGTTGAAAAATTGTTAGCGTAGGTATTTTACTTAATAAATGCATTTTTCAATAGCTTCAACGCAAGCCACCCAAAGTTCAAAATATAAGCTTTCTTGAGGGAATGGTTGAACAAAATTAGGCAATTTTATTTTTTCCCATATGCGTTTTGTTGTTGTAAATTGTATGCAATCCTTATGTTCATCTTTTGCTCAAATGCAAAATAATTTACTGCTTATGCGTATCTTCACTTTCATACATCACTACCCACCCAAGATTTTTGCTTTATAAAACGGATGTGTATAATGTGCAAAAAAATTCTTTGAAACTTGTGACAAAAAAAGTTTTAATTTTTTAGAATAAGGTGACAAACTTTTGTAAGGTCACAATGCCTGCGGTCTAAGAATTCAATTTTATTTTGAGTCACTCATCAACACATTATTAGAATAGTGACTAACCAAAAGGTAAAAAGAAGTCATCTCTGGGTAAGTATATTTTATGAACTTCATTCAATTCATACCACACACATGTTCGTCTATAATTCTAGGGTTCAATTGTTGAGTATGGAAGCTGTGCGTTGGAGGCTTAGAAAACCACCTCAACTCTTTTCGTAAGGAAAAAAATGATTTGGCAAATTAACATCAAAGTGACTCCAGCGAAGCTCTTAACACCATAAAACTTCCTGATAAATGTGTTTTCTAGAATCAAGATCAATGTTTTCCACTTTTCGGGAAAATCGAGTTAACTATGCAGTTTACTTAATTTTTTAAAAATCTATCTGTAACTGCGTTTGAAGCTTTCAAAAGTGGAGGTAAGGCTAAATCAAAAGCAAGGTATTCCCAAGGCTATTTTGAATTAAAACAACTTTACTCCTGGCAGAACCACTAAAATAGTTTTATTTCAAGATTCCTTAAAAATATTTTTTGTTTTTCAATATGTATGTATACCTCAAAATTAGAAAATCTGGAATACGTTGTCTTTGAATCTAAGGGACATAAATATGCATGGTGATCCCTGAAATTTACAACTGGTGATCACTGGTGTAGTAAAAGAGAGACCAAATAAAAGCCGAGTTTTATTGGGAGTCTATATTCACTTATGTTCACTTAAGCAAAAGTGAATATAATTGAATATAATAGAAAAATAAGTGAATATAGAAAAAAAAATCCCAATATAATGAAACTCGGCTAAAAAAAAAAGCTGGAATAAGCAGAGATACTCGGGTCAGAGCTACACGGATTCCATGGAACGTGTCAAAAATATAATTAAAAAAAAAAATATATATTTCTGATAACTATTCTTTAAGCTTTGTTTAGCAACAGAAGACAAGTTCAAGAAATAATTAAATTTATCATCTTCAAACTGTTTTCATGCCCGACAGTCAACAATAAAGATTGTAAACTCATTACATAAATGTGTAGTTATCTGAAGCTGAGTTTCAATTTCAATGAAGATTTTGCAGAATATGCAGTCCTCGTAAAATAACTTTGAGAGGCTCGCGCAAGAAATCGATCCCAATGTCTTTCAATAGTTTTAAAGATGTAAGTGATGAGCTAGCGTGTACATTAAAGGGGTCATGAATACTATTTCTCTTACAATGTTATTCCAATAAGCTCAAAAGAAAACTAGTAGATGATTGGATAGGAGACACCGAATGAAAACCTTTATAAATTTTAATGCAGGGGGAAGAAGGTGAGTAAGGCGTTTTATTTTCGAGTTGTTGGTCTAAAATATGAACCTCTGCACTTGACTGTACGTCTCAAGAAAGGCTCAAGGTGAAACTGATAAGCATGCTAAGGGAGACGGTTATTGCTGACTGACAGGCTATTTCATTGAAACACTGTTTGAGAAAAAATAACATAACAACCATAAAAAAAGTCGACTCTACAATAGAGTTACCTATCAGTTTTAAAGCTCTGTTTTCGGAATCTATGAAGTAACCGCAGGTATGCTTCTGAAGCACCTGACCGCCTGAGCTGTAAAATTTTGTATTTTAGTGATTTAAAGGGCAAGGTTTGAAGGACAAAAACAACTTGTCGGACTCTGTAAATGCTGAAGTAGAGCATGCGCACTTTTGTGAGTATTTGACAGCAGGTATGCCTCAGAAGCACCTGACCAATCAGGGAATAATACTCTAACTTTCGGGCTTAACCAGGTCAATAACTGTCAAATGTGTTGATATTTTAGTGAACTTTGTGTTTACAATTTCGAACATGTATTTTTCATCGAATTAGTGGAAAAACTTCCTTTGCAGTTTCTCCAGTTCGTGGAGTAATGCGTAGCATGTCTGCTTGTTACGTAGGTGTGCGATATTCGATTACAAAAAATATCCCATTATTTTTTCTCAGGTATTGCGAGGCATTGGCAAAGGCCTCCAATTTAAGTTGCACTGCAATGAAGAGCGACTTCTTGATTACCCCTTCTAAATTATCATAACATTTGTACGATACCCTCCAATTTTCAGTTGCGAAATGCGCTACTTTCGAAGGATCCCCACTTTGTGGTGCTACTTTACTTATAGTTTAACACAAAATAAAATTTGTAATTCACAAGTAGCAAAAGTGTTGAAATAAAACTAATTTGTTAATGTCCAAATCGTCAAAGAAAATAGATTTACAAAATTTGTAAACATATATCTACTTGTAATTTTTCTTACAAGTTTGTTTCCTCTTCACACTGCAACGAAAAGACCAGTGCCCTATTTCACCAAAATGAAAGTTACAACCACAAATTTGTACTTGTAATCTACAACTACAAATTTATACACCCATTTTTTGTTTCACCAATTGCAAGATCTTATTTCACAAACTTGTGATCGATTCTAATAAAGTTGTAGAAAAATGAATTGTAGGCCACAAGTGCTCAAAATTCCTGTTTCACAGGTATCAAGTATAACTTGTTATTTATAACAGTTTTTTCACAATATTGTTGAACGTTGTACTGCATGGATATCAAAATGAACAAGGAAAATATAATATTTACAGCCTCTTTGACAAGAGACAAAAAAGATATTTTGTTCGGAAATTTTTCCGATTACTTGACACATTCAGACAAAGTAAGAGAATGGAAAACATTTTTAATTCCTTGCAGTCTCAAGCGCTTCTCATCAATAAAGACTGGAGATATCGATGTTCGTTAGGCCAGCATATAACGTTTTTGAACATTAAACTCTATAAACGAATCCGCAAACTGTTGAATTAGATATCCCATGCATGTCGTCAACTCTATGGTATTGTCCTCCATTCTCTTGCCAACGCAAAACGGTTAGAAACAGCTGCCTTGGTGTGCACAGTTTTTTTTCGCTCGAGTGGGCTATTTGCGGTTCAATAATTAAAATTATTCCCTCTGTCTTGCATCGACTGAGTCGAAATTTTTCACTAAAATGAAATAACTCAAATATATCATAGTTTATACACAGGCGATATTTTTTTTTTTTTTTCACTATCAAAAATCATCACTTTGCCTGTTAGAGCTGCTCTAAACCTTCGTCGCAAAGACATTTTTGTAATGAAAGTAAGGAATTACAAATTTGTTACAAAAATTACACGTCTACCTTCACCTGTAGAATATTCTTACAAATTCAACAAAATTTGTAAGTCTATTTTCGTTGGTGAAATGAAAACTCACAAATTAGTGTTATATTAACAAGTTTGTTACTTGTAAAGTACAACTTTAATTTTGTATTGGTGAAACCGAAAAGGAAATTTTTCCACAAATTTCCTTTTGTAAAATACAACTGCAATATTGTAATTAACAAAGTTTGGTGAAGAAACATTTTTACAAAAACCCACAAACTTTGTTAAAAAACGCTTGTAATTACAAATTTGTGAGTTGGTGAAATAGGGCACAGAGATCCTATCTTAGCATTATTTTGCTGGTTTGTGTTTTAATTTTAGCACAATGTTCAACAACATTTTGAACAATCAAATATAAATCACAAGTTATTTTTGAAACGTTGTGATCTAAAATACTTTGTCCACTGTGATTACATGTTCGTAAATTTAAAAATTGTAGTTAATGAAACAAAAACCAAACACATTTCTGGTTGTAACTTTTGTGCTGGTGAAATGAGCCACAGAAGAAGAGCAGGATTTTCACTGCGTTTTTAGAAACTCCTAAAATATATAGCGTTACACCAACGAAGATTATTGTTTACACTCATACCCAGTACTGACAGCTTTTCGGATTCCACGTGTCAGGTACTTTTTAGTCAAATATAGTTGTGAACTCCACAAAATTTAAGAACGTTCGGTTGGCGTCGGTCGTTACAACCTAAAGACTAATCATACTCAATGAATGTGTAATTTATACTTAAAGTTAAGTCCCCAGTTTTAATTTCAAGTTCCAATTAATCAGTGAATCCTTCCGCAATGCGATCTATCATTTGTGGCTTTGAGAAAAGTTAATAGAGTCTAATGATTCAGAATCACCACTTCCAAGCGGTATTTTTCGTAATTTTAGTACTCAATGTTTACAAGATCAAAATAGCACGTGAAATATTCGCATACTAAAAGTCAATAAAACTTCACAAATATTGTAGTTGAAATGGTTTGAATTACAACTCAATTAGTGTCGCTGTGCTAATCACAAAATATATCCTCCCCATTGACGTTTGAATAAATTCAGCAATTAACACCTTGCCAGACGGACGATCCAAACGTAGTTTCGAAAGAGTAAAGGTAATTAAGGATGAAAAAAAAAAAAATGTGTACTCGTATTTGTAACCATTTCAAAGTTGCATCATCAAAACAACCAAAACAGATATTCATATTTTAACGTTTGTAAATGGTGAATGGCTACTTGCTTACCATAAACATGTAATTAACGTTTAACAGACCATCACCGTTTGTTATTTGGCCATATGGAATAAGCTAACTGAGTGCTTTGTAATTTGAGATTAATCACTTCTCACGTTTAATTGCCAGCCCTCCACCACCACCTCCGTCTAAATTCCATATTCGGTGATTAATCTAAAAATTCAGAAAAAATATGCTGAGTCTAAAGGAAACCACATGAGTCAGACAGAGAATTCTGGTGAAATTTTTGAACATTTTTGCTGGTTGCCAGTTTACTCGTAGATGGCTATTAATAGCCTCGCCTCTGCGCTATCCAATTTCAAATTCAATTTAAAATTTAAACTAATAAAGAAATAGAGAATAATAAAAATCGCTGACCATTAGCCAATAATTATGGCACCCATTTCATTAAAAAACAATTCAATTAACCATAAACAGCTTCACACAATCTCATAAAGATCTCTAACAACTTCCTAACATGGAATGCCTCGGCTCTGGATGATCTCTTTCCACACATTCGGTTTTCTCGATTGTGTGTTTAAGGCTCATAAATAAGAAACAAATTTGGACTAATTTTGACTTCTTCTTGTCCTCATCTGATAAAAGTGTAAAATAAAAAAAATCAAATCCACGCCCAAACGATCTCGAAAATAATAAATTTCAAAAAGAAGATCGCCCCATCATCGACATCGAGTCCCATAATCAAATTCAAATTAATTCGGAAGACCTCATGTGGGAAAAATTAACCAAAGAGTTTTATCTTTCTTTTGTTTAAATTTATGTTAAATGCATTAATTAGTGTTTGTTTATTTTATTTAATTCCTTTAAATATTTAAGCAGTTACCTGATTTTCATAATCCACAATAAGAATATTATCGGTCGGTTACGAAAAGTCAACATCTCTGTGAGGGTTTTATTTGAGGGCTCCTGGATAAATCGTCGTCTGCTTTACCGTTGTCACTATCGGCCAAGTTGTCAGTTGAAACATTTTTTCAAAAAGCACTTTTCTCGATCCACCACTTATTTTTCACCAAATTATTTTCCACTAAACTCAAAAGGATTTTATTTTGAACAATTCAAAGAACACATTTTTTTCTCTCTTCTTAAATCCTTTTAAATGAAGACCTTTAATTGAAGGTTTTACGAACAATAACTCAAAAGCTCGGGTTTCTATTACTTTTTTGCCTCTTTTACAAGTTCACTCGTTCTAAAAAAAAAGTCGGATGCTTAGAAAATGCTTGAAGATGCTTCTGTATGTGCGCGCCCGCGTATCACGTTTCCGCAGCAGCCGAATTCCTTAGGGTTCAAATAGATTTCCATTTGTTTAATGGGTTCTCATTTGAGACACGAGAATTCCTCATAAGTGGAACCTTCTTTTTTCCACCTTCTTCCGTATGATAAGATTGACAAAAAGTACACATAAAGAGGCGAAACCAAAAAAAAAAAATGAAAACCAAACACGAATATTTTTTTTTTTTTAATAATGCGCCATGGAGCAGAAAACGAGATTCCGATCTCTCTGGGGAAACCTTCGCGCAAAGTACACTACTTTTTCACTTCACTGGATCGCGGAGTATTCCTGGATTGTGAGGTAGTTGCAGGTTACAGTGTCAACATTTGCTCGTGTATCTTCGTAGATAGTTTTATTTTGATTTGTATTTCAAAGCTAGCCTTGTTGCCTCTGGATATCAATAGAGGGAGAGAGAGAGCAACCTTCCGAGTCGGTAGTCGAATCAGAACTGGACCAATGATCCAACGAACGGTGGTAGTTAGATAGTTTAGCTTATAGTAAAACCCGAAAGGTTTTTCTGTGTTGCTTGCTGTTGTTGCTGATGCTCTGTGCTATGTGATGTGTGCGAGGTCTGTGTGTCTGTTGTTTGGCTTGCATGAAACTATCATCAGTCAAAACTACCTGTACCTGTGTATTATAGCAAGTCTGTAGGGTATGTGAAAATGGAAGTATAGAGAGACATTGCCCAGTGCACTGGGGTCCCACAACAAACCTTTAGTGAACAGTGGAGGAGGAAAAAATGAGTTCACATAAATTCATGTAGAAGGTCTTAAAATAAAATATAATATTATTTCGACGCCGCTATGGCGACGACCAAATTTTAATTTTATTGCTGCACAGGCACTCGTTAATAATTTCAAAATTTTTTATGATAATAAGCGTTTGTCCTTACAAATTTACAAGTTCTGTTGTAACTTAACAATATTTTAAATCACAGTTAAGTTCGGTGTACAAGGTGATCTGAATAATTGCACTGAAAATGAAAAAAGTTCGCTCCGATTTTCCTAATTATTTTGAACAAATGATATTTTTGGTGATTTTTATGACTCTAGAGGTCCTGCAATTTAACTGGCAATGTAAAGTTTGTGTGTTTACAATGATACAAATGAAAAAAGTGAATTCGTTTGGCATAAAAGATAATCTTTTACTCATGAAAAAGTGAACTTAGCATTAGGACAATGACGTGCTAACAACCACATCAATCTTTTATCGCTCTTATAAAGTGGATATGTAATTTTACCTAAGCTGCATTTTTTTAAAGCAGCATTCACTGGCTAGAATGTCAGCAATTCACCTAACCACTTGCTCTTAAATTACAAGTTTCACAGCCCATTTCAGGAAAAGTATTTATAAAAAACCCACAGCCATTATAAACAAAATCCAGTGCGGATGCATTTTATAATTTCCCTTTTTGTGGTTTTCTGTTATTGCGAAGGTACCGAGTGATTTTTTAGGAGGTTGGTTTTCTGAATAGATATAAGACTGACATTGTGTGGTAAAATCGGCCAACTTTAATGTTGCTTATGTTCAATGTAGTTTGCTATTTTATTGTAAACGGGTTGACAAAATACAACACTTGCAAACCCTGCAAAATGAATTTGAAAATAATGGTTCAGTTTGCGAAGTTTACCGCAAGCTCCGTCCATTTTATGATCGACATAATCGTCCATCAGGGCAATTAATCCGGTTAGCCATGGATCACAGCAATTGGAGCTTTGTCCATCAACTTTATGGAAAGTTTTGCGCAAAGATCTTGGCTTATGACCTTACAAGATCCAGTTTGTGCTATAGTTTAATCCGCGAGACCATGCAATGCGTCGCATCGTGATTTTGCTGAGATTGATCTCGATGATGATTTTCATCGCAAAATTTTGTTTTGTGATGAGGCTCATTTTTATTTAAGGGGTTCGGAAGTTAAGGGTAAACATCTCTAAAATAATGTCCTTAAATATTAGGATGATATCTTGGATATTTTTGAAATGGCAGAATATATAAGAGAAGCATTTTGGGCGCTCGAACTCCACCCATCCCAACGCGGAGGGGCGCACGACAGCTGCCTCGTCCTTAATGTCCTACAATTCCTTGTATTACCTGCGGCTTAAATTTTTGAATGCTCAAGGACATCTAGTCTAGATCCTTTGACTTCCTTCCTGTTTGTTGAATCGAAAACTGTTCTGAAAACTTTAAACGCGTTTTTCTCAAAATTGCATACTCTCCATATATTTTTACATACAGCCATCTACAACTTTTACGATCGGATGAAAATTGTAAATTTGGCAGCCAACGATTCTTTTGGCGAAATTTGGACCATTTTTAAACTGCTGCCATTTTGTCAATTTTCAATTTTTTACTATAATTATAAATGGCTGTATGGGAAAAAGGGTTTACATTAACGACATCTTCTTATTTTTATGTTACAGGTACCAAAAAAGTAAAAAAAAGCGGCATATTGACGTCTTCTAATTTCAAGGAGTTCAAGATGGTCCATATCTCTCTTGGATTTCAATATTTTAACTGGAAATTTCGTTACAATTTACATGAATATATGTATAATAAACTCCTAAGATTACAGGACATTTGAAACTATAGTTTTTTTTTTACATCCCTTCAAAAAATCACCTTCATTTCAGCTCGACAAACTAGCCGAGCCCTTTAAATGGTTTCGTCAACACGCAAAATTGCCACATTTGGAGTGAAAAGAATCCACATGAGTACCTTGAGACGCCATTACATTCACAAAAATTTACTGTTTGGTGTGTTCTACGGGCTGCTGGAGTCATTAGGCCATACTCTTAAGAAATTATGCGGACGAGCCAGTTACCGTTAATGAAGACCGGTATGGAGCCATGATAACCGACTATTTTGTTCCGAATTAGAAGGCATGAATGTGAACAAAATATGGTTCCAACAAGATGGCGCTACATGTCACACAGCGCACCTCACAATCCGATTTTTTGAAGTAAGCACTCGATGAGCGCATAATTTCGCGTAATGATTTGACACCATTGGATTATTTTCAGTAAGGATTGAAATTGGACCTCTAGACTTGTCTTTATTCGAGCCAGCCGCGGCCACCATATGAACAAAATCATATTTAAACATTTATGGCATAAAAATATCTTTCCAACAAAGCCAGATGATGGACATTAAAACGATTTTCTTGTTCTTTTATTTCAATTCGAAGTTCTATACATAAAAAAACACACCATTTATTACTACAAATAATATCAAGAAAAATCAGCCCGGGAATAGACATTTTAAGTTATACATTTACCTTGCCAAAATGTCCCACTATAAAAACAGAGAATAATCAAATAGCTTAAAGTCCCACATTCACTTGTGCCTTGAATTCGAATCTTTCCCTACCACCAGAAAAAAACTTAAAAAATGGATACCTAAAACAGAGAAAAATATTTGACTCTTTTTAAGTTATGGTCAATTACTTTTCTACGCCACTGTATAGATTCGTTTAGCTCAAATCAATTTCCCATACATTAAACAGAGAGTGAGAGAAGGCAGCAATCATATTATAGCCTTCAGATGAAAACACAGTTAACTAGTCTCTTAGTGATATCTTCGGTCCTCATCCATGTCTCTCACATATGAAGATCGTCTCATAGGCAAGTGCCGAAGCCGTCTGTGAAGAAATTCTTCTCCATCTTGCACGCCATTTCAATCCAAGTGAATGTGAAATGTGTACTATTACCAAGATTTCTACAAGCCTAATCGAGATGACTTTGAGAAACGAAGATCTCTCGTTGGGCTGCTTATAACGTTCACCATAGTATGTCAGTGCCAGAGCAAGTGCACGTTCAATTCTCGTCTTACATAAAAATGCAATAAAATCGAAATCGAAACACGAAATATCCACATAAAAGATGTTTCCATTGGGTGTTTGTTCGGTTTTCTGCAGCCTCATCCTCCTGCGCGTTTACCTTTGTTGTTCTCGATAAAAAAGGCATTCTAAAGTAATTTTTATCGAATCTCCATGTATCATGTAGGATTTAGTGTGTGTAATTGAATGGCACCTACATCGTGTTCAAAATAGATATCGAATTGATTCCTTACCGAGATCTCGGATTACCGGCCGTGCGGATTGATATAATTGACTGCTGCTGGCCTCCCGAGATCCTTCTAATGAAAGGCTGACTTAATTTTTCTTTTTTCACCATTTTTGTATTTTTTTTTTATAAATTTTTTTTTTTGCTGGCTTTGTTCAGCCTTCTCGATCTCGATGTGGAGATCTTGCTTTGGCCATTTATCTTCTTGATCTTGATATCCAATCCCAGTGCAAGGGTCATTAATCGTGAAGTTCGATGTTTCTTTGGTGTTTAACGTTTTCAAGTGCAATTCAAACAATTTCAAGTGTCTGAGTGCAGTCAATGGATTGAGTGGCTAAAAGTTATAGCCGGTCTTCATCTACATCGCTACGCCTTGTAGTATGGTAATTTTGGGAGCAAAGCAAACAAGATGAAGATGTTAAGTAAGTCTTTGATTGAAAAAAAAGAATGTTAAATGTATGTGGGCATATGCGCGCTACTCGGTTGGGAGATAGAAGACAACACCTGTATGTGGAAGCTGTATGCGATGTCCAAGTAAGGAACGTGCGGAGTTATTTAAAAAATGTTTTCCAATTGAAGATAGCAATGTGTTCATCGGGTTCAAGGTCTGACCAAATTGCTGCTTTTAAGTAATTAAGGACATGAGCTGAGCGGAGCTTATGGCTGAGTTGTGTAAGCACAGTACCAACTGTGTGCTACCTGATAAAATTGTTTTTTTTTTTTCTTTTTAAATTGTGAACTTGATGGAAACACGGGTAATGGCTATTCTCTATTCAGCACAAGATAGAGGTTTGGGCTAAAGTTTATTGATATAAGAACTAATGATTGAATGACATGAATTATTGTTGTTTACATCAAAAAGTAACGAAGGGAAGTAAGGAAGATTAATAGAATTGTCCATGTTAGTTTTATATTAGAGTTTCTTTACCTATGGTTCTTCAGATGATTCTTTCTTTTTCGTTTTGTTTACAGCGGAGAAAAGTTATATCCTCAGCGAATATCCGGATTTTCTCAGACAGTCAAACAGCCCTCAAATCACTCGGCGCTGTTTCTACGAACTCAACTGTCGCCTATCTCTTAATGAGGTGGCTGGACAATTCAATATTCATCTTTTTGGGTGCCGGAGCGATATCGTGGGTAACTGCAAAGCCGATGAACTCGCCAGAAAAGGAAACGTTCTACCGATCCCGAATATTGGTATACCAATCGCTACATGTAACCTTATGCTAGAGGCAATGGATAGAACAAGTTATAGGTGTAACAATATCACCACGTATGTGGCAACAGAACGGATATGGCAGATGACTAGATCCAAAACTCACAAGACATTTGTTATCTATAACCAGATTGCACGTTAGCTCCGTAATCAATGACATCAGCGGACATTGTCTGATAGGAAGACACGCCATAAGACTCTGCGTTTCCTCCAATGACTTCTGCAGAAGTTGCTTAGATATGAAGGAAGAGGAGGAGACAATCCCACACCTCCCCTGCTCATGTCCTGCACTCTCCTTTAAAAGAAAACGGCATCTAGGAAAATATTTTCTTGATGATCCAAGCGATCTGGTGAACACAGATCCCCTGCATCTCCTTCGCTTTATCAAGAGCTCCAAATGGTTTTGTTAAGTGAGGTACTCCCTCCCTGGTATCACAATGGACCTAATATTGGTCTAAGTGTGTCAGTTGTATTCCTGACAGTGATTTTAACCTAACCTTACCTAACCTAACATACAGAGGCCTAACACCATTATAGACTCAACATTAAAAGGTGCACATGTTTGTATTCTTACAGAAAAGTGAATCTGGAAATACCTTGAAATACGTTTCAATATTATGATGTACATGAAATGCAGAATGAATAGCTGTGGTGAGCTTTGCTTCAAACATCTTTTAAATCTTTAATAATTTAAACGCAGTGAAGGACTATTCATTCCACTTTGTATGAATGTGTATCTCTTAGAAATTTAAATACATACATAAGCTGTAAACGAGTTAAAGGCCATCCTTTAAATAGTTCAACTGGAAAAGTGACTTATTAAGATTGCACCACGTAAAAAGGGTTTTTACCTTCTGCGATTTCCCTGCAACGTGCTTTTGAAAACCAGTCAAATGGGAGCGCTGATGTACATCTACTTTATATATTCCAGCCATAGTAGACTGGGGCTGCCTTCTCTTCTACCTAGGCCCACATTCTTCTCCACATATTTTGTTTTTACATACAGGACCAAAGATCATTCGGAGTATTTTTCTTTGAAAGAGACCAAGGGTTTCCTCATCCGTTTTAGGAAAGGTTCATGCATCCGTGACGTAATTAGGACTGCGATGATCGAGGTTCTATAAAGGCTTACCTTACGTTTCTAAAATGGGGTTTTATTTCTAAATGCCATCCTAACCCAAAAAAGCAGCGGTTGGCAAGAGTAGTTCTCCGTTTGCAATTAACATTGCGGTTTTTTTCTTTGATTACGTCAATATGATCGGCGTAAGCAAGTAATTGCACAAAATTTTGAAAGGTTACACCTATTGCATTAACTGAAGTGTGTTCCATAATCTATTTAAGTGAGATGTTAAGGAAATCGCATCATTCAAACATCAAAGGCCTCGGTGAATTCTTTCTCGGCCTTGACAGAGCAGCGGCAATTCTCTAAACTTATGTGCTATTGTCCTACAAATTTAACAGAGATGCTAAAGATAGAAATGGCTCTGTACAGCTCGTCTTTGATATAGTCGTTCAAATTTCAGAAGCTCATTATGTAGTGAGGATGTCCCGTTTTAGGATGGGGCATATGATGCTGATGTCTTATGCCATGCTTTCTTCCGACTCTATCATGAAGATCCTTCCAACTTATCACTAGCTGCCTTGAAAACTCGGCGTTCTGGAGTTTGTTTGATTTAAAGTTACAATCGCAAGCTTAGCATCTTCTACGTCAGGATGATGAAATTCTTGGACATCGTCCAAGTCGAATGAGACATTCTCCCTGATAGCGGAATTTGTTTCCTTCCTGGACGATGGTTCTTGCCCTTGTTCTCTTTCTCTTTGGTACCCGTGGCGTGATGGTTAGCATGTCCACCTGCTAATCCAGAGTTTTGAGGTTCGAATCCCAGCAGGGCAAACATGTTTTTTCACGGGTATCACCTCTCGCGAGGAATTGGCAAGTCCTCCGTTAGTAAATTCATTGCCATGAAAAGCGCTTTCTCAATTAGCCGTTCGGAACCGGCAGGAAATTGTAGGGCCCTTTCATTCCCTCACATGGCATGGTTGTGAGAAATGCGCTAGGCCCAGGGGCTCCTCGCTGTGTTGCGCAACCCTATTTATTTTATTTATTTTTATTTCTCTTCTTCTTTTGTCGTGCTTTTGGTTTGGCTAAATTTGCCTGTGTGCATTCTTCATCCAACCATGGGTTTTGTTTTAAGGCCGTGTGAAAGCCAATAAGACACTAGAAACTTAGTTTTTGCCGTCTTGATTGATGGTCTGCCCCTCGTCTTCAATGATTAATGCTGGTAGCATAAGGTTCAAGGATATTTGGAGGGACAGTCGGTTGGAAAAGACATTGGCTATCTCTTGTGATTGTAGCCTTCTGACGTCATCTTGTTTCACAGTGTTATCTCACGTGGGTCATGGATAGGGTATCCTCATTCGCACCTTGACTAAAACAAGGTCGTGGTCTGAGTCAAAGTTAGCGCTTCTTTTGAAATCAATAACAATAAAAGAGTGTCTTATGTCGAAGGCAACAAGGTCAATTTGGTTGATGGTTAATTGAACCGGGTTCAGATGCGGGAAGCATGTGCTTAATAACAACTAGCTAAATTTTGATCTGGCTCAAACAGAGTTGAATTGCGGAGTTCTTAAAATAAGGGCACTCGGTAGTACCAACAGTGTAGTTTTCATTTTAGCCTTTTTGACACAAAAGTCACTTGCGAGTTTCAACCCCCTACAGCTTACAATAAACTTACCAAGTAAGCCAGAAATCTCGAATTTACCTTATTTTAAAACACAAGTTAACTAAGAAGGGTGGAGGGATATTAAAACTGCAGGCAGCAGAGAAAAACCAGGATATGCGAATATAAAGATAAAGAAGCAGGACTGGAAGTGAGAAGGATTTTGGATGGGGTTTGCTCCATAAAACTAGAGCTCTGAATGAACTTTAGAATGTTGTTGCGTGTCAAATTTGAGACCTTGAGTTGACCCAATGTTTTTTTTTTTAAGATATAACACATAGCGTAGAAAGCAACCGGGAAAAGAAATCAAATCCAAAAGTACATCAAAACGAAAAGTTCTGACACAGATCAAAAATTTTAAAATTTCAAAACATTCCCAAATTGTAGCTGTTGGTAAGTGACTTATAATTAAACTAATACAATAAAAAATAATGCAACTCTTGCGAGCTATGAACGCACCTTACAAAAAAAAAAAAAAAAAAAATACAAACACAATAATCAAAGAAATCAGCTATGCAAAATGTTTAATTCCACACTTGTGTGGAATTGCGACAAGAAAAACAAAAAAGTGCAAATAAATCAAAGATGAAACTCTAACTGTCATCGGCACCAACGACTACTAAATCAAGCTTCTTCATACCCATCCTATAAAAAAGATAACATTTCAACTAACCAACTTTCAATTGGATTTTATTTCGCTAATGAATTTTTATTCCTCTCAATTGATCTCTCAATCCACAACGTAGAAGAAGTATTACAATATTACCAGTACAAAAAAAAGAGGGAAAAATAACACAACCACCAATTAATGTAGTTTCCCAACTAAGATTCGATAACACTGCGTCTGCTAGATGACCTTTTTGTGGCTGGGGATTTGCTTCAAGGCATCTCACAGCACAAAACGTCAGAATGTCCCCAAACAAAACTCACAAAACGCAACAATTTAATGTAAACACGTCCACAGCCAGCACAGATTTTATCGGAATGCAAATAAATTTTGTGGAAAATATCAAAGTGGGTTTCACCCCCTCCCACTACCGGTGCAGCTACTATCGGTCGTGGGTTCGATTACACACCAAATAACACGACAGCCGTGAGCCGTGATCAATTAGTCGACTCCGAGATAAATCTTCGCCGCATGAGAAAGTTGCGTAAGGCCCTGTAAGACCTCGAGGGGTACCAGAGGGGTTTTGTAATTGTGCTCACCGGGCACGGGTAGACCATCAGAGCGGAATCACCTTCACCATCAGCCGCTGTGTGATGTCTCCTACAGGCTTATTTGCATATCCGATGAACACATTCCGACTGAGTGCAGAGGCTCGTCCCCTGTGCGGCTTCCCCGCTGCGGCATACGCCAACGTGCACTAGAGCGCGCGCGCGCGCGCGCGATCGCTTACAAACTCTCTGGTATCAGGTGCCAACCAAAAGGCCATAGCGAATTAATTTTACAGGCAAATTTTAGCCGGCCCCTCTGTAAATTATAATTTATGAACCGCTTCTGCCGAGGTGGATGATGTTGATGGTGCGGTGAGCTGATGCTGATGCGCACTCCAATCAGGTTCATCATTGTCACCACAAGTGGCAATAAGCCATAAGCACCTTAGGCTTATCAGCGTGTGGGATCCATTTACTGATCACGATGCGATATTCAAGCTTAATAGGGAGTGGGTGAGGGCGTTGGTATATTCCAGTGAATGGAGTCTGTCAGTAGTGTGATTTATTGTTTGTTTAACTTGGCCAGTGCATTCATCAATTTTCGCTTATCCACTAATTAAATCATTATCACTTCTGGCTTATGCGCATATCTAAAGCTAATTGTTGTTAAGTTGCCAAGGAACATGAAACATACATTTGTGAAAACATGTTGCAAGTCAAGTCACTTGAAGGGAATTAATGGGCACTGGGTGTGAAAAAAAGAACAGACAACGGCTGCAAGTCGATTGGGAGCTGTGTCCGGAATGCAATTGATCACGATAAGCTAATTGAAAACTTGGAATTGTGTACCTTTGGACGATGATAAGAAAACAGCCTGCAATTGTGAATAACTCGACCTTTGTGAACCCCTTTCAGATAAAGATGCCAATCATGTGTTGGTTGTGTATGAGGCAAGTCACATATTTGTAGGATAACTTAAGGTATGTCAATCTGGTCTTATCTTCGTTGAATCAAGCCTTCTAATGTGCACTTAAATGCGGAAAGAAGAAATAAATTTGAAATAGACAAGCTCACGACTTGACTGACTTTAGCCCTATTTCAAAGTGTATACTTGGGTTGTCCCGTGGCTAGGAACATAAAGATCATTGGATTGTAAATACTATGTAATAAAAAGAATTAAGAAACGTACTAAAACTTGAAAAACAATTGAGTTGTATAAGTTGTTTAGCTTCCATTTTTATTGGAATGTAAAGATACATCGAGCTTTGGGCTTTCGTTTGCTTATAAGTGAAATGAATGACAGAACAAAAAAGTTGCAAAAAAAAGAGAAAAGGCTCTTGTCGCGGGACCCAAGACTGAGTTTTGAAAACTGACACTCAAGGCCCTTTGAAAACTCTCGATCTAAAAGACAGTGAACAAAAATGAAGGAAAGTGCACGAAGAATGTTGTACACGACGTCTATCAAAATAAAACTCACCTTCACCTTGCGGAATTAACATGAAAGAATGTGCACTTTTTTTCGGGTATACAATGAAAATTCAGTTTTTTGGAATCTGGTCCCAGGATCATGCAAAATTCAAAACAAAGATTCAGAAGAGTGGTACTAACAACACAATAAAGTGCAAGACTAGCTACTTCGACTCCATTGAAACAGGATGTGGGTGGCTTTGAAACGATGCCAAGCTTTGATTAAAATAACTTCAATAACTTTAACATGCCGAGCTTCGAAATATACGTATGTTACAGTTTCCTTAACACAATCATGTTTTTATATATGTTACTTTTTTTGTTATTCTAGATTTTTTTAATTTGCTTATCAATTTCTTAATTTTCACCCTAGAGATCAATTCCACTGTTACCTTTATTTACCTCACATTATTCAGTTGACCGCACAGAACCTTTCTCCAAGCCCAGCTAATTTGCCTTTACCTCTCAGCTGTATACTTTGATTCAAACGGTCCAGTTTGATACCACAATAACAGACCAGTTAAGTATCACTGTTTTAAACCCGAAGATTTTAGAAATACCTTTCTGCCTTTGGCCAAGCCAACTACAGTCACGGGTGATTCGGTAAATATTTCAAAAAACAAAGGCACATCATTAATGAAAAGGACTTTGGAACGCAACGTTACTTAAGATGTATCCTCAAATTGATGAATTTCTTTCACAATTCACTGTGCTGGTCGTTTTGTTCTTCTCACAATTGATTTGTAGATCTACAACTTTACATTTACGATTTAAAACATACCCTGAGCAGGTCATTAGTTAAATTACTAGAGTTTCCACATCGCACATCGGAAGCATATTTCTATCGCAATTATTGCATTGGATGATGTAGTGTTGGAAGTTTTCTTTTAAGTTTTCTCTCTGGTGTAGTTGACCTCTTTTTACTTCGTCTTCTCACTATCCACCACCCTTTTTCAGGTTAATGACTAATGGCTTTAGCAACTCACAAGTTATCTTTAGGCCGAAAGGCATTTAAATTAAGTTATGAAGTAATTTAGAGTACCCGTTAAGGGTCAGTAGGTTAATGAAGTTATTATTTAAGCTTGTTTTACACATTTTTGATAACTCTATAAAACCAAACTTTTTTCAAAAACAGTGAATCTGACTCCTACGCTGATTACGTACAACCCGCGCCTTTTTTACCGTTTCATAATCGGTTTAAAGTTTGACATCTTTGAGCAGACTTAAGTGAAGGTTATTGTTTCTGTTAACCATTGACTTCTCATAAGAAAGATTTAAAATTTTGGTTTTCATTCTTCTCAATTATAATAATAAGGTTTTCTTTCAAATACTTGCTCCCGATAGATATGTTGTACCTTTAGACTTCCATAAAGAAGTCGTCTTTGACTAATTCTTGTCGTTATTCTTACCAACGAAATGTTCAAATTGTAAAAATTCGTACTGAGTCGCTCACTGCTCTGACTCAAAACTACTGGATCGAGAGAAAAACTAAAATAAAAGATCATGGCGTGAAAACTGTCTTTTACATATCATGTAGATTGCATTGCTGCAAATTTAAATTTCCTTGTAGATTCTATTAAAATAAACACAAATAACTGAACTCAGCAGGCCTGCCGGTTACGTGGGAGTACAGAGGATCGATTCTATTTTTCCACTGGTATTGCCTTTCGCGGGAAATTGGCACATCCTCCGATAGCAATTACACCACCATGAAAAGTGCTTTCCTACCTATTCGGTCGGAACCGGCATAAAATTGTATGTCCCTGAAATGCATTAGGGACCGGGGCTTGCATAGCATTGAAGTGCTACCCTATTTTATATACCTTTTTAGTAAGATGTGGTGAACATGCCGTAATGGTTAGACCACCAGACTATAAAATGGGAGTCAGGTTAAAGCATTCCTCCACTACTCATGGAAAGGCTTTGGCAAGTACTCCGAAAGTTGGATCATTGCCATGAAAGGCGCTTTTTCGATAAGCCGCTGCCAATCCGCAGAAAATTTTAAGGTTCCCTCCATTACCTCACAAGGCATGGTTGTGACTATACCCCAAGGCTCACCGCTCAGTTACACGACTCTAGTTATTTAATTATTTAGTGAGACCAATTCTTTGATGTGCTGACAGCTTGCGCCTTTTTCTTGCGTTCTGATCGTTCTGATTGTTTTTCAACATGCGTTGGAAATTCAAGCCATAATACGTTGCTTGATGTAAGCTTTTGGGACTTAACCCGCCATTGGTGTCACACCCGGTCTGCAAGAAAATGCGAATAACTCTATTCTCCTCTGCTATAGAAAACAGTTTTGTGAATTTTTGTATTGAAATAAAAATAAAGTAAATGAGCTAGAAAGCATAATGCATTATATACTCTCGGCATACTCTTTTTACGATGGTTCGTAGTGTCGTCCACTAAGCACTAAGCGGGATAGCTAGTGTATCTGCAGCCGAACTTCATTTTAAGACTTTTAATTTCTCTCTTAAGCTATCGTGTCGTGTCGCCTCGTTTATATTTAAGATAGCAAATAGTCTGTTCTTAATACAGGTAATTGTGCCAATTGAAAACTTCTTGTGATAGTTAAATTCGATGGAACGAAAAAGCGACACAAAAAATCTACGAGGGAATTGAGGTAGAATACAATTATTTCGCCTTTGTTTCTTTCTCTGTTCGACCTTTCGTAGGCACCTTGTCTATGAAGTTTCACTTCTGTCGCACTTGCATTTCACACACTTTTATAATACAATCTGCAAGCTAAGCTTGTTTATGAATAAATAAAATAAAATACAAAATGAAATGATCTCTGGATATAATGTTTTAAAGTGCCTTTGCTATTAGTCTCACCAATAATTGCTTTTCATTCAAAAAGTATCTCATGGAAAAGATAAACGATACCATAAACAAGCAAAGCGATTAAATTAATGTCTAATGAAACGATCAAATAAAACCGCTACATAGCTATCTCTTAACTCCGCAAAAAAGACTTCAATTGACGATTAACAACAAAGTAACGACAATAGCATAGCCGAACCATTTTAAAGCCAAGTGTCAAAATATTTTCTTTGCAAGAAAAACAAAATTCATGTTTATCCAAATCATATCAACAAATTTTTAAAACGTCGTAAAACAATATCAATCAACAATCAGCTTCTACCCCTCTACAACACTCCGGTCTAAGTATCTATCCGCTAAGACAACTAACTAGCTCACTTCATCTGTCATAAAGTTCTACGTCGAAAAGCCCCTATTCGCCACTCCACCACCAATCACTTTGTTTATTTACCAATCACTTATTATTAGTTAACAAGGAAAAGGTAAATTGTGCATAATTTTTATCGGTTTCTGTCATCGCTAGAGACTGAGTGCCGATACTCACATTCAGCACCAGTTCTCAAAAGTGGCAATTATTGGCAGTTCCTTATCCCCTGTGCCTATGTGCTCGCTTCTTTATACAAAAACTGAATCATATTCATAACCAACGCGCTGCTAGTGCTAACCCTTTTTACGTTGTGTTGTGTCGTCAGAGTCGTCACGGGCGTCATGGTTTATAAAGCACTTCGTTGCGGTCTTTGACTACACTTTGGTTTTGGTTTTTGTTTATTTGTGTTTTTTTTTTACACATTTTTTAACCAAATGGACTGAGTGCTCGAAAAATTCACCTCGTCTTAGTGCGTTGCGTAGAATTGGGGCTGCCTGACAGCTGTAATTGAGCGCGAATTATCACCTCAATGTCTGACCACCTACGGCTATTATGTGCGCCTTGTCAATGTTTATCAACTTGTCTAATAAATAATATTTATTATGTGTTTTGATTTTTTTTTTTCTCTCTTCTTAAGCTCAGTTCCTTAGCTCGGCTGTGGTTGGGCGATACTTGACTTACATTAGTTAAGTGAGACTAACCAATAAATTTGTAAGTTGTAAATGGATGGAAAATTGACAGTTAAATGGAAAAGGGGGCGGAGTACCTACGATCGTGGTGGTGTGGTGAAATAAAAACAATTGCAATGACTAATATCTAACGATATATAGTGATGACGTTACTAATAAAGCACATTGCTTTGTGTTGGATTTTTGTAGGGTAAGTTGGAGATTTGTGGGTCGTAGAGAAGGTTATTTTTTTCTATTAATAGAAGAATATACAGTTTATAGAGTCTGATGTAAAAACAGGCTATTGTTGTACCAGAACCATCACTTTCCCATTAATTATTTTTTTACTCGCGTTGGGCGCCATTTTATTATCTAGATTGGTTACATGGTAGCTAGATCTATTTGATCTTCAATTTATTGGTTAGTTGTTCCATTTGTTTTGAAGGTAATATCAAAAAGCAATAATGCAATTGCTTTTCTTGTTTGGTATGAATTCACTTAAGACAACAATCACTTTTTAAGCTAACCCTTTCTTTGTGTTTAGAGTTCAATAGTTTGAAAAGGCTTGTTTCAAGGAGAGCTGCATTTTAACAAGATCATGTTTTAAGTATCGATGTACGAGGGTGGTTTGATAAGTTACACAGTTACTCCAAATGCAACTGTGCTGCCGTCAACTGTAATCTATTAGTAGGCTACTGTCAAATTTTGAGCAAGCTTTCAGAGCAGACAACCTGGTGAATTTTTACGAAAATGGAAAAAACGGAATTTCGAGTGCTCATTAAACTTTACTTTTTACGTAAAAAGTCCATCACTGAAACTATGGAAAGGCTTGATAAATACTACGGGGACTCGGCACCATCAATTTCAATGGCAAAGAAGTGGTTTACAGAGTTCCGTTGTGGTCGTACCAGCACTAGTGGCGCCGAACGTTCAGGTCGCCCAAAAGATGTGAACACGCCGGAAATCATCGATAAAATCCATGAAATGATATTGGATGATCGGAGAATGAAAGTGCGTGAGTTGGCTCATGCTGTAGGTGTCTCAACTGAACGGGGACATCATATTTTACACGAATATTTGGACATGAGAAAACTCTCCGCGAGATGGGTGCCGCGATTGCTCACACTCGACAATAAGCGCAACCGTGTGACCACTTCAAAAGAGTGTTTAGCGATGTTCAGCCGTAGTCCGGACGAATTTTTGCGCCGTTTTGTTACTGTGGACGAAACATGGATCCATCACAACACTCCAAAGACCAAGGAACAATCGAAACAGTGGGTTTCTTTGGGTGAACGTGAACCAAAGAAGGCCAAACGGAGCCTGTCAGCCAACAAGGTCATGGCCACAGTTTTTTGGGATGCACGCGGTGTCATTCACATCGATTACCTCGAGAAAGGTAAAACGATCACCGCGAATATTATTTAAAGCTTTTGGACAGATTCGACGTTGATTTGAAGCAAAAACGGCCGCATTTGGTGAAGAAAAAGTGCTGTTTCATCAAAACAATGCACGTGTACACACTTGTCTAGTCACGATGACCAAAATTGAGATACGAACTGCTACCCCATCCAGCATATTCTCCAGATTTGGCCCCCTGCGCCTATTATCTGTTTCCAAACCAAAAGAAATGGCTTGGTGGTAGGAGATTTGAGTCGGATGAAGAAGTCATTTATTTGGAGGGAATAAAAAAATTAAAAAACGCTGGACTAAATGTATCGAGCTAAAAGGTGATTATGTCGAAAAATAAAATGTTTATTTACCGCAAAAAGTTTGTTTTATTCAAAAAGTCACGGACTTATGAAACCGCCCTCGTATCTTCTCGGTTCGATTCATCCCCACTCTCTAAACTGGAGTGTTTGAGCTCAATCCTTGACAGATGAATCTTCCTATTATAAAAACGTCAGTAGAATTGTTCAATTATTTTTATTACAAATAGGAACAGCGAAATAATGAATAAGTTCACTATCGACAGAGTAATATTTTACGCACTTCTACTATTCCACTCTTCCACTCATCAATACTCCCACTAACATACCATAATCATAGCCTAAGCCAATTTGGATATAGCCGCTTAATGAGACACACAAATCCAAGCCAATTACAAACCAATCATGTTTGTATGACAAATTCCCAGTCAAACGCTCTCCAGTGATTAATTAACTGTCAGGCAGCTTGTCATCATTGTAATACAGAATCCGCCCAAATAGGAAAGGTAATCCTGAGTCTATTGTTAATGTCAAACAATCGGAACCACTCAATAATCTTTCCGATTGCAATCGTCAACCCAAGTCTACAAGAAGATAAGATCATGCAACTGCCTGCACAGTACCTACAATGTTCACCTTTTCATCATCTTTTTGAACACCCAGGTACCATGTAGGTACCGGTATCGAGGAGCTCCTATCTCTAAAATGTGTTACACTATTTTACAATGACGATCGTCCTCGTTGTTGGAGTTGGGCTGGTTATGCAAACATAACAGTCATATAGAACCATTCACCAGTTGTTGATGTGCTCTGTTGTTGGTTGTTTGTCTGTCTGACTGTTGTGTTTGTTTATCCGGTACTTCCCCCATTTTCCTTTTGCATCTCCAAACACAAGAGAGTATCTGATTTCCAAACATCCCACTTTCTGATATTTCGGGTTGAACGATTTTGCTATGTTGTGTGCGTGCGAGTGGACTCTATGAATAGAGGAGCGCGTTCACTGTTCAGCAACTAGGGCGCTCCCAGGAAATAAGGTCTCAGTCGACGGGTAACGTGAAACCTGTGTGCACCTATTCATTGGACGGCGACATTCAATCCCAATATGCAATTGTTGGGCTCTTCATTGTCGTTGATGTTTTTTCTGTTGCTTGTTTTGAAATGGAATTAGCTGCTTCGACAGATACAAGAAGGCGGCTTCTATATCATTCGTTGTCTCATTCATAATGTCATTAAGCTTCGTCGATAGAAAAACGGATTCCTTTCATTATTCCTGTTCTTCTATAGGTACAACAACCACAAAAGACTCAAAGTAAGAACTTCTTGTGTTGAAAACCCAGAACCAAGAAGTAGTACATAGATCTACGAAGGAGAACTTCGAATCCACCAGCGGAACTCAATTAATGCAAATCTTTGCCATAAATTAGGCGGACAGATTGTGTGTCTTTATTTCTGCGACTCTGCAGCATGTGAGTAATTGCGAACTATTATTATGATTGTAATAATTATTGTGGATTGGCAGACCCTGGGCAGAAATCGTATATCGTTCGATGGTGGATTAAACTGTGGGCAGCAAAACGGGTTGTCATAAATCAAAATTTCTGTCAAATCGAAGAAACATCTATTTTTGGACAGATTTATAGATTAAACACTCGGCAGGAGATTGATATTATTTTTATTCAATTTCTCTCTTTTCACGCGATACACTTGCAATTGCACGGAATATCTTTATCACACCTGTGCACTGCTGTGCCGCCGCTGGTGATCGCTACATGTGAGACAGTCTGGCAATAATATAATGATTGAGAGATCAAGATGGTGTTGTGGCGCAAGTAGGCTCGCAGTCTCAGGTACTTGTGAAAGAATATTATGACATTTAGATTTTGTTGTACCTGAATGTTTGCTTGCTTAAGTAAACACAAATCTGGGCTGGGAGGTGTCGATTGGGGCTTGGAAGGGAAAGTGTTTTATGTCAAATGTTGTCAATGGTGTGATAATTAGATGCCTATCTGCTAATTTTCTGTGTTTGCTGTCATTCCAGATCAATTGATTTTTATTAACTTTTATTTATGGGTTTGTGCTTCATAAAACATTCTCCAAATAGAAGGTGTGTACCTATGTGTGCTTTTTTTCTTTATAAAAGTTTTTACTTGAAAATATTTAGGGTTAGTTATATACTTGAATTATCATAATTTGAAGAATGTTCCACACTCGGTGAACAAAGATCTGTAGCTTATAGAAAAAAGTGCATTTGAAAAACCACTATAAGCAAGCTTCATAGAACCTATAACCACAAGCGTAACAAGAAGATATCAAAAATAATCCTTATTAACCTTCGTACAGATATTCAAAGAACCATCATGACACAGTGTTAATAGAGAAAAGAAAATGTTCAATAAACCATCTCTTAATAACTCTGCAAAGTTGAAGGTACAGATTGGATTTTGAAAAACGATTTGCAGGCTTTGAAATATTGGTATCTATATCTGATTTGTGATCGTAAGCATAATCTTATTTTCTCGAAATGCAGTTGTTAGAAGGAATCAAATTTAGTTGGACCATTATTATTCTGAGCTCCCTAAAAACTTTAGGTGCCCTATCGTGAGTAAAATTTCCCTGGAAACATTTTCCATATTCGAGAAATTGGTATGGGCCATGATTTTCAAAAGTTCCTTGCGGAAATTTATGCGATGGTGAATGAATCTCCCATGGGAAATTTATCACAACACTGTGAGTGTAAAAACATTTATGTTTATTTTTTTGTTTTGATGATTTGACGAGTGTGAACATTTGTAACGTGGGAAATTCATTTCGAAGGAAGTGCACGATCGCACGTCATGTTACATGGGAACAAAATACTACGTGGAAACAAAATTTGATGGGAGTTAGAGCCCAAGCTTACAGCTTGTCAATGTTGTCTAATTGTTTCAGCTCGTACATTGTACTCTAACAATGTATATTTGGTTAAACATGTGGTTGTCTTTCATTCGCATTTAGCCACTAGACAAGAACAAAATGGAGCAAATGGCCAGGCAGGCCCGGCCAGTCACGAAGCGATAACTCTGCTGAAAATAATAAAGCCATTGTGGCTGAAGATGTCAAAGAAGACCCCAGAGTATTGACCAAACGACGCGCAACTACACAATGGATAATCGATCGGCGGCTTTTACGAACAGTTTTGAGGAGGAACTTGATTATTTCCGAATTAACAAAGGGCAGTAGTAGTAGCTAGCTCGTGGCCGTCAAACGTGCAAATTACTCGACTTACTACTTTTTTGAGTAACTTTGAGTTTTACAAAGACTAAAAACTAAACATTTTTTGGGTTCTCTTAAAGTGCCTTCCCGGAAAGAGATTATTAAACTAGTGGAAATATTTTAGAAGTTAGTGGTGTAAAGAATTAAAGTTTTGAGCGTCGCTGAAACAAAAGGAGATGGCTCCATTTGGAGCGAATAGTGTTAAGGGGACCCCAAGCCTGTAATTTTTTTTTTCGATCCTTGAATTCTGGGAATCCTCAACTGAATTTTGTTGAAAGTCTTAAGGCATTTAAAATTCAATGAACACAAGAAAACAAGCCGGCCGAACATCAACAAAGCTAGCGTGTCTTTGCTCATTGGGTCCATAATATACATAGAATTACAAACGGAATTCAGCTACTTAAGCACCCAAATATGGCTATTTTTCATTAAAAAAATAAATTTTCTCGGAATGACGTTTTTTGGAAGCTTGTTGATAAAATCTCCGAAACTATTCATGCGAACCTTGCACAAATTGAACCACATGTTTTTAATTGATTATGTTCTTTAGGACTTTAGCAATTATAGCGCATTTCATACAGTTTTTAAAATTTTGAGTGTAACTATTTTTTGTGGTACAAAAAAATAAAAAAATTAAAAATAGCTGCAATTTTTGAAAAACGAAGAGAGAAACAAAAATGGCATGATATGCGCTATAGCTATAGTCTTAAAGATCATGCGGTTAGGTTTTGGTATGGTATTGATCATCAGCGCACAACCATCTTTTTTTTGACCAGTCTTCTCCCTCCTTTTTTTTTTTTTTTTTTTCATATTCAAGATTAATGGCGGTGAAAAGAATTCGTGAAATATCGGTTTTTTTTGCCTTACCAAAGAGGGTTGACCATAATTGTACTCAACGTTATCTCTGTAAAATTATAGTCTCCTACATTATGAGAAACAACTTTTCTCGTGCGAAAAAGGAAGTCTCAAACCGTTTTTTTATTTTATCAAAAACTAGCTGAGCAGCCCGGCGTTGCTCGGGTTTGTAGTTTGAAGATTCCCGTAATCGTTTTTCCGCTTAAGTGGGAATTTGGATATAAAAAATAATCGTGGGATTATGTGGCATCCTAATGCTGCAAGGGATTATGAGGCATCCCAATGCCGAAAGAGTTTTTAAAATCTGTCCAGTAGTTTTTAAGTTTCCGTTTACAACCCCGTTCCTGTGGTAGTCTTCCGTTCCCGTGGAAATATGTAAATGCAATATAAGTCGATGCCACTGAGTTTGAATGTAACATCCAAGAGTTGAAAGAATTTTTGAAATCGGTCAAGTAGCTTTAAGCTTTCGGGTTTCGTTCCCATTTCTGTTCCTGTCGGATTATAGGGATTAAAAAGATAATCTAAGCTACTGATGGAAGGGGATAGTTTAGCAATTCTATTGCAGGGAGGGTTATAGAAATCTGTCCAGTAGTTTCCAAGTTTACGGTCCTTATCCCGTTCCTGTCAGAGTATGGGGATCAAACCTTGACAGGAACAATTTGTATCCTACAGTTGAAAGAATTTTTTATGTCGGCCAAGTTACTTTAAAGTTCCCGTTCTCGTTCCCGTTTCTGTTCCCGTTTGATTATAGGGATGAAGTATGGTCTAGGTTTCTGATGCAGGGAGATAACGTAGCGCTCCTTATGCCGAGAAAACTTAGAAATCTGCCCAATAGTTTCTAAGTTTCCTTTTACAACTGCGTTCCTGTGGGAATATGGGATCAGGAACCAATTATAAGTCTATTTCAATGAGGGATGACTGTTACATCCAAGAGTTGAAAGAATTTTTGAAATCGTTCAAGTAACTTAAGGGTTTCGGTTCTTGTTCCCGTGGGGTTAAAAGGATGAAATATAATCTTAATTACTAATGAGGGTTATAATGAAGCAATTCTAATGCAGGAAGGGTTTAAGAAATCTGTCCAGTAGTTTCTAATTTTCCGTTCCCCAGGTTTTTAAGTTCCGTTCCTGTGGGAATATGGGGAACAAACCTTGACAGGAACCATTTATAAGTCATTGTCACTGAGGGATAATGTAACCTCCAAAAGTTGAAAGAATGTTTGAAATCGGTCAAGTAACTTTAAGATATCGGTTCTCGTTACCGTTTCTGTTCCCGTGGGGTTATAGGGATAAATTATAATCTTAATAACTGATGGAGGGGTATTATGTAGCACCCCTAATACTGGAATCGTTTTGGAAACCTGTCTAGTAGTTTCTAAGTTTCCGTTCCCAAACCCGTTCCTGTGGGAATATCCGCGCAGTATTTTAATTATTTTATGGCATAAGAACCTTCTCCTGACAATATCAAACACAACAAAAAAAGATCTGGCCAAATTGGTCCAGACGTTGTTGAGTTATGCGCTTACCAACACATTTTGCGATTCATTTTTATATATAAGAAGATTACTGAAAAAAGTGTTTAAATCAAACTATTTCTCTTTGAATATTTCTTTGTGTTTCTTACAAACTACTTTCTTGGAAGCTTGGCTGTTTGTGTTTCCAAATCAACATTGAAACATATGTCAGAAAAAAATGATAACTCCAAGTGAAATAAATTGTATTCTATTGATGATTTTCCACATAGTAAGATCCTTGGGTTAGTGTTCAGAATGAACTAGAACTTTATGCAGAAAAGGCAAATGAAAGCTTTGGCTAGAATTCTTCCTGCAGGGAACTAAAAAGGCAAACTTTTCCAAAGAAATGCTTGTATCGAATTAGCTGCAAACCTTTTTGGCAACTATTAAGAGAGAGTTCAAAAACAAACGAAATGACTTAATAACATAAAAAGAAAAAAGTAAACAACGGAAAAAAAACTTAAGAAAACACACTTTGCTCTGGTTGAAACCCTGTACGTGTATAACAATCTTAGCAAACAAAACAATGATATCATATGCACTTCAAAGTCTGTGACAGTAATATTATTCGTTATACTTAGATAAAAATATAAAAAAAGACTGGCAAGTTCAAATAACATCCAGTTTTAATAACTATAACTCACAGAGAAAATCCATCTAGTAACAGCATCTGTTTTCCAACTCCAGACAACAATGTTAACAAAATATAAACGAACATTGACTGCGTTTGAGATCACAATAACATCTTCAACAACAACAACAACGGCGACAGCTTAGTATCATAATTCTTCAAAATCAAGTTCCACTTTCAAGACACACACACCTTGATCCCTAATTAAAAGTAGATCACCACCCGGGTGAGCACTCTAATCTCAACCACCAGACGTATTTTATGACTATGTCTACCTGGAAACAAATCATGCCCCATGGATGCATCTACAAAGCGCACTTCTTCACTCTTCAACCTTCCTCCCTACTGCCGTCTAAAAGTGATGACAAGAAAATCACATTAGGCTCTGATTAAATAGAAAAAAAAAGAAGTCTGATTACGCTATCACGCTGTGACAGATAATGAAGGAATGAATGGAGAGAGAGATGCACCTAGATACTATAGAATAGGTGAGGTAAAAGAAGTTCTACGAGATAAGGCGGACAAACCGAACCTAAAAAGGGTGCGATCGGCGTGCTCTACTTTTCCTTTTACTTTTTGTGATCGCGTCCGAAATGAACTTCTTTGTTATCGTCCACTTCCATTCTCAATATAGTGCCCACTCCACCACGAGACAAAAACAAAGCACTGAGTCTTAGTCGTCTACAACTCTACAAGTCAAAGCAGCCAAGAACCTTTCAAAAATCGAAAATCGATTGGCCTAACTGACAGTTTAATAGGAACCCTCTATTGGTTGGTTTTGCCCAGCAGCGCTGAGAATTATTGATGGCGCCAGGAGTCTTAACAGGCCCAACAGCATCGGCATCGCCTGGGAAAGGGATCATAACTGCCAATAATTTCTTCTTTTTTTTGGTTGTTTTTGTTTCCATTTTCCCCTTGTAGAAGTAACACTTAAATGGAAATAACCTACGGTCATGGACATAGTGGATGTTGGAATGGTCAATTTCCCAGACCCAGTATAGAGGGCATGGTCCAGGGACCAGCGAGAAAGTGTTGTTTTGTGCGCTTTTGACTGATAATTAAGGTGAAGGGGATCGACAGTGCAGTGAGGTCTGTGCCTTCTTGAACTCGTAAAAAAGAGCATCTAGTAAAGTGTGAAAGGCATTTAGGACAATAGCCGCATTCAATATAGTGTCGATCATAGAGCAATACCCAGCAGTTTGAGTTGTTCGGCCTGCCCCAAGACTAATTAGCCTTGTGGAATGTCTGTTGTAGAGCCGACATCGACGACTAGTGTATCGATACGCTGATAGATGTGGAGATAGTTTCTGAAAAGTATGCTAATTACTTTGTTAGCCCCGCACCAAGACGACGACGACCACGACGACCACTGCGATGTCGACGTCGACGCACATACAATATAATAAATTAGCTCTTTCTCACTCTGGATGTAGCGGGCGACTGAGGTAAATCGTGCCTTCGATTTGTAGACGTCAAATTGGAGTTGAAAAACATAATAAATGAAGCGCGAAAAACCAAGACCAAATAATATCCACACATTAGACAGACCCACAGGTGAGTGTTGAATTTCACCAGGATGGTAGTTTAGAACTTTGAAAGAAAGTGGGAAATCTATCCAGAAGCCCCTGAGAGGACTAAGTCATATGGTTTCAAGTATATATTCATTAATAGGACGTCTTACTATCTTTATGAAACGTCCTATGAGTCACCTTCCGTTTTTTTGAAATTTGATGTTCTATATTACTTTTACTGGATAGGCTACTTTACTACTTTACTTTTACTGGATAGGAGCGGGTTCAATTTACAGCGCTTTTGTTGCGAAGGCTCGTCCATAGTAGAAGAAGGTAGATCCTAGAAGAAAGTTTTATTTCGCTTCGATGCCTAAGGACAACATAACATGGTATATCTATCACAACACGGCTGTTGACTGCTGCGTCGGTCTCATTAACCGCAAATCTATGGTGTAATACATACCCGTACATTCAGTGATGACTGTAAAGTAAACAGGACAGATTTTTTCCATTACTTCTTCCATCAGATCTTCATTGGGTCTCTTTCTAACATACGTTCTGCCATCAGAACCAAATAAATTTATCTTGGTTTCATCACTAAAAAAAACATTTTGCCAATTTCTGTAAGCCGATAGCGAAGGATTAACTTTTGCAAATAGTATACGCTGCTTTATATTCAAAGAACTAGGTAACGGAACCTTCATCGCAATTCGACCAAGTAAATTTTTATCCTGCAAACGTCTGCGGATCGTGCATGAGCTGATATCCAATGATAGATTTGCTTTTTTACAGCTAGATGTTGCAAAAGGATTTTTAAGCACTTCTCTTACAATCCTTTTGTCCAGCAAAGTTGTTGTTATTTTGGGCGTAATCTTTTTTCGGTGAAATTTGTTGGTTGACCTCGCTGCTTTAGCACTATAGCAACAACACATTGAGATCGGTGAAGAACATCTTGAATAAAACTGAATGTTTTTCCTCGATCTCCTAGTTGGAGGATCAAACGGCGTTCTTCCTCAGAGCAATTTCCGCGTCCTTTTAACGGACGGTAAAATAGGTTTAAGGCATAGATTCTATTGTGAGAAAACATAATAGTATATACTTTGTGGTAAACAGCTTTAAACATTTAGAAGATAATAGGTTTGGTCGTTTAACTTTACAGAGGGCTGGCACAGGTTTCCTTATTTCCGAACCCTATGGGGTTTCAAAAAAAAAAAACTATGAAATCACTATACCACGAAATCAAATGTATCGCCAGTGTTCGTCGTTTTCGATTGCCTCAACATCAAATCCTCTAGGATTACTGTAACTTCATAGAACAACATATATCTTTTCCTTTTTTTCAACAAAGCCCCGGTGGCATTCTACCACACATCACTATCATTTAAAAAAAAAAAAAAATACATGTCATTTGACAGCCCTGTTTGCTTCCTGAACTCGTCAAATAATAAAACTTTGGGCTAGAGTTGAGGATAACTCAAGGCTGAAAAAAACAATTACTTTGCTTTATTTCAACCACAGGGCAATCCCAAGGCTTCAACGAACAATATTTGAGGAAAATATCGAAAAAAAATGGCCACTGTCCAAAATCTTCAAACTGAAGAAAAGTGCTTAAAGCCCCTAAGCATTTACCAAATCTTACGAGACTATAGTAAAATAAGTATCCATCAAACGCTGAAAGTGAAGTTACAGGAAACAATCTTTTGACATCATCGAAAGATGGTTGGACGATTTTTTTTTCTGTTGGAGGTTTTTTAAAATACCAGCTGGAGCACTCAGACCTAAATACCGGTACATTGTACTACCAGTTAGCAATCTCTATTTGTTATAGCTTTCCAGATGTTCGGAGAAAAACCAAAAGACGCTACCATGATAAGGAGCCTAAGTTACCAGCTCTCACCATGTCTGCGCCGAGTATCTGCAACCTCATGCGAGAAAAAGCAGGACATTCACAGAGGAAGTGATCTGCTGTGTCCTTATCTTCTCCACATGATTCACAGAGTGTGGTATCACTTAAGCCTAACACATTTAAATGCTTGACAAAAGAGAAGTACCCACTGGCAATGCCAATAAGCTTTCTACAGTCTTTTCTGCTACGAGCTAGCAAAAATGCTGCAGTCTTGGTCTTGGTTTGTCTGCATCCAATGGAGGCATGCCATCTACGGTTGTGCTTTTCACAGATCCAATCGTTGATTGAAGCCCTGACTGAGGATGTTGGCAGACCTAGCGACGGTTCAGGTCCTGAGAAAGCTGTCTGAGATCCCTGCCTAGCAAGCTCATCGGCGATCTAATTTCCAGTTATGCCCTATTGGCCCGGAACCCAAATGAGACTAGGAATTTAATCTTCCGACCGCATTCAGAGAGTTCTTGCATTCCTGGATCACTTTCGAAGTGGTTGGAGGGTTGAGAAGGGCCTTAAGCACATGAATAGCCGATAATCGCCTGAAAAGTTACGCAATCGAATTAGCTCTTTTTAGTGTCGAAATATCTTACAGTTTTTAAGCACGGCGTTTTACTACAATTAACGTAAACGCCTTCCATACTGGGTCTATCACTTTGACTGTAGGGTGTAGGCCCTTCTTTTTGGCAAATTGTATGCTGCCCGTACCATTTACTATATAACACGGTTTCAGGATCTTGTTAAAAAAAAAAAACAGTCGGGCCATAAACACAGGCTTGATCCAAGTATTCACTTTAGACAACCGATTTGAATTACAACCGTATTTTCCTTCCGGTTTCCCATTCCGAGGCACGAACACAAAAATTGCTACAACAGCAAAAAGAGTGGCCCTTATTGCGAGTTTGATACGACAAGGGTCGAAAGCTTCGATAAATTTTCCTTTAGGTATTGCGTATCTCTATCGACAAAGGTTTCTATCCTATAATTTGACATCTGAGTTAGTTTCATAGTCGAACGCAAAAATACAGATAACGACCGAATTCAAAATTGAAAGTATTGAACAATAAGAATACGCAATACCAAATTTCATTTTCGATGTTCGACTACCGACAACCGTAGTGTATCCGACAACCAAACGACACTCGCAATAAGGGCCAGTTCCTTCAGGTTCCAAATTTTGCAAACACTTCCTGAAGTGAAATTCAACTCACTACAAATGGAGTTAAGAGCGGCTAAGATTAAGATACGAACGACTGAAAGATGTGTTCCCAGTTCCAACTGACGGATCTTCGAATGTGCGAATTTTCTTTAGTCGTAATTACCGTGTCATTGAGAATTTGAGTGGCGTATTCCGGGTTATTTTCTTTTTTGGTTTTTTTGTAACATTTTTTTCTTCCATATATTGTACCGACACAACTCACCCAACAATGATGGTTACTCACATCAGTGCCACAAGGGTATACCTATTACCTACTTGGGCCTCTTTAATAACTAATGAATGAAGTGTCCAGGTAAAATTGTATGGCTCATGTAGTGGCGCAATCAATGCAATTGACAAATGATGAAAACGATATATTTCGCTTTTTGCTTTGCATTCTCCTCGAAGTTTAACATAAAAGTCAGACAGGAAAACGGATGAGATTTTCCATTTGATTATACAAGTACAATGGGTGTGGAAAGTTGTATTTTGTATATGCAACAATGACATATTGTTTGCGTGCTAGAGAGAAGATATGCATCAGCCTTCAGCCATCAGCTATATGGCAGACTGAATCGCTGTACACGTTGTACAAAGATTAAGTGATTAGTTGTATTTTGTAGTCCGGCAAATGTTCCAATGGACAGGTGATATACACTTGAATGATGAGATTCAAATGTTTTATTCTTTGTAGATCCAACCAAGCCTGTGACATTTGTAAGTCTTGCGATTGTTATCTCGAACCGAATTTAATATAACACTGTCAGTCATTTATTACATTGTAAGGATTGATCTGGAAAAATTTCAAGGTTTTGCATTTTTTGTGGGAACTAGCACTTCATTTCAATACATGTGACATGTGATGAAATAATCAATCAAGTCAATGAGCAACATTGTAACAATCTTTGTATGCGAACTTCAAGTGTTTTTTAAGATTTCCTTGCCTTTTTAAACAAATGGTTGCTTGGATTATTTCTATGTCATCAGTTGCAATCAATATCACATCCTGAGCATTGAGCATGATAACATTTATTAGTTAATAAACTTTATCATCCGTTTTATTACTGCATGGAATTTTTGTTTGGAATCTTCAGTAAAAAAAACCAGTTCTCAAAAAGATCGTTATTTTTTTGAACGTTGATTTGAACAGAAAATAAAAATAAAATAGGAAAAAATGGCAAGTCCTTTATCGGGAACTGTAAAGAAATTTTTTTTTGTTGTGAACGAATAGGTCCGTTCGTAGAACTTTCCCCTGAGTTGACCCAGGTTTTCTTGACAACCCTATGAGTTGTCAAAAAACCCTGCCTTTTCCAGTCCTCAAAAAACGCTTAGCCACACATATCTGTCATTTGAATAAAAACACATGTCATTTGACAACCATCAAATCGCCACAGCAAACACCTAAGGCGAGTTGAGGGAAAACCTATGTCAACCCTAGGGCTCAAAAACACTCAATTTGACATTCAGGGCGACTTTAGGTTTCTCAAAAAACGCTTTGTGGCGACCCTACGGCTTGAACGAACAAACTTAATGCCTGCTAATGTGAGCAACAAAGTAACTAAAACCCAATATTGTAATGCGATCGTCAGTTGATCTATGCATAAATGCAACTAATACCGCTCCTCTTCTTTAACGACCGACGCGACGCCACGAGTGTTGTGATATCGCTTTACACTATCGGTCCGTGGGCAGAAAAAGCAAATAAGAAAAAAATACAATAATAAAGCAGCATCTATCAAATAAAATCAATTGACAATAGTAATGTTGGTGATTCTCTATTGACTTTTACATAAAAAACAAAAGTTACCAACTTTCGTCTGCGTCTTGGATTGCACAGAACACCAGTATCGAAGTACAGAACACTATTATCCTAATGGGATCCTTTACAAGGGACTCAAATAAAAAGAATCGACGACTTCATTATACTGATTCGAGGTCACACTGCAAGAATGATATGACCACGACCAATAGCCTGATTTTTGAACTGAATACCATAGTATTGAAAATATATATGTAGAAAAGGCGTTTCAGTTGATTTGTCTATGGCCCCACCGGAAGTTTTCCTCTTTTTCGATGACGAAGGATTGATACAGGACAGATTGGCAGTTCAGCTGTTCTACCACGTCTACCGTAAGTCCGTAGAGCGAAGCCTCCTATACAAACGAGACAACACTGCAGTATCCGGAGGCCTTGAAGAGCTCCTTGCGGTTCAGTAGGGCGGTCTTATAACGCGATCGTTTTGATAGTAAACGATTTCTGTTTTTTTTTTTCTAAAAGCTCCGAAATGGAAGACAATGGTATTGATAGTCAGTCACCAATATGGCTGGCTTACACAGTTTTTGTGTGGCGAACAAGGGAATCGAAAAGTATGTAAAAAACAAATTAAAAAACACCAGAGTCCAAAAAAAATATATTATTTATACAAAAGCCCAAAAAAAATCGGCCCTATCAAGGTAACCGTCCGAGTTCTCCGAACGGCCGATCCGTCGGCGTCGTCCTCCGATAAGTTTTTGCTGCGGAAAGTTTTAATTTCGGAAACACGCATTTGTGAAAAATTTTCTACGATGACAACTACTTCGAAGCAAAGTTGAATCTCCGAAAAAGCATGCGTTGTGGAGAAAACTCTGCTCCGACGTTTACCTCGATAGGGCCAAATAATTGCAAAACACAAAAAACAATGCTATGGTTTTGGGTGGATTTAAGTCGATTGAAGTATAGTTTTAATTAGATTTTAGTATTTAATGAATTTAGAATACCCGCTTAGCGTTACTAAATTAGTTATTACATTTATACGTTTTTGTTAGCATGTAAGTAAATGAAAATAAAAATGAACTGAAAAGCAAAGTAACCGACTTTGAAAAGACCAATGTGAAGAAGATCAGATTAATTTTGTACTTCAATGATAAGGAAGAATAAACGACGAGAATTAGAATGGCCGAAGAACGTTTGACTGAAACTAACAAGTTCGAGAATCGTATCCGGATAGCTTGTTGTTGTTGTTTACGTGATAAAAAGGTTAGCAGTCACACACCCATTTCAACTAAAAAGCTATCTAAAGGTATCCGAGTATTTTTGGTATACCTTTCTATTCAAGTGATCAGCTGATAGAAAATTTATTTTTATTTCTTTTCATGTTGATTTTATGTTTTGGTGTGTATTTATTTCAGCATAAGAGTCTTTTAAAACATGGGAAATCGAAAAAAATAAGTTATAATCGTCTTGCAACGATATTTTGAATGTTTTTCTATTTTCAAAAGTCGAGTTTTAGTATTTCACAGCTGTTGTCTGCAGCAACCTGGAAAAAGATATCTGGATCGTTCAAAAAGGTATCCAAGATAGGCTATCCGATAGGTTCTCGAACGCGCCCAATACCAGTTTTTCCTAAAGCAATGTTTCTAAGGGCATATACAGCCTAGACCAACAATTTAAAGAACTTTTCAATTCTTGTCATACTCTCTTAAATTGAATTGAAAAGTTTTGTGGGGTTTCAAGTCCGCCAACACAATTTTTAAAAGCAACGAAACTACGTGAGACCAAATTATTGGACAACGGAGGTAAAACCATTGGCTTAAACCATAGAAGCAGTCATAAAAATCAAACACGACGGATCTATATATATTTCTACGTAGTGTCAACTGAAGTGCAGGACTTTGTATATAGAAACATAAATAATAAGAAAAATCACAACCACCTTTTTGCACTTTCAGAGTACTTATGTTGCTAGAATCTTTCGTAGAAAACAAAAAAAGTCTAAAATATTTTACATACATACCATCTGCGTACGGGGACCCCCATTTTTTTGTGATTTCACCGAAACATGCTCAAAATACTTACGATACCGACTTTTGGTTTTTTTCTAATTTTAAGAAGTGCCTTATACTTTAAGCCGAGGAAGTGCATGTATGTACATTTATGTATGTTGTATAGGACGAATAAAATAAAATAGCATAATTGGTTTTTTTAATAGTTTAATATTTAATAAAATAAGTGTAGTTTATTATTACATAGTTTTTTTTTCATTTTCAAGTTTATAACAATAAAAGAAACGAATAAACAAGTTTTCTAAAATAATGAAAACAATGGATTTAGCTCTTTTTTCTTTAAATATTTTGATTTAGTATGACTTTTTTGTTCTTATGTTTTAAAATTAAATCTAAGTTCACTAGGAGAATTGAAATATCAGAAAAATATTTTTGTTTTGTTTTTTAATTTGTAAATTCTTTACTTTTTATGATCATATTTAACGACAAGACGTGTTTTTGTTTTGCTTTGTGTTTTTTGTTTTTAATTCATGTTGAAGGAGTTTTTAACATACTAATTTCTATATAACTTTTTTGTTTTATTTAAATTTAATAAAAATTGCATATTTTTTTTTCCTCAATTTTCATTATTTTACTTTAAAGCTGGTTTAGTACGATCGGACACGGGGTATGTGTGTGAGAGAGTGTTGAGTTTCTGAGTAAAAGAAATTCTAGACGCTGAAAATGCATACATAACACGATATAAGGATTTTCAAATAGCTAAGCTATTTCGCAACACCAGAGCCCCATTCCGAATCGTCGCAGTATAGAAGTGCGTGAAGTAACAATTCGATTTAATTTGATTAATAATAGTCTATAATGGTAATAATAATACATAATAATAATAAGAAAATATGCAGGAAATTTGGTTGACTTCACCCGCATCAGGCTTCGCCAGTTTGTTATAGTTTAGTAGTGGTAGCAGAAGTAGTATTTTTTTTTTGTGGTTTTTAGTTTTAAAACTCGTATTTCGACTTGAGAGACGTCTCTTTGCTTTGGAAAGTTTTATGTTTTCTGTTTTGTTTAGTTGGAAGTTTGAAAGTAGATATATCGTTTTCTTTTGTTTTCTTGTTCAATGTCTGGTTTGTGGTAATAATAGTAAAAATATTGATACGCTTAGTGCTAACAATCTAAATGAGTTTTACTTTTAAATATATGTATACATATATATGCTCCTAGACTAAAATATGAATCTGTATGATTTCGCTTTATAATTTTGGTGTTTTAGTTAAATTGTTTTTTGTTTTTGTTATGTTTTTTTCTTAAAATGTATGTTGGTATACATATTTTAATGTTTTTTGTTTTGTTTTTGTTAAATTACTACTGTTTTTGCCAAATGGCTTAGGTACTTAGGTAATAATTATATATTCAAATATATAATATATATATAAGTTTATGGTGAACTTCTATGTGAAGAAAATTCAATAAAATAAATAAAAGACAATTTTTGATTTAAGTTAAGAAGTAAAATTCTTTTTCTTTTTTTGTAATTTATATATATATAAAGCATTGTACGACTCATTAGCAACTAACAAGCACTCTCATAAGTAATTGGTTTTTGTTTATGTTTTTCTTTTAGTAATATTAATTCATGAATTTACTTTGCGATTTAATATTTCATTCGTTTTTATGTTAAGTATCAGATTTAGGTTTTTAATGTTCATTTATTTAATACGTATAAATTGGATATATGTTTGTTTGTTTGTATGATAAAATTCTCCTATTTTTAATATTTTTCTTCAACTTTTGTTTTGTCACAAAATATTGCCGTTCTTTTTCTTTTAGTTTTGTATGATACATGATGCGTGGAAGAAGTTTTAGAAATTTCTAACAAAGAAAGAAGTTTTATGTTTATGTTTTTTCTTTTAGTTTTCGTTTAAACAAGTCTTTACTCTAGGTAATGGAGGAGGGGAGTTCATTTAATGGGGAGAATGGGAGAAAAGGGGTACGATAAAAATTGCACATATTGATTGTTGAGTGAATATTGGTTTTCAGTTCGATAGGAGTTTAGGCTTAGTTTATGTATATGTATTTACAAACAAATTATAATAATTAATGGTTTTTTAAGTTCCAGTTCACAAGAAAAGTTTCGTAATAGGAGTGAAGTTGCCATATTCCCTCTTCAAATTTCCTGACAGATTATGATGTTTGAATTAAAATGTTCCGGACTAACATTCTTCATAAACACAAAACTGCTCAAAGGGCCGATGACCATGGAGCAATTCAAAACCAGAAGGCTGACGCTTTCTGAGGTCAATGGGACATACACCACGATGCTCGTAACGCCAGAAAAAGTATAAAGAAGAAAATCAATTACAGCTTCATTTTGGCTTTAAAAAGATACCCTCTGACTAGACCGTAAGTAAATAAATAAATAGTGTGACCCAACAAAGTATTGGGATTCTCGTTGCCTAGCACATTTCATAGACCTATACTTTTTTGTCGATTTCGAACGGAAAAGTTAGAAAGCGCTTTTCTTTCTTATTACTTTTGGAGAACTTGCAAAATGTTCACGAAAGGCGATACACATTCAAAATATTTTTGTGTTTCAGCTATTCGAATTTCCAAATAACAGGCAGACATGCTCTTACAATTACGCACCGAGCTCTGTGCATAATATGAAAGGCACTTGCAAGAAATTCACAGGTTTTAACCCCTATAATAAATTACAATCCACTACTAATTCGCCAATCCATTTATCAATTTCTTTCAATTATTAATAATCGACTACCACGATTCTATTGTTTAAATTGCAGTGCTACGTTTAGTACTATTCGAGAGTAAAACGACGAAATCATTAATTTTCATTTTCAAAAACCGATGTAGCAAAGAAAACGACTTTTATAAAATAATCAATACATCTTGGACTCTCCTAAAACTTCAAACTTCGTGTCTTTCAAAGATACCTTTGTATCTTCTAAAATATGATAAGTTTCACCTAGTTTTCTGAAATAAAATTCGGTCGAGTGAGCAAAACTCTTACTTTGTAACTCCTTATAACGAAGGCATTAATGGGACACCAGAACTAAATTTGTAAATTTTTTTTTGTCAAAAGCAGTTGAAAGTGACTCATTCCAGTCTACTTTTTGATAAGCATTCAAAGGAAAATTACCAGAGGTCATTCGCTTAATTTATTTTCGCTGTAACATGTCGCAAAACAGTTATAATGTAAAACTAAAAATGCAGAAAATTGCGAAACAATGTAAACTTTTGAATTGTATAAAAAAAAACATTTTGTTTAAAATGTCGCTTACGATGATTTTGTGGGAAGGGCTCGATATATAAAAAAAGTTTTAGTTTGAAGTCTATCTGCTCTGTTTTCACAATCCAAATTGAAACTTTAAGTACAATAAAGCGAAGCTTAATTACATGTCATGAATGGAAATAGACATTGTAAATTGTAATTCGTTGTTTGTAAGCATTTGGTTGTTGTTCGTATTTTGTCATTGCAATGCATACGTTTCATGTTTTGTTTCATTGTTTCGTTTTAATTTTAAAGGCATTCTCGATTACTTTCAGACATTTAATAAATGCTTCGGATAAGCGACAACAGCAGAAACAAATAAAACCGTCTATGCAACGTTGGAACTTTGTAATCATTAAAGAAACTAACACATAAATGGTAGTTTCTCGGTGACTACCCACTGTGTAACTGGAAGTGAAACGTAGGTATGTGGTGAGTACAGAATTGCGTTAATTCATACGAATTTTTTTTTTTAATCTTCAAGGTTCAAGCAGGCTCGCGAGCGTTTGTAACGGTAGCTGTCGCTCTTACCAGTAATGTATGTGACGAGCAGTAATAAAGTTATTAACGGAAATATGTTCAGTGCGAATTTTATTCGACAACGAGCGTCTGTTTGAACAATAAATTGTCAATACAATAACCAATGATAACATTCATCTCAAAAAATCAGAGCATTTTCTAATCAGAAAACGAAGAAGATTGATCCCCGGCAACCCAGCGACTTTTTTGTATGTAGTCATGAGCAAATGAGAGGAAGAAACGACACGAGAAAATTTTATTAAATTTTTTTTTTTTTTTCATTTAAAATATTTAAACTATTCTCAGCATTGTTTCCTTCAGGATGCAAATAATCTTGTGAGCTTGAATTGGTCATAAATGAGATGGGGAAATAGTTAAGTAGAAAAGAATCAAGTCAAAAATAGCTTCCGAATAATGGAAAGATCGGAGCTCAATATCGAAATGGCCAACTACAATAATGTTAAGTTTTTGTTGAAATGTTGCTTCTTATCGGATTATCTGATGATCTCCTTAGAGATATTTCTGTTTGTGCACACTCAAAATCAATCAGTTTTTCCTAACGATTGAAGTTAAAACAAGAAAAAACTCTGTTTGCACAAATAAATTTGATAAAATCGTCTGAAATGTTTAAGCAGATGATATTTTTGACTAAAAAATTTACTTCCATACTAAGGCTATTGAACATTGTGCCTCAGGAGAAATGTTTCCGAATCTTTTTCAAGGGTCTCATTAGCTAATTGCTAATGTTTACAGGTTTTCTTAAAAACCTGCGTACAGTGAAGCTATATTTGATGGGACAAAAACTCTCGCACAAAAACTCATCTAAATAAAAAAAATAAATAGGGTGGCGCAACAGAGCGAGGAGCCCCTGGGCCTAGCGTATTTCTCACAACCATGCCTTGTGAGGGAATGGAGGGGACCTACAATTTTTCGCCGGTTCCGAACGGCTAATTGAGAATGCGCTTTTCATGGCAATGAATTTACTAACGGAGGACTTGCCAATTCCTCGCGAAAGGCGATACCCGTGGAAAAACATTTTTGCATTTTGCCTCTGCTGGGATTCGAACCTCGAACCTCTGGGTTAGCAGGTGGACATGCTAACCATTACGCCACGGGTACCACAAAAACTCATCTGATAACTTTTTTAAGCGAATATGTGTTAGAAGTGTTTGTATTCGAGTAAAATAACCGCACAAACTCTCATTTACTCTGCGCACTTTGTCGCATCTAATATCGCATCTCGAATCGCTTTGCGCATCGCATCGGTATCCTGTTCTACTGTACGCGCGGCCTTAACAACATACAATGTTTAAATCTATTTGGCTCATACCCTTTGCACAAATTAATAGAGAAAAAAGCTGACTCAAAGTCGAATGAAAATCCGAAAACAATTTTTGATGCAACATCTAGAAGGCTACACGGCACCAGAGAAATATATCAGCGTTATAGTTGATAAGTTTTCTTTGGCATAATACCTCTCACCCTGATTGGTCTAAAAAATCAATTTTCTACTAGTTTTTCTTCAAATATCTTTATTTTTCCTATCTTAAGCAACTGCACTTAAAATATAGCAACAGATTTGCCTATTTTTCCTGTACAAGAAGACGTATAAGAAAGTTTTCTATAAATAATGCTGCTTTAGCTCACCGGAAAAAGTTTGGTTTTTCATTGTAAAGAAACAATAATTAAACAATATAGCCATTTACGTACTTTCCTTATAAACGAAAAAGATCATGACTTAAATAAGACCGATTTATGAAGTTCAATGAAAAATATTTGTACTGTTGTTGAATTGACAAAATAAAAGCATTTTCTTAATTTTTATAAGAATGATAATTATGAACACAATAATTTGCAATTGGTCTGACACAAGAATTCGCAGAAAAAAAATACCAAAACCTCTTCCCTTACGTAACTTTTCTAAATCCACATGTAGATTGATCAACAATCTTTAGACACACTACCCTGTTTCATCTACAACTTGCAAATACCATTAATTAGCTTTAGATTTTTCTTGGTACATTGTGTTTTAGTTATTAACAATTAAATATTAACATCAAAAGAAAAAGAATACAAGTCACAAAAGAATTCTACAATTCTACATTGTCATTGTGTTTACATAAAAAAGAAAACAAGAAGTTCAATACTTTAAAAGTGAGGTATAAATTGCCCAAAACTATTATAATTTTAACATTATGAAAGCTAACAATGTGGACGGAAGAAAACAACTTTAATGTTCTTTTATATTTATATACTTTTGTTTTTTGTTTCTTGTTTTTCTTTCACTATGTGCATGCATTTCTAAAATGCATACATACAATCTTATATTTGTAACTGTATAATTTATGTATATTTTTTTTCTTTTGTTTATATGTAAATTTAAGTTTCTTGAAATGTTTCATTATGAAAGTCTACTTCAAAAGTGCAAAAAGCAATTTTAAATGTTAAATTGATTTTTTTATTCAATTTTGCTTATAAGATTTTCATTGTTTCATTTCAAAAAATTCCCATAAAATTTTACCATCAAGTGTTATGCAAGTTAAGTTAAAAAAATGTTCATTTATTTACTAATTATGTATTATTTTTAAGTTTTATTTTTTAAAGCAAATAACATACATTTGGTGTATTTTGTTTGAGAAAAATATTCAAGCAGTTTACGTTTTTTGTTTCTTTTCTTATTTTTCTTAATAAAATTTTAATATATTTTTAAGTTAAGTAATTTATTTTAATTTTATTTTTTTTACATAAGGAAGGATAAGAAAAATAAATATATGTTTAAAAAAGTTTTTCTATAACAAAGAATTCACTCGAAGAAGAAGACTATTTCATAGTTTTGGTTTTTTCCTATAGTATTTATATATAATTTTAACTGCTGATCACAGTTAAGTATTTATTTATTTTTATAAGTTGAGAAGAACTTGTTGGCATATTAGATTTTGTTTTCCAAAATGAATTTTTAAGATTATAGATTAGTTAGCAGTAGTTGTAGTTAATAAAATTTGATGTTTCCTAATTTATACGATTAAAGGAGAGAGAAAGAGAAGAAGAAGAAAGACAAAAAGTGCGATTCATTTTTAAGTCCCAAACAGCGAAAAGTTAGATTCTATTTGGTGCTATTTAGGACTTCTAGAGGTGATAAAAGACCGAAAAATATATATGTGTCAGGAGATTATCGCACTTACTTTCGCTACTTTAATTATAAGTTTTTTTTTCTGCTATCAATTGAATATGTAGGCTAAGTATTTCTAAGGAGAATAAAGACTTATAAATTTTAAAAGGAATTGTTATACATAAAAGTTTTTTTTTTTGCAGATAGCTCTAAGACTATAAGTCATTAAGTCATTAATTTAAAGTTTTCCATTTCCCTGCGGGTAAGTTGTGTTCCTTCCATTTGATGGAAGCAGCATTGAGAATCACAGCATTTCACTGAAAAACGTTTTCAAAAAAAAAAGTTTAATATCTGTACAACTTGTATTTATTAAAAATTAATCCTATGGAACTATGGACATAAGGGCAAGCTGAGCTGGTTTGATTCTACGCACATAAATAGGGTGGTGCAAGAGAGCGGTGAGCCTCGGGGTTTAGAGCATTTCTCACAACCATGCCTTGTGAGAGAGTGGAAGGGACCTACAGTTTTCAGTCTATTCCGAATGGCCAATTTAAACTACCGAAACAGTTTCCAATTCCTCGCGAAAGGTAGTACTCTTGGAAAAACATTTTTTGGTTTCTGTTGAGATTTGAACTACGAACCTCACACGTAAGGGGCAAGCAAAATACTCATTCTGATTCTATTTCAATGAAAATTAAAGACACTTCATGGTAGACAGTTTATCGCTGTTTGAGACGAGAAAGGTGGAAAAACTACCTTGTGGCCAAAGAAGTTGCCAAGAAAAATTCAACACCAATCATCCAGTACTGAATGTGAATTGAAAATTATTCAATAAAATATTTGTTTGGTTTATTTTGTTTTTTAACTATATGAAATCAACTGTCAAGCGTAAAAGAGTGCTAAAGGAACAATCAGTTCATAAGACATGGTAGCAATTGTGTATTTTAAACATGTTATGCAAAGTTAAATATTGTTTATAGCTGGTGCGATAATGCGCTATGCATATATGGTCAGCTAAAGTGTGTCTATTTAGTATTGAAACGAATTATCAACAGACCAGTTCAAAAGCTTTGCGAGCTTGGTTCAAGACCACCTTCGCAAATTGAGGAAGCCTTGTTACCTATAACTCAATCAACGTCCAGTGCTGCACAGAGCACCGAAAAAGTTTTCCAGTTTAATGAAATGAGCACGTGTAACACTTTCCACATTTATCAACGGCTGTGATCAAAGCTGGGATCTATTTGCTCAAAAGGAACAAAGCATCAAACAGACTAATGAAATCTTATTTAGGTTCAACGAACAGTCTTTCACTTCCGTTAATCGTTTAGAAAAACGAAATATCACAGAGACTTAAAGATGGAATCAAGAAGATAAGGAAATCAGTTCTGAAAAGAGCTATACCTGACCCTTGTATGTATATCCGTGTTTCCTAATCCACAACTCAAGGTCACTAAACTCAGGTTAACCAAACGTGCTTTTACTTTAACGATGGTAAGTTGACATCTCGAGCAATCCGCTGGGTTTCAATTACCTATTTATTTCAGATGCATAGTTTTTTAAAAGACCTTTGAGCAGTTGACCGACGCGGCGCGGCCTTTTTCCCACAACAGCTTTTCAATTCCTTCGAAGTGGATAAGATAGGGAGAGAAACAAGGCATTGTTTTGAGGAGTAAAGTTGATGTTCTTTGATTCTCATATTAAGTTATAGTATTCTAGAACTTATTTAATTTTCAAAGTCAAAAGTCTTCAAGTTTTTGTAAGCATTTTGAAAGAACTGTAAGCTTTTGGGAATTCTTCTATCGTCAGAAAAAAAAAACATTGCTAAGTGGTGTTTTCACTTCAAGAAACATGTGGAGATCAACAGTCACAGCAGAAGCAAATTTTCAGAACAAAAATTAGATGGCGAACCAAGGGCTCAATGAACAAACCAGTTCAATAAACTTGTACGTATTATATAAACTAAAGTTCTTTTCCAAACTAAAGCGTCACACTCTGATCTCCAATGAACACCGGCAAAAAAAAGATCCAAAGATGTTTTGAAACTGCCATAAAAATAAAATAAGGACATCTGAACAATTGTGGAACATAAGCAGAAAATTTGATAAGAAACCAAGTTGATAGATCCTGCGGAGTAATACCCTTGACAGATTTGCGGCAACTTTCAAGCAAACAGACATTCGAATATGTATAAGTTTGCAAATATATATGCATGGACTTACCTTTGTCCTTGATTGTGCGCAGTTTCCAGATGCTCTTGATACTGCAAGTTTTGGAGGTATTCCTCCCTGCGTTGGTGCACCAGCCTCTCTTTTTCTGCTCGTTCTCTCTGAAGTCTATGAAGGAAAAAACAAAAAAAATTATCAATCGTGTTTCTATTCCAGTGAAGATAAAAATGAGAAAAAAATAACATCATCTATTCAAACAAACTTGCATCCTTACCAACAAGGATACATTGCCATCCCAAATGCTAGCGTGCAAATATTTATATGTTTTCAATTTAGGACTTTTGTCAGTTTTATGTTTAAAAAAAAACTCTAAACTACTTACTTTAATTTCGATTGTCTCATAAATTGTTGAATTTTCCTGGCAGCTTGGTTTTGCGTTGACTGTGAATAGGTTCTCCTGAAATCACAAAGAATTAATTAAAATTATTAGATAGCAAACTAAAAGAACTTACTTCAAGGGTCCCGATGGGCTTGTTTCCTTTGGCGTTGTCGGTTGGGATATATCTTGCTGTTGATAGTAATAGCTCGACAAACACTGAGATGAACTCTCACTGTAGTTAGACGTCAAATTGCTTCCTGGTGAGAGATGGTTCGTCTTGGGGGACTTTTTGAAACGCTTGTTCTTGCAATACGAACGATAGCCGTGTTGGATAACCAAAGCCGCATTTGTCATCTGTCGGAAGTAAGCGTATTGTTTGTAACGACGGTAATAGTTTTGAATTACAATGGCAGCCGAGCGTTCTTTGTTTTGTTCTTCCATCTTTTGACGACCTTTATATGATCGATATGCTTTTTGGATGCATTTTGCAGCTTCATAGAGTTCTCGTTGTTCACTATCTGCAAACGAGTTAATAAAATTAATTTTAAAAACATTTTTGTTTTTGAGATAACAAAAAAAAAAACCATACCAGTCAGAGTAAGTTTGGAAAAGTCAGCTTCAAATGGTCGCTGAGCGTTGTTCGATGCTTGAAGAAACTCGGTCAGTTGCTTGGTCGATGGTGGTGGACTTGGTGAATTCATTGGCGGATCTGGAGGAATCGAATAGCTGGCTGGTGATTGTAGTGGCCCAGAACTAGCTGGACTCAAACTTGAACAAGGGGTGCTTACGTCGTGATAACGATAGTTATGATCACTAAAATCGAAATTGAAATCGTTATCGAAGTGCGTATTCGGCAGCGAGTCCAGCAGCGGATCCATGAAGCTATCCTGCATATTACCGATCCCAGAGTTGTCCGCATGAAGTGACTCGGACATAGGGCTTCCCAAAATCATCATTTCGTCGGACTCATTCTGAAAACGAAGTCATAATGTTAGATATACGTTAGAACTAATTAATAATCTACTTCAAGCCTCATGATGACTGAAACCTTAAGTTCTACATCTCCTATTACACTGTCTACTTCCACCCACTTACCTTTATTCTCTCTGGCATAGCAGCAATTATATGTTCTGCCAGGGTCAGCACCTTTGCATCGGACTCCCCTACAATTCAATAAAAAAGCATTAAGATATCGATGTTACAAATAAAACAACGCAGTTAATCACAACATCTAAAAACCAAATTTGTACACATATGAATATTCTAGACACATACAATGAAAAATGAGAAGTTTATTGCGACACATTATGTTTAAACAGTTAACAAGTCCTATTTTGTATTAGTTTTTTTTTCAATTGTTTAATTTACATTTAACAAGCACAACAATTTAATAACAATGACGACATCATGCAGAGAATTACGTTTTTGTTTTGTTTTTTAGTTTTAGTTTTTACAATTTATTTACAATGCTGTCCCCTGATGTGAATTGTTTTGTGTATTACAAGCACGACAACACCGATTAGCCCTAAAACATGTTGAAACGCACTATTATTCAACTCATACCCAACCATACTCAGCGCAACAACAATTACAATGATTTTATTATACAACGAGCTACAGTTTTTTTTTCTTTATACGAGTATACAGACGACATTGAGCAAGTATTTTATGTTTGATTTATTACTGTGGTAGGACAGTGTGGTGTTCAAACCAAGATATTAAATATATACGAGTATAAGAGAGTAGTTCACAGCAGAAAGAAAGTATTTATATAGAAAGGCCAATTTAGAGTGTTGGGTGGTTATGAAACTCATAGCAAAACACTTATTTTTTAGCTGTTATAACATTGATTAGCGTCCAAACTGACCTACGCTCGCCTCAGAATCATTTTTACATGGGGCGTCAGGGTCGTCTTCGTTATCTGACATGGATCCGTCGTGTTTATCGGCCAATGGGCTTGAGCTACACGTTGATACTTCGCCTAAATTGCAAAATTATAACAGTTTTTGATCGTCAATGTTTGGAAAAGGTTTTTTTATTTTTGAATAAACTTGTTTTAACCTTCTTTCCCTTTTAAATTACTTATGAGTATTTTTCTATTTATAAAAAAAGGAAACAAAAGAAAAGAGAAAACGATTTAGAAATGACTAAAACTTACACAAGGCAAAATCCATTTTGCGGAGAGGAGACAGAAGTGAACTCGAACTTGATAAGCCAGAGAATCCGTCAAACGTTGAGTCTATTGAGAGGGAGTAGTTGTCGTTGGTGTCGAAGCTGTTTAAAATATTAGAACGTATTAAATGAGCTAATTAAAGGAAATAAACAATAGAAATTACCTCGTCAGCTTGTTTTGGTCTTTGTAGGGTTTTCCGCATTTGGTAAATGAACGCATATCCATATTTATTCCACTATCAATTGAGGATCTTTTTGAATATCTGCTATTTGTTGGCGGACTTTGGTTGCTGTAATTGTTAAAGAGAGTATTAAACAAAACACAAAAACCATTCATATGAAGGAAGTAAATAAAAGAAATTAGTATAGCACATAGAAATGTAAATACTGTTGAGCCAATAGTCTCCGCAGCTAGGCTCTAAATATTTATATTACCCTGTAATTTAAATTACATGCTAATAAATTATAATAATAATAATAATAATAATAATAAATACTGTTAGTACTTCCAAGAGATACAAAAGACGTCCGCCACTACCAGAACGTATGTATGCTTTCAATTTGTAACTGTCCCACTTAGAAACGGCCTAAGGTAAAAGAGGATACCCACTTTTTATAGGTCAGAACATCTGCAGAGATCGCGTAAGGCTAATCGGATAGATCTGCACTGGATGGCTTTAAAGCATTGATTGCCAACATAATGGTGATGGGAAGTTTGGGGCCCCATCCATAAATTACGTCAGTGATAGTGCCTTGAGGTTTTTGACGGAAAAAAAGAAAACTAAAAAAAATGAACAAATCGAGCAGAAATTGATGAAGTTCTGGACACTGGCTTGTATTATTGAATGTGTGTTTATCGAAGTAGTAAGTTCCAAGCGGAAATTCTGGCGATAGAAGAAGTCATCTCCTGGCTTAGAGAAAATATTGTATCCTCCATCGCATCTTCTCGGACAATCAGACTGCTTTCAAAGGCCTTGCCTCTGTCTCAACAAAATTTAATACGGCCCAAAACTGTCGAACGTCTCTGAAGGAGATGTCAGAACAGTTCAACATTCAATTTACATGGGTGCCGGGTCACAGGGGCATACCAGGCAACTGCATGGCAGACTCGTCAAAAAAGGAACGACTTTTCGTCTTTGACCTGAAATTAACAATATAGGTGTACCTATCGAAACATGTAAGCTTTTGCTAAAGCCTCTGAGAAGATGAGCACTAGATGGTGGCAGAGTAATATACGTCTTATGACTAAACGAATTTGGCCATGTGTGAACTCGGCTTATTTAAGACTCAAATGACTTCAGCAGAAGATGCATGGACGAGGAGGAAAAGGAGACAACCCAACATCTCCTTTGCTCATGCTCTGCACTTCCTAACAGACAGAAATCTCACCTAGGTGATTACTTTTTCGACACCAGCGAACAATACCGGGAGGCTTGACAACGCTCAATACTCCACTGTATACAACACAAGGTAATTGGGATCATGATGATATTTCAATACATGTAAAATAAAAAAGAACTAAACGGTGTACCACAAAATTACTTCTCAATAAAATAAGGGGCTAATTTTTTCTAAAAGAACCAAAAAACCAGAAACAACGGATCAATTCAGAAACCCTAGAAAAAACCTAAATATCCTGCAAAAACATAAAGTGTAGTCATTTTATTATTCCGGTAATGATAAGTTAAGATATCATCAAACAGCGCTGAAATTGAGTAAAATGCAAATGCCAATACGTTACAAGAACCTGCTGTTAGTTAAAAAGAAATACTTTGACCCTGCAAGTCGGTCAACAGCTAAACACAAATCCGCGAAATGTACAAAGCTCTGTTAAAAAACAACAATCACCAAAACAAATTCAAAATTAAAAAATATTCACCTGGCAACAGCGATTGGTCTCAGAAAAACCCCATCATGGCTTCTATTGATGTCACCAGCATCGTTGTTTTGACTATCTGATGAATTGTCCGAATTGCTACTTCCAGTTATTTCATCTTTGATGTTTTGTCCGTTCAATAGATCGGAACAAGGTTGTTTCATATGTTTGCTAAGATCGTAGGAAATGCTGGACTGATTTTTGTTTTGGCTTTTTTCACACTCTAAACGTGACAGTTCAGTCAAAAGGTATTTGAATCTAAAAATACAAACAAAAATACATGGTAATGTCTTACTGGGAACGCAGATCTTTATGCTCACCCTTTAGATTTAGCGACATCCAATGGAGTTTGCAGGGAACGGTTTTTAATTTTCATTGCATTATGATTCCATTTGTACAAAATCAAGGCGGTCTCTGTGTGTCCTCTAGCACATGCCCAGGTCTAAAAACAAAGAAAGGAATCATTAGCAGATGCCTCGAACAAAGAAAATAACGAAAAATTACCATTGGAGTGTATCCATACACATCCTGACTCAAAGCGTCAATCTCTGTTTCTAAAATCAAATTTGGATTCTCTGACCTCCAGTTTAGCATGGCACACACCAGCTTAGCATAGCCAAGTGCGGCTGCTAAATGCAGCAATGTCATTCCCTTGAATCCGTTTGATGGCCAGGAAACGGGAGCATTCGATCGCCACATTTTGTTTGTCAGCTGATGGCAATAGCTTACCATTCGTTCTTCAAAATTTGATTGCATCACAAACGCGGCATCTTCAGGCTAAAGACATTACAAAATTTTTACTTCATTCTCAATAAATTGATTGGTTGAAAACTCACCGAATCCTTCGGTTCCATCTTAATTTGCATCTTCTCATCAATCGACGAAAGTCGGTTCAGCAACGTGAACTTATAAAGACAATCATTAGTGGAACCATCGAATGTTGCTTCGGGATTTGGACTTGACTTGTATTCAAAAATTACTGAGTTAGAAATAACAAAGCCATCGCTAGCCACCTGAAGGGTGGCCAGTCCGACTTCATGGGCAGGACAAAAGCACCGCAGAACACCTTCCTGCACGAGAATCGTTGGAACCGGCACCGAATCAAAAAGAACCGTATACGTGCTGGACATTTTCCATGGTCCAGTGACTAGAACCTTAACACCACCCTCTGGGTATGCCCACTCTGGGCTGTAATCACTGATTGTTAGAATTCTTCGACTCGAGTTCGAAAATACTCGCGAAAGGCTACTCTCAAAAGACAGATTACTTTCGGATTCATGCTTCCCGTCAAATTCTAGCTCGGGAAATTCAACCAGCATATCAAATGCATCTAAATTGACAAACACATCTTCATTTTCATCATCTTCGTGTGTTCGTGTGCTGCGTTTAGCACCATTCGTGACGTCACAGACGTTCGCAATAAAATCCATAGGATTCAGATCTGAAGCTACCCGATCATCATGATGGTTGTTGACTACAACATCACTACTTCCACCAAATGGCATATTTGCAATCAAGGTCCTTTGGATATCTTCTTGAGACAGATCTAATGTTTCGTTGAAGAATGCTAACGAATCGCTGACATCAGATACTGTACGTTCCGATGCAGGCGGTGATGGTTCTTTTTTGTCTTGCAGTGGCGACTGAATGGTTTCACCGCAAGCAGACGCACGTGATTGCAGTGAATGCCCAGCAAAGTCTGCATCGCCTACATCAAGCTCGGCGTCTAGGATATGTTCAGTATCGTTGACCTGCAAATGCGAAAAAAGAGAAAGGTTAGTGTTTGCTGTATGCAGACCTCGCTTTTTAAAGTGGAACAGTTAGAAAACAATTGGTTTAGCTAAATGCGAAAAAAAATTGAAACTTTAAATTGGATGTTGCTAATAAGTAGCCACCCTATAATAATAGAATCAGATGGTTTTCTGTTCACTCATTCCATGAAAGCCCATAACCACCCCCAGGACAGTTTTAAAAATTGAATCCGCCAAACAAACACATACCTGGGACAAATTAAGCATTGAACCACCTAGGTCAGTAGACATGGGTTGGTTCCCTTGACCACCGCTGCCCACTTCTCTAACCACATTGACTGTCCCAGTATCACTTCCCATTCTATTACCATTGTCATCCGAAGTATTGCTAATTAGATTCGATGATTGCTGCCCCTGATTGATGCCATTACATTCAATTAAAGTTTGTTGTTGTTGCTGCTGCGAGGGGTGGTGAATATGATGGGGATGATGTTGGCGTTGGCTCTGTTGCTGTTCCAAATGCTGCTGATGGGGATGGGAATGCTGTTGGCTCTTATTTGAATGGGTCGATGTGGATGCTGCTGCTCCTGAAATTGTTGTGATTGACGGGGTCGATGCCAAAGAGGCACGAAGAAGATGATGATGCTGCTGCTGTTGATGTTGTTGCTGTTGCTGTTGCTTAAATGAATGGTGCTCTGTTTGGGATGACGAGGATGGGTTTCCTACTAACGACATATTTAAATCATTGTTTTGTTGTTTTTGTGCCTGCTGCTGCTGGTGGTGGTGAAGGTGATGGTGCTGAAGCTGATGCTGTTGGGATGGCTGGTGTGACTGTATGTGACCCTGACTGGGATTTATAGAGTTATTACTATTTAATTCATTTCGTTCATTGGAGTTTTGCAAACTAATTTGCTGAGGCGACAGAACCGATAATTGCTGCTGCTGGTTGGTTGTTGCATTATTGCTGTTTTGACTACTGTTGTGGGTGGTAGAAGCAGCAGCAGCAGCAGAAAATGTGGTCACCGTCGTTGTGGTGGCAATTGAATTGTTACCCACTCCCGTCAGATGACTCTGCTGCTGCTGTTGTTGTTGGTTGATTATTATTTGATTCATATTATTGCGATTTAAATTCATTTGATTGTTTTGATTAGACGCATTGGCGAAAGTCTGTTGATTGAAGTTGCCAGCATTGCTATTAGAAGCGCCACTCACACCAACAACCCCTACAGAGCCCTGCGTTGGGGTTGCTATAAGATTAGTTCGACCGGCAAATAGTTGTGTATGGCGAGCTATGTTGAATTGCTGCTGCTGTTGTTGTTGCTGTTGCTGGTGTTGTTGCTGGTGTTGTTGATCCAAGTGGGGTGGTATTACTTGGAATTTTATTTCTGTATTTTGGCGTTCGTGATGTTCTGCTTCTGCCGTTACCATCTCAAGACGACTTTTTCGGTCTGGCCAACGTGAGTAAAGTTGCTAAAAGAGGTTCACAAAAAAGAGACTTAGACAAGGAAAAGTAGATTCAAACAAAATCAAACCTTTGCTCCTATCAAAACGTTTGGCGTCGTACTAGTAACTTGATTGTATGTATCATTTCGCTTCTCTGACAGTGACTTCATGATCCCGATCCGTCGCATTGGATGCGAACAGGATTTGCCATCGGCACAAGTCGAATCAGGACATCCACATTCGAGTTGTTTGACTAGAGCAGCCTGTCTCGCTAATCGTTGTTTCTCCATTAATTGACTAACTATTGATTCCACAGTTTCGGCATTCTGCAAAAAAAAAGAAGCAAAAACAATCTCATCAGAAATACTTTAAAAAACTATAAATATATCCAAACGTCTTTACCGAAATCTCAATGTCGTTTCCGGAATCTGAGTCCTCGTCGCTGAACACCGTAGAAACTAAAAGCCAACACACAAAATTTATCACCATAACTTGTTGATGTAACTTTTTGTTAATACTCACGCATTGGTTTCAGCTGACTAACCAGCTCCTCTTTCGTCCATTCCTTTTTGTCACCCCAAAGTGTCAAACTGGGTGCTATAACAGCCATCTTATTATCGTCTGGATAAGGAACATTGAGGTAGTGTACGAGCACGATGTCCGGATTCTAAATAATAAAACACCAGACACAAATGCAATTAACGACAATGTCTCGACGGAATTGTTATGGCAAGACTCTTGCTTACCTGTAGCAACCAGTAACACCTGCGATGGAATGTTGGCAGAATTGCGGAATGGACGTAACATCCATAGATGCACTAAAAACCAAAGGAAATATATAAATACAACTGCTGTCTTTTTGTGACAAACAAAAGCAAAAACATCAAATCCTGAAGTGTCCGTTTGCCGTGTGCCATGCATGCTACCAAATAAATACTCCCAAGGGTATTCCATCCATCAAAATAGAGACTTCATAAAAACCATACACCATTTGTGACTGCTATGCCTGATGCGCGGGTGTATTCCTTATGGCACTTGTGCAAGGCTCCCGGGTGAGGTGAGGGTGATTTTACTTCTTTTTTTTTATTAAGTCAAATTTATCACCTTAAGATATGGTGTCCTGACAGTAATTTGACATTTTATGACTTTTATGGACTTGTTTTGAACATCGAGTCATTGTAAGAAATATATGATGTAATAGATGTCGTCGTGGGACGTGGGAGCAGAGAAGCTTTATGGCAACATTTGAGAAGGATTCGGTTATTGAGGTGCTATTGTCGTGTTTTTATTTCCGAAAACACTTGGGAAACAGCCACAGGTGAGAAAACAGATCATAATGCTTTCTACGTGCCGAAGCTAACAAATGTGAAGTTGATAGGGAAATCAATTATAAATTGCTGAGTTGGGCTGAAAACAAATTTTGATCATCAGCGAATTGTTTTGAAGTAACATAATTGGACTTGGAGGAAAACAAATAGAGTTACATTTTTTTAGTTTAAAGTAATGTTTCTTTAGTTGTTGTTCTGAAACAAAAGGCTATACGCCGACGAGGAGGGAAACAAGTAAAAAAAAAAATATTATTATTAACGATTGCGGGTGCTTTTTAAACACCAACAAATCTGGGATATGGTACATAACCTGTCGCCAAACTCATCCCCTTTCCTGGAGGCGACGATTTCTTAAGATTTTTTCATAAATGTTTGAAATGTTTCATCAAGGAATATTGAGAAAAAATATTTACTGCGTGGTTGGTTACCCAGCAAAACCATTGGAAGCAAAGGGTTAAAGGTATTGAATTAATAAGCTGCATTTCCGTCGTCGCTTATAAGATCTTGTCTGCTGTTATATGTGAACGTCTAAAACCCCACGTCAACAACTTGATAGGTCCTTATCAATGGGGTTTTAACCAGAGAAGTCCAAAATAGACCAAATCACATTACGGCAGATCTTGGAAAAAACCCGAGAATATAATATCGATATTCACCATCTTTTTATCGATTTCAAGGCCGCGTATGACAGTATCTACAGAGACGAGCTGTACAGAGCCATGTCTAGTTTCGGCATTCCTGCAAAACTCGTACGACTATGCAGGATGACTTTGGAGAATTCACGCTGCCCCGTCAAGGTCGGTAAAGAACTCACCGAGACCTTCGATGTCGAAAAAGGTTTTAGGCAAGGTGACAAACTGTCATTCGATTTCTTTAACATCAGACTTGAACAGATTGTAAGAAACTCAAACGTCAACACCAGAGGAACAATGTTTCAAAAGTCTGTACAATTACTCGCATATGCAGACGATATTGACGTAATGGGAAGAAAAAAGGGTGATGTCATAGGTGCTTTTGCGAGTATCGAAACAGAAGCAGCAAAAATGGGTTTGATTGTCAATGAGGCCAAAACGAAGTATATGCTGTCATCAAACAGAACATCGACTAATTGGACAAAACGTCACAATAGACAGACATAACTTCGAGGTAGTGCAGGACTTCGTCTACCTAGGATCCGCTGTAGACATGCACAACAACATCAGTGCGGAGATCAAACGGAGAATAACTTTTGCCAACCGTTGCTTCTTTGAGTTAAAACCCCCCGAAAAACCAAGGTGACCTTGTATAACAGCTTAATCATCCCAGTTCCTCTTTACCTTTACGGCGCGGAAGCATAGACCTTATCGAAAGCGGATGAGGAAACTCTTGGTCGTTTCGAAAAAAAAATTCTCCGAATGATCTTTGGTCCCGTATGTGAAGACAATGTGTGGAGAAGAAGATACAACAACGAGCTGTATGAGCTGTACCGCGACATGGGCATAGCCAGAAGAGTACGCATCGCGAGGCTACGATGGTTGGGCCATATAGAGCGGATGGACCCAAACGCTCCGGCTCGTCGGGTGTTCGAAAACACATTGCAGGGAAATCGCTCAGGGTTAAATAGAAGAACCAAAGACCTTCTATGTTCTTTATAAAAACAATCCTTATGAAAAAAGGAAAGAAAACAAAAAAAAAATATCAATCCGAAAAAGGAAACGAATAGCCATTCCCATTTCTTTTTTTGAAAAGCTTTAAGTGAAAATTAAAATTAATTTCATGCAATTAATCGAAGGATGACAGCCAACACAGTTCGATAACGATCCCAAGGAAACAAGAAACCTTAGAAATTTGACTCGGCTTCCTGCCAAAGACATAGGCTACGACCTAGGAGGCTAAGCAACCAACAGTCAGGTCAGGCACACATCCATAACCGTACAATCTATTTTTTCTGTCTTCTTACTTTTTAATCGGTTCCACAAGGATGGCATTAGTTATCGCTATTGTTATGGCGGCAGGAGGACTTCCGGCGACGTCAAACTCTCATAAATTCTCCACCGGATGATGATATAAGAAGAAATCAAAACAAAGCCCAGCACAAAAACACGAATGAACAGAACAGTAACAGAAAAAAAAAAACAAGAAAAAAAGAAATCTTGGCGTGAAATTGCATTTACAAATGAATGAGTCGTAGTTGGGGGCCAAAGGAGTTCGAGATAAAGACAAGGGCCTAAGTACCTATTTCACTTATAGCTTACAAAGGGGAAAAATTATTTCCCTCTATATTTTTTTGTTTGTGTGTTTTTTTTTCTACTTTTTTCTTCTTTAACCCTCCATTGTGGAAGAAAACGTATGTTTTGGCTTCGCGAACACTCAATAGTCTTGGGAGGCAGCAATTATTTACATTGGGGGAGTTGTACTTCCTGAGAGTCAACAAGAAGGTTGAGTACTTTTTTCTTTCAATTTCCTTCAAAAAAGGGGTGAAAAATTTTGTTCGAAAATTGATTTATGAGTTCTATTTTCGATGTCTGTCTCTGTCTCTGTCTAGGTCGGGCGCTCTGTAAACTGTATCCCGCTGAACTTTTTGACAATGTGTTGCAAATGTAAGTAGTTACTGAATTATAATTTTTCTTAACGCCTTTTACTTTGGGTTAAATGGATAACAAACAAGTGTAAATGTAATTATAGCCTTTCCTTTTTGGTCTTAGGGATGTATGTTGTAACTTTCTATAGCAAAGATTTGGCATCGTCTTATCGCACATTCAGGAAGAGATGCATAAATTGTGATGTTTTTTCCTTGCAGAAAGAGAAAAATGCTCACCTCGGTTCCTTGAACTTTAAGCTTCATGTGATCTTCCCGGGTAGTCTTTCCGTCTTTTCTCTTTTTCCAGCAGTATCCATCCCGTCGGTAACGCACCTTTTTTCGTGAATACAAGAGAAGTGATCCACTCTTTGGTCTGTAAGTAAAAAGAATGAATTTTTTCAGACAACGTTACAAAACACTCTTAAGCCGGGACACAGGAGAGGATTCGTAAACTTTGTAAAGTATACCAATTTCTACATTTTCTTTGATTTATTCATTCAACAAGGTAAACACACCAAACATGTCAAAACTCGTAAACATCAACAAAAGCATCTTAAACTATACTCACCTTGTTTTGACTTCCTTCGACTGCCATTCCGAATGTTTGTCAAAGCTGATAAGAATCGCTGCGATTTCCTAGAAAAGAAACGTAAATAGATTCAAATATTAGTCCAGCAACGTCAAAACAGAAAAAAGAAAACACTAAATTAAATGACAAAACGCAAACGAAGATATAGAAATAGGGGATGAGTGTACAACACGACTTCGAGGGCAACTCAAAAGTTGGCACTATTTCTGAAAGAGTCATCGTTCTCGTCGTTGTCGAGTGCAATTTTTATCATAAGAAAAAAAAAACATATTTTCATCACACAGCGAAATATTCAAATTCACTTGAAAGTCTCCACCTACTTTTTGGCGTTGAAGAGAAGACACACACATATGTACATGTGGATACCTACCTACATCAAGTCCTTTTCTTTATTTGTATTTCTACAAGTTGACAACTTCACTTTTTTTAAAGGACTAACTTTTGCTGAAGCCTCAACTAACCATATAGTAGAAGAAGAAGAGCATACCACACCACCAAGTGGAAGTGGGCGGAAATATTGTCTTTCTTTTGGAGTGCTGTCAGTTAGGAGACAGAGTGTGACACACAATTGAGCAATATTGTTGGCGTCACGTTTCATTTCATATTTGCATTTATACATGCAATAAATGACACACACTCTTTTTTATTTATTTTGAATTGGATGATGTGGTAATTTGCTTTTATCCAGATGGTCAGAAATCACACACAATGCCAGGAGGGATTGCAATATAAATTGGACATCTTAATTTGATTTGCCAGTGTCTATCAAAGTCAAATTAAACCGAAAGAAACTCTTTGCTTAGTTTATCAATTTTTTACGGTTCTTTTTTAAGGTTCTCAATGTGTAAATTGTATAATCATCTCGAGGTCTGTTTTGGAAACGAAGCTAATTTAATACTGCAGACATATTAGGTCTGTTTCTTTACTTTCTGGGTAAAGCTTGGGTAAAAGCCCGTGAAAAAGTTTGGGCTCGAGCTTTTTAATGTTGTTTTTGTAATCTCCATCCGAAAATGAAAAGTAAAGATACACGTTTTGGGATGTTTCTTGCTGAATGACATTCATAGTAGAGATAGCAAACAAACATACAAACAATTTTGTTTGAAAAACGTGTTAAAATGAACTCAAAGCAATGTTGCTTTGCATATTTAACATTATTTTGAATTTTCAAACCAATAAAGAGAGATTATGCTTTTCATTTATCATTTAATTTCAAAAATAAATTTGAATTCAATCGAAATGTTTCGATCAGCTGATTTCACAAACAGCCGATTTGACAAGCAAGAAAGTGCACGAGCAAATTGTTCGTGTGAATTCTTGCTGGAGGGGAAGTGACAAAAAAGCAAAAGCTCTGCCACTTTTACGTCAAAAAAAAGTAAAGATACACGTTTCGGGATCCCGCGGGATCCCACGGGATCCCACGGGTGAGTAAAGATACAGACCTATTATTAGTTGAAAAATGTCACTGTATACAAATTTTTATTTGAAGTTTTTTCTTTTCAATGTTTTAAAGTTGCAAGCAAATGTTTAGCTTGATTAAATCAAAAATTTATGAAGAACGATTTATACAAGACCGATCCTTAAAGTGCGTAGGAAAAGTAAAGAAAATAATAAACACCGTACATAGGTCGATGTAAAACATAATTTTTTACACCACTTAATGAGTATAAATAAAAAAATATTTTCTGAACTACATATATGGAACCTTAAAGAGGTATTCTGGTTCAGAGGCATAAATTTCAGGTGATTTTTGAAGTATCATAAGAAACAGTCAATATTTTTATTATTTAATTTTTCATAGCTTATTTATTAACATATGATGAAATTGGGAAATCTTAAGAAATTGGCAAGTGACTATGGCCATGATTCGAAAAGAAAAAAAGAAAAAATTATAAATCTAGAATGATGTCTATAGTGAGTAGAAAGTTGAAACAAGTTTTTCACAAAAAAGCGACCGCCTGAAGAAGAAAAACAATTTTTTAACACTTTTTGAAATTTTTAAAATCTTTTTAAAATAGAAAAAATGAAATTTGGAGCTGAGCGTAGTTCCGACCACAAAGAAAACCCTCAAAAATATTTCAGATAGATCGGTTCACTAGAATTTGAGAAAACGTGTCCATAGTTTTGACAGTTTCGAGAAAAACGCGTTTAAAGTCAGTAAAAGATTTTTATTTCCGAAAATAATTTGAATTTTGAAAAATCATCGTGTAGACATATTCTTAAATAGTTAAACTTTGAAAATATGAGGGAAAAAATCCTCCTTAATAATGACATGGTGAAGTTTCTTGGATTTTTCTCTTTCGAACGATACCTCGCGCGATAGTGCAGAGCCAAGCTCTCATCGCAATTTATTTATTAAACTACGAAAAATTATTATTTCAATTCGAGAAAAATATGTGTAACAAACGGAAGGACACCAAAAGGATCTCATAAGGGTACCCATATGGAATCCTAAAAGCAAATAAAAATCAAGACTCTTGTAGCTTTAAAAAAATATGCCGAACGAATGGCTTCTGCTAGTGACCTGAAATAGTTTGTACTATCGCTTCATTAAAGCCTGTTTTGTGCCAACTCTTTTTTCAAATCTTTTCCTTTTATTTCGGATGTTGTCCAGTTCACTATTCCGTAGGTCATTAAAATTTAGCAAATGTTGTCCCAATTTTCTGAGCATGCTGTAAAATTATTTCATTCAAAAATATCTGCTTGTACATAATTAATTATCGCCAAGTATATGAAATAAAATTGCTTCTAAAACAAGCATACACCTGGTAATAAGCAATATAATTTGAGTTAAACTTCTTTTGACATGTCAACGCAAGTTTCTAGTAAACTTTATAGCGGAGCATTAATTTTTTTGTTTGTTTTGAACTTCAAATTAAACTGAATTGAAATGTCATATCGTTGGAAAAACCAAGGAGTACGAGTACATTCAACGAGATTATCATTAAATTTTCTTATTAACTGTCAACGGACAGTAAAATGGTTTCCCAAGCTTCCTGATACACACCTCCGTGCTTCACACACTCACATCTCAAGAAAACATTCCCAAAGATCATTCTGAAGTCTTTTTGAAACCATGCATTTAAATCATTCAACTCGAAATGAAGAGACTTACAAATCCCAATAACATTAAATTCATTGTCTAAAGCCCACTGCATGAATGAAATGAATGAAAATTAGGCCTTTTGAATTCCTAAACATTTTGAATGCATTGCTTACGAAGTGTAAATTTGAGGAAATATATCAAAAGTGTTTTTACATAACATAATTTCGAATGCAGAAAACTTTTTTCGGTTGAAAAATATTTAAAAAACGTGATGTTTTTAAGGTATTTTTCTTGTTGGAATTCTTCTCTACCTTTTCGACGTTACGAGTAGAGTCGGGACATGGGGTATGCAGTTTCATATTACGTATAAAAACTAAAACTGGCTATACATTATCGTGTGTGGTATCATTTAAAAAGAAAAGCTTAAGAGCTTCACCAAAATAAACTTTTAATAAATCAAAACTTATTGGTTTCGATTATTCTCTTTCGTATTAAGGAGGTATTCTAATCTAGAGGCATGAATATTATGCGTTTTTTGAAGTGTCGTAAAAAAAACAACCAATATTTTTAACATCCATTGTCGGGAGCCTCAAAAAATTGCTTTGTCATCACATTTTTGGACTTTTTCGAAATTTTTAAAAATTAATTTGGGGATGAGCGTAGATTCGACCATAGAGAAGACCATAAAGAAGACCCTAATAAAAACCCAGGTAAATCGGTAATATAAAACTCGAGAAATCCTGGCCATAGTTTTGAAAAATACAGTTTCTTGAAAAACTCGCTTAAGAATTCGTTAAAAAGCAGAAGCAGTTTGGATACGCGTCAGCAAAATACCTATGTATATCTCCGAAAATAATTTGAACTTTGAAAAATCGTCTTGTAGACATTTTCTTAAATAATTAAACTTTGAAAATGCAAAGGAAAAAAACAATTTTTTTTATTTCTACACCAGAATACCCCCTTGATACAATACTTTTCTTTTCGCGAACCTTCATCTTAACTCATTTTTTAAATTGTCACAGGTCTCACATTTTATTACGAATTTCTATTCCCTCTCTCTTTCTATTCTTTTTCCGAATTGAATTCTTTGCCATTCCTTGAAATTTTAAATGAAATAGAAAATATATAAGAAATAAAATATGTACGAAACTACACCTCAAATAATTGACTTATATTCAAAGGCATTTCCTCCTCTCCATTTTTGAAGATTTACATAGAAAAAAATGTAAATATTTTCAAACAGCAGCCGTTACTTCAACTCAGCACATCCATCAATCATGAAAAAGCTTTATCCTTTTAAACTACTCCACTATAACTACAACTGCAGAACATTTCTATTAAAGTGTTTTCATCGCAATACCACAACAAAGTTTCCTGATGTGCTTTCAAAAATAATTCAAATCAAAATGAGAAAAATAAAATAAAAAATAACGAACTCAGCCTATGTCACGCTCTCTCTCTCTCCCCAACTTTAACTCCACACTCCACTCTACCTCACTATGCCATGCCACACTCGATTCGCAAAACCCACAAAAATAAACCAAAGAAACCGCACGAATTTATTTCGCAAACAAATCATTTATTTAAAGGACCCGCTCATAAAAATGTACATAAATATTTTGGTTTCCCTTTCATGATGGGACAGGACACAGTCGTGGTAGCATCACCATCAAGGACTAGCATTCCCATCACCAGCACTAACCATCAACAGAGATTCATATTCCAAAGAGAGAAATGGGTATGGGCGCGCTCAAGAAGACACGACGGTATAGTGAAGTCCTAGATTTGGCGGTGTTCGATTCGATTTCATTTATTATGCTTTGAGAACATTAGGAGTTTGAAATTTTTGCTGATTTCTTGTAACATGTCTTCAACAATATTTGATTCAAATGTTTGTGTTTCTTCTTCTTCTTTTTGGAGCAGTTGTCTTTGAGATGTCCTTGGAGTGTTTTAGAGTACATCTGCTTTGCTACCCGTTCAGCTTAATTTATTCGCTTCGGCACTAAATTATTTATTTGAAAAGAAATCAAAAAATATGAAACCAAAGGAGTGCCACTCACTGAGAGCTGAGAGGAGTATCAACGAAATGAGAAATATGTAAATCTTTTACTTTTCTTACGCACGATTGATGGGCCTATCATTTCATATTGCTTTCCTGGAACCCATAATTCTTAATAAGGTACCATCTGATCGAGAGGCATTCACTTTTTATATATCTGATATTTTTGCTTTAAGTGGTGGTCTGTTGAATGTACTCGTGAATGTACTTGAAAAAGGAAATGATTTTGCAATTCTAAATATTTAAGCCAATGATTGATGCTCGTGTACAAATAAAATTGTGTCACAGAAGGCTTCTTTGAACTCAAATCTCAACAAAATGACAGCTACAATGTCCACGCTCTTCGATTTTTAATGACATACGAAAGATGTGGCCTCAAATTAAGTGCTTTAGTACGAGAAGTTCAAATCGATTTGAAAAACAAGGACAATAACAAAAGAATTATTTCAAATATTTCTTCCTACAACTAACATTGTTTCACCAGAAAATTTTACATCGATACTTAGTTTGTTCTTAGAAACGTTTAAAGCGTTAATTTAACAGCTTTTGCGATCAGGAAAACTATCGTCCGCAAAAAGATAACCACAAAGTTATATCTATTTTTGAAGACTGAAAAGTTTTGAAATTAAAAGAAAAGCATTGAGCCAAGTGGTACCCGTGGCCTGATGGTTAGCATGTCCACCTGCTAACCCAGAGGTTCGAGGTTCGAATCCCAGCAGAGGCAAAATGAAAAAATTGTTTTTCCACGGGTATCGCCTTTCGCGAGGAATTGGCAAGTCCTCCGTTAGTAAACTCATTGCCATGAAAAGCGCGTTCTCAATTAGCCGTTCGGAGCCGGCGAAAAATTGTAGGTCCCCTCCATTCCCTCACAAGGCATGGTTGTGAGAAATGCGCTAGGCCCAGGGGCTCCACGCTCTGTTGCGCCACCCTATTTATTTATTTTTATTGAGCCAAGCGGAAGCGACGCATCAAAGGCCTTTTCCAATATCTGCAATTTTCAAAGCTCATATGTAATTTGTCGAAGATCAAAGCCCACATTAACATACTCTCAAATACAAAAACAGCAAGTTAATGGCACCCACAATTTTTGAATTCAGCCTTCAAATTTCTCAACTCACAAGGGTGTGATGCCAGAACCGCCGCCAAGCCAGCCAACACTACTCAGAGGCGGTTCCCTGGTCCAAAGGAAGTCTCCAGCAGACTTAATGTCCTATCAAACTTGCTTCGTGTGTCATGCATGAAGAGCAAGAAACCTGCTGTTAGGTTTATTCGATTAGAGAGAAAAATTGGTTCGCATTTTTTGTTTTGAATTTTCTTCCATTTCCTCTTCATCCACCATTTATTCTTTCTACAAAGCAAATTCACTGCCAATTGGGAGGAAGACGTTTATGTGGCATCCACATGGTACATATTGTCAAAGCAGCATCTTCAATTTTCATTGTTCCATCTTCTCTACTTTTTTTTTTTGTTTTTTTGAGTGGACGAACGACGGCCAAACAACAGAAACGTGAATATTTTAACTTTTTTTGCGAGAAACTCGGAATATTTGGGTTTTTTCTTTGATTTGAGAATTTTTTTCGAAACGAAAAAAAAATTGGAATATGTGAAGCGGGATAAAAATTGGAAGCCTGCCTACCTTTAGAGCATTTATTATGCTAATTCAATAACGGGCAACTATCTGTGGCGCTTAAGAGGTTAAGTTCGAAGAATGAACATTATTTCATCTCCAACCGGAGGGCAGCTCCTTTTTTGGGGTTCATTATTCCTTTTTTTTTTTTTTCCTTGCTTGGGCTATTTTTATAATTTATTATCGTTATTATTTTTTGAAAGACGTCCAAGAGTGTAGAGGCTGATGCAAGGCAATTGTGAGGAGCATGCATCTTCAAATTAGTATTGGATTTTATATCTTGACACTGGCAAATATTTGGACAGAGCTCTCACAATTGAGGTTTTTTCCTTCTTTTTTTTTTCTTTCGATTCAATAAATCATGGGTGATGGGAGTTTGTTCAAGGTGATTCGGTGAGACATGCAAGGCATTTTCGAAAAGAAATTCATGATTGTGGTGATTATTTGAGATACTATTTGGGGCAGTTGGTCTTAAAATAATGTGACAAGGCAAGTTGAGGATGAAGCTATGATGAGGCTTTAGGTTCTTGTTTGTTCATATAAAAACAAACAATAATTTTGTGTAAGCTTGGTGTGGCCTTGCACCCAGGTGGATTAATTTGTGCATATCGATACAAGAACAGTTATTCCCGGATAGCTATCCCCGATTTAAGTTATTTTATTTATTAAAATTTTGGTGCAAGTTATACCATAGCTTCAGTTGAAGCAATTGAGTCCAAATCCGAGAAACAGAGCCGAAATTATCCGGAATACGTAAATACATGCATGAGTTGGCGCAAAAAACAAGGAGCCCGGGGTCCTAGCGCATTTCCCACAACCATGCCTTATGAGGAAATGGAGGACCTACAATTTTATGCAGGTTCCGGAAGGCTAATCGAGAAAGTTCTTTCCATTGCAACGAATTCATTATCGGGTGTCTTGCCAATTTCTCACGAAAGGCGATGCCAGTGGAAAAACATTTTTTTGCTGCTGTTGGGATTCGAACCACGAAACTACCGCGTAACAGGCAAACATGCTAACCATTATGCCACGGGCACCACCAATTTTCTGAAATATTTCTTCAAAAATAATAATCAGGAACATATTTTAAGATTCACCAAAATTAAACATTCTAACTTACATGAATTCGTATATAAAAAGATTTGATTTAAGAATTTGATCTTTATTAAGACTTTTAAAAACAGCAAATGAGGTTTCATCAACACTCATTCGTTGAAGTTTACGTTTACATTCGTACATACGTTGTTGTACATTTTCGTCTAGTTTTCTCTTTCATACAACGAAATTGGGTGGTTTGAGATATTTACATACGTATTACAATACTAATATCTCAGTTCGTAAGAAACATCGACATTAGGCAGCAGTTTAATTTAAAGCAATCAGCCTTCGGTCTAACGGGATCTTCTTTTTCTTCCCCCTTTTTTATACAAAACCAAGAGCACAGCCACTAACAACAATGATTTGTAGTCCATTATACACAATTCGAACTGGATTAAGGATGTGAATGCGTTTTCGTTGCCTCGGAAAGCAGGGATCATGAACAACGAACAACGAACAATGAATACCAAACACCAAATGAAAAACGAATGGAAGCCGTATGGAGGTATATACATTAGACTGGTTTCAAAAACCATATTGAAAATATTTTTTGGGATAACTAAAAAAAAACTCCAAAAAAGTTTGAGCTAAAAAAAAAAATTATTTAGAGGTCTATCAATCGTGTTTTATATTTCTTAGACCTAACCTTATTTGAGCATCAAAACTGTTCAATTATTTTGAGCCCAACAAATTTAACGACAAATATTTTTGTAAAAAATTAAATTTCCTTTAAAAAAGGTCTAATTAAAAATTTTTGTCAGACAAACCGTTTCCGAGTAATCAAGCTTTGAAAAATGGTATGTTTTTTTTTTTTTATTTTGCTTTTTTATTTTGGAGTTTCTTAACTCACGTACATGAAATCATGAACATGAGATCATGAAACAAAAACAAAAATTTTTTTTGGCCCAGTCTAATATATGTACATACATATCAGTTTCATTTGTACAGGGTCTTTAATAAACAAGTTTCTTTCTGATATTTTAAAAAATTCGAGTGTTTCTTAAAGGCAAATCATGGAAGGCTTCTTTGATTGTAGAGAACAGGGTATGCCACTTATCATGTTAGTAATTTCAAACAATACTAGCCAAATGGCTATGTTTGCAGGGCCATATTTTTACTTGCGATTATAGGTACTATAAGGCAAGTCTTGCAATCGTGCCGGAAAAAAATTTTGAGATAACAATTAAACATGACATTACGATCAAAGAGAACACGAAAAAAGTGGGTCCTGCAATTCTGTCTGTCTGTCTGTCTGTCTGTCTGTCTGTCTGTCTGTGTGTCTGTCTGTCTGGATGTATATGATTCTACAGCCTGAACCGCTGGACCGATTTTCTTTAAATTTTGCAGTTAGGGTATGTGGGGTAGCCTACAGAGGGGTTTTTGGAATTGAGTCTCTAGGTCTTGAAATAACGGTACCTGCCATACAACCGATATGATAATACCTATTTTTCTCGAAAACGGCTCCAACGATTTCAATAAAATTTTGTGTGTAGAATTAATTTTAGATTGTGTTTCTTATGATTTAAAAAAAAATTTTTGGAAAAGTTTAAAAACGGTACCTCCCATAGTACCGTTTTTTTCAAAACCGACTTTCTCGTTAATGGCTTGCACGATGTTTACGAAATTTTGTATTTTAGAAGTTTTAAGTTGTTTAAGAAAAACTGCATAACAAGATTTGAAAAATTTTTATTTTTGAAATTTTTAAAAAAAATTTAAAAAAATTTTGATTTTTTGAAATAACTTCAAAACCATAACTTAGATTTTTCTAAAATTTTTTGTCAAATTAACTTTTGCTAAGATCTTAAATTTTGCATACTTGAATTTTACAAAACTTTTTTTTAAAAAAAATGTAAAATAAAAAACCGTTATTTTTAAAACTGGTCCAACGATTTTGATAAAATTTTTAGCGTTTATAAGTATTAGAAATTGCAAAAGAATGGTGTTTTTAGATTTTCGCTTGAGACCTTTGGAATATTTAATTGAATTTTTTTCAATATTTTTCGTGATTTAATAAAATTTTCCTAATTAATGTATAGTTGGCAACCCTGTACCACCAAATATATTATAAAGAGCGAACACCAAAACCTTTTACTCAGCCCTAAGATTTTGATATCGTATTTAGAACACAATCGCAAGTTCGTGCGACCCAGTCGTGCCCATTTTTTTTTATGAATTTTTCCATCAAATTCCACCAAATCGCATAATTGAGCCTTATTTTCAAGAATTTAAGGTCCGATCACACGTGGAAGGTGGATAAGCTCTCTAACGGTTGAGTTTTCAGACCCCCAAATGCAGAATTTCTGCTTAGAAACGTAGCATCCGAGCTAAAAATGAGCTTTATCGAGCTTCACCCTCGAAAATTTCATTTTTTAGAAGTTTTAATTAATTTAAAAATGTTGTTGAAGCGTTTATCGACAAATTTTTAATAAGGCATAGTTTTTCTTGTTATTCTGTCATATGGTGATAACAGTTTGAGACTAATCAAAAACCAAATCTCTTCCTGGAAAACTATCTGTTGAGTTTTAATGAACGTTGCGGCCTATTTTGCTCATTTTTATCTATTACAACCACGTTACGATCGATTTGGTCAGCACAATGATGGCGCTACACGGCTTTATACTGTGGTGACTCAGTATCTACGGTAACCCTTCTGCAGCTTATGGGGTTAACCCATTGTATTTACAGTACCCCGCAGCGGGAAACTTTGGTATCACCGCCTGGATTTACAGTTTGTCCCTTTTTGTCGAACAATGTATAATGCGTTAAAGTGCGTCCACACCATGACGAATGGCACTTGGATTCATTTCATTTGATTCGATTTCGGGCCGACTCTCGGTAAGTAAGAAGATCGATCGGGACATACACACTAACTCGGTATTGCTGATCGGCATGTTCCGATTGGTGCAGTTCGGCATAGTACGGACCCATCTTCAAGAACAAAACAACAATCATTTCGACATTTATAACCAAAATACAGTTAATTTTTTGTGACTTTTCAAAATATTGAGGTCCTTGAAGCCGAAATTGCTTAATGTTCTCTGCGCATTTTGAAGACTGAAGGATTTTGTGATTAAAACTTATTTTCTATTTCTTTCAACCATACCTTGGGAGGGAATGGAAGGTTCCTACATTTTTTGCAGATGATAATTTTGAATAAGTATAACGAGCATAAGTTTTTGTACATATTTAATTTAAGCCATCTTATGCGGCAATCGAACAATTAGTTAAATGATCCTACTTATTCTACTATAGTTTTCTTACCATGCAGTCACTTAAAACTGTGCTGAAAAAAAGGTCAGATGTGCCACTTCAAATCTCATTGCTGATAACTCAATTAAATACAAATATTTCGATGAGCAAAAAGATACCCTTAAAGCATGCAACAGATATCGCAATAATCAATTCAACATTCACCCACAACATTTACCCACCTCCAATCTCACCCTCCTTCACCAATGACATAGCGTATTTACCTCAGTAATAAACTTAAGTTAATCGACATGTTATTTGTCCTCCGTAACAGGATGAACATCAATCTCCACCCAACCACCCCTTCACAAGGATAATAATCAAGGATCAATCCGAACGCAGCTGTGAATCTTATATCTTTGCTTTTATTTTTTTACATTCAGTTGTATTCAATTCGACCACCACTCCTGGTGATGCTTAAAAATTAAAATTCATCTTCATGGTTTGTTAAACCGAGTGGTTTTGAGGGGGATGGGCTATAGTGGTTGCAGAATACCTCAACCCTCCATCCAACACGCAGCTACACCAAACAAATATACAAAAAATACTTCCGAAAACAAAGTGGAAATGTATCTCTCCCAACTCTCGTACAAAACTTTCGCCGAGCAACGAACGAATTTTAATTTCACTCGTAGAAATATTTTTAGCTACAGGAATGCAATATTATCCAATAAAAAATATGTTAACCCCTGTCTTTTGATGTGGCAGGATCAGGACTAGCGATGGCGAAGGGGGCACCACATAGCTGAATTGTGTTTGTGTTTTTACCAACTTTTCAGCTTGCGCGTTCAATTCGAAAGTCAAGTTGTACTATACCCAACCAGGGCTATGGTATTACTGAATTTTTCCGCTGTTTTACTTGTAAATTAAGAGCGACCGCAAATAAAAATTTCCAGATGTAAAGTTCAACACCGTTAATGAACTGCAGCCAAAAGCTGCTCTTTCTGTGGTACGAACAAGTTTACTAAATTAAAAAAAGACAACCAGGTCCAGGTCCAGGACACCGAATACCGAAATACGTATACGACATGGGAAATAATAATAATAATAATGAAGGTAAATTCGGGCATAAATAAAATTACGCAGATATTGTTACGGTTGGCGAATTTCACACAGACACCAACACGAAGATGTATGCTTTCGAGTCGACCGCGGTCCGGAATTCACCGCTCCTTTTCCTATACTCGTATCTCGTATGATGTCCTGCCCAAGTTGAAAAGTTTTACAAAACTCTTTGTGGCACGTAACTTTGGACACTAAAGCAAGAAACAATCGCTGCACCTAATTTTGATTTTAACTAGTTTAGAGTTGAGGAAGAGTTAGAGGAGTTTGTTTTTTAAATTTTTTTTTTTTTGAATACGAGTTTTAGAGGACGAAAATGGACTCCCCAAACAAAGTTACAATTTTTCATTGCATTTATTTAGCAGACTCCCATTTTTGGAGTGACCTGAAATGACCTATTCAACTGAGGCACTCAGTATATCTTTGTTCAGGCTTTTGTAGGCTTGGTCTTTCCTGCCGTATTTGAGGTGCACACAAACACTTTTTTTTAATAGAGGACGAGTGAACAACAATAATACAAAAACTTCAAATTTTGTTCCCATTTTTAAGCTTACCTCATTGGTGTTCCACCGGTGTCGTTGCGAAGGAAAACTATCCGCCCGTGGTAGACTCTCAAGATTGTCCGGGAGTTTTATAGGCTCACCATCTGCAAGAAGACAATCAAAAAGTCACACATGAGTAAATTATGTCAACAACATTTGGAAAAATTGTTACAAACAAATCACATCATCATAAAATGAACGAAGGTTAAACCCAAAGCCACCTACAAGTTGGAGCAAACATTTACTGTTCTAATTCCACCATGCCTTGGAAAACAGAACAACTTTCCTACCCTTTTTCAATTTCAACCCTCTAGTCTTGGTTCTTGTGGATACAACTTTCAAGTCGAAGGTGAAAACGAGCAAAAAGTCAGCGCGAATCTAAATTTATTGAGATAATGTTTATCGGTTTAAAAAAATGTATAAAAACACTCACACATTTAGCCTCAACCCTCTATTAAGACACAATAATATACAACCTCACAACTACAACAAAAAACAGACGAACGTGTACACTTCTTCAGACTCTTTTTGACAGATGTTCACCGAATGATTTATTTACTCGTTTGTCGTCCTGTTCGATGATAACAATCAAAATGGCAACAGTGCAACAGAAATTTGTCTAATTCTTGGCAGCGATTTCCAACAATTTCTATATAAAAACAAATAAAAAGTATTTTGTTCGAAATTAGGCAGAGTCTTCTTCTTCTTGTTCTTCTTCCTTTTTGTTTTCTTGGCTTCAGTGTTTTTTTTTTTTTACTTTCTTGAAATTTGTTGTAGATTCTCCACATTCAAAGTGACCGGAAAAAATAAGGAAATACATTTTAGGAGCTCCTTGGACAAAGACAAAGAACAAGGAAAAGGCTTTGCTGTCATTGAACACAGCGCACAAGTAATCTCTTTCTCACTATTCACAATGTGATAGCGTAAAATTATTACAAAATTTGTAGCCGGGGCTTGTAGTTTTGGTTGGAAGTAGATAGAGGTTGGCAGTTTGGCACAAATCACCACCGGAGACACCGTACCGGTACCTGACTATTAGTGTCGCTTTGTAGGTGCCGCTTCTGGCTGGCTAACAGGGTTAGAAGCAATTAATCTCGAACCAATTTCACAGTGAATGCGTAAATTACTCTTCACAACTTTACTGTTTGTTGTGTTTTCTTTGGCACCAAAATTTCGTGCACGTTTGTGTACAAAAACTAGCTTTTATGTCTAAATGACTAAATTCAACATTGTTAGACGAATTAAGTTGTATATTTAAAGGATTTTTTCAGATACCAACTGAAAAAGCTGTAGGAGAGTACATTTAAGCCCGAATATAGAGCAGGCGTGAAACTATGATTGAATGACATACTTTGCCTCAAACAGGGGTGACTGAGTTCTACTATGACAGCGGGGTTTAGAGTGCTAAATATTACACCCGGTTATGAACTCATTTCTTTGAAATATTGCTGCTACATTCCTTTCTTTGTAGTTACCAATTTCGACTTGAATCCATAATGATTAGCTTTTATGATTATTTTCTACGGAATACTTGTGTCCAATGTGATTAGGCTGAAAAAAAATCCTTAACTTCGCAAATAATAAATGCGATTGGCCAAAGTAAAGGGTAAGCCCTAAATGTTTTTTCATGTGACTGTGCAGATTTATTCACTTTATTAATCTCTTTAATAAAAATTTTTGAACTCCCCGTCTTCCAAAGAAAGCTCACACCAGATGTAAAGGAACCTTTCATTCTATTTTCACACAATTTCAGGTATTTAAACTATTTTAATTTGAATTTTCAACACATATAAGGAACTGATGACCGTACAATAATTTCAGGACATTAACATAGTATCCTCAACAAATTACAAGATTAAAAGCTAAATAGACTCATTGACTCCTTAACGTATGCTAAAAAAATGTATCTTCTTTCGAGCAAAATGAATATCCTTGGAAATCTATAATTCAGAACAATAAAAACAAAATGCTTTTCTTTTCCTAATTATTTTTTCATCATTGTTTCATAATTTGTTTAATGAAACACCTCATATGAACGAGACGTCTATGTATATCAATTTGTACCGACGGCTACGCACGGTTCGAAAATGGAAGTTGGAACAGGTGCAGGTTTCTTTCCAGAAAGCCTTAATGTATTTCCTTTAAACTTCCAAATCATAACAGTGTCTTCGAAGCCAAGATCATGACAGTAACAAACGCTGCAAAACAGGTGTTCACTGTCCATGATAACGCTATCACATGCTGATACCACTTATTTCATTGATAGCCAAGCAGTAATAAAAGCCACTCTTGTCAAATCGATTGTTTCTTGCTGTCGCGAAGAGCTTAGGGTCCTTGGCACACAGCATAACTGCGTTTTCAGTCGCAGTGGCATACCGGGAAACGAAAAAGCGGACGAATCAGCGAGAAAAGGCTCAGGACTTGACCCTTCTCTCGTTGATCAATCAATCAGAGTCCTACCTTGTGAAATTAAACAGGTCATTGGTAACAAAATAGAACGAAAATATAATGAAAGATGGGAATGCCGAATGCCTATCCTTGAATAGGCCTTCATTACGTTCGCTTATCAGTATTATAACAGGACACAACCTACTAGGCTACTATAAAAAGAAAATGGATCTTTGCACCGATGTAGGGGATGCAATGACGAAGACGAACTTGCCACACCAAATTTCTAGACAATTACACTTCTTCAATGAACTAAAAGAATTATCAGACACTCTGAGAAACACCCTGTTGAACTTAGATTAGATTAGATTTTGGGGGACGGGTAGAGCTTACTCAGCTCCAGGCACTACGGTGTCTGAATGAAACCTATTGTGTCAACTCATGTGAGGTTTTAGGACAGTTCTCCTGCTCCTGAATTGAACCAGAAGTTAGCAGTCTTCTGTGGGTGAATGAGTTTGAGTTTATCTAAGGGGATGATCTCATAGTCAAGTATTTGCTTTCTAAGGCAGAAAAGTGCTGGACATTCTGTATGTAATGATGTGCAGAGATGTTTCTTCATTTTCGAGGCATAAGGCATAGTCTACAGATGGGGTCCGCTACCAGCCTCATTTGGTGAAGATGTTTCTTTAAAGAACAGTGACCGGTTAGTAGTCCTGTGCAAATTTTTAGGGTTTTCCTATTGAGGTTCAGTAGGAATTTTGATATTTTTTTCAGTATATTCTGGCAAAAAGAGTTTTGAACATTGACCAGATGAGTTACTCCAAGCTTTATTTGATTCCTCCAGTAGGATTTTCTTGGCAGTATGTTTACAGGTGGTTTTATTTACACCGTAGAAGGGTTCAGGGCCGACGAATGGTTTAGATGCGCCGTATTTAGCTAAGATGTCTTCCTTCTCGTTACCATCATAGCCTTTGTGTGCTGAAATCCAATGAAGGATCCATAAGGCCACAAAACGGTTAAAAATTTACCAACCATAAACTCATAGGTTTCTACGTTGCGATACTCCAGGGTATCACAATATATCTACATTGATCTAAGTGCGGCGGAAATAAGATCAACATACCTTTTTTTATTTTTTTTTTATTTATTAATAAAAGAAGAGGCTTATATGCTAACCTGGAGAACTCAGACTTGATTACCGGTCCATTGTACTACCAGGGTAGCAGCCTTCCCTTTTTTCTGTGTTGCAGTAGTGTAAATAAGGTGTTAGTTATTTCACATATAACGTCAAGGGCGGCGAAACTAGGAGGCTGAAAGAAAAGTAGATGCCCAGAGCGGGATTCGAACCCACGCATCCGGCCTACCTACTGAACACTCTACCACTGCACCACGGCCGCCCTCTGATCAACATACCTTACCTAACATTAATGTTAACCAAGTAAGTTTGTTGTTCTTCCCTACAAAACTAATACCCTTATTTTTCGCTAAGAAACTAGGTAGAGACCAAGGAACTGTAACACAAACCTACAAGTACATACTTGTAATACAAGAGAATTATGACCAAAGTAAGAAATGTCTGGAACTCATAGCCACAAGTTAACTGGCTCTTTTACAAGTGTAATGGACATAACCCTAAAAGTAAACCTTGACTTGTACACTTGTATACACACTTTTTCCGGTGTTGGCAAATATGTTGTTTTCGGATCAAAATCTACTCCTGAATTTCGGTGCTAGACAAACAATTGCTTTATTGCCTTTTGACATATTCCCTACGCAATGACAATAAAATCAGTCGAGATCGACCTGTTTTTTATATTATCTTTTCGACTCTTCTAAAGTATGAACTATAATTGAATCGGTCATTTCCAAAACCACTTAAGTCACTTTTTTTCAAATTTTTTTTTTTTTTGCTGAAAATGGTTCCTCAAAGGTAGATGCATATTCTGGGTCAAAATAAGTCAACACATTCCTTAATCTTTTAATAAAACTGCTTGAAAGACGTTCATTGCATAAACAGCATTATTCAGTGACTTAAGAGGTTTTTGCATGAACTACTAGATGGCAGGAGTAGTTTATGACTGAGCCATTTTAAATTTGATCTAGCTCAACATTTACAGTCATAGAGCTAAAAACGGAAAATGTTTAAGAATTTAAGAAATGGTGGCCAGATTTGTTCAAAAAAAACATGTTTGTCAACTGAATCTTATGTCTATCTAAAGTCATTTGTACCTTCGACATACGTTTGTTTTCAGTATGATTCCGATCGAAAACAAACTATCATAGCCGAGGAATATACTGATGGATTGATTAAACATTCATTCGCATTAATAAAGAAAATAACAACTTCTGTTTCACTTCCATCAACCAAAGCCTACGATAAGATGGTGCCCATTAATAAAAAAAAAATAGACGATTTAAAACAAGTTCAAGATAGCATTCTGGAAGAGCGCATATGCCATTTTATAACAACATTTTTTGGTGGCCAACTGCAAATGTTGAAAATAATCCAGATGAGACTGATGGAGAATATGACTTTGTAATGTACCATAAGGATATTAAAACATAACAAATAAATACATCTAAAATGTTAATAAGATTATTTTTAAGTGCGTAATTCTTAATTATAAGCACTAAACAATATGATTACTACGATTGTTTTGGTAAAAATTATATATCACTAACCCTATTTCTCGTTAAAACAACAAGAAAGTCAAGAAGTCTTTATCAGCTTTTTTTCATTATTTCTATCACTAAACAGTAAAGGTTATTCAATATTTTAATTTTTTACCACTCAAATACTAACTTTTAACTTTCACCCAGTCCGTAAGAGTAAAAAGACTCGTCATTTAAGCACTGACGTTTTGGCTAAAGAAGATAAGAGCGAAACAAATAAGCGATATCTATATATATAAAATAAAGTTTGGTTTTGTGTTCGTTCGCTAACCAGCCAAACCGATTGACCGATTTTCTTAATTTTTTTTTTAAATTAAAGATGAGTAAGAGTAGAAGGTTTAGGACAAAAAAAAATTTATTTTCAAAAAAGGGAAGTGTGTTTAAAAAAATAATTAAGTTTCAATTATTTTCCCATGCAAAATTACAATACACACAGCCTAGATGCTCACAATGCTTTCTATTTATTTTAGAACAGAGTATATCTAATACTCCTAGATGTATTCCTCATTACATTTGGCTGCTTGAAAAGTGTAAACAAATACTGAGGAATGTTATTTTTTGCGTTTATTACTAAATGATGTTCGTGGGCCAACATCTTTTGCAGATTAACGAACAGTTGATGGATTTTTATGTCCTACATATCGTGAAGCATGCAGGCGTTTAAATTTACTGGAAGATGATAAACATTGGAATAACACCTTAGAAGATGCAGCTCTTACGGCAAATCCACATCAAATGCGTTCATTATTTGCAATTATAATATCTGCGTGCAGTCCGACGAATCCACGTGAGTTATGGAGAAGTCATTGTGATCATTTGTCAGAAGATATTTTGCATACAGTTCGTCGTGCAAGAATGAATCCGCAATTGGATTTTACGCCAGAAATACACAACGAAGCGTTGATCATTATAGAAAATTTGTGTTTAGCAATGTCAAATAAATTGCTATCACATCGTTCAATACACGACACTTTCAATTTGGATTTAAATCGTGAAAGAGATTATGATGCAAATTGTTTAAATCAATATGTTCAAAGAAATGTTCCATTATTGAATGAAAAACAAAAAGAAGTTTACTTTCAAATCATGAGCGAAATTAATGCTGGAAATGGTGGATTTTATTTTTTGGATGCTCCTGGCGGCACTGGTAAAACATTTCTACTGTCATTGTTTTTAGCTACTGTACGAACGAATAAAGATATAGCGTAAGCTCTTGCATCGTCTGGAATTGCTGCAACTTTATTGGATGGTGGGCGAACTGCTCACTCGGCTTTAAAATTGCCTTTAAACGTTCATATTTTAGAAGCGCCAACATGCAACATTTCAAAAAGATCTGGAATGGCAAAAGCTTTGCAGCAGTGTAAATTAATTATTTGGGACGAATGCACCATGGCACACAAGAAATTGTTAGAAGCATTTAATCGAACCTTACAAGATTTGAGAGGTAATAATAGTCTTTTCGGTGGTGCATTGGTGTTATTTGCTGGTGACTTCCGGCAAACACTTCCGGTTATTCCTCGATCCACTGCTGCTGACGAATTAAATGCTAGCTTGAAATCTTCAACGTTATGGAAACATGTGAAAACGCTTTCTCTCACCGAAAATGTAAGAGTTTTATTACAGAACGACTCAACAGCTGCAGATTTTTCAAAGCAATTATTGAAAATTGGAAATGGAGAAATTCCTCTAGATATTGATGGTAAAATAACATTGCCAAATAATTTTTATTCCTTATCAGAATCAACTGCTGCGTTAGTACAGAGCGTGTTTCCCAATATTTTAAGTAATTACCAAAATCATGATTAGTTAAGTCAAAGATGTATATTGGCATGTGCGAATAGAGATGTTATTAGTATCAATGTGGAAGTTATGAACAGAATACCAAGTGTAAACGTAGTTTATAAACCTATTGATACCGTTATGAATCCGGATGAAGCTGTGAACTATCCGATCGAATTTTTAAATTCATTGGATCTACCAGGTATCCCGCCTCATCATTTACAATTAAAAGTCGGTATTCCAATTATAATGTTAAGAAATTTGAATCATCCAAGATTATGTAATGGCACCAGGTTAGTAGCTAAACGATTAATGAATAATGTTATTGAAGCGACCATTTTAACTGGTAAATTCAAAGGCGAAGATGTCTTAATACCACGTATACCAATGATTTCACCTGATCTACCATTTGAATTTAAGCGTTTGCAGTTGCCTATTCGTATTGCTTTTGGCATGACAATTAATAAATCTCAAGGGCAAACGCTTAAAATCTGTGGTATGCATTTGGAGCACCCAGTTTTTTCTCATGGTCAACTTTATGTTGGTTGTTCACGTGTTGGGAAACCATCTGCTTTATTCATTTATACCGCCAACAATGGAAAAACCAAAAATGTTGTTTATCAAAAAGCATTAGAGTAAAGAATATTCAATAAAACAGATTTAAAACAAAAAAACTAATACAGTGGAGGTCCAGTATAACGAATGCCGATATTACGAACACTTTTTTCAAGTCCATTAGGTATTCTATATAACGAACAAAATAACGAATTTCAGATGAAATGGAAATTACGTACTCTATATAACGAACAAATAACGAATTTCAGAAAATGAAAAAAAAAAAAAATGACTGTAAGTGTATTAATGTGTCTACTTACATGTATGTTCGTGATAATATTGGAAGATACATACACACAATTGCACGTTTTATTTATTTAAAGATTTGTATGACAAAAAAGGTTTCGATATAACGAATTTTCGATATAACGAATTGACTCTGGACATTATATCGTTCATTATACTGGACCACCACTGTATTTTACTTTTTATTTTCGCCCTGCGAAGCGGGCGGGGTCTTGCTAGTATCTTATAACTGATATCGCACCTTCGTAATAGGAAACATTAACTGGAGCTCAACGGCTTCTTAAAATACCATCGGAATCTTCTTCTACTAGAAAATTATCTGCACGAGTATTTCATGTAAGTAAAACAATTCAATACTCCATCCTTGCGATCCGCCTTAATACACTTACAAGGTTATTAACGATCGAATATTCAAAATATTATTAAAGAAACTCTTTCCTATCCAAAAACAAGGGTTTGAACTTCAATTAATTTTTCTATGTGTTTTAGCGGATATAAATTTAAAAAAGAAAACATCAAGGACATTTTAAAATATCTCTCAAACCAAACTCAAACGCTCAAATAGCCTTCATGCAACTGACCAAAAATAGATACTTACAGGGGAAGCAACAAAAAAAGTATCTCAAAATAAATACAAACACATTTAAAAAAGGAATGATGTCGTAAGAAATCCCATCCCCAAAGTTTAACCAGTTCAACAAAAATTATGAAAGTTCTTCAAACGACATAAAACGCTGCTCGTCTGTCATGCCAAAATGGGTGGCATCCAAAAACTAAGCACTTGGGCTAAGAGTATGGTGGTGAACGCGGACGGCAGCTTGTCCAGTCGGTACAATAAAAGAGATTAATGAATTTCCACCTGGAATAAATTATTTATGAATAACGACACAGAATCGCAAGAACCACTATACTCCAGTCCATTTATATCCAACACAAACCAGAGACCTCGGCCAGTTGAAAGAAAAAAAAATGAAAAAATAAAAAAATATAAAATGAAATTATCGGACTCATTCAACAAACTGACTTCTTTCCGCAAATGATTTCTTTTCGTCCGGTAAACGTTATTTGTTGAAGCAAATCCTAAGAAAAGGAATATCCCTAGAAGAGAGAGAGTCTCAAGGATATGGGATTCGGAAGGTGAACACAAGCAACAAAAAAAAGAAGAAGAACAAAAAATTATACAAAAACGAATTTTTATTAATATCCATTCTTTCCTCGATTTGAGTATACGAAAGAGCACACTATACTTACTCATGCGATTTGCAAAATTTTCCCAAGAACGACACACACATAGAATTACCATTTCCAAGTGGACAGACAGGACGATACCTTGTTGCCTGCCGCCTTAGGCCGCCTCAAAAGCTATAAGAGAAAGTCTAACGAATGTCTTGTGAAACGTATAATTTGCCTAAATGTGGATATTTATTATTATTATTCCGTTTTTTCTGTTTTCCCTTGCCACGGGGTTTTTAAAAGGATTTGGACATAGTATTTGGTAAAAGGATTCGCAGGGTTTAAAAGTGGTTTTTGCAAGGGATTGTGTTTCAAAGAGTTCCTGCTAGTTGGATTAAGGGTGTGTCAACCTGTGTAACAGTTGATTCTTTTAAAATAAAAGATACGAAAGAATTTTCTTCACATATATTTTAGAGAAGGGATTTTCAGGTGATAAATGGCTGCTTATGCAACTCAAAGGGCGCAACATATTTTTTTGAGAAGATGTCATCGTTAAAGTTCTATTTATCAACAACGTTCCAGAACAGATGACTTAGGAAAGAAAACGAATATATTCATGAGGACCTTTTTTTTGCAAATAAAGTAAGTGATGGATCATAGTTACACAGAGTGGTCGGCTGAGTTTTAATTCAATTTGCATAAAAATAAGAGGAGATTAAGAATGATTTCTCCTTTCATATTTGCAATTGACCTTTCAAAAAAGAATATGCATAAGTTTAAAAAAAACACATTTTTTATGGCCGAGAAGAACACTGTGAGTTTTGTTTTTTTTTCATTTTCAACTTTCGGATTTTTCGTAATATCCTGAACAATTCTTCGATCTAAAGAAGTTCGGAATCTATGAAGATAAAAATATAAATGAATAAGTATTTGAGTGCAACAAACTCGGGTTGGGACAGGGCATAAATAAAACCAAAAAACAAACAGTCTTGAGACCTATGGCATGTCCCTCAACGTCTCAAAAGCAAAATCACTACATAGTATAAAACAAAGTCTCTTTCTCTGTCCCTATGTAGACTAGATTTTAAAAACTACGCAACGGATTTCGATGCGGCTTCTTTTTAATGAATAGAGTGATTCAAGAGGAAGATTTATATGTATAATGCATGCATATTATAAGAAGCCGAGAAATTTAAAGATTTGTAATGTGATGTCGTAACAAACATATTTTTCTGCGCTTACATTGCAAACGCTGGCTAAACCTTACGAGATAGATCCGATTTATGTACTACGGAATTGTTTATCTTGAAAAGATTAATAAAAAAGTCCACGACAGCATATGTTTATCTCCTAAGGATAACCCACGGTAACCATTTTTATCTTTTACATATTACAAAAAAAATATGGGTTATTTACCAAGTAAAGCTATTTTCAACGATACAGTATCATTCCTTATCCAATTAAATAATACATTAGATACGTTGTGCATTTCATGTAGATCAAAATTGCCCTTTATAGCATGTGATTTAAATGAATATTTTCGAAGATATTACAGATTTAAAAATTGGAAGGTAAAAATGTAAAAAGTAAATAAGTAAAATGGTGTATGAATATTCCAAAGATAGCAAAAAATCTTCATAGTATAGGGAAAGAGGAATTCTTTTACTCCAAATTAAAATGTTTACAGCTTTTCTGTAGTGTATTTAATATCAGCATTGTGCCCGTGCGAAGCCGGCCGGCGGGTCGCTAGTGATCAATAGAACTTATTTTCTAAGTTTTAACTAGGTCATTCAGAACTATATTTAGGTCGAAAGATATTGAGTTATTCGGTACTCTATACCTATTAAGGGTCAGTAAGTTGATATCAATTTAATATTAAAGAGATAGTTTTAAACATTTTAGCTAGCAGGTATGCAGATTTAAAAGAACTGAACAAAAATGAATTAAATCTAAAAACGTGGAAGGGACCCACCAATTTTTGCCAATTTTGAACTTGAGATGTTCGTGGAAAAATAGTTGGACATTTCTGTGATTCGAAGCTCGAACTCCCATGCAACAAGCAGACATGGAAACCATTTCGCAATAGGTCCTATTAGGTCAACCATTAATATCGCGAAAGGAGCAAAACTAACGGATTTGATTGACTAAGTAAGAAAGCACTTTACACAGCATAGTTGGCCTTGGGAGACCTCACTATCAGCGATATACATGAAAATGTTTTCAGGGATCAGATCTTACTACATATTTAAAACAGCGTAATAGTATGATCGTCATAAGGGGTTTTCAATCTTTAGAATTTTCAAAAAAAGCAGTTTTTAGTGTATTTTTAAAAGTATTATTATACTAAATTTTAAATTTTTGGACCTAACACTTTTTAATAATAACAATATTGATATTTATGTCTTATAACGGTCAAAATTATTTTGAAAACAGCTTTTTTTGCACGTCCAAGGAAGGTAGATCCCATAGCATTAGATACGAATATCATTGCCTATCTTCTCATAAACAGCCTTTTATTTAAGTAACTAAAAAAAAAATATCGGAAACATTTTGATTTCTCAAAACAATTATGTTTTCAGTTTTCCGTTATTTGAAGACAACCATTTGCTATAACCAGCCATGAAGTATAATTTTCTTCATTGGAAAAATATTTTGGCTTAAACTTGAACTTAATTTCAGTAATTTTGTATTACTGAAATTAAGTTCAAGTTTAAGCCACAATATTTTGGCTTAACAGATTGAAATTAAAACTCACAGAAAAGTGTTTAAAAAATTGCCTACATGAGATTGATACCACATTTATTTTATCAAACTTCACAATTCACAATTCATAAACATAATTTGCTTTTTTGCATCGTTTTCGCTAAAAGCGGGGCAACCGTTTAAAAGTTCCATTTTAAATGTTATGTTTCTTTTGTTTGAATTCTTCTTTTTAATTCCTTCTAAAATAATTTTCAGTATTAATTTTACTCTCCTTGCGTGAAATGATGTTTCATTAAGGTAGAAAAATAAGTCCAATCCTACGTTTTTCCTACATTATAATGATTTGAAACTAGAGAATTTAAAGTTGCTTTCAAAAGCAAAGATCAGTTTTATATTGACTTTTTCGCTCTGAATGACATTTAAAGATTACGTATCAACATTTGAAAAAATTTGATAGTGGAAGATTCTATTAATTTTTTTTTTTTAATTTTCAAAACCTCATAATTGATTTTTTTTTTAATTTTTTGTCACAAAATTCAGTTGCAAAATCTCAAAACCTGCAAGCTTGATTTTTAAGTGAAAAATAAAAAACCGGTTTTCAAAAAATCTGGTTATTAATGATTTTTTTAAGTTGCTAATACAACGTTCATACGTATTAGCAACAACACAAAAAAACGTTTTTATATTTTCGATAAGAACCTTTCAAATACAAATTTTTTTTTTCAATATTTTAAGTGATTATATTCCATTTTCATAATTAATGTGTTGTTGGAAGCACTATACCACCAATTGTATTATGAAGAGCGAATACTTTTAACTTTGTACTCAGCCTTAAGATTTTGATACTGTACTCAGCAAACAATGGCAAGTTCGTGCGACCCAGTCATGTCCATTCTTTTTACTGAACCGAGATAGTCGCGGCCAAACTTTAGAACGAAAACAAATTTTTTCAAAAAAAGAAAAAAATATTGATACACAGAATTTATACGTTCAGAACATTCAAGAACAAAAGATTAAATAAAATTAGAATGGTGAACAGTCGTTTCAGTTTTTTTTTTTTTTTAATGGGGCGTTCATTAATTTTATAAGATTTAAAATTTTTTAGGGAAGAACGTATTGTTATTATCTTTTAAAAAACAAAAACAACAAAATCTCAAGAGATTCATGTTTATTATAAGAATCTTAAAAGTTCTCAATCGGTAAGAGGTGTTCCACAAAAAAGGTTGATTTGATTAACAACTGCTTGCAAGAAGATTTTAATTTGACTTACATTTAATTTTCATTTGAGGTAATTCAGTATTTCTTATATCAAATGAAGCAATTTCACTGAAGCTTAGGGTAAATTTTATCCAACCATATTTTAGTTTCGATGTTTTAAAATAATTTTGCTATTTGAAGTACATCAAAGTTGTTGGTCATTATGCAAAGCAATAACACAGTATGTGGAAAAATGAAAGTTGAACTAGGAACAGGACTAACGAAAGACCAGGAACGCCAAAAATTCAAAAATCAGATGTGGCCACTAACTTTTTTGACAAGCATACTCTTAAAATAACGTCAATCATAAAGATTTTACAATGTTCGGACGGCAACGCTATTTATTTATTAAATTCATTTTTTAAATTTGTTTATTTCAACATAAGTTTAATTATAGTAGTTAGTCCTTGACTTCATATTTGTTTTCATTTGTATCAATGAAAAAAATTTACCTTCTTAAAACAATTTAAAGAGTTTAGCCTATTCACCAACCCTATTTTTTCCATGAAAATGCATTTTTTTGATAAAAAACAGAAGAAAAAACAGTCTTCTGAAAATGTTACAAAATTAAGTAGTTGAAGTTTGCTTGCCATCCACCACTAATTGATTTACAAGACGTCATTAAATAAAAAAAACAAAAACAACCATCGATAAGGATCCTTTCTTAAAACTTCAGACTTCAAGTGCGATAGGAGCTATAAAATTTGAAAAATATTTTAAAACAAAAAGGATTATCGCCAGTGCATATAAACTAATTTTTGTTTTAAACGTGAACTATGTACCACTTGTCACAATCACATGAATTTTATTCTTTTCAAGCAAATAAATTACTTAATCAACCCGAACATTTTAAGACTTAATCATCAAAAGCCTTTCTTTAAAACTTATTATTCCTTTTGAAATATTTCTGTCAATTACATGGGAATTCCACATTTAACTGCATGCACTCCAACAAGTACGGTCTAGGGAGAGGCACTCAATTCAACGTTGAAAAAAAATATGGTAGTTGGTACATGTGCATATGTTCCCCGCCATTACTTCTCATTAAACACTTCGTAAAGCTGCACCTACGTGGCAAAAAATGGTCCCGCTAAAGAGCACGAACTTTTCACTCCTTGTAATGTCGTGAAAAATATGTTAACCTTCTTCCTTTGCTGCTGTCGTCAGTAGTCGGTCGTACTCGTCCTTAGTACTACCCTTTTCAGGGAGGATAATCAGATTCCAACAGCACCAAGTGGCGCTACAATTGCCATACTTAATTCCACCAAAGTGAGACAATGAAACCGGAGAGGTTCTACTACAAATTATTGCTTCCCATGTTAATGTAGATCTTTATTAAAATGTACCCCATTCTGGAGGTTACTCACATTTTTATTTTCCCATTTCTCCCCCCAGCCCTCTTTGGCATGATTTGCCAAAAAAAAGAAAGGCAGAACGATGCATTATTGCCAGAGCCAGAGAAGTAAATTTAGATCTTGGCGACCGACAAATGACCAAACTTCACTCCAAGTCGAATAAATCTACAAACATTCGATAATAACTCATTTCAATTTTATTGTCGCAACTCAATACCGAGCGTCATGGTCATGAGAGTTTGCAAAAATCAAGTGCCACTTGGGGGCCGGCCATCTATGTGTATATGGGAAAATTGGACTGAGAATGGGAACAGAGGAGGTTAGAGTATTAAAGTTAAAACCTCTTTGCGAGTTAAATTGGCCTCAAGTTGCTCGCCAGGGATTTGTTGTAGTAGTCATACACAGTTGCCCCGTGTTTAGCTCTTTAGCTCGACTCGGCTTGGGTAATTGATGATGGAAATGTTTATAGTTTCAAAACATTTTTAATAAAAAGGATTTTTTCCATTTGTAGTTGTTGTTGTTCTTGTTCGACCCGCTTTGTTATTAACCTCCGGACTAGTCCCTCTAGCCCTCTAATGTGTGCTTTGTGAGTGTGTCTTTTTTTCTCTTGTTTGGGGCTTTTATGTTTATTGCAATTGATGTTTTGCTGTCGTAAGTTTTTATTTGGCAAATTTATCATCATGTGAACAAAAAAGGGGAGGAAAAACTTAAAATGGGATGAACATAAAATTAATATCAACACATAAATCGCTTTTTCAACAATTTCATGTTTATTACGGGAAAGTCAGGAGTTGCCAATCGGTGAGATGGTTGTTTCGTTACTTTTACTAGAAACTTGGGCTTCCTTTAAAACAAATCGAAATGAATAGAAAAGAGAAACGCAGTCGTGGAAGTCTGGAATTATTTCATGAAAGTCTGGAATGATTGCATGGAAATCGGGAATGATTTCATGGAAATCCAGAATAATATTATTTAGCTGATTTATAAAATGATTTATGAAAAAACTGGAATGATTTAAGAAACATATGGCATGATTTCATGGAAATGGGTAACTTTTTTTAATGAAGACTAAACGTTTGAATAGACTTAAAGGTCCTAGAAAACTAGAATTTTGTCTGGGAAAAAAGAAGCTCAGTCAAGGCCCTGACCCAAACAATCCGTTGCGTCCGTTCGCTGCCGGATCCAACTGACAGCAGTGAGTTTTACCGGACACAACGGATTGGGTTGATCCATAGAATGCGTTGCGGTGTGAAGGGAAAACTTCAAATTGGTTTTGACTGCGCATGTCATCAGTTCTGCCGGACGCAAAAGTTAAAAGTTGGGCTACTTTTTCCGTTGCGTCCGTTGCATCCGATGCTTATGGGTAACCTCTCATAAGATCGCGTGTATTTAATCGAGCTGTCAGTTGAATCCGGCAGCTAACGGACGCAACGGATTCTATTAGTCGGGGCCTTTAATACAGAACAGACACTCTTTAGTTAGATTCAGGAATGGAAAATTGGAAAGCTTCTAAAGCAGGCCTAAAAAGTTTCAAAGAAAAACTGGAAACCTTCAAAGTAATACTGGAAAACATCAAAGAAGAACTGGAAACCTTCAAAGAAAAACTGGAAAGTATCAAAGAAGAAATGGAATGTTTCAAATAACAACTGGAAAGTTGCATGGGAAACCCGGAAGTTTTCAAAGGAGAACAAGAAGGTTTCAAAAGAAAGAAGGGAAGGTTTTCACGAAAAAATGAAATTTGATTTAAAAATATGAACTGAATAAAAAGTTTTGAGACTCTTTCCAAAAAAATAAATGGATTTCATTGGAAAGTAAAATGTTATAATTGAAAATTAAATTGTTTCGAGAAAATAGCGAAAAAAGAACAAAAAAAAGGTTTAAAATAATAGAGAAAAAACTTTCCATTCTTTTTTCGAAATCTCCAGACCAAAAATTTAAATTTTCAACAAAATCACTATAATTTTTGTGCTCACAATGCTTTGGAGCATTACAATAAATAAGTTTTCCAAAAAATCTGCAATATATTTCTCGATAACAATTTCCAAGATCTTCAAAGATATTAAGAACTTTTCATTAATTTTTTCTCTTCTATCTCTGACTTATGAGCATCTCAACCATTCGAGATCACACCTGTCCCACTTGTAGGTTTCACACTAGTGATCCGTCCGTAAGACGTACTCTACCGTCGAAATTTCAAATCCAAATACGAGTGTCTTCGCCTGAATAAAAGAACACCAACAAAGTTTCTGTTGATCTGATACCTTAAAAATAAAGGTTGGGAACATCTGATTCAAGTAAACGATGATGACATCAAAATGATTTTGAATTACTTCGTAGCCGATAGTGTTTCTAGAAGTGGTAATGTTTTCTTAAGGAGCGACGTGCAGGCCATCTTTTCAAAGGCAAACTTTCAGCTAACAAAAATATGGACAAAAGTTAAAGAAATTTATCCAAACCAACAAAAAGGAAGCTTAATGCTAACCATCACGACATCATTTTGCATGAACATTAAGACAGAGAGACAGGTAAATTTACAGTCAACACAAAAAAAACAATCCTCAACAATTGCAAGTGTTTGCCTCGACGACGACCCTTTCAGCCCTTTTAAGGCCTAACGTCCTATCGGGACACTTAATTAAAACTTTCTTTGAGTATTTTTTATTTTATTTTTTTTGTTGTGTTTCACTGTCTTCGTGTGTAAAAATCAAAATACGAGGTTTGGGTGATGTATGTTTTATTGAAACCCAAAAAAACGAGAACAAAAAAACACTTCAATTCAACGTCACAGTGTTTGTTCAATGAATACTTCATGCCTTCAAAAATAAATATCAAAAAAAAAAAACATCCTCTCGCAAAAATAGAGTGTGGGAAAAAGAGTGAAGCTTTTTTCCAAAAGGCAGACAAATATTCTGTGTTCTGCTCATTAAACTTTTTCGAAAGGCCAAACATCGTTTGGGTCTTTAACAAAGCAAAGAATGAGTGTATAGAGATAGGTAGTAGTAGAACAGGTACACGAAACATACATTCAACTCTAGGTAGCGAGCGAACAGCGACTAGTCCCAGGTATCTCAGGTTTCAGTTCGCGAGCTCTGAGTGTTCTTAATTGTTATAAATGTGCAAAAGATTGCAAAGTCAAACACAATTCCCCTGTGTGATATTTTGTGCATAGCATACATTCCGAGAGTCAGCCGCCTTCTATACACAGCCCTCCTTTGGATATCGTTTTAACTTGAAAATGTTTTAATAATACATGCGTGCTCTCGACACTTTTTATGCATTAACCAAGAAAAATTAAAAAAAAAAAAAAAACAAGAAAACCAAAAGAGACAAAAAAAAAATATTATGGATAAAAGCTAGAGCAAGAAAATAGACAATGGAACGTTATGAAATTTTGGGAGTCTTTCTCCAACCCATGCTCATGCCATTCATCTCTTCGGGGGCTTTATTAAGTTTTGTTTAATGTGCAAATCCTTTTTGTGGAATGAGAGAGAGAGAGAGAGGTCGAATAATATCGTGCAAGTTGTTGAAATGAGTGGTGAATGATTAATTAACTAGAATTTGAGATTTGAGCAGGTTGTTATCCATGAAGTACAAAGCAAACGTTTGTGACTATGGTTAAGATGAGATTCCAAGGAAACTGTTGAATTGTGGCTTTTGCAAAACTGCATAAGCATTTTCTATTAAAAACAAAATAGTTTTTTAATAACAAGGTCTAGTCTACTCTTGGAAGTAAATCTGGAAAAAGAAACAAGTCAGTGGATTGGCATAACACGCTACTGTAAACAAATTTTACCAGTCTAGTATCAACTACAAAAATGTCCGTCAAAAAACAGGAGTTTTTTGCCAAATTTATTTTGTAAGGGGTTCATGAAAATTGACTTAATATTTTTGAATGATAAAAAAAGAAACCCACCAAATTAATCGAAATTTATGAAGACAAATTCACCAATTCCAAATATCATAAGTGTGGTGGTGCCCGTAGCGTGGTGGTTAGCATCTCTGCCTAAAACCTGAAACCTTCCATCAGGTCCCAACAAAAGACAGTAAATGTTTTCCAATTGGTATCACCCTTCGAGAGGAATAGGCAAGTCCTAGGTTAGTAGTTTCATAGTCATGACAAGCGCTTTCTTGATGAGCCGTTCAGAATCGTCGAAAATTGTAGGCCCCTCCATTCTTTACATGGTATGGTATAGTGTGTAACGAAGCTTTACAGTGCGGATATTTTGTTCGACAAAATTCAGGCGATAGACATACATATAACCAACGCCATCGGAAAAATCGAATCAACGAATACAACGAATACCTCCGCAAGCACCCACAGCAACACACGAGTTACATACACCCCACACGATACACATTTCCAGGTTTCCCATTCCCCCCATTCGTTCGTGATATGCAAGCACAGGCATTAACACTAGACATTAGATATGTATTCGCCACAAACAACGATCAATGGGTTTGCTCGTTTATACAGCTCACATTCGCTTATCGTAGGAAATGTGATATGAGGATGTGACTCGACCATACAAAATGAAGTTTCTTCTCCCGACCATGTCGAGTGCACGTAGTGCTTAAATGAAACTTTGAATTCAGTACCTAGTACTAATTCAGTATACCTTTTGAGGGGAATATATTTCCTAAAAATATACTCCCAACCGATCCGAGCTTCTCTCCGATCATTGATTTTGTAGAGTCCGGCAAGGCTCAAACGTTTATTCCGTGTAGATTCCCTTCAGGAATCACCACGGACATTGGAAGCTACTGACGCAAAAGTAGTTTCAACGATAATTCCATCGCATTGGAGCTTTGAACATAAGGCAGAAGCGAGAACCTGCTTTGTTTATTCCTCTTTCCACTCCCTCTAAGTGTAGTGAGGACAGCCTTACAGCCACCCGATCATTCTTCGGCATTTGCGCTGAGGACAGAGTTACTTGTGTTTATTCCTCCTTCCCCTCCTTCTGAAGGTATCGAGGACAGGTTTATAGCCAGAGCCACATGTTTATTCCCTGGCACTTGCGCCGAGGACAGAGTCAAGTTATTATCCGCCCGAATACCTATATGGAGTTGAACCCACCGGACTGGGAAGAATCATTGTTACCTAATACGAACTGAACGATTACTCCAAGGATCCTTCTGATGAATGGCCATCGAGCCATATATTTCGTCTTCTTTTAATTCATAAAAAGCACAGCTTGGAAGTTGACAAGTATTGTTATATATGATATTTATCAAAACCTGTTAGTACTAAGAAGATGAATAAAAAGGAATTATTATTAAAAAGGAATTGTTGGTTGTATTTGGTTATTTTGGCAAAGCATTTGGTTGAATCTTTATCTCGACTTCTGGTGCTTCAGGAATACTTTCGACAGACTGAGCTTACCTCAGCCTTAGAAAGAAAGCATCGCAAGTGAAAGATGCACTAGGTCCCGGAGCTCCCCACTCTGTAGCGCTACCCTAAGAGGGCATCTTTTCAATTAGAAAGTTTAAATTCGCAAAGGTACATTTCATATCCCATAAACACCATAAACATTCTTTTCCACGGGTATCGAATTCACAAGTCCTCTAAGACTAATCAACCGCACTGAAAAGCTCTTTTCCACTAGGTCGTATTGTGGAAAGATGTGGGTTAGAGCTCGGCTCTCATAGAGGGTGATGAAAAAGTAGATTATTTATTTATTTAATTTTTCATTCAATAAGCTAATTATTTATTTCTTTCAGTTTATTTCGGATTAACTACATAAATCGGGTCTTGTTTTCTTCTTTTCTAATTTATTTTCGTTTTTTGTTGACTTTTCTATTTGACAGCTCACGTCTTTCACAGTCTCGAGTATATTTAATAGCCGACTTGTAGTAGGTTTTACAACTGGTTTCACTTTAAAGCGCACGCCACAATCTCTGTAAAAGACCATTTGTTTCACATTATCCCCTAACTCTTTCTCTTTGCCCTCCTAGATACAATCTCTGTACAAAAAATGCATAAACGTATGTGCGTGGTAGGTTATTTATGCGTACGAGGACATTGGTTTTATCTGCCATTATTTCAAACTTTGTTAGATGCTTACCCCAAATACAAAAAAATAAACAGAAAACGAGAACCAAACACTAGCAACAACAATAACAACAACAACAACAACAACATTTATAAGCCAAAATGTATGTGCTTAGAGATTCATTGTGCTCTAACTCCCCAGCATCGATACAAAACATTTTCTAAAACTAATTGTACCTCGACCCGGAACGGACAACACAGTATTAATCCAAATTACCATCAAGGTGATTTAATTGCTCGGAATTGCATCCTTACCACAATCGGTTCGGACTCGTGTCGACTCTAGCACTATCTCACTACCAGAGGAGTAGTATCTACCAATAGAAGCACAACCCGGAACGTGATGTGCCCACCTGTAATATCGTTATGTATCTACAATATGGCACTAGCCACTCGAACCTGTGGCCAAAAACTTTTGCTCTACCATTAAACATCATCATCATCATCATTGGAATAGCACCATCATTTCTGTACTCCGAAATGCAATATACCACCCATATACAACGTAGAGGAGTGGAGTTTTGAACGATTGTCTTCATCGACGACCACGACGACACAGAGTCGAGGTCGAGGAGGGAAAAGTTTGTGTCGGCCACCAAAGGGTTACATATTTTCCGAATAAATCCCTCATTCATCTGTCGGGATAAGTTATTGGCAAGCAATATATCTCCAAACCCCGCGTCCATACACATTCAATGGATACACACAAGAGGTAATGTTGTTGGACTATTGGAAACAGATCGAATCTGCAGCACAGCAACGCACCACAAACTGGACTGGCTCGCGTCGATACCATTGTGTGTCCTATACCAGAAAAGAGATACTTATCTATGGGCTATCAAACACCGGACAAACAGCCAACACGAGCAGTTCGAGGACATTATTAAAAATTAGAGTTAGTAAAATTGGAAAATTATTTTTCTACTTTGTACTCAAATACTTTATTTTGTTGCCTAATCTTAGGCTCAATAAATTAACTTCATAATTCTGACTATAATTCGCTGGTGCTCCCACTTTAGTGATTTGAAAATGAGTTTTGTTTTGACTATGAGCGTACCAAATTTTTTTTATAAAACGACAATTTCTAATGAAAGCTCTTTGGAAACATTTTTCGAATCACAAACAAACTTAACTCAAGAGTGTTGTTAATCGCTGATGCGAAAATTCTCACTGACTGTCTTGGAAAGATTTATAAAGAGAGTTGAGTGTTTTGTAAGGCAATGGACAAAATAATAATGCATTAATGGCATAATCCTATTAAGCCAATTAAACAGAAAAAAAAAACTGTAGAAAGAAATACCCCAGAACACTGAGCCCTTTTAATCTTTTAACTCACAAGGGTCAGATACAATATATTTGGTACTATTCGAAAACAACACAGTGTTCGTTTAATATTCCGCCCAAGTAAGTACTAAATATCATTTTTCCTTAAGATAACGCGTGTCAAGGATTATCATGTTGCTTTTAAATCAAAGGTCGATTCCGAAGAAAGTGAAATTTTGCAAGGAATATTATTTATTAATCTTGACTTCTTTAGCAGGTCTCAGCTTTTTCTGCAAATCAGAGTTGGTTTGGCGGAGAGAGAGAGACACGATTAAATATTTTATCATTCGTATGAGTTTTTTGTTTAAGCGTATTTAGATATCAGAGCACTGCACCAATCAGCTCCAACCATTTACAGTCCTAACCATTGTACGCATAAATTCCCTTTATCCCGCATGATCCAGTCCATGTGTATATTAACATACGTTGTTATGCTTATGACTTTATGTCGATCATTGCATGAGAAATTCGAAAGAATTCGATGCACGGCAACAATTTTCCTTTAAACGGCTTCGTTTGTTTGTTTTTATTATTTTTGATTGCCAATAATGAAACTTGCTGTATTTTCAAACACAAAACAGAAATTAATTGAGTTTGTTTGTAGCATTCAAAATGAACAAAATGCATGAAAGAAATTTAAGTTGACATGAACACCAGACACAATGTTATTGCACTTAACAACATCTGGACCAATCCCGTCAAAATAAAATCACGAAAAATACAACAGACATATAGCATTACCATTTTTGATTTCAGATTCCCTAATTTAAGTTTCAAATTCTTACAGCAAAATAAGTTCGAATAGACATAGTGGTTTTACAAAAAACATATTTTTAAATAGAAAAGCAATGGCTGAAAGTTGAATCTAGAAACTTGTTTACTAAAGACAGCTTTTTGTGTTGCTGTTGTGTATATGCTGTGCATTTGCCATCATGACTATTCAGACTACTTTTATTTTCGCATTCAGAAACATTCCCTTTTAACCAAAGGAATACTCACTCACACTCGCATAACTAGCTCGAGGCTTACACTCGCTTAAACGATTTCGAATCATTTGATGTGTGCATAAAAGTGTTTGAATTCGGTACAAAGCTTTTTCGTTACGTGTTTTTTAAACTAAACAAACTGCAAATTCCATTGTACCCAGGATGTACATTTTTTAAGAAGAATTTATTTGAACACGACATTCTCTACTGGATCTGGGGCCCGATCAAAGAATTCGAAGAAGACAGACTAATTTAGAGGCCCAATCAAGGTAAGATATTGTTTTCGCTTTCGTCTCTTTTGTTTTAAAATCTGATTATAAAATTCCGTGACGAATTTAAAATATATTGTCGTTTACAAAAACAATGGCTAGGAGAACTGCTTCTCGCGCAGCCCTCCCTGAAATTTTTGTATTTTATTTATGTATTACATTTCTAAGGAAATCAAAACCCAACACGTGGTCCTGAAGCATAACAAAACAAACTTAACTGTCTAGGAACTATAATTTGAGGAAAAAGTAAAGAAGCTTAGAAATTAATTAGAATTCAATTTCAACATTCAAAACCCTACGTAACCCTCACCCCTTTTTACATATATTTATGTTGACTCACCACGATTTGTTAGAAAAGGAATCTTTCTATCGCTTTAAATAAAGACTACTTTGACTTTGGATTATAATATACAGGGTGATTCGCATAAGGTGTGACAAAAAGATAGGGTGTGTAGGTTGGACCTAGACAAACAAAAAATCGTATGGGAGGGGGGGGGGTCCATTTTCCCCCGTTTAGGCGGGAGGGGCAATTTAAGAAAACAATCACTAAAAATGGGAAAAAAATTATTTTAAGAAAATGGTAATACCTACAGAGTTGCGCTATAGCATTTTGAAAAGCCAAAAACCTATACTTTCATTTAAATTTTAAAAAAAGTTGTTCAAATGAATGGTTTTTGAAATATTAATTTTCAAAGTCAACATTTAAAAAAAAAAACATAATTTTTTTTTTTAACCATTTTTTTTTTCAAAATTTTACATAATTAAGTAGTATTTTTCTGGCTTATTTTCAATGCTCTTGTTTATTTTTGATCAAACACAAAAAACCGGATGTCAAAATAGCCTGTAGTTTTTGAGAAAATCAAAAATTACAAAAACGACTTTTTTAAATTTTTTGTTTTTTTAAAGTTTTTTTTTCGTTATTGGATTCTTAAGTGAACTTACGAAATAAAGGATGAATTTTTTCTTTACTTTTTTTTATTGAGAATTCACTTAAAAATCCAATAACGAAAAAAAACTTTAAAAAAATAAAAAATTTAAAAAAGTCGTTTTTGTAATTTTTGGTTTTCTCAAAAACTACAGGCTATTTTGACATCCGGTTTTTCGTGTTTGATCTAAAATAAACAAGAGCATTGGAAATAAGCCAGAAAAATACTACTTAATTATGTAAAATTTTGAAAAAAAATGGTTAAAAAAAAAATTATGTTTTTTTTTTCAAAATTTTGACTTTGAAAATTAATATTTCAAAAACCATTCATTTGAACAACTTATTTTAAAATTTAAATGAAAGTATAGGTTTTTGGCTTTTCAAAATGCTATAGCGCAACTCTGTAGGTATTACCATTTTCTTAAAATATTTTTTTTCCCATTTTTAGTGATTGTTTTCTTAAATTGCCCCTCCCGCCTAAACGGGGGAAAATGGACCCCCCCCTCCCATACGATTTTTTGCTTGTCTAGGTCCAACCTACACACCCTATCTTTTTGTCACACCTTATGCGAATCACCCTGCATAGTTCCATAACATTAATTATATAGCAAGTATTCGAATAATCAAAACAGTAGTATAACACGGAATCAGTAATAGATCACAAGACATCCTAAGGACAATGTGATCCTTTCAAAATATCATACAAGATTTGAAAGTTGGTTGAAAAAAAAAATGTGTTTCAATACTCCAGACGATCTGTGCTTCACAATTGTAGAGAATGACGGTATGACTTCGCAAAACAAGATCACACGTCATTCATTTATACCTGTTTCATGATTGAAATACAGTTCTTGTTGGACCAGGGCTAAGTCCATGTCCGCCTTATCATTTGTTTATTGTTGAGCGAATGGAGGGGACCTACAATTTTCTGCCGGTTCCTAACGGTTTTTTGAGAAAGCGCTTTTCATGGCAATGAATTTACTAACGGAGGACTTCCCAATTCTTCGCGAAAGGCGATACTCGTGGAAACATATTTTTTGCCTCTGATCGGACTCCAACCTTGAACCTCTGTATTAGCAGGTGGATATTCTAACCATCACGCCACGGGTACCACAAAGCTACATTGCTTCACTTTTATAAGCAAAATGTAGAATTATTACATTGAACAGCAGCTGACCACATAACATTTTTTCTGCCGTTACTTTTATCTCAACGAGATATTAAAATTGTTTATCCAGAACTGGCAGTATACAACATACATGTCATCAATGAGGGACACTTGAAAAAAGACGAATAAGAAACGTATACATTTTTTAAGAAGCAAAACAGCATAATACATAAACTTTATACAAATTCATACAAAAATTTGCCCACAAAAATGTGAATGGAAGCACTTGTTCTAGAAAACAATTGCCTATTTCGAGGCTGATAGAGTGCCATTCAAGTTACAGTCTATCCAGCTTAATGCTAGTCTGAATTGATAGAAATTAATTAAAAATGAATGATATCGACATTTTCCCATTGACAAAAAAAAAAAAGAAGAATTTTCAGAAGAGGTTGAGAAGAATTTTATATTCAGTCATTGATTCGATGTAGTGTACACTATTGCCACACAGGGACACAGTCATGGAAACCAAAAGAAGAAGAAATATACAGAAGTACTTATATTTCAACTCACTCTTACTCATGTAATCCTCTTCTCGTTTCACCTTTTTTTTTTTTGAAAGACACATCGTTTGAAAGACTTCAAAAGTCCTAGTCCTTCTGTTCCCAATCGAGCATGTCTCGGACGCGACAGAGATGTAATAGTTTTAGGCGAAATGGTCACATCAGGACATCTCAAAGATCACGTACTCAATATATTTCCTTTTTCTGCTCTAAGTGGCACTTTTTGGATATTCAACTCTGTACGAGTGCTCCCATTAGAGCGAGAACAGTGGTACCTCTCGTTCCATGCGATTTTATTATATTTTTTCCGGGCTCTTTTTGGAAGTCTCTTTTTTTCCTTTTTGTTTCTAGTTGCTTTGATGTATTTTGCATTTTTTGTGGAACTGTATTGCAAAATCCAAATTTAATGCAAACGACAGGTGGTGCTTTCTAATTAAGGTGGTTGTTTGGAAAATGATGGATGAGGATCGAACGGATTCGATGGATGTAATGTTATGAAAAGAAGAAGCTGAAAAATTAGGGTAATCAATAAAAAGCATCAAAACTGTGCGTTTCTCTTTTCATTTTCTTTAAACCAAGTTAAAGCTTAAAGTGGAATAAGAATCCTTTAGACACAGAAGTAGTAAATCAAAATCATGATGAGAGCAAATACTCTCCGAAGCCAAACTACCTTTCCATAAATTGAAATCGGTCCAATAAAACAAAATAGTGTGGGGCATACAAAATGATGTTGTACACACCCGTGAAGTCCTTCAGACTAACTGCTTTTAATCCTTAAAACAAAATTGAGCAATTTAAATAAATAAAAGAGGAACTTCCAAAACTGAAATCCTCTTCGATTTAATAAGAACAAATCCTGAACATGAACATGCCCTACTTTTCCTTTAAAGTTAAAAACTCATTTTTTTCAAGATGCCAATTTAAGTGAACTCATACCAAATCCATTCTTTAACATTATTCTTCTCTCAAAAAAAAAAACCAACACCATTTAAACCACGCATTTGTACTAGAACAATATTTTCCAAGCAACTAAACTCGCTGAATTGTGAACGCGCGGTTTCCCACTTTTGACCCACATCTGTGGGAATGAGTTGAACGACGTGTCTATAGAATCACATTTTTTTATTTCGTTGTTGTCTTAGCCTTTGTTTTCAATTAAATTTATATTCTTTTCCCAACAATATACTTATATACTTTCATTGTTCATTCATTCTTCTGAATCAGAAAAACAAGACGAATAAAAAAACAATAACTGAAAGAAGGTCCTTTCGCGCGTTCCGTCTCCAAAAAGCACAGGAGTCATTAGGGCAGGGATACCGAAACAACAAATGCACCCAAACACACACACACACACACAAATAACAAAAACAAATGAAAGAAGAAGAAACCCGCTGCCCGCGGCAGATGGATGATGTTTTGTTTGAAAATTTGCACCCAATAGGAAAATAAAAATAAAAAAAAAAAAAAATTTTATATAAATAATAGCAGAGGTAGTAGTGTAGAGGTACTATCTTTTTCTCAATCTCAATGAATATTTAAATGTATCTTTGAACTATACAAGGCGAGATTAGGGCGGCCGTCAGGAGCAGCGATGTTATATGGAAACAGAAAATAATTTTTTTGTTCTTTGTTTATAAAGTTAAAAAAAAAGTTTAAATGTAATGAAATATCACTACATAGTATAAAACAAAGTCGCTTTCTCTGTCCTTATGTCCCTATGTATGCTTAGATTTTTAAAACTATGCAAAGGTTTATGTGTACAATACATGCATATTATAGTAGAGAAAAGCCGAGAAATTTAAAGATTTGTAATGTGATGTCGTAGCAAACATATTTTTCTGCGCTTACATTGCAAACGCTGGCTAAACCTTACGAGATAGATCAAATTTATGTACTACGGAATTGTATATAAATAAAAATTGTATGAATAAAAAAGCCCGCAACAGAATATGCTTATCTCCTAAGGAATACCCACAGTAACCATTTTTATATTTAACATATTTATTTATTTACCAAGCTATTTTAAACGATACAGTACCATTCCTTATCCAACTAAATACATTATATAGGTACGTTGTGCATTTCAAAATTGCCCTTTACAGCATGTGATTTAAATGAATATTTTCGAAGATATTACAGATTTGAAAATTGCAGGACGTAGTCAAGCTTGTGTTTCTGACAAGTTTTCTTTTCTTGGCTGTTTTGTGTGAACAACGCTTCGAATAAGTTAGACCCGAGCAATGCCGGGCGGGTCAGCTAATTTTAAATAACTCAGAGAGCTCTGTAAGCAATCAAAAGCAAAATGTTCGAATTGATTTTAAATTAAAGCCCAAGAAAAACAAAAATTTTGATGCTTGCCGATGTCGATCATGCGCAATGCAGTGCTCTTCTCAGTTGGTGTGATTTAATCTTCTGTGCAGTGTGAAAACAAGTGGATAATTTGAAAGCGCTTCAGTTACTCGTTTATTTAGTTCAAAACTGCATGAAGTGGAATATGAAGCACAGATGTCATGCGCAATTCTCACAACCACGCCTTGTGAGGGAATGGAGGAGACCTACAATGTGCAGTTGATTTCAAATGGTTTATCGAGAAAGCGCTTTTCAATGCAATGACTTTACTATCGGAAGACTTGCCAAATTCTTGCATAAGGAAAGAAACCCAGAACATTTGTTGCGGTTTGAACAACGAACTTATGCGTAACAAGCAGACATGCTAACCAACACAGGGATTAAAAATGAATTCAAGCAAAGAAGAGATGACGAAATTGTATAAACCAACATTGAATTCGAATGTAAAATATTTTACTCGACTTAAACAATTTATAGAGAATAGTAAGCAATGACTCACAGTTGGAGAACAATCGTCATATTCAAACTTTTTACTGTATGTTACTGACAGACGGCGTTAGCCATGTTAAATAAAAAATGAAAGATATACTAAATTATTGTAACTTTTATGAAATATAAATCATTTGAAAACTTGAACTTGAAAAACTTATTGTATGGTCAATTTTGAAGTTTCTAAAACATGCTTCTCTTTCTCTTATTACCTCTCCATATGATCGAACAACAAATTCTCTTTTGGGAATGATACTCTTCGTTCTGTGAGGAACAAAATTTTGCGCGTAGTTGACTTTTCAACGTTGCCTCGAGGAAGTCTTGCAGAAGTTTCTTGCAGTAGGGTTTACAATGCCAATTGAACTCTTGCAATTTCTTCTGCAATAAATGTCTTGCAAGAAGCTCGCGCATCATACTGTCGCAATTTATTGCAGAGGTATCTACACTGGAGAGTCATTAATGTCGCAAGAAATTTGGTAGTTTATTTGAAATTGTGAAGTCATGGCGAGAATACGTCAACGTTTAGGAGCTGCAATTACAATTTTATGTATAAAAAAGAAAAAGCGATCAACTTGGGTGCGCGATTGGATTTTGCGAAGACGGGAAGCTGGTGCCTTCTGTAATTTACTAAACGAACTAAACATAGAAGACTCAATATTTCAATCTCACTTGAATGACCCCAGTTTATTTGGAAGTTTTGTTATTAAAAGTGTTACCTATTTCAAAAGAGCAGAACTTTCTATTCCGCGATTCAATATCCTCTTGACGCTGAGATTTTTAACATCCATAAACAATCCATAAATACGGATTGCACTCGTAACGTTCAATTGCAAGAAAATTCACATACTCATTTTTGACCAACTAGCCGTGAGCGCGATACATACGAAACTGTTTCGGTAAGCTGCAAGAACTGTCACGAGTCAATGGAAACCTGTTTCAACCTACAATTTATTGCACTCGCAAATACTCGCAAGAAGTTATGCAAGGACTGTCGCAATCGAACTTGCTTCGCAGTTTCCACTTGCGAATCACTGTCCGACAGACTATCAGACATTTCTTGCAGAAGTTTTCTTGCAAATGGAAACGCGGCCTAAGATAGCGCATCAAAGTCTTTATTTAACTTGCAAAACTGGTTCACTTTTGCCAATAGGACCAACCTGCTCCGTTAAGGTCTGTTCAAAAAGACGTTTACTGTGAAAAAGGGCGACACTATTGACTTGACAGAAAGCATTATGAAAAACGCAACACACGGTTTTGGAAAAAAGAGAAGGAGCAAGATTGCTGTCACAAGTTGGTTGGTTAAGAAGACAATGAGGCAATAGAAAAACAAAAGCTTCTCGAACAGCCAAGGTGAGTTTTAATGAGAATCTGATCATATCATTTTTGCTCTTAGGAGCAGAAAAATTAGCTTTAACTAAACTGATGAAAGAAAATAACTCGCATTGAGTTACCATTTGTCTGTAGCAACCAAAGTAATGACAACTTTTTTCTGGGAGAAACAATAGAACAATCCGAAAACTTGACAAAATCTCAATTGCATCAACAATCAGCGAAAGATTTTCGATCAATAAGCTAAGTATTATTCCTCTCTTCATTAAATTTATAAGACATTCGGCAAGGTTTCCGATTTATTCGAAAAGCACTTAGTAGTAAGACGAGAAGATGTTTTGAAGTGTGTTCTACATACTACCAACCATTGACGATGAAAGGTTCTGGCTGTCTGTGTTGAGAAGGACACGCAGCTTATCTATCCCTGCAGTACCAATTGATGGTTTAATGGACTTAAGAGGAGACTTATGCTAATCTGGAGTACTCAGACTAATAGCAGGTTCTTTATCTACTACCAGGGTAGCAGCATTTCTTTTTTTTTTTTTTGTGGTGCAGTAGATGGAAATGAGATGTTTTTATTTCACATGTAACCTCAAGGGCAGCGTCCAGATGAAATTGGGAGGCTGAAAGAAAAGTAGATGCCCAGAGCGGGATTTGAACCCACGCATCCGGCTTATCTACTCAACACTCTACTACTGCGCTACGATCACCCCTTTGAAAGAACTTAGAAGTTGCCGCAGTAGGATAACCAAAGATCGTAGTAAAATTTAATTCAGCTCCTCTTGAATTAAACTCCAGCATGAAGACACTACGCATCAAACCAAGCGTAAGACCCGTGTTAGTGAACGAAAGTGGATTAGGGAAACGCTATTTTTCTAACCTCAACTATACCCACACGGTCTGATCTCTAGTTCCATTTCATTCGAAAAACTCACTATCGAGGAATCAGTTACAAGAAATTAGTTGATGAGTCTTATAGCTGTACAGTCTTTCCACGTGTTTTTTTATCAAGTAAAATTAGAGTTGAAAATTCAGAAATTTTGTTCTCACTTATTCAAAAATTAATTCTGACCAATATAATTACTTCGATTTTTGGAAAAAATTTTTAAATTCAAAAAAGGCTTCAGACAACAAATCAACTTGTAAATTTTATAACATTCCTGGTCATAAGACCCTAAATCCATTCAGTTCTGAACACAAAGCAGGTGTGGAATAAAGGAAGTCGACATAGCGCGCTTAGACATGCAGAATAAAGGAGGCATACCATGAAGCAACGCCACGCAGCTACAACTAGAAACAAAAGACACAACGAGTAATAACACAAAACACAAGGTGCACAAGGGGCTTCTTCAAGCGCCTTGTTGAATGTTGCTCCTCGCTTTTACTCTGTGCTTGTCCTCGGGCCTCACCATCGACGTCGTAGCCGTTCATAGTCGACGTTGTCTTCTTTTTAGTTGTCATCTTTTTTTGTTTCACCCACAATATGTTGTTTTTTTTTCAAGCGGGGGGTGGTGAGTTAGGGACACAGTCACAGAAAGAGAAAGAACATAGAATAAATGACACACATTCACTGGTTTTGTTTCACTTCTCTTTTTTTGTTGTTGCTTGTTTAGCTCCTGTGTTGTTTGAAAAACAGCAACACAAAAAGCTCCATTGGGGATAAACAACTCTGTGGCTATTGTTTTTATTGTTGAGTCGTGTTATCCTTGTTAAAATTTCATTAAAGTGTGGGTGTTTACAGGAAGAGGAAAATTCTCATATCTACGTCGGAGCACAATCACCACCACGATTCACAAATAAACTGTCCGTTGGTCTTTGAGGACAAACAAACATATAAATAACGAGAAAGGAGTTTCACTTTAGTCCTGCTTTTTCATCGAGCCATTATTATACTGTATTTTAATATTCACAAACTAACAATGCACAGAAAAACGGCAATCGGTTTTGAATAATTTTTTTTTGATAGTTTGGCCTCTGCTGTGTGTTTGGAGACAGACTTTGGGATAAGGTGCGTTACATTAAGGTGCCCACAAGTGCTTCTATCTGAGGTCGTTTAAATAGATTTTGATAAAAGATACGAGTAGTTCAATGTAAGGATTCCAACAATCAACAACACAATCAACTTGAAACTGAAATAATGTAATACACTTTTTTATAAATAGAGTTACCCTTAGCGTACATCTTAAGTTCGTCTTAAGCAATAAGGTATGGCACACTTTTTTTTAAAAGAGGGTACGATTTTTGTCTCACCATGTTTAAAGTTATAGCTTTTCTAAAACTTGCAATATAAAAAAAGATTGTTTTTTTATGAAGGAAAATTTTAGCTGTGCAAATTGTGATGAATTTTGACGAAACTTTTCATCGCATTCGACGTACCTATCGTTATTTAGGGTCATTCGTCGCAACTTTAAGGCCTTCGTGGAGAATTACAAAGAACGCCAACTGACTGACACTCAAAGAAAATTATATGGAATATTGCCACCAGGAAGTTCTTCAAAAAATGCGAGCTGAAGTAGGTGACGACAGTGTATTCAAAATGATCGACAATACCTACTGACGTTTAAGGTTCTGGGAGAGTCAATTCAAAAAACTTATGCATAGCTCTTTGAAGATTCAATGCGGCTGAAGGTAGCAAGATGAACTTTTTAGATAGGATTTGTTTTGTGTTCCGTAACAGATGCTTCGTTCGCCGTACATGAAAAAAGTCGTTAGCCAAAAATATTATGGAATTTTACGTGTTACTTGCGTCGCTGACAGTAGCTTGTTAAGGAAAAATGTCCCACCCTGAATTACAATTTTTAAAAGAACAGAAATTTTAATTACCACCTCACAACCATGCCTTGTAAAGGAATGGAGGGGACATACAATTTTTAGACGGTTCCCAACGGCTAATCGAAAAAGCGCTTTTCATGGCATTGAATCTATTACGGATGACTTGCTATTTCCTCGCGAAAGGCAATAAACATGAAAAAACATTTTTGCCTCCGTTTGAATTCGAACCACTAACCTCTCAGTTAACAGCAGATATGCTAACCATCAAGTCACAAAACCCGGGAGCTTGTTTGAAGTAAAAGCTGAATTTACATTAAAGCCTATAAGTTACCACAGGTCTTGACTCGCTTGGGTACTTGGCTCGAGGCAACTTCGAATCATGCGGACTATTTTCCTCGGATAGAAAAGATCACCAATGTTTTGGAAGATGATGTAAGCTGTTTTGTGCTTGAACAGGAGTTCATAGAAGATGAGTAGTAGCTCAGCCGTTATACATACAAACAGATTTTGGGGTTTGGATCGGTCCAAAAAAATTACAATTGGCGACGTCAATTCAAATTTTCCCGCTGACATTGAACTGATTACATGAGGAGTTTCGAATGGGCTTCAAAACTAATGTGTGGTGCATGTGGAGGGTTCAGGGTACGAATTTCAACAGAAAACAAAAAGTATTTTTCCTCAGGTAACGCCTTTCGCAAGTAATTGACAAGTTTCGATAGTAAATTCATTTTTATGAAAAGCGCCTTCTACATTAGCTGTTCGAAGTCGGCAGAATACTTTCCCTTACGAGGCATGGTTTTGAGAAATGCAATGAGGCTCCCTGCACCATTTTATTTATTTATTTTCGATCACAACAAGCAGAAGGCTGAAACCAAATCATCTTGGACACATTTTTTTGTTGTCAGGGAAACTTATGTGATGTTTTGGCGTACCATTTTCTTGGCTACATGTGATAAGAAAAAAGGTATCAGTACGTTAAGTTAAAAAATGCGTTTAAAAAAATGTTAAAGTGCGTCTGGCAAGCAATAGACTGGAACCAAATCGTGGGACACACTTTTTTGTAATCAGGGGAATTTTTCTGATTCTTTGATGAATCATTTATGTGGTTATCACTTCGACCTCAAAATCTGAAAAATTACCATTTTCGAACGCCAGCCCGCCCCCAAGCTGAAAAAGAAACCTGCCAGACGGTTGAATCTCATATAAGGTGCGTATATCTACACATACATAATAAAATTGAGATAAAAATAAATTGAAATTGAAATACATGTACATTATTTTTGGTAATCACTCAACTTCAAAAATTAGCTTCCAGCTAGAGATCTTTCTGCTGATTTAAGGCAAAGAAGGATGTTGCCTGAGGACTTGAAAAACTGTTGATAGGTCAACTCTACTACAATAGAATGTCAAACGATGTTAAAAACTGTTTTCATTCAATAAATCCTCGTTTTGCCTTTCTCCTTTCCGTGAAGGTCACTAACATAAATCCAAAAAAGTTTTGGATAAGTGTGTTTTTCTCAAATCAATTTTGACATATTAGTCCAGGCGCTAGAGGTAGTTGAGTATGCAAAATCCGAGTACCGAATTCCGCCAACGGATTTAAGTGAAGAAAAGGTCAAAGAATAATAATGTGAATCTTGGCGGTCGATTTTTTGGTCCATATTTTTTTTATCCCCTCTGAGCCATTCCATATGAAAACGGTCAATCCGAAATGTTGCTATACCTCCGATTTTGCTCAAATTTTGTAGGAATGTTCCTTTGCTATCGAAAAACCAAATAGTCAAAGGATTTTTTTTTTTGTAATTTTCTTCTCCCCTCCAGCCTTACACAAAGAACCGAACATAGTGATTTTATGGGCTTCAGACTTTGCACTCTAAAATTGTCTGTATTCAAGCGATTAGGACGATTAAGGTATCATTTAAAAGCTGATAAAATATTCTTTTCAAATCAATCAAAATGTTTAAGATATTTGAGTTGCTTTAGAAACCATATTCTTTTGAAATCAACACATTTTATATACATTTTTTCCATTTTTGAAGCAGTCCTGTGCCTAAAATATCAATAGTAAGTCCCTAAAAATTTACCTGATTAGACCTTACAATAAGTGCAAAATAAAAAATCCAAAGTTGATTAAAAACAATTTTTTTTTATGTACTTTACATTCCTTTCAAATTTTGAGTTTTTGAAAAAAGCCAATCTTTGGGCACATTTTTGGGAATGTTGACTACCAGATATCAAAACGAAAGTAGGCAGGATTTAAAGGTCTATTCTTCAGCTTTAAATCCTGAAAATTTCATTTTGTTATTCGCATGCACACTGAAGTTACAGCCGACTAAAAACAAGCTTATTTGCAAGCTATGAAAAAAGCCAATTTTTGTGCCCTATTTTGGGGATGTTGACTTCCAGATATCAAAAATTTAAAGGTCTATTCTTATACTTTAAGTCCTTAAAATTTCATTTAGTTATTCGCATGCACACTGAAGTAACAGCCGATTAAAAACAAGCTTACAAAAAAAATTTTTTTAATTTTGGATAAGATCGATATTAAAAAAAGTCTTTAAAAATAAGAATTGTGTTCTATTAAAAAAATAAGCTTGTTTTTAATCGGCTGTTACTTCAGTGTGCATGCGAATAACTAAATGAAATTTTAAGGACTTAAAGTCTTGTGATTTTGTTATTTTGCCTCAAATTCGATTTTGCTTTTGAAAAAAAGAACAGAAAAAATTATAAAATTAAAAAAAAAAGACCAACAAACCAAAATTGAGTGCACCCATTTAATGTTGTAACAAACCTCAGTCTTCGCTTGAATTCCCACAAATCCTCGATGCTAGTTATATGAACACAACCAAAGGATAACCTCTGATCTCTACACAAATAATATTCACACTCCCATCACGGGTAAACCATAACAATCCTATAACCTATTCATGGCACACAACTATTTTACAGTTTGTTTGTTTTGTTTTTTCTTTTTTTTTTGTGATTTTATACTTACTAACGTTTAATGGCATAATAGTGCTCTGCATCTGACTGAAAATCTGTCGAGATGCCGGATGATGATGGTGGTGGTGATGGTGCTGTGCACCCACAACTCCTCCATTCATCAGGAGGTGGCTGTGCTGGGGATGTGGCGTTGGTTGTTGGTGATGATGCTGCTGCTGCTGCTGATGTTGATGGTGTTGAGAGTGTTGTTGTTGTTGTTGCTGGTGGTGGTGTTGTTGCTGTCGACTTGCTGCCACAGCAGCAGCCGCAGCCATGATGTGATGATGGGCATGATGGTTCAACTGGCCACTTGTCCGTTGACTATGAAGATTACTCAGCGCGTGCATCGAAGACGCGTGTGCTGCCGATTGATAGACCAAACTATGGTTAGCCATCGCCATTTGGTACATTGATGGCCGATTAGGGGTTGCGTTAGGTGGAGGCGGTGGTAATTGTCTATAGCCAGCCATTTAGGCACTCACTTTGAATGCATTTAACACACGCACACTAAAATAAATATTTTTGGTCTTTTTTTGTAATTTGTAATATGAGTACAACTAAATAGTTTTTCTTTTTAAAGCGTGATAGCTATTTTCGCCAGTTTATACAACTCTACCGCTGCTTATTTTTATTCCTCTACTCACGGCTTGACTAGATTTATCACTAAATTTACACATCCGTTAATTACTGAATGTCCAAGTTGAAAGCGCACTGATGCTAGATAAATCTGTTTGAACTAATATGATGCGACTATCTGGTTTGTTCACTTTCAACAAAGGAGTTTCATTGTTTCGTCGTCGAGATTGAGTTGGCAAATAAACTTTTTCTGTCATTGTTATCTCTAATTTTTAGCTGTTTTTGTTTTAGGTTTTTTTTTTTTGATATTCCAAGAAGAGTTTCTTATTAAATTATAACTAAGTACAAGAGCCGTTGAAATTGTTGGCTTTCTTTAAACATAAGGATTAATTTGCTTTGGTTTTGAAGTGAACTAGAAACAAAAATATTTTTTTGCTTTACTCCAAGAGAAATTTTGTTATTTTCGATGATGCGACCAAATCTTGTTCAAAATTCTAACTCAGTTAACCAAAATTTAAATTTTATAGGTTTTTTTTTAATTAAATGTTTTAGACTTTTGTCTTTTTTGTAATTAAGACATTTCCTTGAATGAATGATTTGGGGTTTTATATTGTACTTCGACCTTGTACACATTTCCTTAGTTACCGTTAAAATAGCCGTATTAAAGAACATTTATTAACTAAAGGCGTCTTTATACGAAAATTGGAAGTCATATTTTGTATGTATATGAGTTTGCATAAATGTTTGACTTTTCGTAAAAAAGGATAACCACCTTAAAAGTGTAAATTAAGAAATGATCAGGAGATTTCTTCGCCAAAGTTCAAGGATAGCTTCCAATGGATGACCACAAAATACTGCACTGCGTGTGGAAATGATTATTTGAGAGAACAGTTTTTTCGACAGCACATTCCGACGCTACTTCTAACTCAACGGAAATATCCCACATCGCAGTTAGTTACTTGTTATAAGAATTTCAAAAAGGCCAGATAAGAGACAAAGTCAGCTTCTAAAAAGATGTGAGACAATGTTTGACAATCCCAAAAAGTTCCAAGTCACAGAAAGTGTGTTTCAATGACCCGTCTTGAGTTTATTTTTCCTCGATTACCTGCTCCAAGGCAAAGAACAAGGGAACAAAGAAGAACAAGAAGCACTTAATGTGTGGGTATGAGTTTTGGAAAGTAATGGGAACCGTTTAAGTCCAAAAAATACTGAGTACTTCTGTTGGCCATATTTTAATCCAAACATGCCTGCCAAACACTTATTTGAATGAAAGAGCTCTTCCCAAGTTTCAATAACTGTCATCTTTGATGACAACGTCTTTTATCGGATAAGCGAAGGGTTTATGAAGTGGTGGGGATACTCCGCCAACTTTTGGGATTGAAAAATGCTTATTAAGATGAAGGGAAGACTACACCGTGGCTGTGCACCCAGCTCATAATATTGGAGGACAATGTGAGAAAACTACGAAAATAAGTTGACGGCGACCGAGAAGATGCTTCATATGACAGCAAAAGTAACGTAGCATGATCCGTGGGAGTCTTCACGTGAAAAATACCAAATTGCATTGTTTTTTGTCATGTTTGAAGGAAATATCTAGAAAACCTTGTTAAAAAGACAATATCACACAACGTTCAGACACGATCATGAAGAAAAAAAGGCACAACGATAGACTCTTGGTATTTACAAACTCTTTGACAATAGCCTCAGACATGAAGCAATCTAAGCCCGGAATTGCTTGATTGTCGACGCGTTCTGAAGTCAGGTACTTCTACAGGCGGATCACAAGTGGGAACTACATATACAAGTAGGAAAGTTATTATTTACATGTGCTATGTTCATCAACGCAGTCTTGACATTTTGGGGCGGTTTATCTAATGCCAATGTTCAGGCAATAACCGCAACTTGACTAAAACTAAATGTAGCAAGAGCAGCTTTATTAATTACTAGTTTGGAAGTTATAAAATATGTAAGCTCAGAGTTAATTTTAAGCAAAAATTCTGGAAACTGATTATTTTTTTCATTAAAATTAAATTTCGGGGTTTCAGCTACAAAATACCATTAAAAACTTTAAGTTGTTCCAAGAAAACATGTAGAATAGGCTCCCCTACAAAATTTTGTCAGTTCAAATTGCCTAAAGTAGTACTCTTTACAGCCTCACATTCAAATCCAAAAGATAATAATTATCATGCTCATAATCTATTCTACAAGCATACATATTGTTTCCTAGCTAAGCTATCTTATATCCAAACTAGTGGCGAGCAAAGTTGCAACCTAGTCACAGTTAAAAAGGCGATGTGACTTAAAAAGCATTATTAAAATGTCATTACAAGTGATTTTTACAAGGAATGTGGTCGCAATGGAAGTTTAAGGAATGCTAAAGAACCGTTTAAAACGTGACGTGATTGCATCGTAAGTGTTGCTCCAAGTCCCGACAAAAAAAGTAAATAAAAAGCTCTCTTTTAAGAAGTAACAGAAAAACAGTCAAATAGACAGATAAAAAAAAATGTCTGAATCGATCTATAATGACTACTCAAACACGGTATACCGAAAGATATTCAGCGTCAAAAACAACGAAAGGCGATACAATTTTACAAAATCGCTCATATAACTATGAAAAACAAAATCATCTTTCTTTTATCAACTTCAACGGGGGCTCTAATCAAATGTGCTCCACTTTAATGTGACAGGGTAAAAGACTAGACATCCTCATCCCAACACATTTTTTGATCACCAGACATACATATAATCTGCAAATTCCACCATATTGGAATTCTTAACGAAGACACTTTGTTTACACATATAACAAAACTATATTCCGTTGAAAGTAACTCAGTTCTGGATGACTTCACTACACTCATAACAACTCAAAACTGTCTTCACATACCTAAACAATAAAGAAAAGATAAGCTCTTTGATATTGTTGTTTACATCAACAAAGAATAAAAAAACAAAAGATTTATTGAGATTTAAAGCCATAATAAAACAAATGACGTCGTTAAACTTTCGTCATTAATATTATTTCTATTTTTGCTATCAAAACAAATGGATCATAAACAAAGAGGCTTGACTGGTATTGTTTTGAGTCATCATTGTTTGAGTTAAGATAAAGAATTATTCTTCGAATTTTGTGTTGTTGAGCAACATGTTCAGTCAAAGTCCAGATATTTTGAAAAAATTGAATTTAGAGACACTTTGCGCGATTTTATGATTTTTTCGTAAAATCGTGCGAAGGAATTGAATGCTGCATAGAACTTTTTGGACCGTAAGACTTGAGATACATGGGCAGGTTTCAAATATATTTTTAGTTGAAAATATTGAACACATGTTTGTTTTTTAACATACGCCATAAAATCGCACCTTTACAGAAAAATTTAAGTTGAGTGGTTACTGGGGCGTATACGTGCCATTTTTTTACTTTTTATTTTTTTACGAATTTCTTCATAGGACTGTTTCCATATTCGAGCTGAGCTGTGAAAACTGTTTCTCTGATAGCAACTTTAGTTCATAATGAACACTGAAGAAATCCAATGAAAAAATAAATTGAACAATGGGTTATACGCATTACAATAAATTGGAGATGTGCAGTTTTTAATTCATCCGACGGTAAAGCCTCAACCTCGACAATTTTCCTTAAACCAAACCTGGGAAGAGGTTACTAAGAAAAATTTAAATTTAAATCACAATACGGTGTTGTGAATACGTCAGCTTTCCATGGAACAATTAGCCTCTGCTAAACGACAATGCAAACTTTCGAAAAAAAAACAATTCTCATTGCTTATTTGCTAACAGAAATCGAAATACACAACGAACGACACACGATGAAATATCTATCTGAGGAATATGTCAAAAATACTCTGTCATTTTTCTTTAGGTTCAGGACTGGTTCACTCCAGAATCTGAGACTGGAAAGAACTGTTATCGAATCGAGGACGACGAGGGATCTGGTGCTGGTGCCTTAGTGGAGAACGACGACACACGACTGCACGCCTCTTTGGGGTCATACACATCCGTTTTTAAATGGATATAAGCCACGTTAAGAACAATGGCTGGACGGGGAGAAGTATCTGTGTTTGCAGCGACAGCCAAGCTGTGCTTAAGGCCCTTCTCAACCCTCTACCTACTTTGAAAGTGATCCAGGAACGCAAGAGATCTCTGAAAACGGTCGGAAGATTAAATTCCTTGAGTCTCATTTGGGTCCTAGGACATAACGGCGTAACTAGAAATGAGATCGCCGATGAACTTGCTAGGCAAGGATCCCAGACAGCTTTCTTAGGACCTGAACCGTCGCTAGGTCTGCCATCGTACTCAGTGAGGCCTTCAATCAACAATTGGATCTGTGAAGAGCACAACCGTAGATGGCATGCCTCCATTGGATGCAGACAGACCAAACGTATACTCCCCAACAACTGAAACATTTTTGCTATCCCGTAGCAGAAAATATTGTAGAAAGCTTATTGGCGTTGCAAGCGGGCACTCCTCTTTTGACAAGCATTTAAAAGTGTTAGTAGCTTAAGTGATACCACGTTCTGTGAATCTTGTGGAGGATGAGGACACCGCAGAGCGCTTTCTCTGTGAATTTCCTGTTTTTTTTCGCATGAGTTTACAGATACTCGGCGTAGACATGGTGAGAGCTGGTAAATTAGGCTCCTTATCATGACAGCGTCTTATGGCTTTCAGCTTAACAGAGCATCTGTTAACAAAGAAAAGACAATTCGACGATAATCGTCTAATTAGGTACGGATATTATTAATGTGTTTATCCTTTACCACACGTCCTTCTTTCAATTTGGATGTTATTTAAAGTGAACAGGCTTAACAATTTTTGAGAGATAGGCAAGAGGCTTCACCTGGTAAAAATCATTCTGTCATCTACTTTCTCTTTCTCTATCTGTCTCTCTCTCCATTTCAGCTTTTTAAATATTGAGGAAATAAATTAACAAGAGACTCTGTCGAAAGAAACATTCATCACAGTCAGTGCTCCATTGACCTTCATTTAAAGGTAAATATTTTACAAGCTCCATATATCTTCCCGGGTAAACATAGGAATTCCAATCCAACCAACCTAAAGCACCTGAACGAACGTTCTTCTACCTCCCCCTTGTAATCTTTCATGTACATATAGTTTTATCCTCCTTGTCTCACTCTCTCCCTCATTCTTACTGTCTGTTTTAATATTGTTAAAATTTCATTTGCACTTGACTTGTGCAACCTGACGTCTTTTTGGTTAAATACGATTTAACACGGAACTGGCTTTTATATATCTGCTCAGGATCGGTCTCGGGCGCTTGGTTTGGGGAGTAACGACAAACTTCCTCCATACGTGTGGCTAAGGCAAATACATCATCCGTTTCCTGTTTCTATATATTTTGCCTGGAAATGCCACGGGACTCTACAGTCTACATGTCGTATAGGGAGTGCGTTCTAGCAGGGGGGTTTTCTGTAAACGAAACCAACGGAACGCAATTTCATGGTGGGAATATTTGAATTCCGGGCATTTTCAGTGTGTAATCCAGGTTCGAATTACTTTGCAAAGTTTCACAGGTAATCTTCACAAGTATTCCCTGAGCTAAGCTGAACCGTGTGCTATGCTAACTATGGATCCTTACCGTGTGCTAACTGATTGTGTGTGTCTGTGTGCTCAAGGCAAATATAGATACATACATATATGTATGCGATATATTTGGGGCGTTTGACTTGTTACAAATGCCACATTTATCTGTTTGTTGTGTCTTGTTGCTGTTATAAATGCGTGTATATGCGTGCCTTTGAATCAGTCTATGTGTGTGTCTTTGAGGAATTGTTGTTGTTGGATCTTAATTGGTCCTAATTAATTATATCGCTTATTCGCAATAGTTCCGGTGGGGAATTTAAATAAATCTGTCAGGTGGTATTTCCACAGAGAGACACAGACCGACTTTTCACAAAGCCAAATGGCATACTTGAAATATTTACTTATAATTTTATTAGACTTAAGTGAAACATTACAGTTGTTTTGGATTTAGATTGCAGTTTTATAGGTGTACGACACAGTAGAGCAAAGGATGTTTGTTTAGAAGAGGAATGTTCAGAATTGGAGACATTGAGGTAGAGCATGGTTTGCGTGTTATGGATATGGAAACCGACATTGAAACTGAGGATGTCTTTAGTTCAACCTTAACTATTTAGACTTATAGGTCTTGGGAGAAATTGACTATTTAAATAAACTGCCGATCAAAGGTGAAGGTGCTTTAATAGTTCTTCTAATTTTAAACTCAATGTCATTCTTTAAATTTAATAAAATAAATACTTGTTAATGTATGTCAAAGAAGGTTGCTGTCTGGTAGTACAATGGACCGGTGTTTAGGTCTTAGTGCTTCAGCTGGTATTTTAAAAACCTCCAACAGAAAAAAATGACATAGTTTTAGAGATATATCATCATGAGAAAAGATTTAGGTTTAGGATTTAGCTTTGTTCGCATTGATATTTTCAATTGAAGGTAGTAGATGTAGGTTTTCTTTTCACCAAAACATACACACACATAAAACTGCTTATTCCTTGCTATACCAAGTTGCTGATATTTTTATATAGAAATCAATCTCGTTTGGTAAATAGCATGCCGAAAATTCTTACATGAAACGAATTAAAGAGCCGACATATGAGAGTTAAGAAATCGCAGTCAAAACAACTCAAGGTTTAACTTCTTAAATCTTCAAGATGCAGGACTGCATAGGTTAGGACACTGATATCACTGACGGCAGCCAATATCATTTTTGACGTTTATGCCTGGCTTACACTACAACCAAAATTTGTCAGTCTATACCGACTTTGTTAAAAAATAAGTCATTCATTCATCAATCATTTTCTTGTCAGCTGGTGAGAGTTTTCACAAGATCTAGGCATACAATCCAAAAACTGTTACAGAAATTCTGGTTCTTTTGGTCACCATTAATCAATGCAAGTATCGTCTTTAAAAAGGATAAAAACCAGTCAAAATTCGCTTTGAACGTGACATTCCATTCTATCGAGCATTTGGAACAGTTACGATATAAGACACAAGCTTTGAGCTTTCAGAGACCAAAGAATATATAAATCATTTACAACAGCAAGAAATTTCGACTTGCAGAATAGTTTTTAATTGTATTTTTCCATAATGTAAACGCCTCTATTACACCAAATTACTGAAATATTTACTTTCAAAAGTTGTATTTCAAGGTCATGTATTGTTTTAAAGCCTAGGTAGAGTCTTGAAAAGAAATTTGAATAAGATAAAACATTCTTTAATGTACTTGGTGTGCTGAATTCAATTACAGTCACAGAACTGATTTATCACACCAGGTTCTTGAGATTATGGCCAGAGTAAGGCCAAGACATCAATGCTTTATTCTTTGAAAACTGGAGGATGAGAAGCCTGGACCTTATCGAAAGCGGATGAGGAAACACTTGGTCGTTTCCAAAGAAAAATACTCCGAATGATCTTTGGTCTCGTATGCGAAGACAATGTGTGGAGAAGAAGATACAACAACGAGCTGTATGAACTGTGCCACGATATGGGCATAGCCAGGAAAGTACGCATTCGCGAGGCTACGATGGTTGGGCCATGTAGAGCGGTTGGACCAAACGCTTCGGCTCGACGGGTTTTCGAAAGCACATTGCAGGGAAATCGCGGAAGGGGAAGACCTCGTCTTATGTAGCGCAATCAAGTGGAAGAAGACCTCAACCGACTTAGAGTGCAAAACTGGAGAGAGCTCGCCCGAAATCAAAATTGTTGGTGTAAGATGTTGGTTAAACTCACGTTCACGCCGAACAGTAATGCTCACCTGAGTTAAAACTTAACTTAAAACTTAAAAATTAAAATTGAAGTGGGTGTTCCACAAAGAATTATCTTAGACTAGCCCATAATCATGATTACCGGTTAGTTTTAATGAATAAGAACTTAACGACATAGATTTCGAATATTCTTAATTTAAAAAGTGCTTCGTACACCAAAAAAATTACATTTTTAAACAGAACTTTCTATTTTTTACCACCTTTCGGGAAAAGTTTAATCCGGATTAGAACGACGAAAGATGTATGAAATGCAAATGAGCCGCATTGGGTAAAAATAAATTTTTAGCCTATATTAACGGCAATCTATTACTTTGGGAGGTTTATAGTTTTTTGAATACACTGTCAAGCTTCAATTTAGCTGCCATCCTTATTAGCTTGCGCTTAAAGGCCCGCTGATTCGAATCTGTTAATTTTTACCACCGTTTTTGCCGTCATACTTTTCCCAGAAAAGGGAAGCAAAATTAAAAATGAGTCTACAATGACAATTCATAAAACATACTTTTAGCGACATATTAAGAACAAAACTTTTTAAGGAAGTATCATAAATTGTAAGTGGCGTTCATATCGAAGGGAACGATCGACACTTACATATATAAAAACACATTGAGGACGACTAATTTTCCGAGCCGAATTTTTCCCAGCTGAATGTCTTCAATGCCTGGACTACTGTCTATATTTTTGGATGCTGCTAAAGCATCTTTTAATTTTAAGATTGCATTTATGTAGAAAGGTACTAGAGCCTGTCTGAGCCCTGTCTGCGAAATACAAACAGGAGATCCCAGTTGACCATGAATCATGGTACAAGGGCCCGACGACTTTCGCAGAGAGCATGGAATTCCCTCGAGCCAGGGAGAAATTAACTTTCTAAATTGATAACAGCTTAAACTAAACAACTACAATAGTATTTGAAATTTAATAAGAAAAATTATAATCTAAAATCTAGCTTCCCAAAATAATAAACAACAAAACAAGACATATTGAAAATTGTCTCCGAGTGAAGGGTAGTACTAAGAAAAGACAGAAAATAACTGTTTTAGAGCTTGTTTCAGTGAACACGTAATTAAACTTATAAAATTTTTGACTAGTTCTAAACATCTCAATCTTTGAAGCAGTCATGATGGAGGTTTGTAAGGAACTTGCACAAGCACAATAGGTTTCATTCAGACACCGCAGTCCCCAAAGCTGCAAAAGCTCAACCCGCCCTCAATCTAAGGAATTCTGCAATTCTAATCTACTTATTTAAAAAAAAAAAACTATCCTCAAATGTTACTCTACTCATATCAACCACATGACTCCAAAGTTAACAAAAGAGTTGGTGCTAGATTTATATTATATGACAGGGCTATATGTTTGCAATACCACACACTGATAAATTTTACCGTTCTTATTGAAAGTTAAGCATCCATTAGAGGAATCTCTGGAACTAAAATAAAATCAAAGCTTATAATCCAGTGTCGTAAAGAGCTGATCATTCCCGGTGATCAACATAAAATTAGACTATGTCGAGTCTCACAGTGGTATGTCAGGAAAGCTAATGAATGGCTAGCTAAAAACGAGGTTTTTAACGAGGATATGTTAGCCAGCCAAATTCAACACTAAAAATTTTATCTTTTAACCCCAAACAAGATATTAACGTAAAATTGCTAAGACTAAAAATAACAGAGAATGCATTAAAGCTTCTGTGTCATAAACACGTCAACGATTCAACAAGCAGAAAACCAACATCATCTTATCGATGAATAAAAAGTCACTGTACTATCTCATAAGCAGAGCTCTCCAACCAAAAAAAGCTTGACTTATAAGAAAAAGAAAAAAAAGAGGTTGCCGTGATAAAGAAATTCAAAATGACATTGGACACACTTTTTCACTGTTCGGAACTAAATCATTCAATCACCTTGTTTTTGTTGGAGGTTTTTAAAATCCCAGCTGGAGCACTCAGACCTAAATACCGGTCCATTGTACTTTTCAATCACCATCCAAGCAGAATTTTTTGAAGGTGATCTTGAAGAACTCCTCGATATAAGGAAGCAAACTACTGCAATTCATAAATGCCACTGGCTTAAAACTTTATAAATTCTAATAATGACTCCTGTCCTATCCTCAAATATAAAAGATATGTAATACACCACGATAATTTAAGCCAAATAATTTCAATCTTTAAGATCAATTTTAAAGTAAAGAAATGATTGAATTAAATTCTTTTTTTAAATCTTACTGCAAACAACTTAAACTTTTGTTATATTTCCGTTTTATTATTATTAAAACAACAATGACTTTAACATTTCTTACACGAAATGGTTTCGAAGTAGGTGTAGAAATTCGGGCTGGAAAAAACGAGTGGTAAAATGACGTTAGTCAACTATTTAAAAAGAAAGGAATAAAGAAAGATTGGCGCACTCAGCTCAGTTACCGGATTATTGTTCTTTCAGAGATCAACTTTCCTTATTTTTTTTTTATATATTTTTGGCAGTAGATCGAAACAGTGGTGATCATTGAAACAGGTAGCCTGAATGAAAAGCATACGAGGTACAATACCACGTAACCAGCGTATCAACTTAACACGACCAACCATAGCTAGTTTCTGAAAAAATATGGGAATGCGAAATGGCCCAAATAGTTGCAGTTGTAAATTTGCAAGTTGAAAAAACGTTTGGTAGCACAATAGCTACAAAAAAAACCTCGATCAAATTCATTGGTTGGGAATTTCAAATGTGAGATTTTGTAGGTGGCAAACTCTATCAAGCTTTGAAGCATATGACTAAACAAACATTTTGAAATTTATGATTAAAATCTATACAAGAAAACAATTTGCTTCTTTTTTTTTTTAAATTAAAGTTCGGTTATCAGCTAAGCGGTTGAAAAAAAATTTAACTAACCACTTTCATCATTTTAAATGAGAAGTGAGAAACACAGTGGATAGAGTTGGTTGGTTCAACTTGAATACACAATTATCAGTAGAAAAACAAAAACGGGATAGAACCAAAACTCTTCGAACTAAAGCCGGCCGACCGACGCCGAAGCGACGCGACGGTCCATTAGTAGAACTCCAACTGAAGCCAAAACAATTATATTAAATATCACAAATTAAATTACACATTAAAATATAACACATTTAAATAAACAATCTACAACATCTAAACATCAAGTCTTTTGTGCAATCGCTAAGGAAACCTAAGATAAGTCAATTACGGAGGTGCAAACATTTAGTTAACTTTTTCTATACAACACATATAACAGTACATCGAGTTGCTTTAAGATTTATGTATAAAAAATTAAATTAACAAAAAAAAAAAAACATTAAGAATTCGTGTTAGTGTTTAACATTTAACTTTAGTGAAGTCTTTTTTTATTTTAAATGAGTTGTTTTGCTTTTAAGTTTTTAATTTAATTCCTAATGACACAACATCAACAAACAACATCTAAGCCACACTCTACTACTTGTAATTATTTGTTTTCAATTTGCATTAACATCAAAAAATCACAACATTTAGTTTTTATTAACCTTGAAGATTTTGTCGATATTTGAAGAGAGTATCCAATTTTCGAAGAATAGCACTGACACTTTGTTGTTCACTTTGAGATTTTTTATTTGTGTTTTTTTTAACAACGAAAAACACAACCGTTCTTCCGCTAAAAGGTTCTTTCCGAAACCGTGTTTTGAAATTTCACGCAAAAACGATTTATTTCCAGAGTCCCGACGATGCAGATCCTTTCGGCAAGGACGAAGTTAAGTTACTAAACTATTCAACGACGACATTCGTTGGAATTTCCTCCCTTGATGTCATTTTTCTTCTTTTATTTTCACAAAAATATATCAAAAAGGACGAAAAGGATAGACACACTGTGTCTATGTTTTTCACACGCGAAAGAGCCGACTAGGATATTGGGGCAATCCTTCTCTGAAAATCCACCTACTCGAGAAAAATTACAGAGAGACATGCAATAGAAAAGCACATGTTGCTATAAGATCTCCTCTCTACGGGGATTTGTGAGTGAGGAGCATCTTTTTTCCTGTCCAAGGCATTAACATAATCTTAAAACATTTTCTAGGAATGAAAAAAAAAACAACGTTAGTCTAGGAATGAAGGGGAAATTGCATACTATAGTTTTGAAAAACTAGCAACAACTGCATGTCTCATCCTGCCATTGGACTGAATGTGCCTCCCTTAAGGATTCCTCATTTTAGTTTTATTTTATTTTTATTGTAGGGGTAGTCAACGTGAATGCGCACGGACATGCGCATTTCAAGGACGTGCCATGTGCTTTTTCAGCGCCTAAAATTTGTACCTTCCCCAAAACATAACATTCGGCAACAACAACTTTTTTTCAATGCTTTCATGAACATGTGGTTGAATGTTGTTATTATTTTCTGTTGCTATAGTGGAACATGTGTTTGGATAATATTGAGAGTAATAGAGTACTTGAGGAGAGTCCTTTGGCATGCTGTTTTCAAACTGGCGGAAATGAGGGGAAAGGAGGCGGTTTCTGGGGCATGGGAAAACAATAAACAATTCACGTAAACACGTTCATAAAACATTTTGACTTAAGGTAAATCTGAGCTATTCCATGAACTTCACTTAGGTAAATTGCATGAGATTCATTTGAATCCTCTTTTCTATTCTGACTTTTCAATATTTATTTCCCATTTTTTGTGAGAAGCAGGGACCTATAATTTTTCATTATTGAATAGCTGTCATTCCGATGTCTTGAAGGAAGAAGGAAGCTTATAAATAAGTGATGGGGGATGATTTTCCAGCCAGCGGTATATAACAATGCACATTCTACATTGCTTGATGTCCACTGTGATGCTTAATAACATAGTATCAATTCCATGAAACATCTCAGAGCCGACGAATGGTTTTAACCTCGCTTCAAATTGTAAATAAACAAATAGGATGGTGCAACAGAACGGGAAGCCCCGGCCGGAGCCCAGCAAATTTCTCACAACCATGCCAAGTGAGGGAATGAAGGGGACCTACAATTTTCTACTGATTCTGAACGGCTCATCAAGAAAGCGCTTTTGATTTTAATGAACGAACCGGAAGAAGTTTAAAGCGGCAGGCGATGACCTGGTCAGGAGTATGCACCAGCTCATTTGCAAAATATGGTCGGAAGAAAGCATCCCCGATGAATGGAACCTCAGCATTGTTTCCCCGGTCCTCAAGAAAGGAGACCTCTGAACTGCGCCAACTACAGAGGTATCAGTCTTCTTAACATCGCGTTCAAGATCCTCTCTGCCGTATTGTGTGAGCGTCTGAAGCCATTCGTCAACAACCTGATAGGTCCTTACCAGTACGGATTTAGACCAGGAAAAAGTCCACCATAGACCAAATCTTCACACTACAGCAGATCTTGGAAAAAACCCAGCATCTATAGAGAGGAGTTATATAGAGCTATGTTTAGTTTTGGCATCCCTACCAAACTTGTCGGATTGTGTAGGATGACGATGGAGAACGCACGCTGCTCCATCAGGGTCGGAAAAGATTTCACCTATACATTCGATGCAAAAATGGTTTTAGGCAAGGCGATGCACTGTCATGTGACTACTTCAACATCGTTCTTGAAAGAATAGTGCAAAACTCCCACGTCAACACAAGAGGCACAATCTTTCAAAGATCCGTCCAATTGCTTGGATATGCCGACGATATTGACATAATTGGAAGAACACAGCGTGATGTCAATGGCGCGTTTATGAGCATTGAGACGGAAGTGAAGAAGATGGGTTTAGTGGTCAACAAGGGCAAGACCAAGTATATGCTGTCATCAAGAAAGGACACCCAACACCGACGTATTGGACAGAACGTCACGATAGACATATTATATTATAATAATAGGTATAAAAAATACCTATTATTTTGAGGTAGTTAAGGACTTTGTCTACCTAGGCGCCGCTATTAATTCAGACAACGACACCAGCGCTGTAATCAAACGAAGAATAGTTCTTGCCAATCGTTTTTCTTCGGACTAAGAAGGCAATTGAGTAGTAAAGTCCTCTCTCGAGCAACTAAAGTGTCCCTATATAAGACACTTACCATCCTGGTTCTTATATATGGCGCAGAGGCATGGACCTTGTCAAAGGTAGACGAGAACGCTTTAGGATGCTTCGAGAGAAAAATTCTTCCGGTGATTTTTGGTCCCGTCTGCATAGATGGAGAGTGGGGAAGAAGATTTAACGACGAACTGCACGGGCTGTACAGCAACACTGACCTTGTCAAACGTGTCAAGGTCCAGCGGCTTAGATGGCTTGGTCATGCAGAGCGAATGGACACCAACACTCCGGCCCGGAAAGTCTTCGAATCCAATCCCGAGGGACAACGCAGTAGAGGAAGACGGCGACTCAGGTGGCGCACGAAAGTAGGAGAGGACCTCAACCAACTTGGGGCGCAAAACTTGAGGCAGCTAGCTAGAGACCGAGCTGGCTAGAGAAGCATTTGGTTGAGGCCCTAGTTCGACCCGGACTGTTGCGCCACCTTAAGTAAGTGGAAAAATATTTTTTGTTTTCTTTTGGGATTCAAACCACAGACTTACCGGGTAACAGACATGCCGACCATTACGCCACGGGTACCACGAATCGAACTATCTCATAATTAACATTTCAACTTTAAGAGGACAACACAAAAAATTCTCTGCTGGAGTTTATTTCAATTTATGGTAATACAGTACGGCGATAATTTGAAAATATCTAAAACATGAGATCCTATACGCTCAAGAAAACCCGCTTACACTTCTCAGAGATAGTATTAGAAATATTTAACACCCTGCAAGCCGGCATCAACAAGCAGATGTAGGACCCTAAATAAATGATTCAGTGCATACCGCCACAACTAGTGCATCTCAGATGAGAGTATTTAACTTATTTACTTAGATAGGCATTGGAGGGGTTTTATGTCCGCTTTGATTACTTCACACAAAGTAATCCCGATTAGCAAAGTTGATTCCTTCTTTGATAATAAGTTATTTCCAATATTTATAGCGGGTCCCCGACAGACGAGTTTCAGGACTACTTCGAAGATATGTGACGTTTTCTGACTGTGGCCTACTTTTTTTTGTTTTAAAACTGCATTGATAACGTCCAAGAGTGTTTCAGACACTCACATGATATCAAGGTGGTTTATTTTGACGATATTCCTCTTCTATTTATTAACTAGCTAAACTAATTCGCGCGCGCCGCATTGCTCGACTCTGCAGTCTTAAGTATCCAGTTCTCGTTCTTACGTTTTTACGTTTCCGAGGGAAGGCATAATGTACGACCTTAATGCTGAAACAATTTTTGAAATCTGTCCTATAGTTTCTAAGTTTGCGTTCCCCATCTCGTTCCCGTTTGAATATGGGGGTCAAACCTTGATAAAAAATGTAGATGTAGGGCGAGAAGCAAAAATTAAAATCTCGCCACTTTATGTTACAGTTATTATCTTTTATTTCAATAGAAACTGTAGCGCGTAAAATTAAATTATTACTAGTTAACGTTATTTTTTATTTCGGCTTGTTCCTTGTTCACTGCTTGACGGCTTCTTTTACAATGATCTCTTCTTCTTCGTCTTAAATATCTTGCTGTCATCTCAATCGGTTCATCTCAATCGGTTCATGTGACCCGCAAGTGTTGTTCAGTGTATGATTGACTGACAGCTATTTTACTATTGAACTACCGGTGCTGCCACTTTTCCTACACAGATAGGCATTAGGCAATAAGCTAGAAGAAAAACGACTAGACCGTTTAAGGTAGCTGACAGACGAACATTCGAAATTCTGGAAACGATTATGTTTGATTAATTTCTAGCTTAACAATTTATTAATGTGTTTTTCAAAATTTAAAAGACACGTTTTGTTGTCTTTTGTTTTAAGGTTTAAGCCGCTTCACTAAATAACTGACCAAATTAAATATCAAACATTTGGAAAAAAGCAAATCGTTACTCGAATTAAAAAAAAAACTCTTTCTTTAGGTAAATCACTAATTACAACTCAAAAAAATAAATTTTGGATAAGCATTTTTAGGAAACAAACCAAATTATTTATCACATCTGTTAAAAAAGTGATGTTATGCTTAGTCGGTTTCTTCCTCCCCTTTGCCAGTAACCCCATACGAAAATAACGATACTATAATCCTGCTTTCCAAATTTCAAACATCCTGTAATAAGTATTGCCTAAAACTAACCACCACACTAACACACCCTATCAATGGGTCATTAAATAGTAACTAAAATCATCCAATCAAAAGTATACCATCGGATAGAGAGTTCTAATTTTATGATAATTAACTGCCATATGAAAATGAGAACGGTACTTTCCTATCTCATAATTAATTGGCATTAGGAAATGTCGTTATATCGAAAATGTTTATCGAACGATGGCCAAACGGTTTACGATGGGAACTGTGTAAACAAATTGTTCTGCCATTTAGAAGGACATCATATAGGCATATGGAAAGCAATGCTGTAACCAGTGGCAGAACACATTCAATTATTAGATTGTTCGTCCTCGTAAAACAGGAAATATTTTTGCACCTTCTCTGGTGCGGCGACTAATAGGGTCATAATATCTAATTCAAATTATGTGTATTGCCATATCATAAAAATAAATTGATTCATGGTTATTTTATCACTTTATCTTAGAAATTAAATAACAATTGATGGCTTAGTGGTTGCCGGGTATAGAAAAAGAGACGAGAAATTACTTTGAGACAAATTACACATTAGCTCGTGTGCTAGCACACATATTTTGGTAGTGGAGTGGGTACCAAAAGTTTTAAGACCCCGTCGACTAAAATACTAGTTTTTAAACATCGCGCCTTCTCAACTCCCGCTCAATTAAAGTTCTGGTCTAGTATGATCCTATATACGTATTTAAATTTTTGTTTGATGTTTTTTTTTATTTTCAAATGAATGCCTAATATTTAAAGAAGATTGTGTCAAAATTCCAAGTGGATTGAAGCAAAATTGACAAAGTTACGAATACTTTTATCCCTCTAGTGTTTTCCTTGTGTTTTTTTAGTGTTCAAAACTTTAAAGCATTTTTCCAACAACTCACTTTTTAAAAGTCGGTGCCCCTTAAACTTCAAAACTACTGCACCGATCCTTTTGAAATTTTTAACACTATTTCTGTACATAATTTACAAGTTAGTGACGAAGAGCTTTATCAAATTTTTTGATAATTGTTATTTTACAATAACATATTACCCAATTTTTTTCACGACCAATCGCGTTTCTCTCTTTAAAGTGTTCCAAAAAAGTAAAAAATTAAGATTTCAAAAAACCCTTCCGACATCACCTGGTAAAAACTATTATCTAACGAATGAATTTAGATTTTTTGATATCCGATGACCCAGCCCCAAGTTATGAAGGCACCGCAAATCGCCTTCTTTTCGAGGCACGTCCGAATAATTGCTGCCATTGCCTTATTTTTAAATATTTCTTTGTAAAAAAAACATGCCTTTTTTAACGAATTAACGTTGGGGTATTAGAAATGTCCGTGTCCATGAACGTATGACTTCTGAATTGTATTTTTTGGCGGATTGTGTTTTCAACAGAAAAAAAAGAAATGGTATTTCTTTTTCTTTGAAAATATCTAAAATATAGTTGATGATAACATTGATCTTGACTTAAATCAAATAAGACTGCAGGTGCAGATAGCCTTGCTGCCTAACTTTTCAAGGCAGCTAAAAACCAGTTAAAAAGGAGCATGCACCAGCTGATCTGCATGATATGGCCCGATGAATTGAACCTCAGTATCGTGTGTTCGATCCTAAAGAAGGCAGACACTCACAATTGCGCTAATTATAAAGGGATAAGCCTCCTTAACGTCGCTTATAAGATCTTGTCTGCTGTAATATGTGAACGTCTGAAACCCCACGTCAACAACTTGATAGGTCCTTATCAATGTGGTTTTAGACCAGAGAAGTCCAAAATAGACCAAATCACATTACGGCAGATCTTGGAAAAACCCCGAGAACATAATATCGATATTCACCATCTTTTTATCGATTTTAAGGCCGCGTATGACAGTATCTACAGAGACGAGCTGTACAGAGCCATGTCTAGTTTCGGCATCCCTGCAAAACTCGTACGACTATGCAGGATGACTTTGGAGAATTCGCTCTGCTCCGTCAAGGTCGGAAAAGAGCTCACCGAGACCTTTGACGTCGAAAAAGGCTTTAGGCAAGGCGACAAACTGTCATGCGATTTACTCAACATCATACTTGAAAAGATTGTACAAAACTCAAACGTCAACACCAGAGGAACAATCTTTCAAAAGTCTGTACAATTACTCGCCTATGCAGACAATATTGACGTAATGAGAAGAAATAAGCGTGATGTCATAGGTGCTTTTGTGAGTATTGAAACAGAAGTGGCAAAAATGGGTTTGATGGTTAATGAGGGCAAAACGAAGTATATGTTGTCATCAAACAGGGACAGAGAACATCGACGAATTGGACAAATCGTCACAATAGACAGACATAACTTCGGGGTAGTACAGGACTTCGTCTACCTAGGATCCGCTGTAGACACGGACAACAACATCAGTGCGGAGATCAAACGGAGAATAACTCTTGTCAACCGTTGCTTCTTTTGGTTAAGATAAGAAGGCAATTGAGAAACAAAACCCTCTCTAGAAAAACCAAGGTGACCTTGTATAAGACCTTAATCATCCCAGTCCTGCTTTACGGCGCGGAAGCATGGACCTTATCGAAAGCGGATGAGGAAGTCGTTTCGAAAGAAAAATTCTCCGAATGATCTTTGGTCCCGTATGCGAAGACAATGTGTGGAGAAGAAGATACAACAACGAGCTGTATGAGCTGCACCGCGACATGGTCATAGCCAGAAGAGTACGCATCGCGAGGCTACGATGGTTGGGCCATGTAGAGCGGATGGACCCAAACGCTCCGGCTCGTCGGGTGTTCGAAAGCACATTGCAGGGAAATCGCGGAAGGGGAAGACCTCGTCTTAGGTGGCGCAATCAAGTGGATGAAGACCTCAACCGACTTGGAGTGCGAAACTGGAGAGAGCTCGCCCGAAATCGAAGTCGTTATAGAAGGATGTTGGTTGAGGCCCAGGTTTACCCCGAACTGTAATGCCCACCTAAGTAAGTAAGTGTTCGTTCTTTTCGGATGTATGTCCAATTAAGCAATCGGAAACGTTACCATAATACAAATGTCTCACGCTTCGTACAAATCGGAAAGAATTTCGTTCCGATCTGTTACCATAATAGGGCTGATTATCTTCATTCATCATTCTCATAGACAACAACAAAGTTAAATCTTAATATTAGTGGGTTATTGAAAAAAGAATACTATCCATATTTGTCTTAAAAAGAATAAACCAAATTTAGCTTGTTTAACACAAATTTGAAGTGGTAAATTTAAAAAGCTTAGGAGACAAAAATTATTTACAGAATAAGGAACCTTTGAAAATAATAAAATGAAACCGACACACGCCCTAAATCTCATTTTGGCCAAATATACCACAATCCACAAACCATCAAATCAATTTCTCTCAAAGTGACGTCAAACACGTCTGACTACGAAAAACAAAAATACATTCACATATAGAAAGAACTTGGCTCATCCATCTCCTTTGGCAAATGCTTTTCAAAGTACAAGGACTAATTAGAAGGCCTTAAACTATTTTTGTGTGTATCTCTCCGGTTTATGTTACTTCGTCGTGTGCTACTCACCTTTTGCTCCTCGTTTATTTTTGCCGATATGCTTTTTATTTTGTTTGGCATGTTATAGAATAGATTGCCACTATAAATAAGCACGGGTATCCGTCATTAAAAACCTCAACTATACACTCACACACACTACGTCGAGAGACACTGGAAACGAAAACTCATAAACAAATAAACAGCCATTCACTCAGTAGGACATCGCCTGAAAGCTTTTCCTCACCAACAGCAGACACACTCACTCAGGGAGAAGAGGATACAAAAAAAAAATTATATAAAAAAGGACGAAGCCTCGATGAAAAAATAAAGAGAGAGAAAAAAATCCTCAACGAGAAAAAATACTCGCAATTCAGTGAAACGTGTTCGGCATGATAAACAATTATTCAATTAAATTCAAATAAAAAGCCCGAGGATAAAATGCGAGTAAGGAGGCAGCATGGTAGCAACTGGAAACAAGGGTAGAGAATACACTCTACTCTATACCATTTGGAGCAACCCTCAAAGAATAATTCCTTAAGGACTTGCTTCTTTACTCCAAACCAACACTCTCAATGAATATAATCAGAGGAACGTTGAACGACTGACTACGTCGTCGAAGAAAGGAGCAACAATGAGAAGAAAAAAAAGCGAACTTTGTTTTCTTGTTAGTTAGTTCGAGCTAATATATATTTTGGCCTGTATGGTCGAACAGTTTCCATCTTCTCCATCACCTTTCGCAACACTGGGGCTCCTTTTGACTGACCATCAGCATCGAAACATTATGATGTGGTGGTATGGAGTCCTCCTCATTAAGTTGCCAAGATGCATCCACCAAAGACTGGGTTTGAGGCAAGAGGAAACATCTTAATTTGCGAATATCCGTCTTTTGCTTCTTTTTCTCTCCTCCTCCTCGTCGCGTCGGTTCGGTTCGGCTTATTTGTACAACCGAATGAAGGAACTTTTTATTTTTATGAAATAAATTAGAAGACACGATCAAAATCACACAAAAGAGCGAAAGCAAGTTTTCTTTTTTTTTGTTGACTCTCATTCCACAAAAGCACTTGTTTATTATTATTCTTCAAAAATAAAAGTTTGTTTCTAGCTGTGTCTGGAGCAAGCAATGAATATTGATGATGGATGATTTTACTGGACACAAGGTCCTTCAAATCTGCTTTAGCCTTTCCTGTGTCTGTATTTCTTTTTCTTTTTTCCCTTTTTTTTTGTCGATTCTTTTTCCGATATCAGATATTTTTGAGTGTCTCTCTAACACTTTAACTCATGTAATCGACTTGTGTAATAATTATCTTCTTTTCGCATCTGGAATTTTTGTCTGTTCTTCTTTTCCTTTTTTATTTATTTTTGCTACTTGTGTGGGACGAAAGGACTTCTTAACACTCGTTTACTCGTACAAGTGGTTCACAAGTGCGACCGTGTAAAGCGAGTGTCACATTGGTAAATAGTGTGGAGGTGGAGATGGGGGTGGTGGTAGTGGTATTGGGCAACCAGAGGAGTGGTAAAAGAGACTGTATTTTTGTCTTGTGCTGATGTATCAAATAAAATTTTAGCTGACAACACACAAGGATGTAGCACCCTAAGGAGCACATCCTTGTGTTAAATCTTTCGAGTTATTGATATTTCGATTGTGATGGTGCACTTGGTGTTCGATTTGCGATGTCGTCGAATTTGGATGGAGCAATGTTGTTGAGGTCATGTACTTTGGAGCTGTACTTTCTAATGAGTTCATAGACGGATTGTATTGACTTTTTTTTTCAAATTTTAACTCTTAAAGTTCTTATAGTCTTAGACCCAACGTCAAAATATTATGGTCGGGAATTCGTGACAGATAGGAGCGCTTAAAAAACTTAGCAACAAAATCTAAATATGGAATTCTTAAGACGACATAAAGTTACCCCGACATTCTTAAAATTATGTATGGAAACTTTTTTTGCAGTACAAATAAACTCCAACCCTTCAAATCAATTCTCGAATTTTTTAAGAGATTAAAAAACTTTATTACTTTGAACTTTGAAGTATTATTTGAAAACCAAAACCTATGAGCACAAATAAATCAACAATTTCATAGGTTAGGTTAGGTTAGGTTTAAATGGCTGTCAGGAAAACAGACTGACACTCTTACACCAATAGTAGGTCCATTGTGATACCATAGAAATTATGCGAGGGAGTACCTCACTTAACAAAACTATTTGGAGATTTTAATAAAGCGAAGTAGATGCAGGGGATCTGTGTTCGCCAGATCGCTTGGATCATCAAGAAAATATTTTCCTAGATGCCGTTTTCTTTTAAAAGAGAGTGCAGGACATGAGCAGAGGAGTTGTGGAATAGTCTCCTCCTCCTCCTCATCTAAGCAACTTCTGCAGAAGTCATTAGAGGGAACGCCGAGTCTTATGGCGTGTCTTCCTACCAGACAATGTCCGGTGTTGACATTGATTACGGAGCTAAAGTGCAATCTGGTTATGGATAACAAATGTCTTGTGCGTTTTGGATCTAGTCCTGGCCATATATGTTTTGTTGCCACACACGTGGTGATATTGTTCCATCTATAATCTGTTCTATCCATTGCCTCTTGTGGTACCCGTGGTGTGATGGATAGCATGTCCGCCTGCTAATCCAGAGGTTCGAGTTCGAATCCCACCAGAGGCCTTTCGCGAGGAATTGGCAAGTCCTCTGTTAGTATTCATTGCCAAGAAAAGCGCTTTCTCGATTAGCCGTTCGGAACCGGCAGAAAATTGTATGTCCCTTCCATGCCCTCACAAGGCATGGTTGTGAGAAATGCGCTAGGCCCAGGGGCTCCTCGCTCTGTTGCGCCACCCTATTTATTTATTTTTATTTATCCATTGCCTCTTGCTTTAGCATAAGTTTACATGCAGCGATTGGTAACCAATATTCAACCTGCTGGTTGAGATCGGTAGAACGGTTCCTTCTCTGGCGAGTTCATCGGCTTTGCACCCAAATAAGGTGAATATTGAACTGTTCAGCCATCTCCTTAAGAGATAGGTGACAGTTAAGGGCGGTTACTGTGCTCGTAGAAACAGCGCCGAGTGATTTGAGGGCTGCTTGACTATCTCAGAAAATCCGGATATTCGTTGAGGATATCATGTTTTCTTTTAGCCATGATAGGACCTCTTTGATCACCAGAATTTCCGCTTGGAACACGCTACATTGGTTTGGAAGGCGAAACGAGAGACTTAAATTAAGTCGGTTTGAGAACACCCCGCAGCCTACCCCTTCTTGGGTTTTTGAACCATCTGTATAGAAATGAATTGAATCATCTCTCAAAAATTCTTCGTCTTCCCAGGTCGTTTTCGGTGGGATTGAGACTTGGAACTTATTATCAAAAACCAATTGAAGGATGGTGTAGTCGGAGTGGCAAGGGATTGATCCGAATAAATTCAGGATTGTAGCGTGACCGATGTTATTTACGGTCCATTGGGAGATAGCTCTCATACCAATGGCTGTACTGGCGGCCATTTGTTTGCTGAAGATATCTAGTGGTGTGAGGTTATGGAGTGTATTTAGGGCAGCTGAGGGTGTTGATCTCAGTGCTCCGCTTATACACAAACAGGCTGTTCGTTGGACCTTGCTTATATTATTGCAGTAGGTCCTTTTATCAAGAGCGGTCCACCACACCACAATTTCATAACATTCAGGTTCTCTACATTTTTTTAAATTGAATTTTAGCAAATAATTATTTGCTTTTTGTTTTAACATTGTTTTAGACAGTAGCGATAGCGGATATGAGTGGTAGAAAATAAAGAAAAGATGATAAAATATAATGGAAGAGTATTTGCATGGAAACAGCTGAATCTATATGGAACAGTAGAATGGCTTTTGGAAAAAAAAAAAACAATCAGAAGCAAAAAATTCAATGAGTTTATATAAAATGAGTCTATAGCTATAGACCTGTTTATATGTTGAAAGACTTGTTGGCGCTGTCATAGTGAACTTTTAAACTTTAGTTTTGTTTTAATTTAAGTTCAACTAAAATATAAATTGATTTAAAGCCTTGAACAGATTTCTTTAAGAAGAGTGTACTCTTATTCTGCCGATCAAACTTCAGCTCAATTTCGAGAACTTTTGTTCTTGTAGAATGTAGACACATTATTTCGCAGGAAATTTATAGCAAAGTTGAAAACGCAACCAAATGTTTAAATAAGTAATGAAATACTTCAAGCAACAAAATACGAGCATACAACGGACAATGATGCCAACTCACAGTGATAAAATGTAACTGAACTTCGCTTATTTGAACTCAGGTTTAGTCTTAGAGTTCTAGATTTTAAAGCCGAGCGAGCCAGGTTTATATCTAAACTGAAGTTGAGGTTCTATTCAAAAAATAAATAAATAAGTAGCACAATAGAGTTCGCGAAGTCCCAGTCTAAGGACCAATCGCATTTCTCTCATCCGTAACTTGTTGACGAATGCATGGGACCCTAACTTTGTTCCGTATATCGAACAGCTTAGTGAAAATAGACTTTTCGTGTCAGTATTATTACATGACAATTCGACGGATACCCGTGGAAAATTCCAAAATCGAGCTCCATGTAACAAACAGACATGCAAATTTTAACAGCAAGGCAATACAAAGCGACGGAAAAGTTGAAATGGGTTTATCCTCTCACTTCCCTGGAAGTTTATATGCAAATTGACTACGTTTTGAAAAGTGACGAGAAAAACTTTTTATTTCAACTTCGGCAACATTTTCTGAGAGAAAATCGAAAAATATCACAATAAGGTCAAAATAAAAAATAAATAAAAATCAGCACTGAAGACTGGAAAAACCCACCTAAGTTGATAGATGATACGAGTAGTTGATATTTAAAATCATTATACATGGTGTCCTGCATAAGATGCCACATAAGAGACAAGAAAAAAGATCGTATGAGAGGAGGTCTATTGCCCATGGTTTAGGCGGGATGTCAATTTAATAAAAAAAAAAATGAGCTTATTCACGCAGGCGGATTACTAGTCCAATCCCGTATACGGTGCTATGAGTAAAAGAGAAGAAGAGAAATTAAAAAGTTCATGTATCGAAATGTAGGAACGATGAGAAGAAATCAGTAGATCTGACCAATGAGATTATCACTAAGAAACTGGCTTATAAGGCTCCCATTTTTATTTGGTTACTTTTGTTGTACATGCTAAACGCATTACGCTGACGGTTGACACATTCGTTCGAACGAATTATTTACGACAGAATGAAGTAACTGATTTTGATAAAAAAAAAAAATACCTTGAGGAAAGCGTTTAAATACTTCGTTTGCAGTGAAAATATCGAACAGAAAACCTCATAAATGTAAAATCAATAAAAAGCACACACGCGCTCTCACGACGATTTAGCCTAAAATCAATATTCAACGAACTTGACCACAACAAATCACGTCCTTTAGGCTTCAATATGGCATAAACTATATTTTGGAACGTTTTAACTATAAGTCGAACTGAATGTAAGAGTAAGTCTCGTCACAAAAATGACAAACACATAACTAAGGAGGACCAAACACTTAACACTGTGGTGCCCCTGGCGCTATGGTTAACGTGTCCGACTGTTACGTGGGTTTTCCAAGGGCAATTTCTTCGGTAGTAATATCATACCGTGAAAAGCACTTTCTCAAATAACCTTTCGGAATCAGTAAAAAATTTTAAATTCGTTCCATTTTTTTACAGGTATGGTTGAAAGAAATGCGCTAGGTCCCGGGGCTCCCCACTCTGCTGCACCACTCTATTTACTTAACAAGAATGGTACAAGTCCCTGACATAGCTTAGTTCGATTCACAGTTAATTCTCGTGGTCCTTAAAGACAAACTTGACACATAAAGAATCTGCCGAGCGTTTGATTTGAAATCTGCAACAAAGTTCAAGTGGCCTCAAATTCTAAATTAAGGAATCTACATTCATACACTCAGGTTTCTACTAGTGACATCTTTCCCAGCATTTCAGTTCATAGTTAAACACACGACTTTCTTTTAGTTCGTAAATTTGGCAAATGTAAAACCCACAAGTTTATTTCTAAAATCTTTTCCTCCAGTGGTTGTCTTTTGTGTTGGTTTCGACTAGAAGAGTCTTCTTTCTCTTCATTGATAACAATCTGCCATTCATGGTGAATCTTTCTGAGGACATAATAATTTCCGAATCGCGTTTCCAAGTGTTGATTTCAATGGCACCTTCCTGACACAACGAACTATACTTCGATTTAGCGTGGCTCACTTGAAAAGTGGTTGTCTAGGACGAATAAGAGTTCAATTGAAATTTGTCGTTAGTCAATTGTGCGTCTGCCGATCCCAAAAATTCCTCCCACTAAAATCAAACAACCCCATCGAGATGAATACAAATATATTTTCGCCACATTTCCCACCACTCTCAGACACGATGAGGCATAAGGAACACCAACAACTCAAACGCCACCGTCGTCGTCGTCGTCGCCGCCAGTTTATTTCATAAAGTTGTTGGATATTTTGTTTTTCTCATTTTATTACATTTTGTTGTTACAGTTAACGTTTAAGTTATAACTTTCCACTCGTTCTCTTCTTTTTTTCTTTTTTTAGTTTTTCAGTTGCTTCGGTTGAATATGGGAAAAAGTTTTTTGGTGTACACTTCCGGCGAAAAATAAAAGCGGATCCTGGTACTAGGTAACACTTGTCTACTAATTAGATATCATTGCTTAATTTTTTTCGCTTCGTCTCCCTGTTAAAGGTACCGTCATTCGTTTTTTCGTCGTTTTCCTTTTGAATTTTGTTTGAAAGGCCCCCGCGCTATGGCACACGATGACGACGATGATGATGAGGACAAAGGAAGTGCATAAAAGGCTCTCAGATCCTAGTAAAAAAAGGACCAGCAAAAAAATAATACAACGGGTACACATCCTGAATGGGTATTTACATGCAAGCGAGGAGATAGCGAACTTCGGCCTTAATGGGTAATGATGTAGGCTTGTATCCTGCCTGCTTGCCGTGTGCTTTGTTTTTTTTTTACCTTTTTTGGTGTTCCATTCTGAGCTTATTTCATTTTCGTCCGTGCTTTTGTAGTTCTTTTTTCAAACATTTAATTTTAAATCTGACCCATCAGCTGAAAATAGGGGTATAGGAGGCGGAAGTGAACTCTAAAAGAAGCAAAATGAAAACAGGAAACAATTTTTTAAACAGAAGAGTTTTTGTGGGCCTTTTTTAATACACTGAGTGAGGAGGTGTTAATCAACTTTTAGCCTTTGTTGATGGCAGGGAGACGACAGAGGTGCTGATTTGAACGCGCGCTGAAGGACGTTCCGCCTGTATGGGGTATTTTTTTCTTTTAATTAGATTTTCTTTTTGTTTCTACTTTTAACTTTAAGGTTACAGTGTGTGACAGGACTGATGGAGATTTCCAGATACGAACGAATTTTATTATCCTTTGAATGCCTATCACAAGTTGTGTATGTGTGGTGTGTGTTAGGTTTGTTTGGAACAGAAAATATGAAAGATACGTACGGTGATAATCCAGGCATTAATTACTGTCACGATGGCAATTTTGTTCCTAACTGCTCAGGCCACGATTTTGTTTATTCATTTATTTTCAGCCTATTCGTGTTTTTTAGCACTTCGTCTACATGGCCCTCGAAAGTTTAGCTTTTTTTTTGAACAAATGTTTTGATTGATCACGTAGACGTGTTGGTTTTATAGCAATGGATGAAATACTTTGTTTAAAACTAAGATGAGTCAATTTGGTGACATTGAAAATTTATAAAACCAATAATGTTTACAAGTTGGTCTGTGCATATTCGAGCAAGAGATGTGCATATGGCGCAATTTTAACGAGAAAGATTTGATTCAAAAAATTTTAAAAATGTTTGACTTGTCTGAAAAGTAAAGAGTTTAAAGGCAAGATCATCAAAGATGCGAGTTATTCAAGAAATGCTTGGATCTCGTACTTGAGTTTCAGAGACTAAGCTGTAAAGAATTTAAGTATTTGGTTTCGCGATTTACATTTCCTAAAAGGTTCCTGTTCAAAATATCGGCAGCCACGAGGCATATCACCATTGAATTCACTTTCTTAGCTGCTTGCTTCAAAGCGCGAATAAGATTTGCATTTATTATGCTCTCCTTAAACTGTCTCGAATTTGAGACTCAAAAATAGGAAAGTTTGGCACAAATTGCATATTTATACATGGCATCACAGAAAATGATATCGCTGATGAACTTACTATGCAAGGATCTCAAACAACTTTCTCAAGGTCTGAATCTGGATAAGTTCTAAGTGGATTTTAGCAGTGGCTCCCATTTTTGATATTATCAAAAGCATTTCAAAAATGAAATGCCACCGTAAAATGTAGACAAGCGAAGCGAGCGGGGAGACCCTTCTTCATCATCTCTGAGCATTATGCAATGGAATCACAGCACTTCCACTTATATGCTTTACGCTAGTAATTCGGCGACTCGGAAAAGTTAGTAAGAAATTAAGTTGAAAGAAAAAAAAACTACATAGGACTTGTCGGCGGGAAACTCCTCTTTTGCTTTGATTTAAATATGGTTGGCCTATGATATAAAAATTGCTACAAATTATGCAAAGAGAACGAGAAAATTACGGGACATTTCTTCTCTAAGTTCTCCTGTATTTATTAGAACATAGTTGCAGCTACAGACATTCGACACTCGACACGGTTGCAGTTAGACTTGCAGCATCTTCCTGCTTTTCTACAAAAAAAAAAAAAAATAGGAAAGCTTTAACAAAGAAAGTTGCTAAATTTCCACAATTATTCGTATCTCTTCATTTTCTTTTGTTTAACACAAGAGCTGTCAGTAGCAAAAACGACAATAAATGATATGATTTGCGAAGTATGTGCATTTTCAAAGCACTCTCATGGCCAGGTAAAAAGATGGTCCAGCTTTGATGTTGAAGTCTCCATTGTAAGTCTTCCACTCAATGTCGTTAAAACAGAGTCAAGTTAGTGGACAGTTTTTCAGGGTGACATCTGGTTTCTTGCCTATGTCATGAGGCAAAGGCTCAAATATTTTTTTCTCTTTTGGCAATTGCATCCCAAATGAGTGACCAAATCGTTCATTTTCTACATGACCTCCCCTTAAACAATTCAACCGTAATACTCGCGCTTTTAGGAATGCCCATCAGTTTACCCTTGAGTCCAATTTCGGACGTACTGTTAAACACAGAGATTCCTTCTTCAGCCGTACCACGCGAATGAGGAATGTATTGCCCAGCTCTATTTTTCCCTCTCATTACAATCTTCAGAAATTTTAAACTAATTTGCATCGGTATCTCCTTTCTAACTCTCTCCCTTTTTCCTAACGCTCGTACTGTGTTATTTAACATGTTAAGGGTAGTCACAACCCCTTGAGTGCGCGCAAATTATAAAAAAAAAAAAACATTATCCTTAGCATACCACAGAAATGTAAGATAAGTACGCAATCAGCTCAGTTTTACAAGGCTGAATTGACTCTCTTACTTTGAAAATTAAACTGAGAGTTCACATGTTCACTTGAATAAAAGACTAAGGTAAGATCAGTTCACTTTTGTTGTTGAGTATACGTTTGGTTTAATTAATATCACTCTCAATCCAGGTCAAGGACACGTAGGTGTACAGGTTTAAGAAGAAGCTGACTACCTAGCAATACTCGGATCTCAATTTCAATTGAAAAGCGGTCTCCCAAAAGATTCATTAAACATAAGCTCACTACATGTAAATATTATAACAGGATCCACACACTTCTAGCCACTGTCAGTCAAAGTTATGGACCGACTCTTCACAAAGGTGCTTGAAAGATAGATCTCGAGGACTTTTTCACGTGTAACTGGTCTCTTAACTACCACCTTAATTTATGTTTAGCAATCTGTACTTTTTCGATTAAGAACTGTCATACATTTTTTAATTCGGATCATTCATGGATCACATTCTGAATAAACCAATTGCCTAAGAGACGAGTTGACAATTTCTCTTTATTTTAGAACTTAAAATTGATGTTTTTGTTGGTTGTTGTTGTTGTTGCAATTATTTATATGTTTTGGATGTTTTTTGAAAACAATATAAGGTTGGTGGTTGTAGTGAAGAATGTCTGCTGAAAAACACACTTTAGAAAGCGAAAAGCAGCAAGAAGGCCATCATAAGACAGAACAGACCCATAGCTTCAGAGAGGGAGAAACCCAAGATAGCGTATGAGAACAACTGTTGCTTGAGGGATGGATTCCTAGCATAACCGATGATGAGGGAACCGAATACTGTTCCGATACCAGCACTGGAACCAGCTACTCCGACGGTTGCAGCGCCAGCACCAATGAATTTGGCAGCCGAATCAATGTCACGGGTGACTGGTGAGGTCTGGAATGACCTGACTTGTGGTAGTAACGAAACTGGGGTTGTGTTTCGGGCAACCAAGGTTTGGCTTACGCTGCTGATTGATCGCAAGTAAGCCCTGGATCCAGCAAGCATGGCGCTCCTGGCAATTGGGGCAATGCGAGATACTGTTAACACGAACATCTTCGAATGTATTTTTTAAAGATTGGATAAGTTAGCGCAACAACTTTCGAACGAACCCTTACAACATTGGTTACATTGGTATCAGTAAAGGAGACATCGTTTTCTTAAAGACAGCAGAACGCATCTTATGTGAATGCCCTTCAGTTACCAAATCCAGTAAAAAACATTTTCAAAACTAGTTCACTACCCCATTTCATATTAGATGCACCTCAGTTTTAAATATCCTTAGGTTCTTAGACAGAAAAAAATTAAAATAAATAAATAGGGTGGCGCAACAGAGCGAGGAGCCACAAGTCTTAGCTCTTTTCTCACAACCATGCCTTGTGAGGGAATGGAGGGGACCTACAATTTTCTGCCGGTTCTGAACAGCTAATCGAGAAAGCGCTTTTCATGGCAATAAATTTCCTAATGGGAGGGCTTGCCAATTCCTCGAGAAAAGGCGATACCCGTGGAAAAACATTTTTGCCTCTGATGCGATTCCAACCAAGAACCTCTGGGTTAACAGGCTCACATGCTCAACATCACGTCACCGGTACCGCCATAGCCTTAACTCTTATACTGATTTACTTATATTTTAGACGTCAACTTTAATGAGACAGCACAAAAGATCCTTCACGTCGCGTATTTCTCATACAATCAGGGATATCGGCAATAAAATAATTCATCGCAATATTATATTTTTTTTATTAAAAAAAACGTGGACCAAATCATTCCTGAACAGGTTTCGATTTGACTGAGATTCGACGGGTCAGTATGCAAATTCGGTAGATAGTACAAATTCTTTTACATTCCCCATTCCCTTGAACTGCCAAACTGTTTTTCTGGGAGGCTCAACTACATCAGTATCCGACAAGATGATGAAGTTGATGTTTCACCACCACCCTGTTAAAAGACCATGAAAATGCAACATAGCATCCCCCAAAATCATCACCAAAAAAGACTATTTTGTGTGTATTTTTGTTGTTTTTCTTCCTTTTTTTTGTGAAAAAAGAATACTTAAAAATTGTTCGCCTAAAATGCATGTCTTCAGGCGACTTGCTCATCTCCTGGGCAGAATAACTTACACCAGACAAGTATTCAACATTCCCTACTATCAAAACGCAACAAATAGCTAAACAAAAACTCTGCGATGCCTATCACCATCGACACAACCCAGACTTTGGCTAGTGCATAGAAAATCCATGCACCTGCAGGATGCACAGCACAACACAACACAATGTCCACATATGACGATGATGCATAGGATTGCATTGCTTTGTAATTATGAGAGGCAACAAACAACAAAGCACTTACCACTCCCAAGAGGTACATTCGTCTTTTTTTGCTGTCCCGCTGCTTCAAGTTTATTCTGGACATCATCCAGGCTCACAGCAGTGGCGCCGCTTGTTCCCACCCCGGAACCAACACCTCCTCCAGCACCGTGATGGGAATTCCGGGGGTTTCGGCCGTAGTTATTGCCGGTGTTATTGCCTTTGTTATGACCATTGTTGTTGGCATGCTGCTGGATAATGCCTAAACGGGCATTTGTAGATTTTACCCGACTGGGAATAGATGCTACAGCTGCTCCCGTCGTTACTGACACACATGAAGTTTGCTTCACCAACCCCGTTTGTGTTGATTGTGGGGTCGTGGTAACTCTGGTGAAGGCCAAAGACGAAGGCAACGACGATGATGTGGCTAATGGTGGCGTAGATGTGGCAGTGTTAACATTGCCAGCGGCTGTAACATCACTACAAGTCGCGGTACTGGCATTGTTATTATTATTGTTGTTGCTGTTGCTGTTGCTGTTAGCACTCGAATTTCGGATTACAAGGATTGATTGTGACTTTTCTAGACGTTTTAGCGTTTGCAATATAAACGGACCCTTAGCATTCGCCCCAGAGAGGGTTGTTGTAGTTGTTATGCGATTGCCATCGGTGCTGTATGTCCGGCTGGGCTGCTTTTGGATTAGGTAAGAGCGTTGTTCACCCATATTACCCTTTTTCATAGAAGCTGACTGCAGAAGCACCGACTCCAATTGGTTGGCATTGATTGGCGTCTGAAGGAGAATAGTGTTGCCACCACCACCATTACCCGTCGAGGTGCCAGAATTGGTGCCACCATTTGTCTTGCGTGGTGTATGCAATATAAGAGGTTTGTCTTCTTCGTTGATGAAACTTATCACATCGTGCTTGTTTTGGATGATTATTTGGCCATTCTCATTGCGAGAGCCGCGCAAGAGAATGATGTTGTTGGTACTGCCAGTCGTTTGTTGCGATTGGCCGGTATCGAAAATCGATTGTGATGAATTGTGTTGGACAATTGCTTTTTGCAACGGCGATGGATCATCACTAGAACTACTGTCCATGGCGATACTAGATTGTTTTGACATTTCGTTGGAGTTGGTAGAACGAGTCGAAACGATTTTGCCATTTTCATCACAATTTGATTCTGCAAAAAAAAAAAGAAAAACAAAGAAAATTTTTATATTTATTTACTTTTTATTTTTATTTTTATTTTTATTTATTTTTATGCCAAAATTTATAACTTCACCAATGAACCCACTGTCACTTGAAGGGTTTCAAGCCTTTTTCTTTTCACAGACTGCCAATGAACTTGACTGAAAAATATCAGAGGCAATCTTTCGCAAAATCTATTCCCTCTATGAGGATTTCTTTCGACGTTTTTCATCTTCTCACCTACCAAGAGCTCGAGCTCTTCAACTGCGTCAGAACAAGGTCGGGAGTAAAGCAAGGTGACCTCCTCAGCTTTCTTTTGGTATTGCTAAATTTGACTTGGTTACTTTTTTGACGGGGGGAATTAATTTCAACAGAATCAGCATCAAATGTATCCCAACGACAGAATGAAATGTATGTCGATACAGAATATCAGCAATGTCTCTTGTGAAATCAAAAATTCGAAAATAGTGATATTTGAATTGGAAATGAATTGAATTGTCCAATCACACGATATGTTGTGGAAATTCTTTTTTGAAAATGACGTGAACGCTGTGGAAACTTGCGAATCATTTTGACTTAGTTGACTTCGACCGTCAAAAAGCAGAAAATCTTGAATGAGCTACTCCGACATATTTGGTTGGAAAGTCCGTTCAGGGTCTTTCAATATTAAGACAGGGTATTGAAATAGAGGTGGTGGTGAATGCGTTCCCGGCAAGCCAACGGCAGCTCCGTCCCCTTATGTCCAAGGGGATCTCAAAAAGGAGCTGGCCTCCAGTTTGGCTGATGCGCGAGGGGTATCCTACCCAACCTCGTAAAATGTTCATGGTTCCACAAAAAAACAGCCTCGGATAACAACCGTCGACCCTACCAAACGAAAAAATGACAAAGATCAGCGAAACTTAAGGTTCCTTCTTAGCTGGGCTACGTATATCTGGCTGCAAAGCAGACAACAATGTCGTCTTTCACTTCATTGTGACAATTGAGACGAGGTCTTCCCCTTCCGCGCCTTTCGAGAACTTTCTCGAATACCTCGAATACTGATACTCGGAAGAAGACTAATTGACCGAAGATTTGCTGGATTGGAACCATCCTATTCTTTTTTAAGGAGAGGATGGACCACTGCCGTCTGCCATTGCCAACGCACTGGATAATATGCATTATTCAGCGCATTGTTGAACAACGTGGTGTATATGTCCACCGCTTCCAAAGGGAGGTATCGCAGCACAACATTGGGTATGCCGTCGACTCCTGCTGACTTCTTTTTCTTTATTTTGTAAAAGATGTCCTCGAGGTCCATCTCAGAAACGAACAGGGTGTTATCCCCGTTTCGCTGGGCGATGACAGCATTTGCAAGTCGGTCGCCATTGAACCTAGTGAAACCAGGATTCTCGGATCGCCAATGCGAGATCTCGTCTCTAAGATCGAAGTGCCCGACGAAGGCTCTGTTGCCGAGATTCGGGCGAATGCACTCATTCACCTTAAATACTTGCTCGAAAACAGCACCCACAGTCTCTACCTTCTCTTGAGCATCTTCCACTACAAAGTGGTCATCATCCAAAATGGCCTCATCTGGATCTATTCCTAGTGTTAGAAGTAAGTTTTTCTTCTCTGTCGTCCTTTGGAGTTTAATACTCTGAAGGTCAATTTGATCTTTTCTCCTTAAAATTTTATTTATTTCCGGAAACATACTCGGGTTGTTGGACTGTACTGTACAGCCCGAATTTTGTTGTTCCAGAAAAGAGATATAGATATTCTGTAATTTTCTTTTATTAACTGTTGGAGATTTTTGATCTGTGACTTCAGAGTTCTAATCTCTAAATCGTGTCGGTCAGTAAACCTCCTGTGCAAGAGTTCTGGTCTCGACAGAAGTCTACTTTTTTGTTTGTAGAGTGCGTCTAGTGTCGCGTTTGTGTACATGTTCGTTGGATTGCTTTGTCTATACTTAGGAATTGTCCTGTCCATTGTTTTACGGATTGCATCCTCCATACTTTGCAGGTATCCATCGATCTCAACGTTCGAAAGACTCCTGTTGCATGGCGGCGCAATACCGTTCGAACAAAGTTCCCTTGAGACGGCACCGGAAAAGCGCGGCCAACGTGGCAGTATGATGCAAAAGATTTAACAGTGGAACAGAAAAGCTAAAAAGTCCTTATTTGCAAAGAGCTGTTCCGCAACCCCGAATCAAAAATGAAACGATCTAGAAATCACTGCAAATAAATTCGAGGGCTTGAAGATTCTAAAAAAGCCGAATCAGTCTTATGGTGTCTTAAACAAGTACGAGCAGCATACCATTTTTTTTACACTTTTCCTTAGGCCGCGCTATGAACTTTGTGATCTCATACGAATCACAGGACCCCACCTGTCTTTTTCACAATAGTGGATTCGCCTCATCGGGTTGACCTCAGAACACGTCGGAAAGCTGCTCGATTTTGGATTATTCAATGTTTAAGGTCAACCTTTTACTGGTGTATTTGCATTTGTGTGTTTCAGAGCTTTTTTTAGCCTATTTTCTTCTTACCAGGTCCAACACAGAAACTACTGGGAAACCGCATTAAGCCATAGCTGAAGCTGGTGCTTTTGTTTCAATGAAAAATCACAACAGCACCTTTTAGTTAGTAGAAACTGTCCAGAGAAACTCTTTAGTTCCCAACCGTTCAATGGAGTGGATTGTATTTAATTTTCAAAACTTAAGCTTTCATTTCAGTCTGTATCAGCATCAAAGACATCACCCAAACATATGTGTATCTCAGACTCAAAGGTCAAACGTATTATTTAGCGTCCCTTTTTAACAGAGAAGAAAACAACAACAACAAAAACAAGTAAACCACCAAAATCCCATTGAATGAAACATTTTTCATAACACTAATGTGTGGTTTGATCCGCGAGACTTGATTTTTGTTTTCATAAAAATATTATAAAACAATTTTTTTGTCCGACAGTCTCACCTTTTCCCACACATGCAATGCCTTGCCGCCATTCCATTCCATGCCAATATGAAGTCAAATCCACTTTATTAACAGAAAAACTGAATTAAATTAAATATAACCACGAAGCACAAGAAAAGCAAAACGAGAAGAAAAAACACATCAGCAAATACGTTTTTTTTTTAATTTAATAAAATGCCTCACCAGCGGAACGTGAAATGGGCCACCATAAAGCCCTCTCCATCCTACTTTAACTGGTCCATGACCCATGCTCCACTGACATTTCAAACAACCGACCACCATACAACCCCACCGTCGTCGCGCGGCGCAAGGTGATTTTAATGGTTTTCGCCCAACCAACCCCCTCTCTAGAGATGGACAGGAAAAGAACTTGCTGACATTGGAACTCCCAATTGAAATCCATTATGAAACCAAGTTTTATACACTCGTATCTACGAACTACTGGCCGCACGATATTGGAGCACAAAAAATGAATACAGAATGAAAAAATAACAAAACCTAACCTCATCCTTTTGCGAATGTCGTCGTTCATATACAAAACATGTTTCAATAACAACAATATAGGCCGTCACCATCACCGTCACTGTCGTCGTGGTCATTCTTCCCATATCCCCCTAGTCTCTTATCCTTTGTCCAGCAACCCTTTCTTCTTCATATATGACCACCGGAAAGTTCTTGTCCTTTTTATTGCATCAAAACAAATATTATATCTATCTGGCTGTGTTTTTATGATCCTTTCAACCAGCGGAACGGAGGCATATCGCTAAATCAAGAACAGGACATATTTATAGCACTATTTCTTACTAACGCAATAAATGTTCACTTCGCCAGTAAAATATTTCGTCCCCTATTCTGTTTCTCTACGAGTTAAACACCTACCCTCCAAAGTCCAAAATCAATGTAAAGACACACACACAGGATGTACAAAGTTGCGGTCGCGGGGTTGGAAATAGTGTAAGTCGCCTTAATATAAAATTGCGAGGTCATAATTAGCTGTCGGATGAGTTTTTTGTTCGCCTTTTGCTCTACTCTCAGTACGGAACCAGTTTCACCAAGCACACCGTTTACAAAAGGAACCATCCTTCATGATAATGGTGTGCAGTACCACCTCCACTCTATTGTCCGTTTACTGCGTGTACCTACACTTTTCGCGTTGGGTTGGGAGAAGGAAGAAATATGCCAGTTAAACCGAAAACGGAACGACTACAATGACGACAGTACATGTTGGCCGTACGGCATGGCAGCAGGCTATAAAAGGAACTCTTAGTGGTGTTTTACGCGACAAATTCCCACCACGGAACAAGAGTGACCAATATTACGAGGTGGTTGGGGTCATCCCCCACGGCCGACTCACCGAGTCAAGTATGAGGCCTTTACAGTGTACACCTCGAGCGTGGACAATTCAAAGCACGCTCTTGTCTTCTCGGTTTGATCGTCGTCATCGTCGTCGTCGTTGTTGGTCTTTGCTCATCCTTAAATGTAAATGCGATAAATTCGGCCAAGAGTTAAGCATACACACGTTACTGCCTCCCAGCTATGTTCGTTCGTTTCTCTTGTCTCTGGGGTTCCAGGGTCATCGCATCATAAAACTTTCAGCAAGTTGTGAAAAATCTCTTAATAGTTGCTCCAGAGGTGGTCACAAGATGAAGGTGTGAGTGTGTATCCTTCTGATACAGTAGGCCATACTGACATTCGAAAGAAATATTTATACTCGACCCGAACCAACCAACCAACCGTTCTGACAAGCTCCTAGGTACACAAAATTTAATTTCGCGGTACCAAATAAATACAACGACTATGGTTCTTTTTTTAGTGCCTTCGGTTGACTCTTATTCTTAGATAGTCCAGTTCAGCATCCACAATGTTCACATACTTGAAATGCCAACACAAGAGTCGGTGAATTGTTAATACGTGGATGGTGCCACTAGTGGCCGGCGGCTAACAAGAAGGAACATAAAAATACAACAGGCTTGCATATCCCTGGAAATAATTAATAGACCAACTTCATATAGCCATGCAAAGACTGGTATAGTGTGCGGTTTAGTTTCTCTTGTCGGCTATATTTTTGGGATGAGAAACTTGTTGGGTGCGGTTTATTTTCGGTCCACTAGCGCGGGCATTGTAAGCGTGATTTATTGTTGTGACGCTTAAATTAGGAATATGACAAATTGTCTCATATTTTGGGGTTAGAAGTTATTGTAGTAAGTATAGTGGCGGTGGAGCTAGCAGATGCTTGGAGAGAGGCTACTTTTTTATGTCTGCTTTATAAAATTAACTATGTTCACCAAATTGCTCGGGCATTTCTCTCCTTCCTAGCCACTTTCAGTGGCAATAATTCTGACCATTTTCTGAACCATGGGAAGGAAGTTCCATGTATAAAAATTGAACCATTGCATCGAATTGTGTCTTTTTTTTAACAAACTCAATGCCCACATCATACAACTTTAAGACGATAATTATTCGAAATCTAGGTAAGGAAAAAATTAATTTTGAAAAACCCGAAAAGGCCATCAAAATCCGTGAGGCAGTAAGTAGTATTCATCTATTTCATTTGTATATTTGTCACATCGCAGAGATCCTGAAGTCAGTCACTTTTCTCCTTCACACTAGCTATCCACCCGTAAGGTATGCTCAACGGACCTGAACCGTCAATAGGTCTGCCAGCGTTCTCAGTGAGGGCTTCAATCAACAACTGGATCTGAGAAGAGTACAGCCGTAGATGACATGCCTCCATTGGATGCAGACAGACCAAACGTATGCTCCCCAAGGTAAATAAGAAGACTGCAACATTTTTGCTATCTCGTAGCAGAAAAGACTGTAGAAAGCTTATTAGCGTTGCCAGCGGGCACTTCTCTTTTGCCAAGCATTTAAATGTGTTAGGCTTAAGTGATACCACACTCTGTGAATCTTGTATAGAAAATGAGGACACCGCAGAGCACTTCCTCTGTGAATGTCCTGCATTTCCTCGCATGAGGTAACAGATACTCGGCGCAGACATTGTGAGAGCTGGTAACTTAGGCTCCTTATCATGGCAGCGTCTTTTGGCTTTTCTCCGAACATCTGGAAAGCTATATCAAATAGAAAGTTGCTATCTGGTAGTACAATGGACCGGTATTTAGGTCTGAGTGCTCCAGCTGGTATTTTAAAAACCTCCAGCAGAAAAAAAATGCTCAACGTACCAATATGTTTAATAAAAATAAATAGCTACTGTTCAGTCGCTAATATCGAAGTTGCATGTAACAATCTTTGGATGATACCTTTGACGATAATGGATTGGATGATTACTATCCATCAGTATTGAAAACACTAAATGCTATTATTTAAATTTTATGTATTTTGGTTACAAAAAAAATATGTTACAACTTTGTAGTTAAATTTTAATTTCACGAAAACACAAAAGGGAAAACTAGAACAGAAAACTGGCTTATCTTAGAAATTACCTACGAAAAAGAAATGGAAGATAAGAAAATCAAAGCATTAAAATGTTTATCACGAGATAAAGCGTTTCACCACCCGCCAACAATTTCACTTTTTCCCAATAACAAGACGTACGACAGCAGGACTTCAGGGAATGGAAATCGTGGTATTACTAGATTTCTACAATTTTGGGGCGGACAAGGAATCTTCCTTTGGGGCGGACAAGGAAACCCTGAGTCAATTGAAAAAGAAAAAAAAATACTTTGAGTGGTCTTTGGTGAAGACGAGGTGTGATGAAAAAGTTTCAACAACGAACTGTATGAGCTACCGCGACATGAGCATAGCTGGAAGAGTACGCATCGCGTTTATACGATGACTACGACATGTAGCGCGGATGGACAGAAACGCTCCGGATTGACGGGGTTTCAAAAACACACTGCAGGAAAGTCGGGACAGATTTCGTCTCAAGTGGCGCAGTCAAATGAAAGGGGATATATTGTTCGACATGAAGGGCAAAATTGGAGGGAACTCGCTTGGTTCATGCCCAATTTTAGACTGCTGTTATGCTTATGCCAAGAAAGTAAGTCTTCTTTTTACTTAACAACGACGTAGTTGATCCTGGGCACATTAAGAAAATAATTGTTGTAACTGGGCGAAACGCAGATATGGAGTTGAGATCAATTCTCTTTCATGTCTTTTTTAGGAATTTAATTCTTTTGCTGATTTTCCCTTGATTCATTTCAAAACAACTCTAGGGGCCGAATTACCGCATCAGTGATCGAGTGAGTGAGTGCAGTTTTTCTTGCAAAATTCACTTTAAATTACACATAATCAGTCTGCTGTTCATTTATTGATTTCAATTAGTTCAAATACTGACGAAAAGAATATAAAATGTTGATCGATAACGTGAGAAGTAATGCTAAGCTCACATAAATCAGTCACGTATTACTCGACCATGTGTGTGGTAGTTTGGCTCCAGGTTAAAAATAAAAACAATAACAATTTCTTCGTTATTGTTCTTTTCCGACCTCCCATGATTTCCGACTTATTTTAGATGACAGACAAAACGAAAAATTGTTGCATCTCATGCAAGAATATAAAAAAAATTTTTTGCTTTGAGGGAAATGCAAAATTCTGGCACACAAAACCTCGGGGATCATCGGGTCTAACAGTTTTCAGGGCTTAAAATTTCTACCGATTCGGAATGGTTAAGTTAGAAAACGCTTTTTATGGCTTTGAGATCAGTGGAAATGTACCGTATTATTTTGATATCGGAATTCGCATGGAAGTGGCAGACTTGCTAACTAACATGCATTTTGAAAACTTGTAAAGCAAAACATCAATTTTTTGTAAAGGCACCAAATTCGTACCAAATTCAACCAACTCCCAGCTGGCAGTTGTTTTACCAATTTTATTAATATTTTGAATATGCAAATATAATTGCCTGGTTACAATCTTTGTTTTGACTCGAAGATAGATATTTCTTACAACACCATCTACCTGTCTCAATTTTTCTATAGTTTTTCTTACAATTTTTGGATTTGAATTTTGAGCCTTATCAAAAAATACAACAAGTTATGAAAATTATCTTATTATTTTTTATTCTTAAAATATCACTAAAATTTGTTAATTGGCAGTCACAAGTTCACGAGGGCTAAATTTAAGGGGTAAAGTTCCGGTTTCAGGGTGAAAAATCCCTGGTTTTAATTTTTATCAAGAATTTTTTTTGTATATAAAAAGAGGAGATTCTGCTAATCTAGAGCACACAGACCTAATTACCAGTTCATTGGGTCGACAGGGTAGCAGCGTTCTTTTTTTTTTTTTTTTTTGTAGTGCAGTACATGGAAATAAGGTGTTGTAATTTCACATATAAACTCAAGGAGGGCGTCCTGATAAAACTGGGAGGCTGAAAGAAAAGTAGGTGACCAGAGGGGGATACGAAACCACGCGTCCGGCCCATACACAACACTCTACCACTGCACCACCGCCGCTTTTAAGTATGAGTTGCTTACTTTTGTTCGTACCTTTTGTACAATATTGAGGATACTTTTAACTGTTGTATAATTTTATCTTACAGAAATATTGAGGCATAAGCCGGTAACAGGCCATCCCTCAGAGCACCTTGGGAAAAATACGTTTTGTGGTGTTCACTATATCATGTCCGGGAATTATGTGAAATGAAAAACAATTAAAATTTAGGTCCCTATTATGAGTAGCGAATCGAAAGTTCGACTGGAAGCGAATGTTTTAGAGAAACTCATTTATTGGATTATTATCATTAAACTTCGTCCATTCTCTTATCTGACATACCTTAAACGTCGAAAAAAAAGTTTTCTACAAAGTTTTTGTTTCTACAACCTATAATACCGATATAAAATAAGCTCGCAAAAACATTCGCTTCCAATCGAACGTTCGATTCGCTACTCATAATAGGGACCTTAATTTAATAATTTTATCAAATCTTGCCCCAACGTTCTCTGATAATTGTTTCTTTTATTTAAAAACTGTTTGTGGCCATCTAAAGTGTAAAATGCTAAAATTCCGCCATTTTGTGTGAAGGAAACACTCTAAAAACTAGACGTATACGGGAGGAATTTTATATCCAGAAAATGTACACAAAGTTTGAAACAAATCTATCAAGTAGTTTTTAAATGGCAGTGAATAGGAACACCCGCTTTAAAAAAGCAGTTTTAAGAAATACGCGTTTGAAGTTTAATGCTCGCAGCTGTTAGAGTTTGAGGGCAGAAGATTGGTAAGATAATAGCTTCAAGTATTTTGTTTAGATCGTCTTAAAACTTAAGGGACATATTCTTTCAATGTTTCGACAAAAATATCGATTTTTGGAAATTGAAACCCCGAACTCCTCATTATTAACTGCAAGCTTCATTGGAAAACTCGATGGGTGGGATTTTAGATTATAGTTTAAATAGTAAAAGTGAGGTTGAGAATTTGTACTTACGTATCTGAAGATTTAAACAATACACAGCTTGCGAAGACATTATACACTAGCCAGCATTTTATCTGAAACAATAAAAAATATTGAAAATTATATTTTTTTGTGGAAATTTAGGTGGTGTGGTATTGAAAAGGCAATTTAATTTCTAATAATAAATGTTAATAAGTAAACCTGCCTGTGTTGTTTCTTCAATGGGAAGAAAGTTTTATACTTCAAAGCAAAACTACACAAACCAAAGCATGGAAAGGGTATAGTAACGAATGTGATTGCTACTTACATATATCTAAATACTTAACCCATAAAAAGTATCGTTCCTAAAAACGACGGAAGAAAGTTATCATAACTAAAAAAATTAATTACAACAAAAAGAGGAGCCTTATGCTAGTCTGGAGCACTCAGACCTAATTTCCGGTCCATTGTACTACCAGAGTATCAGCCTTACCTTTTTTGTGGTGCAGGAGATTGAAAATAAGGTGATGTAATTTCACATATAACCTCAAGACCAGCGCCCAGATGAAACTGGGAGGCTGAAAGCAAAAAAGATGCCCAGAGTGGGACTCGAACGCACGCGTCCAGCCAACCTACTGAACACTCTACCAATGCACCACGGCCGTAAACCATACCTGCATCGATAACAATCAGTTTCCTGTTAATTTGCAGTTACAAGCCAAGAAACATAATATTCAACCATTTTACTTCCATGTTTCCATCAGCTGTAAGCCCTCTATACCAGGTGTTCAAGCATCAATAAATAAATAACTGCTTGGCTAGACCCAGCTGTTTTCACTTAACTTCACAAAAATGTAATGACAGAATTATGTAAAGAAAATCATAGAACTAGTCGAAGAACTTCTTCTTTTCCATCGCTTCCTACTTAATTGCTTCACATTAGTGATCCGCTCGTAGGGTATACCGTATACCCCAATTTACGAATTTTTCGTAAAACTTCAAATTTACAAGAATCTAGAAGGAAAAATTATCTCTTTTCTATGATTCACCAGGAAAATGACTCAAATCCTCGAAATTTATATCAAAGAAGTAATTTCTAGTATTGGGTTTTTCGGTTCAGCTCAGTTCCTTTCACTGAATATCTTTGAAACTTCATTCAATGCCAGACTTAAGACTTCAAACACAAAACTTGAAAGACATAATAATTGAACTCGTCAACTCAGAATAAAATTGCATTTAACTATTCGAGAAGTAATTTGAGAGCTTCAACATCCATACAATATAAAAATCGTTGGTTGAAACTCAAGTCTAGCCTGTACAATTCGTTTGAAACTTATGGTAGTGAGTTTGAACAACTGATCAAATATAACAAATTCAACTTTGTTAGCGATTTGTGGTCCTCAGACATTGTAAAGATGAACACGTCGAACAACGTAGATGGATCACATGGCATGGTAAAGACATTTTTTTTTTGTTTTAAAGAGAAGGCTTATATGCTATCTGGAGAACTCAGACCTAATTACCGGTCCATTGTACTACCAGGGTAGCAGCTTTCCCTTTTTCCTGTGTTGCAGTAGTTGAAAATAAGGTGTTAGTTATTTCACATATAACCTCAAGGGCGGCGTCCATACGAAACTGGGAGGCTAAAAGAAAAGTAGATGCCCAGAGAAGTAGATACCCAGAAAAGTAGATGAAGAAAAGTAGATGAACACTTTACCACTGCAACACGATCGCCCTTGGTAAAGAGAGATACTCCAGAGACCGAGAGCTCTGTGGTGCCACCCTATTTACTTACATGTTTATTTTACGGAATAATCAACGCAGTATACACTTTGGCTAACAGATCTTCACTTTAAAAAGAGAAAAAATAGTATCCATTTTAATTAACTTGGCAAAGATTCTTTATCATGCAGACAAACAAACAAAAACAAAAAATACACAAGTGTGTGTTTTTGGCATGGTTACTTTTAACTAACTGCCATCTATTGAGCCTACATTCTTCTTTTTTCTTTGCAACGTGACGATCATCATGACCTTCCTGCTTCACACGTAAGGGTACGTCGCGTATCAAAAGAACAACGTTCCTAAATTTAAATACTTAGCTCTCAGAACTGGGATAGAGCTTCTGTAGCTTCTGTAACTTAGTCCAAAAAAATTGATGCCATCATGGCATCACGGAAAGTAAAACCACCGATGACATACGCAAGGGACAAACACCGTCAGAATATATAGCAGCAGTAAATCCACTGCAATCCTTGTGGTGGATTTCAAATTGTTGACTGACTCTAAGCAGACTCCCATTCGAATGGATAAAGTGAAAACAGCATCTAATTTGCATTGTATGCTTCGAACTCCCAACTCTTATGAAATAGCATTGCATGCTTAACATTACTGCATGGACTTTTTCTATTAGGTGTCTGATTATCAAATGTTTGAGTAGGTAATCTTCACCGCCACAAATGGGAACAGTGAGGAACCAATGAGAAACTTTATAAACTTCTTTATTTTTTGTCTTTTTGTGGATAGAAGCCAGCCATCTTACAAGCGCTTAGTGAAATCCTGAGCGTTGATTGCATTTGTTTTCCATACGAAAGCATTGTGATTTCGGGATCACAACTTTTTTACTTGTATCCTTTACTCTAGGAAGTGACTCGCTTGTGACATACCCATGGGTTAATGTTAAATTTAAAAAGGCAACTCTTCTGCTTTACTCCACAACTGCTAGACAATAAAAGCAATAGTAGATTATCCCTTTGAACAACTTAAGTATTCGTGAAGGCACCTTAAGTACGGAAAGATAGTCCAAGGGGAATTACCATGTGTCACTAAAAAACCCAATGCCATCACATGGTCTCTACCGATCCATAGGAAGTATAAAACAGACTTTAATTTCTGTTGTTCTTGATTCTATGCATTGCATTGTTTACTTCTTGTAGGACTTGGCCTATTCACTCAAAAACTATTCTTTGAGTTTTCCTATGACATTTGAAAGCTATTTCAGTAGTAAAATTTTTCTACAAATAAAGAGCCCCTACTAAAGGATACAAAAACCATTTTCTAAAGTGCTTACTATAAATACTCTCATAGCTTTCCAATATATGCCCAAATCTGACAGTCGACCAGCACACTTCTCCTAGGCAAGTTTGGTTGGTCTCTTAGGACCTATCGATTTTATAATATTGCACACCGCAAATACCTTGCCAAAACATTTTAGGTTAATAACGCTCCGCAGTGTTTACTTCTACTCCTCGTTCCAAGTCCTTTTCCATAAACACAAAATGTACAACAAAAAAAGAAGAAAATCATATTTAGTTGACATCGCTTTTGCAAACCGCTAAACCTACCTCCACCACCGATTCCACTCTGCTTCGAGGTCACTCAATTTCCAATGCAACCAACAACGTCCTCCTCCCTACATTCGAGGTTGCTCCATTATTTTTGTTTGGCGTGTAGTTGACATCGACGATATACGCGTGATGTACCACACTGGGATTCACTATAATCACCCACTCCCGAAAACGACCACGGCGACAACAAATCTAATTAGAAAACAACGTAGCACCAGCGCAGATTCTACCAACTCGAAAGCCCCCAAAAAAAGACGTCAAAACGAGGAAAATTGCAATGAGAAGAAGAAAAAAAATCGGAAAAACTGAAAAACTTCACACTGATTCTTTGCGAATTTTGTTTACTTGGCGCGTTGAGCCATTTGCTCAGCGTCAATTCTACAACCGATCAAATTATAACACACAAAAAATAATTCTCAACCAAAATTCATAATTAATTCGCATGTAGGTCACCAGCAGCACCAGGAACAGCGAATCAAAATGTAAACAAATTATTTTTCATTTCGCGAAACGAGTGACATAAGAAATTTGATATTGCTCTGCGTTTTGGGTTCGGCTGGATGTTGTGAATACTTTTATTTGATAGGCGGAACAATTGTTTACATTTCTAGTATAGTTATTTAACAAGAGGATCCGGGAAAAACACTTTATTTTTGATGAAAATTAAATATATTGGATTTTCTCAAGGCAGAACACAATAAATGAATGTACATTGGCAACAAAATTTATTACTTGAAGTTGTCTGCGGTTTGTGATTGGTTGATTTTGACATTTGACAGCTAGCCGATGTGAGAACCGCATATGGGAAAACGGTTGTGAGCTGAAATAAATTTTAGAAAACTGCTGGAAATTAGGGGACTGCCAGGCTAATGTTTTTTTTTTTTGAAGAATATTCACTCTACTCACATCTGATTGCTAAAACTCGCTGTGTTTTATTGGGAATCTATACTCACTTTTGCAAGACATCGCACATGGTAAAACAATAACGATTAGTAAACAACGATAGTGAACAAAAATAAGTCAGTGCTCAGAAGTGAACAACAGGGATGGCTGGTAAATTAAATTTATGGAATAAAGTTGCATTAGTGAGTACAGCGTTCTATTGAGACTTGTAAGGAAGATGACTATTGCCAACAAAACACGGTCAATAGCCGTCGAAATTGAATGTTTCTAGCTCTAAGATCAACAAAACCAGCAAGGAAATTCTCGGTTTACGTTTTCATCAGCCTGCGTTTGAAGCGCACTTCTATTTTGAGTGACATAACAAAAAATTGAAAACTTTACCTCAAACCAACGCATGTTGAACGAAGGAACATCAATGCTCTTGTCTTAAAAGCCTTTTAAGCCTATAATCTTATAAACCTTTTTTGGGCGTGAATTTTGCAGGTAATGCAAGCAGCTGACTAAAAGAAGTTAATCACTCACAATAGCCCTAGTGCTGTCATAAGGCTTATTACGGCTATAGCACTCTATAAGCTCGTAAATAGTGTAACGTGAACCTAACATTTTATACCAATTTCCTAATCGAAAAACGTTCAACCGAAAACACAACTGGCAACACTTTAATGGAATGGTATAAATGACAGGCGTTGCTTGTAAGCCAGTGTGTGTGAGTGTAGAGAGACAGACAGACAGAGAGTAGACAGCAAATGTGGCGACAATGTAGAAGTTACTGGAGAGTTCTAGATGGCGTGTCATTCGATATAAATAGCCCGCCCGAGGCAACCAGAAGTCAGTTTGGTTTATAGAGTGATAAAGTTAAGAGTAAATACAAGTGATAGTCCCAAAGTCGAGTTGAGATCGAATTAAGCATATATACTGAATAAAAGTGATAGAATTAAAGTAAAAAGTGAAGTTTTATTTTTCGAACTAAGCGCACGTTACATTGGTGTCAGAAGTGTAAATAAAACTTATTTGACTAGTAAAGTGTAAAAAAAAGTAAAAAAAAAAGAAAAATAATAATTATATACAGTGAAAATGGGTAAGTTCTTAGAAGAGCTCAACTGCATTGAGCTTAAAAGTGAGTTAGGTAAGCGAAATCTTTCTAGAGCGGGATCGAAAAATGAGCTCGTCCTGCGCTTGCGCAATCACTTGGAACAGCAAGGGGAAGACGTAAACACTTTTGTTTTTGAAACAGAAGTGGAGGAAGAGGAAGCAAGTGAAAGTGTAGATTTTTCTAGTATAATGAAGCTTTTATTAGAACAAAAGACAGAACAGCAGAAGGTTCTCGGACGTCTGGAAGAACAACGAAACGATCAAAAGAAGGAACAGCAGAATGTTCTGGAACAACTGGAAGCACAACGAAACGAACAAAAGAAGCTGATTGAAGAGCAACGAAGCGAGCAAAAGAAAGAACAGCAGAATGTTCTCGAACAACTGGAAGCACAACGAAACGAACAAAAGAAGGAACAACAGAATATTCTCGAAAGACTTGAGGCGCAACAGAATGTTTTGGAAGGTCAGAAAAACATTCTAGAAGGTAAATTGGGTAACATTGAGAAAAATGTTTGTGCCCTAGACGAACGCGTTGAAGGTGTGGAGAAACAGCTTTCTGTTGTAGAGAATCGTTTCGAAATCGTAGAAACCCGATGTGATAAACAGTTTTCTGTTCTGACCAAGGAATTGGACCAGATCCGGAAAATCAAAATTCGAGAGTCTGCTGGGGAGTTTGTAAAGAAAAAGGAGATGAAACCCCCAACATTTGATGGACAGTCTTCTTGGCCAGTCTACAAGAGACAATTTGAGGCAGCCGCGACAACAAATGGCTGGGATGACGAAGACAAGTACATTGCACTGACTCTTGCTCTTAGAGGACCAGCAGCTGAATTACTTCAAACAGTTCCAGCTGGTAAGAGCGGCGATTTCAGTTCTCTCGTGGCAGCTATAGATAAACGCTTTGGAGATAGCCACTTTAAAGAAGTCTTCCGAGTCCAACTCAATAACAGAGTCCAGAAAAGGGGTGAAAGTCTACAGCAGCTCCAAGCAGACGTCGAAAGACTGGTTCACCTGGCATACCCGGATGCTGGAGAAGAAATCATCAACCAGCTCGCTGTTGAGTCCTTCGTTCGTGCCATTTCCGATATACATCTTCAGAGGTCTGTGCGAACTGCTAGAACACGTACTCTTTCCGAAACTTTAGCATTCGCATTGACAATTGAAGCAGCAGAACAGGCTTCTCAGGGAGTACATCGACTTAGAGAGGCCATAGTCGAAGAATGCTCGTGCCAAAGAGCTGAAATACAAAAGAACCGGAGCGGACTAGCAAGATGTTGGAACTGCAACAGGACCGGGCACTTACAGCGTCAATGCCGACTACCACCAAACAAAGCAGGTTGTCAACATTGTGGAAGCAAGAGATCCAACCCAGAGCAAGGTAACAACAACACCAGCGTTGCCTATCAGCCCGTTTCCCATCAGGGAAACGAGTAAGAACCAACTTCGAGGGGCAGAGGCTGGTTTCTTGTATCGATGGCCCCAGAACCACCATCCAGGTCTCTCAGACCAAACGAGACAACAAAAGTCTGACTGTGGAGACTACTATTAACGGGAACAAACATGTGGCTACCATCGACACCGGTGCCACAGCCTCCATAGTACGTCGAGACCTGGTAAAGACGACGTGGCTTCATAACACCAATAGCTACCGTCTAAGAACCGCAACGGGAGAAGCAGCAAGAGTATATGGAGAAGTGTGTCTTAAGATCCGACTGGCCGACCTAGTGTTTACTCATCAATTCCTGGTGGCAGATATATGTGACGAGTGCATCATTGGAATCGACTTTATGAAACAGCACGGAGTTATTTTGGACATCGGTAATCAGGTTTTGAAGTACCAAAATAAGGAACTTCCAATGACTTATTCGAACGAAAATACATCGACACTGAGAACTGTCATCAGGGAAGATCTTATTCTGCCTCCTTCTTCTGAAGTGTTCGTTTGGACAAAACTGGAAGGTGAGTTTGGAAGCCTTCGATACCTCATGGTGGAACCAGACCCAGAGTGTTCCTCCCAAAGCGTCATCATTGGGAAAACACTGGTAGCACCGAAGAACAAAATGGTCCCCGTACGATTACTAAACACCAGACCGTACGATGTAAGGTTGAAGAAAGGAGAAGTCGTTGGACGTTGCGAATCGGTTGCAGCAATTACGAAGATCACAGACGAAGCTCCGAGAAAACCTATAACTCCGGAGGAGCTCGAAACCATCAGAGCAAAAATACTGAATTCATCCAACCTTGATCACCAACAAACAAGGATGGCTGAAAGTCTCCTACAAGAGTACACTGATATCTTCGCATCGCAAAAGGGGCAATATGGTAGGACACAGTTGGTGCAGCATCGCATCAACACAGGAGATGCAAGACCGATTCGTCAACCTGCAAGACGCCTTCCACTGGCCAAACAAGGTGAGGTTGAGGACATGATAACAGCAATGAAGATGGATGGTCTTATCGAAAATTCCAAAAGTCCTTGGGCGTCACCAGTGGTGCTAGTGAAAAAGAAAGACGGAAGCACTCGTTTTTGTGTGGACTACCGAAGGCTGAATGATGTGACTAAGAAGGACAGCTATCCCCTGCCGAGAATCAGTGATACCCTGGATGCCATGGAGGGAGCGCAGTGGTTCTCGACGCTGGACTTGAAGAGCGGATATTGGCAAGTTGACATCCACCCTGATGATCGGGAAAAGACGGCGTTTTCTACAGGTAATGGGCTCTGGCAGTTTAAAGTTATGCCGTTTGGGTTATGTAACGCTCCGGCAACATTCGAGCGTTTGATGGAGTGCGTTCTTCAAGGACTGACGTGGAAAGCTTGCCTAGTCTACTTGGACGATGTCATTGTTTACGGGAAAACATTTGACCAACATTGTAAGAACCTTAAAGCCGTGTTTCAGAGACTTCGAGAGGCTAACCTTAAACTGAATCCAGAAAAATGTGCACTTTTCAAAACCGAAGTCAAGTATTTGGGACACATCATCTCATCCCAAGGAGTAAAGACTGATCCTGAAAAAGTTGACTCCGTCAAAAATTGGCCAACACCACAGGACAAACATCAACTCCGAAGCTTTCTGGGACTTGCCACATATTACCGACGTTTCGTTAAGAACTTCGCTGGAGTTGCAAAGAGTTTGCATCAGCTCACCGAAAAGGGGAAGCAGTTTAAATGGTCAGGTGAGTGTGAGAAATCTTTCCAGGAACTCAAATACCGCCTCTGTAACGCTCCAGTGCTGGCACATCCAACACCTGGCAAAACATTCATCGTCGACGCAGATGCAAGCAACGTTGGAATCGGGGCGGTACTATCCCAAGTGCATGATGGCGAAGAGAAAGTGGTGGCATACTACAGCAAGGTCCTATCAAAACCCGAAAGGAACTACTGCGTGACCAGAAGGGAGCTGCTAGCTCTTATCTTGGCAACAAAGCACTTCCATAAGTACATCTATGGACAGAAATTCCTTCTGCGGACAGACCACGGTGCTCTGAGCTGGCTGTTGAACTTCAAAAATCCAGAAGGTCAAGTCGCAAGGTGGATAGAAAGATTGCAGACCTATGACTACCAGATCCAACACCGCAGAGGAAAGCTGCACTCAAACGCCGATGCATTATCACGAAGACCTTGCAAAGTGGATTGCAAGCATTGCAAGCGGCAAGAAGACAAAGAAATCATTACCGCTCAGCGACTAAGAGCTGACCCCATAAGCGGATGGAGCAATGAGGAAGTGAGGACTGCTCAACAGGAAGATCCAGATATCGAACCCATTCTCGCATGGAAAGAAAATGAAGAGAAACCGGAATGGGGAGACATTTCTGACAGGAGTCCAGTTCTCAAAGCCTATTGGGCACAGTGGGACTCACTATATGTGCAAGAAGGTGTCCTCAGGCGAAGATGGGAATCCGCTGACGGTAAGTCATATGTGATGCAACTGATCGTACCGCAATCGAAAGTAAGTGAAGTTCTTCGGGAGATGCACGACGGACCTTCTGGAGGTCACCTGGGAGTTAATAAAACACTGGAGAAGGTGCGACATCGGTTCTACTGGTTACATGCTAGAGATGACGTGGAGAAGTGGTGCCGAACATGTGACAAGTGTGCTGCAACCAAAGGACCTGGTAGGAAGATTCAAGGTAAGATGCATCAGTACAACGTTGGATCGCCTTTTGAGAGGATTGCAGTAGATGTGGCTGGGCCTTTTCCAGAGACCAACGCTGGAAACAAGTACATTCTGGTCGTGATGGACTATTTTAGTAAGTGGCCTGAGGCGTATGCCATCCCAAATCAAGAAGCCAAAACGGTGGTCGACCAGATTGTGTTTAACTGGGTGAGTAGGTTTGGCGTGCCTATGGAACTCCATTCCGACCAAGGGAGGAACTTTGAGTCAAACATCTTCCAAGGAGTGTGCGGACTACTAGGCATTAAGAAGACAAGAACCACACCGCTTCACCCACAATCTGATGGGATGGTTGAAAGATTCAACCGAACCTTGAAAGAACACCTCACCAAGGTCGTAGGCGACTACCAAAGAGATTGGGATAGGCACGTACCGCTATTCTTGATGGCCTATAGAAGTGCAGTACATAGCTCGACAGGACAAACACCATCTGACATCCTGTTCGGGAAAACCATGCGGCTGCCCAGCGAACTTAAATTTGGATGCCCCACCGAGGAGCCACAGGACACAAACGAGTATGTGGACGACCTCAAGGAGAGACTCGCTGACATCCATAAAAGAACAAGGGAACGGATGAAAGCCTACAGCGACCGGATGAAGACACGGTACGACACAAAAGCGACAACGGCAGGATTCCAAGCAGGAGATCGTGTGTGGCTTTATAATCCTCATCGTCAAAAGGGATTGTCACCGAAACTTCAGCAGAACTGGGAAGGTCCTTATACTGTTGTCACGAGGATTAACGACGTGGTCTACCGCATCCAAAGAGGACTAAGAGGCAAGTTAAAAGTAGTGCATTGTGACCGGCTGCATCGATATAGTGGGGAGGCCGCAAATGAAATTATTCGGGACGAACAATCCTAAGGAGGGGGCAGTGTAACGTGAACCTAACATTTTATACCAATTTCCTAATCGAAAAACGTTCAACCGAAAACACAACTGGCAACACTTTAATGGAATGGTATAAATGACAGGCGTTGCTTGTAAGCCAGTGTGTGTGAGTGTAGAGAGACAGACAGACAGAGAGTAGACAGCAAATGTGGCGACAATGTAGAAGTTACTGGAGAGTTCTAGATGGCGTGTCATTCGATATAAATAGCCCGCCCGAGGCAACCAGAAGTCAGTTTGGTTTATAGAGTGATAAAGTTAAGAGTAAATACAAGTGATAGTCCCAAAGTCGAGTTGAGATCGAATTAAGCATATATACTGAATAAAAGTGATAGAATTAAAGTAAAAAGTGAAGTTTTATTTTTCGAACTAAGCGCACGTTACAATAGTTTCAAATTTGAATCTTGAAGATTTTTGTCAGCCCGTACCCACTTATTAATTTTTCTGTTCAATTTTTTGCAAGTTTATCTTCAATCAGAAGGGATCTTTACATTGCTGGATTAATAAGTAAGCAGAGCCAACAATAGCTCACTGATAGGTCTCAGGTTTAACAAAATTTTTAAGTAAAAAATAATTCATGGGAAATTTATTAAGGTCTGGCTGTTTCCACCATTTAATTGATTCTAATTTGATATGCACATTGATTAAAGCCCTTGAATTTTCAACAAATTCAAAAATATAATTTTATATGTGCCCGCCCGGCACTACGTCTTTATCAAGTTCATAGCATTTAAAGCCACGAAGCAGTTGAATAATGTAAAACAGGACTGAAATCACTTATGGCGACCATAAACAATTGAAAAGAGACAGAGATCACCTTAAGCGATTCAATCCCCGATCTATTTAAATATTTAACACTTTATTGATATCTAGATATATCTGTTCTTATACACAAATCTAAGAAACAAGTTTCTGTTGAGAAATCATAAATAATCCTACGAAAATGCATAAAGGATTTGTACCACGAAACATTACTTGCATCCAGCCTCCATATAGCTTTCCAACATTAGATACTACCCTACGAACTAAATAATATGTATTTTGTATTGTTTTGTGTTGCACACATTTGCAGCTTTGACATTTTATTTAGCTTCCTTCTTTTAGATGATCGGCTTCTTAAAGATGCTTTCTTCTTCATCCTTTCCAAAAACATCTGAAAGCTTTTTTGGTGATGATGCATTCATTTGTCGGGCATTCATGTGGGAGCTCTAAAATATATATATCAACACATAAATAAATTGATCCATTAATTTAAACACCAATTGCAAATGCATTCTCTCCATCTACGAAAATCAAACTTTAAAGTACCAACAACAAATGAAACCCCATTAACGAATAATAAAACGAAATCTACCAAAAAAATAAATAATAAAATTTATTTGTTTTATTAAAATTATTATTTATATGATAAGTTATAAAACATTCTCAAATGAGCACTTACAAAAACAAATTTAAATTAATTATGTGCGATTTATGTTTAATTTAAAACGAGACAAAACAGAACGAAAACGTATTAAAAAAGAAGCTTTTATCTTGGTGTGTGTTTTTTAATCTATACACTGAATAGATAATATTATTGGAATAACATCAATCACATAATTGCGTAAAATTTTACAAGATAATTATTTTTATTACTCTAAGTAAATGTTAAACAAAAATTTTACCGATTAACTGCTGTAAGGAATTTCTGAAATTGAAAAAAACAAGTGATTTGATTCAAAAATTTTGTAGTAAAATCATAAAGTTTGCCAATTTGATGCAAATAAAGCAGACAAGATAATAGTGCGTGCGTGGCATGGGTCACAATGTACGCGAAGCAGTAAAACCATTATTCCAAGCATTAAAAAAAAAAAACAAATGGGCTTTGTAAGAAGCAGCTCGAAATAATATAACATAGAATTTGCTGCCTAGATCTTAAATAATTGCCTTGAACAGGTACATATTTATGTAGGAACTGGGAATATTTGAATATTTTAAATTACAATACAAAGCCAAACCGAGGTAAAGGTTCAAAGCACACGGGGCCTGTTATGCTAATCGATTCTATAATAAAAGTATTTGAATCTTTCCTCCGTAATTCTTAAAAACTTGGAAGTAAATGGGAGACTTGACCCAAAGCAGTTGGAAGAATACAAAATTGATTACTCTTATAACTTATGGGTACTTATTGGCATTCAAAAGTCGAGCCAAAGTAACTGTCGAATGATAAAGTAAAATAGTTGCACAATTCGCAATTATTTCAAAAATATCTACTACTTTTTTGCCATGTTGCTGTACAAAGCGTTGCGGTTTTGTTTGATATTTTTAGTTTTACCGGTACTCATCGTTAATGCATTATAAGAACTTCCCATTTTAGTAGGCTTCCTTATGAAGTACATATTTACACATAATCCTGTATACTGTAAATGAAACGCTGGCTGATTTTTACTGAAACGATTCTTAGGTCAAACTCGAGTCGTGAATACAGTGTGAAAGGGAATGTGTTTGAATACTGTAAAAGTTAGCTAAATGGTTTGAGTGGCTCTTGAAATGAGCTACTTGATGCAGCTTCCTGCTCTATACTACCATCAGGAAGCTGGTAGTATAGAAGCTGTGCAATTTAGTTTTAGGCTGTATTTAGAAATTAAAAGGAAAGAATATAATAATAACAAAAACAATGGCACATATTCGTTTACACTCTGGCGTATGCGTACTATGCTTTTACACTGTGGCAATTTAAAAATATGGAATTTATATGCAAAGTTTAATTTCCTTCGTTGTTGCCAAAAGAAAAAAAAAGTCCAATTCTGATAAACATTACTTTTGAAATAAATAAAATAAAAGAAATAGGGCGGCGCAACAGAGCGAGGTGCCCCAGGGCCTAGCGCATTTCTAACAACCATGCCTTATATGGGAACGAACGGCTAATCGAGAAAGTGCTTTTCATGGCAATGAATTCACTATCGGAGGACTTACCAATTCCTCGCGAGAGGCGATACCCGTGGAAAAACATTTTTGCCTCTGTTGGGATTCGAACCACGAACCACGGGGTTAACACAGCAGGCAGACATGCAAACCATTATTTCACGGGTCCGTTGAAATAGAAACTCTTTAAGTGTAGAAGAAAGGAAACTAAAAATATTTTTCAAGACTCTATGTAAAGTGGTTAATGGAAGCAGCTGCGATCTTTTCAGGTGATATTTACGATTTTGATTCCAGAGAATTTCAAGAAATTGGAGGCATAAAATTGATAGTCCAAAGTAAAATAAAAAGAATTCCAATAAACCAAAGTGGGGACTAAAATCTGCCGCTTGTGCCTACTTTTTATAAAATATGATTTTTGTTTGCATTTCCAGACGAAAGGAAGTTAAGATTTTTTTTTAAGTATGCCCCAAATGAGCTTGACCCTGACCGACCTCCAGATGTTAAGTTAAAATTTTTGCTATTTAGTACTACGGCAGTACGGCAACGGTAAACTTGACATCTTTACAGTGATGTGTGTGTGTAGTGATCAAACAAAAACACCATAATCTTTTTTTTAATTTGCTATGAACGACAGTGAAATAAACATAGAAGGTTTGCAAACACCCAACTGTAATAGCCGCAAAACAAACGGAGACTAGGGTGAGGACTTCTTTAACAATTGGAGTAGTTATTCAAAGTGCACATATGCCGCAGCTGTTTCGTTTGGTAAAGTAAAGTACTCGCTTTTTGAATAATTTCGATGTGAGTTAAAAAAAAAATAGTCTGACTGCAAAAATAGTACTTTTATTGATTTTTGTTATATTTAAGGAAAACGGCTTTAAGGAACTCCCAAGCTAAAGCGTTTTTAAAGTGGTGGCAGCGGCAATTGCAGTTGACAAAATTAAGTTATTATCGACAAATGAGAGTTCTCACGAAAAGAAAAGGACGAAGCGTTTTCATACATTCGAACTGTCACGACGGCTACAATGATAACAACAGGGCCAGCGTTTCTATCGCTGCCACAACTGAAAAAACTCTTGGGTTTGGTAGAACTTTTATATGAAAGAAAACAAACAAGAAGAAAAATAAATAAATAAATAAGGTGTCACAACAGCGAGGAGCCCCAGGGTCTAGCGCATTTCTCACAACTATGCTTTGTGGGGGATTGGAGGGGACCAAACATTTTCTGCTGGTTTCGAACGGCCAATCGAGAAATTTCTTTTCAATGCAGTGAATACCTACTAACGGAGGACTTTGCCTATTCTTCACGAAACGCGATACCGGTAGGAAAAACCTCGAATCAGTTGCTTAGTAGCAGACATGTTAACGATCGGTTACCACAAAGAAAACAAACAGATTTCACAAAATACCTTCAAAACTAACGAAAACAGATATGTTAAAGCAAAATTAAAATAAAACTGGGTGAAACTGAGCGACTTCATTTCCTTCATTTCAGACGTACGACACGATGCATACCGTTCCGACTATTATAATTATTAAGCTCTGAATAGACAAACGTGACCACTTTATCACTCGGTAATTATAACCAATTCATTGCTTTTTTAGAGCAGTCCTCATAAAAAATATGAACTGAATGGGCAGCTTGCATATTTGCAAACTGGTAAACAAAATTAGTTGGACTTACTTAAAACTCTCTTTGGTTTGCGTAAAATATTTATTTTTTTAGTACCTTAACAAGTTCTTTTTTATCACAATTAGTTTTCAACTGTTTTTTAAGACAAAAACAATATTGAGGCAGGATCAATGTTTTAGTTGTTTTTAGATTGGTGGAAACCCAATAAATAACGCCACCGGTTGCCAAAAGTCTGAAATAACAATCAAGAAAGGTTCTTGTAGTAAAACAGTAAAACTGACAAGTTTATGGACTGTGATAGACATTTTCCAAACCATGCACACTTATCACTGGAAACAAATTTGGGTTCTTTCAGGGAGCATCCACACACTGTTTTCTGATTTGGTTTCTCCTTAATCAAATACTTTCGACACAAATGTTTATAGACTTGAGAAATTTTATTTCAATTCAATTAGTAGGCTGGGGAGCACGCAATGTGTTTTGTAAAAATTTAATTTTTATATACATAATAACTGTACGGGTAAAACACAACTTAATTTAAGACAAATTAAATTAAAAACAACAATTAATATAGCCACATGCAACTAAATCTATAAACTTAACAAAAAATAAACTAAATACTAGGTACACAAATGCGTTGAATCTTTGCTATAGTTTCTTAAAACGAAATGAAGCCAATACCAAAATAGCACGAGTACTCGATTCATAGCGAATAGTGTGCGTTTAGTTTAATTTCAAATTCTAATGCCAATGTCTTTGTTTTTTTTAATTTTGTGTTTGGGGTGTTTTACCTGGTTAGACCAGTCCCCAGTTGGTGTGGTCGCTCGATAGAATTTTGAACTGGTCTTGTTGAAAATCGGCAAAAGTTCATTTGCTTCATCAGACAGCGCCTAATTGAATTCACAAATTGAAAAAAAATAAAAAGCAATCCAAAAACTTTTGCACTTACCTTGAGGTAGATTATGGCATCAGTTCCATAGCCTTCACAGGAAAGGAGTACGATATCACCATGGAAGTATCTCGCATAGAGTCTTGAGAGTGGCAACCCATACCCATACCCAGCTAGCGGTACTGTGTGCAAATCTGACTTCGACGGCTGGGGTGCTGTACTGTACATATATTTGAACAGTTGGTCCGTTTGTGAGCGGGGAATGCCACCTCCTTGATCGGAGATCTAAAAGAAACAATCATTGATGTCATTTCAGCTTTGGTTTTTGTTCATGAAGCTGAGATTTGGTGTATTTAGATGAAATAAGACAAAAATTTATAAAAAGCAGAACTAAAGATCATGGCATTTGGTGCCTTCTCTCCATTACTGTTCAAAATAATTCTCGCAGTTTGTTTTAAATTCGCTTAAATGTAGAAAACAATGTTTGGTGACTAAGACCCAGCATTTTCTTACCTTTACACAAATATCCTCCTTCCCTCGAACTAGAACAACTTGTATCGGCGGAAGTTGGTTATCATGATCGTGATATTCGAGAACTGCTCTCATCGCATTCTTAAAAAGTTCAAAAAGCATGTGATACAAATGAGATGGCACATAAACTGTCCTAATGGGCAGGTTCTTCTCTGTTTCATTGTATTCCCGTATCACAAGTTCAGGACTAGCCAAGTAATATTGATCACAGAGGAATTTTGCATTTTCGTAGGCATCCTGAACGACTGCATTTAGTTCACAAGCAGGATCTAGGCATCCAATGTGTCGACCTTGCTCATTTGGAAATTGTTGCCCAAAGAGTAAAGCTATAAATGGCAAATAAACAAACAAAAACTTACACTCCAAGCTAAATCAAACTTAGTTCGACTTACTATGCTGGTTGATAAGCATTCGAATACTAATGCGGGACATGTAGAGTCGATCTAGGAAATACTGAATTGATGTCTCAATAGCTGGTTCTACAGAACCTCCTTGACATTCTTTTAGTTCGATAACACCTTGTGCCATCGTTTGGACCACATCTGAATGTCGATTCCGAATTTGAACAAGTGTGCTCACAAACCTGCAAATACACAACATTTACATTTGGTGGTTCTAGAGATTTTTTTTTAGTACTTACTTTTCAAGATTTTTATGTGTCGGTTCGGAACGTTCAAATTCTAGAACTTCTTCAAAACTACGAGCATACCATTGACTGACCTCACCAACTGACCGCGTTCCAAGAAGGTTTTCTGGAAGCAATGCAATTTCTTTCATAATATTGGCCAGGCGAACAGGCAGTTCTTTCCGTAGAAAAACAAACGACTGTCTTTCACATGCATTTTGACCTAGAAACAAAAAATTATCGACTTATAGATTAATCATTCAATATGAATTCATAACGAAAGTGAAATTCTAATGATAAATACGAAACGAGAACAAGCAGAAATTATTACTATACGCGATAAGGGAACCCCAAACATAGAAATTCAAGTGGCAAGGATTTGCGTCATCATCTTCCAACATGACAGTTTTGATGTTTAGGTATTGATTACATTGTTTTTAAAGGAAATTGAAAAAAGAAAAACGAGGAAATGAGTTCCTACACAAAGATGTTTGTTCCTGATTGACAGGCTATATTGTTTAATGGACATACAAGGCTTATCACGCCATTTAAAAAAAAAATGAATTTATTTTGAAAGACAATATCTTTTCGTGTTTGAACAACATTATAAACAGAAGTTCATATACATAGTTGTTATAATTGGAATACTCAAGGTTTTCATTGTGCAGGCACGTTTGTTAGCACGTGTTTACTTAGGCTTATCACTGGAAAAATATTAGAGTACTTTATAAACTGGGACAAATACGTAGATCTGTTTATCGACCTATATAAACTAAAATTTTCGAATAATACGAGGTTCAACCACCTTGGGATTGCTACGTTTGAAATCCTTTGCTTTGATCGACTTCGACGTCTGGAATTTTAATCTAATGTGACAAATAGCTAGCTTAATTCGTGTTGTAGTCGATGCTGATTTAAGCAGGTAACCTTGTTGGTTTCAGTCAACCTACAAAATATCCCAGAGCAGTCACACTCTAATTTGTTTCATTTTACTTTGACTACGAGCACTGTGATATCCAAGGGATTAGCGGTTTTAGCACTTTCCCCAAACTGATCCACTTGTGGGATATGACACATTCACAAACTTAGCTTTGCAGTAAGATTCATTACTTGAGTTTTTAAATAATCTCACTCCAATGTCTGTTTTTTGAATTAAAGTAAACTCATCATGGTATGCTATGTTACGGAGGAATACATTCTCCATTGTTTTTGTACCAACGTTACGTCACTTTTACATTACTTCATTTAGACTCAATTAATATGGATTATGTTACGTTGCAATTATGTCCCATCACAAAGTCACTGTTGCTTTTATCACTAAGTACTTGAGTTTTTCAAAAAGAAACAATAATAATAAAAACATGGAAAACTGAAACAGAAGTCCTGAAAACTCATATGATTACGTTACGCAACACAGTTGCTTAACAAAATGAAATCATTTTGATTACATTTCAAATTATGACAGACGAGGTGTTGTTCTTTTACAGTTCTGAAAAATTGAATAGTGATAATTAAAAACCAAACCTTAACTTCTCTTGTCGCTGTTTTCCTATTTGTTTACATTGTTGTTTTTGCAACATTAAATTTATCAGTGAGTAACAGTAAAGCTAAACTCTTGAGTAGTATTAGTATAACTATGTGCATAATAGGAGTTAAAAAACTGAAGTTGATACTGTGGTAGTTTTTCATGGCTTTCAAAAAAGATGAATTTCTGAACTTCTAGAGTAACAGGATTGTGCTTGTGAGGTTTGACCTCTCTTTATTATTTTTGTTTATTGTTCCGATGTTCTGAACAATTCCGATTTGTACTCCAATGTATAAAAATTGAGATTACTCTCATCTTACTTACTTAGGTGGGCATTACTATTCGGGGTGAATCTGGGCCTCAACCAACATCCATATAACGACTTCGGTTTCGGGCGAGCTCTCTCCAGAATCGCACTCCAAGTCGGTTGAAGTCTTCATCCACTTGGTTGCGCCGCGCCACCTAAGACAAGGTCTTCCCCTTCCGCGATTTCCCTGCAATGTGCTTTCGAAAACCAGTCGAGCCGGAGCGTTTGGGTCCATCCGCTCTACATGACCCAACCATCACAGCCTCGCGATGCGTACTCTTCTGGCTATGCCCATGTCGCGGTACAGCTCATACAGCTCGTTGTTGTATCTTTTTCTCCACACATTGTCTTCGCATACGGGACCAAATATCATTCGGACAATTTTTCTTGCGAAACGACCAAGGGTTTCCTCATCCGCTTTCGATAAAGTCCATGCTTCCGCGCCGTAAAGCAGGACTGGGATGATCAAGGTCTTATACAAGGTCACCTTGGTTTTTCTAGAGAGGGGTTTGTTTCTCAATTGCCTTCTTAACTCAAAGAAACAACTGTTGGCAAGAATTATTCTCCGAATATAGAATAGTGATATATAGAATATATCTCCGCACTGATGTTGTTGTCCATGTCTAGGTAGACGAAGTCCTGTACTACCTCGAAGTTATGTCTAACTATTGTGACGTATTGTCCAATTTGTCGATGTTCTGTGTCCTTGTTCGACGACAACATATACTTCGTTTTGCCCTCATTAACCATCAAACCCATTTTTGCCCTTCTGTTTGAACACCCACAAAAGCACCTATGACATCACGCTTTTTTCTTCCCATTACGTCAATATCTTCTCCGTAGGCAACTTATTATTATACAAACTTTTGAAAAATTTTTCCTCTGGTGTTGACGTTTGAGTTTTGTACAATCTTTTCAAGTATGATGTTGAAGAAATCGCATGACAGTTTGTCGCCTTGCCTAAAGCCTTTTTCGACATCAAAGGTCTCGGTGAGTTATTTACCGACCTTCACGGAGCAGCGTGAATTCTCCAAAGTCATCTTGCATAGTCGTAGGAGTTTTGCAGGGATGTCGAAACTGGACATGACTCTGTACAGCTCGTCTCTTTAAATGCTGTCATACGCAGCCTTGAAATCGATAAAGAGATGGTGAATATCGAAAAATTTGGTCTATTGAGGACTTCTCTAAAACCACATTGATAAGAACCTATCAAGTTGTTGACGTGGGGTTTCAGACGTTCACATATTACAGCAGATAAGATCTTATAAGCGACGTTAAGGAGGCTTATCCCTCTATAATTATTTCTCTCATCTGTATAAGTAAAATAATATGGTTACACTACATCTGATCTACGTTAGGGATATCCGTTACGTCTGAGCTGTGTTAAGCACATAGACGGCTACGATTAACGTAGCGTAAGAAATTAGTGGGCAAATCATGCGGGAAAATCAAGAACGCAATACACGGCAGTTTTTTCGAATTTTTAAAAAGAATACCGGGCAAATAGAAACGATATTCAGAATCGGATCTAAATCTGACAGCGCACATGCATTCTCCCAATGTTTTGTTCAACTTCTAATTGAGAGTCTGAGATTTAATGGTAAAGCTTTAAAAAATTGACAATGTTTCAAGATTCTTCATGAAAAGCCGAACTATGTACTGCTGAACAAATTCAGTATAGATCTCTCAGACTGAAGGAGTTGTTCGGCGAACCGCATGGATAACTCATGAGGGCCACACAAGTTGGAGAGTCGCGAGAGTGTAAATGGAAAGGAAAAATTAGAAGAATAAGAAGGAGAAGCCAAAGAAGAAGAAAAAGCCAATAGAGAAAAACCTCACTAAGGAGGCGCAATAAAGTGAAATAAAGACCTCAACCGACTTAGAGTGCCAAGCTGCAGAGAGGTCGCCCCTCGCCCGAAATCAAAGTCGCTATAGAAGGATGTTGGTTGAGGCTCAGGTTCACCCCGAACTATAGGAAAGTAAGTAAGTTTAAAGTATAAATAAAGTTCTCTTCGAATAAATTCCAAGTTCATTTCAAGAATGTCTAGAGAATTAAAATTCCCTGCTCGAATTCTTGAGCAAAAAAAATCCACACTAATTGGATTATTTCAGAAAATACAAAATACACACTGATCCCCAATCAGGTGACCAGCCAGCATCTGATCACAAAAGTTGATATATCTTGAGAAGTGTGTAGTTTGCATGTGAACACAAAGACAACTCGAGAGTCAACAACCTTTATACGATTTTCTTTTCGTTTGTGCATTTGTGTTTTTCTATTTTTATTACATTCCAAAAACGAATTTCCAGATGAAATCAATATTTTGTTGAAACCACTTCGTGCGTCAGAATAACACTTTTAATGTCAATCGTTTTACTTTTTTTCAATTATCTTTATACAAAATCTTCCCAAGAAAATTGATTATTAATGCAATTTAAGATAAAATAAGAAAAGGAAAACAAAAACAGGAAACTTTACTTTCACGTGCCGTGCTCATTCCAAATTCATAATATTTTGAAAATCAAAAGAGGAGATCCAAAGTTCAGAGGAAAAAGTCCAAATCAAATAAAAGTCTCGCCAGATCAAGCAAACATTTCCACCGCTCTTCCGTTTTCTTTATTCTTTTTTTGCAATTTAAAAGTATGTAAATATGTTTATCAATTATAAATAGCGCAGCCGTTTGTATTAAAAAAAAAAAAAATTTGTTAGTCACATAAAAGTGAGAACAAAGTCAGCTCACTAAGCAACGAAAACAAAATGAAGTTAAATTAACTTCAATTAACTGTCCCACATAAACTTATCAATTAAGATAGCAATTATGAACAAAAACACTCAACTGTGCAATTTCTCTTCAAAACAACAACGGTTTATTTTTTTCAACTCAATAGATTCTGGTTACTAAGCACGATAAGAGACCCTCCTCCGCCTCTTTCTAAAGATGTCACCGATGAATTTAGATTTTTTGTTTGCAGGTTGCAGCAAAATAAAAAGCTCGCTAAAAAGCCATTGTTATGATTGAAATTGAAAAAAATAAATGACTTTCAAGTGGCTGCATTATAATAATCAAAACTCGCTTTTGGATGTCTTACATCACCACCACAACACTCACTTGAAACATTCTGAATTAGCGTATATGCTTTTCAGCATCCTCTTTGTGGAGCTCTTTGAGAAGAGCTGGCAAATCATGAAGTGATCAAGCAAAGATCACAAGCCCACGACGAGTGTAAGTACTTCAAAGTGTCAAAACCACAAGTTACACTCAAACGATATCTGTCGTGTGTGTGACTTTGCACGAATGTAGATGTTTATTTGTTTTAAATTTATTTCAATAATTCAACGTTAAACGACTGAGTATAGTTGTGGGAACATCTGTCGCAGAATTCTTTTAGTTTTGTTTACTATTCGTTAATATGGAGTGTGCGATTGTGTGCAGCCTGATAATAAACTCTTGTTGACGTAATGTAACCGATATGTAATTAACATTATATTAGAGACTACACACAGACGTGCCTATTTAGAAATAAGGAACACTTCTCAAGGTCAGCTCAGGGTTGTTTAAATTATGTACGTATCAACGATTAAGCTCTCGAAATATAATATTTATCAACCGACATTTCGGTAATTCGGTCAAACATGAATTAGTCCCATTCATGGCATTGGGAAAAACTAATCGTAATCGACGGCATTGGGAAAAACTAATCGTAATCGACGAGCGCACAAACATACAATAACGCCTTCACACTTCAATCATGCATAACAGTTCTAATGGTTGAGTAGAGGAAGTACCTACCTGTTTCCACTTAGCCGGTGTTTTGCATCAATTTACACAAATCTATTTGAATTCACACATACAGCCTTATTTATAAACCCGTATTATCGGCGGATTAAGGTTACTACGAACTTAATACTCCACTAATACTCCAAACCTTATTTATAAAAAAAATACACCAGTATTAGCGGCGGATTAAGCTAATACTGGTTCATAGGAGTTTTAAGGGAGTATTAAGGTCGTATTAAGGTCTAAATGTCATTTTGTTCAAATTTTTGGAAGAAAAGTGGAAAATTATTTTGGTTTTGTGAATAATTTTAATTCTTTTTCCGCCTTAACTACGAGATAAATAAATTAATAAATGAAAACTAATATTTCTTGTTTTGATTTGTTTAATATCCATTTTGGAAAAATTTCAGCCAACCACAAAAAAAACAATCATAATGCTCGGGTTCAACGCAATTAAGTTTTTCAGATAATCTATAACTTTTTTGGCCTCTGATTGGTCACAAGTCACGCATCAAAAGAAAATCTAAGACTCTGGCCAATCAGAGCCCGAAAGAAGTTAGATTATCTGAAAAAACTTAATGCATTGAACGTGCACAATGGCATTTGTTGACGTTTATAGTAACCAAAGCTATAGATGGGTCATTTTTCTTATGAAAAATTTGACATAAGCAAGTATTAACTAATACGGGTTGGAAAACGTTTTATAAATAAGGATTCGCTCGACCTGGCGTAAGGGAGTATTAAGTGCTAATACTAGTATCAACTAATACCAGGTTGAACCGAGTATTAGCGAAATCTAATAAATAAGGCTGATAATGTTTAGTTTCGCATTTTTTGCCACTTTCTGGGCATCGTTGTGTTTTAATGATAAACTGCTTCTTCATTGCGATTGTCGTATTCAGATAAGTTGGAAATAAACAAGGAAAAATACGTCGAATTATTCAGGGGAATAATGGAACGTTCGTTGCATCACCCTTACTGCCTTTGAAAGCTGGTTTCAATTTTCCTATGCATAAATTAACTACGAGCGGAAAATGCAATTTTCTTTTTTCTGTATCGTTGCCGTTCAATAGTTGTGGGTGAGAGACTTTTTTTGCATTTATCATAATCGTAGGAAAAAATGAAATTTCCAACATTTGAATAAATTGAAGGAAGTGTCAGATTCGAATTTATGGGCACCCTATGAAGGTCTAGTGATAGGTTCTTCACATTATTTCAAATTTTTAATTTAATTTTCTCAAGTACTGAAAAATTGGTTTTGAACAGTAAAATCGTATTGGATTTGTCTGTACCAAGAGTTTTCGGATTAAAAAAATTTCAAATTCCGAAATACTGTATCGAAATAACCAAACGAGAATTAAAGTGAAGAAGAAGCCCTGAGTTCAAGGCTCTTAGGACTACGAGGGAGCGTTTTTATGTTCGCGGAATGAGGGGGTTAGAGGGGGGTGACTATGCTCATTATAGTCGTAACGAGTTCAGCTACTCATAATAAAAATAAATACGAGGTTTCATTGTTCTTAGACAATTTGTCTTCGAGCTATCATCAACCAAGCAACATAGTCGGGAGTACATAGTGAAATATGGAGAAAAAGAAAGCGCGTAAAGTGTTCACGTGCATTTTTGGACCTCTGCAAAGAAGACAAGGATCGTGTATTGAGTCAAATTTTTACTGGATACGAAAGTTGGGTTCATCATTATGAGCCTGAGTCTAAACAAGACTCCATGCAGTGGCACAAAAAAGGCACAGCACCTCCCAAAAAGTTTAAGGTGTCACAATCAGCGGAAAAACTCATGGCAACGGTCGTTTGGGACTCGGAAGGAATATTACTAATCGATTATGAGGATAAAGGTGTTTCTGTAGCCGGAGATTACTACGCTTCAATATTAGAGCGATTAAAAGAAGCCTTTAAAAAGAAAAGACGTGGGAAATTGAGGAAAGGTGTGCTGCTTTTGCACGACAACGCGCCCGTGCACAAGAGCCGCATTGCGTTGGCTGGCCTGCATAAAGTGGGCTTCGATATTTTGGATCACCCACCCTACAGTCCAAACCTGGCCCCGAGTGATTATTATCTATTCCCAAAAATGAAAAAAGAGCTCGGGGTAAAAAATTTACCAATGATGACTAATTTAAAGAGGCAGTTTCGGAGGTAAAGACAAAACATTTTTTATGAGGGTATAAATAAATTAATTGAAAGATCTGAAAAATGTATCCGTCTTGCAGGTGAATATATTGAAAAGGAAAAATAATTTGGTTTTTTATTTCCACCCTATTCCGCGAATATAAAAACGATCCCTCGTACCAAATAGCTTATAGTCTGAGCAAATTAATGTTTATGAGCAACACACGATCAAAGTTCCTGCACCTACTCCGTTTTTACTCTTTCAGCCAGCAATATACCAACAAAATTAGAGGCTGCTATCAAAAGTTAAGGACTCCGTCAATTTTCGATTGACCAACTGGGAAAAATCACTTTGAAAAAATCATTTAACAAAATGAGCTTGAACATATATTCTGTAGTATGAACTCCAGTGTATAATTAGGAACACCTGCAGAAAGCTCATGGGTCCCTGCACATTTCTTAGAAGTTACTGAAAAGATGAAACTTCAGTCTACTGGTTTTATTTACCCTATGCTTTAGCGGAGAAAAAAATTAAGTAAATTTTCTAGCTTTGCATTTGGAAGGTAAATGTACAACCAATCATACCCTATACACAATCCAATCAATGCAGATTTCGGAAAGTTTGTTCTGTCTTTTGAAACCAACCAGCAAACCACATACTTCAGTAAAATAATTCACTTCTGATCTAAGCCCCTAGCTCTTACCAAAGATTCCGAAGCAAACCCAGAAAGCATTAGTCACTTTTGTGGATGGTCTAATGAAGATGTGGGTTTGCTATTTCAACCTCATTGGAGAAATATAAAAAATTAGTGAGTTAGTTCAACACTGCATGGGAAAAATTGCACAACTAGAATAACGAACATCATGCCAAAAGCTGGACTCCCTACCCTGGAACAATAACAATCCGAGGCTAGGCTTAGCAAAAACACTTGCTAAATTTATATTCTCACATAACTCCACAGTTGACAAGCATACTGACTCTGCCAATTGCTCACAAAGAAACATGCAATTCCGTAAGCTGCAAGTTTTCAAGCCACTTCAGCAAGAAAAAAACATAACAACAAATAATCTTTAGAAACATGTCGGGTTTCCAGAAACTTATATTTCCAAGAAAAAAAACCAGAATTGTGGTCCAGCTTAGCAGGCCCCGCTGTTGGTTGGCATTCTCACGGGTAAAAACTCGATTAGAATGGGCATCAGCACATCCGACTTATGTAAAAGATGTCAAGACGAAGAGATAGAGTAAGGATCATTCCACTCCCTCTGTGAGTGCTCCACGACGAAAAAAAAGCCTAAAACTTATATTATGCCCTACATAGTCGATATACATACCATATTTCATAACCATATTCCTACGGAAATGGGAAATTAGAAATTTTCAGGCATTCTTAAACTTAGTCTTCTTAGTTTTCGTTTCTAGACAGTTTGGTGTGAACAACGCTTTAAATAAGTTAGACCCGAGCTACCCCGGGTGGGTCAGCTAGTAGCAATATATTTTTAAAGTACTGAACAGATAGATTTTTTGTTTTTTTTTTATTACCTATAAGTTTCATTTTCATTTACTGAAGGAAAAAGGTAAAATAAAGAGCATTGCATTATTTCATAACGACTTAGAAGAGAAATATTTTCTCAGTAGAAGTGTTCTATCCCGTAGTTGTTCAATGAAAAGCTTAAGACAAATGAGCAGTTATATAAAAAAAAAACAACTTCATTTGAAAATGGATTAATTTGAGGCAAGGTTGAAAATTAAGTATTCATAAAAGCTCATCGACTTCAACAATAAAAGACAAAAACTTATTAAGCTACCGAGAAATACAAAGTGAAACAAATAAAAACAATACAAATAAACAACAGATACAATTTTTATCACAATTTTATCACCATGATAAGCCCAAGAAGAAAAAAAACAAAATTGCACATCCTGTTATGTACTCGTTCTTCGGGGTTCAAAAAGACAAACATTTAATTTCAGTTATTTGGACTCTACAAAAAAAAGCAAGCTCTTTGAGTGCCAGTAATCAATAGCATTAAGAGACTAGTATAAAAAAAAAACGAATTATCATTAAGAACTTTCAACCCTCCAATCATCACTAGACACAAAGTCAATAAAAGGCCATGAACTGAACAACGCACGACTAACACGACTAAGTATAATGCAATAAAATAAATTGACCTTGAATATCATCTGAATACAGGCTCTTCTTGAGGATTACGTAATAATAATTCAACTGTTTAACGTCTGGCCAACTAGACAGTTCTAAAGCCTTCATCGTGATCTTTCTAGATCCAACCAGTAATTTATTTCATCATAAGCACAACACTATGTCTTAACTCAAATTAGCTTTCATTTAAATACATATTCTGTCAGAATCACTGGTCAGAATAAAAAAAATTCTTTCTTATCTTGAAGGCAGCAGAACTCTATACGCCTGAATGTATTTTACTGAAAATATGCTGCTGCTGACAAGCCTCCATATTTTTTTTGATTACATTGGCTTTCTGTTATGAATAATGATACACAATTTATTGTATACAATGTGTTTTCACTTTGATGACTACAAAAGAAGGTAAAAATAACTTGTCTGTTTGTATATGACAAGAGTAAAGGTTTAAGGTATATAAAAGTTAATTCAATTTATTGCAAAGTCCTAGTGGGTGAACGATTGTTCAGTCAATATTCACTCTATTTAGATAAACGGCTTCAAAGTACAAGTGGGTTGTTTACTGTCGCTTGGCATATTGTTTTCAAAATGAATTGTTCTTTTTTTATTTGGTTACCGCTACAGACAGGGTGAACAGCACTCAAAAAGCAACATTGTATACTAATATAGTTCATAAGTGTATGGAAGCCATTAATTATACGAATTTATTGTATACAATTCAAAACAACCGACCGCAAGACCTTGTTGATTCGTTTGCTTCCCTCGGATCTTAATTTACATTTTGTTTTTGTTTAGTCGTGACTCACTGACCGACAGACAATAAACATGTATGTACATAACTAGAAACATAATCAAGAATAATAATTTTTGTAATCTGGAATATTCCATTGATAATAAAACGCTGAGGTAAAATTAAATTAAAAACATTTGAATAATAAAATCTTCAAATAAATGCGAAGAATTGGAACATGAAAAATGTACTCATTTAGTACAATACAAAAACACTCAAATAAACTCATTGCTCTGTTTTAATCGACGTTTTTGGTTTAATTTCGATAAGAAAAATTGAGAGCGCTCGAGTAAAAATAATCAATTTATGGCTGTGCAATCAATGTGTGTTTACAATGGTCGTACGACGTTGTCTTGCCGAACATTCTGGCTGTACAGAATTCTGTCATAGTTGTACATAGAACGTACATGACATTTAAAGCTTAGAATAAGGGCTCATAGTCATTTAACAATCAAATGACGTCGATGAGTCGATTATCGTTAAACGACCGGTTCATACATACTGTAGGCCTATATTCGGATCTTTAAATATATCCTGTAAAGATGTAAAGTAAGATTACCTCGTACGACCGTTGTACAACACATCGATGCAACATAGCCATAAAACGATTACTTTTACTCGAGGTACTCTTAAACATAAAAAAAAATTTAGGCCGTAAAATTAAGAGGCCAATTATAGCGTTCAGAAAAATGAAACAAAGCACAAAATTAATATTTATGTTCTACTTTTGATATATTCTACTGGTGGACTCAGACAAGATTACTTTTCATTTATCCATTTTTCTCCACTTTTCCTGATAGTTTTTCTTGATTGCCTCAACTAGCCCCTAAGATGGGTCAGGGTTGAGTGCATTTCTCTCAACCATTCCTGATTCAAATGGAGTAATGTACATTTTTCTTTCTAATTCTAAAAAATAAATTAAATTGTTTGTATTTTACTCAATGAAACTGTTGCGGTAACCCAAGGCATGAATAATAAAACAATACTAACTACACTGACCATTCAAAATATCTATGATTTCCTCACGAGTTAGAAAGCTCTTTTCAAAGTAAGCCTTCGCACTTCTTGTAGAATTGGGCAATTGGCTAAGAAGTGATTGATATCTTCGGTTTAGTTACGGTTGCAGAGGTTACATATAGAATTATTGTTTCTGTGAGGTTCGTAATTTAGATCTAACATCTCAGTTCTTGACCTAAACAGTGTTTTTATTGGATTCACGGAAAATTATCTATGAAAACAATTTATTTATGGAAAGAGCGTGATTGAGCGCTCTATACATTAAACGGGTGGAGGAATTTTGGGCCTTATTCAACTATCTAAGATAAATTGAATCATCTACTTTAGCAATGCATTCGTAGAATTTATCCTGCAACTTTACGGGGGGAATATGATTTAGATTTAGTTCAAAAATCATTGCATTCTTTGAACGAAGACAGTTGCCTTTGAAACGCGACATCCATTACTTGCCTTTGGAGGTTTTCGCTCGATCTTTGCGTGACTTTTACTATGTAGTCAGCGTTGGACTTAAGGTTTCTCTGGTGGAAGATTTGATTCAACGTGTATAGCATACGTGGGGGTAGAGATTGGAAGTTTAAAAATTCTCTTGAAAAAGAAACGTTGTAACACTTCAAATTCGTCAAGATTTTGGTGACCAAACACTTGGCCGGAGTAGCATAAGCAAGAATTTATAGTACAAAAACTTTATATTTAGCTGAGATGCCTATGTACTTCTACTTATTGATTGCCGAATATTCTATTCAACATAATATTTATTGAGACTTTTGCCGATACATATTTTTGTCCTTAGCATGAAAGAATAACCATCCGCATAAACAAGTACTTTGATAAGTACGCCACCAAACCTGACGCCACCAGGCAATTCATTGGAAACATCATCTATAAAGTGAGCAAACATTTATGGGCTTAAGGCGCAACCTTGAGGGACACCCGCATTAGTGCTAAAAAAGGTAGACCATTTGAAACAGCAGCACAGGAATTGGAGAGGAGTAACTTATACAGTCTTAAAAACTTTGTCGAAATGCTTCATTCGAAAGTTTAAATAGCAGCGAATGTTTATTGACTGTATCAAACGCCGCGCCGCTCTTAGATCAATAAAACAAGCATAGAGTTTCTGTTTGTTGTCCACAGTGAGCACAAAAATTTAATTGACAGTCGAAAGTCCAGGAACCAGTTTGAAAAATGCTTAAAAGCTTTTAAAAGTTTTCCCCTATCTACCTCATAATTCTACCATAAAGAATTTGATGTCGCTTTCCATTGGTTTCACTCGGGGAAACACTCACTTTAAAAACCAATGGAACACATAAAATTGTTTCTATTCAGTTTAACGTAATTTCCATTGTGTGAGAAACACTTACGGCTCTTAAAAGATATTCTTTGAAGAAACTTTTTTTTTTACATTTGAGTAACATGTGTTAGAACTTCTTGAGTCGATTCTCAATTCAAATCGAGAAGCGTCTGTCACTCCTCAGAATCATGAAAAGCGATCTTTTTGCACAAATGGAATGGTTTGAGAATGCTCCTGGGCGCTCCTGGACGATTCTTTTCGCCCAATGAAAAGTGACATGAGTAAATAGGGCAATTTCAAATTTATTTTGGCGTAAACAACGTTGTTTTGATATTCGTACGTCATCGGATAACAAAAATTTATTTTCCAATTTGCAATCTCCCTGTACTCATGATAGCTTATCTGGAAATCTACAACTTTTAGCAGTGGGTGTGGTCGATACGGACTTCTCAAAAATGGACTATATTTGCAATAAATGGATAGGCATACAATAAGATCAGAAATCATAAAATTAAAGATAAATATCTAATTTTTAACGCAATTGCAGATAAACTTGTTTTGATTTTCAAGCAATCTTTTTGTGGCCAGCTTTAATTTTAAAAATTGACAGCTTTGAAATGTGGTGCCTGGAGAGTAGTGGATAATGTGTGTGCACGTTATGGGAGTTTCAATGGGTATCGCCTTTCGCTAGGAATTGGCAAGTCCTCTGAGAGCAATTTAAACCGTCATGAAAAGCTCTTTCTCATTTTGAAGTTCGGAATCGGCAAAAAAATGTAGGTTCTCTCAATTTCCCTTGAGGTTGACTCTTGCCGAAAATGGACTAAGCTCCGAGGCTCAAAGAGCTTCATTGCACTTTTTTTTATTGTCCCCTGGGCAATTTAATAACAATTTTCACAAAAACAGTAACTCTTTTCGCCAGTGAAATAAGCTATTAGATCCGATTGCCAATAAAGAAGTGCTAAAATGATTACTTTAGCAATACAGTAAGCAAAAAAATCCAACTGTAGGCATAAGGAAATTTTGAATCTTATTTGGTACAAGCTTATTCTGCAATACACTTCAAATACTGAAGTACTTTGAGCTTGCACAGCTCAGGCAATACCCGATCCAGGTGGTACCTATTATGCTTTAAATAGACTCAATATACTATGCTTCACCTGACGACTGAAATCATTGCACGACACATGTAGTCTTCGGTAGAAACGCTTCTATAGACATAATGACGACAACGTCTTAGCAGTAGTGGACCCAGTGAAATATATAGAAGATATCACATACCTACGAGGCTCCATATTTTTCTTATTGTTGCTTAGTACAGTAATTGGTCTTAAACGTCCATCAAACGATACAAAGCTACCTTTTAAGACTTAGACAGAAATATATAGTTAAACCAGTTTCTTGTTGTGTAGATACCTACCTACACAAACTTAGACACTAACCAAACCAAAATGACTAATAGCCGGCAGCAGAGTTCATCACATAATAACATGTATACAATTTTAGTAACGAACAAAGTTACTACATATTTGAAAAGTTAGGTGTATGCTTGTTTTCCCTCGAGTAATCATTTTCACCCTAAAAATATGTTCGTGCTTGTATTACTTTACCCCGAATATTTAAAAGGTGTTTTCCAAAGCTCTATGTCAGGTACCTACCAACAATTGGTTTTCCACCCCACACAAAATAATTATTGAGAAAGAAAGTGTAAAATAGAACAGCCAAATTGAAGATCAAAAACACACAATATTCAAGTGGGTATTTTTGTAGAAAGCAATGATGCTGACGATGACGGCGAAGCGATCGCAAAAACAAAATTTAGGAAATACGTAAGTATTTATATTTGCTCTTTTGAATCTTTTCAAGTTAGTAGGTTCTTTTTTTGCTTTCAAACAGTTCGAGAAACGGGCCCCTTTGTAGGTATTGTTTTTTTATTATAAAAATGATAATAATTTGTTACTTGGCGAATGCCAAATACATGCTAATATTTGCTTAGCCTGAATATATAAATCAAACACCTGAACCATTTAGGCAAGGAACTCAAGTTTAAATTTTAATTTGTGTATCCGTATGGAGTGTGTATGGCAAGAATGAATAAAATAGAGCTGCTTTGAGTTGCCACAACGTTATAAAGAATATTCTAGTTGAAAACAATTTTCTGTAGCACCTGTAGTCGGCAATGATTTTGGGGTTGAACGTTGATTATTGCATAAGCCAAAGTCTGAAGGCATATATCTTAGAGTGGCCAGTTAAAAAAATTATTAAATCCATTCCTACCGCAATGACTGCAGTGTCATTGATGTGTCCTTGAAGGACAACCACTACTGCTTGTCCTAGTAGCAAGCCACATGTCTCTCCAAAACAAAACCTAAACTTACCGAAATCCAAGAACTGCTTGATGGACAGTGGTGATGGGTTGAATTGGGAATAGAAGTCGAGCATTTTATGAATGCTTTGCAATCTCCACGGAAAGATCCTCATTTTGGCAGCCGAACTGAATTCTTTTGACGAGTGAACTTTTCCAAAAAAAAATAAATACTACACTTTTAATCTTAGGCGCTGTTGTTACACCATCGAAGGCAGTAACTTTATAAAGTTGCGCTATCTGTCGTGGACATAATATTACAAAATGTTTTTGTGAATTTTACAAATAAAACACTTTTTAAGATAACAACAAATTTGTAACCCCACAACTCGGAGCAAAATAGGAAAGAGTAGCGAGATTATTGTTTTCTAAAAGCACTTATTTTATAAAAGTGGGTTCAACAAGATGTCGACCCTTGTTTCTCAGAGCACTTGGCGGAGACGATTGATTCTTGTTGACTGTTCTTGCCGGAGCGTTCGCCAGCGAAAATCATTTTTTTTTAGCGGACACCATCACCATCAGCGGGCAGCAATCAGCAAAACGAATTCCAAAAAAAAAAATTACACAACTGACAGGAACAGTTTTGACGTTTTGTTTTGTTGTCTGAAACGTCATCGTTTTCTTCTTTTGTTTGGATTGGTGGCGAGCAAAAAAACCTGTCTGATTTGTCGAACAAGAGTACGCAGAGGGGTGCTTTGTCCCCTATTATACGATGTCTCACGAGACATGTCTCATTTTTGACGTTCCTTTTAAATTTCCATCCCGTGAGACAATCGCAATTACACGTGAACTCAAGTCTGCGTCTCAAATTTGACAATTTATTATTCTTTTGTTGTTGTAAAAAAACTGAGGGTGGTATTCACCAAACAATCTTAAGAGCGCTCTTAAAGCTAAGAGGCTCTTAGTTTTAAATTTGGATGTGCTATTCACCAAGCAATAATAGGGTTTAGTCTAAGCTAATTCGAATATTCGAAAAATAAGGTTTTTGAGTCTCTGAACGCACACTTTTCGAACTACTTCGAAAATTTCAGTGTCAATTGTCAAAATCAGTCAAAAACAGAAAAAATTATCGGAAATTTAAGAAATGGTAGAGCGTAAAATTAATTCATTCTCTGTATTGCAAACCATAATTCGAATTTCTTATTTTTTTCAACAGTTATTTATGATTTTTGAATAACAACCACAAATGACGCTGTCAGTAAATTTCGAATTTTCGAAGTTATTTAAAACAACAACCGCTCATAACTTAAGAGTGGTAGCGACCACTCTTAAGTGTTATGAGCGCTCATAAATCTGCACTAATAGTGGTCGGTGAATAGGTTTATGAGGCACTTAGTTTAAGATTTCTTGGTGAATACCACCCTGAATCAAATAAACACTACTCAAAAGCGAACAAGAGTAAAGAGAAACGTCAAGGTGAGACTACTAAGGGTGGTATTCACCAAACAATCTTAAGAGCGCTCTTAAAGCTAAGAGGCTCTTAGTTTTAAATTTGGATGTGCTATTCACCAAGCAATAATAGGGTCTAGTCTAAGCTAATTCGAATATTCGAAAAATAAGGTTTTTGAGTCTCTGAACGCACACTTTTCGAACTACTTCGAAAATTTCAGTGTCAATTGTCAAAATCAGTCAAAAACAGAAAAAATTATCGGAAATTTAAGAAATGGTAGAGCGTAAAATTAATTCATTCTCTGTATTGCAAACCATAATTCGAGTTTCTTATTTTTTTCAACAGTTATTTATGATTTTTGAATAACAACCACAAATGACGCTGTCAGTAAATTTCAAATTTTCGAAGTTATTTGAAACAACAACCGCTCATAACTTAAGAGTGGTAGCGACCGCTCTTAAGTGTTATGAGCGCTCATAAATCTGCACTAATAGTGGTCGGTGAATAGGTTTACGAGGCACTTAGTTTAAGATTTCTTGGTGAATACCACCCTTAGGGTGGTATTCACCAAACAATCTTAAGAGCGCTCTTAAAGCTAAGAGGCTCTTAGTTTTAAATTTGGATGTGCTATTCACCAAGCAATAATAGGGTCTAGTCTAAGCTAATTCGAATATTCGAAAAATAAGGGTGTTGAGCCTCTGAACGCACACTTTTCGAACTACTTCGAAAATTTCAGTGTCAATTGTCAAAATCAGCTGTTAAGCAAACCAAAAACAAAAAAATTTTCGGAAATTTAAGAAAAGGTAGAACGTAAAATTAATTCATTTTAATAATAAATAATTAATAATTAATAAACTCATAGTTTTGCTTCCTAGTGCCTCGCTCCATTTTGATTTTAGAATAACAACCACAAATGACGCTGTCAGTAAATTTCGAATTTTCGAAGTTATTTCAAACAACAACCGCTCATAACTTAAGAGTGGTAGCGACCACTCTTAAGTGTTATGAGCGCTCATAAATCTGCACTAAGAGTGGTCGGTGAATAGGTTTATGAGGCACTTAGTTTAAGATTTCTTGGTGAATACCACCCTAAAAATCGGCACGGTACTCATCGGGAATTTTTTTGTGCATCTCATTTCCTCACATCTCCTTTCTTTTTCGCACTCATGTGAGACTGGGCTCGTGAGACATCGTATAATAGGGGACTTTGGAATTTGTGAGTTTGGACTTTGGACAGAGATCTGGATTGGCTATTGAACTTAAAAGGAAAGAGAAATATTTAAATATAAAATTTAAAAATAATAATTCCACTTGTTTTTTGTTATGAAAATAAAAAGGAGGGAATATCATTTTGATAACAAAATAATTGATATGCCAGAAAAGGAGGTGTGTCAAGCAGTGTCATCGTAAAACCCTAAAGACTACATTTGATAACTTTTGTCATTTATAACTTTATTTGTATTGAAAAATTATACTGAATCTGTGGAACACGTTGGTAAATATACATATGCAAGCAAAAAAAAATAGCACTGCCATAAATAGAATCAGCTGTTGCTGCTCCTACTAAACCGTTCACATTGATAAAAAAAAATCAGTCGAGAAGAAATGAACTGTGTGCATCCACCAGCCAATGAAATGAACTTTGTGCAGCCACAAAGTCCACCTTAAATTTAACATAGTTAATTTTTGTATTTATTAATAAAACAGCATATTTTTCAGGCATTCACTGAAATCTTTCAATAGATAAATTTTTAATTTTAGAATTCTTTTTCTTTTTTGAGGGACATTATACTTGAGTCTTCGAGAGAATAACATTGACATGGCTTTTTTATGCCATGCGAAGGCATTTGAAGCTTCTCCCGTGGTAAGTGATGGGAACGATAAAGCACTTTAATGTGTAGCCAAAAAGTAGCTCATCGCACCCGAAAGTGCTTCACAATTTCAAAATTCCGAATCGAAAACGCCTATTAGTAAATTTTAAAAAGGTTCCCTCAAAACAAAGCACTATTTACCTCGTTTCCACTCAGGATCGGGTACTCGAATCGGACTATGATTCAAATTTCGATTCAGGTATCTACTTAGCTCACCGAATCGAGAAATCTACGTATACGTACACACTCTTTCGAATCGATCCAGCTACAAGAGCTGTATCGGATCGGGTAATCCTATTTCAATTCGATCTAGGTATACACTGGCACTAATTCGAATTGAAGTGTGATTCAATTCTAAGTGGAAACGAGGTAATTATACTTATAGCCTGATTCTGTCGAAAATACTTGAAGCCTAGCAGGTCACAACTCTCCAGTAGATTCACAACTTTCCAATCAACACTCAAATTGTGATGTGGTTCTCAGCAAGTCGCAACTTTTTGACTTCTTACTTTTGGACAGAATCGGGCTGTTAGTGGATAGATGAGGTCTGGGCCTACGTTCTGTAACTATCACCTCTACAAAAATCCGGCTACAAAAAGGTTGAAATTAAAATAGAGTTCGACGAATTTATTAGAAAGTCGTTCCGGTTTCCCCGGTTTCTGGATTGATCATATCGATTTACAGCCGTATTTATTAGATTTCCCTAAATAGCTCTGAACAGACGAATAGTTATGTAGTGAATAGCACTCTATTCTACGTTGCATAAATTCTTATTTATAAACCATTATAGTTATGATGTGTTTATCTTACCTATCTATAATCTATAATATAATTTATAGCATAGAGCGGTAATACACAGGTGTACTTCACTATCGAAAACAAACCGGTCTCTGAAAGCCATCTATGTATCCGCCGGCGTACTAACATTTGTTTGTCATTTCACAATAGCGATGACATAAACCTATTCAGTCGCTATACTACCTAAATCGGCGTTCAGCATATTCTACCTCTATGTTACGTTCAAAAAGTTTTATAAATAGGCTTTTCTGTTCAGAGGTATTATAAGAGGAACATAGCGCTATTCGCTCCCTATTATGGGTTTATAAATAAGGCTGTTACTATTTACAGGTCAAGGGTGTTTTTTCAATCACAAAAATTCAAAACGATCAGAAATTCTAATTGACTGTACTGCTGTGTTCACTGAACACAGCTAAAACGATGACTTTTAAAAAAAGCAGTGTTCAATGGAGATTGTGCTCCGAATAGAACAAAGCAAGAGTGAGTTATATGGATGTGTTGATCCTCCATGCCTTATTAACTTCTTTGATGAACTCAAGGTAATTCCGGGTAAAAGACAATAAAAAATTCGTGGTTACTTTCTTTTTTTTTATGTACAACAGAACAGCGTTTGTGAAAGCTGGGGTGGCTTAAACATCGAAATTTTGCAGTATCGATAGTATCGATAGTTTTCGCAAAAACTATCGATAGTATCGATAGACTATCGATAGTTTACTTTGAATAAAAACAAAAAGTGTTTGCATCTTCTGTAAAAAATAACCAACAAATACCAACATTGCTTTATTATTTCGCAGGGCTGATTTTTCATTCTCCTGATAAACAAACGGGTAACTATCTGAGAAATCAATTAATCCGATAAACAAACAAATAAGTAGTATCTATATTTTAATAATAGAATATTTCCTTGTATGAATGTTCAATGAATATTCCAAATACGTCCGTCGTTGCAAAATATGTCCGAACTCAAAATTGATACATAAAAATAACTTTTTTGACAATTTGGTTACTCCTAAAAAATTTTGGTTATTCTTGTAGGATAAGATAAATTTATTTCCCTCATAAAATATTTATTCAATGGAATAACGCTTTCTGGCAGTTCAAAAATTAATTTTTGAGTTATCAAAGGAATAAATTCTATCATACTGCTATCTGGGGATCGGCTCTAAAATCAATTTGATAAATAAGTCACAGCTCTTCTTTTTGTAACAAAAAACCCTTATTGCTAAGTCGGCGCCATGGTTTTCTTGTTCAATTGTATTGTATAGTGAGTTTTATAACTTAAGAGTTGAGACTAACAAATACATGCGCTGTGTACATGGGAATACAGTATACAATACATACAGTTATAGCATTGTATATGGAATCTATAGTACTTTCGATAGCAAAAACGGTCGCTCAAAGCCATCTATTGATCCGACGGCGCTCTAGAAATTACAGGGGAATGTTAGTATGCCGACGGATCAATAGATGGCTTTTAGCGACCGTTTTTGCTATCGAAAGTACTGTAACGTGAACCCAACATTTAATTTCAATTTCCTAATCGAAAACGTTCAACTGAAAAACACATCTGGGAGCACTAGTGTAAGTGTAGAATTATTGAAGGAGAGAAAATGTTTGACAGCCAAAAGAGTGTAGAGTGGAGACAATGTAGAAGTTACTGGAGAGTTCTAGATGAAATGTCATTCGATATAAATAGCCCGCCCGAGCCCGAGGCAACCAGAGGGCAGTTTTGTTTATAGAGTGATAAAGTTAAGAGTAAATACAAGTGATAGTCCAAAATTTGAGTTGAGTTGAGATACTGAATAAAAGTGGTAGAAACAAAGTAAAAAGTGAAGTTTTATTTTGCGAACTAAGCGCACGTTACAGTACTATAGATTCCATATACAATGTTTATACATAGTTAACAGAATTATAGTGCTACTACATAAGCCTCCGCGGGACGGGAAAGTTCTATCAGAGATTATGAGATGTACGACAACAAGATAAACAACTAAAGCACTAAAAAAACCTATTTTCTCCGTTCCAAGCTATTGGTTTCATCATTGTAGCGATTGCCGCGCCACCGGTGCACTCCGGTCCATAAGATTGTTAAATCGCCTTTTTGACTAGCTTTATTGTTTATATTTATATAATGCTTTTAAAACTTGATACTTGAAGGATTGAAAACTATCGATAGTTTTTTAAAATTATCGATGTACGCGATAGTTTTTTACTATCGATACTATCGATAGACTATCGATGTTTAAGCAGCCCTATGAAAGCAGTGAGACACGTCAGGCAAGTTTGAACAGACAAATTTGTCAGAGAAAGCAAAAACGAAAACAGTTTCAATCGATTAATTTTTGTAATAATTAAGTAATTTTCATTTCAGCTCAATCAATTAGATTAAATTGACACAACTTACAGTTTCCAGTCCACCAATCTTGATCCTGCTCAAACTGTTTAAGAACAGCTGAATGAACACAGGACGGAATAACAGGAAAGGCCATAAAAGAATAAAATATTTATCATTGAACACCAAAAAGCTGATCTTTTCAACCCGAACAGTTTCGAACAGTTTCTCGTTGAACACTACTTTTAAAAAATATGCGCCAATTTTTCAACTTCAAGGCGAAAACAATTTACGAACAAAAATCAAAAACAAATATCTCACATCAGATGAAAAATCACAAGATTCAATAAAATGCTTAAGTTCAATCTAATCGTTGCAGTTTGCGAGAACTTTGGAATTGGATTCAAAGGAAATCTTCCATGGCACCTCAGGTAAATCGAATGGTTATAAATTGTTGTCAATTGAAAGAACTTTCTTTCTCCAGACAAGAGTTGAAACACTTCTCCAGAACTACCAAAAAAATGTCCGACCCAAGCAAGAAGAACGTTGTGATCATGGGACGCAAAACTTATTTTGGCATTCCCGAGAGCAAAAGACCACTTCCTGAACGCCTTAATATCATTCTCACTAGAAACCCGGTGCCAAGTGACTATCCTTCAGATGTTATCTTATGTACGAGTCTAGAAGATGCTATGAAATGTTTAGAAAAGGAAGACATCAAGTCGACTATTGAAAACGTATGGATTGTTGGTGGGAGCGAAGCCTACAAAGAAGCTATGAGATCTCCCCGCTGTGACCGCTTATACTTAACCGAAATCAAATCGACATTCGAGTGTGATACATTCTTCCCAGAAATTCCATCTGATTTCGAGGAAATACCACTCGATGACGACATTGCCAGTGGTATTCAAGAAGAGGACGGAGTTCAGTATGTCTATAAGATACTAAAGAAAAATCCAAACAGCAACATTGGAACTAACTAAACTGTAATATACAAACTTTTCTAAAAGGTGAGCATTTTATAATTTCTTTGTCGTAGAACTTAACTCCTCCGTTGTTAGTTCTTGGACATTCTCGTCTAGTCCCTTTGCGGCGACCATTAACTCGTAAAGTTGCACTGTTTGTTGATCACTTAGTTTCTCTACGGCATCTATATCGAGAGTGTCTCCGAGCTTTCCTTTGGGCTTGCCCCTTAGACCAAGTTGTTCACTGATAGTCACTGCATATTTCTTAAAACATATTTCCAGTCAGCAATTAAGTGTATTCGACGGACATAAACTTACCGCCCATTCAGTCATAAAAATGTGGGCTTCAGAAGGATTGCACTTCAAATGTCTGCGGAACTCGTCTCGAGCGTAGTTGTTACCCAGTTCCTTTAGTTCGTCGGGTAGGCCTTAGCATTCAAAGGTTTATGAAATGGATGAATACATATTTTTGCTTGGGAATAGAAGCATTTACCTCTGTGAAGTCGCAAGACAGTTTTATACAAGATTCTTACCCTTTGCGGGTGTGTCATTTGTGCAACTGCTTTTTTGGACATAATTATAATTTCTGTGAAATTATTGAGAGACTTTTAAGGACCGTAAGTATTATTTTCAATTAATAATATTTATTTTCTATTCGAAATTTTTTTGTGATGAAATATAAAAAATGTTCCCCGGTCAGTTTTGACACTTTAGTCAGATGACATAAGCACTAGTTCTGTTTGCTTGGAAATTCATATATTTATCTTTCAAAATAAGAACAAAAGTGTAGGGAACAAGAAAGGGGACAAAACAATTTTATTTCGTCCGATGAACATTTTTTTCTTAAAACAGTTTAGAGGATTTACTGCATGTCCTAGTCCACCCAAGCAAACGTCACATTATCATTTGCATTCGAAACTGGATGAACCGCTGAACTCCTCGTCGAGTTTGGTTTGTTCAGAAACATCCTGCTAGCTGTTGTGTGGCCCTGATTGTGTGTCTCCTCAACGGGTGCTTTATTTTCGTGAGGTTTTTTGAAAGTAACATGCTCCAAATATGTGTGCCAATATGCAAGTTTATCCTCTGCTGCCCTTAGTCCATCAATGCTTTTCTCATGGCCCGGGTTGACCCCAATAGGCTTTATGCCTGCAACTATCTTAAGATCTGCCTGCAGTGGGGTTAATGCAGAAATGGCCCTTGAAAGGCCAATTTGCATGTGCCTTATTCTATGCTCCATTACGTCAGCTCCCAGAAGCTCTTCATTAGGATCCATTCGTATGGGAACTACTTTGTTGACAAAGAAAAGCAAAAGGCACGTTGAACAAATACCCCAGCAAGTGAGGCAAATAGCCGAAAGAATTTGAATTCCTAGTAAGTACCAACCACCACCTTTTAAAAGCCCAGATCTTCCATTGGTTGTACTCAATGGTATCGGATTATCAGCAAAGAAGCCGACAGCAATCACTCCCCATATGCCACAAACACCATGAACAGAACTTGCTCCAACTGGATCATCAACACCGAGTCTGTCGATAAATGGCATAGCAAGGCAGCATAAAAGAGCTCCCAATGATCCAATAAGAAAAGCCTCCCAAGCTCGATATAAAAAACAACCTGCAGTAATTGAAACCAAGGAGGCTAGAACTCCGTTAATGAGATCCATGATGTCCAAGCGGCCTTCATGTCGCAGAAAGGAGAAGACGCAGCTAGAAACTCCACCACCAAAAGATCCCATCATGGTCATGACAGCTGCTCTGGCAGCATATTGCCATTTAGATCCACTTACTCCGTAGGTGCTTCCAGAGTTAAAAGCCAACCATCCCCACCAGAGTACAAAAAGTCCTAGGCAAGCATTAACAGGATTACCCAGAGGTAAGGGATCGTAACCATCGGAATAGCGTCCTAGCCTTGGACCTAACATTGCAGCCGAAGCAAAAGCAGAAGCTCCACCTAAAAATAAATAACTTTTTTTACTACCAACCATTTTTCTAGCAAATCTTCGAAGTTTAACCAATCAAATGAACGGGTCCACTTCCAGCTATGTCAACAGCTCCAAGTCTATTTAAGAATCCATGTTCACCCCAAACCCATCCGGCAGGTATACAGTACACAGCTGTGTCGAGCAATGAGAAAAGACAGTACGCTTTGAAATTAGTCCTGTAAACACAACATTGTTGCACAAATTTGTCGCTGTGGTGAATAGAAGAAAAACGAACCTCTCTGCCATTGCACCACTAACAATTGTGGTGGCTGTTGTGGCAAAGGACAACTGAAATAAAAATGATGCGAAGATTTGGCCCATCAAAGGATCTCCAACTTGAGGATCTAGGAAAAAGTCTCCGATGGCTATGAATGGATTTGATAGAGGTCCTCGTCCAAATGACATGCCATAGCCAAAGATCCAGTAAGTGAACCCTCCAAGAACTATATCGATAATGTTCTTCATCATGATGTTGACTTCGTTTTTTATGGACACGCAGCCAGATTCAAGCATGCCAAAGCCTGTAAATCAAAGAGAGTAAAAAATAGTTCGTTAAGTAAGAGACTCAAAGAATCAGCCAGCTGCTGCTCTGAACGTTCAATCTGAGCAGTTGACCTAATAGTTGTGTTTGATGACCGATCTAGAGTAGGGAAAGCAGCTTTTTGGTGTTTAATAAAAAATTTTCTGCTCCGAGCCAGTTTTCTAAAGTCTACGAGTTTTTGTATCATTTCACAGAAGAGAGATCTCACCATCACCAGTGAGTTTAAGAAATTTAGTACTTTTTGAACAGTTTCTCTCTCTTCCTCTGAGAAATTTTCGCCAGCTGTAGAATAGCCTGGAAAAATTGCAAATTTATGTGCACAATATTCTGGAACACAGAAAACGCCAAGGATTTGCTCGCGCTAAAGTAGCTCTAGGTTTTTGCTGGGACCACATCGGTTAAAGAAAAGGGCCGCTAAATGGAATATTTCTTTTTGGATTTTTCTTCTTTCCCCAACAATTGTGGTGCGGAAGCGAAACTTTCAAACCTTTTATGAAGTTCGGATGAAAAGCGTATTCGGTAAAACGATTTTTAAAACCCGTATTGTCGACAATCGCTAATAACAAAAATGTACAATCTGGTGTACATTACTTCCGCAGTCCATTTATCGTTATGTTCTGTAATCGGGGTGAAGTTTTATTTGAACGCGTTCTTCTACCCTCAGCTCACTCAAATATGAAGAAATATTTCGAAAACAATCTCGATACTCACCAGTTTGCATTGTAAAAATGATAAAAGACGATGTCAACACCCAATTGGTGTCTTCCACACTTAAATCGTATACTCCTGGAATCACATAGCTGCCATTGTGAATCGGTGGAGCTTTTTTAGCAGTAAAATTACTTATAAACGGAATAGGCATTTTAATTTTTAGTTTTAAATACACAGAACTATGCCTATTGCTGAAACCAACACCGGTATCGTTGATGTCCTGGAAAGAACTAAACTTATTCAATTTATTTCACCTTCTTCACTGCTTGTAAGTGAAACCAAAATAAAAATTAAGCCAATTATCCAATTGAGATAAACGATATATCGATATCGACCTTGAGACCGATTGTCCTAAATTAGGATCTAAATTAAATGCTAAATGTTTATACACGAAGGTTAAGTGAATTGGAAAACAAAATCTGCAAGTTGATGATAAACATTTGAGTTTGAGTTCCACGGACCCTATGTTAAGCTGCAGTGAATGATTGCTGAAGTCTTGAAGACGCAGCTAGTAGTTAATTTTAAGTAAAAGGATTCATCGTTTTATGTACATACTAGCTGAGCCACCCGGCGTTGCTCGGGTCTGTAGTTTTTAGGTTCCCTTTCTTGTTCTTCGCTTCCGTGGGAATATGGGGATGAAATATAATATTTTTTAACTGTGGGATTATGAGGCATCCCAACGTCGAAAGAATTTTTTAAATCTGTTCAGTAGTTTCTAAGTTTCCATTTGCGACACCGTTCCTGTGGGTATCTTCCGTTCTCGTGGAAATATGTGAATGAAATATAAGTCAATGTCACTGAGAGATAATGTAACATCCTTAAGTTGAAAGAAATTTTCAAATTTGTCTAGTAATTTTAATTTTAAATAAAGTTACTGATGGAGGAGGATAATGTAGTACCCCTAATGCTGAAAGAATTTTTGAAATCTCTGTTCCGCCAAAGACAATAAATAAGCAGATTTTTGAACTTATTTAGTTTTTTTATTAGAAAAATAAAAAAAAAAAGATTTAGTTGCTATATTAATTATTCATTATTGTCTCTGTATTTTAGTACATAGGTTGCCCTTCACTTGAGTACCTTGTGATACACGACAGTTTTTGTTTTATTGTAAGGCGCAAAAACAAACAATGCAGATGGTCTACCGACCCGTGAACATGACCATGTGAAAAACATGGATATTCCAGATTCAAACCACAAACTTTTAATGATTGGCCATGTGATTTGTGTTGAAATCAACATTTACACTTTGTTCATAGACACTGTAGTTTAAATATTTTTAAATGATCACACTATCTGTTTATTTCGCTTGTGTAAAATTTGAATATTTTTCCTCACTTCCAAATAATTGTTCACGTAAGTCAGTTTAATAAATTCTTTAATTCTTTTATAAAGAGGACATCTTTTCTTTCCTTATATATATTTCCTTTGGCTATACGTCGAACCACACTACGATAAAGAACGATTTCCAACAGGTTATGGGCCCAGTGTGAGTCGAAGGAATATAATAAAGAATAGTATAAGGAAAGGATTTCTAGTTCAAACAAAAGATGGCAGAAGGAGGAAAATTCAACATTACCAAGCTGAACAATGGAAACTATTCAGTATGGAAGTTCAAAACTGAATTGGTGCTAATCAAGGATGGTTTATATGACGTCATTTCCAAACCAAGACCAGAGGAACCTACTTCAGAGTGGGAAACCAGGGACGGCCAAGCCAGAGCAGTTATTGGTCTTCTAGTTGAAGATAACCAGCTTGTACACATAAGGCGTGCAAATTCTGCAAGGGATGCCTGGGAAGCGTTGAAGAACTACCATGAAAAGGGCACGCTTAGCAACAAGGTACATCTAATGCGAAGGATTTGTAGTATGCGGCTGGAGGAAGGTGGTGATGTTCAAGAACACATTAATAATATGACAGACTTATTTGAAAAGCTTAGAGACATTGGTGAAACTCAACTTTCTGATACCTGGAGCGTAGCGATACTATTAAGTAGTTTGCCCAGAAGCTATGATGTTTTAATAACAGCATTGGAAATGCGTTCGGAAGGTGACCTTACTTTTAGTTTGGTTCAGTCAAAAATATTAGGAGAATTTACCAGAAGAAAAGAAGCAGACGTTACCCATAAAGAGACAGCGTTAAAGATAACAACAAAAAGAGAAAAGATTTGTTTCTTTTGCAAAGGAAAAGGCCATTTCAAACAAGACTGCAGGAAATATAAAGAATGGAAATCAAATGTGAGTAAAGGTAAGATAAATGCTGCAAATAAAGTGGAACACCTAGAAGAATTCTTATTTATGATTGGAAATGAACAATACGGTTGGATAATCGATTCTGGTGCCACTTGTCACATTGCTAGTGATAGAAGCTTTTTCTCGGAACTAGATACCAGTCATCACGAGACTATCAGGGTAGCAAATGGCAATAATGTTACATCTCACGGTCGTGGTAGTGGAGTTCTCAAATTCTTAAACGAGAAGAACGAAGAATTTTCAGCGAGGCTCACAGATGTTTTGTTTGTTCCAGGCATTAGTGGCAATCTTTTATCTGTACGAAAGCTTAATGAAAAAGGATTTTCGGTAGATTTCAGGAACAATATATGTGAAATCAAACAAGGAAATAGACAGATTGCAGTAGCTGATCTCAACTCTCACTTGTTTAAGTTGCGGCAATTGAATAAAGCTTATTCGGCACTTGAGCACAACGATGATTGCATTCATTATTGGCATAGAGCCTGTGGTCACCGAGATCCAAAAGTAATTTCAGATATGTGCTCAAATCAGTTAGTTGAAGGTGTCAAGTTAGTTAACTGTGGATCAAAATATCGTTGCGAAGTCTGCTTGGAAGGCAAATCAACAAGGCTCCCATTTCCCAAGAAAAGTATTAAAAAATCACTGGCTCCTCTGGAATTAATTCATACAGATGTTTGTGGACCAATGCAAACAGTATCACCTAGTGGAAAAAGATATGTTGTTACTTTTATTGACGATTTTACCAGGTATACAGTTATTTACCTGTTAAAACATAAGTCTGAAGTTTTTGACAAAATTAAAGAATACGTAGCAATGGTGAATACAATTTTTCAAAGAAAACCAAAGGTGATAAGATCAGATAGAGGAGGAGGATATTGGGAACGAGGTAGTTACTTTTTTGAAGAACGAAGGGATCCAAATTCAATACACAGCAGCATATTCACCTGAGCAAAATGGTGTTGCAGAGCGAAAAAACCGCACGTTGATTGAAATGGCTCGGTGTATGTTGTTGGATGCGGGTCTTCAGAATATTTTTTGGGCAGAAGCAGTAACAGCTGCTAATTACGTGCAAAACAGGCTACCGACTCGAGCTACATCAATGACGCCATATGAAGGTTGGAATGGTTTCAAACCTAATATTAAACACTTTCGTGTATTTGGCTCGAAATGCTATGTTCACATTCCAACTGAGAAGAGACGAAAAATGGACCCGACTTCAAAACAAATGATTTTCGTTGGATATGATGAGCAATCCAAAGCTTACCGTTGCTATGATCCAACATCAAGGCGATTGATTGTAAGCAGGGATGTACATTTTGCAGATTGCGCTGGGAAGAATTCATATTCAATTTCCGACACAGTAAAACATTATGGCAAAACGTATAAAGAAGAAGCATCAATTCCAGTTGAATTTGATTTAAATTGCAAACGAAATTCAATTATTGCGCAAGAAAATTTAATACAGGAAGAAAATCAAACTACAGAACCAGAAATTGAAGAACAAAATCAAGTCACAGAACCAGAAATTGAAGAACAAAATCAAATTATAGAAAAAGAAAATCAAACCACAGATGAAAACACTGAAGATCAACTTAAGATTTCGGACTTTCATAAAGAACCAGAAATGTCTTCATTAAGGAGGTCAGAAAGATCAAATAAAGGAGTTCCACCAGAAAAATTTATTGAAATTTTAAATGTGACACAAAAGGAAGATATTGAGCCCAAGAACCTAAAAGAAGTTATGTCTAGTAAACATAAAAAAGAATGGCTTTCTGCTATGGAAGACGAAATGGATTCCTTGAAGAAAAATGGTACCTGGGAATTATGTGAACTTCCAGAAGACAGAAAAGCGATAGGCAGTAGATGGGTTTTCAAGTTGAAGAAAGGATCTAATGAAACAATATTAAGGTTTAAGGCCCGTTTAGTCGCCCAAGGATTCTCTCAAAAATATGGATTGGACTATGACCAGGTATTTGCTCCGGTAGTTAAACAGACAACGCTAAGAATATTGCTTTCAATCGCTGGAAAAAATAATTTCATAGTTCAACATCTAGATGCAAAAACTGCATTCCTTAACGGAGAATTAAACCAAACTATATTTATGAAGCAGCCACCTGGTTTTGAAGTAGAAGGTAAAGAGCATTTAGTTTGTTTGTTAAAAAAGAGCATTTACGGACTGAAGCAGGCAGCAAGAATCTGGAATGAAGCAATTCACTTGGTCTTAGTGAGTGCCAATTTCAATCAGAGCTCAGTAGATCCATGTCTTTATATTAAAAGAAAAAATCAACATTGGTGCTATGTTCTGATATATGTTGATGATCTGATAGTTGCCAGCTCAAATATGGAAATGATTGACTTTGTACAGAACACTTTATCAACTAAATTTGAAATGAAAAATCTTGGTGACATCAAAAACTATTTAGGACTTCAAGTTGGAAAAGATGATAAAGGAATTTACCATATATGCCAAACGAATTACATCGAACAAGTTATTAAAGATTTTGGCTTATCGGATTCAAAAATATCAAATGTTCCTATTGATCCAAATTACGGAAAGCAAGTGGACGAATCGGAAATTTTGATTGATAATAACAAATATCAGAAGCTTATCGGATGTTTATTATATATATCAGTTAATACGCGTCCTGATATATCAGCAAGTGTTTCAATCATGGCTCAGAAAGTCAGTCAACCGACACAAAAGGACTGGAACGAATTGAAACGTTTGCTCAGATATTTAAAGGGAACCTCAAAGTTAAAACTTGTATTAGGTAGACGTGATGAGGTAGATATTTTGTATGGTTATGCTGACGCTAATTGGGCTGAAGATAGGAGAAGCCGGAAATCTAATAGTGGCTACGTTTTCAAGGTAAACGGCGGAGTTGTCAGCTGGTCATGTCGAAAACAGGTTTGTGTTGCACTATCTTCAACAGAAGCGGAATTTATTGCTTTATCAGAAGCGTGCCAGGAAGCTTCATGGATTCGTCGCATGTTGATGGAAATGCAAGAATTTAAAAGTGAACCAACCACAATTTATGAAGACAATCAAAGCTGTTTAAAATTAACTGAAGAAGAAAATTTTTCAAACAGAACAAAACACATTGACACCCGATATCATTTTGTGAAAGACTATATAAAAAAGGGATTGGTCATTTGCAGGTACTGTCCAACGGAAACAATGTTAGCTGATCTACTTACGAAACCACTAACGGCAACAAGACACACAGTTTTGAGGGAAGAATGCGGTATCATCTTGTGTAAATGAGGAGGAGTGTTGAAATCAACATTTACACTTTGTTCATAGACACTGTAGTTTAAATATTTTTAAATGATCACACTATCTGTTTATTTCGCTTGTGTAAAATTTGAATATTTTTCCTCACTTCCAAATAATTGTTCACGTAAGTCAGTTTAATAAATTCTTTAATTCTTTTATAAAGAGGACATCTTTTCTTTCCTTATATATATTTCCTTTGGCTATACGTCGAACCACACTACGATAAAGAACGATTTCCAACAATTTGTTGATGGTCATGACAAATGCAAGACGGATCGGAAACTGAAGTCTTTTAAATTCAAACGGCATATCGGTTGGGATCATCGGGATCCTTGGAATGAGAACTTCCTCACCTTTAAATTTGCCTTTCAGTATTGTCGCGTAAATTACATTTTTCATCAGTTTTATAACCACCAAACGCGTACCGTTGCACAGTTTTGGTTGGTTTATGTTTCGAAGCATTATTACTACGGAGCCAACCTTTAGGCGCAAATTATGCGGTGGTAGGCCAGGCACATCCAAGGAGTTTAAAAATTCAATTGGATAGTTGGCGGCTTCATCTTCATTTGTGACGCAGTCAATAGATTTGAATGAATGCATTGTTCCAATGATCTTATTTAGAATTATGACGTTCAGGTCATCTACATCTTTATTCTTAGCCGCTAAAATTGCTCGCTCACTCAACCATTCATTATTTTTGTAGTTTGAAATAATGTTTGGAAATACTTTGTTGATAAGTTCCTCTTTTGATGAGACAAAACTACAGAAATTGTTTGGAAATGATATCAATCCGCTCGATTCATCGACAGGTACTTGACCATTACCGATAGTCAGTAACTGCTCAGAGAAATCTTCAGCAGATGTATCATTAAGCAATGCAACTCTCATGTTTGTTGTCAGCTGCAGTTTCTTCACATAGCGCCACAGATTTGACGATTTGAGGCAAGCGTTCATTTCGTCGGCAGCGGTAGATCTTGGAATTACTGGCAGTGTTTGGCGGAAATCGCCAGACAGTAAAATCGTTGCTCCTCCAAAACATCTCGAGTCATTTCGTAAATCTTTTAATGTTCGGTTAAGTGCTTCTAATGCACGTTTATGCGCCATTGTACATTCGTCCCAGATGATGATTTTGATTCTGGTGTTTCACCACAAAGCAATGAATACAATGGCTCAGGTGGCGGAGTCAACAATGGCAATTTCACTTTACCATTAAGGCAGCATAGTCCGGGTGTTTCTCCGGAAAACTTTAAAGCACAACAATACTCGCAAACAACGTGCATTTGCCCATTGCAAACGCTAGGATGCAAGCTGTAATCATTGCTGCAATCGTATCGAAACACTGCTCGATTCAAATCAGCACTTGATAAATATGCTGTTCTGCGTCGCAAATTATCTATTTGTTGAGCTCTGTTGTTCGCTCGACGATTTAAGCACGAAATCGAGCCATACTTACGCGGTGCTGTTCACGTGCCATTTCTTCAATCCTTTCATTTGTAGTGTTTCGTTTCCTTCTTGCATTACGGCTTTGCAGAGAAAGATTCGATCTTCTTTGTGGCGGCATATTTAATCAAACTTCACCTCTTTTCAATTACCCAAAAATTTAATTAAAATATTTCAAAACTCAAATTTTCAACCATTCAATTATAGACAAAATTACTTACTTGCTCGAGATGCGCGTTTTGTTATTTAAACTCTGATGCTTTTTTAGTTTACCACCTTTTTCACTTTATCAAATAGGCAATGGCTTTTTTTAATAAATTTTATTTAATTTATTTAATATTGATGTCGTACAAAAATCAAATTTATTTCTCACAATAAGTCAATTTTTTTTTTTTTTTAAAGAACAGTGTTTTGTATGTAACGAAAACTAACGCATTGCATTAATGTCGTTCCCATAGGAATATAGGGATAAAAAGTATCCTGTGTCCGTCTCCTGGTCCTAAGCTCCCTCCCCACCAATTTTCAGACAAATCGGTTGAGCCGTTCTTGAGTTATGGATGGTGTAACTAAGACGACTTTCTTTTATATATATAGATTAAGAGGAATAAAAATATTTGACTTCCCTTTGCATATGGCTTTGTTCTTTTCAAGTTTTATAACAGTAAATGCACATGTTCAGTGAAGTCATTCCCCAAAACCCCGTGAAATTCGAATCAATTTATTACTATAGACATTAATTTTAAAAAATAAAATCTACATTACCTTTATTTACATGTTTAAGATTAATGTTAAATGAATAAGAGTTTTCGTTAAAGATGTTTTAATGTTTTTATTTAATAATTTACTGTCTTATTTTTTAATCTTCAAACTCAAGTGGAGCCAGTTCCAACTTAAATTGATGAATTATACTCATTATAAACTATGTAACATTATGTTGTCATTGTGATTCTGGGTTTCTTGATTTGAATACTCCTCCAACTCCATTTTCGACTGTATGCTCTTCTGGATAGTTATTACTAATGCTGTTGACCTTCCTGCGCACAGGCACCTGGCCATCATCAATTTCAAAAAAGTTGTTTTTGATTTTTGTGGGATTCATTTGTTCGACTTGCATTCGCCATTGAATGATTTTTTCCTCAGCAGCTCTGAGGTCTTCAAGACTTTGTTCATAGCCTGCATTTACACTCATTGCTTGAAAACCTGCAGTTCCTTCTTGACCGTTTTTTAATGGGCCCAAGGTAGCTACTAGTTGCGTGAGGTCGATTTGTTTGTTCCGAATCATGTGATCCACTAAATCGGCTCCTAATAGTTCTTCATCGGGATCCATACGAATGGGAACCATTTTATTTACAAGAAAGAGCAATAGAAAAGTGGCACAAATACCCCAGCAGGTAAGGCAGAGGGCGGACAAAGCTTGTATACCCAGAAGCTCCCAACCGCCACCCTTGAAAAGTCCCATTCGACCTTTCGTGGTTTCCAAAGGAAGTGGATTATCAGCGAATAGGCCAATAGCAATGAGACCCCATATACCACAAACTCCATGAACTGCGCTTGCACCTACTGGATCATCGATACCCAATCTATCGAACAATGGCATTGCTGCACAACACAGTAGAGCTCCCAGACCTCCTATGATGATGGCCTCCCAGGAACGGTAAAGGAAGCAACCGGCGGTTATTGAAACCAAAGATCCCAATATTCCATTGATGAGATCGATTATATCAACCTTGCCTTTGTTCCGCCACATGGTGTACAATAAACAGCATATTCCACCTCCGAAAGATCCCAACATAGTCGTAACAGCTGCCCGGGCACAATATTGCCACTTAGCACCACTAATTCCGTAAGTGCTTCCAGAGTTGAAGGCTAACCAACCCCACCAGAGTAAGAACATTCCCAAAACAGCGTGGACGGGATTCCCCAATGGTAAGGGATCATAGCCATTTGCGTATCTTCCCAACCTGGGACCAAGCATTACCGCTGCAGCAAACGCTGAGCCACCACCTGCGCATAAAAAAGTCTGTTAAAAAAGTCGAACCAAAACAATGTTTTGATTTCAAAAACAAACCAATCAAATGAACAGGCCCGCCGCCGGCAATATCAACAACACCCAACTTATTCAAAAATCCATGATCGCCCCATACCCATCCAGCTGGAATGCAGTACACAGCGGTGTTAAGGAGAGAGAACAAACAATAAGCCTTGAAATTAGTCCTGTTCATGTGACATTATTACTCAATGTATTTAAGATAATTGCAAAGCAATTCAACTTACCTTTCTGCCATGGCACCGCCAACAATTGTTGTTGCTGTGGTTGCAAATGACAATTGGAATAGAAACGCTGTACAAATTTGACCTAATAGAGGGTTATCAACGATCGGATCAACTAGGAAATCTCCAAGCCCTATGAACGGATTTGTGAGGGAGCCATGTCCATATGAGAATCCATAACCAAAGAGCCAATAAGTGAATCCGCCAAGTCCTATGTCGACGATGTTCTTCATCAAAATGTTGACTTCGTTTTTGACGGACACGCATCCGGATTCTAGCATACCAAAGCCTGAAAATAAAGCAATTATTATTTCTTACGTATGTTTTTAACACAAATAGCTGAAAATATAAAAAAGAGAATATTTTAGTGTAGTGCAGAGTGTTTCGATTAACAAGACGCGTAGATGCAAACCCTTCGTGTGGCGTGGAATGTATTTCTCTCCTTACCTCGATTTTCGTCGACTTTTGGTTCACTTGGATAAAAAGTCATATAGAATTATGGTTTATGTGTTGATGTTCACTCTATTATACCAAAATTAAATGGGGACCGAAGAAGTTGCTTCCACAGCCCGAATTCACTTTTGGTTAACGCTTTGGGGAAATCAGAGACCATCAAATGCTCTAAATTACAGAAATTTTTCAACTTTCGGTATCTAATTTTTACGAGCCAATGAAAAAGTTCACTATGGCGTATGCGTAACTTTTTTCCAGAATATTTTTAATTGAAGAAGCAACAACGAAGGCGGGGGAGTTTGGGGACATCGATATGACTTCACATCGGGACATGGGGCTCTAATAAAAGGCGAAATGTCGACGGTAATAACAGAAAGTGCGAAATAAAATATTTAAAGCGTCAATTCGAGTTTTTCGCAATACATTCACAATCGTAGTAGTACATATCCGTGAAAGCCTTCACGTCGAAAAACACGATCTTGAAAGAAACAGAGCACAACGGGCTTAGTGTAATGTAGTTAAGTGGGAGATAGACCTCGAACTTTCACGAAAATTTTCGGATGAATTTCAAACTATGCCATACAAACAGTTTCAATTCTTAATTGGAGAAGATATACTAGTTCGCATCAAAAGCAGATCATCTGAAGCTTTTTTGATAAGGTAGTGTTCTGAGCCATCCATATATATACTACATATCTAGTTTTACATTGAGCTTAAAATTAGAAACAGCCCTTTTTATACTAGGGTTAGGTTAGGTGGAAGTGGCTGTCACCCAATGAGTACATTGTCTGACACACTTAGGCCGCAAGGGCCCATTGTGATACCACAGAGATCAGCAAGTTAGGCCCGTTTGCTGATTCGAGTCATAAATTTAAGTTCTACATAAAGTTTTCATTTTTGTATGAGACGTTCCGGAATTCTTAAGTTCTACATAAGAATTCCGGAACGTCTCATACAAAAATGAAAACTTTATGTAGAACTTAAATTTATGACTCGAATCAGCAAACGGGCCTTAATCACCTACTGATCTGTGAAACCCGATGTAAGATTAACGAGTTGATCACATATTAATCTTTCATTACGGGACTAGCCGGTTAATCACCTGCAAGTCGAACCACGCGGAACTTTCAATGTATTTCGAAGTCGCTAATATCATCCAAGAAGAATTCACCGAGATGAGTTTTCGTCCTATGAAGTAGTGCAGGGCATGAGCAAAGAAGGTGTTGAACGGTTTCTTCCTCCTCCTCGTCCATGCAGCTTCTGCAGAAATCATTGGAAAGCACACCAAGTCTTTTGCTGTGTTTTTCTATTAGACAGTGTCCCGTTATAACACCTATGGTAGAACCTAGATACAGGCGGTTCAGGGCTATCAAACTCTTCGAGCGTTTTGAGTCTACACTCGGCCAAACTTTTTTGGTTGCAAGGCAGTTGTTACTCTCAGTCCATCTAGTGTTTGTTATCCTTGAAGCGTCTTGTCTAAGCAGGAGTTTACATGCAGCGATAGGTACACCTATGTTGTTCCATTCTGAGCGTAGGGAAGTGGTCGTGCCCTTTTTTTCTAGTTCGTCTGCCTGGTATGGTCCTGTGCCCTGGCACCCATGAAAGGTAAATGTTAAACTGATTTGACATCTCCCTCAGAGACATCTGACAATTTTGGACCGTGATGGATTTTGTAGAGACAGAGGCAAGAGATTTAAGGGCAGCTTGGCTGTCTGAGAAGATTCGAATATCCGTGGAGGATATGACGTTTTCTTTGACCCAAGACAGCACCTCCTTAATCGCCTTCACTACAATGATCGGGTAGGTGGAAGAAAAGACTGAGATTCAGTTTTTCTGAGTAGATTCCACTTCCCACACCTTCGCTGGTTTTTGAACCATCATCGGTGTAAAATTGTCTTGCTTCGTTTTCCAAAAGAGTGCCATTTTCCCAAGCTTCTCTTGAAGGTATGGTTACTTGGAAATTATTGTCAAACACCAACTTGGGGGTGGTGTAGTCGGATCGATTCGGTAAGAATCTAAAGTTAACTAGAATGGTAGTGTGGCCGATTTGATTATTGGTCAACTGTGATGTATTTCTGAGTCGAGTAGCTGAGCTAGCTGCGACTTGTTTGCTGAAGATATCTAGGGGTGTGATATCTAGTAGTACATTGAGGGCGTCCGATGGGGTTGTCCTCAGTGTGCCACTAATACACAGACTACCCGTTCTTTGAACTTTGGCCAGCTTGTTGTAGTTGATCATCTTGTCTAGTGCTGTCCACCAGACTATCACCCCGTATGTGAGTATCGGTCTAATTACCGAGGTAAACAGCCAATGGTTGATTTGGGGAAGAAACTCCATTTCCCACCAATGGCTTTTTTACAGGAGAAGAGTGCCACGTTGGATTTATTTACTCTTTCCTCAATATTGGTTTTCCAGGTCAGTTTTTTGTCAAAAATGAGACCTAGATATTTAGCCTGATTTGACAGTGTGAGAGTTAATATAGTTGGGGGTCTGAAGGAAAAGTCTGGAATTTTGTATTTCCTCGTAAAGAGAACTAATTCCGTTTTGTGTGGATTAATGTTCAAACCACAATCTACATCCCAATTGTTAAGCTTATTAAGTGCTGTTTGTAGCAGCTCAGCTAGGGTTTGTGGGTGCTTGCCTGAAAAGGCAATTGCTACATCATCGGCATAGGCTATGGTTTTGAAACCTTCGTCCTCAAAATTGTCGCGTTCAATATTGGAAATGCTGGTGGGAGTATTCTTTTGGAATCCGGATTATCAAATACCATAAATATTTCTACGTCTGTCATTAATTTAGCTTCATTAATCAAATAATAAGTTTTCAACAAAACGGGCACCTAAAAAATGACCAAAACAAAATTTAATCAATCTATGGCTTCTTGCGGGATGGGTCACGAAAAAAAGTTCTTTCAGATCATTTAGAGATTATTCCATCTCTCTATTGTTATAATCTTAAAATGGCTCTAATTTCCAAAAGTAAATTTTCAATAACATAATCATTTTCCAACACGCAATGCTGTTTTTTGACAATCTGATTAATTTTAATTGGAGATTAATTCTTCGAATGATTTATGTACGAACGTATGTAAGTTATCCAAAACATATTAATAGGAGAATAACCAAATCTTACAAACACACATCATATCATGTCAATTTAACATTTTGAGTAATGATGCTCGTTAATTTACATCACGTTGCCATGCATATCTTAACTGAAGCTAATTTTCCCAAATCTAAAGAGTTTTGTAAGGTAACTGGTTTTCAATTATAGTTTTAATAGCCTTTTAAATTAAGCTAGCATTTTGTTGAATACACAATTAAATTTAAGGAAATAATGATTGCAGGTACTGTATGGCTTATGCACGCCGAAATGTGCGTGACATGAAAGATTAAAAGGCGCAATGTTGATGGAGACACAGTTGATTATTGTTATTATTTGATTAGGTAGCAACTGCTTCAGATACAAATTAATTTAATCATTTGTTTTCATTGAGCTTGTTTACTGCCTTCCGTTGAGTTAATTTTCCAAAATTGTTTAAAAAAAATCTTATTTACCACGGCCGGCATCATCATCTATCCTCGACTGTCTTTAGGTGCCCATGGCGTAGTGTTTAGCATGTCTGCCAATTACGCAGGAGGCTTGTAGTTTGATAGGGATACGAAAGAAATCAAAATAATGTTTTTCTATGAGTATCAGCCTTCGCGAGGAGTTGGCAAGTCCTCCGATGCTTCAATATTGATATTGAAAGCACTTTCTCTATTAGCCGTTCGGAACCAGTAGAAAATTGTAGGTCCCCTCCATTATCAGAAATGCGGTAGCCCGCGAGCCACGATGCTCATCGCCCTGTTGCCCCACCCTATGTATGTAAATTTGTCTCTCAATGCTTTATTCAATCCGTAGCTATATCCATTGAGTTACTTTTAAAACGGTTAGACATTTTTAGAAATAAAGTTAGAAAATAGTTTTTGTAGAGCATATTCTAATAAGCCTCATACTTTTACATAGACCTCGAGAACTACGACACTTCTTATACACATTTCAACAAAATCTATTTATCTGTACACTTCTTAAACCGTCTGATCATAAGAGAGGTTCGTATTGCTTTTATAAATAGGTCTTTTGGATGAAATATAGTTGAAGTAAAATTTGGAATTTTAGGCAAAGGCTAGATTGAGTTCAAATATGACTCTACATGAACTAGCTAGAAGAAGATTTTAAAAGAAAATTTGCAATTTAGAGGCAGCGTACTGACTTCTATGCAGGAATGCACATATTTTGGGATACTTTACACTGAACTTGGATTTCAATTTAGTGTTAGACAAGATGTCCGGGTTGAAGAAATTACCCATCGTTTACAAAACTGTTGGACTATGAAAAGGCTATTCTTTCACCTTAAGTCTTAAAGATATCCCAACAAAATAAAAGGTAAAAGTTAACGTTAAGCTTTTGGTGCTATCGACGATGAAAGTGTCTATATGCACTCATGGTGTGGGTCGTATTGGGTTGTGTGACACGACCCCAATCGAGTCTTTTGAGCGTTGTCATGCTAGTGTTGTATAGAAACATTAGAATATTCCCAAAATAGTTTTTCGTTTTACCAAGAGAGAGCTTTATTATAAAGATTATTGAAAATTTCTTACAAGTTTAGCACCTTTTGTCCATTAACAGAAGATGAATTGTAACCTAAATCTTCTGTGCAAACATGGCAGAACTCATAATTTTCATGTATGTTTATTTGTATGTATGTGGGTAGATCACATGCTACACATTAGTACTTATTCATAGACCGAAGAGAATTTTAACACAGATAAAAATGACTGATGACCATCTCATGATTTTGAAGCCTGTAGGGCTTTTGGAACCTCAAAGTTTTAATTATTCAATCCCACGTAAAGTTTTGAAAAGAAAAAAACAACGATGTTTCTCGATCCACGACACACTTTTTTCTATACGAAACAGAAATAAATTATTTTCATTTTTCAGTATTAAGAAAACGAATTCTTCATATTTATTCACTGACTTTCATCTTATTTTGCGCGTTTTAAATTATTTCAGTCATGCAAAAATTTTTTACTCCTTTCTGAGGTATATATCACTTTTCTAAACGATGTCTTACATATAAAGTAGGTAGTAGCACCAACTCGCCATCACTCCAACTCACCAGTTTGAATTGTAAAAATGACAAACGTTGAAGTCAACACCCAACTGGTGTCGATGTTCAAAGCCTCAACGTCTGGTATCACATTGCTGGTATTCCCGACTACGTCCTTTAACGCGATAGCTTGTAAACCCGTCACATTATCCATTGTTGACGAAAAATTATTTTTAAAGCCACTTTCTTAGATGTGTAGCACACTTTTTTTTATATTAGAACAGCTCTCTTTGGCCGCAGCTCGAGAGCAACTGACTAACCAAATCAAATTTACTTTACAACTTCGAGATATGCCAATTTTGGGCCATTAAAAAAATTGGTTAGCACTTTTAAATGACAATGACGACAAATCAGTTGCGAAAGTGGAATAAAATGATGAAACTAATAACAAAAATAAACGGAAACCTTTAATGAGTCTGGGTTTATGAAGCTGATGGATTGTTGAACTCTTTCTTTTCGTGTTTGTTGTATTCACTTGTGCAAATATGAAAATAAATAAAATGCCAAAGGCTCTAATAAAAAATTCGGCTACAAACTTTAAATTTGAACGTAAATCGCGATTGATGAAACTGAAAGTAGTATTTGAATCTTTGAAGCAAAAATAGCAACAACTGTAGACATATAGAGAGAATAATTTGAAGTTACGACTATACCCAAAAATAAAAGGTTTCGTCAGCAGAACAATTAAATTTTTTCATACATTTTTTTCTGATGAAATGACACTTGTCTGTATCCACTTAAAAAACAGTTAAATAAATAACAATACCAACAAATAATATCTAATAGAAAACAATTAGTCAAGTTGCGAATGCTCAAAATTTTGAAAATAGATCAAATTGTGTTTGGTATCGTCGGCATCCATAAAGAAGTTAGATTATTTAAACACCTACATAGTACACGGAAAAAAATGTTCTACAAATGTGAAGTATTTATTCCTTTAAAAAAAAAAAAACCAAATTGACATGACAAATTACCGTTGAGTCCTGTGCAAGTTGACCAATATAACAATAATTTAGTAAAAGCAATGAACTATATTTCAAAATATCTTGTGAATAGCAGAGAAGCACATGTCATAATGTTGTACAGCAAGTCTAATATGTCTGTAAACAAACTACATCCGAGCATCCAACATCCATCAACTAATAGCTTACTGTGAACTCAGCTATTGGCAACCATTTCGTCATCGGTCATGAGAGTTTGCTATTCATGAAGAATTGAGCACAGTATTCATTCAGTGACTTAACTTGGAGCGAGGTCATAATTTCGCATTTTGGACCTGTGAATAAGCCTCCAAAACTTACTTTTTTTTTGTATTTTTATAGTTCTGAAATGTCACAGACGATATGAAATTTTTCAGAATTTTTTATTGATTTAATTATTAACTTTTATAGTGTAACAAATCATGAGGGAAGTTATGGCGATTGCATTCCTTTCGACCTAAAGTGGTTCGTGAGTTCAAATGAACTTAAGGAGATAGTATACAACACTCCAAGTATGTACTGTACATATATACATCCCAGATGCTATCAACATTTTTTCAGTCGTATATCAAAGGAGGAATGAAGTCAAAAATAATAACTAACCTTTACCTTAAGGGCACTGTCGCACCTGGAGGATTTTTCGTGAATTTTTTGTAGAAAAAGCATGAAATGGATATAAACGAAATTTTATACATATACTAATACATATGTATTTGGGCAATATTTTCTAATTTTCCCCACGGCGAAATATTCAGTAAAACTGAACTTACATATAAATACTTAAGGGCATGTAAAAAAATACTTAAGGGCCTTCAAAATTATCTGAAACAAAAAATTGAAAAAATTATCGTTAGATAACATCTTTTTCTGGTACTTAATCGTTTGTACCTCAAAAATTTCGATGTTCGAAATTTTGGTGACCATTTGAAAAATAAGTTCGATATTCACCAAGAAATCGGACTTTTAATCAGCTATAAAATCTGTTCTATTCAGAAATAATAAGTACCCCACAATCAAATACTTCGTTTTTGTATTAACAGCAACTGTTAAAAATTTGAGAATGATTGGTTGAACCGTTATTGAGTTATCGCAATCACCAACTTCAAAAAAGTGGTTTTGATATAATCGCATTAAAAGTTTCAAGTTAATGTTAAACATAACATAACACGCTGTAAACACGACTACGTAAATTTACTACCGTTAACCGTCGCCACTTTATACAGTATTCTGCCTGCAGCTGATTGCGAAAAGCTGTCGGTAAGCTCCTAATTAAGCATTAACCGTGGCACTAACTCGAACGAAAGCACCAACTTTAAACGGTAACCTTGAATTCAATGAACACATGAACCTCATAACAAGTAAAGCAAATTCAATGCTTGGGTTTATAAAGAGATGGGCAAAAGAATTTAACGACTCCTATGTTACACTTTCCTTATACAACTGTCATGTTCGTCCCTATCTCGAGTATGCTTCTCAGGTTTGGTCACCTCTATATTAAGTTCATAAATCTCGTATTGAGGCAGTACAACACATATTCATACGTTTAACCCTGAAAGGTCTTCCCTGGGAAGATCCTTTTAATCTCCCCCCTTATGAAAACCGTATTCGTCTTTTAAATCTTCAACCACTCTCACAAAGACGGATCAACAATGATTTAGTATTTTTCCATCAACTACTAACAGGTTCAATTGATGCTCCTTACTTGCTCTCTCACATAGGATGCTCTCTCACATAGGATTCAACTATCTCACCAGCTACGAAATCTGGAGTTTTTGCATTGCTACCACCACAGAACTAACTATGGCATGCATGAGCCATTAGCTTGCATGAGTAGGTTATACAACTCTAACCTTCTTACTTCAGATTTCAATCTTTGTAAAAGTAGTTTAAAAATAAAACTAAAAACCAGTGCTCCACAAGCATGATTTTTGTTTTGTATTTAATTTGTATTTAAATTGTACTTAATTTATTAGTTAATTGTAGCTTATTTTACTTGTATTTTTTTTTATATTTTCAATAATGTTTTTATAGTTTGATTTTGTTTTATCGATGTAGTAAAAGTTAATTATGTTAAGGTGTGTCCACACCAGAGAAACATTTCAAGAAACATTGTTTCAAAAACGTTTCTAAAATGTTTCCCATTTGTATAAAAAACATTTTTGAAACATTTGGGAAACATTTCAGAAACATTTCAGAAATGTTTCTGAAATGTTTTTTGGTGTGTACGTTTCTTGAAACATTTCTGAAATATTTCTGAAATGTTTTTTGTTTCCCATTTTTAATGGGATTTTTTTTTTTGTTTCTCGAGCTCAGTTTAGTGCTTGAATATGGATTGTTAAGAAGTAGCAATTATAGCGTCGTGTTGGTACAATGGATGGTCGTCATATAGTTATATCATCACCTTTTCATAGTGGTTCTGATTACTTCAACTACAAAGGAACTTTTAGCGTTGTGCTTTTGGCCGTAGTTGACTCATCATATTCCTTTATATTCGTCGATGTAAAGATCGTATATCTGACGGAGGTGTTTTTAAGAACAGTATGCTATGGACGGCTTTAAACAACGAAAAACTGAATTCGCCAGATTATAACATATTACCAGGAAGAGAACATCCAGTACCCTACGTTATAGTCAGCGATGCCGCATTTCCATTGCACACTCATATTTTAAAACCTTTCAGTGGTACATATCCAAAAGGGTCAAGGGAGCGCATTTTCAATTAAGCAGAGCCCGAAATGTTTCTGAAAACGCTTTCGGTATTGTTACCGCAGTGTTCCGTGTATTAAGAAAACCAATGCTTTTGAGCCCGGAAAAAGCAGCTTTAGTTGCTAAAACATGTACTTATTTGCATAATTTTCTCCGTAAAAGCGAATCTTCGCAATCAAAATACATGGACTGTATTGCTAAGCCTATAAAATGGAAAAAGCAGAAAACATCATTTTTTCCATTGCAAATGTTTCAGAAAAACAAAGAGAGTTTTTCATTCAGAATGGGAAACAAAAAACATTCCAAAAACATTTTAGAAACATTTCAGAAATGTTTCACGAAGCGTCCACACCAAAACAACTTTATAGAAACATTTCTGAAACATTTCTGAAACTTTTCTGAAGCATTTCAGAAATGTTTTTTTGTTTCTGAAATGTTTCTGAAATGTTTTTGGAATGTTTCTGAAATGTTTCAAAAATGTTTCTTTGGTGTGGACATACCTTTAAATGTTCGAATACGTTCTTTTGTGCTTGTGTTGACGTTTTTACTAACCACTAACACTTGCATTAATGATGAAGATAAGTGCGTACATATTAGCTTGCTCTAAGTTCAGTACCGCAAAATTTGAATTCTTTCAGCTGCTTTCAAGTTTCAATAAAGTTTCCCATAAGCTCCTACGAAGAATTTTGGACATTCGAACGCTTTCATTATACAATCGAGTTACGTAGTAGACACCCTGCATTGTTTTTTAGTTTTCATCGATGTACATTGTACACATTATAATAATTCCGACACGATTACAATTCCAATTTTGGAAGTTCCATAAATTTACAGATATTTTATTTTTCCATGTACTTACCATTACTTTACAGAATGTTTTAGTGTGAATGACTTCTTATAACGTTGATCATTGCTCTCATATGAGAGATTTCCCCCTTCTTATTCTGGTTTTATTTTTATTATTTGATGCGCAGTTTAAAATGAGATCATTAAACAATGACGATATGCCATAAAACAAGGTGAACTTAACTAATCAATAAATTGCAGTTTGTTGACTTCTATCAGCTGGCATATATTTTTGATTCACTTCTCTTTCGTGGAGTGATAGCATTTTACTGTGATGTATAAAAGCAAATGTTGGCTCAGAAGGACACAATGGTTTCGAACTTTTGTTTTTGATTGAAATATCAAGACATGACATAACAATTCAATTCAATTCAATCTTTTATTTCGCCATAAATTTTATACAAAGGATGTGACCGCACGTTTTACATATGTATAGAGATTCGATAGTCAATATCTTTCTACTATGACATTATTTTAGAAAAGCAAATTAATTAAATCAAATAAGACATTGCTGATTGAAGGAAAAATACGTTTAAAACCTTCATTAGAGACATGACATAACGATGATAAGAAAATACGAATAAAAAGGTGTCCTGCACTTCTGTCTGTCTGTTTGTCTGTACATATGTCTGTATGTCTGCCTGCCTGAAACGCTTTACTGATTCTATCCAAAGCTCGCAGTTGGGGTATGTGAGTCAGCCTTTTGGTTTTTTGGAATTGCTTTTCTAGGTGTTGAAATAACGTTAGCTGTCTTGCAACCTAATTGATGATTCTTATTTTTCTTGAAAACGGCTCTAACAGTTTCGATTTATGAAAAAGTCTGAAAGCGATACCATTTTTTTCACAAGCAACTTTCTCTGACTAAAGGCTTATTAATAATGGGCAGGAGCGCTCACTTACGTTAGTCAATTCTGAACGAAATCCTTAAAAATTATTCCAAAAGTACCCTGAATAGTCTTAATGAACTTAAGGCGCTGAAATAATTTTCAACAACACAAAAAGTTTTCTTTAGTAAACACACGATCTCAACTAATTTCTTCTCTATTCACAAATGCTTCATGAGTTTTCACAGTGGCAGCAAAATATCTCTCTCCAATAATCAAACTATCGCTGTTATTCTTCAACTATTTCATTTTTTCAGTTTGGCCAAAACTTTCATTCCTCATACAGTTGAGGGATTAGTGTTTACTGTCCACTGGATTAGTATACTCAAAACGGAACCGGAAGATCATTTCGGTTGGAAGTTCCATTAGTGTAGTTTCAGTTTGGGGTGTTTGAAAAAGTCGACGAGCAGAGAAAAACTAAGCATGGAATTTTCTAAACTTTAATCACCATTCAACAACCAAGGAACATACATATAATTTGTCTTATATTTAATCAATCCAAGCAAAAATCCCGTTGTCCTTTCCCTTCACTGGCGTCTCTGTTGTTTTGGATTTGAACATTCCTCCTTCAGCACCACTTCCAACTATGTGATCTCCTCTGTCTGGATACTTATTGCGCAAGCTGTTTATTTTCCTTGAAAGTACATTTCCAGCGGCAATACTCTTCCTGCGAGTAGTTGTAATCTTTTGTCCGTCATCGATGACAGAAACATTGCTTTTAGAATTAGCCGGATCCATTTGGTCTACATACATTCGCCATTGATTGAGTTTCTCCTCGGCAGCTTTGAGTTCTTCGAGACTTTTCTCATGACCTGGATTCACACCAATCGGTTTAATGCCTGCAATTTCCTCAAGATCGATTTGCAAAGGAGCCAAAGCAGATATTGCTCGTGAGAGACCAATCTGAGTGTGTCGTATTCGGTGTTCCATTAAATCTGCCCCTAAGAGTTCTTCATTAGGATCCATACGAATGGGAATAATTTTATTCACAATATAAAGTAAGAGAAAAGTGGAGCATATTGCCCAGCAGGCAAGACAGAAGGCAGACAAAGTTTGAATGCCAATAAGGTACCAACCACCACCTTTGAAAAGTCCAGTCCGTCCCTTGGTAGTTAATAAGGGAATCGGATTATCGGCAAAGAAACCAACAGCAACGACACCCCATATACCACAAACACCATGAACTGCACTTGCTCCTACTGGATCATCGACACCCAATCTATCTAGCAATGGCATTGCGGCACAACACAGCAGTGCTCCTATAGCTCCTATAACAATGGCCTCCCATGCACGGTAGAGGAAGCAACCCGCGGTTATTGAAACCAAGGCTCCCAAAATGCCATTAATAAGATCGAGTATATCCAACCGTCCTTCATTACGCCACATGGAATAACTGCAACTGCTTAGTCCACCTCCGAATGATCCCAACATGGTCATAACAGCTGCTCGAGCAGCATACTGCCACTTGGCACCACTTACTCCGTAAGTGCTTCCAGAGTTAAAAGCCAACCAACCCCACCAGAGGACGAAAAGGCCCAAACAAGCGTTAACAGGATTCCCCAAAGGCAAAGGATCATAACCCTCTGCATATCTTCCCAACCTGGGGCCAAGCATTGCCGCTGACGCAAACGCCGATGCACCACCTGTAGAAAGAAAATTCATCAAACACTAAAACTTTGTTTTCAAAAAACATACCAATCAAATGAACTGGCCCACTCCCAGCAATATCAACGGCACCCAAATTATTCAGAAACCCATGCTCGCCCCATACCCACCCTGCTGGAATGCAGTACACAGCGGTATTGAGTAGAGAGAACAAACAATAAGCCTTGAAATTTGTCCTGTTAATGTGAGATTGTTACTATTTGCAATTACCTACCCTAATAACCAAGCAATTTAACTGACCTTTCTGCCATTGCACCACTGACAATGGTTGTTGCGGTAGTTGCAAATGACAATTGAAATAAAAATGCAGAAAATATCTGACCCATTAGTGGGTCTCCAACGGGTGGATCAATTAAAAAGTCTCCAATTGCTATGAAAGGGTTCGAGAGCTTGCCACGTCCAAATGACATTCCATAGCCAAATATCCAATAGGTTAACCCACCAAGGACTATATCGACGATGTTCTTCATCATGATGTTGACTTCGTTTTTGATGGAAACACAACCGGATTCCAGCATTCCGAAACCTGAAAGAAGACAAGAAGACTTTAATGAATCGAGAACTGAAAATCGGAACTTAATGACATTTGAATGTTGAAAGAAATGGGGAGAGACAAAGACTTCCGAGGCTAGATTTTATTTTTAAATGATGGGCTTTAATTGGCAATGAGTTGTCTTGTGTTTAAAGTACGTTACTATCTTTTTCAAAACTCAAGTATTCTGCGCTGGAAACATCAAATACCTTAACCTCCAAAACACAATCAAGTGGGAAATAAATTTTAACCTATTGGTGAGGTTCTTTCATCTCTAAAGCGCTCTACAGACGATCAATGTTACTTGACAAGCATTATTGACGTTTTCTCTTGTCAAGTGAAATTGATGAACAATCGCCACCACACGTTCAATGAACATTGACAATTTTTTTCTTCTGTAGTTTCCTAATTTCGATTCGAGTTCACAAATCTGTTAAGTGTCAACAAAATGGACAATAATTTACATTTACTTGCTATCGGTGCTGCAGCTAGTGCAATTATATTGAATGAAAAAAAATCAACAAAATCTAAAGGTTGGGTGAAAAAGAAGTGGTGGCTGAAAAGAAAAGTTCTTGGAGATTGTTTGTTAAGAGAACTGTCTAATTTTGACGAAGACTATAGAAATTTTTTAAGGATGGATGAAGGTGTATTCACTGATCTGCTGTACTTGGTTACACCCCTGATTAAAAAACAAGACACTCTGATGAGGGAGATTGTCTGCAACACTTCTTTTTTAGCTACTGGCAGGAGCTTCGAAGGCCTTAAATTTTCAACAAGAATTTCCACTCAATCGTTGTCTTCCATCATTCCAGAGGCATGCCCTGCTATATAAAAGGTTTTAAAAGACGACTTCTTAAAGGTACACTTAAAATAAATACTTATTATAGAACAAAATGAGTTTGATGAACTTACAATTTATTTCATAGTTCCCAAGATCTCAAGAGGAGTGGGAAGAGATTGCTCTGCATTTTTATTATAAATGGGACTTTCCTAATTGTTTGGGGGCTGTGGACGGAAAGCACATTTCAATTGTGCATCCTGTAAATAGCGGATCCTTTTTTTACTATTATAAAGAATATCACAGTATTGTTTTAATGGCTGTTGTAAATGCCCAATATGAATTCATATACTGCCACGTTGAAACTAACGGGAGAGTTTCTGGCGGAGGTGTACTTGAATTTACAGATTTTTATGAAGATCTAGTTAAAAATCGGCTTAATATACCATCCCCGATGTATATCCTACACAAGTTCCAATAAACGATAGCATAGATGGATTAAGTAGTACACACAACCGTCGGGTCGGCTTGGAAGCAAAAACTGTTCGCGGTCAATTTTTAAAATATTTTATTAGAACAAAAAATAACTATATGTGACGAACTAACAAAAAAAAAAAAAAAACACTTAACAAAAAATAAATATTCATTTTTAATCAACAGAACTAAACAAAAAAACTAAAAAACTAATAAAACAAATAATGAGTTGCACTCAAAATACTAAAAACTATTTTATTGATATTTAGACATAAATTCTAATGGGAGCTCCTGCAATTCTTGGTGCTGGTTAACTCTTTCAATTTTCGCCTCAAAAATTGCGTCGTTAATGACTTTTTTAATGTATGTCCTGTCAACCTTTGCGTTGGTAAGGACCTCAGCTCGCAAGCAACATGTTTTCCATAAACGTCACAATCGTCGTCCTTGTTGCTTGTGGCATTTAACTTTTCGTGCACTTGTTGCAGTACACCTTGAGCTTCATCCACGCCAGGATTCTTAGCTCGTCTCTTGCGAGAAAACGGTGTTCTTGGATCGGATTCAAACGGTAGCGGAGAAGTGTTGTTTAAATCAGCAAATACCTAAAAGATTTTCATTTTAAACACTTTTTCCATCTGGTTTCAAAATACTTACGCTATCTTCGGATGCATATTCAGGAAAGCTATCATAAGCAGAACTTCTGCTGCTCAGTCCACTTCTTGGGGTCTCATGGTCAGCCAAAAACAATAGTTTGGAGAAAAACCATAATGTAGGCTGGTTAATATCATCCTCCCCTGCTCCTGACTTCTTGGACTCCTTTACTTCTTTAAGTTCTGCCCGAAAATTCGTCTGCATACCATTTATTTTGTTTTTAACTGCCGTCACTCTTGCATTTTTGTCCACTTCTTAAAGTTTTTCCCTTAACATTTCATATGATTTTAGTTTCAAATCTTTGTTCATGAATTGTACTGATTTTACTTTCCACAAACATTCATTTTCACGATATATTTGAATGAATTCGCACAAAAACTCCCGAGTACAATGCCGAAAATCAGACACATTTATGATAATATCGCACAAAACAATGACACGAACGAAAATGAAATTTGATGAAAACCAAATCAGATTTGATTTTCGTCTATGTTTCAATTATTATACTTGACAGTAAAATTGAAGAACCTACTAACGATCAATTTTACTTGAACAGAAATTGTCAAGTAACATTGATCGTCTGTAGGGCGCTTAAAAGCCACCGTGTTTCATCGCAATTACCCATTTTTTAAGGTGAGATCCTTGAGGACCGTGTTTGGTTCCCTTTCTTGATTAGATTTTCTATGAAGCGTCTATAAGAGAACAAATAATTAAGTAAACATTTGACTAATGGGCTTTTTGGCTTTTGACGGGGATTCTGTCATTCCAAAGTTTTATATTTTAATTGGAGCGACAACTGATTCGTTCCTATTCAAAATAGATTTACCCATAATAAACAACACAAACATTGCGTTGAACGAAAAAACTAATTTAGAAAATCATGATTGTGTTGTTGTATGTATGCCGAGACGTGCGTGACATGAAAGGTGCAAAAATTACAAAGAAAGCAAGTTATTGTTTGCTGCAAGGCTAAAAAAATTAATAAATATTTTAGTTAGAGGTCTAGTGCATTTCTTTCAAATTTTACTGGAAGGAATGAAGTAGATCTAAAATTCTTTCAAACCGCCCTTAACAGCTGAATGGCCGTGCGTTAATCTAAGTGCACTTGCTAATTCATTTAGTACAAATTAATAAGCGCTTTTGATTTAAGGAGGCTCAAACATCAATCTCTCTTCTAAAAGTCAACCTTTAGGTCACGGTTTTCACTACGGAAAAAAAATTACACACCAAGTTTTTTAAGTATTTTTTTTTTTTTTGCATTAGGTAATGTTCCACAGCCGGTGTTTTAAGTTCACCAACTATTGTAATTTGAAATTGCCTAATGCGCGGCCAAGACGCAAAAGCGGCAAAATTAGGTCAAAATTAAAAGCTAAATCACATTGGTTTGACTTATCTTTATGGTTTTGTTCTAATTTTGCATTCTGTCTCTTTACTCTGTCATGGCCGCGACATCACCTTTAACTTATTTCCCACCATACACAAGGTCCAATCTTCAACTTCTGCTGATAAATGAAAAAGTGCCAGGCTCTTCAACCTCTTCAATATAAAAACTGCAGTGTTTCCCAGTGGGACTCTATCCAGGCTAACGTTTCTTTGTTTTTTAATCGCGAGATCACGCAACCTTTTTGTTGTTATCTATTTTAAAATTTTGCCATCCGATTTTCACTTTGTGGATGGTGGGAAAATGATACACAATGTTCCACAAGATGTGTCCCACGTCATTTAGTTCGTCGGAAAATGTATACTTTATAATTGTTTGAAATTCAAAGGAAAACTTTTTCGCTATTGAAGCACAGATTACAAGACATTGTATTTTACTTTTCGATTACACCACCTTGTTCTTTTAAAACTATTGACTCACTATTAATTTTCAAGAAAAAAAGTTGTTCTCTTTCCATATGGGATGGTTTTAAACTTCTAATTTAATTGAGTATTCCTTTTCAAATCAATCAAGACTAAACGTAGTGCACTTATTTCGTAAATACCTTGCGGTCTCAACTCACCAGTTTGCATTGTGAAAATAATAAACGATGAAGTCAACACCCAATTTGTGTCCTCAATACTCAAATCGTAGACTCCAGGTATCACATAGCTGCCATTCCGGAATACGCCCTTTAGTGCGGTAGCTTGTGAGGCCGTCACATTAGTCTTTGTTGTCATTTTATGAAGTATAACTATTCACCCTGAATAGTCCAAAAAGACGTTCGGTTTTTTAGACGGCTTTTCTTGTAAAGGCCAATAGAGCAACTGAACAAATTCGATTTACTTAAATTTAAGTGTTCTAGTGAAACAATCAACAACTGAGTTTTGTTTTTCCTTTATTGTTTGACTTTATTTGGGCTGAATATATCCAAGCAATTACTGCATTTGAGCAATTTAACAAGTATTTTCGTCTGAAGAACTTGCATACAAGACCTTTGCGTGCGATTGACTAAAATTAGTTAAACGCTTTGCTACTGATGCACGCAGTCTAAATTGCTATCCTAAGCCAAATTCGCGTTACAAAACGTCTTCGATTGTCTTTCGAACAAGGACTAAATACCCGCAATCGGTTTCATGAACGAGCTAGCTAACCCTAGACAAACATGGAACTCTTATCTGGAGATCTTTTGGTTTTTTTTAGAGAGGGACATACCGTTTAGGATAGGAAATGTTGATGTTGTGAATGATTGCGGGCGTAGGCGAATAAATGAAAAACATCATCAAATATTCAGGAGATGTTTTGAAAAGTGCATACATACGCGGGCCCAAGCTGATTGGTTAGCGGAAAGGCCGACATTGTGAATATGATGTTAGCCGTGGACGACCGACCTACAACCTCTTAACTGCCTGAATGTCTAGATGTGATTTGTTTTGCGTGTTGACAGTGAAAGTTTAATCGTCAAGCTGTGGAATATCTGAAAGTGGTTCAAGAGTTGTCACAAAAAAGAAGAAACAACTGAAATCCTAATGAGTGTGTGTGTGTAGGTGATTTGTTTTGTATTAAATTTATAGTTTGAGAAACTCGTTAAATTCATGCAATCACATTCACTGCACAAACTTTAAATGTTTACAGAAAAGTTGTCTCACACTTTATATACTTAATAAATGAAGATCGTTTGTGTGTTTTCCTTGTTTTGAGTCAGTTTTTAGTAATATTAAATCTGCAATGGTTTTGCAACAAAAGTTTTTAGATTTCACAATTAATCCATGGTGAAAGCCATCTGTAAATGCGCAGTTTTAAAGTAATTAAATTTTTTTAGGGTCCTCTGAATGTGAAAACTTCATCGATTTGGAAGTTTCCTTGTCTAAAATGCATTGAATAGATACATCTCTAGTAGTATCCTGTGATTGTGTCTTAGTCAACTAAGACCCATGCAATAAAATGGTATACATATGTCTCAAAAACGAAAGGAACTGGAGCAGGAATTTTCGGGCCAAAAGCAAAGAATTCAGTACCAATCGGACGGATGCCAAGCATATTCGAAGCAGAAGTCTATGCAATACTCAATTGCGCGGAGTGAAATGAAATATAAAAACAAACACATAGCAATAAGGACGAACAGTCAAGTCAAGGCCATAACACAATCTCTTCAAGACTTGTCAGTGAATCCATTGACAAATTGAACAAACTAGACAGTAACAACAAAGTAATAATCTATATATGTATAAATCAAAGCCAGCGAACAGGCAAACAAACTGGCAAATACTGGAGCCGGATCACCTCTCATTGGACCGGAACCTTTTTGTGGAGTAACGGAGAGCCACATTAAGAGCGAAATCAAAAAGTCGGAGAAAGGCAACAGAGTTAAACACTGGAACGACCTTCTCAAAATCCGTCAAGACAAGCTTTTACTTGACACTTTCAACTCAAAGTGTTACAAAGACGCAATAAAACTAAGTAAAAACAATGTAAAAATGCTAGCCGGGTCCCTAATCGGACTCTGCAGACTAAGAAAACACCTAAAAGAACTAGGCAAAGAGAGCAATGACCAATGCAGATACTGCAACGAACAGGAAGAATCTCCTGACCACCTCATACGTGACTGCGAAGCTCTATTACATCAATGGAAGAAGTGCTTAGGATCCTACTACATAGAAGAGAGGGCGCTAAAACTCTTAAACGTAAGCCAGATACTCAGTTCCATCAAAGAAACTAATCTGGATGAAGTAAACCCCTAATGATTCATTCATCCTGTAAGAAATGAATTTCAAAATAAAGTCTTTGTTTCGTGTGTTAAAGCGCTCGGCAGCTAAGAAAAATACTAATGTACGCAACGCAACTTCATTCAAATCTTTTGAGTGATTGTAGTGTAATGTTGTATCAGACAGACAGTCTCGCTCAGATAGATTTGTGTGCAAAGGTTTTTTTTTAGTTTGATGTTGGTTGATCAAAAAACTCTGACATATAAATAAATGGAAAGTTCAATGAGTCATGAAAAACTGTTGCATGTTTCAGAAAATATTTTTTGAATAGGGATTTAGCAAACTTTAAAATGTCGTTGACAAGAGCTTAGCACAGCGGAAATCTTTAATTTGAAAATAAAAAAAAGCAGAGCTTTTTAAATAACCGTAAGGGGAAGACCTTTAAGGTAAAAAGTACTGCGGAGTGGGCTATTTGAAGTTTGCTTCTAAAAAATTGCTAATTGTGGATGAGGAGAAAAGAGTGCGAAATGGCTTGAAATTTCAATGTGAATTCTTCGTTATGATTTCCCGCCATGTCCTTTAAACGCAAAATCAAACCAGCTTCTTATATTCCTCCGAATTTTCTTTCTAAACACTTTTCCATCTCTGTCTTCTATCATCTTCTAGATTCACTGTCAGACTTTTTTTTTTTTGAGAATCTTTTTGTCACAAACCCAACTAAAAGAGAAATTACCATATTTTGTAACTCCTAATTCCTAAATAAAGTGCCGATCACTAGAAACTAAGCCTTTTGCTACGACACAACACCGGTCTCATTCATTAATTCATCTTAGCTCTCAACCAAGTTTTTTCAAGTAATTGAAGACCAGGACGTCAAGCACTAATTGGTGTGTAGTGTCAATGTTGTCGAATTTTTTAGAAAGTTGAAAGCATTTGGATACTCTACTGTGGTAGGTTTCCCAAGAAACGCGGCTATTCACTGTTGTTTTTAATTCGAAAAGTTTGATAAGTTATTTTTGCGTATTGAGATTGACTGGTTTCAGTTAAATCATAAAAATACCAAACCTTTTGAGAAGGATAGAGAATATCCGAACTGAAAGCAAGTTTTCTCTTGGTAATTCTCTTATTTAGCACACAGTCGAATCTTTCACTGGTGGACTCTTATGATTAATGGGTTCTGATTTCCCTTAACCCTCCCGGAATTTCACGGTCGCATCGAAAAGCAATATGGTAGAAAAGAAAGAAGGAAAAAAGTGGAACTATTAATTTGTAGGTTGATTTTGTACCTACCTTTAAAGAATTGTATTTTTTGTATAAGTATTGCTATACTAAATCTATAGTTTAAGAAAAAAAAAGATATTATGAATGACATAAAATTTTGAATATTTTCGTTTTCAATTTGAGTTTTTGCAGTCGGCAGAAATTGCAATTGTTTAAATAAAATTGCACAGCGTACGAAGATGTTAACACCCACACCGATGCGACAAAAAAACCCCCCAGCGTTTTCATACATTTGTATTATTGCGATGGAAAATGTAATGACATGTGGTAAGGGGGAACCTTAATACTTTAATCTATGTTATATGGAAAATAATATTAAAGAAAATATTTCGTCTTTCAAAAAGGTATTGCCGTTGTTTTCTTTATAACTTTTTTGTGAAAGTTATTTTTTAGAGGTTTGGTTTTGAAATTGACAGCATTGTTTCTAGTGATGGTCAATTCTAAAATTGGCAGTATATTTGGTCAGAACGTTTTACTATTTTCCAATGAATAGACTTACCTTAAAACAATGCTGGCAAATTTTTACTGACTACGGCTCCAAATGCTCAAAACAGTTGTCGAAAAATAATTGGACTTCCCGACTATTCTTCATTCGAGGCCCATACCCGACAAATAGTTTTTAAGCACATAATAAAAATAATATAATAATAATATAATTTTTTTTTTGTGCTTTGCTTATTTTCTTATGTTTTTTTTTTAAACGTTGCATTACGTTATAGTTTTCCACAGTTTGCCAGAATGGTTATCTCAGGGTACAAATATACTCAAAGCACATAAAAACCTCTTTAGTCTTCATAATCGTTGTAAAACATATAAAGTCACCTTTACCTCAATTGTAAAAAGTGGCAGTAAAAGAATTGAATCTTCAACATTATTATTTCTATTTGTCTAATCAAACTTACCTATACCGGCTTTTAAATTATGTTTTTTTTTCAACACATGCGCCTTCCACACTCTTCATATCGTTCAGTCACTCTTTATCAGCGTTGCAAATTGTCTGTGTTAGCTAAATACTTCTCTAAAACATTCAAAATCCATCGATTTTCTTATTAGTTCGAGTTAATTTTGTAAGCAAAAAGCTTTCGATCGTAAAAAATCTTTTTTAAATAATCTATAACACTCATTTAATCGGTTGTATATTGTTTTCAAAAACCTCATATCTACACGGAATACACAAAAACAGTGGATACAAATCGATATAACACCTTCTGCACCCATTGACATACATTTACTTTTCTTCCGCACCATTCGTTTACCAGACAAAACAAAAATGCCCACGCAATGTTTTGACTCAACATATCTGAGGTCATTCCATGTACTTAATTCGGATCTATCTTCTAGCTGGTCTAGGAATCATTCAACAGGATGGATGACGAATCAGAGCAAGCCTTGTTAATAGGCAACCCGAACAAATCTAATATCATGATGTATACAAATGGGCCAACGCTTGGTGGTGTTGGGACTGGGTTAGAGGATCTCCCGATACCTCCTTCCTATGAAAATGTGATGCAGAATGAACCTCATCGCCATAATGACAATCCGGGAATGGTAAATGTTGTGTATTTTTTTTTCATATTTAGGTTAATTAGTTCGTATTTGTGGTATGGGTGGCTGGAGAAGCATGTCTTCATCATTTACCTTACCTACCGCTTACCAAAATGCATTGCGCATTGGTTCAGAAACTGAGTTCTTAGAATTTTTCAGCAGTAAGTACCATCTTCAAAAAAGGTCTGCTAGGTTAAATAAGAAATGCAAACTCATGCTCTTTAGCAATCCAAATTTTACCACTAATGCTCAATGAGAGTTTTAAAGCTGAACTAAGTAACAAAAAGACGTGATAGAACAAAAAAGAAAGAGAGATCCCTAAAACGTAACCGATATCTAAAGTTTCAGCAAAGAAACTCGAATTTTCTTTGCCATTTTTATTTGAATATGAATTCTGTCTTATGGCAACTACGGCTAGGTCGGATGTAGCCCAATCTTGAGGTTTAATTTTCATTCAGTGTTTGTAGCATTTGAAGTCGTAATACCGCGGTGAATAATGTTTTCCAAGTTGTAAATAATAATTGGTGTAGACGAGCGACACATCCCAATAAATAGGAGTATAGCGGGGTTAAATCACAGGATCTTGGAAATGAACTCAGGGTTCCAAAAAATGAAAATAATTTGAAAACCATGGCCAACAGCAAACTCGTTTTGAGCCTATTAACCGAATTTGCACTGGGCCGGTCGTCTCACGGCTTCAATTCTTGCATGAAAAAATGGCAAACTAAACTGAAGATAAATCACATGGCAGATAATAAAATGGCTGCCAATAGAACCAGTGCTGCCAATTTCGAGTTATATGCCTAACTGAAGTTTTTACGGAGGAATATCGTCGCGTTGAATGAACTTGAAGGCTTATAAGGTTTTGAAACCGAATTTATTGTTGAACTCAGATTTTAACCAAAAACAAAGAAGGTTGTATGGTATTTTTTTTTAAATTTGAGTTTAATTTACTGAATACTTTTCATAATGCCACATTTTGCTACCTAAACAAACGAATAAAATGGCTGCGAACAAAATTAATTGATTCCTTCATTTGAATTCGACAGAAATCTTTTTCGGGGAGTGATCCTGCACGAAATCGCGATCGTGAAACATTCGAAGAAGACGAATCACCACCAGGTGCAACTCTTTTGGAACAGTTCCATGCAGACGCCCTGAAACAAGTAAATTCCAATAGAACAGAAATCCAATTTCGCATCTTTTCACATTTTACATTTCTTTTAAGGTTGGCTTTGGAAAGTACCAGTTGATTGTAATCTTTTGCACTGGAATGGCTCTAGCAGCTTATGTTGGATACTTTTTTTCACTGTTCTTTATTATGCCTTCGATAGACTTGGAATTTTGCATGACTACCGATGAAAGGATAGGGTTACTTGAACACTGCTTGGGCGGTGCGGCGATTGGCGTTTTATTGATGACATCGTTAGCTGAAGTATCCGGACGTAAGAAGGCACTATGCACCTATGTTTTTATTTTCATTGCAAGTTGTCTTATGGAGCCCTTCATGCCGACTGGGTTCTGTTTCATGTTCGTAAGGGTTTTTAACTCGTTCTGCGGTGCATCTATTATTGTAGTCGGTGCAACGTATGTTTGTGAAATGTGTCCGTCTAGTTCGCGAGGACGGGCTCTTGGGTTATTTGTTTTTATAGGGTCGTTTGGAGGACTTGTGGCTGCATCATTATCATATCTTCTGCTGCCGAGGACAGGAGAAGAACTTTTCAACGAATATCAGACACATTTCAGTGGATGGCGTACCTATTTATTGGCAATGGCATTGCCGTTTACGATTATACTTGTCTGTTTGCTCTTTTTATCGGAATCGCCGCGCTGGATGTTGGATGTGGGAAAGGAAATACATGCCTTGAAGGCCTATCAAAAAATGTACAACTTCAACCACTCAGGTGGTACTTGCAGCTTTACCGAAATGGAACTTCCAAGAGTGCTACCCGATACAAGATATTTTCCAACTCCAATGAAACTCAAGCGATTCGCAATATTTTTCAAGGTAATTCAAGGTAAAAAAGGAAAATGTTTAAAAACCATACCTTTTTCCCATTTTCAGATTTGGACAATATTGTGCCATTATCAACCATTCAATATCGTTTTATTCATCATTTGGTATTGTGCAATGTGTTCCGTATTTGGTCAGGCAGTGTCGGGATATAACAACTTATTTTACTTAGAGAAGAAGCATTTTTTGGCTGATACTGTGAGTCTCCTCTCTCTCCCTTGTTCATCCTTCAGTTTATTTATTTTCTTTTCTTTTTATATTTCAGATACAAACAGTAAATGCAACAATCGAGAACGCAGTCTTTGATGCTAACCTGATAAATAACCTGTTTTTGAGCAGCCATTTTGAAAATTGCACATTCAATCGGATTATCCTGAGTTACATCCGATTTGAAAATTGTACTTTCCTCAATAGCAATTTTCATGGAGTCATATCCGCTAACACCACATTTGTAAATTCATTCTTTGATAATGTCAAGTAAGACGCCAAAACCAGTGTAGTTTTTTAAGTTCTTGATTTGACTTTAGTTTCCTTCGAAGCGTTATCAAGTAATGAATGCAATAAGACAAAAAAGGAGACTTTATAAAAAAAAAATAGGAAGACAAGCTGTCGTAAGACAGATAAGATTCGTTTGTTGAAGCCCTGGGGTCGCTCTGTGGTCGCCACAAAGCGTTTTTCGAAAAACCTATAAACTATAAAATATTGACATTCAGTCAAATTGAGTGTTTTTACAACCCTGGAGTTGCGATGACCTTGCCCTCAACTCACCCTAAGTTTTTGCTGGGTGGAGTTTAGGTAATGAACAGAGATGTTGAACTACATGAAACCTCGGTTTTTTTTTTGACAACTCGTAGGGTTGGCAAGGAAACCTAGATCAACCCTGGGCAAAGTTCAACGAATGAACCTATAATTAGCCAATGAACTTAAGCCGATGGATGAACCTAACCTCAAAGGGGAGACCCTATGTATGCCCTGAAAGCTACAAAGCATTTTTTGAGAAACATTAACTCAACATGAAAAACTGAGTATTAGTATTAGTGCAGACCTCGGCTTGCCCTCAACTCACCTGAAAGTGGCTGAACGTTCTTTGAGCTCCAAAAAACTGTTTTATTTGCCAACTTATGAGTTTTTTAAGAAACTCGGTAAAGTTTATTCAGTAAAAATGTTTGAAAACGTTTTCCTTAAATTTGTTTAAGAACATAAAGTGTGATCATCATTTGGTAATAGAGCATATAACAGTGAACGGATTTCAAAGAACTTTTTTTAGGAAAACTTTTTGTAGGTATAAAAAAACTTGTGACTCTAACATTGAGCATCCTCTACTTACAGCTTCATCGACACAAACTTGAGGCAACACAACTTCAAAAACTGTAACATGAATAACACAAATCACCATCACATTGACATTGGCTGTGACCAGGAATTCGACTTGAACACCTTTTTCTATGTGCTGTGCTATGATGTGACCTTCCAATTGATCTTTGTTATAATGCTTACATCTCTTTTGGTTGGTGAGACTATAAAAAGAGTTGGAAGTGGGCCTGCTGCAAGTATGTTCAAAATCAGAATGAAAAAACTAACCATTTTTATAAATTAAATCAATTTCAGTTCTTTGGATGGCATTGGCTGGACTTTTATGTGCAGTTTTTCCATTTCATTGGAAATATGGAGTAAAATATTGGCAAATTAGTTCCATAGTAGGGTCAATTATTGCGGCACTTATCGCACTCACTTTGTACTCCATTGAGTACAATTACATGGGACTCCGGTATGTAAAGTTTTGTTTGGTTTGTCAAATTTGATTTTCTGAGGTTTTGTTCTGTTTTTTCTTTCTTCAGATGTTGGTTGTTGTCAACTCAATATTTTTGTGGTTTTATTGGGGCCTGGCTTGGGACTAACTATTATCATCGACATCCATTTCAAAGTCCAGCATTGGATTCGTTGATTCAATCAGTAGTTCTCTTTATGATCTGTGTCCTGGGTTATTATCTGAAGCCGAGGAATCGTAAGGTTGTCTGAATTCGAAGAACTGCATATGACATGCTTTGAATGTTCAAGCCAAAGCTGCACAAAATCTTTCCCATCAACGATCGGAGCTATCCCAACTGCATTATAAGGTAACCATCATTCAATATAAACTGAATGCATTGTTTTATTTTAAGAGTAACTTTATAAGCGTTTGTATTAGTTTGAAATGAATTAAATACATATATATAAATAGAACATTTCATTAATTTGTTTTATCTTGCGATGGAACTTGTGAAGGTCTTAGCAAATATTCAATGGTACATAATTCCATGTTTAATTATTATTAGTCCCGTCGCTTAGCAAAAGCACTTCTCAAATTAGGTTTTCAAATGTGACTTCAATCAAAGCTCTTCTTCTTGTGTAAATGAAAGAATTTGTTATTCAAAGTTTATTTTCAGTAAGGTCCTTACGTGTGTACTTTTTCGAAGTCAGTAGTCCGTCTTGTTTTTACACAATACTGGAATAAATATTTTGATAAATGCGTTAACTAACTCAACTTTGCTTGAAAGAAACTTTGCAAATAGCTTATCAATTTACCAAGACGAGAAGCGATTACCGTTTTATCTACTGATCTTTTCTGAACAGACTGTAGTCGCGACTATTACTTTTCGCCCTGTTAGTGCTGAAGACTTCTGGAACCTCACTACTATTTGTAGTAAATTAGATTTCGTTTGCATAGCAAAACTACAATGATAAGTGTCTTGCATATCCATGGGTTTGTTTCTTTCTTGTACCTAAAAACACCATTGTGATCTACAGAACAGTTCAAAAAGTTTATGTAAACAGCTTTTGACTATTATAGGAAAATGAAATTGAGCTCGCACACAGTTCCTCGATAATGGGAGAAAAGTAGGTAATCTTCTGCTTTAATGTTTATATGAAATTGACTTGTAAAAGACGAGTACACCTACCTATATGAGCAAAAACCAACATTTTAAATTCGAAGAACTCAGACCTCATGACTTTAAGTCAAGCTTTAATGTTTATATGAAATTGACTTGTAAAAGACGAGTACACCTACCTATATGACCAAAAACCAACATTTTAAATTCGAAGAACTCAGACCTCATGACTTTAAGTCATTTAATGTCGAATTCCTTTAAAAAAAAACCGACTGCAGTCGACTGCAGTCAATTTTTTTTTTAAGGAATTCATTTAGGAGGCGACTTGCCGTCGATCTCTTTTTTGAGACGGATTTGCTTACAGATTTTCACACACAACAATTTTGAAAGATCGAAAACGGCAAACAAAAACATCAGCATATGAAAAAAATTAAAGGAAGCAGATTTGTTTTGTATTTAGTTGTGAATTTGGAAAACATTTGGTGAAAAAAAAATATAAAAATTGTGTGCTTAACAATATGAATGTAATTGTTTTGTTCCATGGTGCTTGTTTTTCTTCATTAGTCAGTTGTACACACACACATTTATAAAAAAAAAATCGCTACTTTTTTAATTTCCTAAATACCCAAAAAAGAATCGAATTTAGTAGCGACTGCAGTCGACTGCAAATTGGTGAAAGGAAATCGACATAAGTCTAATAGTCAGTTTCACAAAAAAAAAGAACATTATTTTGTTCAAATTTAATATTTTCAACCAACAAAACTTTCAAATTATGAAAATACGTTGTCGCCTACCTCTAGCGGAATTTTAAAGAAGCATTGACTTAGCAGTGACAACTGACAATTAACAATCTAAAAAATGTGCTTTTTGAGGCTCGTGCAATAGCTACAATAATTTTTTTCGGAGTCATGGGAAGAAATTTCATTGTATATTTATTTTTCATATGCATATTGATTTACAACCCAAACTGAAAATATATATTATATTGTATTGTATATATATATTGAACTTATTTGATCATTTTTTTATTTGCGAAGACAGATGAAATGACTGTGACGATGTAATTTGATGAGCAGTCTACCAATTCCTCGCTTAAAAAAATTTAAATGTATATCAGAGACTTTGCAGTTATGATAAATGTAGAACACAGAGGTACATGATAATAATCAATTTGCTATGTCCAGATTCCGTGACTTTTTAGACGATTATCGTTCAACCGTCTAACATCGATTGTATCGTCAAAAGATTGGTTCCTTGCATTTTATTTTCGGCGGGTGGTGGAAAGCTATTTTACTATCGTCATACAAATTGTAGTAACTTTTTCAGGGTTTTAAACAGGTTTTTTTGTAATCAAAAGTTAGACAGTAGTTGTGAATCCAGGACCTGAATAAATAAAATCAAATGATGGAATGGGAAAGAGTAAAGTCATATACATATGTATATGAAAACGTTCGTTTAAAAATAGAACTATCATTTAATTTTCGAAGTGGACTGGAGCAGGGTCGCTGCGCTTTCACGAATTAAACACTTGGCCCCAAATAAGGATTGCAAATCACTCAAGAGTTAACTTTTCTTTAAGGGGGGAAGCTGGTCTAGAGCGTGAAAAAAGGACATAATTTATGAATTTTTTGTGACAAGAGGTTTTATAATTTATAGGTTTTAATATACAAATACAAATTTTTTCGTGTCAGTTAAATTCAAAATGGCATCTGTCCAGCATTTCTTCGGAGTCGCCTCTTTAATTTTGGTCATGGAACGAAATCCCGAAAATTTTTAGTTTCTTATATAACGAAAGCAAGAGACGTACGCAGGGTTTTTTTTTCGATATTTTGTTTTTTTGCGAAATGGTGCACGTTTGAACAAAACATTAAAATCTTCACTATAAAAAAACGACAAAATTGTTGATAATAAAAAAACTATGCAATATAAAAAAAAATACTACGTACGTCTCCGGAGAAAGGTATTTCGAATGTACTGTCAAAATTTCGTATAGATCGGTGAAGATTTACTCGAGTTATTTCTTCGGCCTGTTCAAAAAAAGTGATTTCGATAAAAACGCGTTTAAAGTCTTAAGTACTATAAAATCATATTAAATGCGTATATATTACCTTAAATCTGCGATGGCTGCTTTTGGGCATTTAAACATTTTTGCTGGCATCCATTCTTTGGTATGTTCTTTTTAAGACCCTACAGTACCTTAAAAGACAAAAATTCTAGACCATCACAGATTTTATCGTAATCGAAAAAAGTCTAAGTTTCCCGATGTTGCTATCACTTAATCCATTCGGAGTGAAACGAATTTCGAAATTCGTAATTTGGTATCACGAATTCCGAATGAAACGGAAATATGACGTCCTTTTCCACGACAAGTTTCTTCTGTCGTAGAGCGTAGAGCCATAGGTAAAATCCATTTGTTAAAACATAAAAAACACATTTGTATAGAACAATTTTACAAAATATAATTCTACTTAAGAAAAAACAATGAAAACAAAAATTATCTCGTAAATTAAATTACATCCAATTCTGTTTTTATTCCCTCCCAGTGGTCATTAACTTCGTCTTTTAGTCGTTTAGCGTACCTATCCTTTTGCGTCTGGATTACAGGATAACATTTCATATAACCTGTTGTTTGTTGTTTTCACCCTTTAAGAACATCGGTTATTATAAACAGAAACACATATCAATGAATAGAATTATTTCCAAAAGAAATTACATTTTTTCAAAAGACTGTCTTCGTTATGCCCGTTTCCAAATTTAAGCGGCGAAATTGACAGATTTGGAGTGTTTAAATAGTACTCGTATTATTGTTAAATTACTTTATCTGATAGCCAAAATAACACTTGAATTTTATCTGTAAACAAACTTGGATTTCACAAATTATTTTATGGTTTGTTAAAAACACAAGTTAATGAATTTGTGTTTGACAGATTGGAAAGTACTCAGGGACCACGTAACAAAAATCCTCTTTTGGGAATTTATAACTTGATGAAGAAAATATTTGATTATATTCGACAGTAAAATTGTTTATTTCATATAACATTTAAGATTTGACAAAAAGTGCAAATAAATCAATTTTTACTAGAAAACAAAAATCGGTAAAAAATGTGTTTGGGAAAAGTTAAGGGATTTTTTTTTTAAGTTTAGGGATTTTTGTTTCTATTGATTCGAGTATTTATTTTGACATAGGACAGCTGACTTCGAAAATGGACTCCCATTTTTTCAATCAGGCAATGCTTTTTTGAATTCGTTCGGAATTTGTGATTGCTTTTTGTCGGGATTCGTATCGTGAATTTTCACTCGGGGATTTCTCCGAATGGATTTCATGATAGGGGTGAATAATTGAAAAACTTAGGCTTTAGCATACTGTTGCAACCGGCCTCATCATGGCTGAAACTATCGATTTTTTGTGGCCATCGTTTAAATTCTTAAAAGAGGGCTACCGATTGGCCGATCTGCGACTCATTCTAAAAAACTTGTAGGCAAAATCTTTATCATCCGAAAAATTGTTTCCCTTATGTTTTCTTTTGATTTGGAAATATCTTAAAAGATAAAAAGGTTAAAAACGGAAAAACTATTCTTAATTTCTTGACAATGACAAAAATGAATAATAGAACAGTTCGAGACCGAATTGAATCATTAAAAATGACATACAACTTGGAGACAGTTGATGTCGAAAGTCAGTTCTTGTAAAAAAAACATTTTGGGCTCGTTCAAGAACCTATCGGATAGGCTATCCCGGACACCCATATCTTTTGCACGAGTTACATATCTTTTTCTGATTGTTGCCGACAACATCTGTAAAGTACATATTGTCAAAAACAGAAAAACTTTCCAAATAACCTTGCAAAATGGATAGAATCTATTTTTGTTGATTTTCCAAGCAACCTTAAATGACTCAACTTGAACAGAAAAAATATAAATTTTCCTTCAGCTGATCAGCTGAGAGAAAGATATGTACTCCAAAAATTCTCAGATACCTTTAGGTCTTTTGGGAAAAATGTCTAACACGTTTACTTTTACAACAAAATTCTTTCCGGGCACAATTATTGAACGCCCCCTTTGTGATCTTGATAGAAAAAATATATTTGGGACCTATTTAAATAAAAAAGTCGGGTTAAAAGTCTCAGGCCTCATTTTTTCGATGGAGATTTGTGAAAGAAGAATTTTATAGATTCAATACTTTATTTTCTTGTTCAATCAAAACAGACTTTAGTTGAAATGAAACTACCTTTTTTAATATTCGTTTTGGTTCTGTGTGGTTTGTTTGCAAAACGAGACAACAAACTGTCAAAAACTGTATGCAATTAAATTTTGGCGTTCAGCATAAAAAAAATTAGTAGGTACTTAAACTGCCAGTCGACTGTTTCTATACACACTTTCACATTAGTCAGAAGATTTTTTTCAATAAAACATCATAAGTATAAGTCTTTCGTCATTTTGGTTTTTTTTTTAATTCAAAAACATTTTGCGATATCTTGAACAATAATGGATTTAGAAGATATGCAATTAGACCCCAGTCTTTGTTTCTTAATTAATTGTGTCGAAAATACCCAATGTGACCATGTGGCCACTTAACAGTTTACTAACATAAAAGATGACCAGTGAATTTGTCCCTGCAGTCAATTTGTAACCACTTAGTTAATAGCTGGATTATGTTCTGGATTGAACGCTTTTAGTTTGATTTTTAAACTAATGGTTTTCTTTACTTAATTGGAGCTACTTTCTGTTGTTGACCTATTGACAATGATCTCGATGATGTCAGTGTTTAATAACCGAAGTTGGCAATACTAAATACTTATTGTGAAAACAGCATACTCATAACATCATATCTTAACAGCTTGCAATGAAGTTACATGTTGAGTTAATCCATATAAACGATACAAACAAACGTAAACAAAATAACAAATAGAAAGTTTCAGTTGAATGGATCCACAATAAAAAATGACTGAAACAATTGTTTTCATTGACAAATCCAACGAATACACAAATTCACACGAGTTGCGCAGCACCAACTCCCACATATTTCGTAAAATCTCACACATTCCACCTTCTTTTTCACGCATTGATGTGTTGATTTTACAAATTGCAAACTAATTAACTTGTTATCGGGAATTTAATCCCATACAAGCGGAAAATCTTAATCCGAATCTTTATCCCTGCACACGAATTTATTCTATCAACCGAAGGTTGGCCAGTGTAATTGTAAGCCAAACGTCTTGTCTATATAAATAGTAATACAAATAAACAAAAGCCAACTCCGATGCTAAATATTTGTCCACATTTGCGACTTAACAGACAGACTAACATCCCTTAATCACTGTTAATCCAATTGAAGGCAATGAAAAAGAGAACAGACCCACCTACAAGGCAACACCTTTTTCCCTGCACTTGCAGGTCGCTGTGTAATGTGAAGCAGCAATTTTAAGTGCGCTGCACAATGGCATCTCTAATCCTTTTTGACATTCGCAAACACGAATGGTCTTTGTCTTCGGCGACAGTCCAAGTCCAAGTCGTATCGTGCGAATACCCTTTATGATGAAAGAATCCTTTTCTTCGCGATTTCGTCATGATAGAGACCTGTGTCCTGCTCTAAACCACTCGATAATCCTTTTATGCCGTGAAGTATAAGTCAGCAAAGAGGTATATAGAGATTCGCAAAAAGGGGTGCGCATTGCCGTGCGAATATAAAGGAAAATCGCAGAAAGGATTGTAAAGGGATGATATGCTTGCTAATTCGCCAGTGGCTACTACTCGTTTCTCTTGTTCCATACCGCTCACTGAATAGAGGTAGACCAATGCATCAGCTTCCGTTGCCCGCATAGCAAAAATGTTTGGTTTTGCGTGTTGGATGGCAAGTATTGTTGGAAAACGGGCGTTTCGAATATATTGCTGTGTATATCCTTTTTTCCACAAAACCAATAAAACTGCCAATGAATATATCCTTTTTTTCCCGAAAAGGGTTGTCGTCCTCTGTGTGGCAATTGCCCGAATCATTGTACTAACAACTGCAATAAACTGTTTTACTGTTGCCGCTGATTGTTTCGACTTTGGCATTTATTGAGATTTGGAGGATAGTGCGAGTTTTGGAAAAAAGGTTTAACCTCAGGGAAGGGTTGACCTGCGAAGTTCGTTTACTTTTGTTTACGTTTGTTTACTAGACTTTGCATCCTTCTCATCGTTTATGGTGCTGCCAAGGCGTGGGTTGACGTTCTAGAATACCCATTTTTGTCAACAACGAAATGGGCACTTTATAATTTGCTCCTTAGTGTCATGAGCTTTTTTGGGTTAATCCGAGAATACAGCGAAATCTACTAAGGATGTTCCAAAACAGTCTTGGGAAAAAAGGAAATTAGTGTGCAAATTGTATACATGATGCTATCCACAGACATCGTAAAAAATAAGAAACAAAAAACACATTACGATGATCGAACCGACAAACAGACTTTGATCTCCGCCGGATGTTGCGAGACTTTGGGTGTTCGGTTTCGTCTGCCGCAGCTCTATTTATGTACAGAAACTGGGACCACTAGGCCGATCCACTTGACGATCCATTACAACACTTTAAGTAGAGGCTAATTTGCAAACAAGTATAGCGTGTGGTGTGTGTGAGTTTTAGTCGTTTGAACTTGGTTCCCAAGCAGATGCGGCTTCTGTGATACTCTGTGGGCATGCTAAGTGGCTTCCCAGGCGGTCTGTCGGGATTGGATAGCTATTTGTGTTATGAGTTGCAACCGGAAGAGTTTGCTTCCATTTTTGCTGGGGTAAAAGACTTAAATAATTATTATTATTGAACTGCAGTTGAGTGGACAAATGTATAACATAGAAAACGTACACCTATAGTCAAAGTGAGTGGATGGATCGAAAAATTGGAGGCGTGACGTCTCCATAAGGGCGCGCCAGTTGTGATTCGGGATTTCAAATTTAGATATTTGATAGGTTTAGTTTTTCAGCTGATGGACATAAAAACCAAATTGGGAGCTTGTATGATGGCTCGTGTCTGAACAGAATGAGAAAAAAGGGAAATGTGCCACTAAATTTGGAGAGGGCTATGGATGCTGAATTTTTTTAAAATTATGGGTTCATCACTTTTGTTGTTCTTGATTTAAAATAAAGTCAAACCATCTATGAGACTTTCATAAGAGGTACATTGGAAACTCAAGAATCTTTGGTACTTCTTCAACTGCGGACTTGGGGTGTTCAGACTTATCCATTTTGGGCAAACTGCATCCACAAAAAGGACCCTAGAGAGTTCCCATTCTCAAAAAACAAGACGAGGAGGTTACTGCTATCCCCCACCAGTGGTTAGGCTGTTTGCAGTTATTTTGAGAGTATTTGAGAATTAGCAAACCAGAACATGATTTCTTCCACTTTACTGCGGTGCCGAGATTCGACTCCTTATGGTCTGAGTCCTGGAAACTTTTCTTCCTTATGAACAGCAAATGCAGACTTTTTTGCCTTAGCCGCAAACATTTGATCTATTCTTTGAAGACAAAATGGAAATACATATTTCGAGAATCATTGGACTCTAGATGCAACCTATTGTGCCAGTCCATGTGAGGTTTCAGAACAGTTTTCCTGCTCCTGAATTGAACTAACTTCTAGCAATCTTCTGTGGGTGAATGAGCTTGAGTTTATCTAGGGGTATAATCTCATAGTCAAGTATTTGTGATTTCTAAGGCGGAAAAGTGCTGGACATTCTGTAATGGTGTGCAGAGATGTTTCTTCATTTTCGAGGTATAGTCCACAGATGGGGTCCGCTACCAGCCTCATTTGATGAAGATGTTTCTTTAAAGATCAGTGACCGGTTAGTAGTCCTTGGCAAATTTTTAGGGTTTTCCTATTGAGGTTCAGTAGGAATTTTGATGTTTTTTCATTATATTCTGGCAAAAAGTGTTTTGAACAGATTTGGCCAGATGAGTAACTCGAAGCTTTATTTGATTCCTCCAGTAGCATGTTCTTGGCAGTATGTTATTCAAACTGCTTTTACTTACATCGGAGAAGGGTTCAGGTCCCACGAATGGTTTAGATGCGCCGTCTTTAGGTAAGATGTCTGCCTTCTCGTTACCATCGTAGCCTTTGTCTGCTGGGATCCAGTGGAGGATTACAGTGTTTTTCCTTGCTTGTTCAGGGAGTGACATGACTGTCTCTTGGACAAGTTTGGATCTTATGACAGGTGAGCTTAACGCCTTTAGTGCAGCTTGACTGTCTGAACAAATGAATATTGTTTTGTTTTTCGTGTTCGAAGAACAGATTATTCTCGAACATTCGTTAATGGCAAAGACTTCAGCTTGGAAAATGGACGAGTAACTGCCCATAATTATGGAGAAGTTCTTTCTGGGACAGTCGCTGAAAATGCCGGAACTTGTACCAGTTTCCATTTTTGAGCCGTTCGTATAACAGACCATATCTTGTCTTGAAGGATGATGTTTTGTGTTCTCCCAGTCTTCCCCAAGGGGGATGACAATGGAGGAGTTGAGTTTGAAGTTGTACAAGGGAATAATAGCATCCAAGCACATACTAAAGGTATTAAGTTTTTCTAGACTTTCAATTATCGACAGATGTCCTTTCGGGTATGGATGTGATTTTATGTGTCCTTATGATGGAAAAGACGGTGTGTCGCCAGTCTTGCTTCCATTTTTATGAAAAGGTGGATTGGAGGTAGTCCTGTAATGACGTTTAGAGCGTATGTTGGTGTTGTAATTATGCATCCCGTAATGCATGTTGTTGCCAGTCTTTGAATCTTTTCTAGTTGGTCACTTACTTTAGTTTCTACATCTTTCTAATTAGCAAGCATTACATAATTGACAGCTTTCTTCATTTTAATGATAGTTCCTTTATCTCTTACTCACTTAATCGTTTATCATCTTCTAACATCGTTGCCAATTATATCCTTTTCCCATTTGGTCGATAAAAAACTTCCAATTCTTTTATCACCAAAAACATATAGCTATCCAATTCACAGTAATTGCTTAATATCCTTTAAAAATTACCCCCCAAAAAATCACATTGAAGAATTTAGTACACACACGAGAACTTTTATCAACAATCTCAGCATCGTGCTTCGTATTTGATTCGCTTTTCATTTAGAGCAGATAATATTCAACGACCCTTCCCAGTCGTTGAACAAGAAAAAAAAAGAAGTTATATCAGAAGCGATTTGCGTAAATAACCATCCCTGTCACAATATTATTATCAAATGCGTAATCGTTTGTCATTTACATCGATTGTTTTGGTTCTTCCTTGAGCATAGAACGTAATATAAACACGATCTTCCTTTTTCCCCGCATTCACTCTGCGCTCAGCTCATATTTTCACATTGCCAACCCAACCCTCTTTACATAAACACGCGAAAGGAAAAACATTCAGGACGAATCGGACACGCTCGGAAAATTGGCAACAATTTTCATGGGCTGAGTGGCGGCGACAATCCTTGCTGGTTATGTGTAGCATGAAAAGACGATGTTAACATGTTATGTTATGGGATTCATCGTGATTGCGTATTTATGGAAATTATGTGACTAATGGATGAGTGTAGGGGAGAGTGTGGTCGAAAGTAACATTTTGCGTATTTGGTTCTATAACTTTTGAACCAAAAAACATAGAAATATATTATAACGCGCAAGTTGACAAGTGGATATTTGGCTATCTTTTTAAGCTACTCAGTTTTCCAACTTTCTATTTTCTTCTGGTGAAAGCTGGGCAAAAGAGGTGAAAGTCGAATGTTACAACCGTCCTTTGCGTTGTTTCGATTGTAACACATAGAAAGGACGGTTGTAACACCACCTAAATCTTAAAGAATAAATGAATGATATTGTTTCAACTTCATATTTAACAAATAAAAATTAATAAAATAAAAATTAAAAACTAAAAGCAGTCTTGTAGTACTTACAAACAACAAATAAATTAATACCTGAGATGGCTTCAGGAATAAGCGAAGCTTGTGATGAAGAACGAGGCAGTGATGTTAAATTATCATTTGAGATGGTTTTAGAATGTTTGGAACGTTAATATGGATTAAGTCTATCAGTAACATCGGAAGGAGAAACTCATTATTCCCGGTTGCAACTTGTTACAATTGCCAATTCAAAAAATGTTACAACTGTCCACATTTCGTTTTTTTGATTAAATATGAAGTTTATTCAAATACTACTGCGTCGATTACAGAACCGCTTTAACCATTAAATTTGAAATAAAATGTAGTGAAATGGCAATGTTACCACTGAATCGAAATTGTTTTATTCAAAAAAATTTATTCAAAAACTCACCATCAAAAAAATTTACTTTTATACATAAATTCCACCTTTTGAACTATATTTGGCACAGGTCATTACTTTGACAGTTGAAGTTTTGTGAGTGTATTCAGCCCCGAATAGCGAAGAATTCTACATTTAAAAATGAACGGTTACAGGCTCTTTTTTCTTTTAAAGTTCAATGTTACAATTGCAACGCGTTACTTTCGACCACACTCTCCCCTACTCGTCGAGCAGCTGAGGACTTTCGCCCCGTGTTGGCCCAACAAAAACACACACACACAAACAAAAGTATTCTGATACCAGGGGGTTCGTTCTTGGTTGGTTGGCTTGGACGTGGACCTATTTAAATCGATATTATATGAAGGCAGTGTGTGGACGGTGTGTCTGGTGGAAACTATTAATTGGCAAATTAGGATAATTTTCCATGCGAAGAGTGGACCATGGACATTTACATTTATGGACGTAGTTAAATTGGGAAAATTGCGAAAATTTCATGGGAAAACACAAGCAAAATTGTATGACATTATGGCTTATCGTTTGATAGTTATAGGTGGTTATGGCCGATGTGACATGTCGAATTATGTTTAGTCCAAAGGAACAGATACACTGATTACGTGAATTTATGACATCGTTCATCGTTAAACAAAAGGGGCTGTTGAGGAGTCATGATCGTGCTTTGGACTAGGAGTGCAACGTGCAAGTATTCGGACGGCTGATGGTGTAGAAAAAAAATGTCAAATTTTGTAGAGGGTCACCCAATACGACTGATATTTTCATAAAAATTACGGGCAGAGTTGGAAAGATGTCCAGATATTAGTCAAAGAAGTAACCTAACGCGCTTTTCAATACATAAATTCTTACGCTCTACCCGTTACGTTACGGCTACATTGCAGCAGCTTACCTTCTACGTTTTAAAAATGTATAAAGGGTCTTTCACTTGCCTCGGATCGATTTTGACAGGCTACTGTGGCCATGTTGTTTGGGTGACGCCTGCAAAGCAAAGCCTATATGCTTATAACGTTGATGTATAAAGGGGTTGTTCCCAACACTTCTTGACTAAATCAAAAGTGGAAATTTAAAATTAAAATTTTAATATACCTTCTTTCGAACTACAACTTATTCTTCTTCTTCCTTTTCTATGGGGACTTCTGACATAAACTCAAAAAGAACTGAAAGAGCAGGACAAAACCAAGTTCTGTGTTGGTGTTTACCGATGGGAGTGATAATTGACTTGTATACAAGCGTTGGGCTTGAGACCGAAAAAAGAGGCGGTAAAGGAGATCTATCCGCAAGAGATTTCGCAACTTGAAAACTTTTTGCAGATATGTGAAAACATAAAATTCAAACTCGCCAAGGCATCTAGTGGTTGGCGTTCCCTTACAGAATCCTTGTTGCTGAAAAAGATATCAAAGGATAGAAAGGATCATATAGCGAATGAAACATCTTGGTCATTGTCTCTTGTAGTTGTCAATAAAAAGTGGGCTTCAAAGACGTTAAGGGGAGAACGAAAGAAAAATACAAACTCTCGGCGACGGCAATACCTGAATCACAGTCACGCTTCAGATTCGACCCCCTATGATTTCCTATGGTTGAGCTCATAAATGTCAGGCGAAACCAAAGCTCAAGCGGCATTGTGATTCAGGCAAAAGCGAAAACCCGATTTTAAGAATTGAATAAAGGCTTTTCCGACAATTCTCATGAGTCGGGAAACAGTTCACAGAAAGCTACTTTAGTCTTAATTACTTAGGTGGGCATTACAGTTCGGGGTGAACCTGGGCCTCAACAAACATCCTTCTGTAACGACTTCGATTTCGGGCGAGCTCTCTCTAGTTTTGCACTCTAGGTCGGTTGAGGTCTTCATCCACTTGATTACGCCACCTAAGACGAGGTCTACTCCTTTCGCGATTTCCCTGCAATGTGCTTTCGAAAACCCGACGAGCCGGAGCGTTCGGGTCCATCCGCTCTAGATGGCCCAACCATCGTAGCCTCGCGATGCGTACTCTTCTGGCTATGCCCATGTCGCGGTACAGCTCATACAGCTCGTCGTTGTATCTTCTTCTCCACACATTGTCGTCGCATACCAAAGATTATTCGGAGAATTTTTCTTTCGAAACGACCAAGGGTTTCCTCATCCGCTTTCGATAAGGTCCATGCTTCCGCGCCGTAAAGCAGGGCTGGGATGATTAAGGTCTTATACAAGGTTACCTTGGCTTTTCTGGAGAGGGTTTTGTTTCTCAATTGTCTTCTTAACCCAAAGAAGCAACGGTTGGCAAGAGTTATTCTCCGTTTGATCTCCGCACTGATGTTGTTCGTGTCTACAGCGGATCCTAGGTAGACGAAGTCCTGTACTACCTCGAAGTTATGTCTGTCTATTGTGACGTTTTGTCCAATTCGTCGATGTTCTGTGTCCTTATTTGATGACAACATATACTTAGTTCTACCCTCATTAACCATCAAACCCATTTTTGCTACTTCCGTTTCAATACTCGCAAAAGCATCACATATGACATCACGCTTATTTCTTCCCATTACGTCAATATCGTCTGCATAAAGAGTGCATGAAAGAGTGTTTCTCTGGTGTTGACGTTTGAGTTTCTTACAATCTTTTCAAGCTAGATGTTGAAGAAATCGCATGACAGTTTGTCGCCTTGCCTAAAGCCTTTTTCGACATCAGAGGTCTCGGCGAGTTCTTTACCGACCTTGACGGAGCAGCGTCGGGTTGTTTCCAAGATCTGCCTTAATGTGAAAATTTGGTCTATTGTGGACTTCTCTGGTCTGAAACCACATTTATACGGACCTATTAAGTTGTTGACGTGGGGTTTCAGACGTTCACATATTACAGCAGACAAGATCTTATAAGCGACGTTAAGAAGGCTTATCCCTCCAATCCCCACTGCTTATCCAACACTCGCACTTACTAGCTTAACAGGTCAGCTCTGGACGGAGCATCCCAGGGGTCCAGTGGATACCACAAGGAGGTATATTAAGCACAATTGACGTGTATTATAAGTTGCAACATCTGGGCGCCGCCAAGTTGGCACCAGTCAGAGTCTTCTCGAATAGTACAACGCCCACCCACCTAGCTACTTTGGTCTGTCCGATAAAAATTAGAAATGGACATTCGTCTTTGAGTTCACGAAGGCTTTCACGAATCATAGTGCTTACATCATGTGTTTGGAAGATGAAGACAATAGATTCTAGTTTCTTTCGTATGGTTCTTATGGCTTTTGGCTTTAGAAAAAATCAAAAAGATTTGAATTCAGTGGTTTTTGAAAGTTCACTCTGAGCGCTACTACCACTGACCTTCATCAGAGTGCACAGATCCAGGAGTGTAGTTCAGGAGTCATATTATATGTTCAGGTGTAATCGTTAACATGGTCTGCCTTCTACGTGCGTTCAGCTTCGTGATCGTAATTTCATTGACATCACTTATCCGTTCACAATCAGAAAATGATTTGTAGCATTGTAGGTGCCTTTATTTACCACAACTCATTTTGGAAGGAAAGGTCCTGACTTCCTCTGAGCTTGTAGTGCAGATCTATCGCAATTTAAATTCAATCATTTTATATACCAATACGAGCTTGTTACACATATATGTACCACTCCACGACAGATCTTCTTTGCCGAGCCGCATGTCTGTAAATAAGGTTACGTGCACCTTTTTACCTTTCCTCCTTTCCTGACAACAGGAAGTCTAATAGTTTTAGTATCGGTGTAACCTCATAGAACTCTTCGAGAATGTGAATGCCGATTTCGTATGTGAAATTTTGAAAGAGGTAAAAGAGTACTTTGTATTTCCTACTTTTGGATCCAAAAAATATGGTAGTTCATTGGTAGCTCCCTATATAGCACTCCTATAATGTCTCGAGCGGTGGCGGTGTAGCTGAAGTAGTTGGGTAGAATAGGTTTTCCTTCAAACCTTTACCACATGACCTGTGGTCTCTACACCTCCTGTACATTTTACTCAGAAGCCATGGTTTCTTAGAGACTATTCTCCATTCACAGACGTGATGGTTGGTTGCGATCTGATGGGAAAATTAGATTCTGAAGTTTGATATGAATGAATTCTGCAAACTCAAAGTCTTTCATGTCTCTGTCAAAGAACACAAACAAGTTTCTGTACAACGTCCACAAGACCGTCATAAGTCCTACCCATAATGTTCCTTTTTTTAACAAATATCATTATTCCCATTTCAACTAATCCTCGCATAAACCTTTTTGTTCTCATCCAGAACTTCGATAATTTTTTAACGAATTTCGCGCAAACCATTGTCGCTTATTCTCTGCTTGTTTTGTATTTCTATGCCATACTCGCACTTCCTCGAAAACTGCAAAAACTGATTTCGTTGTTCTGTATTTTATGCAAGTAGTTTTTTAGGTTAACAAGGTTAAGTGAGGTAAATAATTGAATAGACCATTTAGATTCCGTGCGATTGTAAATCTCAATTCGGACCTCTTTACCGGGAAAGTAGTCAAAAACTGCGCACCAACAAACAAAAGAACGACACCGAAAAAAGCAGACCTCTATGCCAAAAAGTGTTCTCGTTTTTTACCAAATACGATTACCCAGTTTTTCTCATTGTGTATCAGTCAACAAATTTTTTTTTATGAAAAACATTCTTGAAATGTTTTTATATACACAAGGCCATTACACTTTTATGGCGATGGCAGTTTTGCGCACATTTGGCTGGCTGATTGTCCCGTCTCGAATAATAAACCCGAACAGGACATCTTTTTTACTCAAACGAATTTGCAATGTGGCACTTTTTTAAGGCTAATTTCAAACAAGAAAAACTGGCAGTTGAAGGAGGAAAAGAGAGAATGTCAAACCGCAATAAAAATGAGCTCCGAGTTTTTTCTTCGCTAATCCACAGAAGAAAAGTATATACCTCCTACCCGCCATAAATATTATAACTCGGGTCCTTATAGTTTTAGTTTTTTATTGACGGATAATGGAACGTCACCATTTCCACTCTGACAAACCGAAGTACCTACATAAACGTGATTTTATTTTTTATGTGCAAAAGGATGACCTGCGAGAAGACTCAATTATTCTGAGGTTATGCGGTAAAAATGGCAATCAACGGGTGTAAATAAACAGCTAACGATGTGCACACATTGAATATTCAATGATGCCCGAAGGCCGAGACCACAGTGGCCATCTTGTTATTTTTGTCCTCTCATCCAATTATTTAATCATTTCCTAGTCGGATCTCGGATGTCACGTGCAAATGTAACTGCCGCCACATCGTTCTTCGGTTATTTAGTGCTGCTGAACGACTTGCTTCCGTGACGTTCTGTTTTTGTTTTGTTATAGTTCCAGTGCCAAGAACCAGAAGCAGAACCAGGATGGAGAAGAATACCCACAGCATTGCAGGCGAAAGATAAATAGACGAATAAATCCACATAATGAAGTTCGGTAGGTAATGGATGGGCTTCTTGCAGCAAGGGAGGGTTGCCTCCAGCGCAGACGCGTATATCCACCACCCTCCATGGTATGATGTGTCAATAAAATGGCAATAAAGTGAGTTTTGAATGGAGTTCTTATTTATAGCATGGCTACAGTCAGGATGGGGGGTGGCTGTTTGGAGCGGCCTGATGGTGCTCATAAGGTCACCTTACGGCATCGATGTTGATATACTCGTACACTATGTGTTCGTATCTATATAACCAAAGCCAGGAGGTGATGAATTAGTCAACTTACAGAGGGAAGATTTCACATGGCTTTTTATTATACTTGTGGCCCCGATAAATTGCCGCAGTTTGGTGATTTAGTATCGAAGAAGAGCGATGGAATCGAACGTTTCTCCTCTGCTCTGGCTCCTGTCTCCTGTGTATACTCGTACTCGTCGTATACCTATATATTTGGCGAAAGTCATCTCGGCTGGGATGGCTTTTGTGAGTATATCCCAGGGTTCGTTGGAAACTTCAATTATTTTCGTTATAATTCAATGGTTGAACATGATTAATCGGCTATCTATTATCCTCAAACCCGGGAGTAAAGTCGATTCGACACATTATTGGGGTGCGGAATGGCACGGCTTTATACAGAGGAGGCGGAGTCCTGTCAGCAAAACAATTTAATGGGAAATCTGCTGCCTGTTATGCTGGTGCTCAGGTGGATGTTAATAAGGAGGGATTTATTATTGGGGAATTATTTTTGGAACTCTATTAGGGGCTTCCGGAGTTAATATGTTTATACCCAAAAGAGAGACAGAGAAAGAGAGACAACAACTTTTAAGGAACACTCATTGAATGACATATGATGCTGCAAGGAAAGAGACGATGAAGTTATTGCGAGTCACCATGAAAAATGAAATTAAGATAAATGAGCTTACGAGGCTTAACCGGCAACATATTATACTGTTGTTGAGGGTTTTCACTTGCCAAATGGTACAAACAGAATGAAAGAGGAAAAGAAAACAGTCTGATCAGCTATAATGATGGCAGGAAGTTTCAGAGTGAAACTAAGCAAATTACGTGGTTTCGGATCACGCTTATATTTGAACATCAATTTTTTGTCTTCGACACTCCAAAAATAAAAAACGGTTAAGGTTTAAAGTAGTTAAGCTGTTTAGTTTGATAATTGTCGCTATAAAATCGGGCATATTAACCAGCAAATGTCTCCATTCGACTTCAGCCATAGAACATTAGATAGTTAGATAATTTTTTTTTCGTGGAAAGGTTTCTTCCAAAGTAATTCCAGTTCCGGATACTCGATTCTAAATGCTCAAAATTCGTAAAGGTACATGGCGATCTCTAGATCAATCAACCGTCACGCAAATTGTGCGTGTTGCGATCGACGCTTGACGCTCTTCCAGTGTGCGATAGATTTCCGAATTTTCAAAGGTTCCCACTTTGACTCGGAGCACTACGTTGTTGAAGCCAAGGTAGAAAACGCTGTAAAAATATATGACGTCCGAAAGCTACAATGGCATTAAGGATTGTCGGTGCCTTTTCCAATCGTTTTCTCTTCCTATATACTTCAATCCTATATTGACAGAATTAAGCATTGAAGACCAGTGGCAGCAATACTAATAAGCCATCAGAGCCGCTGCCTCTGAGGTTCTAGGTTTCACTCGTCCTCCAAAGCGAAGCTCATGGTTTGATGAAGAATGCATTCAGTCAAATGCAGCCAAACAAAAAGCACGACAAATATTGATGCAAAAGAGGACAAGGGCTGCTTTAAGCCAGTATAAGGAGATTTACAAGAAGAAAAGAAAGGAAGAACACCGAATTCTCAAAAAAAAGAAACAGCAAGAAAACGCTAGTTTGAGGAAATTGAGAGATGCCATAACAGGAATGAGATTCTGAAGTTTAACCAAAAGGTAAATAGATCATGAGGGTCGTAAACCCCCAACTCAAGTCTGAAAAGACCAGCACGGAAGCATAGTAATAAAGTCGCAGTCGCTACTGAGGATCTGAAAAGAATACTTCAGTAGACAACTTAACGGCGATGAAGAGATGAAGACACTATTTCCGCTGTCAGGCAGAATGCCCCATTCAGCTTGGACGATGATCAAGAATGCCGTCCTCCCGCCCCAGAAGAAGTTAAGTTTACCATATGCAAACTTAAATCAAATAAGACTGCAGATGTCTTTGATGCAGAACTTTTCAAATCAACTGAAGATTAGTTGGGAAGAAGCATGCACCAGCTGATCTGCATGCTATGGTCGGAAAAAAGCATGAGGATAATGGAATCTCATAATCGTACATCCGATCCTCAAAAAGGGAGACGTTCACAATTGAATATGATGGATACGTTATCTCAGAACCTATCAGGGCCAAATTGGAGACTTATACCACATTTTCTGATGTATAAAGATTGTAACGAATTTACAAATACACACCCTACCGCCAGCCAATACACATACCAATGTTGTCACATGATATTTTTCACTCACGCCATAAAACTCACACGCACTAGGTGTAGATAACTTTATGAGGCACCCTGAAAAATAAGAGAGGAGAGAGAAGTCAGCCCGTGTAGGAAAAGTACCAATCTGGAGTACGGGCTACTTCCACTAAAGGAAAACCAGGGGTACGTAGTGTGCCCAGAGATTCCCAATTTTAAGCAAGGTCTCCTTGGAGTACCTAGCCTAAATCCCCCACCACTTTTGGGTTTTATCTTGCCGGCTATTAAGCCGTTGATGCCAGAATTTGCCTGTTGATGCCAGTGTTTGGCTGTTGATGCCAGGATTCGCCTGTTGATGCCAGTGTTTGACTGTTGATGCCAGGATTCGCCTGTTGATGCCAGTGTTTGACTGTTGATGCCAGGATTTGCCTGTTGATGCCAGTATATGACTGTTGATTTACCAGCGATTAAAAACCTGTACTTGCTGACCGTTTTGCCAGCATAGGACTAAGGGTCCACCAGCGTTGGAACCAACTATCACCAGCATTAGTGATAAGAATTCATAAATATTATATTAGACTAGCTTTAAGATAAATAAAAGGATTGGACCTTCGTAACCGAAGTTTTACGTGTTTTCTTTTTGGTCGATCCTGGACCCGACGAGCATACCCCAGCTCCAGAGAAAAAAGCACAAGATTTATCCAAATTTTAAAGCTGGAGAGAGCCTTATTTATTTTGGATCTTTTTAGGTTTCGAACTCTGAGCTCCCACAAAAAAGTCCAATCCTCTTAGTATTACACCAGCATCGTTCCTGAAATGATTAGTAGTATAGTAATAGCAGTATAGTAAGGTATTTAATGTTGAGTATCTATCCAACATGAAAAACAATTGAAGGATTGCAACTAGTTGCTTTTCATATAGTAATACTCGTCGCCTTAAAAGAACAGGGAGCATTTGTCCTGAAGACTTCTCCTAGGCTTAAATCCTTTTTATACATTTGCTTGGGTGTATTGATGTCAGTTTTAACCCTTTTATTAGGCTATAAGGATAAGCAACTAGATCCCTGTAAATGTATTTGCAGCTATAAAATTTTAATAAGAACCCGAACCACAATACTACAATGACTTTTTTCAACAATCATGCTTTTTTCGAAGTAAAAAACCACAACCAATTCTGAAACCTAAACCACGCAACCAAAATTTTCATTGTTTTTTAACGAACAACGCCTTATTTTACCATTGTACTGCGAATGTCCTTACCAAACCCATCATACGAAAAACCAACACTTTTACGAGTAAAAATCACCAGTTAAAAATGAAAGGACTAAAATCTATAAAACATAAACTCTATCCTGCCTTCGACTTCGGGCTTAGGTATATAGAAATGAGTAGGTACTCCATAAAAGTCATAAAATAATATCGCGAGTTATTTAGCTGGGTAACGACAGAGTATACCTGTGTTCTTGACTTTGCAAACACAGCTAAACACCTTTTTTATATACCTCTTCGTTGTATTAAAAATGTTGAAGGCTTTTATAACTGGTGTTTGGTATTGGAATCATTTGTGCCATAAACTCCTTTCATTAGTTTGGTTATATTTTTCCTAAGGCAAAGGACCTGGTTGGTGCGAAGTAGTGTGAGTGAGTTGATTGTGTTTTGCGAAAGTGTTTACGACAGCGAAAGTGAAAAGAATAAGGCTAAAACTAACATCGATTTGTATACTCATCTTACATAGGTATACACCTATACAGGGCTGAAGAAGAGTTCGTTGAAATTCCCGGTTATTTATGGTCCTTTATCCTTTTGCATGCCATTGCATTTTTCTAAATAATTTTGGTGGTAGTGGAGGGTCAACTGAAGACAAGGAGTCAATAAATTTGCATTCCTTCGAGCAGTATGAGCACACATTGTCGTCAATTGTGTCACATATATAGCGCAGGACATCGACGATTTCCAAACACTGAACTCTCTTTCCATAGATAGATGTACTCCTTGCGGAAGGAACTGCTGTTGAAATATTTAGATTTTAATCCAGTGTCGTTCAATTATTGACTGTGGCCAACCGACGAGTGTCCTTCGTTTTCGTTGCATTTGTTAACATTTGTCTACAGGAATAGCTGTAGATATAGGTGGGTATATGGCTGCCAAAATGGCCCCCACTCAGTATGGTCTTCCAGGTTACCCAAGGGAAATTATTTGTTTGGCATTTCTTCGGATCCTTTTTTCTTTGTGTCAGCCATTTTTTGCTCTCATCCGCAATTAATGGTTTCGGTTCTTAATAATCGACTTTTTGACTCGCCAAACAACACATGCAGAGGTGCAAATTTGTTCGTTTTACTACCTTCAAGGAATTCCAGTGCGTGAAAAAAGACCGCGTCAAGGTACATATTTAAATGTGTTCTTTAATCGTTAAGTACTTTATAGAGGTGTAAGAGTAGAGGTATCGTAAAGACATAAGTTCTGGGTATGAGTTTCGCTTAGCAATAAAAATCGTCAAAAGGTCCTTCGCGTAGAAGCAAATTCGTTTTCCATAGAACGAGGCTATTCTTCTTTTTATTTTGGGTTTTCTCCGCCTATTCTGAGATGGTGGAAAAACGATTTGGATGCGGCATAGCGGCTTTCAATAAATCACAAGAAAAGAAAATCTCACAGTGAGAAATTGACGGAGAACCGATTCGGACAGTAAATTCATAAAAATCTAATCGACTAGTATACGATTATCGATGAAATTTCTAACAAGGTCAATGTGTTTTGAGTCGAGTTTATTGAATTGCACCGAGGAGTTGGGTTGAGAGAGAGAGTGAAGCTGGGTGCAAAGAACACTGCGGGGAACCAGTGACCAGTGGCGGTATGGCTCTTTTGACGTTAATGTGTGAATAATTTGTCGGAGGCTTGGTCATTTGATGTCTTTCTTCGGATTAATCACGTTTTGATTTAAGGAAGAAACTGTGGGGTGCAAAGAAAAGCGTTCGTTTTCTCATTTCAACCATCAGAAGCTTTGTGGCTATTACCGACCTCGATTTTGAAGTAGAAAATTGATTATACGACTTCACATTAACAACGCCGATGTTGTTAATGAGGAAACAACACTTAGACTTTTTTAAACACTCACTTTTACACTTGGCTTCAGTCGTTTTCATTCACGTTGTTAACATTCCCTCAGGAATATACGGGAATAAAATGAAAATTTTGTTGCTCGCGGATAAAGAAGTTTTCTTTCAGTGGAAAATTTTTTAAAGCGGTTTAGAAGTGTAGGCGTGAAAGTGTAATAAACACCTTAACAATCTGACATTCGATTTAGGTGACGTAGACAAACAATTCCGCCAACCCGACCCAAACGAAGTCAAGACAGCAGTATCCAAGCTAAAGTCCAACGAAGTTGCTGGAGCTGATGGCCTCACTGCCGAATTTGTTAAAAGCAGCAGGCGTTGACCTGGTCAGGAGTATGCACCAGCTCATTTGTAAAATATTGTCGGAAGAAAGCATGCCCGATGAATGGAACCTCAGCATTGTCTCCCCGGTCCTCAAGAAAGGAGACCCTTTGAACTGCGCCAACTACAGAGGTATCAGTCTTCTTAATATCGCATACAAGATCCTCTCTGCCGTATTGTGATGTGAGCGTCTGAAGCCATTCGTCAACAACCTGATAGGTCCTTATCAGTGCGGCTTTAGACTAGGAAAGTCCACCACAGACCAAATCTTCACACTATACGGCAGATCTTGGAAAAAACCCAGGAGTTTCAAATCGATACCTACCACCTTTTTATCGTGTAGGATGACGATGGAGAACACACGCTGCTCAGGGTCGGAAAAAATCTCACCGATACATTCGATATCAAAAAAGGTTTTAGGCAAGTCGATGCACTGTCATGCGACTTCTTCAACATCGTTCTTGAAAGAATAGTGCAAAATTCCTACGTCAACACAAGAGGCACAATCTTTCAAAGATCCGTCCAATTGCTTGGATATATGCCGACGATATTGACATGATTGGAAGAACGCAGCGTGATGTCAATGGCGCGTTTATGAGCATTGAGACGGAAGCGAAGAAGATGAGTTTAGTGGTCAATGAGGGCAAGACCAAGTATATGCTGTCATCAAGAAAGGACACCCAACACCGACGTCTTGGACAGAACGTCACGATTAACAGCTATAACTTTGAGGTAGTTAAGGACTTTGTCTACCTAGGCGCCGCTATTAGTTCAGACAACGACACCAGCGCTGAAATCAAACGAAGAATAACTCTTGCCAATCGCTGTTTCTTCGGACTAAGAAGGCAATTGAGTAGTAAAGTCCTCTCTCGAGCAACTAAAGTGTCCCTGTATAAGACACTTATCATCCCGGTTCTTATATATGGCGCAGAGGCATGGACCTTGTCAAAGGTAGACGAGAACGCATTAGGATGCTTCGAGAGAAAAATTCTTCGAGTGATTTTTGATCCCGTCTGCATAGATGGAGAGTGGAGAAGAAGATTTAACGACGAACTGTACGGGCTGTACAGCGACACTGACCTGGACAAACTAGTCTAGGTCCAGCGTCCTAGATGGGTGGGTTATGTAGAGCGAATGGACACCAACGCTCCGGCCCGGAAAGTCTTCGAATCCAATCCCGAGGGAGGGGGCAGTAGAGGAAGACCACGACTCAGGTAGCGCACGCAAGTAGGTGTGGACCTCAACCAATTTGGCGTGCAAAACTGGAGGCATCTAGCTAGGAACCGAGCTGGCTGGAGAAGCATGTTGGTTGAGGCCCTAGTCCGACCCGGACTGTAGCGCCACCTTTAGTAAGTAAGTAAGTAACAATCTGACATTCGCAAACATATTCTCAGTTTGTATGAATAACTCTGCTGCCAGCAGAATAAATTTTATCAGGATCCTTCAGGATGAAAGAATCATTTTCAGCCACTTTTCTTAACTCTGGAGCTCAATCAACTTGAAGTTCAAAACAGATGACAACTCACTGAATGTTAGAATTGTACTCTCTATGTCTATATATATATAGCACCTATTTAAAAAGTAACAACGACTTTTTCGCAACGAGCCCTTATATTTCGAAAGTCAACATCTTGAATAAGAGAATTTTCGTAGCTATTGAACTTCAATTATTTTTCATTCTGCTGTGATCTTTCTAACCATTCAGTTTTCCTAACAACTTGATCAATTAAATTTACGATAAATATTCAATTAAAGAAACCAATTAATCTTTCTTTTTCTACCAAAGTGTCAACTTCAAAGGATTAAAAAACAAACACACACATGGCAAATTTTTGTCTCTGATAAACGATCACGGTTTTTTATTTTATTTCATTTGTCTTTTGCCGTTAATGTGGCAATCCATTGTAAAATTGGCAGCGTGCCAAACATTTTCGCTTATTGTCATGACAGTGACAAATGATCACTTAGTGATTATTAATTCAATCATCACATTCATTTACCAAATGAATAAACAAACAAATTTAATGAATTTAAAAATGTTGTTGATTGTTTCATAAAGGGTGCGACTTGTATAAAAATGGAACAAAGTTATTGCTCACTTTTGAGAACGATGTTGATGCATTATGAAGAAGGCAGTGTTATGTCAAAGTCAAGGGTGTTGTGACAAGAAATGTGTCAAATGTTCAAGAAGTTCTAAATGATAGCATATTATATTCCAAATAAAACAAGGAGCCAATTTACATCATCAGCGCAAATGAAGTATTTTATTTCTTAGCGGCGCCGGCGACTATAGTCTTGTTAAACTGGAAGCGGATACCAAAATCAATATAAGAGCTGCAAAATATTTGTGTTTGGTGAGAGCTTGTGAAGACTTATTTTTAAGCTCTACTCCTTCACTAATACACCAGATCCATCATCGGTTCAAGAACCATTCCTGCAGATTTAATATCAACCATGTACTGGTTTAGATTCTGGTGTCAAACAGTTCTGAAACTGGCTGTAAATGTTTTCCACTTATCAGTGGATGCTGCTTTATGGGAAAAGTTACCTGAATTACTTCCTTAGTTCCTTTTGTGGAATTTACTTTCAAATATTACTTATGTATCCTCTCAAGATAGAAAGGCTCAGAAAGGGGCGACAAGATTTCAGATTCTGGAACATGATAATGTTAAAGTAGCAATTCTTAGGACCTCTTTTAATAACATGTCAAATCGGCCATGGTTTATCTTCAAACCAGTAGCTCTGATAGTCCGGTCAAATTTGCTTCAAAAAATAGGGGTTAGGTTACATTAATTCGTTTCCCCGCCGCACGTGAGTATACATGGCGCGTTGTTTTTTTACGTGGTTTCCCCGGTAGCCTTTTCCACTACCTATCTATTGTGGTTCTATTGTATAAAATTGAAAATGATACTATTGTAATGACTATTGTAATGAATGAGAGCGGTGTAAGTAATGAGTAACTTGAAGAAAAAAAAACTATTCGTCTGATTGAAACTCTGCTAATGGGACATAATCCATACTGTCTTGTTCTTCTTTTTCTTCCTGCTGGGAGCAAATAAATTGTTCAAATAGCGATACATCAGAAGTCTCCTCACATATATCATAGGAATCCTCTTCTACTGGCGATTGAACATTGGCCTCGACAACTGATACATACTAATGAACAAAACAACCAACTTTCTTACAGCCGCATTTAGCATTACACCCATTCTTGCAATTGTAAAAAAATTGAATTGAAGAGTTTTTCCGGTACAGGAGGGAGTAAAGTCCAACCCCAGTCTTCTGGGTTTAGTTTATTACCGAGCCATATTTGAACTTGATAATATACCCGAAATAGATGTTGCTCAGCAGAAGTAGAGGTTGGAGGAAGACAAGCTAATTGTAATTGTTTTATCTTATACGCATTTTTAGCAAAAGATAAGTATCGAAACTTATCCAAACACTTATAGTTTGTGGAGTAGAGGTATACTTTCTTCGAAAACGTCAGCACAATCAACTATATCTTGTCTCTCAAACAATTTCACAAGATACGATTTTGGCACTTTGAAGAAGCAGATAAACTTTTGAATGAATATATATTTGATTATGGTTGAGCTTGCATCAGTTAACGTCTTTAGGCCACGATCAACAGTAACTGTTTCGCTTTCGGCCAAATGTTTATTACACATAAAGCAAAATTACGACATTTCTATAACAAAACTGCCCATTTTTTTTTGAAATATAAGCAATAATTACGTGTTCTTACTAAGAAGGAATATTTGAGACTATAATACTATTCTAGCTAGTTAAGCTCTTAAAAAAGAAGCAGTTATACAAGCGTCGCCACGCTGACAATTGAATAGCACAGTTGTAGCTCAATACAAGCCTACAAGGCCGTATGGTCATATAAAATGGAGGACTGGGTTTTTTCGAGTTTATATTCTTACATTTATATGTATGTATACGTCACGAAAGCTATTGTTTTTACTTATGTTATCGTTCGGTAACGTATATACTATATAACGGTAATTGACATACATATTACATACAACTTTTTTAACCTTTTGTATCGCTATATCTCCGAAATGGTGATTCTTAGAAGAAAAAGTGTATTTACAATTTTTATAGATAATTGCATGGTGAATAATTTTTGTCTTCCTATTTTTGTAATAAAACTTACCGTTTAGCTGGAAAACTCAAAAAACCGATGTTTGAAACATTTGACCTTGAACAAATTTTTTTCCACACAGCAGATTGATCTGGATAATTCATGCCAATTTTTAGCTAGGTGCGAATTAATATAACCTTTTGAATGTCTATTTTGACCGGACTATGAAAATTTTGCCAAAAATTTTAAATAACACACGCAAAATGAGGGTTCTTCAACGTTAATAGCAAAACTTTAAACTAGCTTATCGATATTGGTCGCTTTTATATTTCTCTCCGATCGATGCTAAATGACTTCTAATCAAATAAGTCATCCACAGTTAACTTTTGGAGCGACTTCGTCTGCAGAAAATAAACCAAAACTTCAAATCTGGCATCCGCACTTCGTCATGGGTCATCAAAAGTTTATTTTCAAATCTGGCTTTTCTCAGGTATTGAATAAGAAAGTTTCACTGTAGTAAGAAGGTACATTATACCTTCACCGAATCTTAGACTCCCCATTGATACTTTATCAAAGGAATAATTCACAAGATGATGACCCAATGTTGTGTATAGGTGTTAAAAACACTCAAATCGTAAACTTTTAAAATCCAGCACTCATTTGTGAAATGAGCTGAAGAAAGCCCCTACCACATTCGACATTGATCATCTTTAAGTCATTTCCCTCCCATAAATCGTGCGAAGTTCATAACAAAACTTCAAGTGTAAACGCCGCCGCTGGCCGAGCCATCGCCACTGTGGTGGTAGCACCGCCATCAGGTTTCTTGCAATGAAGTATTGATCGTTCATAGCCCAATAATGATTATTACACTACCTTGTGAGGCGCGATGAACCGCGAATACAAGAACAATCCACTGTTTGGACTATGGCAAGATAGATGTTTGTTAGGTCAGCCACAGACTTGCAACCGTAAAATTCAGTAAGTAATTTTCAGTAAATATCTGGAGGTGCTAATTTACGATTAAAAAGGACAAAATGAGTGAAACAAAACCGACGCGATAGACTGAAAGCCGCTTCGGATCATTCGCCATGGGAAATGATTTTTGGTGCCGACGAGCGAACAGACCGACAGTTGGTCTTTTGATTTCTGTTTCTTTTTTTTTATAAGCGGTTATGGGTGCGCTTTAGAGTGTTTGCCGACATAAATCTATAAAACGCTATAAAATGCAATTAGCAACTTAGTATACAATCGACTTCCCTTATTGTTATGGCTATCATGGTTATAGTTCAATTGTTAAAGCCGGCCGGCAGGCGGCGGCGGCATCAGAGTGGATCAGCGTCAGCGATACTTTTTAATTTCCCGAGATGGGTGCGGTTGGGCATAGGAAGAACCACGTTGATGACTAATGTTAATGACTGATAACTAATGACAGTGTTAACTCTATTCCTACTTTCAGTGTAAGAAAGTTTTAGTGATTAACCTTGTCGGACACATGTATTGTATATGCGATTTTCTGCACGCTCGTGTGTCATCAAATATCACAGCCAAAGGATCTACCAACAGATGGCTACCTATATATTTGGCCCCGTCTAATCACCAATAAACAATTCAATTAAATGCTTCCCCATTAATCCTTAACTGTGATTGCTCATCACAACCAAAAACGACAAAACAATTAGAAACCACAAAACCTACAATAAGAACTCGCACACAAACAATTTTCACATCGCGGGGGTGGACAATACACATGAGCACCGTTTACACAAAAATATAACAATATACAGAGTAAAGGGAAAATAAAAAGAAATACCGAATCCATTTATCCATCCAACGAAATACAATAACTGCCGAAGTCAATTAGACAATTAGCGACATGTTATTATGGCATTTCATTGAGCCAAATTGATTGTGCGTGGAGAGGATTTTGATATCCTGCCAGGGGTGTATCTAGGATCTACCTATAACAAAACATGTATATGAATGCGAAAGCGTGTGTCTAAGTTTGCATTGTTATGCGAACGGACTCTGGTCGAATGCGGAAATATGGTTTAACACCTTTCACCCCTCATTTCGACCGGCACGACATAGAGTCACATGCTCCTGATCCATTTTGCACTTGGATGCGCATTTTGTGCAAAGGGTGCCTGTCATTGTTGTAGGGCAGCCACAACAATTCATATAAGGGTAACAATTGTAATCGTTCAATTAATTGAATAAAAGGACAACTGTGGATGCGGTGTTGAGCGTTTAATTCAGAGGTGGTCAGTCTAGAACAGATATTGATTTGCAGTTTCGTTTGGTGTTTTGGTCAGCGAGGAGAGTTTTACTGGATGCTGTCGAAAGATTTATTGATGTCACCCATGAGCCATGACACAACTGATAATCGCTTCAAGCAGAAGCGTGAAATTTTGTTAAAAAAAATCAGCTTTGTTACACCATTTGAGAAAGAAGTTGTTGCGGTTGGAGCTGAGTTTGAGTTTGAGTGAAACCTACCAAAATTGTATGGCACAACATGATTGCGAAGCCCTGGGCCTATTTCATTTTAGGGGCCTGTAATTTTTTGCGAGTTTCGAACGACCAGTTAATCGGCTGATGTTCTGAGGTTCGAAATTCTAACTGTTAAGTATAACACAGACACGAAAAACCATTACGCCATTAGGCACCACCACAGTGGAGACCTGATATTCGTACAAATATGAGCCAGTCACAAGAAAAATTGTGATGTTCTTATAACTTTTGGTCCCAGTGGGTGTGTGGGTGGTTGGTGGGTGTTATATTTATAGTTTTAGCCTGAACGCAAATGATTATTAGCAGGCTGGGAACAACCTGTAGAAAACGTTTTTATGCGGGCTTTTGTCCTTGACTTGAACATGAGTACCTAAGCTGGCTAGGAAATGGGAAATCAGCCTCAATATTTGATTATACCGCTGAATGTGCAATAACAATTTATAGTCACCTATAGTTACAGAAAACTAAGTTGTATAGATACATCATTTACATAAATTTTTAAAGAATGCTAGGATCTTATTTCCTTCACACATAAATCAAAGTAGAAACTTCGTAATGCCTTGGGGAATACAACTCCAATATACTTTAGACCTTAAATGAAAAAAGGCAAAATAAAACAGTTTTTAGAAGTTTTGAGCTATCATTTATAAATCTGCTTTTGAATACATACATCCATATGGTGGTGATACAGAGAAGAAGCCAGAGACCTAGCGCATTTCCCAAAGCCATGCCTTGTGAGGCATTTAAGGGAACTTACAACTTTTTTCGATTGCGAACGGCTAATCGAGAAAGTGCTTTAGATGGCAATAAATTAACAATCGGAGGACTTATCAATTCTTCTCGAAAGGCGATACCAGTGGATGAAACAATTTTTGTTATCTTTTTGTTTATATGACGGAGGATCCCGCTTGGTCCTCGAAGAAATGTTCTCCTAAGAATCTAATTGTGACTCTGTTTCTTATATACGATATATAGAACGATGGAGACCTATATAGAAACTGCAAGATTTCCTCTTGCACTTCTCGCTCTTGTGGCTCCCAAACGGACGTATTTTCTTCAAAAAAAAAAAGAACAAAAATAAATAGACTGGGCGCGTACGACGCAGCACGCAGGATTACTCCGAAATCTTCTCTTAAGTCTCTGTCTGATTGGTCAAACGTTACAAGGTTTTAAGATGCCAGTTCCGGCTTTTAGTTTTTCGGGCTAAGATTTTCAAATTGGAAAAACAGTCCTACTACTTGACCGTCTGGAATTGAAAGGTTAATTATAGAACCATTTAAGTCTGACATAAAGTGAATATGTAGAAAGTAACTCTTACATATTAATTCTTAAGATTAGAGTTTCGATGTAATCGCTGCATTTTACGCCCCCTTTGATTTTTTTTTGTTTTGTTTATTTATTTATCAAACAAAGTTACCATATTTAGTGATTACTAGTCACATAATAAATTTTAAATATTACCACCAACAAAGTTATTTAAAATTAACAATAATTTCGATTTAAATAGATATTATATATTAAGATTAAAATCAATCATATTGCAAACAGAATTCGCTTTTCTTAGACATCTTAATAATGGTTCGTTGGCAGCATATACAGTTCTGTTGAAAATTATATTAAAAAATGCATTGTTTCTAAGCATTCTCACAGGAACATTGAAGTTAATTAAAGCTAACATTTTAGAACAATCAATATGGTCTGTTAATATGTCGCGAATAAGCATAATTGCAGTGAACTTGCATCGATAGTTTAGAGGCAAAATACCGAGTAATTTTCATCTTGTTTCATAATAAGGCATATCTAATCTATGTCCCAATTAAGTCTTTTTAAAACAATTCTCGTAAATCATTTTTGGTAAAATATTTTAAAGTCTGTGGATCGGAAAACTCTTTGGAGTTACGCAAAATAAAACCTAACATTGAATTGCCTTTAGCAACTAAAAAATCAATGTGTCGTATAAGTTCTTCTCGTCAAAAATTACACCAAGATTTTTCTTAAAATGTATCAAAGACAGTTCTTTCTGATCAATTTTATAAGTTAAATTGACTAACGATCGATTTCGACAAAATGTTAAACTTTGACATGTAGAATAGTTAAGATTAAGAGAATTATGTAGTTGTACACCACCTTCAAAACCTATCAAGATCTTTTTGTAAAAACAAAGAATCAATTTCAGTTTTTATGCAACGAAAGATTTTTAAATCATCCGCATACATCAAGTTCGCTGAATTTAAAAATATTTCTGGAATGTCGTTGACAAAAAGCAAAAAAAGAAGGGGACCGAGCTGGCTACCTTGTGCAACACCCGAAGTGTAACATAAACCGGTGTAAAAAGAAAATTGCTTATAGGAACGTACTTAATATGATCTTTTAAGTACGAATTGATCCAGTTTAAGAAGTTCGAGTGAAAACCAACTTTGTTTATCTTTATCAGTAATAGGTCGTGATTTACTCGATCGAATGGCACAATAGGTTTCCGCAGTGCCTAGAGTTGAGCAAGCTCTATCTCTCCCCTAAATCTATTCGATCGAAAGCTTTGGAAAAGTCGGTGTAGATAAGGTCGTACTGAGAGCCATTCTCAAGTCCATTTAAATAAAATTACTTAAAATTGTAAGACTAGTGGTAGTAGATCTACCAGCTTCGAAACAACGTTGGTAGGAAGAAATTATTATTTTAAGAGAAGGAATGAGAGTATCATAGACCATCTTTTCATTTCAGGAACTGTAGATTGTTTGCAAATTGGATGGTTAATTAAAACATCTTTCCTGCTTCCCGATTTAAAGATGGGTGTGATGGTTGATCGCTTCCATTTTTGAAGAAACCTACCACTTACTAGTGAGCGATTAAAAATGATTTTTAAGGGAACTGCCAAGGCTTTAACACATAATTGTAAAATTATTGGAGGAATTTCATCTACATCTGAGCGTTTGTAAGCCTTAAGCAAACGCCAGACGGCAGATGACAGACAACAGATGAAAGATGACATATGACAGCTGACATGTGAGAGATGACAGATAAAAGATGGCAGAAGACTTTAATGATAATAATTCATTGCAGATCCTGAATTATGAAAAAGAGATGAACCCACCATTTTAGGTAAATTAATAGTTTTTATGTGGGTATCCCTTTAAGTCCAAAAACGTGTTAGATGTAAGTTTGAAACTAAAATGCACTTAACTTTTCTGATTATATTGATGACAAATTGAAATAAAAAATGGTAGTGTACAAAATCGCACATGTTGATTGTGTATTTCTAACCATTTTGCTTCTTGAAATGTGACCATAGTTTCATTTGCTTTGTGACACAATAGGCTATGAGTTTCATCTCTCGTTTGTTTCTCTTAAATCTATTGGTACGATTTCTGGTGTTAGGTTGGCTTAAAAAAATAAATAAATAGGGTGGCGCAACAGAGCGAGGAGCCCCTGGGCCTAGCGCATTTCAACCATGCCTTGTGAGGGAATGGAGGGGACCTAAAATTTTTTGCCCGTTCCGAACGGCTAATTGAGAATGCGCTTTTCATGGCAATGAATTTACTAACGGAGGACTTGCCAATTCCTCGCGAAAGGCGATACCCGTGGAAAAACATTTTTGCATTTTGCCTCTGCTGGGATTCGAACCTCGAACCTCTGGGTTAGCAGGTGGACATGCTAACCATTACACCACGGGTACCACAACATAGGTTGGCTTAAGCTACGATTTTTTTACTGAGACCAGAATCTAGTGATGATCGCGTTCTGTTCGGGATAGCAATAGGGATACAACTTCCATAGGTTGCTTCCACCGAACCGGTAGGAAGTTGTGAAAGCTTTTAAGCAAATGTGAATTATTCAAGACCTCTGTTTTCTGATTTTACCATAATATAAACTTCTTGTCGAACTCGAAGTATCTAACTGATTGAGGAGTATGAGAAGAACAGTTTTAATATTTATTACTTCGGTTTATTAATTCTTAAGAGACGATGTTAGCATCGAATGGTTGACGATCGACTGATGTGCATTCTTCATTTACCGAATACCTTAACACGTCGTCATGCCATCGACAAACGGTTTGGCTTATCTATTGTGTGTAGTATGTACATTAGGGTTAAGCGGTAATTGAGTAAGGTACATTGGTGTGCTTATTCATTGTATGTAGTATGTACATTATGTTGACTGGTAATTGATTTAGGTACAGTGGTGCGCAAAATATTTCCTACAATACTCCCCTTCGGCAAAAAAAAAAATTTTAATTGCGATGCCGCAGATTAAAACGAACACGTCGTATTGGAGTTGATGTATTTGCTGATGATATGCCGGTGCTTGGACGAAATGATGACGATGCATATCCAGATGGACGAAGCGGCGATGATTCTGGTGTTGTCGTTGTTGTTGATGTCGATTCTGGTATTGGAATGATGACAGGCTCTTCTCCGATGGTGTTATTGCTGTTGTGTATAGTATTCTGCTCTGTAGAGTTGTTATTGTTCATTGTGAAAACTGGTTTCAAACGATCGATGGATACAGTCGATTCTCGGCCAGCAATGTCTATGACGAAAAACTTTTCGTGTCGTGAAATGACGCGATAGGGGCCTTCATAGGGCGGAGTGAAAGCACTATGAGCTGCGTCTAGGCGGACGAATACATGAGAGCAGGTGGCAAGCTCCTTGAACACGAAAACCTTTCGTTGACCATGACGAGAACCAGGAACCGGTGCAAGGTTTGCAAACTGTGCTCGTAGCCGTTCGGCTATATCTTGGGGCGATAAATTATTAGAAGGAGTAGGCAAAAGAAACTCACCAGGCAACCGCAAGGGTTCTCCGAAAACTATGTCAGCTGGAGTGCTTTTCAAATCATCCTTCCATGCTGTTCGAATACCGAGCAATACTATTGGCAACGTGTCAATCCATGACGAGCTTTCGTGGCATCGAATCGCTGCTTTAAGTTGTCGATGCAGGCGTTCGACCATGCCATTAGATTGCGGGTGGAATGTTGTTGTGTGAATATGCTTGCTGCCGAGTAGCGTACTGAGAGCGTTGAAAAGTTGACTTTCAAATTGAACTCCTTGGTCGGTGGTTATTCGAAGAGGCACACCATAACGGCATATCCATCCAGAGAATAATTTTCGTGCCACACATTCGGCTCCTGTGTCCTCCAGTGGAAAAGCTTCGGGAAAACGTGAGAAGCGGTCAATGACAGTCAGGCAAAAGCGGTATCCTCTCGATGGTATGTAGGGTCCGATTATGTCGACATGAATGTGCTCGAATCTGCGGGTACGTCCTCCAGGAAAATCGTTAAGAGGGGCGATAACGTGACGTGAAATTTTGTTCTGCTGACAAACTAAACAAGCACGAGACCATTGACGACAATCTTTTTTTAAGCCTGGCCATACGTAGCGCTGCGAGATTAGCTTGACAGATGCATTTGCTCCAGGATGACTTATGCTATGGAGAGACAAGAATACTTTCTGACGCAGTACAGAGGGCACGAAAGGGCGCGCCAGCTGACCATTGACGTCACAATATATTGGCAAGTTGCAGTCATCTATACTTACAGGTCGAAGACATAATGAGTCTGTGGCTGAGTTCTGAAGACGCTGTTTGATTTCCTCATCGACGGATTGAGCTTGAGCGATTTCAGTGGCGGAGACGGCTGTGGCGATGGCTTCTACACGTGACAATGCATCAGCGACAACATTGTCTTTGCCAGATACGTGTCTGATGTCTGTCGAATATTGGCCAATGAAATCCAAGCGTCGAAATTGCCAAGGTGTGGCCTTGTCGGGATCCTGTGAGAATGCATGCAGAAGTGGTTTGTGATCTGTATAGATCGTAACGTGACGTCCTTCTAAAAGATGTTTGAATTTTCTTACTGCTGCGTAAACTGCTTGTAGTTCCATATCGTATGGGCTGCGTTTTCTTAGAGATGGTTGTAGCTTCTGACTGAAAAATGCGAGAGGCTCCCAGACATTGTTGCGTCGCTGCTGAAGCACTGCACCTACCGCATTCTGTGAAGCATCCGTGAAAATAGACCATGGTAAACTCGTGTCAGGGTAGACGAGCAATGTAGCGTTACGAAGCTGCTGCTTACATGCCGTGAAAGCAGCGTCTAGTTCTGGTGTCCACTCGAGTTGGTCTGAACCTTTGACGCAAGTACCTTTGAGGCATTCATGAAGAGGGGCCTGGTATTTCGCTGCGTTACTGCGGTAAAAATTTATTATACCAAGAAACTGGCGTAATTGTTTAACAGTTTGCGGTCGTTTAAAGTTAATGATAGCTTCCACTCTGTCTAGCGGAGGGCGAATTCCTTCAGCAGACACATGGTATCCCAGGAAATTTACCTCAGCCTTACCAAAAACACATTTTGAGGTGTTTACCACAACGCCAAATTGAGACAAACGCTGAAATAAAATGCGAAGTTGGTCTTATGCTCGTTTTCGTCAATAGAGGCAACCAAAATGTCGTCGATGTACGGGAACGCAAAGTCGAGCTCCCTTGTCACCTCGTCGATGAATCTTTGGAAGGTCTGCGCCGCATTTCGAAGTCCAAAAGTCATAAAAGGAAACTCGAAAAGTCCAAACGGCGTGATAATTGCAGTTTTAGCAATGTCCTCTGGAGCCACAGGTATCTGGTTGAAAGCGCGAACCAGGTCGATGGTGGAAAAAATCTTTTTACCAGCAAGGTTTGCAGTGAAATCCTCAAGAACTCTAATAGGATAACGGTCGGGTACGGTTCGTGCGTTAAGCTGGCGGAAGTCACCACATGGTCGCCAATCACCACTCTTTTTAGGCACTAAATGAAGTGGCGATGACCAGGGGCGTAATACCCAGCTTCAGCATCTTCTCAAACTCCTGCTTAGCTATGGCTAGCCGATCTGGGGCAAGACGTCGTGCCTTGCTCGAAAGCGGAGGGCCAGCTGTTGTCGTGATGTAGTGCAAGGTCTCGTGCTTTGCTGGTTTGCAGATACCGTCAGGCTTCGTTATGTTTGGATACTCAGCTAGTATGCGTAACCAAGATGTAGTTTTGGGAAGCGCCTTAACTGAAGAAATGTCTGTAAACGAACACGTGGCGCAGGTAACTGAAAGTCCGGTCGTTGAATCGAGCAAGCGGTTGTTCTTCAGGTCCGGAAGTAAACCAAAATGCGCCAAAAAGTCTGCGCCTATGATAGGCTTTTTGATATCCGCCACTACGAAGCGCCAAGTGAAATTGCGTCGTAAGCCGAAATTGAGCTCGAGCAAAATGCAGCCAAAGGTTTTGATTGGTGATCCATTTGCTGCGAAAAGACAATAATCAGTTTCAGCTTTATGACTTACGATAAGATTTTTTGGATACACACAAAGGTCAGCGCCAGTGTCCACGAGAAAGTGAACTTGGGTAGCGCTATCACGTATGAAGAGGCGGTGTGAATTGAGTGTAGAGTCGTGTACCGCCGTTAACGACTCTCGGTTTCGTTTCCCTGGTACGAACATGGTTTACGGCAGTTCTTGGCGTGCTCTCCCCATGTGGCATGATACCAGCATTGACCGTTAGTTTTTGTTTGATCCGAACGGGATCTTGAAAGAGATCCTGAACGGGATCCAGAACGGGATCCAGAACGGTATCGTGGTTGGCTTTGCGTAGTTTGATACCCATGAGTCGAATTTTTAATGGAACCTACCAGCTCGCATATGGCGTCTTCAAGTCTTGACAATCGGGGCTCTAGATCTGTTGCACAAATATCACGAGAACTACCGACAGCTGCAACATTATTGGAAGTCGAAATTTGCATGATGTGATCAGCGAGAGTAGCTAATTTTTCCAATGGCGTATCTTGTTGTGTGGCAAGAATCGTTTGAACGGCTGGTGGCAGTCTGCTCAGCCACTTGGTGCGAAGAATATTGTCCGGGACGCTATCTACTAGGCTTTTCAAGTACCGCAAAAATTGAGATGGTTTGCGGTCACCCAAAATTTCCTTATCAAGTAACTGGTGGAGTCTTGTTTCTTGTGACGACGTTAACCTCTCGATGAGCGCTTCCTTTAACTTTGCATACGGTGCAGTTTCAGGTGGATGCAGAATTATGTCTTGCACCTCTGCCGCTGCACTGGCATCTAGGTGAGACGATGCAAAAAAAAATTTCGTAATTTCGTCAGTTATACAGGCGAGATGAAATTGGCCTTCGATCTGAGCAAACCACAATGCGGGGCGATCGGCACTAAAAACCGGAGGCCTAACCATGTAGCGTTGCGGAGGCGATGGCCACAGCGGCGACTGTAGCAATGGTGATGGCGTGGTTTCAGTAGGTGGCATGGTTTCCCTCAGAGGTAGCGGTGGTGGTGTCAATATTGTGGTGTCAGCAGGTGGTTCGGTGGATTGCATAGTTCCTCTATCAATAAAAAACTTTGAGCTCAAGTCAGAATTTTCCAAATTGCACTTAAGCTCCAATTGCAATTTATAACGGGGTCACCAATTGAGGAGTATGAGAAGAACAGTTTTAATATTTATTACTTCGGTTTATTAATTCTTAAGAGACGATGTTAGCATCGAATGGTTGACGATCGACTGATGTGCATTCTTCATTTACCGAATACCTTAACACGTCGTCATGCCATCGACAAACGGTTTGGCTTATCTATTGTGTGTAGTATGTACATTAGGGTTAAGCGGTAATTGAGTAAGGTACATTGGTGTGCTTATTCATTGTATGTAGTATGTACATTATGTTGACTGGTAATTGATTTAGGTACAGTGGTGCGCAAAATATTTCCTACACTGATCCAAACACATTTCTGATTGATATAAAAATATAGCGCAGAGTCAATCAGCCAGGAAAATTCTACTAAAAGAACTTATCTCGCAATTACGATGCTAAATATTTAATGCGATTTCATAGTAAATTATTCGTACTTTACCCTCCGACAAACACAAATTGTTTTGTTTGACAAATCCAAAATTAATAATTCACTTTTTTTATTACAAACCTTCCACTCGGTAAGTGTATAATCCGAGCATGAGATTTCACGCTCACTTATCTCCCGGTCTAATGAAAATCAAATTCATATTGCATTGCCTTGATTCAAGCGTAACGCATAAAAAAGAGCAGAGAGAGTCGGCAACCCCTTTTCCCTGCGACCGACCTCGTGTAAGCCGCAGTCAAAAAACACTTGACACCCAACAGCATGATGAGACTATGTAATTTTTAAACAATCCACTCTTTCTTCTATTTGCCATCACACACCCTTCTTCAATTATCCTGACAAGGGTAAAAAGAAAATATGACTAATTGAGTGTTCACGGCCCAAAATCTGTGTACGTTGCTCGGAACAATAATAAAATAAAAAAGTGGATAAAAAGCAAAACAAGAAGCGTATGCGTCCTTAGATCAGGGTTGCTCATCTAGCTTATTGTCGTGATAGTCCTTGTTTACATCGTTGTTTATTTATTATCTCAGCCAACCCCCTCGGGATGATCCATGAAAATCTTATCACTATTAAAAAGTGATGTTATGACGTTTGTGTTTTTTTTTTATTTTTATTTTGAAAAGAAGGTGTGAAGCAACGCGACGTGTCAGATGGTCAAAAGTGATTCCAGAGATTATGGGCTGAAACTTGATTTATCGACATGTACCCTTTTGTTGCTGAAGTCCCTTCTGTTTTGGGAGGATCTGACGTAATTGAATAATCATCTGGACGAAATTGTGAACGCTTAACATACACACATATTTTGCCATAACTGCTTAGCAGGAGACACCCTGTTAAACGTCATAATTGATTGTGTGCCCTGTAGGCGGTGGTGGTGGAACCTGTTTGGCTGCTTATTATTTTCGACTTTATTATCACAGATAAATGAAGAAATTATTTCGGCAACCAACTAAGGAAAGCGAAAAACAACTGTGCATTGTGCTTCTGATGTTTTTCATCCCTTCTCTTTGGTATCTGGGGTTGGGGCTGTATCTCTCGCCAATTACTCAAACGTTATCTTCGGGTATACAAAAACCGAGTTTGAAGTTCTCCCTGAAGAAACTCCCCAAATAGACAGGGCGATAGAGATTTTCCTGGTAAGGGTCATGTGGGTGCGAAGAAAGAATGTAGACAAGTGGCTCCGAAGAGGAAGGAAGGGAGCTCTGTTTTTGTCGGTTTGGGTCGGGTCGAGTCGGTCGGCTGGTATAAGATGGTCGGTGGAATGAAAAATTGAAAAGTATTTATTTGCAAAACGATGAGCAGCTTTGAGTGCGCAAAATGAATATAATTTTCGGGTAAGAGCCACATGATTCTTTAGGGCGTCCGTCGTCAGATAAGGATTCCAAGATGGAGCATTTGATGAAAGGAAGGGAGGGAGGTATAGAGTGTGGAGAGAATGAGAGAGCATCATGAAAACAGCAAGTTTGAGAAAGTTTTGTGGGATTATGTGTTTTGGTTAATAATGTGCTGTTGTTTGCATTCGTATAAAGATATTATTTATATCATCCTTTTTGTGGGAACGAAAAAGGAGTTTATTTTTAGATTTTAAGATGGTCTGTATTGAAGATGCAGATACTTTCTCATTCTCGAAATGAATCATTTTTTGAGAAGGGTAAAAGGCTTTGCTATGATCTGACAAGGACCGGAGATGTGGATTTAGGGTATTCATAGACATAGATTTGCTGATGTGTGTCGTGTAGAATCATGTTTTGCAAAATGTAAAACTAGCTTCCAAAATTTAGATGATGGATGTTCGTAAAGTGCCGAAACTTATAGAATTTACTGATATAAAGAGAAGGCGTCATGTTGTAGGTACACTGCAAAATGTCAATGAAACATATTTAATCTCGATGTAGAAAAGCCGTATTTTAGGCCAAAAAACTAAAAATCAATTTTTATGGCTTGTTTTTTTAATTTGGTCGACAAAATCTGAGCTCGTATGACATACGGAGGAGAAATTTTGAACAGACTCTGAAATCAAGCTTTTGAAAGCTTTGAGAAAATTTGACAGATTTACGATTCTTATGAAAAGGAAGAATTTACTCTGAACTGTAAAAAGTAGAGCAAACAAATTCCGAGAATATTCTAGAGAATTTGAAACAGTGCTTTTTGTAACACATATAAGCATTTCTGTATCGCAATCACTCGATTTCCTCATCCTTATTATATAGTACATAGTCGCTATCCACTGTCTGTGTCTGTATGCTTCGATCTTTAAAACTACCCAACGGATGTTGATGCGATTTTTTTTTTAAATATTTCTTTTCTGGACCGATTTCAAAAATTCTTTCACCGTTACTCAATCCGATCTTAATTTACTTTTATATTAATTTACTCAATTCGATTACCATAGGACCCGAGGTATACCACGCAAGTCTGGTCAGCTATAGTTTAGAATGAGTAAAAAACGTCATATCACGTGCGGTTTCTTTTTTTTTTTTTTTTTTTGATTAAATAAATAAATAAATAAAGACTAACCAGTTGCAGAGGAAATACTTTGCAATGTTTTCTCTATATGATTAACGGAATAAAGTATAGCTTAAGTCTTACACGTTCAAATACTTGGCAAAGGAAAAGTGTCCCGAAGCAACGCTAATAAGCTTTCTACAATATTTTTTGCCAAAGAATAGCTAAAATGAAGAAGTTTTTTATTGGCGTTAAGCCTGTCTGTATCCAATGGAATCATACTATATCTTTGTTGTGCTCCTGACAAATTCAATTGTTAGTGGAAGCTTATACTGTATGACCAAAAGTTGGTTCAGGTCTTGAGAAAGCCTCCTGAGATCCTTGCTGGCAAGCTCATCAGCGATCTCTTTTACAATTACGCGTGTTGACCTGCAATTCAAATAAGACTTAAAGAATTTGGTCATTCAACTGCGTTTAGATAGGTCTTGCGTTCCTCAATCGCTTTCGATAGTACAGGTTGACACACAAATTTGTTTAAAAAAGTAAAACGTAAATCTTTATGTGTGCGTATTTGGCTTCCTTTTTTTATTTTGCTAGTAACTATTTAGATTTATCAAAATGAATGCTAAGAATTCCGCAAAAAGTATTTGGTTATTGAAGCAATATTATAGAGTCGATCCATTTCAGAGTTGACTTGAGTTTGGCGGTAGTAGATGGATCACTATGATGCTGGAAAACATGTTTGCCGAATCTGAAAGCATCTCATCTACTGAGTTGCAAAATTTCTTTAAAACAATAATCAGCCCTTACACAGATTCCATCGTAGAAAACTTCCACACGGAAAACTAAGTTACGAACTACGAAAATTTGTGATCACAAAATCCGAACGGAACCGAAGAAAGCATTTCCAGTTAACACAACAAATACCGCCATGCTGGTTCCACTCCGAATGAATTATGTGATAGTTACATCGGGAAACTTAGACTTTTTTCGATTACGATGGAATCTGTGATAGGGCTAAATAGAGACGATCCCGCAAATTCAACCCCTCAGGCCGCATGTAACAATTTTCTAATCAGGTGCCGCCTATGCGTATGGCTGAGAGTGCAGGTCATTTGCGGTGTATCCTCTTTAAAAACAATGAATTTAAAAAAAATGGGACCTATCGATTAAATAAAAAGTTCTTTGAATTTCTTCCTATATGCCCTTCAGAAATGCGGACACAAATTCTAAATACAGTGTATATGTACTTTACTTATACATATATCTGCAACAACGAAAATAATTGCATCGAAAAAATGTATTTTCGATGTGAAATCTTAATTCTAGGAACCTTCAAACAACTTGCAATTATCATAATGTTGGGATGTGATTCGATGATGTGAACTAAATTCTGTCGGATTTGAGGAAAATTTAAGGTAGTTTTATTGAAATATGTTTTTTGGTAAGCTGTAGAAAATTTTGTATAGATCAAGCTATCTGAAATATTATAATTTCTGATAATGTGAAAGCTAACGCAGCGATCGCGAAGGAAAAGAAGAATGGCAGACAAAAACACTCAAAGTACAGACGAATACAACGAAATTTTGCATTTATTTAACCTCAGATGCATGGAACAATCCAAAGTCAAGAGGTTTGCGGATGCACTCTGAGGTCAACGTGATGTACCCTTTAAAGGACCACTATTATGAAGCAGTTAATTGAGCGATCAGTGATCCCTTTAAGATCACGATGCTCGTCGTAGCACCAGAAATTGAAGAAGCAGTTAAAGCTAACGCAACACCATATTGTCAGACATCCATCAAACCAAAGTTCGTTCGACATGTTGCCCAGAGTGAACGGCCCTAATTTTGGCAATAGGATGGTTCACACTGACTTCAACTTGTCGGACAGATTTTGGTCTCAACGCCAAAACAAACGTAAACGAAAATCACTCCGACTTAACGAAAGTGAGATACTTCATTCAAATAAGTATAAATATTCGTAAAATAAAATGTTTGAAATGATATTTATTTATTTTTTTTGCTGCGTAATAAATATCCTCCTCCAAAGACTATGCCTATCCTGATGGCAAAGTCATCAAAATCTGACAAGTTTGACGAAGTGAATGCATACAACAACCATCATACCATGTCCAACTAGTTGTACAGTGTGAACCGTTTTTAGATCCTATGTGTTTCTTCACTGACTTCAATCTTATGAATACGTAAGAGCCGCTTATAAACCTTAAAATAAGCAATTGATTGCTGTTGAAGGATAAGAAAATTAGTCAAGTAAGATTCCTTAGAAGTCAAACAAACGACCGGCTTCCCATCGTTGTGGGCTCAAACCTGTAATCGAACCTAATAATATAAACTCAACAGCACTGACAAAGTATTTTTCTTTAACGATTTTCCACGTTTTCCTTCTTTGACCATATAATGCTCTATTCGAACTTAAGTTTTCATCCTAAATTATTTGCGAATTGATTGGCAAATAGTTAAGTTGAACAGTAAAAGTACTTTTTATATATGTATACTCAGATGACCTTTTTATATCTGAAGATGGAAACATCGTTTTCGATCATCTAAGGAAATACACAAATTGTCTTTACTGCTGCACTTTAATTGTCAAAAGCAATGCTTCCATCCTTAGAGCAATCATTAAATCCAGTTGACATCTTTATATCTACATATACGTACACATGCTCATCTGTACAAAATCAAATTATTCGCTTTACAAAAAAAGAGAAACTCCTTTCTTCCCATGATCATGAATTTAATTACATTCTATTAGCATTTTAAGAACACAAGTGACCTTGTTGTGATTATCACCAAAACGACATTAGTTTCATGAAAGAGAAGTGCCACACTGATGTTACTTTAATCGCTTGTTCCTTTTTATCAAACTCAACAAAAGAGACACGCGTAAGAAATTCTCAAGATCCTACAAGTTAAAGCACGACGACATTAACATGACAGCAAAAGACTTCTTTCACCTCTCTCTTCTTATAGAATGACCTCAATCGAGGTCATCTAATGTGTCACCTTATGTCTCCATTGTGAGCAAATAACAATTTTGGTCAGTTTTTCCTTATTTCGTTGTGCCCTTTTGCCACCCATGAAGTGCAATTATAACAAAAACTGAAAAGAAAATGTTTTTGTGCCAAAAACTACCAAACAACAGGATACCGGAAAAGTGATAAAGAATAGTGTGAACCCTTGAGGATGATCAAACAAGAGCTGAATGAAGGTCATAAAGTCTATTAATGTCCTTTTTGCCAATAGGGCTCCTGACACGCGACACATCAACAGTTTTCTCAAAAGAACATTGGATCGTACGTTTGTTTGTTTTGCTCGTGCACATCAAATATTGCAATAGGATGGTGTCCTCTCCGACCTTGTGCCTTGTGTGTATCTTAATGTCGACTTTCTATTCGACACAGGATCAAATTACTCTTGGACTCCCTACGATCACTATACATATTAGTAGGTGTATGGGAAACAGAAGATTGATAAGTGTCCTTGGAATGCTCATTTCTAAAAAAGAATATGAAAATGATTACATTTTTGTCATGCTTTTTCCTGAGGGATATAGCATAAGAAAAATAAGTCATTAATTGAAAACAATTTTGTTGACAATAACAATTGTCATCAACATTAGCAATTTAAGGATGTTTCTTTACGAATGAAATAAGATCATGTCTTCAAAAAAGGTTGTTTACGATATTTAAAAAGTTCTTTGTCTAGAAGAAACTTCAACGTAAGTGTGTTGTCACAAAAACAAAAATTGTGAGTTTCGACCTTTCAGAGAGTTATAGTTAGATCTGCAAATTTATAAGGACTCGTTAGTTTTCTGAAAAATTAGTTTTGCGAATTTTCGAACATTTCGATGAGCCTATACATTTTTAAGGGTGCAGTACATCTATCTGTTCGGTAAGTCGTTAGTTGTGGCAAAATAATTTTTCTAACTTCAACAAATACGTCAATTTCTAAAGCAGCTACTATTGTGCTATAAGCTTTTGTGAAAACTGGGGAACTAATCTCAGAAAGATGAACTCGAAATCAGGACAGGACGCTTCGGTCGTTGTAGACATACCAAGGACTCCTCTGTCTACTTAAAAAATTAACAGTTGGTAAGTACAGTTTTTAGACCTCCAATATCCGTAGATGTGATCACTGAACACAAGCTCCTAACTTTAACAAACCGTCCATATTTTTGTATTTGTTATAGATAGTTACCAATACCATGCGAAGACTGACGACTACTTCTTCTTCCTTTGCGGGGCAACAGGCGCATTTGTCGTGATTTCTAAGAGTGCACAACTTTGTGGGGTACGCCACGCCGATACAAGTGAATGACGACTAATTATACACATCATGATGAATTACAGTGTCCTCTCCTTAGACGGTATAAAGTGGAGTCTTTTCGGATGCAAGTCTACCATTACAAATCTTTTGGAAATCTCATCTTGCATAACAAAAGGATTTATGAATGGACTTCAAACGTATGTGGTATACACTGATTTTTCGAAAGATTTTGACCAACTTAATTACCAGCTGCTTGTTAAAAAACTTTCAAATTTCGGTTGGTCTCCAAAACTTACTTATCATCTAGCACTCAATACGTTAAGTTCAAATCTCATGTTTCCTGTGCAATAGAAGTTGAATTCTGGGTTCCACAAGGAATCCACCTGTGTCCACTATTATTTGTGATATTTATTAATGATCTACACTCTGTGATAAGATACTGTGATAGGTGTGATATACATCTATATGCGGACGATGCGAAAATCTCGTTTTCATACAAAAAAAATGCTGATCACATTCAACTGCAATCTGATATCGATCATTTACTTCAATAGTGCAATAACAACAGTGACTGTTGCTAGAATAAAGATTACTGTCAAAAATGATTACATTATAAGTAACTCGAAACTACAAAGAGTAAATTATTTTGTTGATTTGGGAGTTATATTTGACACGAAACTAGACTTCAGAATCCATTCCATAACTGCAAAAGCTTCTATTCGTCTGGGAATGATTAAACGTTGCTCTAAAGAGTTCCGTGACCCATGTGTCACAAAAAGCTTATTCATTAGGCTGGTTCGTTTGGTCTTGGAATATGGATGTCAAGTGTGGTGCCCGTATTATGCTTGTCACATTGCTCGAACTGAATCCGTTCAAAAACAGTTTCTTATATTTGCTCTGCGTCATCTTAACTGGGATAATCGTCTTCATCTTCCTCCATATCGCTCGAGACTTATGCTGATTGGTCTTAATACCCTTGAGGACAGGAGGTCATCACTTAACGCCACCTTTATGTTCAAACTTTTGAAGGGTGAAATAAGTTCACCTCATCTGCTTTCGTTACTAAAAATGAATGTGCCACTCCGGCAAAATCGAAATTTTAAGATTTTGCGAACTAATAAAACATTAAATTATTTGAATAATGAACCTTTTCTCTATTTTGTAAACAATTTAATACTTATACTTCTTTTGTGGATTTCAATCTTAGTTCTTATAAATTCTAAAAGGAATTATTGCTTATAGTAGGGGAGCCCAAGAGGGGATTTCGCGCGTTACTCGAGCTCGTCAGAAAATCATATGGGGAGAAACCTTGCACCATGTAATGTACTCCTACCATATATTAAACCTAAATGTTGGGGCGTTCGCTGAGAGCAGCCCGTCAGATTAGTAAAAAAAAGTCGATCATCGGAAATACTCGAGCGCGTCAGATTAAAAGATGGTAGGTTGATTACATCGAGAAGAGTGTATATTTCAATAATCTGACAATTTGAGTGGGGTCTTCGTAAGTAGGCGAGTCACAAAGATGTAAAAAAAAATCGATGTTTCGAAATACTCGAGCGCGATTAATTTTTTTTTTATTTTGAAGGTAATTTTATCAGGATTACAGAAAACATATAATCTGACATTTTGGTTGGGGCAATTGAGGTAAAATCGTCAGTGAAATGTATAATATATGATGGTTAATATCTCGGTTAATATTGATATTAGCAATTGGTCCAAAAGACTTTTTTTGTAGAAAGCTAAATTCTCTACAAGTTTGTAACTTACAATTTTTCTGTAGCTTTTGTTATTTACGAGATAACTGCGACAAAACGTGAATTTTATGCAAAAATCTGGTTAAGTGGCCCGTACCACCTTCCCGCTATGAGTAACGACTTTGCCAAAAAGAACAAGAAAGAAATACAAATAACATTTTTGTAGAGCTTTCAATTTTGAGGAAAAAACATCTTCGGTTAAAGCGATCCCATGAAATGCCGCTGAGTTATAGAAATTTAAAAATAAAAAATCAGAGTTTCCGTGTATTTTCACTGGAAAATCTGCACACCTCTTGATCGAGCACAAAATTAATATTAAGGGCTCAAACTTTCAGGATTTTTTTTAAAAGTATTTTCAACAAAATTTCGATACAAAATTTTTAAGTACATAATATGTGTACATATTTTTTGATTGCATCCAGTAACAAAAAATAGAAACAACAAAGAATTGTTACTTTAAAATTGTCAGACTAAGAGTACGCCCCCATATATTTGTCAGATTATTATCCTGGAGGACGAAGACATCAAGTTGATCACTCTGTATAAAAATCTGACGCGCTCGAGTATTTCAAAGTCACGTGTTTTTTTTACATTTTTAAAAATCAGCCATGACTGATCGCCCCACTCAAATTGTCAGATTATTGAAATATACACTTTTTAGAGTACACTTAACATTCACTTTGAAAATCTGACACGCTCGAATAACTTTTTATTTTTTGTTTTTTTAACCTCTCTTTACGCCCATTTGCCCCCAGTAACTCGTCAGATTATTATATATCCGTTATAAGAAAGACAAAGCGCGTATACTCTATGAAAATCTGACGCGCTCGAGTATTTCAATTTAACTGTTTTTTTTTACATTTTTAAAAGCTCATACACGGCCATTGCCCCACTAAAATGAAAAACTGCCATACACTTTTTTTCGTTTTAGAACCTAAACTTCACAATCCAATATGTCCCCATGACGCTTTAGTAACTGCAAATTTAGCGGCTCGGGCTCCCCTACTATTAGGCATTAATTATAATCTTTAAATTATTAATTATTATGCAAATGTGAACAATTGTGTCTCTATAGTTAAATTAAATAAATAAAATAAAATAAATCGTTTACAGTTTAGAAAAGCTCGCTATTGGTCTCTTTAATTTTAGAGAAGTTCATAATTATTTGGAATTGCCAGGCTTTGGCTCCCGCTTTACCCACGGGTCTTATTGCCGCGGGGCTAGTTGCACTGCATCATGATATCTATGTCAACCGACTCGTAATACGTAATGACAAAAGTTTATTCATTGTAACTCATGTTTTGAAATAAGAAGGTTAAGAAGCATCTCATTTGGATAAGAAGGTATAAAATCAGTGACGTCATCTGCAATTAACTAAATTCCAAATTTTGCCTATAATGAAGTATGCTCAGAGTTTCAGTGAAAGGTTCCCCGAGGGAACATTAGTTCTCAATGTACCAAAAAAGTTTGGAGAAACAGTGAAGTTGACCGCAAAAAATTTAAGAAAAAAGAAACAGGTAGCGAATTAACACAACGTAACTTAGGTAAATAGTTTCAAAACGTGAGCCTTGTTTTAAATTTCAAACCAATAGAATTTTAAGATCTTGACTAGGTAAATTTACTCTTACGTGCAATTTATGAATTTTATGGATCCTTAATGATAAACATTTGGTTTAACTAGAACCATATAAAGTCATTAAATTTATTTATTAACAAAATTAGGGACTAATGACTTGTCTATTCACACGTTCACAGGTATGGGGGATTTTCCAAGGCAGCATAGTTTTTTAATTTGTCTACATTAAATGTAAAGTCTTTTAAAGGACTTTAAAATAACTTTCTGAACAGGGCCGGATTGATTTAAAATGCCGCCCTGAGCACTGTGAAAAAAGCCGCACTTAATTATTGATTTATAATTATATGAAATGTTAGTGAGATCTTTAACTATATATTTAACAAATGAAATGAATCAAAAACGTAAGGTTAGAATTCATTTATTGTTTCATGGAAAAAGAATGATCACATAAGGCTTATTTATAAGAAAATATAACTCAAAGTTGACATAAAAGATAATTACGTATGTTTATAGTCGTTTTTGTTGAATTCACATTAAAGCACTTAATTGTTTTATTGTGACAGAAGTGCGTATAATTGTAATTCATTGTTTTACATAATGAGCTTAAATTGTTAATTGAACGGTTTGAGTATGGCGGAGTGTGGTACATAATTCTTTTTGCGTTATCTAATCTTCGACAACCAAAATTTTAAATTGTATGAAAAAATTACAATGGATTTGATGGATGATACACTTTTCAAATGCAAACACGCCCTACTTTCTTTACCGGGATCTGATCTATTAATTCATCAAGCGTTCAAGCAAATCCGACTCGATGCTCAGAATCGCTGGACTTTTTAGCCGACTGCCCCTCATAGTTGAACGAAAATAGTTTTTGACTCTTTTCAAACATGAAAATGGACGTTCTGCGCTGCAATTCGTCACATCTAATGTTATACAAATATTCGATACTTTTTACTTCTTTTTCTTTTTTTTTCTATCGTCCTTATTTTTTATATTATGTACTATAACTATATTAGCTACTTTACTTTCTTATTTTTTCGTTTTCTTTGCTTTCATGAGTTATATAAAATCTATTGTTAAATTTATTAAATGCTCTAGAAAGATTTAACTCTTAATGTATCAATGTAGTTTATATATTTATGGAAATAAATTGAAATTGAATTGAATTGAATTGAATTGCTATTTCTACGTTTGGGTATATAAGTCGTTCGTTTTTCAAGAATTTTAATAGCTAGGATGGTGAATCACGTCCTAATTTTTTCTCGGAGCAATACGCGTGGAAGTGCACCAATTTGTTATCCAATGAAGGTGCGAGGTCCGAGGTATGCATTGTCATTAGATGTTCCGACTTCTTACGAATTTCGCAGGAATTCAAATCGCCAAATTCAGTGATAAATGAAAACTTTCCGCGAATTTCTTCATATGCTTGGCATCTTCTTCGCAATCCAGAATCAAGATTGTCAAGAATGACGTTGAAAGTGTTGACTCGAAAATTATCCCTTCCTGGCAATCGAACATTTCCATCTCGTGATTCATCAGCCTGCAACTTTCTCCTTCTTCTTCTAGAAACACTTGTCTGGAGTCTGGTACTCTTGGCTCTCTGAGATTTCTAACGCTTTCTTTTCATAAACTTCTAATTCTATTTGTGCATCAGCTACAATACTTTGATCAGTCCTCGATAATCATCAATCACATCAGTTAGGCTGATATCAACCTTTTGCAATCTTCGGCTGACAGCATCGATTTTCGAAAGTAAAAAATGCCAAAGAATCTGCATAAATGTTGTTTCCAGTCGTTCAAGTTGAATGCGAAGTCCTTTTGCTTCTTGCCTCGTGATCGTTACGTTACTCGTCTTCGATACATCGATATTTTTTTACTTGAGTTGCCGCACATTACTACTGTTTCGTTGTGTTTGGACGAAACAGTAGCACGGGCGGCAGCTCAAGGAAAAAAATCGATGTATCGAAGAGGAATATCGTTGACGACGAGTGTATCAGGGCGTTTTATTCTTCGTGTACTAAGGCGCGTGATTTTAATTTGAATTGGGTTAGATGATATCAAAAAAGTGAAATGTTGAATACTTTGTTTTGCAACTTTCATTAACCACTGTAAGACAATTACGGAGTTCAATTCGGGAAGATGTAGGTAACTAACTGCAAATGAATAATGCTAACATAATCGGAGTTTCGAAAATTTGTAAGTAAGTATAAGTGTAAGTCCAGCCCTGTTTGTGACTTTACAATTTTAAGACATGTTTTGAAATTCGGACATAGCACACAGTAGGTTGAAAATCACTCGTCACGCTTTTAGCGTAAAGTCTTAGAATGTCTTTGGTCAAAGAAAGAATAGCCTCCGGGCATTATTTTTTGGCATTTAGTACTCCAAATTTTTATTTTTTTAAAATGCTCTCCAAGTTAGTATTTTCCTCCCCATTGCATTGCTATTACCATTAAATACTATTTACCTTTGAGGAAGCAGACATAATACCGACATAGGGTGCCGAATTGGTTACATGACTGTGATTTAAACAAAAAATAATTGTGTGTAGTTTTTTTTTGCTATTGTTGAAAATTTTAACTCTCTCGTGAGCACTCTCTTTTGTGCAGAGCTACGAGAAATCGCTGTGCTGATATATGATTAGGCTGACTTTCGCCGAATTTCTGTGCTCTTCGTGATAATTTTCAGCAAAGAAACGTACCTAATTATAGAGCTTTGCCACTGAAAAATAAAACCTCCGGAAAGTTTTAGGTTGCGAGTAAAAATAAAATTATGATGGGGGTCATATTTTCATTGTATTTTCATCAGTTTTATTTTACTGACTGTTTACCGATCCAATGAAGCCAAAAGCCCAGATAATTGCGTATTTGAGTAAGCTAAACACGTTAGGAATTATTCCAAATCTAAAGGAAAGCTTTAAAACTTTTCAATGAACCAAACATATTTGATCACATCACAACTTAATTTATTTATTCAAAGAAAAATAACGAACAAATTAATCGTTATCGTTGCGTTGCGATTACGTTTCACACTCGCTGTCATTCACGACTGTTTCTTGCGGTCGTTTTGTTATCGTTCCGATATGTTCATGGATCCATTCTCGTAATTCATAGTCGGTCTATTTCCTCGTTATCGCGGTGTTTTGAGTATTGTTTTTTGCCTCGCGTTTCGTAATTCATAATATGGACCCAGAATTAAAAAAACTTTTCTCCTGCTAATTGATTTGCATATTCATTCAAAATGTCATCAACAAACGGCCATAAGATGTTTCAAAATAAACGTCTGTTAAGTAAATGATCATTTCCATGTTCCACTTAAATCTTCTCCAAGGTCACTCAACTACAATTGAACTTATAATAAAACATTTTGTTTCGACATAACGACAATCATTGTAAAACACCGAAATTCATCATCAATTTTACTGTTTTACAATGCGTTCAAAACATTTTTTTCAAAAGTCTTTCCTTGTCTCTAATGACCTACCCTTGTCAACTCAAATTTGTATTTCACAAGTGCAGAAAATACTTCTCTTTTGATGTATTAATCGCTCAGCAAGGACTTTTGCAAAGGTGTTAGTCGGCCGCATATATTTTCTAAAAAGAAATTCAAATGCACATTTGATTTTTATCAGTATACAAAATTTCCCAACATCCAGCCTGCCATAAAAGTTCAAATATCATACCCATTATGATATTTTCAAATTTGTCCCACAGGTACATGCGAAGAGAAGGAACAATTTGGGTAAACAAAAGGCGATGCGTTTGTTAGGGCAATTAATCAATAAAGGTGAAAATATTATGTGGACCAGTCGTCGCGCAAAAACTCATTAACGACCTGTCATAAAATACTCAAGGTGGGATAAATAATTTTCCCAGAAAAACGCCAAAAGTCATAAAAGGATTATAGACTCGCAGACAAACTGCAACGAGAGAAGGCGTGAAGTTTTCGAAATAACAGAAACTTGAAAAAATTAAATGAGTAATGCAAGTGTTAAAAATTAATTTTGGCTTTTCGTTTGTATTTTATTATTTAGAGTTAATCTTTTTTCAGCAAAAACTTAAATTTCTACGTCGTGAGTATAAAATAATAAAACTTAAATAAATAATAACAATCGTGGGGAAGTCTATACAAAAAGTTATTTACAATCAATGCGCTTGGCCTGGACCAAATCGGTTATTAGCACCGTAATCACAATTTTTTTAAATCGAAATCGAAATAAACTAAAACGCTTTTTCATCTACAACACTGTGAGTGAACCTGTCACTTTTGGCGTTTGGCTGTTTATGCCTCCGTTTTGTAGGGTTTGAAAAGCTTAGGCTTGTTCGAATCGCTGATGTGAGTCTGCGTGGGGGAGCCTGGTTGTTGCTGGTGTTGATGGGCAGGCATAAGAAGACCTCCATTTGGCGAGTAGGCGGATGATTCATGTGACAGGCGGATTGGTGTGACAGGAAGCTGGTTTTGATGTTGGTGATGGTGATTGACAGATGGTTGACGGATGGGACTGAGACTGCGGTCGAAGACTTTGGTGTGATCCGAACCGGCGGGACTAAGTGAAAGCGTAGAGTGAGGTGACGATGATGATTGCATGTCGTGCGGTGGAGTGTGTGGCTTGGGAATGGTCAACTGAGTATAACCTTGTGGAATCGCGCCCAACATAGTTGGGTAGGCCAAAGGTTGAGCGGTGGGTTGCATTTGCATTGGTGCTGCACGCGGTGGGATGTGGTACGGTGTGTAACGGTATCCAGAGTACGCTGATGCGGCTGCCATTTGTGGTGGCATTGCGGGAGCGAGCATATGATTTGGCTGATAGGCGTAGGGCATTCCAACACTGTTAGCGGCAGCTTGCAAGATGCTTGCAGCGAAGGCTGGATCGGAGTAAACAGCAGCGTAAGGCCATGCAACGGCAATGCGTTGACGCTTGTCCTTCATGCGGCGGTTTTGGAACCAAACCTTGATTGTTGATTCGGGCAGGTTTAACTGAGCGGCGAGTTCACAGCGACGTGGACGCGAAACATAGTTTTCTTTGTAGAATTCCTTTTCCAATCGCGCCAATTGATCCCTGGTGAAGGCGGTTCTATAGCGACGCACTGATGGGTCAGCTGGTATTTGATTTCCATTTGACATCGATGGATCAGGGCTTGAGCATTCTAAAAAAGAAAAAGAGAAAATTGTAATTAGTAAATGTTGGCGAATATTTAATTTGTTTAAAAGAATCTCTTTCAACCATCAAACAAGTTGACAGATTCCTGAAAGTTCTATAACACTTACCATTTGGCGACGGTGGTGGAGTTTGTGGTTTGGTGTATTGCGACGGCATTAAGTCAACAACAATCGGTTTCTGCTCGACTCCTTGATGGTGTTCCATAGCGTAATTTCTGTATCCTTGCATTTTAAATTGTGTTTGCACTTTTTTTCACTTTGGTAAATGTCAAATAATTTCACTTTAATCCGTTTCCGTGACTATTGAGTTGTCAAGAGAGGTAGCGATAAATGAATGGAAGGTAATATTTATTTATTTTGTCTAAACTGCGGACGAAAAAGTAGAAGATGCTACTCGTTTCGATGTCTCACTTCGAGTGTGATAATCACTTCTACCCCCGCGTCCTTAAATACTCGTCACGTCACTGCCGAGGGAGTGGCAAACAATAGTGAACAAGCACAATGGCTGCCATGCCATAGCAACCAATGGCAGGTCAGATTTGCCGTCTGTGTGTGCACACACAGCCGATGAAATCGAAAAAATGGAGATACCCACCAACACAACCAAACGATATTCCATTCACCAAAAACGGTAGCTGTCAGAGAGAGTGAAAGGGAGAAAGAGAGACAGAGTTGGATGGGTTCGGGTTAGATTGCTCGTTGCTCGTTTCAGACGATTATTAAGATATTTCGGCATTTTATGTGGGAGAAATTTCGTATTCATTGCAATGAACGACTACCCCGTTTCACTTGCCCACAAGCCTGTTTCGCAGCCGGTGCGACTGAAACACAAGATGCGATTTAATAATGGGATTTTATCTGTTCTATCAAGCAGCTTCTTTGTTGTTATTATATAGTGGCTTCTCGTCCTCATCCCTAGAGGTATTTCGCTTCTTTTTGTGTTCTTTTTTTTCCATCTTCATGGGCTCTTTATGTTATGTTGGAGATGGAGATGGAGCTAATAATTTGGGGGGTGTGTTGCCTGTTTAGCCGTTCAGCCGTTCAGTAGATGTGTACAAACATTGCTTTCATTTTGCGTTTAATAACGGTTGTTAGGTAGGTAGATAGGTTTGTGTGCTGTGGGTATGCTCCCAAGAGAACGGGAGCCATCCCTGTCAAAGCCGCCCGTTCCCGTTCCTGTTTCCATGTTTGGTTTTATTGCTGGTGGTGTTGATGCTCGGTGATGGTGGTGCCAATTACGCTCGTTATTATACGTTCACTATAATATGGAGAGAATTTATAAACTCTTCTTGCTTTTGTTGCTTGTGATGACTGAGGAGGCACGGGTGGGCGGCTAGAGCGCGGTGCGGAATAAATAGGCGAGTGGGTTGCCTTGTTTTTGTGCTTATGGATCAAGTCGTAGGTACTCTTCGTGTACTGTACCTACTAATTTTCCAACTCGCTAAATGGTCGTTTTCGGATTTTATTAAAATTTCATACACTGGTATTCGTTTGTGTTATGGATACACACTGGTTGGGGGGAGTAGGTACCTACCTACCTACATACTGATATAAACGTTTGGTGAACAAAATGTGTGCGTATACCTATGTAGGTTGAGATGGGTGCACCTTTAAGCCAGGGGTATTAACGTGTTTCTCATTGTATGGTGATTAAAACTGGGAATTTGAGTTTTGCTGCTGTTCATTATTGGACATAAATGCCGGGAAGTTTGGATTTAAGGATTGTTTCCTTTTTCTATATTCTTATTTGTATGGTTGTTTATCGATGTTTTTAGTGTGGAGAGCAATGTTATGGGGAAGTAAGGATGCTTAAGGATGTTGAATAGGACTATAAGTATGAATGTGGTGAAATAAAGTTAAAGGATAGAAATCGGAATTGGCCTATTAGGTGGGATGTTCTAAAGTGGAGATTTTCGGCCAATGGAGAAATCTTAGGACTTCTTCTTTTGATATTAAGTAGTTCGATTTAAAGAAGCTTGAATGTTAAACTCATTTAAAGAGGAAACAGATCCTTGAGCAGACTTTCAAAAAGCTCTTGAGGGTCTTGCTTATGTCGTTGCCACCACGTATAGATTCGTAGTTACAAACCTGGGATAAAATAGTAAAGGATTCTGCTAGAGCCTTTACAAAGAAGTTGCCGAAATACCGCACACGTTATCTAGTGATACGTGACTGAATTATGCGGGAGTATGGTATTACCAATCGTTATACTCGCATTATCTAGCAGTCTAGTAACAGAATTTGATATTTTCTCATCAGTAATCAAACGAAATTTAAATCGGTATATGAACAGTCGACTGAAATTATGTTATTTAAGGGCGAAAGAAAAACGCCACTCACTCCCACGATCACTGATGCTGTAATTCGGCTGGAGCAGCGTTTGACTTATTTTTATCTCGGCACTGATGTTATTTTCCGTGTATTTGCAGCTCTTTAAAATACAAATTCTTTTATGTATATAATTTATTTTTATGGAATGTCTTTCCGGCAAACGGCAGAATCGCCATGTTAGTATTCTTAATACAAAAATATTGTAATTTATCGTAAAATAAGGAATCTATCTATCTCTATCTATCTCTAGCGGATCCTAGATAGACGAAGTCATGAAGTACTACCTCGAAGTTATGTCTGCTTATTTTGAAGTTTTGTTCAATTAAGCAATTATCTCTGTGTCCTTGTTTGATGACAGCATATACTTCGTTTTGCCTCATTAACCATCATTCGCCGCTTCTGTTTCAGTGCTAGCACCTATGACATCACGCTTACTTCTTCCGCAAAAGCGGGGAACTGTAGGGGAGAGTGTGGTCGAAAGTAACATTTTGCGTATTTGGTTCTATAACTTTTGAACCAAAAAACATAGAAATATATTATAACGTGCAAATTGACAAGTGGATATTTGGCTATCTTTTTCAGCTACTCAGTTTTCCAACTTTCTATTTTCTTCTGGTTAAAGCTGGACAAAAGAGGTGAAAGTCGAATGTTACAACCGTCCTTTGCGTTGTTTCGATTGTAACACAGAGAAAGGACGGTTGTAACACCACCTAAATCTTAAAGAATAAATGAATGATATTGTTTCAACTTCATATTTAACAAATAAAAATTAATAAAATAAAAATGAAAAACTAAAAGCAGTCTTGTAGTACTTACAAACAACAAATAAATTAATACCTGAGATGGCTTCAGGAAATAGCGAAGCTTGTGATGAAGATGGAGGCAGTGATGTCAAATTATCATTTGAGATGGTTTTAGAATGTTTGGAACGTTATATGGATTTAGTCTATCAGTAACATCGGAAGGAGAAACTCATTATCCCCGGTTGCAACGTGTTACAATTGCCAATTCAAAAAATGTTACAATTGTCCACATTTCGTTTTTTTGATTAAATATGAAGTTTATTAAAATACTACTGCGTCGATTACAGAACCGCTTTAACCATTAAATTTGAAATAAAATGTAGTGAAATGGTAATGTTACCACTGAATCGAAATTGTTTTATTTAAAAAAATTTATTCAAAAACTCACCACCAAAAAAATTTACTTTTATACATAAATTCCACCTTTTGAACTATATTTGGCACGGGTCATTACTTTGACAGTTGAAGTTTTGTGAGTGTATTCAGCCCCAAATAGCGAAGAATTCTACATTTAAAAATGAAGGGTTACAGGCTCTTTTTTCTTTTAAAGTTCAATGTTACAATTGCAACGCGTTACTTTCGACCACACTCTCCCCTACAGACCTTTGAAAGATTCACAAGTCTGCAAAAAATGTAAAGTTGAGAGCTGTTCTGGTTTTTTTGTGACACACTTATGTTTTTGAGTGTGCTGAATCAGAAAATGACTTTCATTTGCTCGTAAAACGTCACGTTTTCTGACAATATAGGTATTCGTCTAGTATCTGGTCCAGGGAAAACACCTTCTTTCAACTTTGCCTCCAAGAGGCCTGGAAACTTTAATATCATATATTTGAAGTAATTTCCATCTCTTAGCAGTGACTTTACAAATTGCTTCATCAATCCCAGCTTTTTGTGAAGCGGCGGTTAAAGAATTTTATAACGAGAGACCAACGTTATACATGCAGGGCGTTCTTTTCGTCAACTTTATAAGCTCCCTCGAAGGCCAACACTTTTTGGTCCCGTCTCTACTATCCCATAGACACAAAAAGTAATAATAATAATCTGCTTATATATAAAAATGAGTCGCAAAATGTGTTGGTAAGCGCATAAATCAACAACGCCTGGACCAATTTGGCCAATTCTTTTGTTGTTGTGTTTGTTATTGACAGGAGAAGGTTCTTGTGGAACGGAAACTTAGAAACAACTAGAGAGGTTACACGCATTAGGGTTTAGGGGTGCTACACTATCCCTCTCCATCAGTAACCTATACTATATTTCATCCATATCATCCTACGGGAACAGAAACGGGAACGAGAACCAAGAACCTTAAAGTTACTTGGCCGATTTCGAAAATTCTTTCAACTCTAGGATGTTATATTATCCCTCAGAGACATAGACTTATAAATGGTTCCTGTCAAGGTTTGATCCCCATATTCCCACAGGAAAGGGGTTGGGAACGGAAATTTAAAGAAACTACTGGACAGATTTTAAAAATTCTTTCGTCGATGCCACATAATCCCAAAGTTGAAACTATTATTTTTAATCTCAAACGAGCGCTTTTCATGACGCCACCGGCATCGTTGCCTGTGTTTGAAGCTACGGCGACCCAGGACTGTAGGATAGTTGGACTGACTTTCGATTGGAAAAGGCATTGGCTATCACTTGCGATTATACAGTTTTCTGTCGCCGTATCATTTTACAGCGCTAGTTCGTCCAACCGTCATCTCCTCAATCCAAATTAAGAATGGTTTGTTGTTGTGTTGATCATGGGCTGCATTTAACTAATTATTACGAACTTATAGCTCTCCACCTAATTATGAAACAACGAGATAACTTCATCTTGAAGAATGATTTTGGAATCCTTTTCTCTGATCTTGCAGTCAAGTATCTTTACTAATTTACCTATCAGATAGTCAAAAGTTTTTTAATACATTTCGTTTTCTGATTACATCCTCTCGCTGGATTTAAAGTCATATGGTAGGTCATGCAAAGTGTTCAAACAACCAACTCATCATAAGTTGCACCTTTCTGTTAAAAATAAAAAAAAAAGAGGGAAGAAATAAAAATCGATTCTTTTCGAACAAAACCTCCTAAGTCTTTTACTGTATGGTGTTTGAATTTTCTAGTAAACGAGTATGTTTTCTACCTCACCAATAATACAGTTTTCTCAGTCAACCCTCAGTATACTGTGCAAAAAGGTATTTCCATGCAAAGCCAATTCAATGAATGTCATTGAAATATTTGCGAAATTACATCCTTTTACCGCATGTTACCACTATTGCTCTATTTATTACGTCCATTCTCGCAACAATGGCAAAAGCAAACATAAATTGCCAAAACCAAGATAATTTGCCAACATGGTGCAATAAACTGGGCAATATAGCAAAATCCGTGTATAAACAAACAAACAGGACTCTTCCTTTCGCCCGAAGATCAAACTCTTCATTGTAAACTAATTATACAGTGTTGTAGATCTTAGAGCCATGGAAATACCTCCCTCTTTCTCTAATCCGTTATCTCGCACTTAAAAGACCTACGCGAACGCGGACCTTTCTTCCAAAGTAAATATATACATATATTTGTAAACAAAAGGTGAATGTTTGTTTTGTGACAATTTAGAGTTTTATGTTTACTTAAGGTTACCGAAAACCAGGTCAATCTATTTGGTGAGGTAAAGGCAAGGAGTATGCAAAGAGTTCGGTCTTCGTTCGGTCCAGTTAAGGTGAATCTAAGAAAATGAATTGTAAATCATCTCTTCGGTTTATTTAAATGAGCGAGTTTTGCATACCTATACATACAAAAACCTACTGCAGATACTGACTTTGTTAACCGAGTGAGAAAAAGAGCTGCGTTGTCCAAATTGGAACAAGGACTTTTATCCTTCCGAGTACATTTTTCCAAGAATGATCTATGAGCTATACGTTCGGTGTATTACTTTATTGCCCTCGGTGATGACTTATTAGTGGAGATAATGTACCAAGACGTTGATGATGTCTTCAAAACAAAGGGGTGCTCAGAATCAACCTTGAAAACCGTCGTCCAAGTCATCGTTATGAAAGGAAGAGTTTCTGTTTCAACACGCAAAGTGACGTATTCTCTCATACTGTCAGTTTGTCTATGCAACAATACGAACACAACACGGTGTCCATTAACACAAAAGTACAATGACAGTTTCCCAAAACTGTAACATTCAGGTCACCAAAAACAGTGGCCGAAAGTCCTTCCTGGTCCTTTTTTCACCTACAATGGTGAAGGCGATTATTTTTTGTGGATTTTTTTGTAATGACTTGTTTACTTTTTTTTAAGGTGGCACTCTGACGTCTGACCTAGTTTAAAAAAGCAAATAAAAAGATAATTAGAGCATAAAAAAACCTGCACCAATAAACCCTCGGTACAATGGAAACAAGGCGAGTCCTCTCGGTAGACTTTATTGCCTATGACCAACCTTCCGGGAATCTATGTCCTTTTAACGGTGTCTGTTAAAACGTTACAATTAAAAAATAACGAGTCCGCAATAAACGACGATGCGGTAAACAATGGACAGTTTTTCTATTCGAAGGACCTCTGGGTATCCTTGTTTGTAAAAAATTGCTCTAGTTGCATAATTTTGCTTATTGTTCTTTGTAACGCACTGTGTGTCAATGGACAACGAGGATTTTTGTTTTATGATCCTTGCGTAAGATATGGCAAATGGAAATATATGATTTTTTGGAAACCAATAGAAAAAATGAGAGCAATTTTGAATGCGAAGTCATAAAATATTTCGTTCACGCATTTTTATGATAATTTTTGTACGTTTTTGAACAGCAGTTTGTCCTGTCGCCATTGTAGCGAGCAACGAAGCCATAAAATATTTGATATTGAAAAATGTTTTCACGAATTTTCGGACTATGATGTGGAAACTGTGAAAAATGTATTTGAAAAAAATTCCCTGAATCACGCCCGTTTTCCAAGGACATTTATTCTTAAAATTGTTTGCGTCTTTAAGTTACCTAAGTCTATTACGCAAGGGAAAATGGTCGTTGACGGCCATAATCACTGCTAATCCTTTGAAATAAACTCACCAAATACCTCTACACAGTTGTCTAAAAAACGCATCGTAAATCTAGGCCTCTTTCCACGACTCGCCTTAAAGTAACTCACAAACAACTTCTAGGAAGTTCGATCCTCTTGCATCGTCCAACGCAGCATTGCATAATGGGTTAACGGGAAGAGTTACGCAGTCTTACCATAAAACCCACCAAAAAATAGTAACCACTGTTTTTTAGTGAAAAGAACAACAAACTCCTTTGATCCTCGAGACACTCAGAAACAGTAAACTGCACCGTTCCCATTGTCTAAAGAAAATAACTTCTGGGCATTCTCAGCATTACGTAAGCCTTTTACTTCTCAAAAAGGATGCGAAAAGGATAAATGGAATGAGTTGCAGGAATTTCGCAAAGAAAGGTAGAAACGCACAGCAATCAATGTAAAGGATTTTACCTGATGCAAAATCTTTTATTGCTTTACTGTTGAGTGTTGATGAAACGGGTGATGAGTTTGCAAAACTTGAGCTGTACATTGTACATAACACATTTATTGCAACTCTTTATTGGTGTTGTAAAGAGTTACGAACTTTCGTATTGAAAGGATGACCTTGCCAATTTGAAAGAACTACAAAATTCGCAATGAGGAATATGAACCGATTATCAACTTTAACGGGGAGGATGTTAAAACTCATAATGATTTAATGTGCCTTTGGGTATGCGTTCTTAGGTGTTTTTTTTTTGCAGAATAAGCAGTTTACATGTACTGCGTTGCTGACATCAACGAAAATATTTCGCTAATCTTTGAACTTCGAGAATCAATAATAATCGTCATCTCTAGGTGGTTTCTTCTGGCGGAAAATTGAACAAGATAGTTGACTTTAACAATTTATTGAGCCATATGTTAAATTGTAACTGCAACTATTTGCAGAAATTGCATTATGTTTCAACAAAGTCGTGTTCCAAGTGCTATTATTTAAGTCTTCTCTTAAAAATAATTTTCGTTTTTGAATATTTCAAGTATTTGTGAACTAAAGGAGCTGGAAGAATAGAACTTTCTTCTTCTTTTTATATACGAATTATATAAAAATTATATGTTTATTTCTTGATCATTAAGAAACCTGCTTACTTCCATTTGCCCTTTTTATATAATTATAACCATAAATGCATATAACTATAAAAGTAATATAAATTTATGCGTATAATAGTAAGTATTATTGTGAAAACCGATTATCTTAAATAGAAATGGTTTTTGATTGAGCAGGCAGTAACTAAGTTTCCTGGAATTAATTAAAATATTGTTAATCCTTTTTCTTCTTATTCTTAGGTATAAACAATCACGAAAAAACTTGGCAATAAAGGGATTAGTTGCTTTATTGCCTAATAAACTGAAATATTTAATTAGTTGTGGATTACTTTCTACTAAAACACAAAATTTATCTTCATCTGGTACACCAACAATGTGATGCTTAAATTTCCCAGGTATAAAAAAGCCTTGTGGGCTTACATATATAGTCCCGCCCTTAATTATTGGCACCTCTTGTTTGAAAAGTGTCCTTGCAAAAATGCTGTATAAACCACTTTTATTTATTTAATGGTGGTACTTATTTACTATTAAGTGCAGTTAAAGTTATTTTGAAATATTTTATTGGGTTCAAAAACCTACCTTCTCTTTATCTTGCTCTTTAGTTTGTAAAATTAGCTTATGACTAGCTTATAAGATATTATATCGCACAGTTGTTCAGCATTAATGAAATAAAATAAAATAAAAATAAAAATAAAAATAAAAATAAAAATAAAATAAAATAAAACATTAACATAAATCACAAACATTGGTACATTTGCAGAACAAATTTATTGGGTCAGTTAATGGTAAGTTTAAAACAAAGTATAAAATTAAAACGGTTAGTATTTGGTAGGCAAACCTTTTGGTTCATAGCATCTATATCTATATCTATATATATCTATATAATCACCAATTTCTATTCGTTTGCTCTTAAATATTTTGCCGTTCTTCGATTGACGCACGTTTGTTTGTTCTGTGCTAGTAATTGAGTTACTCTATGTTAGCAATTTTATTTCTTTGAATGATTTGATTTGAATCACGAACCTTCTACCTAACAAGCAAACATGCTCATCATTACGCTTCGGGTACTGTTTCAAACGAAATATATAACTTAAACGATATAATGATAAAAGGTACTCTATATTTACAATTATTGAAAAATAATGAAAATACTGTTCTATATTCCATATTGAAAAATATTTCAGAAGTTTATTCGTATTATGGTCTTGTCTCTAGACTCTAGAGGCATGAATCAACATTTTCGCATCCTATTTACAACATTTAAAGAGTACAGAAAAAAAAGAAAAGTTTAAAATTTAACGGAGTGTTGAAGATCAGGCTTTTGGTGTTCAATGAGAAATTTTCTGTTCTTTTCTGATCTTTTTTGAGTTCAATGAGCTGTTCTAGAACAGTTTAGCACATCATTTTCTACACCTCCTCTTGAGCAAGTGCAAGTTTGGTGAAAACTGTCATAAGCAGCTGTTGACATTTTGCTCGTAGTTTTTTAAACGCATTGTAATTTTAATTTGTTGTGAAAAGTTCCAAATTTTTTTAGAAAATCAGGAAAATAGCACCTAACCTTGAGCTGAACACAAAATTACTTATTCGTGACAAAAATACGCTAAATTAAGTTGATATCAGAAAAAGAAAAATTGGTGATTGTTTTTTTTCGATTTTGTTGTTGCTTATTTTGACAAGTTTGTTTGTTCTAACTTGCCTGACGTTTTTCACTGCTTCTGTGCTGTTCTGATCTATAAAAAAGCCATTAAACACATTTTAAATATCACAAAAATTAGCAGCAAATGAAGTGGGGAGTATCCATTCCCACCCTTCTAGCAATCGGAAACAAATAATAAGTTTTGATCTACAATATATAATGCAGCTATGTGCGCAAAAATGTAAAAGTTGAAATAGAACTATACAACTTACCACTTTGTTGAAATTTTAAATTTTTTTAAAAACAGAAAAGTGGAATTTTTCGATGAGCATAGTTCCGACCATAGAGGAGGTTATAAAGAAGACTCTCAAAAAATTTTGCGGTAAATTGGTCCCGTAGAACTCGACAAACCGTAGCCCTAGTTTTGAAAAAGACAGTTTCGAGAAAAACGTGCTCAAGGTTTTCACTTCGAGCTGAGCCTTTGCGCTTCAGCAAAATATCTGTTTTAACTACGAAAATAATTTGAGTTTTGAAAATTTGTTTGCAGACATATTCTTAAGCATAATCAAACTTTGGAACTAAGTAAAAACCGATTTCTTTTATTTTTACACCAGAATACTTCCTTATCTCTGCATATCCATTGACGTTATCAATTTTATTTGAAAGTCACAGACTCTTTTCCAATAAGTTTAGGACTGTTTTTATATATGTTACTAGCTGACCCGCCCGGCGTAGCTCAGGCCCTACGTTAATCGTATTAGGAAACTTTAGTTAAGTAGTTTCCAAGTTTGCATTCTAGTGGGAGAATGGGGATGAAATATAGTTTATGTTACTCAGGAACAGTTAAGAACTTTAACGATGACATAGTTTTTGGAATCGGCCCAGTACTGTAAAAGTTAAATACGCATTGAAATCGGTAGAGTGGTTTTTTTTTTGGATTCCCGTTCCTGAGGGAAAATGGTGATGAAATGGTTTAGATTGCTCAGGGACAATGAAGCATTCTAGTGAAAGTGAAAGAATTGTTGTAATCGCTTCAGTACTTTCCAGTTTCTTGGTTATTTCGCCATTCCCGCCTCCGTTCCCGAAAGAATATGGGAAGGAAATATAGTTTTTAATACTCAGCAGCAATAAAGCATTCAAACATTAAAAAATTTTTGGGAATTGGTACAATATTTTCCAAGTTCCCGCTAATGCTGTTGTTCCCGTCCCGTTGCTGAAGCTCGTGACACTTGTTGAGTATATCAAAGTGTCAGCATCTGCACCATTGAACATGGTCACAGAGACCACCAAGTGGTTTTACAATACCCTTATTGGGTCTGAGCCAAAATTAAAATTTTCTTCGAGCCTTTATTATACTTTACTAATTTCTTCTTGACTACATAATAACCAAAGAACTTCTACTTCATTTCAAGCCCAATATCCCTTCGAGATCCTTATCTCTACCAAAGGCCTAGAGGACGCTGTCATTGCTTAGGTCAAAGTGTATAGTATCACTTCGTTTTGTTTTGCGAACGAAATAAAGTTCAATGTGCGGTCATTTCATATGAAAAATAGTATGGATTATTGTAACAGTAACACAGAAAAAAATTTAAATCTTTTTTCTTACCAGGCGAAAGTCAAAAGAGTTCTTAAAAACAAACAATCCAATAATCTTACTATTTAATATTAGTTTTAAGGCATCCGTTCTCATTCCTGTTTCTATTCCCGTGGGATTATAGGGATGAAATCTACGCTCAGTTACTGAGGGATCATGTGACATCCCACTGAAGAAAAATTTTTTGAAATCTGTCCAGTAGTTTCTAAGTTTAAATTTCCAGCCCCGTTCCTGAGGGAATCTTCTGTTCCCGTGGAAATATGTGAATGAAATTTAAGTCTATGTCACTGAGGGATAATGTAACATCCTAGAGTTGAAAGAATTTTTGGAATCTGTCAAGTAACTTTAAGGTTCCCGTTCTCGTTCCTGTTTCTGTTCCCGTGAGATTAAAGGGATGAAATAAAAGCTTTTAAACCTTCCCTAAACCTACACGAACATTTTAAGATCAAGATAAGATAAATCCGTTCAACCGTTTTCGAATTTTAGCCAGACTAACGAACAGCAATTAATTTTTATATATAGAAGATAGAAGAAGATAGATACTTTAATACATTATATCTTCTATTCCTTTTTATAAAAAAATGTTGTTTCTGCTTAAGATTGCGAAACACCCTATATCTATTATCGAAACACACCATTTTTAAAGCTTAAAAAACTGCTGTTAGGGATAGGGGATTTTACTTATATCTAAAGGCATTGAAAAGTTATGTTAAAGTTAAGTTAAAGGTTCTTGCAACGAGAAAAGTCATTTAAAACAACAGCACCCCGCTTTGTTTTGAAAAGCTAAATAAATAGGGTATAGCGCAACAGAGCGGAGATGTTCCGCTATCTAGCGCATTTCTCACAACCATTCCTTGTGAGGGAATGGAAAGGACCTACAATTTTGCCTGGACTCCGAATTTACAATTGGAGGTCTTGCTAAATCTTCACGAAAGGTGATGCCCATATGAAAACATTTTTTGTTTTTTAATCGGATTCTAACAAAAAACCTCCCGCATAACGTAACTTTTTTTGTATACTTTGCCACTTAATACATAGTCCCAAAAATTTTGTAACTATATTTGTATTTGTATCATATTGAATATAGCAACGACACAGCAAAATTCAATCTTTTATAGCATCTAAAATTAAAATTAAATATTTATATATAACAATATGAATTTAATAATAATAATAAAAAAAATAATAAAAAAAAATAAAGAAAAAAGTATAAAGGCATAGCAAAAATTATCTTTAAAATTAATGAAGAGTTAATTACAAATTATTAATTACATTTTGGTTTAATGTCAACAAATAATTAAATGATTTTAATTCTTATGTTCACAGCTATAGCCAAGTAAAAAAGAAATGTTTTTAAGTGATGGGAAACAGATTATTTTACTTAGATGATGTCAGTGTTTTATTTCAAACAATAATCCCAAATGGAGGAAATTCTACATAAAATTTAAAGTCAGTACAAAGTTTGGTTGTGTCCAATTTTCTGTTTTAAGGTCTAATTGAAATAATAGTTTAAACATCATTAACTATCAACTCAAATTTGTGAATCTAGTATAAAAATTCTGTTTGAATGTTTATTCGTTAACCCGAGGGATACCTTAAATGGACAGCTTAGGAAAAAATCCTTCTGAAATTCGTACCTAACATAATCGAGAGGTTTTCAGTCTCGATTATTTGGTAAAAGAAATACAGTTCAGTTAGTAAGTATTTCACCTATAAGTTTCATGTGTCTACGAGCATGTTATGTCTGAAGAACTTGTTTCATTTTTTATGTTGGTTCATTCAGTATTCAGAGACTCCGAGCTTATGTTTTGCTTAGTGCCTTTCATAAAATATACTTTTTTCTAATCGAGCAGAGTTTTTTTTAAACCATCACTAAAATCTCAATAATTAGCAATAAAATATTCATCATAGTAACACTAATACTCAATAAAAAACAAGGTATTACCTACTCGTACTCACCTTCTCGTCTGGGTTGGCAATATTTATCACCTATTGCCTAAGTAATTGAATTTCGTTTTTAAATATGTAGAATTTCAAGAAAATAATTTCTGATTTAAGGCATGAGTAGAGAACCTGAATTCATTTTGCTTTTCCTACCAAAACATTTCCGCAGTAAAAACAAAAGAATTCAAAAAACGTTCTTCTCACTAAAGTCTCTAAAGAATATTTTTTGCTAAATTTTTCTAAGAACAATATTACCTAAGTCCTTAAATATTATTCAACACTTTTCCGCCAAAGGATTTGCAGATTACATACCATAAAAGCATCACTCCTTTTCATTAAAGGATTTGCAATAAAGTCATAAAAAAACATCACTCCTTTTTGCAAGGGTTGTAAAAGTTAGGTAACCCGTTATTGGTAACGTTACCTAATTTTATGAGTTTGTTAATTTGCACCTTTTAAGGAGAACGAACAAGAGATAAAAAGAAGGGAGAAAGAATATAACCAGGACCTATGACCAACTGCAAATCATAGGAAATGCGATCCCCATCGCATGTCAAATAGGTACCAAGTTGTTTATACAAAACTGCAGCATCTTTTGAGATCTCAATTCGGTACGTCTACAACCACAGCCCATATATTTGGACTGTGAGTAGCTCCATCGACAGAGCATTAAATTTGACCACAATAGCCTGTTTCAAATTTCTTGGTTGGATGTTTAGACACAATTTAGACCATCCTGTGGCAACAAGAAAAAAATTATACAAAAACAAAACCATGCCCAAGCATATACCTACCTACCTACCGCAAAAGAATCCAACACAATCCAAGAAGAAAAGAAAAGAAAAAATTACCGAAACAACAAAAAACTTGTCGACCATGTCTCAATTTGTAAGGAATTAAAGCAAATTGGTCCTCCTTTGGAAGAGCTGTATGCGCATTTGACCTGTGGGAAACCAGCAAAACATCCAAACCACCGCGAGCTACCTACGATAGAAAGAGAGAATACATCGATTTGGTACGCGTCACGGTTTGACATGTTGTCATAAACATGAACTCCCTAAGTTCAGCGGGTGGGATACTGTGATGGACTTCATTTAGCAGGAGTGAGACAGACACATTGAGAAGCTGGAAAGGATTCCTTATTTCACGGAGGTACACTACCTCAATAAAACCACATTCAACGGCTACTGGGTCCCTGGAAATGCTTCACACAACATCCTCGTCGAATGGTATTTTGGTTTTGGTTTTTGAAGAAAATTTCACAGAAACCCAAAGTGAAACAATGCCGCAACAAATATTTTGGATGTGCAATTCGTTCTGGATCGCAATTTGCTGAGAGATGTTGTCGATGTTTTGTGTTTTTTTCCGTTCCGTCTGAATATTGATTTACTTTTTTCAGCCCGATTTAGTTTTTAGCGCGTTTTGTGTGTTGTGGTTGAGGGTAAATTTTGTTGGTAGTTTACTTCAAATAGGAAATATTCAAATAATTCACTAAGGACACAACATTTAGCGAGTCAACAGAAAGTTGAGACCGCAACATCTATTGCAAACTTTGTAGAAGTTCAAACTCAAAATGTCAGCTTTCGTAAATGCTTTTTATTGCGTGGGTTAGGTACACCTTGAATGCAGGAAGATATTCAAATGCAATTAGTACCGACATTTTATCATCTTAGATCAATATTAATACCTACTATTAACAGAAATGGACGCAGATGAGAGCCTTGGGTAGTACCACATATGTACCTTTAAGATGAATTAAGCATGATTTTTTTCTTTCTTTTTTTAATGAAAAATGTCGATAGCACTGTAAAATAGTATTTTTAACTAAATAAATTTTTACAATTAGCTCAACTCATCAAATGTGGTGTAACTTCCTGCATTAACTTCCCTTGTTTGAACAGGGCCAATCACTTGACACCAAATTTCATGAAGGTATGATTTAAAACTTTGATAAACAGCTAAGACAAGCACCAAAATTAGAGAAAAGTCTAATGCTGGGTTTCCACATGTCACTAAAATGACATAGTTTGACAGATCAAAATCTTGTCAGTATTGATACAGTGGCCAGTTCATTTCCACTTGTGTCATTTACTGTCAAAAAATTGGTTGTCATTTCATTGATAAAGAAATTTTGACAAAACGTTTTGTCAACTCAATGAACGCTATTTCCACTTGTATTGTCATTTCTGAACTGGAAGTAGATTGTCACTGAAAATTATTTGCCTCCTTGCTTCGTCGAATTTTTGTTTTGTGTGTTGCAAGGTTTTCATTTTTTTTAATTAATAAAATAAATAATGTGTGAAATGAAAATTAATGAATGTTATGCCTGCTGTGGATAGGTATAAGGCAAAGAAAACCTTTTGGGAGGAGGGATGGGGTGTTTACATACTTTGAGGATAATGTCGGGGTGAACAGTCAACAATAAAATGAAAAATAAAATAAAAACGTTTCATACAATTTTTATGGAGGATTCAACACTCCACTCCGTCAAGTCGTTGATATTCTCTGCCTTCGATTTTTTTCCTTCTGAATTTTTTCCTACCATAGTACTATTTATTTATGTTTTCTCGTGTTATTACTCGTCACTTCATTGACAAAAGATTCAACACGATGCCAAAAAAAATATCAATGTCAGTGAATGATGGAGTGACATTTCGTTTGTCAATCAGCCAATTTCCACTTGTCATTCAAATTTACTGCCAAAAAATTACCGACGCTGTTCGTCAGTTGAATGACTGTCAATTTTTGCAATTTCCACTTGTCATTTTTCTCGATGACAGAAAACTAGGTCATTCATCATTTAAAAAATGGCAAATGGAAACCTAGCATAATACTACTATTTTTTCAAACCAAGAATCCAAAATAAGACCGAGTCTTCGAATTATGAACCAAAAATGAATCGCAAGCTTGGGTGAAGAGCAATCTATGAGCTCGTCGCCGGACTGTGGCCAGAAATAGGACCTCTTCATCGGATTGTTAACAAAACAAGTAAGTAGGCACCAGTCCATCTTGCATTATACCTAAATTAAATAAATAACGGGTGATCCAACTAACTAGAGGTACTTTTTTCATCAGCCTTTTTTTGACAGATCACGCGTGAGTCGTGTCAAGCTGTCATATTATTTTTGTTCAGTATTGTTTGGCATTTCATCATGGAAAGACTTACGCTTGAACAACATTAACAAATCGTTCAACTTTATAACGAAAATTCACGTTCTGTAAAGAATGTGTTTCGCGCGCTTCGCTCAACTTATGGTCAACATAATCGGCCTACTGAGCGTACTATTCGCAACACCATCACACATCTTGATACCCAGCATTCATTATTGGATAATGTTCGACCGAATAGACCACGTCCAGCACGGTTTGGTGTGGTTTGTGGGCCGGTGGAATCATCGGTCCATATTTCTTCAAAAATGATGCCGGTGAGAACGTAACCGTCAATGGCAACCGTTATCGCGCCATGATAACCGACTATTTGATGCCTGAAATTGAAGCTCGTGATCTCGGCGACAATTGGTTTCAACAAGACGGCGCCACTTTCCACACACATCGCACGAATCAATGGATTTATTGAGAGAGCATTTCGGTGAGCAGATAATTTCACGTAATGGGCCGGTCTGTTGGCCACCAAGATCGTGTGATATCACACCGTTAGACTTTTTTCTGTGGGGATACGTAAAGTTTAAGGTCTATGCGGATAAACCCGCTTCGATTCAGGCCTTGTAGCAAAACATCACGCGTGTTATTCGCCAGTTAACAGTCGAAATGCTCAAACGAGTCATCGAAAATTGGACTCAACGGATGGACCATCTGAGACGTAGCCGCGGCCAACATTTAAAAGAGATAATCTTCAAAAAATAAATGCCAAAGAATGTTTCTTCGAATGATAATAAATATTCCCCGTTAAATTTTAATTTTCTGTGTTTTTTTCTTTAAAAAAGTATAGGGAACCTCGAAATGGATCACCCATTATACGTAGACGCAACACAGAGGGTAGCCCCTAGGTGCAATTCTCTTAACCATATCTATATGGAAGGGGCCTACAATTTCTTCCCGATTCCGAATGACTTGTTATAAGAAAGTCATTTTCATGGCAAGACATTACCTATATGAGAAATAGCCAAACATTTTTTCCTTGATGTTTCTGACATTTGAACCTCGAGCCTCTTACCTTATTCGTCAGACACGCTAACTTTTACGACACGTGTATTATAGTTATACCTACTCTAACTGATTAATATTATTATTATTTTTTTCAGATTTTTAAAATATGTTAAATTACTTTGTCGAATAAAAATTGTAGTTTAATTTTTCTTGGCTTCGCAGGATGTAAGAAACTTGAGAGTTCATTCTGAGATACATCAACTATCCAGTTAATCCATTTGACCTCTTCGTCAAAGAAGTTTAAGAAAATGTCCTCTGCTAAAACAAACGAAAATTGAAATGTGTTCCACTATTTTATTTACTTATTCAAAACAAAACTAAACATTCGCATGAACAGTCAAATTATTGATTTTCTAATCATCAGTCGCAACCGTCATTTTATCGGCCTCAATTTCAACCCCAAGCTACATCCCATTCCAGAATATCCAATCAAACATGGCGTCTGGTCCATCTCCCCTTCAAAACAAGTTTCTCATCCCACAACTTTAGACTCGTAATTAATGTCACATCAGTGATGAGAATAACAACAAATGCCTCGTCAAAGATAAAAGCCACACCATGTTCTCACTGTTTTCTAACATTTGAATAAAAAAAAAATATTAATAGCCCACACTCGTTCAAATACATAGGCCGCATATTGGTTTTTAAAACGGAACCGCTTGAGTTTCCCTCATCAACAACTGCAGTTGCATCCGATTCGAAATTATGTTCTTTTGGTAAAAGGCCGAGGCTGAGGTATAAGGGGAAGTTTTTGAATCACTCGAATTAGCATCTAGGGCACTGTTTTGGTTTTTGTGGTGTAGTATTGGTGGCGGCATGACATGCAAGATGTTTGATTGGTTCGAAACAAAGAAATTCGGGAAGACTAAATTAAAATCATTTTAAGTGGATTCAAACGATCGACTATAATTCTTTTCTAATTTCTTCTTCCTCGGATGCAATTAGCTGATGCATCAGCGCATCTGTAGAAGAAACACTTCAAAAATAAACTACTTCCTTGTGTGGCACAGTGCGGGCACCCACTTTGCGGCCACTAAAGTGTCCCAATGAATGTAAAGGAAGGGGATCTGTTCCAATGTGGTGATGGATATTTGAATACATATAACAACTGATTTCTCTAATCGGACTTACAAATATACTTATTCCCATGATTTCGACTTAGCGGAAAAAGTATATGTCGAAATGCATCTGCATATATTTATATTCCCTAATTGCAGTGAGATTTGAGCTCTCAAAACTTGCTTTAGATCATAGCTATTTAGATATCCTCAAGCATAAAGACTGCTCGTTTTTTGTTCGGGACGACTTGAAGTTACTCCAGAGTTCATTTTAGAGGCCACAATTGGAAGACTTGTAAGCTTATTTTCGTGTATTTCTATTTTCTTAAATTAGTTTTTTTCATTTGTAACTTTTGCTTTCAGGGCGACGCGACGTTAGGAACCATGGTATGGTCTATAAGTATTTACTTCTATCGCAGAACACAGTTGAGTCCTGATTCCAATGTTTTCGCCATAAAGCTGCACAGTGAACATTCAAATTCGGCCTCTCTAAAGGTTGTTTTCTTAAACGTGTTATTTTAAAATAGAAATAAAACACATACCTAACTTTATGGTCACAAATTTAGCTTTATTTTAAAGACAAGAGTTTGCTATTATGTTTTAAAAAGATTTCGGTCTGGTTCAAATAAATTCCAGCCGAGAAACAAAATTTTTGGTCACTTTTGTCTGCATTTGGTGCCGTATGTCAGCAATAACGCGCCGAATATGCTGTTCCAAGACGTCAATCGTCTAGGGCTTTTCTGGGAAGACAAGAAACTTTACATAACCCCACAAGAAGTAGTCCTTCGGTTTTTAAATCGCACGATCTTGGAGGAAACTCACAGGTTTAAAACTGCAACTAATGTACACATTGGCGTCAACAGTGGGACAAGCTACCGAACGTACATAGGGAAGCAGTGCGCAGTGGTCGTGTGAATTCAATTCTTCTACGATGAAATGACGAGCCAAACTGAGCATAAATCAAGTGACAGATGTCAAAAACTCTGGAAAAAACGTTGCCAGATTGAAAGCACACACCTTATAATTATAATTGCTTTCGGAGGACATTCCAATTCCTTGCGAGAGGTGATGCCTGTGGAAATACAAGTGGATTTTTCAGCCCCACTTACTAAGCAAATATGCTAAGCATTACGCCACCATCAACACATCTTTACTCACAGAAGAACGAAAATCAATGTTCTTTTCTTTATTTATCTCAAGGGAGCAAATAGTGCCAAGGATCTCGATGAACAATCCGATTCTTCTGTCCCAAGTCCCAACTCAAAGGCAGGCCTACAACAATTTAAAAAGAATTTTCGTTTTGTGTTTAGGTGCACAACAAAAAGGATCCTTTTATAGCTCGTGTCTAAATGACTCACAGAAAAAAAAACTTACCCTTCCAATCCTTTATTCAGGTGTACTCAATTGTAAATGTGAAAATATTAAAATTTATTATTTAGCAAACGCATCCACCTCCAAGGAGTAGATCCCGTCTACTCCTTAATCCAAAATAATTGACAAAATGCACCACCTCTATACGGCATGGCATTTCGAAACTTGTATACGGATAAGCTTATCCTCCATTTAGCATGTTTGTTCGCAAAGATTTGTGAGTATCTGGAGTGCATACAGTCAACACCTAAAGTATCCTAAATGAGGCTGTTACCGTAACGACTCAATTTGTGTTTCAGAAACACTGAAGTCACATCATTAGGATGCGTCCCGACGAGCGAACCCAATTGAAAACAGACATCTTCGTCGGTGCTCTTGTACTCTGTATGTACAACATAGAGTATACTCAAAGAGCGGAACCGATGTTTATTTTTGAATATAGACAGTGCACAGAGGCACTCTGCACAGCAATAAACCAAAATATTTTCTCACCACCTGCTGGGATACTCATTTCGCTGCGGCCAGAGTGCCTCAGTGGGATGTCTCTTTATAGTTCGACATCTTTTGGTTTCTGCTTGTCTCGGTTTTAGATACATGCAATGCAATTGCAATGTAGCCGCTCCTTTTGGCTGTGGTGACTACTGGCTACTTTATTGCGGATTTCCAACTGTGACAAGATGTGTTTCTTGGTTTTGCATCCAATTGTGATTCTAAAGAGATATCCGGATGTGTCTTATTTTGTTTGTGATCCTTTATATGAGAATCGGCATCCAATGGCCAATAGGTATAGGGAGGTAGAAGGTAAACGAAAGAATTGTGGTTATTAAATGTCACCACTAGTGTGTGCATATAGCTTGGGTTTGATTTCATTGTATTCATGTTTCTATGATGAAGTCTTTTAGTCAAATAGTCGATTAACATCTCTTAGTGCTTCTTACCGAGTCTTGCGCAGAAAGAATTGTTTTCTTATGTTCGTTAGTATGTCTCAATTTTCCTCCCCCGAAATTGAATGGGCCGAATACCACCCTTCAATCAAAGAAACATACTTACACACAGCAGAACCCACCCTCAGAGTTAAGATATTTGAGTGCGTTTAGCAGGTTGCTTCTTAACTATCCTGAATTATTTAGCATCATCGTCGTACAGCGGAAAAAAAAAACATTGCATAGTAATGCAAAATGGGGTGGTGACATTTTTGACAAATTAATTTCAAGAAAAACAGCAAGAAGAAGAAAAACACATTCTTACTTAATTATTTATTTAAAAAAAAAAGAAAATAATCAATTCTAAGGAAATGTGTAAAAAAGAACGTGGCAGATTTGAACTCCAACAGTGAGTACTGATCATTGACAGCCAACAAGTCGTCTTTTTATATTGGTCGCTTGTCAGCGTATATTTGTGGAAAAATAAAAACGATCAGAAACTTGAGTAAAGTACTTTCCCGCAGGTCGTAAATAAGGCCGTGTATAAATTTGGTTAAAATTGACACCTTGTTTAAGTTGTTAATAAATTGTGTTCAAATATATCGAGCTGTGGAGCAGTTAAAATTGAACGTTTTGCAAGATATAGAGAGAAAACTGTACGTATCTGTTTGTAGTCGATAACTGCTCCACTAGTGGCCCAAAAAGGACCTTTGAATGGGGCAAAACGAACCATTTTTTTAAATAATTGTATCAAAAACAAGTACTTTCAACGGAAGTTAAGGTCTTCGTATATCTTAATCAAAAGCTCATAGTATGCCGAAGCTTGAGCTCTGGCTTTTGACGTCGGTTCTGGGTTGCGCAAAACGATTTCTGGCTTTCTTTTTTGGAAATTGAAAAGCCAGTCTCTGCCAGCCATTTTTGTTTCGTGGTAGAAGAGATGGGGTATTTTACTCGTTTTGGCTAGCTGATTAGCAAGAGCTTGAACATCTCGAGCCGTCATTCCGAAGAATCTTTTTTCGAAGTCTAGCCAATGTCCAATTAATTCATTTTCTTGCTCAGAGCTGAAGACTGTTGTAAACCGTACAATTTTTCTTTTCATTGGTGTCCTACCTTATTTTCCGAATGATTGTGGATTTCAGGATCTCAAAAGCCTTGCTGGCTGGAGATAACCCATCTCTCTCATTTTGAACTAGCACTAGCGAACCATCAGCAAATGTTTAATTACAATCATTGAACAAAAGAGACTTTTCTTCGGTTGCTGTTTTTCTTTGAAAGTGGAACCAATACTTTTTTTATTAAAATTTGTCCGATTCTAGATACGTGAGTATTTGAGGGCTTATTAGACTGCTGTGGGAATGGGTGTTAGTTGGGTAGCTAAAGCTATCCAACATCTTATGCAAATAAAAACTAAATTATATAACAAAAACAATTTTTCAATTTTTATTCGACTAAGTTTTATTTATTTCGATTACAAAGCTTTGGTAAAACAGTCAGCAAAATAAAAGAATGCAAAGTGTTCCTTATGAACTCATAGCCAACAAACACAAATCGCCCAAAATTTTTTGGAGTGTACATTCGAGCCAAGAACCCAGCCGACATTAATAAAATAACTGCTGGAATACTTTTAATAGGTTGAAGTCTTTGCTGTACTCTGGAAATTAAAAATGAACTGTTATACTCACACATTTTTCCCCACAGATGTCATTATCAAGCCATACTACAAAAAACAACACATACCTCTTTGAAAATGGACTGGACAAAGCAGTGCCCATCATGAAGCCCAAATCACGACACATGATGAAAATTGGACTTGTTTCGTGACGCAAGTACTGTGGATCTGGACACCATTTGAATGCCTATGTTAGCAAAATCAAACGTTGTAACTACATACATTTAATTTCAAAGTGACGGCAACAACAGTTGACAGCCATTTACCATTCTAACCGACCAATGCGGATCCAATCCAGCATAGAGCATTGCAAAATACATTCCTATGACAAATAGTCCAACCGCAGCAACAGCAGCAATAGCGAATGCTTTACGACACGATTCCATGAAAATGACGCCAGCGCGTTCTGCACTTTTTCGCTGTCGTATATTCTCAATGACAAATACCGCCATGAATGACCCAAAAATGCATTGATGCAGGAAGTGGCTGCCAAAATATACGCAGGCTATCCACATTGGGATGGACAGAAAGGTAGCCGCTAGCCATCTGGTCCAGGTTGGCATTTTAAGACAGAGAAGGAGTATGAACACGAGTCCGGTGAATGTCATTGAGTGAGCTGATGGAAATCCAGCAGTTGTGTCGCAAGTGAATAAGGAGCTCTGATTAAGTTTGATAGATTTGTGTTCGAATTCACGAATCCACCAATTAGGCCGATATTGTGGAAAGGTCCTAAAAGAATTTCATAGATAAAAGAAAATACGACAACATTCAGTCTACACTCAAACCATTTGACGACCGATGATATGGTGTTCAACAGTCCCAATGCTGACGTCATATCTGCCATCAATCGCATGTCTGTTAATCCGATGATTGGAATTACATTGTCGATGAGTGATGCCGGGCTGCAAAATTCTCTTAAGCCCACAAGCCACCAGTCGAATGGCTTGAATCTGTGGGAAGCAAATAATAATAATTAGATGACAGTGGGAAGGAGTGGTGTTGCTCAGACAATTCTTGCACGTTTGCGGTCAATCTGACTTCAGAATGCAATACATATTGCACATAGTTGTCGACCATGGTTTTATGGAGTAACCCTCACAAAGAAATGTATTACGAGTACGACGACAAAATAAAACCTCGACTTGTAACGAGGAAGTTAATAAATTCTATTCACACGGTCCACTGCATGAATTAATTTGACAGAAGTTCGTTCTGTCAATATCCTGACACAAGCGCAGTAATCAGACAAAAAACAGTCAGTCGCGACAATTTTGCGTAGGGTGGAATAGATGAATATTGGAATAGAAACCGTTATCGCTGCCAAATTTATTACCCATAATTGCAATTGCCATAATTTTGAATGCAAAAAATAACAACAAAACTCAAAGTCCGACTGGCCATAGAATGCAAATATTTGAGATAAATTCCATGTTAATTATCACATTGATTCATAGTTAGAGACCGTTAAGATATTAATTAATGACAGCAAATGCAGTAACGAGTCCATGGCTGATAAATAGTGAGTATTATTACGAATTCGGTCGTTTGATTGAAGGTTTGTTATTACAGCCAGTGAGATAATGAAAAATATATGGCCTATTTAGTGCAGTGGAATCAAACCGGTCGTGTATGTGATTGGGTGTTGTTCTCGGTGCTCATGCCTTATGAATTATGATACAATAGTTTTTAGTGTGGCACGACTTTTTGACACTGTTATTTGGCTTGTGACAGGTAAGAACTGTTGGTGTTTATGCGAATTCAGCTTGAGAATGACTAAGCGTGGCTGATCTAAGGGTTAAAGGGATTAATAGCACCTACTTTGTCTTGGACATGTGTGTGTCAAACTGTTTGGCCACGCTGATTTATTAGCACTTTTTGACAGGCACTGTCTCAGTACATATATTTTACTCGTTAAGCCATTAATCAAGTGTAATTTTATGATTGAAAGATCGAACAACTATTGGAAATGATTATGTTAATGTTCATGTTTAATATTCGCTATCGGAGATTTTTATGGTTGCGTTGTCGATAACGTAATTTATTAATGTCGGTTATTACTATAGTAGTTCTGGGAATTGGATAATTTTGCTGTAGAAAAACAAATTTTTAACTACTAAGGAGTATGACTTGTGTCGGTGATCAAGTTCATATCTCAATTAGCGAAAATTATTCACTAGAATGACCGAATGAACCTACTACACGCAATGACATTTACTTATAAGCTCTGGAAAAGCATTATTTCTACATTTGATGGTTAAGTCTTTGCCGTATAGAGCTGATTTGATATTTTATGGCTTTGTTATTCTATTGGTCATCTGTATACAAAAATCATACAAGACTACTGATGTCACTAAATAATTGGTAATCATTTGCAAAAGAAAAACTGCTGACTTTTAAATTGATATATGATAAAGTGGCTGTCGTCTTCATGTCGTTATTCTTATGAATTAAGCAAATTCAGTAAGAAAGCAACAGAATTGGTTTGAAAACTACGAATTTTGATAATTTCAGAAAAAATAGAAATTAAGAAAATCTGTACACCAAAAACAAACAATTTGACAAAATTAAAGAAAGACTAAAGAAAATTTTAATTACATATCTGCTTCTTAAATAATTGTAATAAAAAAAAGTACGTATACGCCTAAGTAGTCGCCTACACTTAATTTAATTTTAAAGAACTCGAATTTCAAAAGGAACAAGATATGAATTTATAGATAAGAATAAATAACTGCAGTTTGAGGAATGCATGCTGCAATTTCTCATCATTATCAGATTGTGATTGGATGGTGTTCACAAATCTATTTTCATCTTTTAAGCACTTTGATTCGAATTGTTTTCATCGATAGAGAAACAACCACATAAATGTACAGGATTAAGTCGGCAAAAGAATGAGATAGAATACAATACACATTATTTTACATTATCGGTCTCCTCTTTGCTTGAAGCGAAGCCTGATTTATAGGGAAGATAATAAATAGTCTGTGCTGAATACATGCGAGCCCTCATGCTATCTGAGTCCGGCTGTGCCACCCCATTTGTATTATTAATTTCTTAATATTATTATATTTTACTAGCAAATAAAAACAGGGAGCCTAGCTACAAGGACTATTGGCTCTTAATTTTTTAATTGAATACGTGTTCAATAATATACCACTCAACATGTTAAGAATTTTATTGCCACAACCAGGTTTTTATAAACTATGGCCTATCTTCAAAGTTTAAAACTTAGCTTATAACCAAAGCTCTGCTTACTCAAATCTATCATACTTATCCAGATTCAGGAGAATTCGTCCTCTCACACCCAGACTCAATTGATAAAATTGATTAATGTTACAGTTAAATTAAAAAAAAAATATTTGCTGATACTACTATAAAATTAAAAAAGAGAGCGTTATGGTGAGGTTGACAGAACCTAAGCTGATTGCCTCACCCTCTTTCTCCTCTGATATTATGTTTGTATTTATTTATCAAACGATAAGCATTTTAAAACAGAGTGAAATACTTAGAAATGGAAGTTTTAAAATTTAAGTAATTATTATTCAAAAAAGAATTAAAATTATAAAAAAAAAAAGAATTTAAGGAAAGGAATAAAAATGTTGTTTTTTTTAAATAAAGCTTTTAAAATTATATATTTGTTAATGAGCTTAAGTTAATTTAGATAACTTTATATGTATAAAAAAGAGTTGAAAAAAGAAAGAGATGAAAGAAGATATAGAAATAGTTTCAGCATTGGAAAAGATTTTTTATGGAATTTTCGAAACTTTTGTAGCTATTTATTCCTCTCAGGTTGACAGTTAAGGTAAAAGCCAACAGCGTGTTGCTTTGAGTTTCTGTATATAAAAGTAGGGAAGATCAGAATATTGCGTCTTCGAAGTAGTGGAAAATTAGGCTTTTCGAAAAGATATCCAGGAAATTTGGTATGAAGAAGTTTAAAAAGAAATATCAAAGTTCGACAATCCATATACTTGTTAAAAGGCATATTAAAAACAATACCCGCCTATACCGAAACATGATCAAAACGACGTACACCATAAATAAAACGAACAATATTGTTAAATGCAACTTGTAGCTTGCGTGTGTTAGCACTTTCAGGACAACCAAAAATGGGGCTACCGTAAAAAAGGGTTGGAAGGATAAATGTTTTGGCTATAGTCATTTTTGTGGAGACTGGAAGACAACTTCCAGATACGTACAAAACCAGCAGAGCAGCATAAACCCGACCAACAGCGCTTGCCAAATGATTGTCCCACGATAATGTTTGATTGAAAATAACACCAAGATTTTTTACTGTTCTAACGTAGTTTAAAATTTTTTCCTCAAGTTCAATACTTGGCAGATATGACATGTCAATGGTTGTGTTGCTAATAACAATAGCCTGACATTTATTCAAATTAAGTTTCAAACGATTCTCTCTAGACCACTGTCCAATACCCATAAGTTTAATCTGGCTGTTGCATCTTCAACCATACCAATTTGATAGCTCAAGTAAATTTGGAATTCATCTGCATACATATGCATTTTGTAGTGCTTGAGTATCACTACAGGAGAAGGAAGATCTTTATTGAATAGCGTAAACAAAAGCGGACCTAGTATCCGTCCCTCAGGCACACCACTAGAAGTAGTGAGAAATTCGAACAGCCTTGAGTTCCCATAAACAGCTTGAGTTCTGTGGCTTAGATATTGTTCAATGAGAGATAAGGCGGAGTTTTCAAAGAAGAAAAATGTTTTGAGTTTGTTTCAGAAGTATCTCATGCGAAACAGTATCGAACGCCTTAGAGAAATCCAGTAAGGCCAGAGTGGTGACATAATTTTTATCAATTTGCTGCCGTATGTCGTCTACTATTTTAAGAAGCGCAGTTGTGCAGCTGTGTTTTTGTCTGAAACCAGATTGCATGGGTGAAATTAATTGATGATTTTCCAAAAACTCTGTAATCTGTCGGCTAACAATCTTTTCAAATGCTTTTGAGATGAAAGGAAGGATGGAAATTGGTCGGTATTCCTGTTTCTGCGCTGTGACTCCTTAAGAATTGGAATTATTTTTGAAGCTTTCCATAGTTTAGGATAGCACAACTTTGTAAAAATGGTATTAAAAATATGTGTCCAAGAAAGGAGATATAAAAGGAAAGATTATTTTTACAAACTTTGGATGCATATTGTCTAATCCAATAGCTTCCGATTTAATATCTTTTACGGCTTTAAATACCTCAACTTCAAAAACTGATAGAAGCTGAACACTTCTGTCAACGGTTCTTTCAATCCCAGCATTAACATTGATGTTAGACACGGAACCTACGAACTGTTTGTTGATGATTGCGATGTAAATGAGTTATTTACATCGCAATTATCTACAGCGTTCTTTTGTTTCTTCGTTATACCAGAAATTTGGTTAGTCAAAGTTTTTTGGAGGACACATTGTTGAATTTTGAAGAAAAGAATTTCCGCTTAGAACTTCTTATTTCAGTATTTACTGCATTTCTTAAGGTTTTATACTCCTGTAGCAATTGAGGTAGTCTGAATCTTTTCCAACGTCGATAAACTGTGTTTCTTTTCTCAATAAGTTTATCGATAGCGTTAGAGAACCATCCTAAGTATCATATCATTCACTTATCCTGACTTCTTATAAAAGGGATTGTTAGAGTGACCTACCGTTGATTAGGTTTGTGAGGTTTTTTTTTTAAGAAAAGTACTAAATGAAATGATTTAATTTTTTCGAGATATTTCTGAAACGAAAAATTAAAAATGTAGCAAATTATCAGTAATGTCTCAAGCAAGTCAGGATACATAAATTAATTAAAATATCGCTCAAAAACTTGATGAGTTGAGTTTTGATGTGTCGAAATTTAAGTTCTCGTTCGATCATAGCTTTTGGCAAGAAATTGTTAAGTTCTTCAAGAGTAATTCCCAACTGCCATTGAATTTGTTTTCTAACTAAGCCGTTCGTAATCGGCATAAGATTGTAGGTTATGGAAATCCGTTTATTTAAGAGACACTGCAATAAATATTTAATCGATGATAATTTGTTTTCGATTAATAATGCCAGCGAATTCACATTTTAAAGATGATATGACTCTGATTTCAGTTTCACGAAGTTCTTTCAAGTATATTGCTAAAAAAGTGTTTACAAAAATTACACGAAAATGTGACGCTTTTCGAAATCAAAGGTGAGTTGTTTGCAAACCATTGCAAAGCGACTTCGTACAGAGCCGTACAAGTGTTGCATTGCCAAATCTAAATATGGTTCTCTATAGCTTGTCTAACGACAAAACTCCCAATAAGGCTGTCTCTCGCAATGTAACCATTTCTTTGGCATTCCTTCAGAGCTGCTACTTCTTTCTTATCTGTAACTTCACAATGAGCCAACATGGTATGCTCGAAAAGATAATAGATATCATACTAATGATGCGGCTGTAAGGCACGCTTTCGTTGCTTGGTATTCCAACCAAGCACTAAAGCATTGCACTGTTAAATATTATCCACTGAACTATTCAATCTCTGCATTACTACTGTACCTACCGCACACTTATTGAAATCTTGAGAGATAAATTGTGTTGGGCCTCGATAAACCTTGAGAGCTATACCTTATGCGACGCTATAAATCAGTAGCAGGTAAAAGGTTTATTTTTTGCAAGTGTAACCGTTTCCACACACGCTACAAGTACTTATTTACTATCCTTGCTAAAGTCAATTACATTTTTTAAGTGCATTTCTTGTCTGTACGCTGATTTTGCAATAGCGTGAGTTATGAGATGAGTTCGTTGGTAAGTAGAGTGGACAATGAAGAAGGGAGACGTTCATTGCACTTACAGCAAGCAATGTATGTATGTATATTAAACTATTTTTAATTTTTTTTTTTTTTGTATGATTTTCAATTGATTCAGAGACAGAGATACGTTCTACAGGAATATTGACAAACGGACTGCAATTCTACACACAGTCTATCTGTGAATTTCAAATTCCACAAAATTTCAGATAAGATGACAAACAGAAAACACTGTCAGAGGCCACCAGAAACAAGACTCGACATTGCGAAAAGGAATCTATTGTCAAAGAATATTGGTGGTGAAGCTCCTTGCTTTTACCATTCTCCATCTTAATAGCAAAAAGCACTTTTAAAAGGAAACAGTTAACAATTACCACCCATCACAATTTTTTTCTAAAATAAATTATTCTATTCGTCTATACTCATATACAAAATGTGTTCTTAGCCACCAAATTATGATATCCAAGTGACCTTTAGCCTGCAAATTACCACATCCGTTCTGCCTCTAAAATTATAATTCTTTTATCCCAAGGAAAGACATATACGCCAGTACTTCACGACACACAGCATGTATAGTGCACCAGAAAGCGATTTCATCGATCAAAATGTCATAATTCACCGTAAAACTCTGCATATGGCCCCGACGCGACGCAACGACAACGAACAGTCTTGTCCGTCCGCGGCCAATCCAACCGAAAGCAAAAGTGTCCAAAGCCACTTTAGCTTTATGGTTTGTATATATGGGAGCGCCCTCCTTGAACCATACCAAAACGTTAAATTCCATTCTTGGTTCATTTTTATTTTTTTTTTCTCTACAAAAATATACACCACCGAAGAGGTGGCCTGGGTATAATTGCGGAGGCCTTAAATTCCGCTTAAGATTAGCCAGTCCGATTACTTTATTGCTAAATGAGTTGAATTGGCCCAGGGGAGTATGTCGGCGGTGGCAACAAGTGACATGAGGAACAGTTTTTCCAAATGAAAAAGTCTGACAAACTCCGGTAGCAATAAAATCGCTGACTAAAGCTGATGCTAGCCATTCACACCGATTATCTTGTTTTGAGGTTCACCACCACCGTGGGGGATGTTTTTTTAAAAAGCCGTTTAGTCTTTGTGTTGTTTGTTTCAGTTGATGTTGACACTAAATCAATGGGAAATGAGCAATGGAAAACACTGATTTCTGGTTCTCTGTCTTAGAGCTGCAACTTGGCCAAGGCCAGGGGTGCATTCGAAGCCGTTCGGCCTTGCGATGTGAGTAATTATTCATCGATGTTTAATTTTTTTTTTTTTTTTATATGCTGCATCATATTGTCAAATCTAATCTAATTTTCGTTTTAACCAAACAAATTTAAACAAATTTTAAAAGGAAGTTTTTACTGCTGCGCTCTCGATGCTTCTAGGCTTTCGAATAAAAGAATTAAAAAGAAACATTCTATTCTCGTCTTGGGGCACGCCTTAACCCTCCCTCCAGCCCCGAACTTAGCACATAGACAGCCATTGAAAATAAAATCTTTAAAAACTTTTTCCGGACCAGTGATCAAGGGCAACGTGTTTTGCAGCTACAGTTAACACTGTTGTATCTTAGATGTTGCGCACACAGAATCCGACCACAAGTTTCGTCCACTTACACATTCCGCTACAATTTTGCTTTGCAATGTTACAAAACGGCCCCAAGCCCGAGAACAGATATAGCTGCATGCTGCACCAGCACCACACAGCGCAACAGCCCACATGAATTCAGAATATGCGTTCGCATTGTACTTGTTTATACACACTGAGAGAAATTGCGACAGTGAAAATGGTTTTTATAGAATCCCGACCTCTGGAACCACCTCTACAGGCAGCATGCGTCACGATCTTAAAAGCCGCTGGTAAGTGCATAAATATTGATGCATTCCATTGATATCGATGTACAGAAGCTATGAAGGCAAGGTACCTCTCTGTACCTTACATTAAAATAGAAAAACACTTAATTGGATCTCTGTTTGACCACGCTTTATATGAGACAGGGCTGAAGAACTGGTTTGCAATAAATTTCAAGCTTCCAATCGATGGCGTTGCTTTATTAAGTCTGCGGCTTATTAGAAGTTTAATTCTTATTTTTTGTTTTGCTTTCAACTTCATTAAAACGGACAATTAAACATTGCGATACAAAGATTTTCAAGTTTACGATCACAGTTAGAGGCAATAAGCTAGACACTTTGATAGAGACATTTAGAGCTACAAATGAATAAATGTAGCTTATCGGTTTTTAAAAGGCTTTAAATGTGATTTGAGCGGTTTTTTTCTGGTCGTTTGCGTAATAGAAGCATAGGTTTATTTTTTGAGATAAGATTTACTTAACGATTTAATTCAACGCAAAACAAGTAAAGGTGGGTTTGTGCTAATTTTTTCGCCCCTTTCATGAGAGTAACATACGTGGATATTTTGAGATTAGGTAATAGGTACTGGTACAAACTTAATCGATTATAAAACCATTCATAACAAATAGGTAGCAAAAGTCTTGAACAATTGAAAAAATGCCAAACTTAGGTGAGAATTGTTGTGTAAAAGTAGAAAGTAAGGGACTGAAATCCTATGGCAATTAAGACAACGCTTGCAAACAAAGACTGAAGAAAGGCGTTACCGAAATAGCAAGTTAGGCGTGGGCAGGCTTTATGTACTTGAAGCTTGTACCTACTTATTAGCAAGTCGGTAAAAAACATTAAACAGGTATTTAGTTTGCATAACCTATACCTACATCCATACATGCTCTCAATAAACTGAACCTTGAGCAAGTTTACTTTAAATGCATAAAATAATGTGAGGTGACCTTAGATTGAAAAATATTGCTAGTGCAATTCATTTGAGAGTTAACGTATGACATATCGCCGCTCTGGGCATCTACTTTTCTTTCAGCCTCCCAGTTTCGTCTGGACGCCGCCCTTGAGGTTATTTGTGAAATTACTAACACCTTATTTCCAACTACTGCAACACAAAAAAAGGGAAGGCTGTTAGAGCCTGGTAGTACAATGGACTGGATATTAGGTCTAAGTGCTCCAGATTAGCATAAGCCTGCTCTTTTTTTTATATAAAAAAAAATGACATATAAACCATTTTCAAATTAAACAAATAAACATAAACAATTAATAAATTTACCAAACGAAAAATGTAAACGACTGGTTCATTTGTTCTCGGAATCAAAGTACAATTTTGAAAGCTTAGGGATACATGTCAGTTATGGAACTTGTTTCCCATACTAGCACTACAAGCATCCTTAATGGAAAAGATATTTTGAATCGTCACGGCCGACTCGAGTAGGGACGTAATTGAAAGGCTACCTCTAGGCAATCATATTTTTTCTGCCAGACGTTTTTAAAATGCTAACTGGAGTACTCAGACCTAAATAGCGGTCCATTGTGCTACCAGATAACAACCTTTTGTTGTTCAGATGCCATAATATGGAGCCTAAGTTACCTGCTCTCTCTCTCTCTCTTGGATTTGGCTTGAGAAATCCTTAATAAGTTTAAATGCCTGGCGTGATAGCAACAATTTTATGAAGTTGAGAAGTATTCTATCTGTCTGCATTCAATCTTGCCAATCTACGGTTGTGCTTTTGATAGATCCAATCGTCGATTGAAGCCCTAACCGAGGACCACAGTAGACCATACCCTGGTTCATGTCTTCAGAAAGCTGTTTGAGATTCTTGCCATGCAAGTTCATCAGCGATCTCGTTTAATAGTTATGCCCTGATGGCGCTTGAAACACAAAAAAGACACAAAGAGATTCTTAGGGTTGAGCAGACCTTTAAAAAACAAATAAAAAACAAAGGGAAGGCTGCTTGAGCCTGGTAGTACAATGGACTGGATATTAGGTCTGAGTGCTCCAGATTAGCATCAGCCTCCTCTTTTTTTTTATAAAAAAAAGACATATAAACCATTTTCAAATTAAACAAATTTAAGCACGGCTTGGCACAGAAAATGATACTGCCTTAGGAGTTTTCAACTCGACATGCTTGGAAACAAAGATGCTTATCAACTAGGATTAATCCAAGATGTTTGATTTCGTGTGAAAAGTAAATGGAGTAAGTGTAAGTTAGTTCAGAGAATTTTAATTTCTTATGACTTTTTGAAACCAAAGAAAAAGCAGTTGGCAACAAATAATACAATGTCCTTTTTTTGTTTTTGATTTCAAAATCTTTATTTGGAAATAATCTCAATTGAAAAACATTTAGTATTTAAAATATTCAGCCCTATCAAAGTAACAGTCGGAGCGGAATTCTCTCCGATCGGAGACATTTTGCTTCGTGGTAGTTCTCCGATCGGACGATCCGACGTTCTCCGATAAGTTTTTGTTGCGGAGATTTTAGTTTTGGGAATGCAATGCATTGTTGCATTTGTGAAAAATTTTCTTACGACGGCAACTACTTCGAAGCAGATTTGAATCTCCGAAAAAAGATGCGTTACGGAGAAACCTCCGCTCTGACGGTTACCTCGATAGGGTCGATTAACTCTGGCGTATACGTAATATTTTTTTCTCAAAACATTGACAGTTCAGGAGTTTTTGATGTTCGGCTTTTAACATTCGTTTCTTGACAACCGAAAGGCACTCGTAATAAGGCCCTCCATCACAAGACTTGGTAGGAATATTGATACTTTTTACGACGATTAACTTCCAAAGCGTCAATCGTCTCGGGTTGCGTAGACAACCGACTTCACGTATCTCACAGGTTTAAAACTTGAGATTATGTAAAAAAATCGGCGTCAACATTGATTTTATTTCGAGACCATTAAACGAACGTACGCAAGGCGAAGTGGTCGTGCGGCTTCAAATCTTTCACGATGAAATGGCAAACTAAACTGAGAATAAATCAAATCACAACTGTATTACCAGATTAAAAACTGCACCTCTAAAAAAAGCATTTTAGAAATAAATAAAAACTGGAGTTTTACAATGAGGAAAACAGGGGAGGAGTGAAAAACCAGTAGAATAGACTTTGAGACACAGGTCTCCTGTAGGGTATTGATGATACAAATGTACGAATATTGGCACAAAAAAAAGAATGCCAACAGTCTTACTACAACAGAAAAGGTTTCTACAGACGCAATATGATCTCTTAGCAACCGTTCCATCTTCTGCAATTTTGTGTCATGCTTTGAATAAGCCAAAGGTTTTTTCCTAAAAAAAAAACATATTTATGGTAGAAACTTAGATTTGCTACTCAATATAAACCCTTAATTTTACTGCTTAGTTTTTAAAATTGGTAGATTGATTTTTTTTCGTTCAGGTAGGTCCTTTATCCTACATACACACGAAAAAAAGAAACAATTATTGTGTCTGACAACTTGTGGCTTCGCAGAAGTTTATATACACAATCAACCACCTCAACTGAGGTATTCAACACCCTATTATATACCTATCAATAAATGGCACGTTCATTTCTCAGACCATGTCACTTAGTATACCACTATTTGTGTTCTTTTCTTTCCTTTTCAAGTTCTTATTAAAACCTTAATGGTAAATATATCAATTCCCTCAACAATCCATGAACTCCTGTCACAACCACACAGAATGTCGTCTGACCTGTTCTTCTATTATGTACACATGCAAACCACCCAATTGCTGCTGAACGACTTTTACTTTTACTCCACGCCATTTGACCACACGGGTCAAGTCGAGGAAGTAGTAATGGAAAAAGCGACAGCGACCACCCCAAAGCCTGTTTTCTGACCTTGATTAGAACAACGATTGTTCTACATTTCGTTGCTGACCCGATTGACATCGAACAAAAATAGCAAATCCTTTCGAACCAACCCGAACGAAACAAACGACTCTTTTTCATAGTGCCCGACCGACCGAACGCCACAAAACCCCTCAATAGCCACTGCCAAAGCTGATCGATATTTAAATGGCATATCGGCAAAATAACAAAACAAATAAAAACAATTAAAATCTTGCCTACGGAAACCGCAAATTATGACACCAAACCAACAAGGCAGGCAAAAAGTTTGCACCCACCAGTCACCAGTAACCACCCGAAGAATGAGTGTGACCATTCTGGTATTTATTTTAATGTTTTTTTTTATTTTATTTAGGAAAAGATTTTTGTTGTTAGAGGGAGCCTAGGTAATCCCATTTTGATGAATAAAGTTTTTCCATGCATAATTTCAAAATGATTGGAGGAATTCTATCCAGTTACCTGTAAACACCTTGTTACATCGATTTACAATTCGATCGCATTTGCCTGGAAATGACGTAATACCCTTCAGAAGGAGGCATAACTTCTTAACGTCATGAGCATAACGAAGTATGGACAAGGACTAGGATTTCTTGACAACCTCTTGAGGTGCCAGGATTTAAAAATGTGTTCTTTGGATCTCAAAAAATACTCAACAAAATGTAACCAAATTTTCATTCCCTGTAGGAATAAATAAGGAATGAATAAGGACGATTAAAAATAAAATGTAGACAGATAACTGAAACTTCAAATGACATGTAAAATCTAAAAATGTTCTTTAAAGAAACAAGAAATTAAGGCCTAGAAATAAGAAAATATGACATATGGTCATGTTCTTTGTAAAAGAAAAAATGCAAGATGCTGGAAAAGAGGTAGAAATACTAACGAGATAGGTCAGAGCATATCAACTTGACAAATCAAGTCATAAGATTCAAATGCAGAATCAAAATCATTCTCTATAGATTTCAGGCTTTGAATGTTGAGGCCGAAAAGACGGTACCTTCACATTGTGTTGAGACTGGTGCTACAATCTTAAGAGCTCATAAAAGAAGATTCGAATTCTAGAGGCAAAAAGATTATCAATAGAAAAATTACGTATGTTCCTCAGAATTAGCAATTCTTGCATGAACCAGTTGCCCTTAAATCGCTTCACGCCAAAAACTAGTTTCTTTTATTCAAGGCACTCTTTTTCCGAACTCCTTTACTTCCTTTGTTGTTTTGCTTATTTTTTATTTGCTAACAGCTTTCATTTTTAAAGTAGTTGGCCTCACTAGCATTCCTCATACAGACACAAATAGCAAAAGAGAGTAACAGCTAACAGCTCACTCTTCACCGAGCTTATGGGTCAATGGTAAGCTCCACACGTCTGCGCAATGGATACCTGTGACTAAATGCCTACGGACATGTAACTAAACGGATTGGAATCGAATTGATTCCCTTGCCGCAACGCACGTCACAACCAAATAACATCACTGCAAGCGCACAGCAACACAACCAGCTATGCCACAAGACTTGAGCTTTCTGTCTTCCGGTACGGTATTAGCGACAGCAACAGCAGCGACGGCACGAGAGCTTAGTTCACCTTTGTGCTTGGCTCGCGCTCAAGCTAGCGACAACAACGTGGGGTAGGGTAATTAGAGCACAAGTGAATGAAAGTATCCCACCACTGGCCCCAACTCGCCAATGTGGTGGTGTTGCTTTAATGTAAATTGCAGCAACCACATTTTTAACCTCTTAGGCAAGCACTCCGGCCAAAGGCGTGGTATAGCCACACGGTCCATTGACAATTGTATCTGTGTGCTACAATTCTCGGAGGAGAAACAAAAATAATTCCGGGTATATAAGTTGTAAGCATAAACGATCACTCGTACAGTTCACTTCAGACTGAATTCCCAATTGGAAGTTTAGAATTCTATAGTCCAATTTAAATATTATTAAAAAGGATACACAAAATGTTCTCAAAATTGGTAAGTTACAAATCAAAGACAACCACTGAGCATTGGCATGGATAAGCCAAATAACCGAACTGTCTTTACAGACCCTTGTTGCTCTCATCTCCGTTGCGGTGGCCGCTCCCCAGCATCCTCCAGCAGCCCAGTTCCCAGCTGGGGTGGATCCCTCGAAGTGCCCTGGTTTTCCAATCTGTGATAATGCTCTCCTGCACGGCCAACAGTCCAGCTGGGGTGCCCCTGCTCCTTCATGGAACCCACAACCACAGAACCATTGGGATCAGCCACAACCATCATGGAATCCTCAACCTCAGCCCCAATGGAACCAACCACAACCCTCATGGAATCAACCACAACCATCATGGAACTCTGCCCCATATCAGGCTCCATCAAACCATCTGCCCGGTGCCGGTGGTGACAAATATCCAGCTGGAGTGAACCCACAAAGTTGTCCCAACTATCCATTCTGTGATGGTGCTGCTGGTCATGGAGCTGTTGCTGCCCCACCACTGCCAGGCTGGAGTGAAAGACAATATCCTGCCGGAGTTTCCCCACACAGCTGTCCCAACTTCCCATACTGTAATTAAGGACTAATTACCTTGTGCATATGTATACCCAGTCCTACAACATTTATACACCTCAGCCGACGCACTGCCTAGCTTCTAAATAGTCCTCATCTTTCCATTCCTTCCGCTTATTTTCTTCAAATTCACGTTTTTCACTTTTTCTTCCTTTTTTCCATTCTTATGTTGACGAATGTGTTTAGATTTTCTTTTTTGTTTTTCTCAAGCTCCCCCCAACAAATAAAATATTAAATAAAAAATATGTGTAAAGATAAGTGATTGAGTTATTTCTACTTGTGCAGCATATTAGACTTTGAATTCTTAAAACATTTTGAATCCGTGAACATATATGGTGATGATGATGATATCACTAAAATGTGGTGTGGTAGCAAAGATAGTGGTCAGTAAACAAAGACGTGTGTTTTAGATAACTTCATATAACAACAACTTAGCCTTTGTAGACTTCTCAGTTAAGATATGTACAAGTCAACCATCAAAAATGGCACTGTAGAACTTACAAATACGCCAAAGGCAAGGGTAATTTTCCAATGGGCTTCTATGCCTGTCTGCAGTGTATGGAAAGTTACACATGTTTTTAAAGAACTGTGTTCGTGCAGATTATAATAGAAACGAAAAGATTTTTTATGATATATTCGCAACCAGGATTCATATTGATGATTTATGCTTATTGAGCTAGAGAAAATGTTGCAATTTTTTTAAATATACAAATTAAACTTTATTGGGAGCTCCCCACGATCTTAGTGCTAGGATTTTATAGTTTTGTTTAAACGGCAATAGAAAAACGTCTATTTGATCGACAGCTACGCACTGTGTCTCAGTGGTAGTCAGATAGTGGTATGTAAAGTTAGTTATAAAAACGGCTATACCTTCCAAAGTACACGTCTTACTGGAAGGATTGAACTATTATATAATTATAAGTTTCACGTGAACAGCTTTTCGCCAGGAACATTTTTGTTCGCCCGGAATTTTAAAAGCTATTCGGCCCTATCAAAGTAACCGTCGCCGTCGGAAAGGAATTCTCTCCGATCGGAGACATTTTGCTTCGTGGTAGTTCTCCGATCGGACGTTCCGCCGTTCTCCGATAAGTTTTTGTTGCGGAGGTTTAAGTTTTGGGAATGCAATGCATTGCCACACTTGTGAAAAATTTCGTACGACGACAACTACTTCGAAGCAAAATTGAATCTCCGAAAAAAGATGCGTTGAGGAGAAAACTCCGCTCCGACGGTTACCTCGATGGGGCCGATTATGAGTTGCCCTGAACAAAATTCCAGACTTACATTTTTTCCGCTTTTGTTGCTCACAAAAATAAGTGAAATAAATTGCTCTCAAAGTTTGCACATTTCACGAAGAAAAATAGCTTATACGGGAAATTGTTCGCATAAAAAATATTTCCCCCCAAACTCATAATAATGGAAAAGTGAAATGGGATCTTTTTCGAGGGGATTGTTGTTCACGTGAAACTCATAATAAGGCTGAATAGCTTTATTTCATAAGAAAAAAAGCAGAGCAGAGCACCTCAGACTAGATACTAGAGTAAGAAACATGAAAAATGTCAAGCAGCGTCACGTTTTAAGCCATTATTTTTCTAAATGCGAGTTCTGTAATTGAAATGCAATGATAACATAATTTTAGACTAGAATTAAATGCGCTCGTGTAAGCTTTGGCAACGACAGGACATTTTTAATTCAAACGACTGCATTGAAGTAACTCATTCAAGTGAACAATAGGAAACTTTTTCTTACAAGAAATGACGGTGTTAAACCTACCAACACCAGGCTACACCACCTTTTTTCCACTCAAATAGACAGAGGTGAATAGAGACACTTCCTCTTGGGAGACCCAAGAACCACTTAACCCCGGTTTCGTAAAACTAATCGGAAATTTTCTCTCAAAATTTGTAGATAATCTTATTGCTTCATCGTACTATCAATTAACCAGAGTTTTTTTTTATAACTTGAGATGGTCGGCTCAAGAAAACCACTAAAAATAAAGTTCTCGGTACACACATTAAACATCAGGAGCCGGATAAGCATTCCAGAGCCACCAAATTAAGATTTAAAAAATTAATTTTGGTTTGAATGCGGGGAAGAAATTCTCTCCAGAAGCTCATGCCCAAATAAATCTTATAGATCAAGTTAGGAAACACATAAAAAGTTATGGTCTTCGTGACAACGAAAAGAGTTGTAGGATTTCACAAAAATCAATGATATCGTCCGATTTTCTATCGTGATCACCAATATTGTGTAATAGTAAGTATAATGATGTTCCGAGGATTTAAACCCGGGCCTGCAGCCATAACTCCTTTATTAAGCAACCACTAATCCCTTTTATCTTTTAGAAAATTTAAAAATTCATCCGCTCAACAGCGATCGCAAGTACATTCACACTCAAGATTTAAAACGAAAATTAAATCACTAATGAACAAGCAACACAATTTCCCAGATAATGATTATTTTCCAGCTTCACCGGTCCAATTCTCCTATCACATTGATAAATATCCATGAATGACGGAACCGACTCCTGATTCCTGATCTCTCTTCTCGTTTTAACAGCAAAGGGCGATACAAATCCAAGACGTTTAGTGGCCGTGCGCTGTTGAACCACAAATGTTATAACTCGGTTTGCATCTCTATTTCTATACGTTTTCTATACCAGCATAATTCTGTCAGGCCAAAATTGTTCCTGCATACGGTTAATTTCATTTCATTAGTTCATTAGGACTTAAAATATTTTTGAATCTTTGTTAAACACCCCTATCCCCAGGCCTGTCGTAATATTTCAGGTTACGAATGCCAACAAGGAAGCACTAAAAACATCTTCGTATTGAATGTTTTGCATAGTAATTTTATCAATGGTAACTAATTTCGTCACAAAAGATTCACTACGATGCTTCCTTTTTGGTATTTGTAGTCAGAAATTGTTACGATAGGGCTATTGTAATAAGAGCCAGTATATGCAATGCGAAATGAGTTTTTCTTTTAGTGTTTACCAATTTAAATAAAACGCATTACTCACAACCATTCCGTATGAAGTAATGGAGTGGACCTACAATTTTCTAACGATTCCGAAAGACTAATCTAAAAAATGCTTTTCATGGCAATGAGTTTACTAACGGAGGACTTGCCCAACCACAAATAATCACACAAAAATCACCTATCTAAAATAACTTTTTTCAAATTTTATAATTTTATTTAAAAAAGAATTCAACAGTGCGCAGGCGCGCACACATTTTTACAAATTATTTCTCTTGGAAAACAAGTTCATGAAGTATATCGAAGAGTATTAACTTAATAATAAATTTACAAGAGAGTAGAAGAAGTGTCTTTTAAAAACACATTTGAAGGAACAAAATTTAAAAATTAAAATGCATTATTTAAACAATTTTTCATTCACATTCATCTTTGCCAAAAGCTTTGATTCTACTCGAAAGAATAAAAGGTAGAATTGATTCCTGCTCATAGAACACAGAATAAACAACAACAAGGGAATGAGCAAGAGACCTTTACTAAACTTCAATTATCTGAAGTAAGCCTTGCGATACAATCACACAATTGATATAGAATTTTTTTTTTCAACACAACTTGCAAAAAAACTCTCTTCCTTAAAGAGAACCTCGAAGCCAATGAATATTAGAACTTCCTGATATTATTTGAATGTGGTTGAAAAAAAGCTAAACGCTGAACTGACCATAAATATAAATAATTTCGTGCAGCGATTATCACTTTAAGTGTGAAATTAAATTTAAAAAAAAAAAAACTGGAGATTAAACGATAATAACTTAAAATAGTAGAACAACATTATTAAGTTAAAAATAAATTATTGCTTAGTCTCGCTCTCCTTGGTTGCTTCTTGATCTTTCTCATCCTCATTTTCTATTTCAGGTGTATCTTCTGCTTCGCTTATGGTCTTAGATTCGCTTTCTTCGCTTGTAATCGGAACTCCATTAGAGTTCGAATATTCATTATTGTTCTCCAGTGTTTCTTCCTCTCTTTTTGTTTCTGGCGTTTTTACTGGTGAGGGTTGTTTCTTATCGCGATTTGAAGCATCTAAACAAAATTATATCATAAAGTTCATACTTTTCGATGGTCCTTAGCAATATTACCTGAATCTTCACTCGACTCCGATGATGAGTCGCTATTTGTAGATGATAAACCAATCATTCGGTTATGGATTGGACTCATTCCCACAGCCATTTTCGGAGCCACAGGTCGAGATTTTCGAGATGGATTAAGTTCGTTGCAAAATGCACATCGGAATGTTGCATAATCAAATTCTTCTTGTCGTGCCATTCCTAGAAAAAAGTTAATATTAGTATTACATCACCATTGAAAGTGGATCCATCCTCTCACCGTTGTGACCGAAACATTCTTTGCAAATCAAAGCATATCGATTTTGTGGTCCATCGCCTATTAAATAGTCGACCATTTTCTCGAGTACACCCTGGTTCTTCTGGTTGATGATCGGATATGGTCGGGGATTGTATGATGCAACCGCACTGGTTTGCGGCGTTACACTTCCTCGATACCTCAGAGCACTGCCAACTTGTGTCATCCCAGTTGAACGAGGTGTTGCAGGGCTGATTAATGGTTGTCCATTAATTGCAGCAGAGAGTAGTGATTGATTAAGTGCTGTTGAAGGTTGTAATGAACTGCCGATTGGCCGAGTTGATAGTGAAGCTATGCTGGTGTTGAGATTACGGTTGTCCGGTAATGGTTTAATTGGCTTCGGTGTTGGAGCTAAAGTGTTAAGTGCAAATAAGTTCTCAAAAACATTCAAAAATCGAAGGTATATGTGTATCTTAAAACTCTTGAGACAGACAATTTTTATTTCTCATATGGGAAGCATGTGCCCCGTGCAGTGTCGGGTTAGAATAGCACTGCAGCGCCTCCCCGCTTGTCGTAAAAGGCGACTAAAGGAACAATCATATCTAGACGACTAACATCAAAGTGAGTCTAGCGACACACATACCACCTAAAAACTCTCCCCAAGTATGCATGCAGATCCCGGGGTTTACACGACTGGAGATCACCGGTGTAGTAAAAGGGAAATCAAACTCAATAAATGGAGCATGCATGTGTCGAAAAGGATGATAGAAAAATTTTTGAAAAATTTTGAGCATTATGGAAGTACTTGCAAACATAAGAAGCACTACCCCGCCAGGCAGTTCCATTGCTATGAATGGAGCTGATCCTGGACCGAGCAGCAATGTTCGGGTCAGAGCTATACGGATTCCGGGGGCTAGCAAAGTAATGCGACGAGTTGGACGAAAATTTAGAGTCGCGAGTTGGAACGTTGGAAGTATGACTGGTAGAAGTCTTGAACTCGAAGAGATGATGAGAAGGAGGCGAGTGGACATCTTGTGTGTTCAGGAAACGAAATGGCGAAACACAGCAAACAAAGCCCGTTTCTTAGATGCAAAGACCAAGGCTTACAAGATGTTCTACTATGGAACGGAACAAGGTAGGAACGGAGTCGGTATCATCCTTGACCAAAGTTTATGTAACAGCGTGTTGACCATTTTGAAGTCCAGTGACCGTTTGATGTCTCTTAAATTGGTGATGGAAGGAAAGGTCTAGAATATAATCAGTGCATATGCTCCCCAAATAGGGTGTGAGCAGGAGGAAAAAGATGCATTCTGGCTTGATTTTCATAACCTACTTAAGAACATCCCAAAAGAAGAGTATTTGTTTGTTGGAGGAGATTTGAATGGACATGTCGGGAAGACAAACGAGGATTATGAAGACTGCCATGGAGGTTTGGGATTCGGCACCAGGAACACTCGTACTAAATACCATGTTCATCAAACAAGACCGACACCTTATCACTTACAGCAGTGGAGGAAATGAAACCCAGATTGATTACCATTTGGTAACCAATTACATGAAATCTCGGGTGAAAGACTGCAAAGTGATACTAGGAGAAGCTGCCGCTCAACAACACCGTCTTCTTTTAACAGAATTTTTTACGGATGCGGTAAAGGAAGTCAAACAAACAAAGGCTCCTAGGAGAATCAAGTGGTACAATCTGGAGAAAACCAAAGGACAGCAATTCATTTCGTATATGCAAAGTCAGCTGTGTAATACCATCGACGCAGTTTCAAATGCAATCACGGCACAAAATATGTGGGATCGCCTACAACGAACCTGCTTAGAGAGAGCCAAATCACTGTTAGGAGTCTCAAAAGGACACCACCAACAAGCTAAAGAAACCTGGTGGTGGGATGATGAAGCTAAAGCAGTGATTAGAAAGAAGAAAGCAGCTTTCCAAGCTTGGTCGAAGTGCCCCTCAAGAAATACAAATGAAAAAGCGCGTTTCAAAATGGAATACAAGAGCTGCAGAAAAGAAGCGAAGAAAAAGTGCGCCCAACTTCAAGCAAAAAGCACGGAGGGCCTGTATCGAGAGCTGGAAGAGATTTCTGCCCCAGCTGCTGAAGCAAATCAGGCAATCCAAGAGGTAAGACAAAGCAACTTGAATAAGGGAGCAACCATTTTCAAAATAGCCGCTCAGAGAAGGAGAAATGCGCAGGAGATTCGTTCGCCGAAGTTCATCAATGATGCTCAAGGAGTGCTACTTGTGGATGACGACAAAATTCTTCACAGGTGGCGACAGTATTGTGATGATCTTTTGAATGAACAGTTTCCTCGGGGCCACTTTCCAACAGCTGCACCTAACTTTACGGAAGTATCCGACGTCACAGTCGAAGAAGTTAGGGAGGCAGTTAAGAACTCCAAAAAAGGCAAAGCGATTGGGCCAGACGAGGTACCATATGAGTTTTGGAAAAATATGGGAGACATCGGGTTAAGATGGCTCACGATTCTCATCTCCAAACTTGTAAGAGGTGACAGTTTGCCTAATCAATGGAGGGAAAGTTTTCTTCTTCCAATGTACAAGGGAAAGGGAGATACCAGAAGCTGTGACAACTATCGTTCGATCAAGTTGATGTCCCACACTATGAAGATCGTTGAGCGGGTTTTGGATAGCCGACTGCGGAAAATAATAAGGCTGTCTGATGACCAATGCGGGTTTGTCGCGGGTAAGTCAACTACAGACGCAATCCAAAGCATAAGGATCATTATGGAAAAACACCGAGATGCCTTAGAGGATTTGCATATTGTGTTGGTTGACTTCGAAAAGGCATTCGATCGACAACCACGAGATCTGATATGGGTGGCCCTCAGACACCGAGGAGTTCCTGAAGCCTATGTGCGAATAATTATGGACATGTACGAGGGAGCAGTTACAAAAGTGAGATGCCCAGCTGGAGTCACCGAAGAATTCCAAATAACAGTAGGTGTACATCAGGGAAGTGTCTTGAGTCCACTGCTCTTTATTGCTGTTCTGGATTATTTGCTCGAAGGAAAAGTAACGGACAATAAAGTACAACAGTTATTCTTTGCTGACGATGGAGCCATCATAAGCGAGGATCCTACATCCCTGCAACGAGCACTTGACGTTTGGATTGATGTTCTGGAAGGAAATGGGTACCGTATTAGCGCTAAAAAGACTGAATACCTGTGCTGCCCTTTTTCTGATCCAGACAAGCCTATTCCAGACATTTATTTGAATGGAAATGTGCTTCCCAAGTGTGAAAAGTTTAAATATCTGGGATCTATGATCAATAGTGAAGCATCTTGTGATGACGACATCAATCATCGAGTAAGCGTAGGGTGGATGAAGTGGCGAGAAAACTCCGCTATCTTCTGTGATCGAAAAATGCCCCCTAAGCTGAAGGGAAGACTCTACACAGCAGTTGTCCGTCCAGCTCTGACATACGGTTCACAATGTTGGACAATGTACAAAAAGTATGAGAGCAAATTGACGGCAGCCGAAATGAAGATGCTTCGGATGACAGCAGGAGTAACAAAGCTTGATCGAATTAGAAGTACTAAGATCCGTGGAAGCCTTCATGTCAAAAGTACCATCTTGGACAAAATTCAGCACGACCGGCTCAGTTGGTATTGTCATGTTCAAAGGAGAGATCCGCAGAACCCCGTCAAAAAGGCAATATCGTACAACGTTTCAACAAATTCGCGACGAAAAAGAAAAGGCAGGCCAAAACACTCCTGGTACAAGCAAATGCAAAAACAGCAGCATTTGGTTGGCCTCAGACATGGAACAATCCAAAACCGGGAGGCTTGCCGACGATTTCTGAGGTCAACGCGGCGTACCCCACAGGCGGATCACTAGTGTGAAGCAGAAAAGTGGGAGAGTTGTGATCGCTTCAAGATCACTACTCGTAACGCCGAAAATGAAAAAGAAGAAGAAGATATGGGAAGCATGTCCAGCTTGGGAGGTCAAGGGTCGAATCCCAGATAGTTGAACTGCCATGAAAATTGCTTTCTTACACAGAAAATCGGAATTTAAAAAAATATGGTTGGGAAAAACTCGGAACTCCCTGCGCTCTGTTGTGACGCCTATTTTATTTAGCAATTCAAAAAAAACTGGATGCTTGTTTTATAAAATAAATAAAAATAAATAGGGTGGCGCAACAGAGCGAGGAGCCCCTGGGCCTAGCGCATTTCTCACAACCAAACCTAGTGAGGAAATGGAGGGGACCTACAATTTTGGGCCGGTTCCGAACGGCTTATTGAGAAAGCGCCTTTCATGGCAGTGAATTTACTAACGGAGGACTTGCAAATTCCTCGCGAAAGGCGATACCCGTGGAAAAACATTTTTGCCTCTGCTGGGATTCGAACCTCGAACCTCTGGATTAGCAGGTGGACATGCTAACCATCGCACCACGGGTACCACCGCTTGTTTTATACAAACCAAAAAAGGCAACAAAAGAATTCAAAGCAAAGGTACGAAAATGGTCGATGTTCAGAAGGACGTTCAAATGATCAAATGCAACAGAGTCTAGTCTAACATGGCGACACAGTCGTATAATTGATAAATGAAAACGTCAAGTTATTTCCATCCCAAATTATTCACGGAAAGAATCTTTGCACTAATTTTTCAGACAATTTTCAATAGTTGGTGGTAAGATTGTGGTGTCACTCAGAGCAGAATAATATTATTTTGTACAAAATTAATAAGGACATTTTTGTTCAGCATAAGCTTGCACGTCTTGCATCTGTTTCAGAACCTGCTTTATAAAAAAAAAGTTTACATTGGAAAAACCTATGAATCATTGTAGAAAAACATGCTCTATCGTCAAATAACTGTCGATTGGAGGGGAATGGGTACGATTTAGCAAAAGACATGGCTATACCAGAAAAAAACCCTCTTAAGATACCATATTAGACTGGTATTACCGATATATAACCTGATTGATTCTCTCATCATGGTATCTATGCTAGAAGGGTGTCTCAAGTACGAAAAGATACGTTACGACTTCGCAAGGCAACAATATAACAAATCATTTAAGGTACAATTATTGAACAGCATTTATTTACCCGCTAGTGATGTGGATTTCAATGCAACAGATCTGTCTCCTCCATACTTGCTGAGAAGTTTCGATGCAACCTAAACAGAAGCAGTTTTAAATTATACATTCGAATATCCATTTGAAAAATAACTCACATTATATGTTTCCTTTTCCATGACCTGCTCCAGGATTTTCTTCTTTTCCGCTCTCAGTTTTACCAATTTTGTTGAGTTTTTGTTGATTTTTCGTTGGAAAAACCAGGCCAGCATTCTTCGCAGTAGAAATATCCTGTTACAAGAAATTATTCGTTTTTTGAATGGTTTTTCTCCCAAAAAAAGAAAAAAAAAATACTTACAACAAGGGAAATAGTAGTAATGGCACTGAATAGGTTATACGTTCTGGCCATGTTGGTGGAAAGAAAACAAAATAAACAATACAGAATCCCAATGCGTAGAGGCCAATGGATATGACTAGAAAATTTCCAACCATACGTTTCTGTTTTTCTTGTGTGGTTAGGGAGTATTTTTCAATTGTACGAATTTCCGTTTCCAGTTTTTCCAGAACATCAGCAGAGCTTTTCTCTTTCTGTAAATAAAATAAACAGAATAAAATTAACAATTTTGCATCCCGAGGAGAGACAGTTTACAGTTCAAAACCGGCACAAAAAATAACACACAGTCAATGTTTTCTTTTGTCGTAAAATAAAACTCAGATCAACAAATGAAATTTTAGAGCTTAAGGGTAGTCAAAACTTCTTTTTCGCATTCTTTCTAAGCGTTCAAGGCGAAAAACATATAAAGGTAACCAAGCCAATAATCACTTTGTCATACTATGCTTCGATGCCAAACCAAAGCAATACGTGTGTAAAATTCACAAGTGTCGATGGAAAAAGTCTATTTTCTAGAGCCAAGTTGTTGTGGAGCAGTGAGAACAGACTCGACAAAAAATCATATGAGAATCAATCTTAGTGAGGATTTAAACAGGTCGCTCATTATAGGGGCATCTGAGGCCTTTCCTTTGTGGAAAACACTCTTTTTTTATGATCCATGCTTGAAGTGACGTTTCATCGTAATTGGTTAAAGATAACTTACTTTTTAGAAATATTAACAACTTGTGAGTTAACTTCGGTTGCAGAGCTCTGAAGGCATTTATTTTCGTATTAACATTAAAAAAATGAACTATGCCTTCGAATTCTACTACACTCTACAAGTACTTGTACGTTAACATTCGATTCACTCTTTATCAATTTCTTATATGGATCTTTTATTCTATTAAGAGGATAAACGTGATGTTTGACGTCTTCGAGCTCACTTGCCAGTATGTATATCGAGCATATCAAGAACGACATTTTAAGTTTGACGAAAACTATACAAGAATTACAGCTCGACCCAACATTTGCATCGGTGAGAAGGATTTTGTAGCTTACATTGAATATTCCGGCACATTTATCATGATACAAATTTCTACAAAATTGTTCACAATGACCCAGAAATTTTATTACTGCAAGATCCACACCGACGGAATTTTGTATTGTATTTGTATTTATTAAACTTGACTTAATACATCAAGATTCAATCTGTTGCCTGTTGTATCGATACTCGGTTGGCTGTCTCAGATTTTTAATAACCAAACAGAGGAATGCTACGTTGTAAGCTTGGTAAGCGATTCCCGGAGTTATTAAACTAGGTTGCTTTAGCGAAACGACAAAATAGGGTTTTTTTCTTCTATTTAGTTCCAGACAAAGAAAACAGCTTCTTTTTATTACAATAATAAATGAGAACTCGTTCGAGAGCTCTCTGCTGGTGCTGAGCAAAGAATTAATGTGTATTACCTGAAAGCTATCACAACTGAGCGATTACTAGGAAATTGTGATCTGTCCGTATTAAAGTTTTCCTTTAGACGTCTTGACTATTCATAAGTTTTTTCTTTTTTCAAAGATCTACAAGTCATACGTCCCAAACGATGGTACTTAACATTTTTCGAGAAGGCATTCTTTATTAAAAATTAATAGCTTTTTTTGTACTTAATATTGCGGGAAGAACTGATAGTTACAGATGACTTATTTTGTTTTAAGATCGGAAATATCTAATCTAGGGCTTTAATAATTTTTTTTTTTTGCTTTTCCAGAGATTTATTCGCACTGAGCTTAGAGGAAGTTTATATGTACCTACTTATCTGAGCTTTTTATCATAAATGCAAGTTTTGAAAACTTGAAACATACGGACAGAAAAGGCCCACATAGTAGGGATGTCAGAAATATATCGATATAAAAAAATATCGATATATTTCGTTCGATATATCGATATATATCGACGATATTTTTTTCAACGATATATCGATATATCGATATAAATATTCATGTATCGAAAAGGTATAAAAAACGATACTTTTTTCGGGTAATTGGTACTAGAAACTAACCTGCAAACATATCATTTATTTATTGCAAAAAAAACTTTTCTATACCTTTCACTACATTATTATCTTAGACAGGAAAATACCCATAAAATGTGTGCAACCTTTCATCGACCACTTAGCAGTTGTGAGTTTTGATAATTTCACAGTATACAGTAATAAACCAAAATATCGAACACAAATAAAAAGGATTTGTAATGAATGGGTACATGGATTTTATGGGCCTTTTCCTATATAATGTAACTAATATACCTTGCATACATTTCTCATAGTTGGAAAACTCTTTTCTATACCTGTCCCTGCTGTTAATCTCACAGTGCCCAACAACAGAAGTCGGCTCACAGCTGAACACATAAATCAAAGAGTTTTTTTGCTTTGTTTATCTGAAAAATATTGGTTTAATTAATAAAAATACAGAAAAAAATTAATTCTTTATGTTTGCTTTCCTTACAACTTTTTTTATTATTTTTTCTCATTTTTAAGGTCGCACATTTCATTATTTAAAATATATCGATATATCGATATATCGATATTTTTCTGATTCGATATATCGATACTTGATATTTTTTTTGATATATATCGATACGATATATATCGATATATTTTACCATTTCCAACATCCCTACCACATAGAGAATTTGTGACTGAGACCATTTTTATTACGTCTTGTAACAAAGCTTCGTGATTAGAAATATTTTCTATCGTCTGCGAAAATCAAAATTTTTATTGTAATAAGCACAAAGAACGATATAATTGATAACCACATAAAAAGCAAAGGTCTAAGATGACTGCTTTGTGGCAAATCTGACAGAGCTTTTTAAGGTATTTCTGACTTCTTTTCATAAAATGACATGCTGTCACAAACTTTTTGTTCAAAAAATTTGGAGATGCATGAGAGCTTTTATAATATGTAATATATAATTTTTAAAATCCATCCTTTCAACCTTTTTAAAAACCGGTATAATGAAGTAATTTGTCCAGACTTGAAAATACGTCTGATTAAAATGCATTGCAAAAATTGACGATATCATTTAGGGGAGTATCACCTTGATCGAAGCCCGCTGAAAGCTATCCGATCTTTGAATTAGAAAGAGCCAAAAACTTTTTCGATCAACTTTAAGGTCTGTTCGTTGAAGCCCTGGGGTTGCACTAGGGTCGCCACAAAGCGTTTTTTGAGAAACCTAAATTCACCCTGAATGTCAAATTAAGTGTTTTTTGAGCCACAGGTTTGCCATAGGTTTTCCCCAAACTCGCCCTAGCTTTTTGTTGTGGCGGTTTGAGGGCTGTCAAATGGCATGTATTTTTTTTTTAATGACAGGGATGTGTGGTGATTTGTGGTTTAGCGTTTTTTGAGGAGTGGAAAACCCAGATTTTTTTGACAACTCATAGGGTTGTCAAGAAAACCTTGGTCAACCCTGGGGAAAGTTTAACGAACAGACCTTTAATGTCGTTTTCCAAAATGAAATGAAATGAGTTGGAGTGTCAGATTTGACGGATAAAATGTTTTCCAAAATGCGGTATTGAGTGAATTTTGGGAGTGATTTTTTCACTCCCGTCTCTGTTAAGGTGCAAGGGAGTGAACACCAATACATTAAGAAACTGTCATCTGACTGCTTGTCAAAGCAAGCCGCAGTTTCTATTTAATTTTTGTCAGCTCCAGAACCTCGCGATAATTAATAAATTTTCTTTAGATATCCATTAAATAATTTTTAAAATTCAAGTGAACGATTTTTAGTCTTGTTTTCTGCTTTAATTTTAAAGAAGAAAAAAAAAGTTTAGCAAGTTTACCACTACCAATGCATTCACTAAAAATCTGTAACTTCGCTTAAAACGAATTCCAAAACAAACAAAAAAAGGAGTGAAAAAGTGAAATTTTTTTTGGAAAACGACATAAGTGTAACCCCCATATCCATACGACGGCGATAATTAGAGCATAGTGTTTTGGAGAGCATACTCAAATTTGAAAAAAAAAAAACAATGTACATGGGTCAGTTGTAGCAGGCGTTTGATGCGTGTGGTCGCATCAAAGTGTTTTTTGAATCAGCTCTCGGCATCTACTTTTCTTTCAAACTTCCAGTTTCATCTACACGCCGTCCTTGAGGTTATATACGAAATTACATCCACCTTATTTCAATCGACTGCACCACAAAACTGCTACCCTGGCAAAACCGGCAATTAGGTCTGAGTGCTCCAGCAGCAGTGTTTTTTGAGCCCTGGATTCGCCCTCAACTCGCCTAGGTTTTTGCTGGGCCGATTTTAGGCAGTGAACAGGGCTGTCAAATGGAACAAATCGACTGGAAAAGCCAGGTTTTTTTTACAACTCATAGGGTTGTCCAGAAAAAATGGGTCAACCCTAGGTAAAGTTCAACGAACGAACCTAATATAAACCTTCCAGGATTTATTCCTCTTGTTACGCAAAGCTCTTTGGTGTACAAAAACTGACAAAAGGGAGAATTTTTCCGTGAATATTTTTCTTCTCATACCTACAATTTTTCAAAATTAAGTAAAAACATTTCACTGTATCGTTCATGTTGTTAGAATCTGAAACGTTATCTAAACCAGTTCTACTTAGTTCTTAGAAAGTGGACGGAAGTTTGCTCTCCGCAAGTCAAACGTGTAGGTATGAATAGTCATGTGTATTACTCAAAAAGTAGTGATTACCTATTATTCCATAAGGTTTGTTCGTTGAAGCCCTGGGGTTGCCCTAGGGTCGCCACAAAGCGTTTTTTGAGAAACCTAAATTCGCCCTGAATGTCAAATTGAGTGTTTTTTGAGCCACAGGTTTGCCATAGGTTTTTCCCAAACTCGCCCTAGCTTTTTGCTGTGGCGATTTGAGGGCTGTCAAATGGCATGTATTTTTTTTTAATGACATGGATGTGTGGTGATTTGTGGTGTAGTGTTTTTTGAGGACTGGAAAACCCAGGTTTTTTTGACAACTCAAAGGTTTGTCAAGAAAACCTGGGTCAACCCTGGGGAAAGTTCAACGAACAGACCTATAATCTCGCATTTCCATCTTGGACAAAAAAACTATCTATTAAAAAAAAAACTTTAGTTTTGGCATGTACAACAGATTTTGTATGATCCCCCAGTTGGGTGCTGTCATTACTGGAATTGCTGATACCAGCAACGATAAAACGATATTATTTTGTGTAAATATTGAATACCGTGTTTGATTTTTTTAAGCGACTGAACGACGTCGCTCTGTCACCAAACTTGTTCTAATTTTTAGTTTATCGCTTAGCGTCAAGAGCAACAGATGGTTAAAGTAAATATAGAAATTTTGATCTCTGCTGTGCAACAACAACTAACAACTAATCGCTAAAGAAATGTCGCTCACGAAAAGGCCACTCGTCGCTCGACTTTGTCGCTTAATCGCTGATCGTTTAATCGCTCGCTCGCTTATCGCTGACTGCGTGGCCTTAGCCTAACGTTTTAAAAATGATCAAATATGAAATTGCCAGTTGAGTGCAAAAAATCAAATTTAGAAGTATAACCGCAATTCACAATTAAATGAAAACAAAGTAAAGATAAATCAGTTATCAATCAACTATGTTCCTTTATTAACAAATTGGTTTTTTTGGAACACCGAGAATGTATCGGGTAGGTAAGCGGAACTTCCTATAGTTACTGTATTAAAAACACACACATATATACATATAACTATACATATATACGCATAGAACCACGAAGAGCAAAAAAATCCTCGAGAAAAGGATTGTTTTTTGTCGTTGATTGTAACTCATTATGATTCTCACATCACATTGAATTAATGAGCAGCCCTTTGCCAAAGAATAAAATACTCGTACCATCTAGACAACCTTGACTCTACAATTTTGAATGCACAAGTGCGTGCTATCAAAATAAAAAATGCTTGGTCATTCGTTTTAATTTTTGTTTTATTTATATCGATGCAAAGTATAATTGAAACAAGAACTAGTCGAACCTAAATAAACACTGGCAAATGAGAAAATACTAAATAGAGAATTCCGAGTGTTTTTTGTTTTGTTTTGCTAATCGCCTCATTGTATTTCAACTTTAAATCCAATCGTGACTAACCGCCTTAACTTGGCAAATTTGAAAGTTGTTAAATCAATGCACTGGTATGTTTCTCCACTCGCTTGTGACGGCATTCACCAATTAATGGAATTAAAAAAAAAGCTAGCATATCTCCTATATGACTAAGGCATTTAAGTCCACAGATTTGGATCAACCTTCCGAAAGTTTCTCGATTACCGGCAGATAACAATAAATAAATTGTTTAGCTTTTTTATCGCACTTTAGTGTGTTTAAAAAAAATAGTGAACTATGCCTTCGAATTCTACTACACTCTACACGTACTTGTCATCGAATTTGTTTCGCATTCGCACATAATTTAGCCGGTTCAGACCATCCTCACTAAATTTGCATTTGTTCGGATGAATTTAGAATTAGGGTCAATGCAGCAAAGTGCCCTTAGTGAATCCATAATGTCTACACATTGTGACTGTGGTTGCTTCAAGGTTGAAGTAGTCGCATGCTCTGCGAGTGCGAGAATATTTATTTATAGATTCGATAAAATAAACTCATCTTTGTACAGAACCAGTAAACAAAGGCATGAGGCGGTCCGGTACGGTCCAGAGAAGATTACGCGATTGGTTATAAGTATGACGCACACACATGGACTCTCACAGCACTGGCCAGTGGCCAGAGTGAAGGAGAAACTTAGAATGTTGCATAAATTTGCTGCTGTAGCCCACGATATTTCAAAATACAAACTCCTTGTAGGAGTTCATCAAATTTGGAAAACTTACTCTGAACCTTGCCAACACGGCTCCCATTCTGCTTGACTATCGGAATTTCTTTTTTTTTTTTTTTTGTTTAAACACTGGGGTGACTTTTTTTTAAACCGAAATGCTTAATTCATTGGTAAGTTTATGTAAACAACAGACACGAAAATTATTCAATACTTTTAAGAAACAAAATTCAATAAAAAATAAGAAATGGGCTTTATATGGTGATGCACGAAATAAATTAAATGTTGCCCGCAAATTTAATTTTCGTATAGTTTGTTTTGGCACAAAGCGGAGAATTCACAATCACAAATCACAATGCGATGGGGTGTGTTGGTAGATTGATTTGAGTTTTGGTGAGTTGTCATGTCATGGTTAGTGTGGTGAGAATCGTTCAGGTTTCTAACAACGAAGGAATGGTGACAAATAAATAAGTAGGCAAACTACTTTTGGTTTTCTTTTGAACTCGTAATTTTCCTAAAATTGCTATCTATTATTAAGAAGTTCTTAGAAGTTTTATGCACATGGCATTTGGTTTGAGAAAGCGTATTATTCAGAGTCACTAAAAATAAAAGAAAAAGATCTTACGCAGTCTGCCATAATGATGAAACATACGACAGAATATATGAAAAAGAAAAATAACGACAAAGCGACCCCCTCCCATATTGTGGAACACTTGGCAGTTTCTTGTTAATGATTAGTTTAATCGAAAATATATTATATGCTTAATGTAAACTTAACTAGGGACTTCAGCTCGAAACGTTGTTACTGGTATTAAGTTCGTCTCTCCAACTTTTACAAAGAAAAAAATTTTTAAAATGGAAAACGGAAAAGGAAATATAAAAACACCGCGATTTTATCAAGGAAATGTGTTCGGAAGTAATTAAATATTGTTCGCACACATGTGCTTGGCCAGAAATTTGATGTTTATTGCTTAGTGTCGTATTACACCCAGACGGTTTTGCAAAGACGGAAATAAGTGCGAAAGAGAAAGCAGATGAAATAGAAATACTTTAAAAAGTCTCAACCCGCAAAGTTTTGGGTTGAGGATTGTCCACTTGGCTTGGATGGTTTTTGACGTTTCTTTTTCTTGCCTTTCTTTGTTTCTTGTCGTTGCTTTATTTTATCTTCTTATGTTCCTGAGTAAAGAAGTAGTTTGTTGTCGGACAATTTCTTTATTTTTCCATGAAAATACATAAATTTTCCGTACCCATGGTGTCAAAAATCATTGCTGCAGGATCTAATTAAATTATTTACCATTTCAAAAGACATTTGGCTTCTTATGAGTTTTTTGTTATTGATATATAAAAAATGAAGCTGAGCCTCTTTAATTATTTTCACACTTTGACTCTGTGGGTGAGAACAAAAAATGAAAGAGAAATGTCAAAAAACACGCAGCCGAAAAACGTCTGAGTGTAATAATGAGAGACTGACGGGATGAGGGTTCAAAAGAAAATATACGAAACACGCAGCAGGCAAACAGTCTGAATGTAATTCGGGACTTAGGGGATATTTTTAAGGCTCTGCTATATTGCTCATTTCATTTGCAAATGCTTTGACACAGACAATGGCAATGTTGCATTAGATGTGTTCAATGGCTTTTTTTAAGATCAGAACAGCACAGCACAGCACAGAAGCAGTGAAAAACGTCAGGCAAGTTAGAACAAGCAAACTTGTCAAAAAAGGCAACAACAAAAACGAAAAAAAAACAACCACCAATTTTTCTTTTTCTGATATCAATTTAATTTAGCGTATTTTCGCCACGAATAAGTAATTTTATTTTCAGCACAACGTTAGGTGTTATTTTCCTGATTTTTTAAAATTTTTTTGAACTTTTCACAACAAATTAAAATTACAATGCGCTTAAAAAACTGCGAGCAAAAAGTCAACAGCTGCATTTGACAGTTTTCACCAAACTTGCACTTGCTCAAGAGGAGGTGCAGAAAATGCTGTGCTAAACTGTTCTAGAACAGCTCATTGAACACAAAAAAGATCAGAAAAGAACAGAAAATTTCTCATTGAACACCAAAAGCCTGATCTTTTCTGTCTGAAACTGTTCTAGAACAGGTCATTGAACACTCTTATTGTGAGTCAATGGTTTCGTTGCATCATGACCCCATCATCAAGTTTTAAAGTTTTCAAATATACACATGCTTTCTAAGAAGGTCGCAACTTTTTTGTTCAAAACTGGCTCCTGGGCCGAGATTTAGTTAATTTCACTTTCCAGGGAGTGAGTGATTGGAAATGCAGTGAGTAATCTGGCAGCCAGTTGCACTAACTCACTCTCTGCATTCCTTTAGCTTAATCGATTACTCAGGTCTGCAATGGTTTTTTCTATGTGCTGATTAGGAGAAAAATAATGAAAAAAATCCATCACGTCAGGATTTTTTGATATTGAATATTTAAAATGTCTGAGCGCCTGCATTTCAAAATTTATAAAACGTCATTAAATTGCTTTAGCTTAGTTTTTATTGCATTTAATTAGTGTAACGGGACATAGACATCAATGCAAATCAGTAATTTGTTAACTACTATTAAATTCGTAATAAAAATGTCGAAAAAGGGGTATTTTGGATTAATTTAGTAATGAGCTCATTCATATACAGGGTGTTCGATAATTCGTGTTACATACTTTTGGATGAGATTCTTGATCATATTCTGAGGAAATAATTGTTTTATACTAAAGTCCGTTTCTCAACTTTGACATCACTTTTTGGCAATTTAAGAAAAGGCTAACTTTGGTGTACCCTGACCTGTGTTAAATTCGATAACTCTGTCAATACTTATGATAGAGACCTAATCTTAGACTTCATTTTTTGTTAAAATAATGATCTTTAAAACTGCATTTAAATAAATGAACTTCTTTCAATATATATTTTTTGAATGCGAAAACTTGTGGCTTTTTTCCTATTTTCTATCTGTACTTTTTTTTGAAAAATCTGGAGGTAATGGAGAAAAACTAAGGACATATTCGTAATCAGCGTACCAAAATACCCTAGAATCAGCTATAAAATTTCAGAGAGGAAGTTATGATTCTCATGTTGCAGCCCTGTGAATGGAAAGTGACTTACTTCACTCACTCTCTAGAAAGTGAAATTAGCTTAATCTCGGCATTGTTCTCAGTTGCCTAACATTTTTTATGGTTCTGTTATATCTCAACTGATCTATTCTTTTGGTTTTTTGACTCAAAACTGACATCATAAGCAATAAGCAATGAAGTACAAACTAAAGTTTTAATGATCTCATAGTCTAAGTATTGACAGCAGGTTAAAACCATAACAGTCAAATACTCTTAAATTACGAAAAACCACAAAACCAGGAAAACACTGGACAAGAGGTGCTGTGAACATAAATTTGAATAAAGAGGATTGAGGGGATAGCTTACTTACTAACCTCTTTGCTAAGCATTACAGTTCAAGGTGAACCTGCTGAGCATCAACCAATTTATGTCACCAACAACTAGGATATCAAGCGATCTGCACCGTTTTGAACTAGCCAATTCAGATAGGTTAAGGTATTCTTCCTCTTGATAACACCAAATAAGAAAAAGTCTTCTCCTTCCGAAACTTAACTGCAGCGTATTTTTTTTCCAAAAAGTGTCAGAATCTGCAAAAGTGATGAAATAAACATTTGAGTTCAATACATCGAGACCATGATTACCATCGAAATCGACATTGCAGGACTAACTTTCTCCACACTATTTATCGAACGAAAATAAGGGTACAATTTTCTAGCCTAATTACCTTTAAAAAAGCCTAATTACCTTTGAACAAAGCAACCGCATACCTGCTAGACATGGAATGCTTGTAATCAAAACTACACTTGGTAGAAATAATGACTGCTGCCGGTGTGTATTTTTTTTTTTGTCAGTGTACCTATGGAAAATACTGTAACGTGAACCCAACATTTTATACCAATTTCCTAATCGAAAAACGTTCAACCGAAAACACAACTGGCAACACTTTAATGGAATGTATAAATGACAGGCGTTGCTTGTAAGCCAGTGTGTGTGAGTGTATAGAGAGACAGACAGACAGAGAGTAGACAGCAAATGTGGAGACAATGTAGAAGCTACTGGAGAGTTCTAGATGGCATGTCATTCGATATAAATAGCCCGCCCGAGGCAACCAGAGGGCAGTCTTGTTTATAGAGTGATAAAGTTAAGAGTAAATACAAGTGATAGTCCAAAAGTCGAGTTGAGTTCAAATAAAGTGTATATCGAAAGTAGATACAAAATAAAGTGGTAGAATTAAATTGAAAGGTAGAGTTTTTATTTTTTGCGAACTAAGCGCACGTTACAATACTTTGCCGATACAACAATAAACAACTTTTCGGCACCTTATCTATTAGAGCCTTACCACTGAACGCATCGGAAAATTTTCCGTTAACATTAAATATTACACGCAGAAAAATAATTTTTAACCGACTGCGATTTTACGTGGGTTAAAAGCAAAAAGATTAAAAATACTGCTAAGTCGGTTAAAAATTACGTTGTTAACTTAGTTAAATTTACACGAGTAAGCTCGGTTAAAGGAAATAGGTAAAAAATACTTATGAGAAAGGTAACTTTTACCGATGAACTTCATTGAGATAATTTACCCATTCGTAATCGGTAAAATTTAATGAATACAAATAGTAAAGTTTGCAGATAGCTTGTTCAAAATCAAACAACTTACTTGGTTATGAGTATGAATGCAATAATAACCGATTTGGTTTGTAAAATTCACCGAACAAATTTGTTAAAATAACACATTACTCGGCTAACTATACCAACTGACAAAGGTAAATTTTACCCATCAACTTGTTTATTTTTACAGAACAATGTTTGCTAAATTTACCCACTTACTCGGTTAAAAACAACCGAGCGAATATGCTAAAATTACACATCACTCGGTTAATTATACCAACTAACTCGGTTAACTGGTATACCGTCTATGTATTGGCGACGCTCAAATTCACTCAATACATGTACTAAATTTCACAATCTTCTCATTCTTTTCTCAAGTTTCGAAGAAGACAGACCTCGTGCAGTGCGTGATTTATAGCATATGATAAAAAAATAAATATTTTTATAAATAATTTCCTTTTGATAATAATTTTGACTGATAAACAATTTAAAAGTAATAAATACGAAAAAAAACAATAAATTGCAGTGTTTTTTAGGAAAATTTTACGACATACCTACATCGAAAATGGACGAAACCGTTGAAATCCTTCTGAAAGCGTGGGGCTTTGAAGCCTACATTCCAAAATTTAAAGGTAAGTAAAATTGTGTGCTTTTTTAAACAATTACTTTAAAATTGAATTTATTCAATGCATTATTTTGTTTAAATAATTACAAAATTATGCATTGAATATAAATAATCGTGTCAATGAATTGTGTTTGGTTTTTTAACCGAGTGAGTTTGTAAAAATTACCCATTTACAGCAGTATGAGTTTGCTGTGTTGAGCTATTTAACCGAGTAGATGGGTAAAAAATACACATTTGCAATTGAGTGAGTGAGTGGATAGTTTTTTTTTTTGCCGAATAAATTTGAAAAAATATTCCATTTGCAACAGTGAGTTTGCTGTGTTGCAAACAGAATGCAGCAAATACACTGCTACAAAAGAGTAATTTTTACAAACTCATTTGGAGAAAAAAAACTCACCACTACCACATTAAAATTTGGAGTCACTAAACCTTGAAAAACATAATATTTTTTCTTTATACTTTTCAGAAAACCATATATCATATATGGTCATGGAAGTCCTTGGACGTGAGGAAATTAAAGAATTATTTCCAAAAATTGGGGACCGAGTTTTGTTCACTAGAAATTTAGTGGAATATAAAAAACTTTATCAAAGAAATGAACACAACTCCGATAGTAGCTCCGAAACCGAATACTAAAACTATCCTTTCAAATGGAAAAAAATGTATAGTTTTAAGAAGTCCTTTATAAATTTATAACTTATAATCATTAATAAATTGCTGAAAAAAACATATTTGTATAATTATTAACTTCATTTCTCACCTCTCTTCAAAACATTCATTGAAATAAAGGTTCCATTGACTAAACTAAAATAAAAAATAAATACCATAAATAAATTAAAATTTTTTAAAGTATTACTTTTTCATTTTCTTATTAAATATAATTCATTACTAAATTACTGTTGTTTTCATTCTATGCGGACAATTTTTTTTAATGTTTCAAAGTCTCTATTAATTTCAGTTTTTCAGTTTTTCCAGGATACTAAGTATTTTCCCAGTACAATTTGTTTTCAGCCGAGTAAGTAAAAAGGTAATTTAAACCGAGAAGAAGGGTAATAAAAACCGAGCGAATAGCGAAAAAGGATTTTAAACCGAGCAGGAAAATTTCTACTCGGTTGAAATAACTATTTTACTTGTTTGAAACTACCCCTTCACTCGGTTGAAATTACCCTTTCACTTGGTTGGAATTACCACTTCACTCGGTAAAAATTACTTATTAGCTCGATAGAAATTACATATTAACACGGTTAAAATAACCTTTTTACTCGGTTCAAATAACCGTTAAACTTGGCTCAAATTACTTATTTACTGGGTTAGATCTACCCATTCACCCGGTTCAAATTAGCTTTTTACTAGGTATACATTAGCTTGGTGGAAACTATCCATAAGCTCGGCTGGAATTAACTTTTTACTCAGTTAAATTAAACTATTAACTCGGTTAAAATTACCCATTTCATCGGTTGGAATTACCAACTTACTCGGTTGAATTTACCTAGTACTCGGTTAAAAAACTTTTTTTTGCAAAAAGGTATTTTCAACCGAGCTAATGGGTAATTTCTACCAAGCTAATGGGTAATCTTAACCCAGTTGGTTGCTAAAGTCAGTTTAGTACTTGCGTTTAATATGTAAAAATTACCTTATAAAGATTTAGTACGAGGTGGTTTAACATATTTAATGGGTAAGCTTAACCGACTATGTTTGTTTAAATAGCCTATTTAATAGGTTGCTCTTACACACTTAAACAGTTAAATTTACATATTATATATTGCTTAAAACTACCCACGACCGAGTTAACTCGTGTAAAATTAACACAAAGAGTTTGCAGGCGCTATATTAACAGTATCACTGTTAGTGTTAATTTTAGACGAGATTTTGTAATTTTTACACGTTTTTTTTCTGCGTGTAGTTTCTTTTATAAATTGAGAAAACATTTCCTGGTAAATTTGATATCAGAATCGAAACCAGAAAAGCGGGACGATTTTTTCGACCTTCAGCTAAGGACCCAACTAATAGGTCCGTTCGTTGAACTTTCCCCAGGGTTGACCCAGGTTTTCTTGACAACCCTATGAGTTGTCAAAAAAACTGAGTTTTTCAGTCCTCAAAAAACACTAAACCACAAATCACCACACATCCATGTCATTTAAATAAAAATACATGCCATTTGATAGCCCTCAAATCGCCACAGCAAAAAGCTAGGGCGAGTTGGGGGAAAACCTATGGCTCAAAAAACACTCAATTTTACATTCAGGGCGAATTTAGGTTTCTCAAAAAACGCTTTGTGGCGACCCTAGGGCAACCCCAGGGCTTCAACGAACGAACCTAATAGTTGCAAATAGCGCTTTCATGCGCGAATGCACACAATCTTCATAGCATAGCCATTACGGATCAGGCCAGCTGAAATTCAATAAAATGGCAGTGGCTTCAGTCTTGTGACCAATTGGCAAAGCCCAGAAATGTGGAAAATAACAGATATAGGGTTCGTTTGTTGACAGGGCCCGAGACAGCCCTAGGTTTTTTTTGCCCTGTCGTTGCCACAAAGGGCTTTTTGAAAATACTCAACTTGCCCTGAATGCCTCAACTGGCCTTTAGTATGGCATTAATTTTTTACTGGAGTGAGCTCAGATAAAAAAAAACATAGCTGTGAAATGACATGTATTCGAATTTCTTTCTATGTTTTAAACACCTGGTGTTGGTTTCGTGGTTGAGCGTTTCTTGAAAACCAAAAACCACTTCAACCAACGAACTAAGGTATAGTTCGTTTATTGGAGATAAATTTTCTTTTGACACAGTGGAGACTTACAAGGAATGAGTGAATCTAGTTAGAATTCGCTAGAATTGTTCCTACTAACGGAAATTTTTTGTATTGCCTTAGCAAACATGTTATGTGTGCTTACAAGCCAAGACTTCTCGATGAACGACGCTCAAATTATTCAATGCCTTACTTCTTCGTCGACATTATAAGGCAAGATGATCATACCTGTAACTTATTAGATCAGCGCAAGGTACCTAACTCTTCATATTGAGTCATAAAAAAACTTTTGTCAAGACTAAAACCTTTTCTCCAATTACAATTTGCAATTCTTTTGAAACATAAAGTTTCATTTCATTCAACCCCAGTTCAATAACCGATATACCTACCACCTCCCTACCTATTTTTTTACTTTATTGACTTTAATGACAGTCGGCATCAACTTTCATTCAAATGCATCGCAATTGCTTAAAGAATTTAAAACTGTTCACCTTGACCTGGCTTCAATGAACTTCAAAAAAAACGTCAATAACATCACATTCAATACAAATTTTTACTACCCAAGCTCAAATTGAACAGGTTTCTAACATTTTGCAAGTTTTGTTAACTTTGCATGCACAAGGCATACGCCTCATTTAATATTGAATAGGTATTGATCATTAAAATTGAATTACAAAAAAAAACTTATCACAATTTACGCCCCATCGCCTAACCACAGCAAAATGCAGCAAAATACTCGTAGGAACTTCACAGCAAATATATCAACCATATCAACAACTTTCTCATTATAATATTAGACGTGGTTTTTCCTTTGAAAACGAAACGATACACCCTCCAATTTCAATTTCCCATACATCGCTAGCTATACGAAAGAAAATCGAATTTTCTCATCCCCAGCATCTTGCATCACACATTTACCGCATTCGCTTTTTATTCCCGTAACGTGTGAGTACATTCAACAACTCCCACCACCCGCAATAGACAAGCGCAAAAATAGAAGAAATTATGAATGATAACGTCGTGTCGGTCGTACGTACGGGCGCATACCATGGCTCCAGCTCCAGCCCCATACTCTATGGCTATATAATGTTCCATGCTCCACGACAATCACGATTCACGAAACATCAACCAACGACGAACGACAAACAACGTTGTTAGACAGAAAGAGAGGCAAACGCCACGCTGCGCCGCTGACAGTAGCTTATTGTTACTGTACCAGGCCGTGCCAATGTAACTATTGTTCACAAATTAGGTAACCAGAAATTGATAAATGAAAAGAGGAAAAACAAAATAATGGACAATTACACTTGGCTCAATTTAGCATTTCGATTGTAAAAGTAAAACTTCCCGAACCTGAAAACCGTTCATCGGTGTTCACAAATGTATTGTCACATTGACATAAATTAATTGGCAATTACGCCCGAATTGGTGCGCCAAATAACTATAAACTAACTTTTGTGTGATTTTTACATAATAATTGTGTCAAAATCTCTTACATGTCATCATAATACAAATCCCAAGCAAATACGCCATCATAAGAGAATCTCCCCGGTGTGCGGTGATCGAGATGATTCACCAGCTACCAAGTGTTTCTGTCACCTCTATTTTATATGCTTGCATGAGATGAGATGAACAAGAAATTAAGAAAATATTGAGAAAAATAAGAAGAAAAAAATAAACCTGTAGTAGAGTGGTGGTCGTCGGTCATACTTTGAAACCTTACACTATCACACAATTTCCAAGAGGCCACTTGCTGATTGTTTCTCGCCCCCTTTAATCAGGCGCTTCACCTCTCCTAACGCTGGAGCTACTGATAAACGACCGTTTGCTGTAAACAAACACTCGCTGCATTTCAGAATAACTCTGGTGTGTGTATACGCAAAAAATATACACACACTGTGTAAATAAGAAACCTGTTTTTATCAAGAAATTGTTGCTGTGTTTAATCGATCTGTCAAACTAAGGTTTGAATTGAGATGGGTTTCCATTCGTACTATTTCGTACTAAAAAAGGAGTAGAATTAGTAAGGAAATTGAGTTTTTTTTATAGAAGGTTCAATTGGTTGCCTTGGTGTTTAAACCTATTGTTTTGTTATGTTTTATTGAAATTTATCTTTTAACCTAAGAGTGTAGGGTGAAAAATGGTAAATCTGACAGGTACACAACTTTTGGTGTTGCAATTTTGTTCTACAAAAATGTTTGATCGAATTTAAAAAGCTCTCCTTCGGGCATCCAACTGCGGAATTGCTGGTGGTTAAATGTCTTTGAATGGTTCTTTTTAACATTTGCAACTTTGAAATAAATAATTCTTAATTCAAAATGTAGTTTTTGCCTTGTTTAGATGCTGTTTTTTCACTCACTGTTTTGACAGTTCTTTTAATTAAAGAATTAAATGAGGTTTTGATAGATCGTGATTAGGAGCAGTTCACAAAATAAAACATTTTTGGTTGGATAAAAATATCGAGACCAAAGCGAACTAGCGATATTTTGAAAACCTAAATTCGGCCTGATAACTCTGCGGCTACACGAAAATAATCATGAAGGCATACATATACTACCTGTCAAAAACAACCCGGTAACGAAATAACAATTGAAGCTTTTTGGCTTTCGATTTTGAAATATTAGATTGCGAACCTAAAAAGTTTGAGTTTCATTTTGCCTGATGAAAAGTCCATGTCCCAAAGAAAGGGACAGACATATTGTGTTATTTGCAATTGAAAACAGAAACTACTTTTTCTTTGTAATTAAAGATTGATGTCAAAATGATTGACCGTGAAATAATTTACGGTGTAATTTATAATTTGGTTTTTTCTTTGAACTTTATCCAGAGTTGACTCAGGTTTTTCTTGACAACCCTATGAGTAAAAAAACCTGGGTTTTCCAGTCCTCAAAAAACGCTTAGCCACAAAATCACCGGACATCCCTGTCATTTGAATAAAAAAATATGCCATTTGACAGCCCTCAAATAACCTTAGCAAAAACCTAGGCCGGGTTGAGGGAAAACCTAGATTAATCCTAGCGCTCAAAAAGCACTCAGTTTGACATTCGAGCGTCTTTGGGTTTCTCAAAAAACGCTTTTTGGAGACCCCAAGGCGACCATAGGGATTCAATGAACAAACCTATTATATGCTGCCAATACATAAAGTCACTCGACTGAAAGACTAAAGCTTTGAAAAAACCAGCGCGGCCAGCGATTGCGGTCGTCCGATCATTGTCAAAATGAAACGTATGTTACCTCATGCAGTAACTATACAATGAACCCGCCCACGAGTTTGGTTTTGTTTCGAAATATGAATACTTCCAATTTTTCATTCAACAGAAATAGTCTGCCTCTAAAGCTGAAAAAAGACTTATTTAAAACAAACGTCAAAACCGAATAGATGGTGTCCGAATTCATCCTGGACATGTGAATTATTTATAGTTGAAGAAGATGTATGATATTACTAGATATTCACTATAACTTCTAAAGCAACTATTCGTCAGCTGTACGAAAAACCAACAAACTGTACCTACTCAATACTAGTTAGTACTTTACACAAGAGTTACTCATAGCAAGAAACACTTGTTTACTCCGTAGTACTTTTCCACACATAGTCCCATCACTAACGAGGAATCACTAGCATAAACGAAATAAGCCAACCAATTCAGCTTTTCATAGCTCAAATCCAGTTGATCAGTTCGAGAGCTATGAATCTGGTATCTGGTTGCAGTTTCCAATTCTACGTTTGAATTCACAAAAGAATTCTTTCTCTCTTACGTCTCGAAAAATTTATAGAAAACAAAAAAAAAAATTAAACTCGCATAGTAAAAATAAAAGGTACACGTCTAATTGAAGTGAATTAAAAAAAATAAAATTATTTGTGTTCTCAGCTTAGAAATACCAAAGTGTACGATCATATCGTAATCGTGTTAAAATGTATGTATTACAATAAGACAAAAAAATCTCTGCGGTCCCTGCCTGCAGTAAGTGATTCGTGTATACGTATGTTAATAGGTTTTTCGTATATATGTAAAACATAGGCAATAGGCCTCTATATATGTACTCTCACGTATAACTTTCATATTTGCTTGAAAAAAAAAAACAAAATATATCAGCGCGTAAAACAAAAATCATATTTTAGTTTTTACTTTTACTCCAATAATCCCCAGTGATCTTTTTTGGGCACAATGGTTGTCATTTTTATGTTCAATTTTTGTATTGTCGTCGTTGTGAATTTTATAGCTAGTCAAAGAATGTTGTTGTAGTTGTTTGTAGCAAGACTTTATTTTTGAATCAAAATTCAAGTACAATAAATTTGTGATTTCTTTGAATTACGTTTAAAGTGTCATTAAGTCGTCCGTCTAATAGGTCGTCCAACCACCATAACCACTGTCAGTAGTTGGGCTGGCAGGTTACTGGCTAGCTAGCCCAGCACCAACATCAACAAAAAAAAAAACTGCCGTTGATCTAAATTCAGAGCTAAGTACGATCATATACACGTACTCATTGTGTGCAATAATATACAACGTAAGTGGTTAATAAGGAAGTGAAGAAACATAGTAGCTAGTTGATCATACGTCTCGGTTTTTTCTTTTATTTTCTTTGGTTTGTGTCTATCCGTCAAGTCGTGGTGATCCGTCGCGATCGTCTTTCACTTGATTGCACTCAGTGCGATCACCACTTGACGTTTCAAAAACATCCATCAAAATTTTTTAGTAGAACTAATTTTTGAAATATTTTGACGTTTATGACCTACTTTTGGGTTTTCCATTCTTGATTCGCCTACTTTGGCTTTGCGTTGAAATTATTTTAAAACGTGAAAGACGCTAGAAAGGTATTACCTGTTACACCGCACCGCACCAACGAGATCATCAAAATCCACCTGGCGCGTTGCGGCTTGAAGATCTTACCATTTTTTTGTGTTGAAGGTTTGTTGTGTGTTTTTTTTTATTTTTACCAGTTTTTAGAAGCAGCTGCTGTTAGCTGGTTTGAAAGAGAACACAATAACTGCGCTATTGCTGCTTCTAATACATCCATCTATCGTATTAGTTATCGCGCAATGTTTGCATAATAAATTAGCAAAACCGCTCGGATGGTTTGCTATTTTTCGTTATTGTTGCTTTTTTGTTATTAGTAGAATTGTTTATACATGTATACGTAAAAAGGAGTGACGAGTGAGTAGTAGGTAGTGCTTTGTGTTGTTTTGAGCTCGTTTACGTGCTTTCTGTTTGATTCTCAATTCTCATGTGAATTCTTGGTTCTTAATTAAGCATTTTTAATGATTGTGCATAATTATTTCATTCTTTTTGATTTTGTTTGATGCATTTTTGATTTATCTCGATATGCATTGAGAATAATCTTCGTTTGAGTAAATTGATACTTATTTGCATAAAAAAATATTCAACACAATAGAGATGATGATGTTCTTTTAGCATTGAACCGGTTTCGTGATGGTGATTGATCGTGTTTATTGAAGGTATGTCGATTTAATTGTTAGCCAAACTCTATTTTCGTGTCTTTTGTTGTTCCGGTAGTTTTCAGGTGGGGAAAACCACGAATTTATGTAAGACAACCACAAGACCCAACTAAGCGAGGATATAGATGTGTAGATGTGTACCTACTACCTACCTATGTCGTATGTACCGGCTTTGAGGTAGGGTAACCTTTTCCGCAAAGTCGAAGGAAATGGGGACATCGAGAAAACTGGGATTGGTTTAGATTTATTTAGAAGATAGAGGATCTCTACCAATCTCTGAAAGGTGAACAAAAAACCTTTCTATTTTTTTTAATTGTGTGTTAGCCTTCATGATCTAGACAATTTTACTATTAAAAATACTTTTTGGGTAACAAATTAATATTTTTTTCTAATGGTCTGTATAATGTTTGATAACCTCAATTTTTTTGCAAGCGAATTTCACTTGCCTTCTTGCTTTGTTAGATTTTGAATCTAGCATTCTTTAAAGAGTCGCATTAATTTGTAAAAGACGACTCTATGTGAGATCCAACGAGGCTGTGTGAATAAAATAAAAACAGATCCCACGCATTGTGAATTGGTAATGCAACTTAAAAAATGTTCTTTGTATAGAGTGCGTGAAGCGCAGTATGAACTAGAAAACGTTTAGATTCTATTGTTAGGTGTAAGAGTTAAAAAATCAACTTAAATCTGTAAAATAAAATGTTGAAATCAATGACTTCGAATAAAAAAGCTTAAGAGAAAATGAATCTTCCTACCTAAAAGATATTTAAAGTGATTTGCCGATCAATTCTGAACTTTAACTAATTTTAAAAAAATTTTATTTTTTACATAAACTTTTTTTAAAGTTGCACTTTAAATTTAATTGCCACAGCTACAAGGCTCTTTTATATGAAACAATATTATTGAAATCAATTGAGTTTTAAAATATTGTTTGGAAACGATCGCCAAAATTCCGTCGTCAGATAAGCTGCTCACATGAAAATATTGATGCGAATGTGAATTGTAAATTTTATTGAGATTTTACTCAATATCTAAAATTTTGAAAACATAATAAGTTGTCAATCAGGCAGACGGCAAAAAGCCATGCTTTAAAGATATTTATTGTATAATGGATAATGTAAATATTATTTATGGAAATAAAAATCTAATCTAATCTAATCTAATCTAATCTAAAATTTTGAATTCAATAAACGTATTACTGGGCAATATTGTTGCAGATGCATCACAAAGTAGAACCAGAGCCACAGAGTACAGCCAGAGAATAAACTGCGGTAAGGGAGTGACCTTTTTGCTAAAAGCTTAATTGGAACACCTTCGCCGGCATTTTTTTTTTTTTTTTTTTTCAGTTTGTTTGAAATTAATTTAAAGCTGAGGTTTTTTCGATAATTTTGGGGTTTCACATTAGAGAATATTGAAAGTTTATATACCTTCACTGAAAACTACACTTAAGAAAAGTTGAAATAATGAAAGTCATTTGTAACCGGATGCAGCCATTATTTTAAATAAAACGCCATCTTTGATATAATTCATACATGCATACAACGGGTGGCGCAACATAGAGGTGATCTCCGGGGCCTAGCGCATTTCTCACAACCATGCCTTGTAAGGGAACGGAGGGGACCTTCAATTTTCTGCCGGTTCCGAACGGCTAGTCGAGAAAGCTATTTAACGGCAAGGAATTTACTAGCGGAGGACTTGTCAATTCACGGCGCAAGGCGATGACCGTGGAAAAACATTTTTTGGTTTCTGTTCGGTTTCGAACCACGAACTTCCCGTACAACAAGCATATGTGCATGCTTACCATTACGCCACGGGCACCACTTTGACTTCACCTCATAAAAAAATTAACGGTGTTTCAGGTATTAGGAGTACGAGATAGTTCTCTATGTTATATATTTAAGCTGGTGGATTTGTGGAACTGAGAAAGTGTTTTCGGGCAAATATGTAAGGGATGGCAGTTGAAGAGCCATTTCAAAAAATAAAATCATCACAAACTTCGTGCGAGTAAAGCGACTATTATTTTTCTCTGTTACTGCAATTTGTAGGTATTCGGCGGCCGCGTTGTGGTCGGTTCGTTAAACAATTATATGTAATAAATAATATAGATTTTTCGTTATACAAACTTTTAATAAATTCAAGAATTCTGAGATTAGAATCTTAGCAACCCCATTTCTCTTTGCAATCTGTCGCTAAAACCTCATGGAAATGAAAAAATATACAAAAAAAAAGTACCTAAACTTTCATAAATTACCTCCACTTAAAGTTAAAAAAATAAAGCTTGTATGTGATAAAAGTAGTTTTTAAGTTTATTGAATTTAATATATATGTACATGTACATAGGTATATACAGCCGTATTTATAATCGCATTTTAAACTCCGCGAAACTTTAAAACACGCTTATTAGTTGATTAAAACAAAAATCGTATTTATAATCATTTTTCGTCAGTGAATAAGGGCTGATTAGCTTAAACGCAGAAATGCGTGTTTTAAGCGTGTTTTAGCGCATAAATGTCATTTGATTTTGAGTATTGAGTTATCATTCAGTGGTTTATTTACAAAATTGAGAATTAAAAAAAAAAAAAATGGAAATGTACGCAAATTACATTAATTCATACATAATTCAAGTCATGAAATGTCTGCTTTTCGTTCCTGGAAGCAAGGCAGGACAGAATAGCAAAACTAGCTATTGCAAATACACCATACATTCTTTATCTGAGCAATCCCAGTTTACAGTCCGGGTCCGTTTTCTTTTGAGTTGTTTCATTTTTCCAAGCTATATTTGTAGTTTTGCACAATCAGACCCAACGAAAAATATGTATATACAAAAACGAATTCCTATTGTCAGTTTCAACCATTGAGAAACCGAAATTAGAGAGTTTCTTTATGATTTTGACATAAGGGATGAATAACTATAATGGGTGATGAAAAGGATTATAAATAAGGATTTTTTATTCACTGATTAAAGTCTTAATAAGTTCTTATTCACTTCATAACTAATATGCGTTTTAAGCGTGTTTTAGCGAAATCTAATAAATACGGCTGATAATGTCTGATAACTGAAATATATGCCTTCCATTGATATTAGTGTTTCATCTTAGCTTTATTGTTTAAGTGCACAACTTTTCATTTGGTTCGAAAAAAATGTTGGAAACTCTTATTTAGAAATAAGAATATGGCCATGGATTAGTGTTCTTACAAACTCGAAACTAGAATTCCACATAAACTGGCGCAGTTCGCAGTACCAGCACTCTTGGTTAAACCCTCTAAAAGTTGCTTTTTTTCGGCAAACATTTACATAAATAGAACTAAAAAAAATCGTAATTTAAAAATAAAAACTGGTTACAAAAGAACCTTCACATAACATGAATTGTTTTCTAATGAATCAAATAGGTGCGGGTGCTTAATTTAAAATTTTTAACTTAAAGCTGCAGTCTGTATCATACCTGCATACAAACAGACAAACGTATAATGACTGACAAACTACATGTCTTAATCGGTTTGTTGATTGATTCTGAGAACTTTGTTTTATATCAGCACGTGAAGTTTATCGTCACTTTATAGCCATTTTCAACACCCAGCTGAAATAACTACTCGTTCGACAGATAATTATACATTTTTTAGTTTTTATTTCATTTGGTATTGATACTGATATAGGTACTGAAAATATTCAAATTCCTTAACCTCTTGGAAGCTCTTTGTTTCTTTTGAATAGAGCCGATAAACAAAATTATTGCAAGCTACTGATGCTGATGACGTATAATTTAGTTGCATACGGTATCTGCTCAAAAGGGGTTATCGCTAGTGTGCACATTTTTTTTTTGTATTAAAACCTTGACAAATTTAAATGGAGACTGGACTTTTGTCAACCCTGTGTTTCAATAAATTAAAAAAAAAGTCTTATCTTTACAAATGTCGTTGCAGTCTTCTTGTAACGAGGCTGGTATACTTAATGAGCGATAATGAGAATATATTTTCGAACGAAAAATATTTCAAAATGATTTTCGTTGTGCCAGAAAAGACTAGCTGTAATCGGTATTGCAAATTTTAGCAGATATTTGAGTAACTGAGCTCAAGCGCCATTTTAGTACTTTCTTTGTACACTTTGTTGGTGTTTAGACTTTTGCAGTCGTATTTATAATCCCATTCCAAAGTATGTCTAACTTTGGACAGCTCTTAGAACAGTGTCCAAGTCCAAATCGTATTTATAAACACTTTCATCGCTTTCTAAAGAATGTCTAACTTTAGACACCGAAATTGGTTGTCTAAACTGTGGCTAAAGTGACATCCAATACAACAAAAAACAATTTTGTTGAACATGTTATAGAACATTGTTGAGAGTGTTAAAATCGAAACAATTAAATAGTATGAGGTGCAAAAATACTAATTTCATCAATTTCATTTATAAATTGCACAAATTTCATAATTTTATGAGACTTGAAAAAGCTGTAACACAATGTCAAATCAGCTGTTTTTTTTGGTCTAGTTCAAGTCCTACGCCACACTGTTTCAGAGTCTTATAGTTGTTGTACTCATATATCAAAACACAAACAATGGTTATGCACGGATACATCATGAACGCCACCATTTAGTTTTTCGTCCAAAGTTGACAGTTTGAGGGGTTATTAAGACAACTGTTGGAATGTGTTTATAAATACGAAATTGGCTAAGGCTTGTCCAACTCTTTAGACACCGTCCAGCTGGACAGTTGTCTAAGGGTGTTCTAAGCAAATTTTATAAATACGACTGTTGATGTCTTGTTATTGTAATGCGTCATCGCCAAAATAAATTACGCGGTTCAACTGGTCTGGTGTATGTTTGTTCGCACAGAATTTCAACTTGTTTGAATTCAAATTTGTTGGTTCACAGAACTCATTAGGGGACTTATGTTTCACCCGCTGATTTGCTTAGTTTTTTTTTTTTTTTCAATAAAAGAAAACAATTGTGTACACCAATCTCGCTCTTGAACTGGTTAGCGGAAATACTGGATTTTTTTTTAGAATTTAAAGATTGATTGTTTTTTGCAAGATAGGGTGGTTCTCACTGTACAACTTTTCAGACAGACTAGGTTTGTTCGTTGAAGCCCTGGGGTTGCCCTATGGTCGCCACAAAGCGTTTTTTGAGAAACCTAAATTCGCCATGAATGTCAAATTGAGTGTTTTTTGAGCCATAGGTTTGCCATAGGTTTTCCCCAAACTTGCACTAGCTTTTTGCTGTGGCGATTTGAGGGCTGTCAAATGGCATGTATTTTTTTTTAATGACAGGGATGTGTGGTGATTTGTGGTTTAGCGTTTTTTGAGGACTGGAAAACCCAGGTTTTTTTGACAACTCATAGGGTTGTCAAGGAAACCTGGGTCAGCCCTGGGGAAAGTTCAACGAACAGACCTAGACTTATGTACGACCAATGTTTCTGTGAACCACCATATTGTCATATGCATCAATGTCAGAAAAGGAGTGGAAATATGAACGAATATATCGAAATGTTTTGTTTATTTTGTACCCAGAATAAATCTGGGGCCTAATTACCGCACACGTGATCGAGGAATACTTGACTGAATTATGCTATTTTGGCATTACTTCTCGCCTTATCGCGCACTTTGACATTCTTTCATCAGTATTTGAACGAATTGAAGTCGGTAAATGAACAGCAGACTGACATTCTGTAATACAGAGGGAATTTGAAAGCAAAATAGTACTCACTCACTCTATCACTGGATGAGGTAATTCGACCCTATTTTAGAAAGATCTCAGTGGTCTGTTCTTTTATTCTTGGATGTAACATCGGGTAACATTATGTTGTTTCGTAACTTTTTCCAACTCATCTCTGGGACTTGAGTTTCGATGTTGATCTGTCAAACCCCTCTAGAATTGTTGTTGCTCAGATTTGTTTTGGTTTTTTTTTTCATTAATCTTTCAAAATTCTGTAAGCGGTTATTGATTTTCAATCTTGTTCATTTCAGATTTCTTTTTTCTTCATCAAAAACGAGTTTCTTTTAGCTGGTTTTATATTTTAAGAAATACTTTATTCTTATTTTTGACAGGCCAACAAAGTGTAACATCGAGTCGTTCCTAAATGCAACATGATTTTGTAACAAAGTCAAACATACACAACAACAACGATGATTCTGACACTACGACATCGCGTAACATCGAAGCCATTTAGGAACGCACCACAGGGTTCGCCCTGAACTAAGAAAAAAAAGTTCAGTCTTGTCAAAAACACGTTTTGTGATGAACTCAGAGCTGAACTTACGACCTTATGTCTGAGAAGTGAAAGAAAACAAACTAGCTTAAATGTCAATTGGCATCAGACGATCTCTTTGAGTAACAGCTGATCTCAATGCCATATCTCTTCCAACATGCAGAATTCAATGGTTGCGTTCGGATTTTTACCTAAGACGAACTAGATTCCTTTCGTGACATTTGTTGTTAGTGTAATCCCATGTTAAAAAGCAGCTGACTGCAAAACATCTTTTGAGGGGAAAGCGATCCAAAGGTACCTTAAAAATCATGGTATAGCAAGCTACCCAATTTGAAATTTGAGAACAGCTGACTTGGATTCATTTTTGTTTTGCTTTCTGTCATAGTGCTTTGTTGCAAAATTGTTTTTTGTAAACATAAAATTTAAAATATGGTGCTCCTAATTAATCTAAACGGCATTGTTTACGAAGTAAACGATTGTGAAGAAGTTTGCAATCGAATAATAAGTGGTTCGTGTTGTTTGCAATTTTTAAAACATATTTGGTTTGGTTTGTTTTCACTTCGATTTATCAGCTGTTTCTGATTTGACAGATACCTAATCTTAGTCGTTCGAAAACTTACCCGGATACAAAGGTATCCTAGTTATGCTACCCATTTTTTCTCGAACGCACCCAATGATTAATAATAATAATTTAATTCTGAGGAGTAAAAGGAAACAAACTAGCTTAAACGTCCATTGATATCAGAAGATCTCTTCGAGTAACTGCTGACTGATATCAATGATTGAGACTCAATCCAATATTTCTTTCAACACACAGAACTAAATGAAATCTTCAAATGTTGTACTCCTTTATCTCGTATACAAATTTATAGGTTTAACTCCGAAATGGCGGTTATTCTGCTACTAATTAGCTTGAAATATTCTTTCCATCGCATCGATCGATCGCGTTCAACCTTGAAGTGCTAATCATTTCCAATCACCCGCATTAGAAATAAATACTTAAAAATAATCTCTACAAAGAAATAATTACACCTGTGCAGTGAAGTTAGCAGGTATATTAATAATAAATGGAATCATCGCATCAATCAAAGCTGTACCTATTCTATAATCTAGTGATCACCTCATGTGTGTTTTCGAAGGTCTGCATATACATATACTTGATTATAGCTGAGCTTACTTCTATTGTAAGATACATGACATCTTCCTACTTAATAAGCATTAACTAATTTATTCAAATTTAGAGCGACGACAACATTTTTGTTTGTTTGTTTGTTTCCTTTCTATATCATCGCATACATGACGAGTTACTTTTTGATATTAAGACGCAGCGTTCTTTATCAGCTTTGTTTATTTAAAACGCGAGATAATACCTCATCATTGTTCTAGGAGTTGTTTTCGACGCATCTGTATCTTTTTTTTTTTTTAATATTATTATTGGGAGCGGGAATTTTTCCGGAACCTTGTTTTTATTATTGTTTAATGGCTTTCCAAGAAATACCAGAGTGTTATCACGTTTTTGACCACACTTATTTAAGGAAAAAACAGTCGTTCATTGACCACATAAATCACAAAGTCAAAATTCAATTATTTTATCAGTGAGAGTATAAACCAGCCCAGGCGAGACACAATCGCATTTTCAATTAGTCATTTCTAATAAAATTTAAATAAAAAAGGTTGAGAACACAAAACACATTTACCAGCATTTATAAATAAACATAACGATGATGATTTGATCACAAAACTATACTTTGCAGACTCACAGACTGTTTCGAAAAGAGGATATCCACCAGCACCAATAGAATACTCCTTTAACAAACAAACAAAAAAGTATTAAGTAGTGCAAATAGTCCACCCAAAAGCCCATCCAACATGTCGACTTTGATGTTTTGGAACAAACAAAATAACAACAGCAACAGCAATGGCAACAATGCCCAAAATGGTGAGGGCAAGAATGGCAAGCGAACGTGGCTACATGGACCAGATGCTCTAATGAACGGTCATGTAGTATATCTAGTCAAGGTAAGTCAAGATTTCTGTGAGAAACAAAATCGTCTATTTTTAACTATCTTTTTCCCATAGTTTTTTGGAAACACCCCCGTCGATCAGCCAAAAGGTATTGAAGTTGTCAAAGATGCCATCAGGAAGTTACAATTCGCCCACGAAATGAAAAAAGCAGAAAACGGAAGTCAAGAGAAATTTAAGAAAGTAGAGATCACGATCAGTGTTGATGGTGTGGCTATTCAGGAGCCAAGAACGCAAAAAATTCTACATCAATTTCCGTTGTACAATATCTCATATTGTGCGGACGAAAAGGGCGTGAAAAAGTTCTTCAGCTTTATCGCGAAAAACGCCTCCAATTCAACGCAACCAAAAACGCCTTCGGCAAATGGATATCATAAGGGGGAGGAGAGCACAGAAGACAAACATGAATGTTTTGTGTTTATTTCTAGTAAGCTGGCTTCCGATATAACACTAACTATTGGACAGGCATTTGATTTGGCTTACAAGTAAGTCATTTATTATATTCGGTTGTATTTTCCCCCCATTTTAATATTTGTTATTGGAAATTAGGTGTAAAATGCCATAAAAATGTGTTTGCTTGACAGAAATGTTTTCGATGTTTAAACATAACTTTAGACTTGAAGGAGCGTTTAGGCCTTCTGAAACCGTTACATTAGTGCAAAAAATAAATCCAGGAAACTATTCTGAGAAGAGAGTTTCCAGTAGTTCTCTTTTCGATTAGAAATTAGAATTCCCTCAAGAAGCACTATAATAACCCTAACTGAAGCTTCAAAAGGAGTATAGGCTCGTAGTTCGAATCCCAACAAAGCCTTTTTCCACGGGTATCACCTTGAGCGATGATGTAAATTCATTGCCATGAAAAACGCTTTCTCGATTAGCTGTTCAGAACCGGCAGAAAATTATAGATCCCCTCCATTCCCTCACAAGGCATTGTGAGAAATGCGCTAGGCTTTGGGGCTCCTCGCTCTGTTTCGCCACCCTTTTTATTTTGTTTTATTTTATTTATAATATTTATTAACAGCCACAAAACATTTTGTTTTTCCTTCCCACATTTGGTGATATAAAATATTCTGGGCAAGAACATCTATTAGATAGCTACACCCTTCTGTTGAAATTAGGTGACACTGGGTGTCTTTAGTTTCGGTTTGAAAATACAACGACATTTGACATAAGTCAACGACAGATTCTTCCAGCATCTATTGAATACTTCAATGAAAATTGTTTCAATCATCAACTCTAGATAAAAAACATATTAAGTTTGATCGTTGACCTGGGGTCACCACAAAGCGTTTTTTGAGAAACTTGAAGTTACTCTGAATGTCAAACTGAAGGGTTTTTTGAGCCTGGGTTTGCCCTCAACTCACCATAGGTTACTGCTGAAGCAAGTTGAGGGCTGTCAAATGGCATGTATTTTTATTGAAATGACTGGGATGTTTGGTGATTTTGTGGTTTAGCGTTTTTTGAGGACTGGTAAGCTCAGGCTTTTTTTGACAGAAAAAATGGGTCAACCCAGGGTTAAGTTCAACAAACAAAAGTAGTATTACAAGGTCCCACCTAAAGTGCAAGTTTCGCAATAAAATTAATACCTACTACAGCTTTTTTCAAGCCTGTAGATAGTAACGTAAAAATTCCCTTGTTGAACATGAATAAATTTTTTTGATGTCGAAAGATATCATAGTAAAAACCAGGGATGTTAAGTAGTTCCAGCCTTTTTTTTAAACTCAACTTTCAATCGAATTCTACTCTGGCTAATTGCTAATTTATACAAATCAGGTTTCTACTCTCTTAATTTTTATTTGTTACTCTCATTGGCTCGGCTTTGCTCCGATCGTAGCAGGAAGTTCCTTTAGTTTAATTTTTTAGCCACTGACCATCATTAAAACTCTCCTTTCTTTTTCGTTTTCAAAGGAAATATGTTAATAGCACGGGAAATGTAGTTCCCAAGGATCAGCCTCAGATGCGAGAATTAGAAAAAACAATAAGTATTTACAAGCAACGCCTAACCGAACTGTCCAATATTGTTTCGAAGGCCGAACTCGAACGAATGATGGTAAGGTTAGGAATTAAGGATATTCTTGAAGTTCCAAGCGAATGCAGCAATCCAGTAACTAATGCTAACAATATCAACGAGAAAGGTATTTCATAAATATGGCATTACTTTTCCTTCACAATTCCTAATTTGTTATATTTTTTTTTTTTTCTTTCAGAAAACGTTAACCTCATTGAGACCTCGAATAAACCGTCATTACCAGTGGTGCCTCCACGTAATCTGCATAACCAAATTACCGATGTCTTCAAATCAGACAACAAAATGGGAGAGTTACTGCTTAACTCCGATTCGGATAGTGATTTCGATCCACGTGCTGAGGAACATGACAGTAGCAGTGGCAGTGGAAGTAAGATAAACAACGACTTATTTGGCTTTGAGCCGCCAAAGAGCTACGGCCAACAATTGTTCACCAATAACAACGATAAACTTAACAATAACAATTTCTTGGGAACAGAGTTCAATGGAAGTATTCTGAACACAAGCCCACCTCCATTATGTAAGTTTTATTTTTCAAAATTTTTAAATTTTTGTTTCGTTTTAATGAAAATTGAATTTATTTAGTGGCTCCACCACCAAAAGCTGGTCCTAGAAGGATCCCTGTTACTCCTAATGGTCATCAAGACTTGTTTGGATCAACGCCATTTAGTGTTAATGCACCCGACGTATTTGATGTAAGTTAAATTTTCTATCACTCCTCACTGTTTTAAAAATTTTTTTATTCCATATGTCCTTTATGTTTGCAGAGCTCCTTTAAGTCGAAAACTGTTGATGACTTCTCTCTGGAAAGTTTGGATCCATTAAGAAATTGAACTTATAAAGAAGGCTTGAAAGTTTTGAAGAAGAATATTTGCTAAATGATATTTGTAATGTTATTATTATTTTGTTGAAATTGATGTAAGTAAAGTGATAAAGCTATAAATTATACACATATATTAGTAATTATATTTCTTAATGAAGTAATTAATATAAAAAAGTATACATAAACATATTTTAGAATTACATATATTATATCGAAATAGATAAATGAATTTACGTGTAAAATATAAAAGAGCTCTTTTCTTAACTTTTATTGTTTCCAAAAGAATTTCAAAACCACAGGCTGTCCTGAGATTACTGAGAAAGAAGTTTTATGGATTTATTCCTCAATTTTCTAGCTCTTTTGCATATAGACTAGGAGTCTCTGAGGCGGGAGTCTTATTTTAACAGAACTCCATACATCAAGAGCTGGACTTGCACTGAACTGACAACTGTTGATTTAATTAGCATTTCACACCAAGCCGGTGTTACTATAAAACTCGTCACTGGAACCTTCAGCCGAAATAGTCAGCTTCGTTCATTGAGCCCTAAGTTATGCTCTGTTACCGCCCTAGGTTCACACAAAAACAAAAAAGCCTCAACCTACCCTCAGGTGACAAATAAAACTGAAAGGAAATGAGAAGGAAATAATTATTGAGATTTCTGTGCTCAGCGCTTATTGAGAACAAACTATAGGAGAGACTGTCTTATATTTTTTGGCTACACCTTTTTCTAGGCTCAACAAACAGGGAATGGGGTATGGGACAAGGGACGGGGCCAAGTACACATTTCAATCAATTCTTGAGAATAAATAAACAAAAATAAATAGGGTGGCGCAACAGAGCTAGGAGTCTCAGGGCCTAGCACTTTTCTCACAACCATGCCTTTTGAGGGAATGGAGGGGACCTACAATTTTGTGCCGATTCTGAACGGCTAGTCTAGAAAGCGCTTTTCATGGCAATGAATTTACTAACGGAGAACCTGTCAATTCCTCGTGAAAGGCGATACCCGTGGAAACCACGAACCTCTGTTTTAACAGGCAGATGCGCTAACAATCAAGCCTTGGTACCAGAGAGAGAAAGTGAGGAATAAAAGGAAGTCTAAACGAAGCAAAAACGCCAGCATTTTTATACTTTGTTCGTTGAATAGTAATTTGACACACACTTTTGTCTCTCTGTTCCTGTCATATGTACATATGGCACTTGAAAGCCAGTTTTCCAAAGTCTAAAGATTAGAAAAACGTGTTTAAGCCTGGAAAGCTTATCAAAAACTACAAGATGATAAAAAAAGCTATCCTTTAATCGCTAATAGCGAAATTATACGAAACAATTGCATTAAAAAACAAACAACAAAACTTATTCAAAAAACTCAAAACTCAATAACAATTGCGTTTTGTTTCAAAATACAAACACTTTTTTAGTTTATCTGTGGGATTTACAAAAGCCTTTTTAAAAGGTGCTATTTATTTGGCAAATTGGTGTACGTTGAAAGTTTTCTTTTGTTGTACGTGAAAGTGATTGTAAATATTGAATCTGAGATTCAAAAAGTACTATTTCAGAGCAAAAAAAAAGTGATGATGTGGCTCAATGGATCAACTTTCGTTTAAAAAAAAACCATAAAAAGGTACTTTTGTGTACTTATTAAAATCGACACTAAATTATAAAAAAACTTTTTACCTACTGCTTCGACTCTCTGAACACACCCTGAGAAAATTTATTCCATTTGATTCATCGCTGTTCATTTCACACTGACATTTTGCAAACGTGTCAAGTCATCTGTCAAACCACGCTCAGTCGTCTTGTTGGTGTTTTCACTTTTCATAACAAATCGTTTTACAATTTTCATTTTATCAAATTGACGAAAATATTTTAAAATATGGTCGATGCAAATACCAAAAAAACCTTAAGCAGCATTCCTCTTCTGACAGTGAGAGCAGGGCCAAGAGACAAAGATTTATGGGTGCAAAGACTTAAAGAGGAGTACCAGGCTTTGATCAAGGTAATCAACTTTTTATGAATGAGAAGGATGTTTCATCGTACTATATGGCATTTTTCGATAGTATGTTCAAAATAATAAAGACTCAGGAACTGACTGGTTTCGGCTGGAGTCCAACAAAGAAGGCACTAAATGGTTTGGCAAATGTTGGTACATGCACAACTTGTTGAAATATGAATTCGACATTGAATTCGATGTAAGAAATAAAATATCATTTTGAGTCACTTGTGTTAAACTACCTTTTTTTTGTACTCAAGGTACCAGTAACGTATCCTGCCACATCGCCTGAAATAGCTCTTCCTGAATTAGATGGAAAAACAGCGAAAATGTATCGCGGGGGAAAAATTTGTTTGACGGATCATTTTAAGCCCTTGTGGGCTAGAAACGTACCTAAATTTGGTATAGCTCATGCAATGGCATTGGGGGTAAAAATTAATATTTCACAAATGGAAAACAATTTTTAAAATTCATATTTCTTTCAGTTGGCGCCGTGGTTAGCTGTGGAAGTTCCAGATCTTATAGAAAAAGGGATTATAGAATATAAAGAAAAACCAAAAGCTTAAATGATTTCTTAATGGTTGTCTTTTTATGCTCTTCTGTAATTGTTAAAATAATAAATAGTTAAATGCTTTTATATACCAAGTTTAGAAAAAACAATGGACGCTTGTACTTATTGTTAGTTGCAGGCCAATATGTAATTTTCAAAGGAGGAGATCCAGGAAGCCCCGTCAAAAAAACTATCATACAACGTTCAAACTCTGTCGAGAATGAAGAAAAAGGAAAAAGGGAGATCGTGGTGCAATATCTGCTTTTGCCTGGACTCAGGCACGGAATAAGCCAAAACCGGGAGTCTTGCCGACGCGTTCTGGAGCGGAATTGGCGGCGGTGGTGTAGTAATAGCTATGATCCCGTCGAAATAACAATATTTTTAACGACGGAAAAAAGTCATACAATAAAATTTTGGTAAAGTCTCAGCAAAAATTTCGAAGAAAACTAAAAAACAACAAAAACCTCTTGTCAACAGTGAGTAAGCATTTTTTAACTACGATATATTTACATAAGCAATCACTTACACGCGTCAGCCTTATAACTCAATATTTCCTTCATGAAACGACAAAGCTGTTAAGCTGCAGCATCCAAGATGTTTGAAGAAGACCTTAGAGAACGTAAACTACTAAAAACGCGTCTTATGGATTCAGAGATAGCGTCACAACAAGTAAGTTTGCTATTAATTTGGAAGCCCAAGTATTTTGCTTTTGAGACATATTCAACAACTTGCGAGTTTAATATAATTTTGGGAAAGTCTTCAAGATTAACTTCACTTCTCGAGCAAATCATACTTAGGGTTTTTGACGGGTTTAGCTGCAGTCTATTTGCAAGCACCCAGTCTTGAATATTTATAACATCTCCATTAATACGGACAATGGAATCATCCATTAACCCTAATTCTCTAAAAATATAAAGTAAAACATTATCTGCATAGATGTGGATGAAGCAATTATGTACAATATCTGGAAGATCATTGACAAAAAGTGAAAAAAGAAGTGGTCCTAGTACTGACCCCTGAGGCACCCCACAGTTAACAATAAATGAAGTAGAAATACCTTAGTTACTATTTGAACCCTATTGCAGAGATAATTACTCAAAAGTTTTAATGCAGTGTTTGAAAACTGAAACTTGGTGCCTAGTTTCGAAACCAGCATTTGATGGTCAACACAGTCAAAGGATTTTGAAAAATCTAGAAGAACCACTGGACCTTATCAAGAGCAACTCGAAAATCAGATGTTACCTTGAGAACAGCAGATTCACAGCTATGTTTGTTTCGGAATCCTGACTGCCATTTATATAACATATTGTTAATTTGGACAAAATTTAGAATTTGGTTAGACATCAATCGTTCAAGTACTTTACCAAAAAAATGTAACAAGTTTATTGGTGTATAGTCAGAAGGCTCTGAGGCATTAGCTTTTTTCGGTATGGGGACAATATTTCCACTTTTCCAGATTTCTGCGAACTCAGAACGGTAGATACATGCGTTTAGAATGTGCTTCAAAGGCCTGATAACTATTGGTAAAATCATACGTGTAAACTTTGGTGAAATATTATCTGTACCAGATGCATTTGACTTAATAGACTTTAAAGCAGCTACAACATCACTTTCGTTCACACAATTGAATGAAAATAGTTCATTATCGTTAACAGGAACAACTAATGTTGGATGAGAACTAAGCTGAGGCGGAGCAAAATATGATTTCATTTCTTGTGGACTCAATACACATTTCGAAATCGATTTAGATGAACATACACCAAATTCTTTCAAATTTATCCAAGTCTTTGAACTCAGCGAAATATGTTTTTTTACATGAACGTATTAGAGCAGTAACTTTATTTCTTGAGAAAATATATTGATTTCTGTTATAATCCGTAGGATTTCTTTTATATCTTTTGAAAAAGCGTTCTCTATCTTTAATTTCAATTTCAATATCTTGTCTGTACCATCGACATCCATTTCGATTTCTTACCCGTTTTGTGACTAAAGGAACGTAAGCATCAAATAATCTTTCCAATAGGTCGTTAAAAATTAAAACTTTACTGTTAACGTCAGTAGCACTTGTTTTCCATAGCTTTACTTTATTGTGGCCTACCTATTACTAGTACCAGAGGCCTGCTTGCCAAGTAAGGAAAAATTTATGTACTTTCAAAACCCTCATAATGCATACTTTTAGGAGAAAAAACAATTCGGAGTGGTTTGTTAAGATGACAGTTGAATTCATTGGTCTGGTAAAGCTAATTGAAAGAAGGTTTGTCCATTGACCATAGCAAACAATTACTGGAGCTGCAATTCAAGTACCATACGTGGCTATAGGAAATGCTAAAAACTGAGTATGAGCTTAGGAAAACAAACATAGTCAAGTTGATAACTTGCAGCTTCAAGAGAATATGTAGGTCGATTTCATTTCCATAACAACTAACGTAAGTAGCCGGTAATACATTACTTCAATAAGTGTTTGACTCAAAAGAGTAAAAAGCACACATTTGTTTTCTTTGCTCTCTTCGGCTCTCGCACAACCCGCCATTTTCTCTCAACTTCTGTCATACATTCAAACTTTGTAATTGCAAACTACAAACAATTCATGTGTGCAGAACTTACCTCTCATCCTTGATCATCAGCCAGCTTGATTGAATGTTGAATAAGCCTCCAAACCTCACTTTAACTTAGTTTCCACAATTACTACATTAAACCACTTGCTTATGTTCTTGAGATGGCATCACAAAAAAAAATATTTAATTCATTTTCTGTTATTTCATTTGTTTTAAATTTTTTTTTTTGTAATTTTTTGTTCATTTGCTTCCACTAATATGACACAATGATTAGATAACAAATTTATGGTAGTTAAATCTACGAATGATATTTTGAGCATCTAGACAATCCAATTCATCGTCTTTTCATATTCAGGGGATTGCGAGAGCGCAGTTTGGGGGGAGAAATAGTGTGTGTCTTTGTATGTTAGTTCAGGGCCAATTTGATTTGTGTGTTTTTTAATTTAATTGTTGTTGTTGTTCTTGTTTTTGTTCCAATTATCAGACCAAATATTACTCAATGAACTAAATATCGGATTGAATGGTGGATCCGATTCTGGTTGAGTCTGCTGCTGACCAAAAGCCGCAGTTGAAATCTGCTCTTGTAGACTAGTAATGGGACTGTCACGCTTGGGGAACTCTAGTCCGGGTGGTGGGCGAATGCCAGAAGCGCGCTGCCAAGATGAAGCAGAACTTGCTGCATGCTGATAGCCCATTGGATCCCAAGTTTGACCACCTGATACACCACCATTCCCGTTAGACCATGTTGTTGTTGGATTCTTGTGAGATTCAGTTAGATGTTGCTGCTGAGACGCAAAGTATTCACTGTTTGAGTTCCATTGGTGTTGCAAGTGTCCTGGTGAGAAGTCCTGGTCATAGTTGGCATGGTTCCTACCTAAAAATATAAGCAACGTCTGTAAATCAAGATCATAAACAATTTAAAATAAAAATCTACAAACCTAAGTACTGATTGGCATCCCTGTACATGTAAGACGGCATGACATTGGAAAAGAAACTCGAGTTGTTGCACACGGTCGGCTTTAAGACGTCCAAATTGGTAAATGGTTCCCAGCTGGGAGTTGAAGCTGGCGATCGCTTGGTTCCGATTGGTCCCAACTCATTTGAACCCATCTTGTGAATCCCATTTAAATTGCTATTTCCAGGAGAAGTTGGAACCATCATGCTATCGCCAAATGTTTCATCATTTTTAAGGTCGGCATCATTCCAATCACTGCCATTGTCCATTGGGAGATATTCGCTTAGAGGTTCCTCGTTTTCCAGGGGTGAAATATCATTCATGGGACTCTTTGCAGCAGCTACCACATCCGAGAAACTTGCCTGCTGATTCGGATCCCAAAGTGAAATTGGAACTACACCGCTGCTAGCCACAGGCGAGGAGAAGTGGAATGCGTTCGGCTTGAACTTAGACACCTTTCGATCGAATCTCTTTGATTGACTGCTGTTGGTTGCTTGTTCCTTCTTGCGTTCACGGCCTGGTGTTTTCCCGTATTTCTTTCCACCACTATGAGAGCTTGCGACAGGTGTCGAGCTACCGTTCAATGATCTACTATCAGAGTTCAGGATCTCAGGTGTAGTTTGGAGCTTCACAAATACCTCGACTTTCTTTTCAGCTGGTGTTTCAGTCTTGTTTGACGCTTTGGGACTCTTTGTTCGTCTTACTGGCGTTGGACGATCTTCTGGCAGCTTGATCTCATTCAATTCTTTTGCCGGCGATGCTTCCGTCGGAACAGCTGGTGTTTCCGATGCATTCTGGTTTTGGTTGAAGATTGCTTTAGTTTTCTTTGCGCTCTGTTTTGGTACTTTCTTGATGTCAGGCTGGGTAATTGGGATGCTACTATCGGTCTTCAAATTAACTTTGGGTGGAGAATGCTTTTCTTTTTCACTCGGGCTCTCTGAAACTGTCAAAGGTGGACTTTTCTCCATATCCTTGGGCGAGCCTTTGGACTTAAGTTTCTCAGTTGGTGAAATTCTAGCTGAAACCACTGCTTGTTTGACTGTTGGACTGCTAGAAATTGCTTCCTTGGCTCGGACACCGAGTTTTGCTAGTTCCTGGGCCCAAGAACGATCGGGTAAATTGTTATTCATGATAGAGAAACTCTTCTTATTCGTACGTTTTCTGCTGCTCAACACGTTGTTTATACCCTTTCCAATGGCCAGTCGACTGTTACGGGGTGTGTCTGATGATTCATCATAGGAACTCGCTTGCATTGCGATGCTTCGCAAATTCAGTGTTGGCTGCAAGGGGCCCTTATCCCGAGATATATTCTGGACATGATCAGTCAGTACTTTGTCCGAGTCTAGATGCCCTGCTACTAAAACAAACACAAAAGCCGTAGCCAGCATGAAAATGGCAATTTGTTTTATGCGCGATTCCCACGGTGGTCGTGGCAAGGTTTTAGAACAGTGTTCTAAAACCGACGGAGTCATCGACGCCATCAAAGTATAGTTTACCAAGTAGGACAAATTTGTTTTTATGACCAGGGGCCGCAGAACACGCGCCAGTGTAAAGTCTGGCGTGAATGCGATGTCAATCTTCTTAGAAGAATTTGACTTCAGCTCGAATCCTTGGCAGTCTATGACTTTGAATCCATAGCCCTCACAGTATTGATCATCTATCATAAAAGTCTCTACCATAATTGGCACCTCACCCGTATTTCTAGCGACAAACGAACGTCTTGCGCTTACAGTAGTTACAGGAGACTCCGGAGTATTTCCTTTGAGGCATGAACTCAGGTGCTTCTCCCCAACATCAAAGTTTAGTGTAGCCAAGGAGCCAGGCTTCTTGTTGCCAAACTTAAACTGTGATCTTACAGCCTTCGCGCTCACCCACACAGCTTCGTACAGCGTCATATTGTTCCTTATGTGCATTATTGTTGAAAACATTCCCGGTTCCTTTGCCATAAATTCAATAGTCGCTGAGTAACTGGACTTGGGTTGTATAATTCGTGGTTTGTGGACCCCGATCAGACTGAAAACATGTTTGTCTGTTAGGTAGCAATGCGGACAAATTTCTACCACCTCCAAAGGAAGCGAAAGTTTAGTGTTTTTCGAAACCGTTGGATTTGATATGAAAAAGTCAACAAGCAAAGGAGTATCGGATGGATTATTAAGGACTATTTGCGCTACATAGACTTGACCGATCTCCACAGTTGGCAGCGTTTGAACACCACTCACCAGCTTTGGCCAGATAATGTCCACTGTTAAGTTGAATTTGAACAAACGAACTTCACTTGTGTTCACTGTAAACGTAATTGTTTTCAAATAATATTTAAAATGCCGAAATATTTCAGTGCGTCTTCGAAGCTCAGTCTCGTCGAAATTAAGATGACTCTCGAGTGAAAACATTGGTGAAAGTGTCTGATTGAATGGGATGTAGCATCGTGTTTGACACAAGGATCTTGGATCAAAGAAAATTTTCCCCACGTTAGTGACTGCATTTGGCATTATCCATGTCCCGTCCTTCACGCTGTCTTCAAATTGAAGACCAGAGTCACTAAATATAATTGAATTAACTCTCATCGGTTTGATGAAAGTCGAATGAAAAGATATTTCTGCAGAACAGCGTTTTCCCTAAAAAAGAACAAGTAATAATGATAAGGACACAGATTAAATTGGTTGAAAACAAAAAACTCACCGGAAAGCAATCGCCAAAGTGTAATTTACTTTGGTCAATCTCAAGACGCCCCATGATTGTGTCAAATTTTACATCAACAACTATCTGCTCATGTTCAGTCCATATTTTTAAATTCCCCATCAGCGACTTAGCTTGATAGGACTGAATGCCGATCTCATAGACCGCCACATCATTCATACCCAACTTAAAGCACAACTCAAACTTGGACTCACTAAGCAGCTTGTTCTCCTCCTTCTTCGTCTTCAGACATCCAAGAAATGTTGAGTGAAAATACACACCCTCCGGACTGGAAAAATCCCACGAAGCCACCTCCAACGAGACAGGATTTGGATTTTCAATTATAATATAACCTGAATGAGACATCTCTCCAAAAGGAACCGTCCCCAAGTCTAGCACCGTTTTAGTTGACTTCATATTGATGTCATCAGAGTCAATTGTATAAAAATCAAGTAAACCGGTGCACACAACAACCGGTACTTGATAGGTCGTCACATTAGTTAAAATCTGTAGAAATGTTTGCACATTCGCAGTTTGATTTAGTAAAGTTATTTCAAAAATTGAATGATACTGTCCCGGCAGCAGAACTATTGGCGAAAAATTCGACAGCTTAAAGGCTGAAGAAACATTACTCTCAGTGGTTATATTTAGCACAGCCACAGGCAGCGAAAATGTATTCAAAACGAAAAAATTTCTCTGTGGAGATGAAAAGTTTTGTGACTTTGTTATGAATGTTGTGATATTCTTGCTGAATTCAAGGGATCCCTTAAAAACCTCTGCCCGCACGAACAGAACCAGTTCAACAACCTCTTTGGGATTTTCAATTGACACAGATTTAACAACCAGCTCTCCATTAATGATTGCGCTAGTGGTGAATGTACTTGGATCGAGCGACAGTTCCGAAACATTTCTATTCATTCGGATGGGAAATTCAATGTTTCGCAATTCATAGTCAATTATATCAACTTTGCTTTTTCCCGAATTCTTGAGTTCGACTCTAAACGTACGTATATCGTCTTGAGTTGTGAGACGACCAAAGTCAAAAATCGGCGTAGGTGAGTATATTCCGTAAGTGGTAAAAATTTCAAATTCCACCGGAATAACCAGAATGTTGTCACTGCCTAGACTTTCATCGTCGCTTCCTGCTATTTTGATGCGTATGTATGCGGTGTGGTTGCCTGGATTGATTCCATTGAAACGGATACGAATCACTGGTTTGGTTGAATGAGGTGGGATCTCCCAAAGGTCTTGAGGACCTTCTTGGCCGCCGCTTGGCAATTCCAGTTGAAACTGACCACCACTACTGTAAACCTAAAAAGAAATTATAGATTAACTTTCATGTATTATCATTTGGTATTTTGATACCGTTTTAAAAGAAAAATTATGTTAAAACTATTAAAATAAGAGTCCTCCTGAGAGAATTGTATTTGGAAACTACGAAATGTATGGAGTGTATTTAGATGGCTCAATAACGTTGAGTTTTTATCCATCGCCTACGACAGACTAGTCTACATTTTTCTATGATTATAATAAAACACATTGAATAGTTGAAGAAGTTAGTAAAGCGATTAGGAACTCCGAAAAGATGGGATATACCGGGCTAAGAAGAAAGGGGGTACATTATTAGTTAGGATCTATGGTCAATAGCAAAACAATTTGATGTACAAAAAATACGGCACTTGAGATGAAGATGCTGCATATGAGATTAGGAGGAAAAAGCTACGCCAAATAACTCAAAGTACTAAGAACCGTGAAGCAATTAACTTCAAAAACCATAAAAACTACTCAAAAGGATATAAACGCGACCAGGAAAGAAGCAAGGAAGGCCAAAAAAGGCGGCACGATTATATGCGACTATACATGCAAAACGTTGGCTTATACATGGAGTACTCCAAAATCACAAGATTTATCCTTGAAATTTTAAGTAAGCCTGATGTACCCTACAGGCGGATCACTAGGTAAAGAACACAAGTGAGAGCTTGGTGATCCCTTTAAGATCACAACGTTCAGAGTGACGGTGCTTCTAAAAGAAGTATCGAAATTGCTTCAAAAAATTCAACAAAAATAATTATTCAGAAAAATAAGAAAAGTAAGAGCCACCTTTTGGCATTTTCAATGTACTAATGTTGTACTTATTTCGCAGAAGAGAAAAAAATCTAAAATATTTTAACATAAGTGGAGTTCCCACTGTACAACTAACTGGACAGACTTTGGTTTGAACGACCAATGTTGGATAATATGGACCCTCAGACGACCACTTGTCCAACTTGTTCAGTGGTTTTCAATTATTTTTGAAAATTTTCAAGTTGGACGAAGTGAAGGAATATATGTATGTCATAATGTTGGACGACAAGTATGATAAATCTGAAAGCAAACTACATCCGACCATCCATCAAACAAAGTCTTACCAACTAATTGTACAGTGTGAACTCCGCTATACATACCAGGTGCTGTTCACGATTTCTGTAAAACATACTAAATTTATTTACGAAAAATAAAATAAAATAAATAGGATGGCGCAACAAAGCGAGGAACCCCAGGGCCTAGCACATTCCTTGTGAGGGAATGGAGGGGACCTACAATTTTCAGCCGGTTTCGAACGGCTTATCGAGACAGTGCTTTTCATGGCAATGAATTTACTAACGCAGCATTTGCCAATTCCTCGCGAAAGGCAAAAGCCGTGGAAAAACATTTTTGCCTCTGTTGGAATTCGAACCACGAACCTCTGGGTTAACATGCGGACATGCTAACCATCACGCCACGGGTACTACGAAAATATTTACAAGGTCCATTGTTTTAACTGACGATATATGTTATATTATTATTAACATGGGAATCCAGTGACAAAAGATTTCTCTGTTTTCATTTACTGTACATAAGGAAAGTCTGGTAGGCCTTGCAAGTAACATATTTTTCCTGCTCACTGTGAACGCCCATCAGGGAAAAATTCTTGTTTCCATTTGTCTCAACTCTTCCTGATGGGTTTTCCTGAACGCTATAACTGGCAAAGGATGGAAAATCCAGTACAATTGCATTCAAGTACAAAAGTACAATTCTACATAATTCATTACAATGTACATATATGCGCCTTTCATATATTTCGTGAAGAAATAAGAAGAAACTAAATTGATTAAAAACTAAGTTTACAATTTGCTTGGAGATTGTATCATTAATTCATAATTCTGATTGCACTCGTTTTCATACCAATAATCTTGTAATCGCAGTTGTAAGGCCATTAACTCTTCGTTTACAGTTTCTTTTTAAGTCATTAACTCACTTTTGGCTCCCGCTCAAAATCTTGACGGAAAGTCAGTATCATACGTAACGATCATGGTTTCCATCTTTGTTTCGTATGTACAGAATGTGGTTGCTGAAGCCGAAAATGTGAGACTCAATCCGTCAACAGCCAACTTCGTACTGAAGTTGATGAAATGGACTTCCACTACCTCTGGTTCATGCAGAATGACAAGCCGTGCCACACAGCCCATGCCATTATCGATCTTTACTCACTCATTTCTCAAACCACGATATCATTACGTCAGTTGGGAGCCTCGGAGCTGCGATTTGACGCTTTTGGGACGTTTTTTTCTTCTTGTGGAGATCGATGTTATCCCAGCAATTCAGAAACAATTCAAGCAATCGAGGCTAATATTTACGAAGTCCTAGAAGTCACCTGAAGGACTTGTGTTTCATAATAATTAGTAAACTGGTTTTCAATACAATCGGCACCATTTCAGTACAATTTTAAAACTGTTTTCGTTTTCCAACTCCGACTGGCCCTCTTGGTAGCTTTCTTATGTTTTTTGTTCTTCTTTTAAATTGAAAGCATGTCTGACTGTCAAAACCAAATCAGAAACTTTGAAACAAGGTAATCAGGCAACATAACAGTTGGAAGATTCTCACCTCAACCCAACCATAGCCTACGAGCCATTTAAACTTATGCCATACACACGAAAAAATGTGTATGTTTTTCATTGAAGTTTTGATAGATGGAACCATCCAAATTTGCCATCGATAAGCATACCACACATTTTCAAATCAAAAGTGAACATAGTTGATAATCCTTGAAAATTTACCCTGATTCGTGTTTTATAGCTAAGTACAATGTGCAAATGTATTAACCTTCACCTTACTTATGAATAAAAAATATATACGAGTATATACACATACGCAATATGTACATTGTGCAAACAACAACAAAAAATACACAACCAATTGCAACTGAACAAAATTTACCAATAATTCACAAAGCAGGAAAATAGTTAAGTAAATGTATTCAGAAAATGGACTAAAACCCAATACAGAAGAACACTTCATTTCATTTGTTAAATTGCAATTCACAGCAAACATCTCGATAGAAATCATATTCACGGTGGGAATGCAGAGTAAGTGCAATGAAGAACTGTTTTATTATCATACATAATAATTTTCAACATGTATTAAGTTTTGTAAGACAACGAGAAAGTCGTTTAAGTAATTGGGTCTACTAAAATCAATAAATTGTCTTCAAGTTGTCATTACTTTAAGTATTATTTGGTTACTTAAAGGAGGAGGAATGTAATCAAAAATAATAATTTCATCATTACGAATTGGAAGCCTTTGAATTTTGGGTGCTAATTATACCACACAACGATTTCAAAAGATTGTTGACTTGAACTTGTTGATGATCTCTTTCCTTGACGAAATTCAAGTAGAAAAAAACAGCATTTCGTAAAGGTGTAGAAACAGTTTGTTTGCCTTATCCCCTAAACGAAGAACACATTTGGCAAACATTTATTTTTGTTGATTCTTTAAAGAATAAACACGAGCGATAAAGAAGAACAAGTAGTTGTGCCTTGTGCTCATGGCAATTTCATAGCGAAATTGAGATTTGCTCACCTTTCATAGGTGTCGGAACACAGGGACCACATACCAGACAATCGTATGGCGGACGAACTAGCCAAAAAGGACACGACCACTTCTACCTACGCTCAAAATGGAACAGTGTAGGCATACCCATCGCTGCATGTAAACTCCTATTTAGACAAGACGCTTTAAGGATAACAAACACTAGATGGATTGAGAGTAACAACAGCCTTGCAATCAAAACAGTTTGACCGTGTGTAGACTCAAAACGCTCGAAAAGTTTGTTAGCCTTAAACTGCCTGTATCTAGGTTCTACCATAAGCTTTCCTACGAGACACTGTCTAATAGGAAGATACGCCAAAAGACATGGTGTTTACTCCAATGGCTGCATGGATGAAGAAGAGGAAGAAACCGTTCAACACCTTCTTTGTTCATGCCCTGCACTACTTCATAAGTGGAAAACTCATCTCCGTGAATTCTACTTCGAAGATACTAGCGACTTAGCTAACATAGAGCCTAAAAGTCTTTCAAAATACATTAAAAGATCCGCGTGGTTCGACTAGCAGGCGTTTACCGGCTAGTCCCCAAATGACAATTATGGGTGATCAACTCGTCAATCTCAGATCGGGATTGCTGAAAACCCAAGAGTACAACATTGACACCCACCACCTGTTCGTCGACTTTAAAGCAGCGTACGATAGTGTTGTAGAGTTGAAATGTATCGTGCTATGTCTAACTTTAGAATCCCTGCTAAACTGATAAGCCTTATCAGGATGACGTTCGAGAACGCAAGCTGTTCCGTCAAAGTTGGTAGAGAATACTGAATCCTTCGAAACCACCAGAGGGCTTAGACAAGGCGACGCACTGCCATACAGCTGTTTTAACATTGTGATTAAAAATGTAATACGTAGCACCCATGCCAGTACATCGGGCACCATTTTCAATAAATCAACACAATTACTTGTGTTTGCAGACGACATAGACGTGATAGGAAGAACAAAGCGAGCAGTAACTGGTGCATTCACTACTATGGAGTCAGCAACAAGCCAAATGAAAATGAACGAGGACAAGACGAAGTATATGCTCTCATCAACAAAAGTCCAATCCCACCACCGACTTGGTCAAAATGTCAAATTGACAGGTATAACTTCGAGGTAGTCAGTGAATTTGTCTACCTGGGCACTGCTGTAAACTCAGCCAACAACATCAGCGCTGAAATCAAACGCAGACTAACTCTTGCTAATCGCTGTTTTTTTTTTTTTGTTTTGGGTTAAATAAGCAATTGAGCAATAAAGCCCTATCGAGAAGAACCAAGGAGACAATATACAAAACACTCATCATCCCGGCCCTGCTATATGGTGCAGAAGCATCCCAATCGGATGAAAAGTCACTTGGAGTCTTCGAGAGAAAAGTTCTGCGTACGATTTATGGTCCTGTTTGCGTCAATCGAGAAGACAACGTTTGGCGAAGAAGATACAACGACGAACTATACGAGCTGTACAGCGACATAAGCTTAGCCAGAAAAATTAAAGTCCAACGACTAAGATGGCTGGGCCATGTAAAGCGAATAGACATCAACGCTCCAGCTCGTAAAGTCTTCAACGCCAACCAGAGGGAGTCAGAAACCAAGGTAGACCTTGTCTTCGATGGAGCGACCAGGTAGAAGGAGATCTCCGCCAACTTGGAGTGCAAAATTGGAGACGGCAGGCTAGAGATCGAACCGGCTGGAGGGGTATATTGGAGCCACCTAAAGAAGAATTTGCTGATCTCTGTTGTATCGTGTGGTCTAAGTGTTTCAGGCAATGCATGTACGTACAAACTCATTAGGTGACAGCCACTTCCACCTAACCTAACATATGTTCTTCGTTTGGGGTTACCTTTACATAGTTGAGTTTGTTTCCAGACTTAAATTTCTCATTGATTATAAACGATTTGAAATATTTATAACTCCGTTTTGTTATGACAGCACTCTTGAACTGTTTTTCAAAGCGCATAATTATTTAAAGAAAATTAAGAACGACTTCTGAAGCAATCCAAACAAAACGATCGAAGCAAAGAATTTTAAAAGAACAATAAACTAAAGAAAATGCAATTCGGAAGTAGTTATGATAAAGAGATCAATACGATCCCTTTTTCTCTGGGTTATATCAAAGCTATCAAATGTTGAAGCCTTAAAACACTTTGTGTTGCAGTTCGAAGATTGCGAGTGCGTTCTAATCGGAATGATAAGTTAGATTCAGCTTCTTGGCCATCAACCAGCACCAGCACTTGCAAAACAAGCGACGTCTGGTTTTAATCTGTTTTGTCATTAGAAATTTAAACATACACTACCAAGTATTTTTCTATATTTCTATTCATTCATAGACCTTGAAAAAATATTAAAAAGATAAAAGCAAACCACAGAAACAATTGGTCAGCGATGGCTGAAGAACTTTGTTTTTGTTGAAAACCAAAAACATATACAAAAAACAAACAGATTAAGTTGATAATTTTGTCAAACAAATTGTAACAGTTGATAACGAGCCTCTTATCAGTGAGTTAAAATTAGCATTTCATGCGACACTCAAAATTTATCGTGCCCTTTCAAACTGCAGTCTTAATTTTGTGATTTTTATTCAAATTAAATGTTTTGGGATACAAACTGTGTTCACCAGTCATTTTATTAAATCAAATTTGTTTCATAGCTCACCTCAACAATTTGCAGCGGTTTCGGGTGTGGATTGTACATGTGTATCTCAGGCGATAGTGTAGAGTTCAATGGGGCACGTATACCCACTAACGGCTTCAGTCTGTAGGGACATTCCCTTCCTTCACCCTTTACCAGTAGCCTAGCCTGACCAAAGGACGTGTGTATGAGTAGATTGGTTTCTACAGCTCCATGCGATCGCGGCAAGAAGACAACATTAAATGTTGTATTTCCTTGCGGCGGTACAACTTTGTCTTGAAAAAACGAACTATAAAAGTCTGCAGTCTTGCCCGAAACCGAACTTAGATAAACACTACTATTTTCATTCTTATTGACTAGAGTCACAACATGCGACTGTGCAGTACCGATCGACCATGCACCAAAGTCTAAACTTGGTGGCTGAAACGACAAGCTGCGAAACAAGTCGGAGGCAATGTCTGTTGTGGCATCTACAGACGCAGCACCGTCTGTGGACGAGGTTATTGGAATGCTCTCCACATAAATATCCTGACGTTGGTTTCGTTGATAACTATCGACCTTGTCCAATTGACAATCGATTAATGCACTGTGCAAAAGACATAAAAGGGTTAGCAACAGCATGATTATGAGCTTCTGCAACGCGTGGGTCCTTTTTTTTTGTTCGCTCCTTAGTGGGCTATTTTGATGGCTGGATTTTTAAGATGTAATTTGATGTCAGCTTGTGCGTTTATAAAATCCAATGTCATTGCAGCTTGATAACTATTAGCAATAATTTTAATTCACTGATACTCCTTACAGTATAATGAATATGTTTTTAGAAGTATATTTAACTTGCAAATAGTCTTTATTTAGGGAAAAATTTATTTATTTTTATTTTTCGAATGCGTTTCCGCAATTTCTGCAACAACTAATTAGAACTGTTCGCTTTTGAACCAAAGCTCATTTTTCGCGGTGACGCAAATATGTATTTTTGTGACAGCTGTGAGTATGTTCGTAGAGTGTAGACCAAAAAAAAGAATTTACATCGCTTTTTTTTAAACCCAGCTTTGAAATGTTTTTCTTCTCATAACTTTCAAAAGATTCCGAAATGAAAACAAAACAAAAAGAAAGTGAAAACAATATCGTTGATTTAGGTTCGCAGTAAAAAGTTTTTTTGAAGCAAAAATCAAAAATCCTGGGAATCGATTTCATAGCATTTATAACCCGATCTTGCCAAAAAATCTCCTGTCGCAAAGTTATGACCTCCTGAGAACCACATCACAATTTGAGTGTTGAGTGGAAAGCTTGACTCTACTGGAAGGTTGTGACTTATGAGGCATCAGTGACTTTGGACAGAATCGGGCTGCTAACCATTTTGTAAAATTGATATTTTTGGGGGGGAATATCTCGTAACTTAGTCAGGAATTACACGAGGTATGGTGAGACAAGTCTCACATGAGTGCGAAAAAGAAAGGAGATGTGAGGAAATGAGATGCGAAAAAAACTTTTCGGTGAGTACCGGGCCGATTTTTAGCAGGCTCATTTGCGTTTTTCTTTTCTCATTTTCTCTTTTTGCTATGTTGCTTTATTCGTTTTTCCGTGTTGGTGAGATGAACGTCTTATGTATCATAGAGCAAAAGATAACTTTGAACGTTATAAAAGCGAACGAGAATAAGCATTCAAAGCGAAATGAAGAATTGTCGAATTTGAGACGTGAGGCTGCAAAATTGTCGTGTAATTGCGATTGTCTCACGGGATGGAAGTTTAAAAGGAACGTCAAAAATGAGACAAGTCTCACGATACATCAGGTGCGTTTTTTTGCACGCGTATATACACTTGCTTAAATTTTTGCATGTTAAATACAACAACAAAATAAGCGAATAGCGCGGATAAACTTCTACGTTTATTTCTGAAGCGAATATAAACTGCAAGTGCTACCAAGATCGTGTAGATGAATTTTTATAGATGTCAAAAAATTCATTCAAAATTCATCCGTTTGACAAAGCAAATAAAAACAAATTCCGATGTTTTTTTTCTCATTTGTCAATGCCTGAATCCTGAAATGCTGAAACCTTAAGAACTACCTCCGCGATGTTGGAGACTCCCTGGACGTGGTGGTAATTGGCGGCTAAATTGGCAAAGGAAAGCGAACTGGGACCTACGGAGGCTTTCTATTGGCCTGCTACGACGCCGACAACGAGGAGTACCAGAGCATTTGCAAAATTGGAACAGGTAAGATTACCATGTGTCTCTATTTCAACAAAATTCTAAACCACCCTTAAAGGTTTCAGTGACGAAGACCTTCAAACGCATGCTGAGTTCTTCAAAAAGCACGTGATCAAGACGCCCAAGTCATACTACCGCTACGACATCTCCCACCGAGCCAGACGAGTGGTTTGACGCCTTTCAAGTGCGGCGGGAAATAAAATGTGCTGATCTCTCGCTTAGACCTCTCTGCTCACAAGGCAACAATCGGCATTGTGGATCCCGAAAAGGGCATCCCACTGCGTTTTCCGCGATCCATTCGGATACGAGATGACAAAACACCCGAAGATGCCACCTCTGCATCCCAAGTTGCTGGCAAGTACTCCAATCAAGACCTAGACCAAATCAAAAACCAGCAACACAAATCCAAGGACTCCGAGGAAGATTTCTATTAAAAGTCGAGTTTATTTTTAGTCGTTTGTTAAGATTGTGGTAGAAACTAATAAATTTAATGAAAAACTAAACATCGACTGTTTCCTTCTGGTTTTTGCGCTCCACTTCACGCATGCTTGTCCAGATGTTACCACCATGCCCGGGCTTGGTGTCGTAGTTCATCGAGTCTGGCGGTGGAAATGGTGTCGTTTTGTCATGGTAGTAGCTGTTGGGAGCATGCATCACAAACTCGAGACATGAGATCTTTCGTGACTGTTCTTCGTCGGGGCCTTAGAACACAAGAAACTATCACTTTGAATCCTTAAGATTGTTTCACAGAGTACTTACCGATCAGGTACGTGCTGGGGTCAAAACAATCGTTGGGGTTTGGACTTGACCAATGGTGTATTTAAACGCTTTTATGTAAAGACACAGACGTCCGCTTGAAGGCGAAAAAGCATTAGTGAAATTCCTACTCCCTCACATCTGTTTAAGTTTGTTCTTGTGGTGTTGCAGGGTTAGGTGCGATTTCTTTTAGCACGGTCATCTATTCTGTAGTTTTAATAGAATCTATGCAGTCTAGGACATGCGATGTTGAAGTCAAAGTAGATGCGGTATTTGCGGACTGCTTATCAGATTCTGGATTCCCTGATGAAGTCTGTGGTGATTGTCCATTGACAGAAGGATTTTCCAACCGATTTGGAACTGGTAGAATCTGTCGCAATGCATTATTTGTTGGCTTGGTACTTGCTACGTTTGAAATACCAGCATTTGTTGTCTGAACAGTCAGTTTATCTGGGACTCCTGGATTCACTATTTGAGCTTCTGGTACCTCAACTGGGAAGTTTCGCATTTGCTATTTGGACAGTTTCAATGATTGGAGCCCCTGCACTTACTATCTGGGCTGTTGGTATCGTCGTACATGATTACACCTTCATGCTGTTTTCCACAACTGCCATCGTAGATCGTAGTTTACAGTCTAGTAAAAACAGCAGCTGTATAGTAAAAAAATTTCATTTATGTCAAATTGCAGTGCTGCCAAATATTTTAATAGTTTGGGGAAGTCGTTTTTTTGGGCGAAATTTATATCCGCGGGCAAAAAAACACGCCTATCGTGTAATTCCTGACTTAGACAACTATGACGAAGCTCACATTGGTCGATTTATTGAAACTTGTTCGAATAAAGTTAGTGACTGTTTTCTTATTCTCCTTCCCCCGTATTAATAAAACGCGGAATAGCTGCGTTCCGTGGATTAAGTGAAAAATGGTATAATGGTAGCTTTAATTAAATGGGAAATGGTATAATGGAAACTTAATCCATGGAATAAGGCTATTCCGCGTTTATTAATACGGGGGCTTCTCTATAACACCAGTTTTCGAGATGATTGGAAGTCAATAGACAAATTGGTGTAAGAGAGGATAGGAGAACAACAAGACCGTCACTTTATCCCCGCGAAAATTCAACAAATCGACCAATGTGAACCAATGTGGTCCGGTCCGATTCTGTTAAAAAGCTGAGAACCACGTGCGTTGAGAAAAGTTTTGAATCTTCTGGAAATTTGTGAGCTGTGAGGCAAAAGTGATTTGGACAGAATTGGGCTGTACATTTTGTACAGGAGGAACGTGTTGAAAAACTTGTACCCCCGTATTAATAAAACGCGGAATAGCTGCGTTCCATGGATTAAGTGAAAAATGGTATAATGGTAGCTTTAATTAAATGGGAAATGGTATAATGGAAACTTAATCCATGGAATAAGGCTATTCCGCGTTTATTAATACGGGGGTTAAACTCTTAACCAAATTTTTAAGACGATATTTCAGTAGCTTCCCTTTCATCGGTGAAATCAAAGTCACATGAAACAATTTTTTGACGATGCTATCGACGACAGACAACCATCTAAAAATTTTAGGAATTCAAGACCTGCTTTAAGCCAGACATGTTCTACTTGAACAACCTTTGACTTAATACTAACCGGTTGGATTTTAATTTGGGTTTTCTTAGCCAATGAAACGAAGAAGTATTTGCCGTTAAAAGCTATGAAAATTTAATAATAAAAATTAGTACCGCATTGATTTTTTTAAATATGGTTTTAATTTTTTGCCCATGCAAATGCTTAGGAGGGAGGTGTCTAGAAAACAGCGTTTCGAGTACTTGACATGAAACTACGAACACTGCCTTTTGAAGACATTCGTGTGCCGTTATCCGATGACAGTCAAATTTGGTGGTTCTGCAAAGTCTGTCGTGTAGCATTTGCACTCAAGAAATTTTTAAAAATTAATTGTTTTACACAAATATTCTGCTTCAGCAAAAGTTTCACAACAAATTTCAAACAAGGTAAGAATACCGGATAAATATTTTCTCATTATAGTCTAAATCCTACTTTTTATTTTTTCTTACACTTATGTACATTATATTGATTGCGTGTGAGTCCTTTGAGAAGTGGTTTTTATTAATAGAAAGATGTATAAACATAAAATCGTTATTCTAAGTACATACTTAAAAACAATTGCATTTTGCATTTTATCTATTCGTGTTTAATATGGCAACAAAAATGTATAAATGATGCATTCTGCATATTGATTTTAGTCAAAACTCACTTTCTCTTTTTTTCATAACAAAATTGTGCGATTAGCTAATTTTTATGTTTCAAAAGCTTGTTCGGGTTGAAGTTCGTATGCATATTAGTACTTTCTCTCTGCGTTGTTTTGGGTTTGAATTTTTGGTTCCGAATAATCAAGGAATTATAGCGTTTTGTTGGGTGAAGTCTTATTAAGCAAACTACATAATTTTGTATTGCGCAGTTTTTTAAACCTTTTTTATGTGTGGTTGTTTTTGGTGTTTGGTTGTTGATGAAAGTAATTAGAAAAAAAAAATGTCTTATTCATGCAATTGGATTGGGTAAACTTGAATTTTGACTTGGTCAATAGTTTTCACGCATTTACTATTTACGTAGAGTTGCCATGTGTCAGCTTTAGGCCAAGTGGGTTAGAATTTTTGATGATAAATTTATAGATTATGTAAGAAGTTCTTAGGTATTGGAAAACAATGACTTGTCATTAACTCGATAAAAATTGGCTTGCGATTCAATCTGTAGAAGTGTTCAAAGTGGGAAGTCGTCAAGATTGTTTGTTATCAACAAACAAAGCTTTAGGCTTTGAAAGAAAGTAGTTTTCGAAAATTTGAAGATAACCCTACAGTGGAAAATCGAAATAGGTTTAAACGGGCCAGAAATATCTGTAATGCTCAAATACTGAAGGCTAAGTTTTTGCATGACCAAATTAAGGCAAAAAATACTGTTGTGTCCAAAAGGAAGCAAAAACTTTTGGTCTTTTGTCAAAAACATTAAGAACTCGACCACGTCATCTGTCTTAACGCTCGTTTTCAACGACTCTCCGTATGTCAGCTCCATCGATAAAGCGAATTTGCTGGCAGCTCAATTTGCTGCAAACTCAACACTACCTGATAGCATATTGGCTCCACCTGAGCTTAAGTCTGTAGATTCTGTGATGAAGCAGATTTTTTTTCGAACTCGCTCGGTTGCTAGAGTCCTCAAAGATCTCAATATACATAAATCTGCTGGTCCAGATGGTATCCCCCCGTTATTCTGAAGGGGTGTTCTTCTACGCTGGCAAAACCTCTGCGTAAACTTTTCCATCTTTCCTATTCTGCTGGGATTTTCCAGAGCAGATGGAAAACTGCATTTGTCCAGCCCATCCCTAAAAAAGGCGAATTTTCCTCCCCATCCAATCACCGTCCAATTGCACTAACGCCCCTTCTTTCCAAGGTCATGGAAACGTTGATAAACCGTCAACTTATGAAATATCTTGAAGAACGAAAGCTTCTCAATGACCGTCAGTATGGCTTTCGTACCAAACGGTCCACTAGTGATTTGATGGCTTATCTCACTGAAAAGTGGAACCAATCTTTACATTGTTTTGGAGAAAGTGAGATTATTGCGCTTGATATTTCTAAAGCATTTGATAGAGTTTGGCATCAGGCTCTTTTATTGAAAATGCGTGCTTTTGGTATCGATGAGTCTCTTCTTCGTTGGAGTAGAAATTACCTTTACTAAATCCTTTCGTTTCTTAAAACTTTTTAGAGACTCAAATAATAATGATGCTTTCAAACACCTTTATTTGCAGCATAACAAAATTTATAAGGACTTATGCAATAATAAAAAAAACAATTGTACCTTAAGAAAGCGGCTAAAGACCTTATCAATTGTAGAGACTCTAAAAAGTTCTGGTGTAATGTGCGTGTTTTGGGAGGGCACATTATTGTAGATCAACTCGCCTCACATTTTGAAAACCTTCTGCTTCTAGACCCAACCCAGAATACTGTTAGTTTTGCTCTGCCATACACAAGCATCCCTGAGTTAGATTCGACTTTTACAATGCCTGAGTTACTTGAATCACTCAACAAAATGAAAAATAACAAAGCGCCAGGAGCAGATGGTATCCCAATAGAATTTTACAAGAACTCCACGCCTGAATTCTTAGAATTCATTTTAAATATTTTGAATAGAATGTTTCATGAGGAATCCTTTCCCAGTTGTTTTCGCTTGGCTTAAATATCTGCTATTTTTAAAAAAGGTGACCCAAATCAACCTGAAAATTACAGAGGAATTTCGGTACTATGCTCCTTGAGAAAGCTTTTCACTCAAATGCTTTACCTCAGACTGTCGAGATGGGTGCAGCCTAATAAGTCCTTTCCAAGCTGGCTTTCAAGCTAATCTCTCAACTATAGACCACATTTTTGCACTTACTACCATAGCCAGGCGCTTTATTGATAAAAAAAAAACCTTTATATACATTTTTTGTAGATTTTAAAGCGGCATTTGACACCATTAATAGAAGGTCACTGCTTTATAAACTGTCAGTAATTGGGGTGTCAACTAAATTCATAAGGGTCTACGAACATCTCTTACTTAATATGTCTGCAACAGTATGCTGTGGTGAAAATCAATCAAGACAATTTAGTTCCGAATCGGGCGTCCCACAAGGATGTGTCTTAAGCCCCTTAATGTTCGCTTTATTTATCACCGACATTGAAAATAATCTACCAGGGGGAGTATTTTTTGGAGATGTATTTGTGAAATTGCTGTTATATGCTGATGATTTGGTTATTTTTGCTGATAACCCGGTGACACTTCAACTGCAAATAAATAAGCTAAAAAAATATTGTGATCTATCGGCCCTCAAAATTAACTCTACCAAATCAAAGGTTATGGTTTTTAGATCTCAAAGTCGTTCCGATAGAAATTTAAGGATCTGGACACTAGACGGTATGAATCTGTTCTGAAGTTGTGGATCAATTTAAATATCTCGGTTTCGTAATCTCACACAATCTGAGTATTAATGCTCACATAAAAGAAAAACTGGCAGTTGCTAAAGTAGCAATCAACACAATGTGGTCTCAATTTTTTGCGAAATCCTTTGTTGATTCGACTTCAAAGTTCAAAGTATTTGATGCCACAATAAATAGCTGCTTCTGCTATGGCAATGAAGTGTACGGATTCCAATGGATGGAAGAAATGGAAACAATCCAGAGATACTTTTTTAAAAGAATATTAAAATTACCTGCAAATACTCCCAGCTACGCTATTTATGTAGAGTCCGGTCTACCACAAATATACTTAAAAAATTTGAAAGCTAGCGCAGATTTCTTGTCCAAAATAATGAGAAAAGACCCAGCACCAATTTGCATAAAAAATTACTGTTAGTTTCTCTTCGCTGTGGTTATACTCCTTTCAAAAACTGGCTAGATCTCGCTTCGGCACATCATATTCCTATGAGCTTGAGTCTAAATAACGTAGAAGATTGGCGAAGTATTTTGTATGACTGTATTAAAGTGGTAGATGAAAGTTTGTACCAAACCCATATTGAAAGAGCGTGGGAATCTTCTTCCAGGATTTTTTATCGAAATTTAAATCTGAATCTACGCGAGAATAATTATTTTAGAAGAGATCTTTCTGTCTCCGATATGAGTCTTATTTTTAAAATTAGAACGGAAATTCTAGTTTAGACCATATCGAACAGATATTAATCCTAATTGTTCACTGTTTAATCTTAGGCAAATGAAGACATTTTTCATTTTCTAGCTGTTTGTCCTATTTTGCAAGAAATACGGCGACTCTATTTTAATAGGAGTTCTCTAACGTTAGAAGAAAGTCAAAGCATTTTGAATGAAGAGTATGGTTGGAAGTTGCTGGTAGGATATATTTTACATGCAATGAACTACAGAAACACTTATTTGGATTTGTCGTGAGTAATACACACAACTTAATTTTGTTTTAGCTAAACTAAAAGCCCACTTTAACTATTGAAACCAAACAGATTTTTCCCCTTTGCATTTCTCTTTTTTCTTTTGCTTCTTTCTTTTTTCCTTTTCTTTAAAATCATTATTTTTCGATGTTAAATTCCTTTTTTCTCTTTTTTTATATTTTATTAAACAAATTTATATTTTTATTAAATAAATAAATTTGTGTTTGTATAACTAATTTTACCTTTTTTCCTTTAAACGATGTACAAGAAAAGATAAATTCTCAAAATTATAGTTTTTATTTTAAATAAACTAAAATTGTTATCTCTTCAAGATCTTTTATAAGTTTACCGGCAGACGGCTTATAAGCCATGCTTAAAAATCTGTATTAAAATTGTACCGATGTTATTTTTTAGTACCAATAAAAATTCATCTAATCTAATCTAATCTAAATTACCTTTCCGACCGTTCAATACAAGTTGTGTTGGATGGCTTCAAGTCTGATACCCACTTCATAAATCATTTTCATAAATGATCTTTTGTCTGAAACTTCTAATCCGCTTAACTATTTGGCTGACTACTCGACCCTCAGCTTTTCATATTCGTTTCCAAATTCACGTCCCTGCTCTTCGGATGTGGAACTGGAACGGTTGCGTATGGTAAGCTCATTGAATTTTGACCTTGACAGCATTGTTACATGGGGTCTTATGAACCGAATAGAATTCAATGCTTCGAAAACTCAATGCTGTCTCTTGTCGCTGAAGCTTAACATTCCCCCATTGCCATTATCCATGAATGGTACCTGCATCCAAGAAACCGAAAAGCTGTCAGTACTTGGTATGTGTGTAAACGATGATCTTCGTTGGAACGACCACATATTTGAAGTCGCCAAAAATGCTTCCAAATCCTTATGTTTCTTAAGACGATGCAGGAAGTTCTTCACCCCTTCTGATCTGGCTACAATTTATAAGGCCTTCATCCGCCCAAAACTGGAGTATAACTCTCATATCTGGTCAGGTGCTTCTCAAACATCTTTGCGCCTACTCGAAAGGGTACAAAACAGAGCGTTAAAATTGATAGGTGATATTTCAATCGTAGAATCGATTGATTCTCTTGAACATCGTCGAAACGTTACCTGTCTCTCTCTCTTTATCGCTTTTTTCACAAACAGTGCTCTAGTGAATAGCCTCCTCGCCTTGCTAGGAATGCTCATCAGTTTTGCCTTGTATTCAAAGCTTTCCTGTTATGTACCTTAAGTTTTTGTTGAAAGTTCAAAGTTCAAAAATTAAAAAAAAAATCAGAACAATAAGTGCATAATTGGTACCAAAATTGAAATAAACTATTTGCGACAAAGATACATCGAGTTGATATCAGAAAAAGAAAAATTGCTACAAGTTTGCCTTTTCTAACTTGACTGACGTTTTCCACTGCTTCAGCGATGTCCTGTTCTGTTCTGATCTGAAACACTTTCAATATTATCCTGAAAACAAGAAATAAGTTTTGGAACATACTTCACCGTACTTTATTAAAATTTTTAGTCAATAAATAAAGGGAATTGTTTTGTTTTGTTGATTTTGCGAATAAAAAACATAAAAAAATACAAAATTTCTTCAGTAATAAATGAAATAAAGCTGAACCATGCTGGAAGGTTCTGATAGTTTTTTCAACACATGGTGGTTTGCGGGTAGTATGAAACTATTTGGTGGTATGTCGACAGAGCGTCAAGCGTCTAGGGAATATAATATGAAGCACGAAAACCGTGGTCAAGCACTCATATTCAACAATGAGCATTTTAAAAAGAAATCGCTAAAATCAAGATTTGGTAGCGAGGAAGATTGCAAGCAGCTTTGTACTTCATTACAGAAACTCAAATTTAATGTGCAGTTGTACAAAGACAAAAAAGTAGAAGAGATTCAAACCATTGTTGAGGGAGCGGCTCAGGCGGATCATACGAATAGTGATTGTATTTTGATTGCTATAATGTCTCATGGTGGCAAAGGATATCTATATGCCCAAGATGGGTCATACGAATTGGATACACTTGTAAATCGCCTTACTGCTGAAAATTGCAAAACTCTTGCTGGCAAGCCAAAGCTATTCTTCATACAAGCTTGCCAAGGCCGTCAGCGACAATCGGGTGTAGCATTTGAATCGACTGAAGCTTGTGATGCCGAGTTATTGATGAACTTTAAAATTCCAGTACATGCTGATTTTTTGTTTGCCTATTCCACAATTCCAGGATTCGTTTCCTATCGCAACACTTATCAAGGATCCTGGTTCATGCAGTCACTGTGCAAGGAACTCAACGAAAACGGCCAAGTCTATGATATTTTAACCTTACTTACCTTTGTTTGTCAGCGAGTAGCGTTTGATTTTGAGACATTTGATATATTCAATCCAATGAAGCATCAGAAGAAACAACTTCCGTGCACCACCACCATGCTGACGCGAACACTACGTTTTACTTGATACTTGAGCAAAATGTTTCCAAGTTTAAATAAATTTTGTCAGTGAGCTTTTTTGTTCTTTATTCGTCTTACAAATAAGTATAAATAATCATTTAGATTATTGAAATCGTAGAGGTAAAATTTTTAATTTATGAATGAAGAAAAAATAATGAGAGATAATTATTTTCAAGTTTATTCATATTTTTGGTTGATTGTTAACTACCTTAGTCTATTATATCTTATCCAGATTGAATACTAATTGGAATAATTAAACAAAAGAAAATTTGGAGCAAATAATGTACGGGTATCGCAAACTAACTGCTGAGAGTTTTCTTAGCTATTCTTCCCATTATTATCGTTTCTTTTGTCTTATGTCAATACCTAATTGATCTAGTTCTTCATTAAAGTGACCTTGGCGTATAGGTGTGTTCAAATGCCAGATTTTTAGTCAAGACACAATTCTGAGAGAGTCTGAAAAAACAATAGCGAAAATTTATAGTCATTTAAAGGCGCCTTAAAATGAGCGTTAGTACCACACTAGCTTAAAATGACATTGTATCAATTTATAATTGATTTCAGCTTCACACTTTTTTAGAGTCACTCTAAATTTAAAGTCAGACAACCCCAATTTAAATACCTTGCTCTAACTCATCTAACGTTTCTCATTTGGTTGAAATTTTGCGTCATTTATTTCTCAACAAATGTTTGTTCTGAATGAAGTAGTTCTCGACAAAAACAAAACTTTCATTACACATTTTCGTTTGCAATCCAAATATTTGCCATTATTTTTTTTTTTTGCCTTTAAACTGCCAAAATTTTGGTACTGTACACATTCATTTTAATCAAGTTTATTTGAAAGTTGTTAGTGTGGTGTTTATAAATCGTTTGTATTTAATGACCCCATTTTAAAGTTAAAAGGTCTGTTCGTTGAACTTTCCCCAGGGTTGACCCAGGTTTTCTTGACAACCCTATGAGTTGTCAAAAAAACCTGGGTTTTCCAGTCCTCAAAAAACGCTAAACCACAAATCACCACACATCCCTGTCATTAAAAAAAAAAAAATACATGCCATTTGACAGCCCTCAAATCGCCACAGCAAAAAGCTAGGGCGAGTTGGGGGAAAACCTATGGCAAACCTATGGCTCAAAAAACACTCAATTTGACATTCAGGGCGAATTTAGGTTTCTCAAAAAACGCTTTGTGGTGACCCTAAGGCAACCCCAGGGCTTCAACGAACAAACCTAAAGTGATGTTAACAAAAGCCGGCACTTTCTCTTAAAAAGGCTATAAATATAAATTTGCGCTAAACCTTGAAGTTTGAGGGCGGTTCACACTGTGAAACTTTTAACAGACTTTGGTTTGAACGAGAAATGTTTTATAATGCGTTTTAAGGACATTGAAAAAGCTAACAACATTCGACCTTGATCATCCCAGTCTTGCTTTACGGCGCGGAAGCATGGACCTTATCGAAAGCGGATGAGGAAACCTTTGGTCGTTTCGAAAGAAAATTTCTCCGAATAGTCTCTGGTATGCGACGAAAATGTGTGGAGAAGAAGATACACCAACGAGCTGTATGAGCTGTACCGCGACATGGGCGTAGCTAAAAGAGTACGCATCGCAAGACTACGATGACTTTGCCGCTGTAGAGCGGATGGACCCAAACGCTCCGGCTCGTCGGATTTTCCAAAGCACATTGCAGAGAAATTGCGGAAGGTTATGACCTCGTCTTAGGTGGCGTAATAAAGTGGAAGAAGACCTCAACCGACTTATAGTGCAAAACTGGAGAGAGCTCGCCCGAAATCGTAGTAGTTATAAGTAACAACATTCGACCATCTGCTATCCATTTGACCAAGTGTGTTTTCCTACATGTTGTATAGTGTGAACCGCTCTAAAAATTATTTAATAAAACAGCTTCATTTGAGAACATAATTAAAGAACTATGGCTAGCATAACAACGAGCTATAAAACATCAACAATGCTCGTACGTACTTTCATTGAATTCTATAAACAACTCATGAAATTCGTATTTTGGAGACAGTTTCAGCTTTTGTCATATATTCTATTCAGATTTTAGAATCATGTGCAAACAACACACTATTCATATAAAGATAGAAGAATCAAAAGTTCTCAAATTTTATTGAACAAATTTTTAGGAATTGGCTTTAAAATACGGCAAAAGTCATGAACGTTTCGAAAGTACGAATTTCATCATTTTGATTTGATTTCATTTTATGTAAATTTTGCTTACGCACGACGCTAGTAAGCGAATGGACTTAGTACAACGGGTATCGCCTTTTGCAAGGAATTGGCAAGTTTTCCGAGAGTAATTCCAATCAAAGCGTTTCCTCACTTAGCTTAGAATCGGCGGAAATTTGTAGTCCCCTTCCACTTCTAACACAGAATAGTTGAAATATACGCTTCGAAGTGTCCGAGATCTATTGTGGCACCCTATTTATTTCTTAGCACGAAGAGTTTATTTTTGGCAACCTTTCTAAAAAAAAAAACAGATAAAACAAAAAAACAAAAACGACAGACAGCTGCCCTTTTGCTAGAGTGATTCAAAAAATTAAAGCCCATGTCAGATAACATACGTACGATGTCTAAAGTCAAGTGGCCTGGGTGAGTTTCTTACCCTTCTGTGCGGAGAACGCTGCTGAAATAAGAAATATCGTTTATTAATCATCGCTGTGCTGGACGTAAAAAGCCAATAGCCTGTCTCAAGGTTTAACGGGTTAGTAGAAATGCTAAGAAACCCCTTTGCCACTGATGTGAATCTTAAAAATAAACATTGGGGCACAACAGAGGAGATCCCCGGGGCCTTTCGCATTTCTCACAAGGAATAGAGACGACCTACAGTTTTTTGCCGATTCCGAACGGCTAATTGAAAAAGCGCTTTTTAAAGCAATCAAATTGCTATCGAAGGACTTGCCAATTCCTCGCAAAAGGTGAAATCCGTGGAAAAACATTTTTTGGATTCTGTTGTGATTCGAACATTGAACCTAACATATAACAGGCAGACAGGCTAACCATTACTCCACGTGCATCACGTACTTTATGCACGTGGGATGCAATTAATTGGATTTTTGGATTGATTGCAGCATTCAAGGTTTCTAAAAATGTTAATCGTCTCCTATTGCTCGTATTTAAATTAGTTATAGCCAACATATTCATATTAAGGAAAAGTGTATCTGTATCTAAACCGACGCCGAAAGCGCTATCTCGTAAGGTCATTAAAAATCCTTCAAATTAATTTTTATTTTAAAAAGATCCACCACTAAGCGTTAAGAGTCTTTATCTCCTCTAATATGCTGAATCACTTAATTCATATTAAATATATCGTCACGATCATTTAATTCTTTCATCAAGATTAATTTCTATTATCATGGTAACCCTAGAATCGTGACTCTCAAAAGCTTGCAAGATACCGGCAAAAAGTGAAAGCCCCATTCAGAAGAGAAAAATAGAGGCACAAACATGTGTAAAAAAAAAACAAAACATCATGCGATCAACGAACAACGATCATTTCTCACGAAAGCTTTCCCATACAAGTTAAATCCGCCAAAACGAATTGATAAAACTCTTCCAATCATTTTTATTTCGCGAATTCTCAGTTCCTTGCGAAGATACAGCCGGTATAAATATACTTGCCATACCATTTCCCAATTTACTGTGTACATTTCGGTATAGAACCCCAGTTCAGTTGGTGAGTAGTACGCAAAGCGCAACAAAAAATTTATATATTAAAATAATTAAAAAAAAAACTTTGGCGCATTATACGCTAGTACCTTGCGAACGTAATTATTCTCCGTTTAGTTCAACGGAAATCGGCAAGTGAGTAAGGTGTTTGCTTGTTTTTATGCGGTCAGACTAATTTTTTTTTGTTGGCCTCATCAACTTGTGTGTGTGCTGTTATTTTAGCTGTAAATTCCTCAGCCCATGTGTTTGCACGAATTATTCATGAGTTTTTTTAAATTCTTTTTTCATTTCAGAACTTGAAGTAAAGAATTATAGTTTAATACAATGTCGGCAAAAGCTATTTACGAAGCAACTGGAAAGGACATACTCAATCGGCATTTGGGGAAAGATATTGCCAGTACATGTCGCTTTGCTACTGTCAACTTGGATACCGACGTATCTAAACTGGTCGACAGTCATCCATGGCTTAAGGAGACAGTAAGTATTGTAGCAGTAAATTTAAGTCAAACCCTGCCTAAAGATTAGATTTTGTGCAAGAAATCACAACTACTTACAATCTAACAATCGGCTGTTTTGTGTAGAGAGCAAAAATTATGTGGCGTTGTCGTGAATTGACAAACACGAATACGATAGTATCAGTCAGGCCATTAGAAGATTATTATTCGAATAATGAAAACACGATGACGTTGTTTTGCCGCTGTAGAAGTTGAAGTAAGAGAGCGATTTTGTAGTTAGCGCAGCAATACGTCATGGATCGCATGAACCGACAGTGTGATGTAGACAAAAGCCAGGAATCTTTCGATTTAAAACTTGTTTACACGTAAGATGAGGTGATACTTGCACTATGCGGGGGATCTCCATAGCTTTGTGTTGATCGCGTGGATTCATGTGGTCAATTAAAAATGATCGTACGATCAATGCAAGTCTTGTAAGTAACTCGGACAATAGGAAATTGGGTTAAGGGCGGACAGCACACGTATTAGAATGGCTTTTCATGAGTGCTGGTGTTCCTTTCCATTCTTCTTGAGTTTTTTTCTGTCCAAACGTGTTGTTCTTTGAGCAAAAGAATGAAAATCGTTCAACGAAACTGAGACTTTTTCAATTTATTATTATTTGGCGAGGAAATTCAAGTTCAGTAGTACTTGATGGAGGTTTGATGATTGAACAAAGTTTTGCTTTAGATCAATGTTATAAACTTTATGTAGGTATCTTTTTTCTGCAAAGGAAAACAAACATTCATTTGACTTCTTGAATCATGATGAACTTGACTTCATAATTTTTGCTTTTACTAGAGGGAATTAATACGCGCGGTTAATTGCTTTTGAACTCTCTAACAGATGATTTTGATTCCATATGTGAAGGAGATCGAAGTGGGAAAAGTTGGTTTTTATTGCTTACTGACTTTCGATGTTATAGGTACAAAGATGGATGTCGAAAAGATGGGCCAAAATTGTTTACGATTGAAAGGCTACCTGTAGGCGAAATGACTTGACCGATATCTTTAAACTTGGTACTCGAGTGCTGCTGGGCAATATACCAACCAAGTTATGACCTTTTTCTGGAGAAAGGCTCTAACGGCTATGAAAAAAACAAATTTTGTATGCTCAAGAGCAAAAGAACAATAAGAAATAGACTTGCGAATTTGCTGATTGTCAGAAGCTTTGTTTGATGAGAAAGAGCACCTCCGAGCAGAACAAGAACCATGAAAAATGTCAGTCATATTAGTCATTTGGTGTATATATCATCATATTTTTTTGATATATTTGGTATCTATAACTTTGTTCGTTGAAGCCCTAGGGTCGCCACAAGTGTTTTTTGTGAAACTTTAAGTCGCCCTGAATGTCAGTGTTTTTTGAGCCTTAGGGTGACCTGGATTTATCCTCAACTTGCCCTAGGTTTTTGCTGTGGCTATTTGAGGGCTGTCGAATGACAGTTTTTTTTTTATTCAAATGACAGGACTGGAAAACCCAGGGTTTTTTGACAAAGCATATGGTTGTCAAGAAAACCTGGGTCAACCCTGAGTAAAGTTAAGCAAACGAACCTTATTGAAGCAATAATACATACAATTACAGGATTTGAAGTCAAACCTAATCTAAAATCTAATCTTAGTTCAACTCATTCTATGCTTAATATGATTTCAGACTCAAAGACATACCCAAAATTCTCGTATACCTCTGCTTTTTGGTAAATGGGCTTGTTCCTCTGCCTAATGTTATAAACAACAGCAAAAACTTATCCGGATGCGATTATTGAACCCCGCCAATATCCACTGCTGATTCGGACACTTCTCACGAATTTGCTCTTACTGCAGAAAACTCGGCTCTAGAGCGATCTAGACCGAGTCATTAAATACAAAACATTCACGACATTTGCTCTACTATTGTTTTGTTTGATTACAAATATAAGTTTAACAAACATTTATTCACTCAAAATACGTGAACGTATTGCAAATATTCCAACTATTTGTTTGTTTCTATTCTCAAAATATATGTATGCAAGCAATTTGAATTTTTAAACTGATTGACGCAGTGAACAGTTTTATTGTTACTTTGACGCCGGAGTTTGTTTGCCTTCTTATTGACTTCCAAACAAATGACCTTTCACATTCAGATGGTTTCTCTGATACTTTGTATTTTTAAATGTGGGCTTGTAAGTTAAAACCAGTACTCTTTTGTTCGATCCACTTTAAATTCTGGTTTTTTCATAAATCTTTGAACTCTTTTCACACAAAATAAAAATAGAAACCAATCGGAATCAAGTCTTAAGCTATGTGGCTGCATCCGTTTTATCTTAAACAATAATAATAATTAATTTATAAAAACAAAAATTCGATTGTTATTTGCATATTCACATCGTGAGCATAAACAATACTTTCTAAATAAATAAAAGGCACGGCTCTTGTTTGTGTTAACTGATTTAAATTTCAAATGTGCATTTGCTGTTGGTGTGGTAGGAGTAGGAAAGCTTTTATGCCAGTAACAAGCTTATGGACTTGTTTTCGATAAAGAAACAATAAGCCAACATAGCTAAAATCAGCTTTAAACATTTACATCAATCGATTGTTAAAAAGAAAAAAGTGTAGATTGTTGGGCTAGGTTCTAACCATTACTGCACATTTTCAAACTGGATAGATATGCTATTCACTTGAAAACAAAAACAAAAGAAACACATAGCTTATTGGTATGATAGACAACAATAGAACAACCTAAACGTGCTTGGGGTACTTGCCAGGTGTAAAATTCTTGAACAGTCGTTATAAAAAAATTAATTTTATTTTTCTCGTCACATACTGCTTTTTACAAACTTCCGATTTGAGTCAAGAGTTTGTGACCAGCAAAGCTATTTTAAGGTTTGGAAAGGAGTTATCAATGCAAAAGATAGTTTTTATCTTTATGGCAACCATTTGTGTTAAAACAGTCGTATATGATCTACAATCAGAATTTTATTTGTTTTGTTTTAGAAATTAGTTGTAAAACCTGATCAGCTGATTAAGCGTCGTGGTAAATTGGGTTTGATTGCTGTGAACAAAACCATTGATCAATGTACAGAATGGATTCAAGGAAGAATGAACAAAGATCAACAAATTGGCACTGCCTGTGGAAAGATAAAGAACTTCATTATTGAACCATTCATACCGCACAAAGATGTAAGTTACTGTTTATTTGACTTGAAATTTAATAACATGATTTTTCGATCATTTTAGGAAGAAGAAGCTTATGTTTGCATCTACTCACATCGCACAGCCGACACAATATTGTTTCACCATCAAGGTGGTGTAGACATAGGTGATGTCGATGCCAAGGCATTGAAGCTGGAAATTCCCGTTGGTCATACAGCATCGTTGGAAGATATCACAAAATTGTTGCTAGTCAATGTAACAGCCGCAAAGAAAGAACGAATTGCGAATTTCATTCATGCTCTCTATAAACTCTATGTGGACTTGTACTTTACATATCTCGAGATCAATCCTCTCGTAGTGACGGATAAGAGCATTTATATTCTTGATTTGGCTGCCAAGCTGGACTCGACAGCCGATTTCATTTGTCGTCCAAAGTGGGGTGAAATTGATTATCCACCACCATTTGGTCGCGATGCTTTCCCAGAAGAAGCATACATCGCTGATTTGGATGCCAAGAGTGGAGCTTCATTGAAGGTGTGGTGGATTTTGTTAATAAGTAGTTCATTCTTAAACGGTTCTGTGTCTTTTGTTAGTTGACAATCTTGAACAGAAATGGTAGGATTTGGACAATGGTAGCCGGTGGTGGCGCAAGTGTGATATATTCCGACACAATTTGCGACTTGGGTGGATCCGAAGAATTAGCCAACTATGGTGAATACAGTGGAGCTCCATCAGAGCAACAGACATATGAGTATGCCAAGACAATTCTCAACTTGATGACATCATCGCCAAAGCATCCAGACGGCAAGATTTTGATCACCGGAGGAGGAATTGCTAACTTTACCAATGTCGCTGCTACTTTCCGGGGTGAGAAAATGATTTTTCTTTTATTATTTCTTGTATTTTATGTTTATCTCTTAGGAATCATTACTGCTCTGCGAGAATTCCAACCTAAATTAGTCGAACATAATGTTTCGATATTTGTCCGTCGTGCCGGTCCAAATTACCAAGAAGGTCTTCGAAAAATGCGAGAAATTGGCAGTTCGTTGGGTATTCCGTTGTTTGTATTTGGTCCAGAAACACATATGACTGCCATCTGTGGTATGGCCTTGGGCCAGAGACCTATTCCCAAATCATGCAACGTTGAATTCTCCACTGCTAATTTCTTGTTGCCCGGTGGACAGCAAGAGGCAGCCGAATCAAAGTGTGCTAAGCTTCCAGAGTTGAATGATGTAGAAACCGCAAACGGTAAGATATTTGTCAGTGTGTTTTTATAAATTCTTTGCCAATATTTTGTGTGAAGGATGCAGCAACCAACTGGTGGTTTTTATTAGAAAATAACTTTCTGCATATGTTTTGCTTTTCAAGAAGGTTTGGGGAAAGTTTTTCGTGAGGTTTTGATTTTGTTTTCGATTTTTTTGTGAATTTACAATTTTTAATTGCTGAGCTTTGATGATTGGCTACATAAATTGAATCGAGAAAAACAAATGCGCTTGCAATGATTTTATGCTAAGCGCACACTGCACATGAGTGGAATTGTTAAACTAATTAGTTATTTCCTGAGTGAAAAATGTTTTTTAATAGGAGGTGACTGATAAACAAGTCTATGGTCAAGGCAATCTGCTCTTCCAAAGCTGATAAATCATTCTTTTTTCAAATTTCATTAATCTAAGAAGCAAGATTAGTCGCTTCTACACTCAAACATAGTCAAAGTGGCTCTATGCGATTCGGAACAAAAATTATCAGGTGTCCAGTTTCAATTTAACTGATGAAATATAAACAAATGATAGTCTCATCGAATCACAGATGGTTTTCTTGTTTGTTCTAAAACTGTACCCTTATCACTTTAATCTTAATTAGTCTTATATAAGCCGAAAGTAATGAAGACAGTCAGTAATAAATGAAAACACTTACAAATAAGTCCTATACTTGTAAGTAAATCAGTTTAACAATTTGAAGATAAAATAAACGATAAGAAAATGATAATTGAATAGTATCCAGACTGAATTCAACTGAGTTATGTAATCTGTTGCAACAGTGTTTTTGAGAGCTTGGTACTTTAAATACAAAAAATACTTGATTGGCGCTTAAAAGTGTCGGTTGTGACTGATATACGTTGCCTTACTTAGCGATACAATTAGATTTGAATCTCAATACACCAATATTGTACAATTTATTGGTTGTTTGCTTTTCCCACCTGCTGATATCCACAGAAGATATGGTCCCCGGATCTAGATATTGCATTTCCCATTACTCGTAGAACAGCGAATGTCGTGTTATCGGTTGTTCCATTCTCAGCTTACACAGGCATGATTATCACGCTGATTAATAAACTTCAGGAATGTTTTTTTTTTTTGTTATCCTTATCTACTACTGATGTAGGTTAGCATTGAATGTTTGAGAGAGCTAAAATCAATTGATTGCAAGTTCTCAGGTCATCGATACAACACGTGATGTCACATGATTGATTCATTTCTCTGTAAATGTGTTTGTTGTTTACCTTAAATCTTAGGAATTGTTGCGGTGCGGAATGTTCCAGATTCTTATTCAGTACGATCCTCAGCAAGCACGATCTTTTGCTGTAATTGTTTCTCCGTCAGGCAACAAGAACCTGTAAAGATAGGTATGTTTTTTGTTTACCAAGCTATGTTTCAGTGTGTCTCGTACGTCGCACAGTTCGTCTTCATCTTTTGTTCTTCAAAGAAACACACATATATGTAAATAATGAATTTTGTACTTTCATCTTATCGATGGCACCTGTTTTCGCTGATCTGATTTTTTAATCGCCAGTCTAAAGTCAGTTAGTTAGCTTTTGAAGAATAAACTTCCGGCCATACACACTACCGTACCCATTTAGATGTACATTCTCTGTGCAGTTTTATTTTTTAACCTGGTCAGGCGCGAGGCGCAATATCAAAACCTACTTCTTTTGAGTGACGCCGTGCGGTAAATGCATCCCAAAGCGACTCCAGCTGAAGTTTTCTTAGGCACACGGCTTCGAGAGATACAAATATTCACAGGTTGATCTGTCCGGTAGACAGTAGTGTGTATTACCAACTTAAGTTAAAGTTCTGTAGAGTAGGCCTCAGATAATAACAATAAACTAATTGCCCTGCGAAAGAAAAATCAGCTCTAAGAGAACTTGATTGTGCGTGAATCATATTTCTGATTCGTACTCATTAACAATCACACGTTTGTTTATGAACTGTCAAATACTTTTAAGTCCTCACTTTAGCCGTCCAATTCAAGCATTTGTCCAACTTTTGAGTCATTTTCCTCGCAGCCTCATTTTCTGTTCCGGATTTTTTTTAATGATAGAGACATACTTTCCCTTACTGAATGAAAACTCACAGGGATATGTTTTTGGAGAGGACCTCCAAATAGTGAATTTCCCAGAGTTTCGTTTATTTTTTTGCTTTAATTTCGTTTCGCTTTCGTATAAACTAAGTTCGCAGCGTGGAGTTGTAAGGTACATTTTCATTAAGAGGCCTTTTGTCAAGAACATTTCACCTGGATCTCCATTACTCATCGAAAGTACTTGCTGCTCACATAAGAAAGCTTTAAAAAATCATTTTGTTTTGGTGTAAGATCTTGAGCCTTAAAGTACTAGATAAAGTATTTCAAACAACACCTTATCTTGATGGCAACAGTGGTAGTGCGTATTATCGTATGTAAATAAACAACTTACTGTGAATTAAATCGAAGTTGGTTGCTGTAGGTTCCTTGGGTTATATGTTTTTCTTACTCAGCAGATCTTGCAGTAAGTGGTCTTCATTTGCATGATAATGACCTCTTCCTGCAAGTTATCTACTTCACAATTGCACACAAAAACACATTAAAAACAAAAAATTTACATCAAAATTTAATAAAGATTTTCGATTTTAATTGCAACTTTTCTGCATCTTTTTATTTTTTCCATTATATTTCATGTTTGGCATGTGTCTCGTGTATCATCGTCATGAATTTGTGTCATGTTTTGTGTCTTCGTTATTTATACGTTCTTCTCCTCGTCCTCGTTCGTGTCACTCACTCATAACGAAATTGACCATAAAACACACAAATTGCATCACCTGAAAATATATATATACAAACACAAATCACACACAAAAAACAAAAACCTATATACCTACGCTTGCTACCAAAAAATAAAAAATAAAATTGTGATGTTTTGTTTTGGATGCTTTGATAAAAACCTAATCGCGGATTTGTTTCTTTTGGAAAATGCTAAATTGAAAACAAAAATACATACAAACAATGTTTGGCGAAATTTTGTGTGCATTTGGTGTGAAATATATAGGTTCATCGAAACACTTGATTAAACTACCTCCTGTCTCGATAGATTGTCAGAGAATCGATGAGGCTGATGGGAAATCAACGGGTGCTCTTTCGAAGAAGCTTTTTTCAAACAACACCTTTGCCATAGTGTGGGGAATGCAAGCAAGGGCTGTTCAGTCGATGATGGATTTCGATTTTATATGCAGGTGAGCCAGAGAGCAAAAGAGAAAAGATTTGAATCTTTTGTTAAGTCAATAATTTGCAGACGTGAAGAACCATCGGTTGTAGCAATGGTGTATCCCTTTACCGGAGATCACAAGCAGAAGTTCTATTGGGGTCACACAGAGGTCCTGGTACCGGTGTATAAGAACATGGCAGATGCAGTAAACAAGCACAAGAACGTCGATGTGTTGGTTAACTTTGCTTCGTTACGATCGGCTTATGATTCTACCATGGAAGTTCTTGAATACCCTCAGATTCGCACAGTGGCAATCATTGCTGAGGGTATTCCAGAAAATATGACTAGGAAAATGATTTTGGCTGCAAAACAAAAGGGAGTTTCGATTATTGGTCCAGCAACGGTTGGGGGTGTGAAGCCAGGTTGCTTCAAAATTGGAAACACAGGAGGAATGTTGGATAATATTCTCCATTCAAAACTTTACCGTCCCGGCAGTGTGGCTTATGTGTCACGTTCTGGTGGTATGTCCAATGAGCTGAACAACATTATTTCCAAAGAGACAGACGGTGTTTTGGAAGGTGTTGCAATTGGCGGCGATCGTTATCCCGGAACAACATTCATGGATCACATCATGCGTTACCAAGCCGATCCAGAAACTAAATTGATTGTGTTGCTTGGTGAAGTAGGAGGTACTGAAGAATATGATGTATGCAAGGCATTGAAGGACGGATGCATTACTAAGCCCATGGTTGCTTGGTGCATCGGAACTTGTGCTAGTATGTTCACCGCTGAAGTCCAATTTGGCCATGCTGGTTCATGTGCCAATTCTGACAAGGAAACTGCAACAGCAAAGAACAAAGCTCTTCGAGAAGCTGGAGCTTACGTGCCTGACTCATTCGATTCCCTGGGTGACCTCATTGGCAGTGTATACAACGAACTTGTGAAGTCTGGACGAATTGTGCCGAAAGAGGAGGTGCCACCACCAACCGTCCCCATGGACTATTCATGGGCTCGCGAATTGGGACTCATCCGAAAGCCAGCTAGTTTCATGACATCAATTTGTGATGAGCGAGGTCAGGAGCTGAGTTACGCCGGCATGCCAATCAGTGAAGTGCTCAGTAAAGACGTCGGAATCGGAGGTGTCATCTCTCTGTTGTGGTTCCAACGCTGCCTGCCACCCTATGTTTGTAAGTTCTTTGAAATGTGCCTAATGGTGACTGCCGATCACGGTCCAGCTGTTTCTGGAGCACACAACACAATCGTATGCGCGAGAGCTGGAAAGGATTTGGTATCATCGGTAGTAAGCGGTCTGCTGACTATTGTAAGTTGTTGTCTTTTAATTCTAAAGAGTTGATTGTTATTTTTTCCTTGTGTTCCTTATTTTTCAAGGGTGATCGATTTGGTGGTGCTTTGGATGGCGCTGCAAGACAATTCTCAGAGGCATACGACTCAAACTCACATCCAATGGAGTTCGTCAACGCAATGCGCAAGAAGGGTCAGTTGATCATGGGTATTGGACATCGTGTGAAATCGATCAACAACCCCGATGTTCGTGTAAAAATTATCAAGGAATTTGTCATGGAGAACTTCCCGTCGTGTCCATTGTTGAAATATGCTCTGGAAGTGGAAAAGATCACCACAAGCAAGAAACCCAATCTGATATTGAACGTTGATGGTGTGATTGCCACAAGTTTCGTCGATATGCTGAGAAATTGCGGATCGTTTACAAGGTAAAGGTTTTTTTTTCGATCTGAAGAAACGGAAGTTTCATAATTTGTCTTTTAAATCTCATTTTCAGTGAGGAAGCACAAGAATACATCAACATCGGAGCCATCAATTCGCTGTTCGTCCTTGGCCGTAGCATAGGCTTTATCGGCCACTACATGGACCAGAAGCGACTCAAGCAAGGACTCTACCGCCATCCTTGGGACGATATCTCGTATGTTATGCCAGAACAATACAACTAAATTCCATCTTCTTTCGTATTTATTTATATATATAAAAAAAACAAAAAAAATCTTAATCCGTGTATTTAGTAAGAGTTAGTTCGCTTGTAATGTTCCAAACCTAAAGTAAGGTTACTCTAAAAACAAAATATTACACTCCATACATTTAAGTAAACATCAATCAAATTGGTTTTCTGAATAATTTTACTTGCATTTATTTTAATTTAACTATCAACGTCTTTTTTGTTTTGTTTGCATGCTTCCCCTCTCTGCCCCGCTTTACTGTATACCTACAAAGAAATTGGAAGAGCTTTTGTTTAATGTAATGTTGTCAAGGGGTAAAAATTAGAAATTAAAAAATTATTAGAAAAAAATTAAATTGAATTTGGCGATTCATATAAATTTATAAGAGAGCTACCCACTATTGTATCTTTAACTAACCATAGTGTTCGTTGTCTAAAATTGAACCTGAACAATGGAAAATGCTCTTCTAAAGTTGTTATGTAATTCACTGTTAACATCAAAATACACAAGAAAAACGAACAAAGATGTACATTAATTTGAAGAGGAAGAAAAAAGAGTTGTTAAAAATAAACACTTTTTATTGCACAATAGAGTATGTTCAAAATAAAAAATGCACCAAAATTGGATATTGTCTGTTTTTTCATTTAATTGGTTCTGGCACACAAAAGGATTCAAGAAGGCAGTTCAAGCGTGGGTATTCCAGGACAGGCATTTAAATTTCGAATGGGGCTTTGTATACCGTTTAAAAAATTTTGAAATCGGAAAGTAAAGTTATGTCTGTAGAATCGGGAATCGGCTTGAGGACGGATGCCGTTGTATCTCTAATTAAACAAAAATCATTCCAAAAATCTCAAATAATAGTCATGTTTTATTGGGAATCTTTGCCTCTATTCTGATTTTCGTTCGGATACCATATCCTCTATCCTTCCGTTTTACAATTTAAGTCAGTAGCCGTGCTTAATGGGAATCTATACTCACTTTAGCAAAACATCGCACATGGGAAAACAACGACGAATAGTGAACAAAAATAAGTAACATTCAAAAGTGAACAACAAGGATGGCTGGTAAACAGATTTTATATAATAAAGTTGCATTAGTGAATAAGGCGTTTTATTGAGCGTAAAATTCTTATGGAATAAAGTTGCTTTGGTGAGTACAGAGTTTTATTCAGACTCATTACTGCACAAGCTATAAGATTTTCAATAAAACGCATCTTATCTTTGCGTAGTAACATCTAATTACAAATATATAATATATGTAGGGGGAGGGAAAGGATTAAAGTTAAAACGCTGAAGATTATAGTTTGAATAAAGTTTTAATTCACTTTAAAGGTTTAAATTAGTTTTGATTTTAAGTTAAATATAAGAATATATAAAAAAAGAGTAATTTCAATTTGATTTGACATTCACTTGACTTTGCTTCTTTTCTTGTCTTTTTTCTTTACCGTTCATAACCGAATTCTTTTACCGACTAATAATTAGTTACTTTACATTTATAGTTTTAGTTCTAACCTTAGGTCTTTACATAAAGGAATGATTTGGAATTAAATAGTGTAAATGCCCAAATGTTTGGCTTTAATTTAGGTTGTTTTAGTATTTGATAAATGTAGTCATCCTACATTCGGCCATCCTTCTTCTCGGCTGTCTCAGACGACCAGTCATCTTCAGATACGTACATAATCATCTTCATCATCATCTTCGCTTTCCAATTCATCGCATTCACTACCATCTTCGTTGCGCCATGGTTTCATAAAGTCGGCTGATGACGAGGTAGAATTCGGTCCCTCATGAGTTCCAACTTTATGCACGTCGTATCTATCGTTTCTTTTTAGTTTGACGACTTCATACGGGCCAAGATACATTGGGTACAACTTGGATCCTGGTGCGAATTGCGTTTTCTTAATCGCAACCAGATCACCTAGCTTGTATTGCACAGCAGCTTTTCTCTTCCGGTTGTACAATTTTCTGTTTTCTTCTTGAACCTTCGCAATTTGCTCCTTAGCCTGGCTTCGCATCTCCTTCCTTTCATCTTCGAATTCCTCGATAATAAGCTCTTCCATCAGCTGTTTCAGATCAATATTTTCGATACATTTCATACGAACTCCGAACATTAGCTCAAACGGAGTCTTATTTATGCTTCGATTTGTTGTCGAGTTTATGATACATTGAAGTCTTGGAACATGCTTGAACCACTTATCCGGAGCATCGATTGACATTTTCGTTAACATTTCGACAATAGTGCGGTTGATTCTTTCAACCTGTCCGTTTCCGCGAGCAACACCTGTAGTCACCAGTGAATGAATAATTTTCCTTTCCTCACAATACTCTTTAAACAAATTCGATGTAAAAGCGGAGCCTCTGTCTGTTATCACCCTTACTGGATCGCCAAAAGTTTCGCTCTGAATTGACAGTTTCTTCAATACTTCTTCAGCTCCTGTAGACTTCACCGGAAAGATCCAAGTAAACTTCGAAAAAGCATCAACGATGACTAACAAATGTTTGTAGCTCTTAGCTGTAGAATTCATAGGTCCAAGGTGATCGAGATGAAACGTATTAAGAGGATTATCAAACTTTTCGATTGGGTTGAGTAAACACTCCTGTTTTCCACTTTTCCTCGCTCCAAGGATGCATGGTATACAGTTCGCAATCATTTGTTTAATTTTTTGCGATAAACTTGGAATATAAAAATCCTTCCTTGCTAACACTTCAACTTTTCTTGCATTTATGTGACCTTGCTCGTGTATGCTTCGTAGTACTTCTTGTTGCAGCTTTTTTGGGACAACTAAAGAATAATCACCTTCAACAAATTTATAAAGAACACCGTTGCGCATCACAAAATCCTCATGTTCTTCGTGCTTCAATATATTTGCTACTAGTGAACAAAATTCATCACTTTCTTGTGCTTTTCTAACCCGATGCAGAACACCATCTTCCACCTTCATTATTGCAGGATAACGACTAAGTGCGTCTACGTGTCTCATTGATGTACCCGCTCTATGAAGGACTTCGCAGTTGAAATCTTGCAAAAATATTGCCCACCTGGCAACTCTAGTACACAGTTCCTTCTTTCGCATAGTCGCTGTAAAAGCCTTGCAGTCCGTAAAAATTTTAAATGGTATTCCCAAAAGATACACCCTTAACTTCTGCAAACACTTAATGATTGCTAAAACCTCTTGCTCGTAGCTGGTATAATTCCTCTCAGATTTGCTTGATTTATAACTTATATAAAAAACAGGATGCATTTCATTGTCGTTGTGTCTTTGAAGCAAGACACCTCCATATCCAACCTTACTTGCATCAGTATGCAATTCCGTCTCCAACCCTGGATTATAAAGTTTCAACACTGGATCTTTGCATAAGGCAGCCTTCAAACTTTCAAATGCTTCTACTTGATCTGGACCGAAATTAAATGGCGTTTCTTTACGTAGCAAGTCCGATAAAGGCTTCGCAATAACTGCATATCCTGCTATGAAGCGTCGGAAAAAACCTGTCAGTCCGAGAAAGGACTGAATTTTCTTTACCTTGTCTGGTCTTGGGAAATTTTGGACGGCATTTAGTTTTTCTTGAGATGGTTTCAATGATCCATTTTCCACGACATGTCCTAAGAACTCAATTGATTCGGTGATAAATTTACATTTCTTCCAGTTTATAACCAGACCATTTCCAGCCGCCACTTCGAAAACCAACTTAAGTTTATCGAGGCATTCATCAGGACTTCTTGCTTGGATAACGAGATCATCAACAAAGATTCGCAGCCAATCCGAACGTAAAAGCCTTTCAAAAACTGCATTCACAAACCTTTGGAAGACTGATGGCGAATTACAAAGCCCAAAGGGTGCCTTAAGGAACTCATAATGCCCATCCGGTGTTACAAACGCTGTGTATTTTTGACTCTCTTTTTCAACTGGCACGTGAAAAAATCCATTCTTGAAATCAAGAACAACGAAAAACATTCCCTCAGCTAGATCTTCTAAGATTTCCTCTATCAACGGCAGTGGATGTCGATCTTTGATAATTTTTGCATTAAGCATTCGATAATCAATACATATTCGATTGGTTCCGTCTTTCTTCTTCACTAACACTATTGGACTAGCGTAATCTGAATAGCTATGGCATATTATTCCTTCCGAAAGCCAAGTATCTATCTGCTTCTTTACGTCTTCCTTTTCTTTTGGGGCTAATCTTCTTGGTTTTTGATAGACTGGGCGGTCATCGGACAACACGATTCGCATTTCAACTAAACACTTCTCTGGTTTACGTGGCTCATATGTGTTTATCATATCTATTATCTGATTTTTGATTTTAGAATCAGATAAATGACTCAGTTTTGTGTCAAGAATTGAATTTAAATCATTCTTTTCTATCAAGTCATCAACTTCAATTTTCGAAATATTGTTCTCTTCTAAATTAAAAGCTTCTGGAATTTTAGAAACAGAAATGAAACCATTTTCAATTTTAACTTTAGCAACGCTTAAGAAGTTCTTTCCTAATATCATGCAATCTGACATCCATTCATCTGGAACGATATGGAATCGAATGGAATAACAATCTTCTCCGATGAAAACATCAAGTACGCACGACCCATGCGTACGCTTTGCATTACCATCACCAAATCCGAACAGACTTTCTCCTAGCCCATCGATTTCAACAGCACCATTCCTCCTCCAAACGCTTTTTTGTACCAACGACACATCCGCTCCCGTATCCACCAAAACATCGTACATTTCTCCAGCTAACTTTACCTTTACACAACAGTCTAGTCTGTTAATTCTTTTAACATTTTGGTTCGAGTTTTTGACTTCTTTCTTTGGACAAGATGTAGAAATATGCCCAAATTCGCTACATGCAAAACATCTGGCTCCTTTACTTTTGTTTGGACAAACATCTTGGCTATGTGAAAAAGAACCGCAGTTTGTACAACGTCTTTGACTCACGTTTTTTGAATTATTTGAAGAATTTGTCCTAGAATTTTTAAACTGGTTTTGATTTTGGGTTCTATAACCACTTGTTGTCGCTATCTGACTTTTAATAGTTTCATAAACTAAAAACTTTTTCTTAAGCTCATCCAAGCTCGTTGCTTCATACAACACGGTTTTATTTAAAGGGCTATCTGAAATGCCTTCAATAATATAGGCTATTAAAGATGTGTCATCGAAATTTCCCTTCATCGCTATATGTTTCATTGTATACATATACTCTAAAAAGGTTTCATTAGATTTCTTCTTCCTAGACTGGAGCTCTTTATGAATACTTATACAAGACGGTACATCATTAAACTCTTGCAACAAAAATTTCTTTAACTCTTCCCAACTGCAAATACCACTCTTCGCTTCAACTGCCAGTTTAGCAGCTCCTTTTAACAAACGCCTGGCATAGAGATATCTTTGTATAGGATTCCATTTACATACATTTGAAATGTCTTCAAAATCTTTTAACCAAAGCACAACGTTTTTCCCAGCTTCACCAGAAAATCTCTCCAACGATTCCTCGACATCTTTAAAGACAAAATTATTATTCTCCGACATCTTTGCAACTTCTTTTGAATTTTCTTCAACTTCCTCTTTATTAATGTCACCAGTTAGTTTATTATTACTTGTATCGTCGATTTCTTTTTCCGTTTCTTTTTTGGCCAATTCTTCCATAAAATTGCTAACTTGCATACCTTCTCCTAATATAGCATTATATAACCTCTGGACTAACTCGATTTTCAAATTATATCGATATGATAAATTCTTTTCTTTTAAAATAAATTGTAGCTGTTTCGTAGTTAAGCTATTTAACTCTTCCATTCGGAATTCTAAAATTTCCTTTCCATCCTTTACACTTGCGTTATCATAGCAAAAAAAAATATAAAAAGCTTTTGTCTTAGTAATTTGTTTTGATATTTTTCAACAAACAAAATTATTCGCATGCGATAAATAGCTTTTTTTTTCTTAAGCTTTCCAAATATTTATATAGCATGCAATAGTCTTAGCTTGAGCACATGCAAAATAATTTTCGAACCAAATTTCACTCAATGTAAGTATGCCTCAAAGCTTTAAGTGCAATTAATCTCGATAGAAAGAAAAAAAAAAATATGTTCTTAACATGCAAGAGAAAAGTAAAAGTATGAAACGATCTCACCAGTTTGACAACTATGCACGCATGAGACGACTGTGTGTGTGTATATTTCATTTGCAATTTCTCTTATGTCGCTCTCTTATTTTCTGTTCTTTTTTTCTGTTCTTAACTTTGCACTTTTTTTTTCATTTATTCCTATGTACCACAATCTCACTTGATTGAATTTAATGCATGCACTTTTCAGATTTTTGTTTCAATATTATTTCTTAGCTTTTATATCTTTTAAACTTTTCACTTTGTCACTTTGCACAGGTTTATTTTCGTTTTATTTTTTCTTCTTCTTTACGCGGCACTCGTCCAGCAACACTTCTGACACCAATTGTAGGGGGAGGGAAAGGATTAAAGTTAAAACGCTGAAGATTATAGTTTGAATAAAGTTTTAATTCACTTTAAAGGTTTAAATTAGTTTTGATTTTAAGTTAAATATAAGAATATATAAAAAAAGAGTAATTTCAATTTGATTTGACATTCACTTGACTTTGCTTCTTTTCTTGTCTTTTTTCTTTACCGTTCATAACCGAATTCTTTTACCGACTAATAATTAGTTACTTTACATTTATAGTTTTAGTTCTAACCTTAGGTCTTTACATAAAGGAATGATTTGGAATTAAATAGTGTAAATGCCCAAATGTTTGGCTTTAATTTAGGTTGTTTTAGTATTTGATAAATGTAGTCATCCTACATATATTCTCATTTCAAACTCCAAACTGGTAAGCACCATGTTTTGTGCTGAAATACGTGAAGATACATCAACTTTTTAAAAGTTCTTTTGTATATCAGCCTTGTTTTATTGGGAATCTATACTCAGTACTCACGTTTGCAAAACATCGCACATGGGAAAACAGCAACGATTAGTGAACAAAAATAAGTCACTTGCAGCAGTGAACAACAGGGATGGCTGGTCAATGGAGTTTAAGGAATAAAGTTGCTGTAGTGAGTACAGAGTTTTTTTCCTGCTCGTAAGAGAAGATGACTATAAGACTTCCAATAAAACACGGCTATCAATCGAAAACGATACAAGTAAACAAGTATGTACATTATTGGTATTTTAAAATTTTCCGAGGTCAAGGGCTAGTAATAAAGTCCTGGGGTGAGATTCTGTAACTAAAAAGCGAACAAACGTTTTCGTGTGTGCGAACGATTTCCTTCATGTTAACATAGGGAAATCGTTCGCACACACGAAAACGTTTGTTCGTTTTTTAGTTACAGAATCTCACCCCTGTTTTGTCTTTTCGTGGGTGCTTTTTGACAGCTAGTTTCAGCTATTCCCTTCAAAACGAAGATTATTCAAAAAATTTGAATAACATTTGCTTAATCCACCAATCATTTTCCCATTCGAAACTCCAAACCGGTGTATGTACGTCAAATGTTTTGCATTGGCTTGCTTGAAATTTCTCAAAACCCAAAAACAGTAATCATTTGGCATTAATTGATCAATCTCTCATTAAAAAGTAATTTTAAAAAGTGCTTCTCTACCAGATCTGCAAAACCACATCTATTTTTAAGGCGTAGGTGCTAGACGCGTCCATTTCTTAGCCCACCAAACGTCATCCAAAAAACAGCCAGCTGTACAAGATTCTATTCTTTTCTCTCATGCGAGAAAATTATGACGTCTTTTGTGTCAAAATTTCTTTATTATCGTTCGCATCATATCTACAAAAGAAGAAAAACTCAAATAAAGTAAAGAAAACCTTAAATTCTTCTTCAAAAATACAACAAATGCTTTAATTTCTTCTCTACCAATAAAATAAGAAAGTTCTCATTAAACTAATCAATTAAGAACACAATTTACCAAATGAAATTGTGAGTCCACTGACACACAGACCCGGCCTACAGACACGACATCACATAAAGAAAATGGGCATCAACGTAAGTCGGCATGAAGAACTCTCGCAAAATGAATATCTGAAAAAATTCGTCAGCCAAACTCATATACCAAGTGATGACGCTAGTTTCTGGAATGGTATTCTCAATTACAACATCCTAACTCCAACCAATAGGTAGGTACAGACAATTCTGTGTGTCAGAGAACGAGTGTTGTGTTGGCAGTTTCTTGTCAGTTGTTAGAAGAAAATAGTTCCCATTTGACCTATTTCTTATCTGTATTACAGCGTGGAGCAATTGAGTCTAGACGATCGCATAGAGACACTATGTCAATCATTCTTGTCCAACAACCTAAAGACGGGCAATTTTGGGTCCTTAATTTTGGTGTTCTTGGACAAAGTGACCGAGCTGTTGTCACTGTCGGATCAAGAGAGGTAAAGACTGTTTGTCAATATGTAAAGCAATTTCATACAATTTCATTTCTTGTTTTAGCCCAATGCACATTTGGCAGACGTTTAATGCACTGTTCATTATCCGTTCATTGGTCAAGTACATTAACGAAACTTCAACGGAGTTTCAACTTCTACAGCACCTTGAGGCAGTACCCAGTCCAGAGACAATCAACGACGAAAACAACACAGCGATTGCAATCGAAGCGAGAGAGGAAGCGTCGGCCGCAGAGAAGGCGAAACAATTTGTCGCTATTGATGGGTCCAAGTTTGAGACCTTCTTTGATGCCATTGTCAACTTAATTGTAGTTATTCCTGTGAAGTGAGTCGATTCCTAGATAAACGAAATAAAGGTTCTACTAATTGTCTTCTACTTTCAGGGAGTTCACTTACCATCTGCACTTGGAAGCTGTCAATGTGATCATCACACTGCTGTCGGTGCACCTGTTCACCCAACAGCCAGTAGAAAAGTCTGTAATCTTTAGGTGAGTTTTGTCAGTTAGGAGAAGAAACAGCTTTTCATTTTCCACTTGCAGGACAATCTTTAAATGTCAACACTCAAATGTCCTCATGAGTGCTCTTCTACACTTCGTGTCTCGCATGGTGGAGATTCCCAGTACAATGTTCGGTGCAGGCCACTCCGGATCCTTTGTATATGGCATCGCTGAGTCGTTGATGTCAATATTTACGTTTCGTAAAACCCAAGATGCTCTGAACCCCAATGTAGCTGGAGCAGAGCTCTCACAGCAATTTCGCGAGCACTACCCTTTGGCAAATCAGAGCCTTCTGTTGATTTTGATTTTGACGAATCATTGCACGACTAAGGGCAATCCATATAGAACAAGCCTTTTTGGCTGTTCAGACTCGAAGGACTCGCCCAAAGATGGGGCGACTTTCAAAATCGATTTTACGGCAGTTTACGATACACTTTGTCGCATCGTCACAATAGATCAAGCAACTCTCCTGCTCTATCTACTGCTGCACCGGAATGAGCGCTTCTTTCGGTTTGTAATGATGCAGAACGACTTGGAACACCTTGTGGTGCCGATTCTACAGACGTTGTACAACGCTCCCGACAGCACTTCTCATCACATTTACATGTCGTTGATTGTGCTGCTCATACTAAGTGAGGACGATGCTTTCAACAAGAATGTTCATACTATTGTGAGTTAACTGGCCTTTAATTTTTCCGTCAGCTAATGCTATTCTTTCAGCTTCTAAAAAACATTGGCTGGTACACTGAACGAACGATTTCAGAGATTTCCCTTGGCGGTTTACTGATCCTTGTGGTCATCCGAACGATTCAGTATAACATGCTAAAGATGCGCGACAAATATCTGCATACGAATTGCTTAGCTGCATTGGCAAACATGTCTGGACAATTCCGATCGTTGCATCCGTATGTAGCGCAACGACTGATAAGTTTATTTGAAACGCTGGCTCGAAAGCATGCCCGTGTAGATGCTCAGCTTAAGGAACCGGTGAATGGATCAGTAGCGGTGAATGTGGCAACAACTCCAGAAGACATGCTTGCTGATCTTACGGTTCTAGAGGAGGTTCTTCGGATGGTGTTAGAGATTTTGAACTCCTGCCTGTCTAATCAGCTGGTCTATTGTCCGAATTTGGTTTACACTCTGCTTTATAAACGAAGTGTTTTCGAAGCCTTTCGCAGTCATCATGCCTTCCAGGATATAATTCAGAATATTGACATGGTAAGTTGTGGACTTTGTGTCATTGCATTTGACAGCTGACAGTGAAAGTGTAGCTTCCGAGAGCACTTTTTCATAACGAAACATGGCTTTGAGAGTACAACCGCAAGGGTTTGAAAGGCAACTGTTCGTTGCCTTTCAAACCCTTTTTTAATTTAAAATGAAAGGCAAATCATATCAACTTCATTTATTGTTTTAACCATCAGGTCGTTGGGTTCTTCTCATCTCGCCTTCAAAGGGTGCAGGATCAACGCGGTGAACTGGGAGTAAGTGAGGTTTTTGAAGTAATTTCAAAAGGCGCCAGCCAATGGTCCAGCGATCGGTTGAGGGTAGGTTTTCAGTTGAATGAAATTTTTCACTCAGAAAAAATACTAAAAAATCTTTTTACTTATCCAGAAATTCCCTGACCTTAAATTCAAGTACGTCGAAGAAGATGCACCCGAAGAGTTTTTCATTCCCTACGTCTGGACTTTAGTATGCAAGTACGGATGTGTGCACTTTAGATCGGAGAGCATTAAAGGCGTGACGACCGATATCATTTGCTAATAATAACCAGACAGACAACAACTTGTAACGAAAACGTTATAAAAATCAAAAAAGAAAACAGAAACATTCTCTAAAAGCGCATGGAATGAATGAGTGATATTTGACTGACGTTTTATTACATTCACAGACACACACACACACACACTTTCAATATGCAAATGCTTATGTTTTTAGTTAAGCCCTTTGTCAATGTTTTTTAGTTAAAATTTTTAGTTCCCCTAGCAATTGGTTGAAATGTGCGAATTTCTTTTTGTTTTCTATTCTTCCCTAATCGGTAAGATTGCAATGTTGATATATGTATGCAAACGAAATACATAATAGAAATTAAAATAAGAAAAAATAATCAAATTAATATTTTGCTACAATGAAACAATGGAATAGGTACACACATATAAATGTATGTAAAAACAGAAGATATAAAATAAAATATTTATTCCCTGATCCAGATAGACAACCCTATAATGCCGCGAACCAAAATTCATATTATTACAGAGAAATGTAATTGGCAATACATACCGAGATAATAATCATAATTTAAAAAATATTATTTGTGTTGTTACTCTTAACACTGTACTTCTCGTATGAATATGTTTAATAATTGTAAAATGAAATATAAGCAAATTAAAAACCTGCTTTGGAAATCGAAGGATTTTTTGGGTTTTCTTCTTTAGCAATTGTTGAATATTTACGCAACGGTGTCAAAATGGAACGTTATCCACTTTACTAGGACCAGATCAAAAATCATAAACAGGACAAAGACCATAATAGTCAGGGCCGGTCTGTTCAAGTTTGGTTAGTTTTAACCCGTGGTTATTTCCATAGAATGCGTCTTTTCAACCTTGGTTTGGTTAACAAATGAATGGTTTGGTTAACTAACCAGAGAAATTGTTAACCAAATAACCAGTCGATTTTGGTCGGTTAACGCTATTTAACCATCGATTTACTGGAATTTCGTCTTTTTACGTTTGGTTAATCTGTCTTTACGCATTATTTTCGACTCATCATTTGGCTATACAACAATTCAGTGTGATGGAGTGCGTTTGTTTTTAATTTTTCATTATATTTATATCCAATATTATTCTTGTTATAGTTCTTTTTTATAAAATACAGATGGTTACTTTGATTGTGACATTTTCTTGAAAAATAACAAAAATTATGAATAACATAGGAAAAAAATGAATAATTATAAAATAACTCACTATGAACTGCCGACAATAAACACATGTCACCAAAAAAGATAACCATTGATTGAGGTTAGTGATTAATTTGACAGATAGACTGGAAAAATATTGGAATTTCTCGATAACCTACGGTTTGTTAACCAAGGCCGAAAAAATAGTGAAAAGACGCAATTCCTTAACCATAGATCCATAAACACGGGTTAAGCAAAATCTCTGGTAACCAAACCACAGATTTAACCACACTTGAACAGACCGGCCCTAAAACTGGTCTAAATCTGATTTTTGAAATTTTTAAAATTATTTTGATATTTTTGTTTCTAGGACCAGTTCTTTTTTTTCTAAATATGTATTTGTATATGTATGTAGTAAATGTATACATATGAATATAGTTATCCTTACAAAGTATAAAACAAAGTCCTTTTCCACTGTCTGTCTGTCTTAGATTTTTGAAACTACCCAATCGATTTAGATTTGAATAGTCTTCAAAACTACTGAGCCGATTTGAATGAAATTTGAAACAGAAATAGTATAAATTATAGAATCTGAGAAATGACATAGATATGTATATGTATTTCCTTTAAAATATATTAGGAGATGAATATAGCCTTACTTGTGATGTTAGTTCAAATGATTCCACGTTTGAATTGATTTCACATTACGGGTGGTCAACGCTGCTCCGAAACTCTAATCTTAGCATTATGTCAGTTCATGAACGGCTATATTAACTTTTTGTAATACTTAAATGGTACTGTGTACTGTCTTCCATCTTTCGATTCTACATAGAAAGTCGCTTGTAATAGTAATAAAAATACTTGGGGTAAAGTGAGCCATTTAAAAAAACATATTCCTGCTCGGAGTAGAAAAATTTCATTTAACACCAAGAAGTTGGCTTTTTCTGTTCTAGATCGATCTAGAGCTGGTCATCAAACACAAGCAATGCCATGTAAGTTTTGCCACTAAAAAAATTGGCACCAAATTTTTCCATTGATCCTCTTGGCATGAAGCCTTAGATAAGCCAACCATTTCCGGCTTAGTCAGTAAAACTAGCAATAGAATGATCCGGACATCCCTGCCAAAAGGAAAATATTGTACAAGGCTCCTAGCTCCAACAGGCAGGCTCCTAGCAGGCAGGCCAAAACAATACTGACCTACAAACAAATACAACGACAATAGCATTTGGCTTAGCGATCTTCATAAACTAATGAAACGGTAGAAGAACGCTCCTGAACGCTCCTCTGCGTCCAATGAGAAGAAACAGCTGCGTACTAATTTGACAGGACTATTGTATAGAGGAAATAGGAACAAGAGGGAAATTCTTTCTTTCTCCTGGGCCGCATAAACTAATGAAACGGTAGAAGAACGCTCCTGAACGCTCCTCTGCGTCCAATGAGAAGAAACAGCTGCGTACTAATTTGACAGGACTATTGTATAGAGGAAATATAATATATAATACTTCTTGCATATCTATGTGTGATACACGTATTCAGAGTGTAGTATTAAAAAAATAAATAAAAAGGTTATTTTCTTCAATATAACTTCATAACTTCAACTTTTGTTTTTTTGAAGTTTGAGAACTGATTTCTCAGTTTAAATAAAAAAAGATCTTTGTTAATAAACATCGAAAGATGAAGAAATTCTAATCATATAGGTATCGTCTATTTATGGGAAATTATTTCGAAGAAGCCGTATTAGCCCGTATTAAGAATACACACAGCTGGTTACAAGCGGCGAGTCGAGTAGCTCCTACTACCTACTGCCATCCGCTGATCAGCTTTGTGTGACCACGACACGCTGGCAAGAAGCGCCTGGCAAGCAGCCGTGTGTGGCCCGTTCTTAACCAAAGGAGATGTAAAAAACCACAAACAAAACAAGGATAGCCATGGCATAGACCGATTATGAATTTTACGAGAGTAAAACATGAAAATGTCAGAACGATAACAAAAAGATAGCTAAAAGCAGTCGGAAACAGCGAGTATCGTGAGAAACGTATCGTAACACAACTATGGCGAAATAGTTTTTGCGAGCATCGTTATTTGTAAAACGGGCCCAGAGCCATTGATCTACATATGTCGTGGCGATCGTTTGCTTTAGGTTTCGTTTCTTGTTTTGCTTTTCATAATAATTCGTCATACGGGCCCTGAAAAACAATCACCTAAACAACGCTGACTTTTAGACGCGAACGTGTACTTTTGACGATGAACATAGGTACTCGCATTTTCAATTTTTCATGACCATGTTCACTTTCACACGCGCTCGAGCCCCTATACACATTACTTACTGGCTGAACACAATGCAAAAACGGAGCTGGACTGCAAAATCGGAACTGGAAGAGCTGTCAAAATTGCTGTACGTTTCGATTTTAATCGGCCCACAATGCAGCTGTACAGCTTTTGACATATCCATCATTTGAAACATTATTTTGTATTTTCTAAAATCAGTTTGAGTATTTTATAAACAAAACAAATTTGATATTGTTACTATGGATGAGGAAATAAATGATATTATGTTGCTTGTTCCAATTATCAGAATGTTTTATTTGTATTTAAATACTATAAAAAAAGAAATAGGATTTGGTGGGTGCACAAAATTGTTATAAATTAAAAGTAAAAATCAAAAAACAAAAAACTAAAGTAATACTTGGCTGTCACACAATAATTTACACACAAAATGTTTTTTTTTCCTTCAAAATCATAAACGTCAAATTTGCTGTACAGCAAAAGTTAAAAGTTCGTCAACTTGTCCAGTTCCGATTCCAGTTCCGTAGCAGCTCCGTCGCATTGTGTTCGCGCTATTGAATTTGTGTGTATTCAATAATTTGACAGCTCTTCCAGTTCCAGTTCCAGTTGCAGCTCCGTCTGCATTGTGTTCAGCCAGTTAAACGTATTTTTCAATCTTAAACTTCAATTTAAGCTAATATAAAGTGTGTTTAATGAAAAAAAGAGTAGAGCAGCGTAGCTCAGAGCAGAGCAAGAAAGTTCATAAATGTCAGGCAATTTAGAGCAGAACAGCTGGTGTCAAAAGTCAGCTGGCTGTCAACAACAAAAAGAAAAAAAATCAAAACCAGAGAAAATAAACTGCAGATTGTTTGCAAAAATATATTTCACAACTATAAAATATTAAATTCAATGGAGTCAAAAAAAATGAACGTTTTATTTGAAGAGCTGGAGAGTGAATTTGAAATCACAAAAAAACTTTATTTCCAATTAATCGCCAGCACACAGCACAGAAATATTTGAATCAAATGTCAACAGCTGATTTTGACACTTTTGCTCCATTCTACTCTTAAGGCCCCGGCCCATAGAACGCGGTGCGTGCGTGCGGCACCGCTTCCAACTGACAGCTCGATTAAATACACACGTTCTTATGAGAGGTGACCCATAAGCACCGCGAGCAACGCGCCGAACGCGCCGAGTAGCCGAACTTCTATTTTGCCGCGGCTCTCACGCGGTGACAGAAGAGAGACATGCGCAGTCACAACCAATTTAAAGTTTTCTCTTATATGGAAAAAGTGACAATGGGCGCGTTCAAGAACCTATCGGATACCTATCTCGGATAGCCGTATCTTAGATACCTTTTTGAACGATCGACAACAGACAACAGCTGTGAAATATTAAAATTCGACTTTTGAAAACAGAAAAACATTCAAAATATCATTGCTAGACGATTATAACTTATTTTTTTCGATTTCCCACACGTAAACAACAACAACAAGCTATCCGGATACGATTCTTGAACGCCCCCATTTTGACTAAATTTATCTGTCAAAACACCGCAACGGATTCTATGGGTCACCCCTATCAGTTGCGCGCGGCAAAACCCACCGCATCAGTTGCCGCGCCGCTTCTACCGCACGCACCGCGTTCTATGGGCCGGGGCCTAAAGCAAGTGCAGAAAATTCTGCTCTAAAAGCTCTAGAGCAGGTCATTAAACACAAAAAGATCTTGCTCGGAGTAGAAAAATTTGTCATTAAACACCAAAAAGCTTTTTTCTGCTCTAGATCGATCTAGAGCAGGTCATTAAACACACTTATAGTTTACACTTCAAAAATATCAAAAAAAGGTTATTTCACCCCTGTCTTTAGCTAATTAGTTTTTTTTGTCAGACACATCTTTAGTTACAGTGCGATTATGGCAAAGCTTAAACAAGTACCTAAAGCAAACAAAAATTCCTAAGAAACGTTCCGAATTCATTAGATTTTTTGGTTTTCAAGACAAAATATGCAGTGGCTTTCTAAAGGACACGTTGAAAAGCCTATCGGACAGGCTTTCCCACGGTTACCCGTATTGTAGATACTTTCTTGAACGATTCAGATTGCTACTGATAACAGCTGCTAATTATAAGAAATTCAACCTTCAAGATTTCAATGTTTTTTTGAATTTCAAAGACAAAACTAAAAATATCTTCAAATTCGAACGAGCTCTGGCAACGCCAGGAGATAAGAGATTTTCAACTGAAACGACTGCAATTGGTTGTTTTTGAGAGATTTTTTAAGTATTACACCACATTCACCGCATTTTCACATATTACTCAAAATGCGGTGTAGATGTAGAGCTACAAAAAATATTAGGTTCTCTCTGACCTCTAAGAGATTTTTCAAAAATGCGTTGTATTGTATTGTAACACCACCTTCACCATCTACACTGTGGTGACACGTCCGTTTTTGAAAGCCAATACCTTGTTCTTTGATCAAAAAAATTTTTTTTTTCAAGTCTGTCAAAAATTTTGGAAAAAAAAAATTAGAAATCAATACTCCACTTAGTTCTCAGTCAAACACAAAAAATCGAACAAAAAACCTTTTTAGGTTCTGAAATTTTCAAATAATAATCCGGTCAAATTAAACCAAAAATTGATAGTGAAGTTACATAAATTCGCACCAAGCTGAAAGTTGGTGAGATCGTTTAAAATATGATTCCAAATAAAACTTGAATGTTGCCCAACTTTCCTCTGCATGGAAAAAATTTTATTCGAGGTCAAAGGTCAAAAATATGATTTTTTCCAATTTTCGGCAAAACGGTAAGTTTTATCATAAAAATATGTCAGACGCAATTGTAAATTATAAATTTATCTATAAAAAATGTGAAGTTACTTTTTTTCTTATACGAGTCACTGTTTAGCAGATATAACGATTCAAAAATTTAGAAAAGTTTTAATCGTTATAATAAGCGCACGTTTTCACGCCATCAAAAATTGGCAAAGACTGCAAAATTATGTTCAGCAGTTTTTTCGGCGCAGGCGGAAGTTTATCTTAGCATGCATGTATAGTTTTTTTAGGAGCCCCGTACATAGAAAGAAGAAAGCGAATGCCGTTGCGTTGGTGAGAACTTCTTGTCGAGTTGAATTATTGTTTTTAATTACTTCAGCACATTGAAGTATATCTTGCTTTTCAAACATTTTGAAAACTGTTATTTTACCCCTCCTTTAAAATGCTGATGTATAATTTCGCTATCTCACACAACGCGATGCAGTAAGAATCCTCCGTCAATGATATATGTCGCATCAGTATTAATATATAATATCAATGTTTACTTTTTCAAAACAATCATAAATAGCAGCTTTCTGTGTTTTACGCATCCCGATGTCATCAAACAACGATAAAGGGTAGGGAGCTAATTCATATTCAAAATATTTTTCCATTTCATCTTGAAATGGTGCAGTGATACTCATGCGCGTTGGAACAATAATACCGGATCAACAGGTACTTTTTCTTCATGAACTTTTATGGTACTAGTCATAGCTAAAAGAGGAAAAACTTTGTCAACGCGTTTTAGTTTAATATTACTGAATGTGAGCCCTATCATTTTTGCCATAGAAGGAAGTCCAACTTCACGAGCTTTATAACAATTTATTTTATCATCACCAACGACACCACTCGCAATAGAAACAATTTTGTTAACCTCTGGAAAAGGATTATGCATTGAGAACCACTCCAAGAGTTTTCGTATGTCTTTAACATCTTTTTTTTACTCGTGAGTCACTTACATCAACATGCTGTTCGGTTGTATCCATCCTAACATAAGCAAGATCTTCTAATTTTTCACAAACTGTATTCATAGCATGCATCCTATAAACCCATTTACTTATGACGCTCTATTTTGTACTTTTTCCTCGAGCAATACCTCCATCTGTCTTCATAGCTTTCATCATAGACTGCTCGACTACCATGTCCGTTGAAGTTCCACAACTTAATTTGTCTTAATTTTTCATACACTTCAGGATCTATCAAGCTTTGTAATTGTTGCATATCCTGCAAGTAAAGGTGTGCAGACTTAGCATAAGGAAAACGTCCAGAAACGTGAAAATATGAAAGCATTTCTTTGACACAGTTCAAATGAGCTTTCCAATACCCATATATTAAAACTTTTTTACGAGGCGTACTCATATTATTAAAACGATCACAACTTTTCTAAATTTTTGAATCGTTATATCTGCTAAACAGTGGCTCGTAAGAAAAAAAGTACCTTTACATCTTTTATACATAAATTTATAATCTACAATTGCGTTAGACATATTTTTATGATAAAACTTACCGTTTTGCCGAAAATTGCAAAAAATGGGGAAAAACTCATATTTTTGACCTTTGACCTCGAATAAAATTTTTTCCATGCAGGGGAAAGTTGGGGAACTTTCAAGCTTTATTTGGATTGGAATCATATTTTAAACAATCTCAATAACTTTCAGCTTGGTGCGAATTTATGTAACTTCAAATGTCTAGATTGACCGGACTATAAAACGAAAGCTACTTGTGTCATTAGGTTTGTTCGTTGAAGCCCTAGGGTCGATCATGTATCATTTCTCAGGCTCTAGAAAATCTCATTCCCAAATTTTAATCAATTCAGCTCAGTAGTTTTGGAGCCTATTTAATACAAACTCTAAGTTCTCAATCACGTGCTCTTTTTCGCTCCCGAAGGAGTATGGAGATCTCTCCATGGAGCTCTAGACCATCTTTGTTTTAAATTTCGTTCAAATTAGTCCAGTAGTTTTGGAGCCTATTCAATGCAAACAATCAAACAAACAAGCAAAAAAATCTTTCCTCTTTATAATAGTGCAGAGAGTAAAGATAATGATTATACGAATATTTTTTTTTTCAGGTTATGCTTATCCTAAACAACCCGTCTACTAACTCAATCCCAGCACCTTTACATATTTTTCATTTAATTCATCTTTTCCCATGAAACAAAACGTAAAAAATACAATTCATCATGAGCATGGCATGTAGCTGCTTTTTTGACAAAAAATTAATTTCACTACTGCTTGACCAACTGCCCCGATGAGTTAGCTAATGAATTAATATCGCACCGGAACGTTGCGGTGTGAATATTGAATAACGTCGATAAATTATGTAGGTGTACAGTCAAAATAAATAACATCCGAAACCCAAACAAACAAAACCTGTAATGAATTGGTATTCGTGAAGTTGGATGACCTTTATAAGCGTTAGGCCCCTTGCGCAGTGATTAATTCGATCGATGGCTCCAACAGTTACGTCATGTTTTGTCGGCACATGTAATCTTGGCAATAGTCAATAAGAAGCTCGCATCCAGAAGTTTCGCCACAGAAAAGAAAAAGAAAAGAGACAAACAACAACAATCAGCTATTACGCGATCGATTAACGTCAAAATGACTCGACTTCTTTCATAATTTTGACAGAAAACATATTTCTAGCCAAACGCCCATACTAACTTAAGTCCCACTGGCTAAATATGAACAAATGTTTCGTCACGGAACTGCAAGTTGCAATTTCGAATCGGGATGCGCCTGACCTACGTGCGTAGACTTAAAAAAAAAACAATAAACTGCCGCCAGTAGACGTGACTTAAGTCACTAATTGAGAGGCACGCAAGTATGTTGTCGCTATTCCGAATGTGTGGGAACTCCCAACTCCGATAAGTGGTCGATGTACAAATATGTACATACGTCAAACCAAAGAAGAGCATGGGATTTCCATAAAAATAAACTCTTTTTGCCGATCCAAATCATGGCGAAATGAAAATCGCAAATATTGAGCCACCACCACCGAAAAAAGTGCAGAAAAAAAAAAATACAAAAAAAATAATTGGAAATTCCACAAGACATGGTCAAGAAAACAATGTCGGCCCAGTGGCAGTCACTCGAAGATGACAACTCTCGGAGACAGAATACCCAGAGGCACTCGTGCAGAGAGCACATCTTTGTTTATCGGTAGATATTTAGGTAGGTAAAGGCAAAGCCTGGCGAATTTCACTTTCAATTTGCGCCACACTTCATGAATCACACGAGTACTCCGTCCGCAAGGTAGTTTATATACACGTAGGGTTTTTGTTTGCCCCTGTGACAGGTGGTGTCATTAATTATGATTGTAATCCGGTTCAGTGCATTCGGAAAAGAGTCTGTCTACCGTTACGTTTTTTGACGGCAGCGGTTCTGCGTGGCGGTGGCTAAAGCGAACCAAACTCTCAGTCCTTGTGCGGGTGGCTCTTTGAGGTAATTAGTTGTCATTAATTTTATTATTTAGCATAAAGTGTAGGTATGTACAGAAATCTGGAGTATCCAACACTTCATGAAGCAGCGTAGGTGCCAGCCTCTCAGTTTAGTGGCAATAATAAGGTCATTAGATGATATTTTGTGGGTAATTAGGGTTGATTTCGTTTTGAACATCATATGGCTTGGGTAGCAAAAGTAGCACATTTATTATTTTTGAATAGGCTAACGGTTGTTTTTCTAGCGATTTTATGTCATTAATGTAATACTTGCGTAAATACGATGAGGGTGCAATACAAACTCTGCTGACTATTTGGTTCAGTTTAAGGTAAACAGATTCTTAAATTTCCTTTTTAGATTCAATTTTGTATACATTTTTTCCTAGAGATTTAATAATAAAGGAAAATATCTTTGGTAACCGTGGTGTGATGGATAGCATGTCCACCTGTTAATCCAGAGGTTCGAGGTTCGAATCCCAGCAGAGGCAAAATGCAAAAATGTTTTTCCACGGGTATCGCCTTTCGCGAGGAATTGGCAAGTCCTCCATTAGTAAATTCATTGCCATGAAAAGCGCATTCTCAATTAGCCGTTCGGAACCGGCGAAAAATTGTAGGTCCCCTCCATCCCCTTACAAGGCATGGTTGTGAGAAATGCGCTAGGCCCAGGGGCTCCTCGCTCTGTTGCGCCACCCTATTTATTTATTTTTTTTATTTAATTCCTCAAAATGGCGACTGTTCTGACTAAGCCGACATTTTAAAATAAAAAGTGTGAGTTGAGTTCCATGACGTATTCCCCTGTGCCCTATTTCACCAAAATGAAATTTACAACCACAAATTTGTACTTGTAATCTACAACTACAAATTTATAAACCCATTTTTTGTTTCACCAATTGCAAGATCTTATTTCACAAACTTGTGATCGATTCTAATAAAGTTGTAGAAAAATGAATTGTGGGCCACAAGTGCTCAAAATTCCTGTTTCACCGGTATCAAGAATAACTTGTTATTTATAACAGTTTTTCACAATATTGTTGAACGTTGTATTGCATGGACATCAAAATGAATAAGGAAAATATAATATTTGCAGCGTCTTTGACAAGAGATAAAAAAGATATACTGTTCGGAAATTTTCCCGATTAGGTACTTGACACATTCAGACAAAGTAAGAGAGTGGAAAAAATTTTTGATTCCTTGCAGTCTCAAGCGCTTCTCATCAATAAAGACTGGAAACTCTATAAACGAATCCGCAAACTGTTGAATTAGATATCCCATGTATGTCGTCAACTACATGGTATTGTCCTCCATTCTCTTGCCAACGCAAAACGGTTAGAAACAGCTGCCTTGGTGTGCACAGTTTTTTTTCGCTCGAGTGGGCTATTTGCGGTTCTGGTTGCATCGACTGAGTCGAAATTTTTCACTAAAATGAAATAACTCAAATATATCATAGTTTATACGCAGACGATAATTATCTTTTTTTCACTATCAAAGTATCATCACTTTGCCTGTTATAGCTGCTTTAAACCTTCGTCGCAAAGACATTTTTGCAATGAAAGTAAGGAATAACAAATTTGTTACTAAAATTACACGTCAACCTTACCTCGTAGAATATTCTTACAAATTCAACAAAATTTGTAAGTCTATTTTCGTTGGTGAAATGAAAACTCACAAATTAGTGTTATATTAACAAGTTTGTTACTTGTAAAGTACAACTTTAATTTTGTATTGGTGAAACCGAAAAGGAAATTTTTCCGCAAATTTCCTTTTGTAAAATACAACTGCAATATTGTAATTAACAAAGTTTGGTGAAGTAACATTTTTATAAAAACCCACAAACTTTGTTGAAAAACGCTTGTAATTACAAATTTGTGAGTTGGTGAAATAGGGCACTGGTAATTTTACAAATAAGATCACACAGCAGACTTTTTTTATCTTTCTATAAAGACTGTGTGCACGATGCTTCATTATGTTTGTGAAGATACATGTAATACGAATATATCATTGCCAAGTTAGTTCATTGAACAAGCAATTTTGTCTGTCAAAAAATTACGGTATCATTAATTTCTAGTCACATTCGAACCCATTTTTCACTGAATTTGCCTTGCAGTAACAATGAACGACATAACATAGCACAACATAAGCAAACCGACTAGGGAAAGGACAAAGTAAGAAAATTTATTGAAAAGAAAAACTTTTACACTCACAATATGTAACAAAAGCAAAAAACCCGTCCGTTTTTTAATTTGAATATTTCAAAATGAAAAATACCGATATTTACTTCAAAAAAGCACTCATTCGCCACAGTGTCCGAGCGCTTAAGAAATTGAGTGGAGCTTCGAGAACGACTAGAGTTAGGGAAAGAACTTAAAAAACTTGTCAATAATACAAATATGTATAATGTATATCTAAATCGGATTTCAATTCGCAGTAATACTCAAAGTCTTTTTTCGTGGGCATATTTCGCGAGAAAATACGAAGGCAAGTCTTCCAAAGTATTACTACCATGAAAAGTGCTTTCCCATCTTAGCCATTTTGAGCCAATAGACAATGAAGAAGGGTCCAGGACATGTTGTCCTCGAATAGTTTTATTTCATTTTTGACTCGTATCTATCGGAGTGATCATCAGTGAGTGGAATTTGCCATAGCAAGAACTAATAAAGATCTTGCTTCAGTTTTCCAAAGGTCAGTTGAAACCGGGTATTTCTTAATCCGATTAAAATTAAGTATATACCAATAAGCACCCTAGGTCAGGTGGTCGAAAGGGTCTCGAAAGTAAGGAACCTTGGTATCATTTTTAACAATACTCTTACTTGGAGTGACCATATCAATAAAACAGTTTCAAACGTATATGCCTCACTACGTAGCTTATCGAGTTCTAGATTCTTCTTACCCATCGAAGTTAAAATGAAATTGGCCAAGTCTCTAATCTTACAAATCTTTGCTGATATGGAATCTGAATCACTCCGAAAAGTAAATATGGCGTCTAACTCTATAACAAGGTTTGTGTATAATCTACGTAAATATGATCACGTTTCAAGTTGTGCGAGTCAAATTCTGGGATGTAACCTTCGCTGATTCTTTCGATTCAAAAGTTTGTCTCTACTCGTCAAAATAATGAAAAATAAATCACCGGTATCTTTTTGCTGAGTTAGGCCTTGGCCAAACCAACGCGGTGAGTGCGTGCGATGCGATTGCGATAAATCAAATCCCTATGCATTACGTCAAACGTCCATAAGATTACATAATGATTTGACATATCAAAATCGCATCGCACGCACTCACCGCGTTGGTTTGGGCAAGGCTTTAAACCTGTCGGTTTCTGCTCGAAGCTTAACGATACGATCCAAAACACATAGATGCGTCACCTCGCGTCGCCAATTTTTCATTCATGCTGTGGAAGCTTGGAATGATCTCCTTCTGTCACTTAGGAACAAGATTGGACACAAACAGTTTTCTTCGTTACTATTTTCACATATATCACTGGAATCTTCTCACTAAACTTAAATTTAATTTGCATTTATATAATATAAGAATAAGCACGACTTAATTTGCATTTATATAATATAAGAATAAGCACGACTTTGAAACACTTTGATTCATTCTCTCTTTTCTTCCCATCCCTTTAATTTTGCATTATAAGTTTTAATAAGATATTACTTTTAATGTTAAAACACTCCCTGTATTATTATAAGAATTTATTCTTACTATACAGCGTTTTCTATTGAAAATAAATAAATACTAAAACTTATATGTCTCGGATCTAACTTATTCAAAGCGTTATTCATACAAAATTGCCAAAAATTTGAAGCTGAAAATTGCTTGAAATTTTTTAGTTTGCCGTTTCCGTTGGACTATAAGGATAAATTAATGTCGATGTAACTGAAGGGTAATGAAGCATCAAAATGGGGAAATTTTTTTTTAGAAATTGGTCAAGTAGCTTTGTAGTTTAAAAAAAAGTATTGGCAAGTCTACTGATAGTAAATTCACTGCCATGATAAGTGCTCTCTCTATAAGCCGATTGGAGTCGGCAGAAAATTGTAGGTCCCCTTCACTCCCTTATAAGTCATGTTTGTGATCAATGTGCTAGGCTCTGGGGCTTTCCGATCTTTTGCGCCACCCTATTTATTTAATTTTAGTTTTCAAACTTCATTTCTTTAATGAATTATAAGGTTCGTTCGTTGAACTTTACCTAAGGTTGACCCAGGTTTGTTTAACAACCCAATGAATAGTCAAAAAATTCAGGGTTTTCAGTTTTCAAAAAACGATAAACCACAAAATCACCAGACACCCCTGTCATTTGAATAAAAATACATGCCATTCGACAGCCCTGTTCATTACCTGAACTTGCCCCAGCAAAAATCTAGGGCTACTTGAGTGCAACTTCTGGTCAAACTCAGAGCTCAAAAAACACTCCGTTTGACATTCAGGCGAGTTAAGGTTTATCCAAAAAATTCTTTGTGGTGACTACAGGGGCACCCCAGGGCTTCAACGAACACACCTATTTTTTAAAGTTTCTCTGCTAACTGACCTAACTATGTTTTATATATTTTAATAGATCTTATCAGTATAGATACCACCAACATAACCGTTTCAATACTTCTCAGCAAGGATTTTTTGTGTGACTTAAGATAAGATTTAGGTTCTTCTGTCTTAAAATAATGTCCATATTATTATGAAGAGGTACGGTGTAAAGTCCATTTTTTTACCACTATAAAAGGTGAAAGACTTCCTTCGATAACCAAAGGATAACTATGCAATGCAGTCCCTTGCAGCTGCGTTTAAAATAACACATAAGTGCTGTCAGAAAAAAACAGCGAAAAAAGTCGGCAATATTCGAGCACATTCTAGACAATCGAGATGAATATCACTGGGCTCACTCCGACCAAGCTAAAGTTTTACCTCACGAGCCTTACTATATCCCTCGACCTAAGCAATTGAAATCAAACGCCATCAAAATTTCAATCGCGATGACAGCATAAAATTGTGGCGTACATGGGACCCCGTCATTAACATCGCATGGACTATCCAGAACCAGATAGCCATAAAAACATCCAGCGAAATGGTGAGCACTGTTTGCTCCCAATATTCTACCTAGCAGCAACAACAGCTTTGAATAGAACCGTCACGCACAATGCAACTTGTAGCGAAACGTTCGAGGTGAGTACAGCATTGCACTCATTTTATATTTTTTATACTAACGCGGCTAATCCGAAATCTTAAATTTCAATATGGTATACGTTGTGTAATGGTTAGCAATCCGCCTATTAACCCAGAGGTTTGTTGTTCGAATCTGAACAGACGCAAAAATGTGTTTCGTGAGGGATTGGCAAGTTATCCGCTAGTAAATTCATTGCCATGAAAAGCGCTTTCTCGATTAGCCGTTCGGTACAGGCAGAAAATTGTAGGTCCCCTCCATTCCTTCACAAGGCATGGTTGTGAGAAATGCGCTAGGCCCTGGGGCTCCTCGCTCTGTTGCGCCACCCTATTTATTTATTTATTTATTTATTTATTAATTTACTTAAGTTCAAGCAAAAAAAAGGTTTTCAATTTGATGTTCTTAGTTTTGAATAAATTTTTTCGCTATAAACGTCTCTTTGTTTTTTGATTTTTCTTGTTAGCATTTGCTAGACTAAGGCTGCCACTTTTTCCGGTAAGTTCATAATTGTTTGTGTTTTAGATGTGTTTGATTAAAGTACCCATGATTTCATCTAAGTTTTCACCGGACTGCTATGTGAAGTTGAGGTAATTTTGATTTGCAATTTTGAATGACTACTTGTTTAGTCAGTAATGCACTCAATTTTTAATCATCGTCACCTCATTTGGAAAAATTTGTTTTGAGCTGCACTGCATATTATGGCTCTACTTGCAACTGTCCCCATATTGGGAATATGTTTTTGAAGAAATGAATGCAATTTAAAAGTCTGCCCCATCACAACACACAACCAACTTCCTATAACCTTAAATAGAAAGCCATTAATGTACCATAGAAAGTTATTATTTTCTTTTGATCATTCGGTAACAATACAATCCCAAAATAAAAAAAGCAGCTCGGTGGTAAAATTGTTGTCTAAAAGAAAAAAACTAAAAATTGCACGTTCTATATATTTTCTCTGCTCACAGAAAGTATTTATTTACTTTTTTGAAAACCTATTCACCTGCTTTTCACGATATTCTCTTAATAAGTTAACATGTTTGCCTCATTCACACAATTTAAATAAAAAAACAATCACACACTTCTAAATCTAACTTAAAATTCGTCACAAGTTCAGCTTCACTTTAATATCCCTGGCAAGTCTGCATACACAGCTTATAGCTCGAGAAATTGTTGTCATTTCCATCACATCCACCAAATTTGAATTCACGGCATTCCTTGGCCACAGGATCATAGCTCCAGCGAGGTATCAATGCTCGACAAACACCTTTTCTAGCCGGCATCTTGCAAAAATTCTCCGGCTGATGACGAGGCGATGTTTTCGGGGCAATATCATCGAGATCCATTTCTTCAAAGAGGTCACTCATCTCATCGTAAAGATCCAATGGTTTTGCTTGTGAAAACTCAACTATGAAGATCACTGTGCACAAAGCAACGATTACCGTTAGTTGTTTGCAATTCATTTTAACGTTTGTGTGTTTTTCGTTTTGAACTTCACTTGTTCGTGTCTGATTGGACTCTGATGAGTTACCTACCTGCCAGAGCTGGTTTTATATTCGTAGTGGGATTTGACAATCGACGACTTACTCAAAGCCTGGAAGTTTCTTCTTGTTTGATGGCAAAAACCACACACGCAGAAAAGAGTGACGTTCGTCGGTGTGTTTTCGTGACGTTTCGGATGTTTACATGCGGGCCAGGCCAGGGAAAATACTCTCACGAGTGAAGTGCGTGAATGGCTTTAATGAAATGCAGAGAATGCCAACAATTGACGATTGCATGCAGAGTTGCAGGTATACCAATACCACTGTTTGCATTGGCCTTCTTCTACTTACTCAGTGGTGATGTCAGTCAAGTAAGCGGGATGGTCTATTGTGTAAAGATGCACTGCGAGTGCATCGACCGAAGTTGACATTGTGCGATTGGCCAGAGATCCGCCTGCAGAAATTCTTGTTTGTTGTTGGTTAACCAAAAACAATGCCCATAATCAACAAATAGGTAGGTGCTTCACCAAACGCGGTGTGATTACCCAAGTCATCTGGAAAGCACTTTAATCGGTTAGGCAACATGTATGCTCCATCAATCTGTCATAAAACTGCCAGAACATGAGTTTGGTTTGAAATATCGTACTCTTTTTTTGTTTACTTTTAATTAAATGATCAATTATATTATAGTTTAATTAAATGTTTGCGGCGCGTATCTCTCGTCACTGGGTGTGTTTAATAAAAATAAAATTACGCATTTACGTATTAAGGTGGAAGCAAAAAAAGAAGAGTAAAAACAAAATTCGCACTAAAGGGCAAAATTATGATAATGTTCCATTAATCTGTTTTACAACCCTTGACAAATATTTGAAAAGAGTTATTGATGCCTCACTGTTGGCATTTACTTTGTCTGTTCCCTTTAAGCATGTCAGTATTACACATATGCACACATTCACACTAATTGGATGATTGATTTTCGTGTTTATTTTAAATATTTAGATGAAATTAAATAACGAGTTAATTTACTGAAATGCAACCCTAAAATGAGTTTGAATTAAAATAATTGGTGTTTGGTATGTGAAATGGTGTCAGAGTGAAAAAGGTTAAATGCTTAAGGTAAAAACTAATTGAATTGTGATGCTTCTTTGTTTTTTGTTGGACTTTAATTTGAATTACATACACAAAATATGGCCAGGAAAATAACAACACACAAAGGAGAAGTCGTGCCTTTATGTAAAAGGCAGACAGGCAGACTTTGTTTGCATTCAAATGCTTAATAAATATGATTTGGCAAATCTTTGTCGAAGGGTCTTCACATGGTAGCTTCAAATACAGAGAATGGCAGGGCTCAAAAACGGCATGGTGATTCAGGAACAGTAGTAGTAGTCAGCATGGTACTGGTACATATATTGAACGAGTAGGTACATTCTATTTGAAATGTATTCAGCAAAATCACAGAAGGGATTTCATTACAGTCTTTTGACTTCTTAGAGTTGGATACCGCAGTAATGACGATATTTTAGTAGGCTCTTTGAATTCAAAGCAACTTCAGGAATCGCAAAATGGAATCCTAGGATCAGAAAACAAAAATTTTAAAAGTAGATGTGCCGATGTTAGTGCAAAAGAGCCAAACCTTTCTAAGGCTTCAGAAGCAAAAAGTTAGATTAAATTAGAGTAAATTGTACGTTGGCCTCTGGGCACCACAGCTGCTTGAATGAAACCTATTGCGCCAGCCCATGCAAAGCAGTTCTCCTGCTCCTAACATGAGTCGAAAGCTTACAATCTCCTGTGGAGGATGCGTCTGAGTTTCTCTAGGGTGATGGTCTCATATAGTCAAGAATTCGCTTTCTAAAGCTGAAAAGAGCTGGACATTATGCAAATAGGCGGAGAGATGTTTCCTCATTTTCGAGGTAGGGTCTGCAGATAGAATCTGCTACTATCCTCGTTTCTCTAGAGAACAGTAGCTGGTTAAATGTACGTTGCCAGTTTTAAGGGTTTTTTTTTATTGAGGTTTAGTATTGGCATAAAAAATTTTGACCTGACGAGCTATGCCTCAAAATAAAATAAAAATAAATAGGGTGGCGCAACAGAGCGGGAATGTAAGGGAATGGAGGGGACCGACAATTTTCTGCCGATTCTAATCGGCGCTAATCGAGAAAGCGTTCGATGGTGAAAGGTGATACCCGTTTCATTTCATTTCATTTATTATAAGGTACTTAATTTTAAGATTTACATCTTGTTTATAGCTAAGTATATAAAAGGACTTAACTGTGATTTAAGTTAAAGAAAAAAGGAAAAAAAGAACAAAATATACAAATATTTCAAATAAAAAGCAAAATAATATAATAATTATAACTAAGTCTTAGTGTACATTGTTTGTTTTATAAAATTTTACACTGAGGATATATATATGCCAGCTGGAGTCACCGAAGAATTCCAAATAACAGTAGGTGTACATCAGGGAAGTGTCTTGAGTCCACTGCTCTTTATTGCTGTTCTGGATTATTTTTTGATCGAAGGAAAAGTAACGGACAATAAAGTACAACTTTCTTTGCTGACGATGGAGCCATCATAAGCGAGGAACCTACATCCCTGCAACGAGCACTTGACGTTTGGATTGATGTTCTGGAAGGAAATGGGTACCGTATTAGCGCTAAAAAGACTGAATACCTGTGCTGCCCTTTTCAGATCCAGACAAGCGTATTCCAGACATTTATTTGAATGGAAATGTGCTTCCCAAGTGTGAAAAGTTTAAATATCTGGGATCTATGATCAATAGTGAAGCAACTTGTGATGACGACATCAATCATCGAGTAAGCGTAGGGTGGATGAAGTGGCGAGAAAACTCCGCTATCTTCTGTGATCGAAAAATGCCCCCTAAGCTGAAGGCAAGATTCTACACAGCAGTTGTCCGTCCAGCTCTGACATACGGTTCACAATGTTGGACAATGTACAAAAAGTATGAGAGCAAATTGACGGCAGCCGAAATGAAGATGCTTCGGATGAGAGCAGGAGTAACAAAGCTTGATCGAATTAGAAGTACTAAGATCCGTGGAAGCCTTCATGTCAAAAGTACCATCTTGGACAAAATTCAGCACGACCGGCTCAGTTGGTATTGTCATGTTCAAAGGAGAGATCCACGAACCCCGTCAAAAAGGCAATATCGTACAACGTTTCAACAAATTCGCGACGAAAAAGAAAAGGCAGGCCAAAACACTCCTGGTACAAGCAAATGCAAAAACAGCAGCATTTGGTTGGCCTCAGACATGGAACAATCCAAAACCGGGAAGCTTGCCGACGATTTCTGAGGTCAACGCGGCGTACCCCACAGGCGGATCACTAGTGTGAAGCAGAAAAGTGGGAGAGTTGTGATCGCTTCAAGATCACTACTCGTAACGCCGAAAATGAAAAAGAAGAAGAAGAAGAAGAAGGATATAAAAGTGTAGCAACATTAGCAAACTAAAAACAGAAGAGAGCAAGTCACACAATAGTGAAGAAAACAATAGTAATAGGATTAGGATTACGAATAGAACTGAAAGAAATTTTTCTTAAATTTCCCAACAGTGGCAGCGTTTTTAACATGCCGTGGGAGAGAATTCATTCCACAAACGAGCAGCATTTACATAAAACTGACGCTCCGGCGCAAGGCAACAAAAACGAGGAATAATTATTTGATAAGATCGTCTTGAGATTGAAAACTGAAGAGCGTCATAAAGGTAAGAGGGCTTGGTGGTACTGACGATTTTGAAGTCGAAAACAATTTTTTGGCTTCTGTTGGAATTGCAACCACGAACCTCCAGCGTAACAGGCAGACATGCTATCCATTACGCCACGGGAACCACGTCGGATTCTTCCAGGAGATGTTCCTGGCTGTCTGTTTAAAGAAGCTTTAATTTACATCACAGGAGGGTTCAGGGCCGACATATTTGTTAGATGCGCAGTACAAAGCCAGAAGGTTTTCCTTCTTGTTGTTTTCATAGCCTTTGTGTGCTGGAATTCAGTGCAGGATGACAGCATTTTTCCTTGCTAGATGACAGGTGAGTTTAGTGTTCTAAAGTCAGGTTGTCACTGTCTAAGACAGTGAAGATTGTTATGGTTTTCTTGTTAGATGAACTTATTGTAATGTACACCCAACATTTAATACTAATTTCCTGATCGAAAACGTTCAACCGAAAACCCAAGTGGCAACACTGTAATGAAATGGTATAATACAAGACGTTGTTTGTCAGTGAGTGTGTGTGTGCAGAAGTATACCGGGAGGAGAATTTGCCTAGACATTTTGGTTCACAGCAAAACTACAAGAAAGCTCTCGATGTTTCACACTCCTATATAAAGAGGCCGCTGACCCCAACCTGGAAGGTCAGTTTTTATTATAAAGTGAAAGTTTGAAGATTGAGTAAACGTGATTATTAATCGAGTTGTAGGTATATCGAAAGTAGATATTGAATAAAAGTAGTAGAGTTAAAGTAAAGAAAGCAAAAGTTTCACTATTGCGAACTAAGCGCACGTTACAAGACTTCATCTTGGAGAAGAGCAAAAGAGTTGAACATCACATCTTCAGCGTTGCAAGCTACATATCCATAATAAGTTGATACTTGAGACGTTTATGAACTAACCTCTATCGTTAAAATACAAAGGCTTAAAACCAGAATAGGAATGAACCTTGTCTCGCTGAAAGAATTCGTCCTGATCATTGACAGACTTTGTGAATTGTGACACTGTACCAGATCCCAAAAATTGGTTTACCTTATCTTTGACTTCAATAAATACTTTGGCTGTCGTGTAGGTTAGGTTAGGTTAGATGTGGCTGCCGGTATACAGACACCAAAACACTTAAACCACAGAGGGTTCGTTATGATACCACTGAGACTAGAAGGTTAATCACCCTCTGGTTCCTATTTAGGGGGTAAGAGAGTTGAAACACCCTCTAATCGAACCTGGACTAACGAGTTGATCACCAGTTCAGTTAGTCAAATCATTCAGAACTTCGTTCGAAAAGGGAGAGACTTTATGGGTCTTTATTAAATCGCTGGTTTCTTCGAAAAAGTATTAGCCTAGGTGAGCTTGCCGTCTGTTAGCAAGTGCAGGGCTCAGGGCATGAGCAAAGGGAATGATGGGTTGTCTAATCTTCCTCCTTGTCCATGCAGCTTCTGCGGAAGTCATTTGAGTAGACACCAAGACTTTTGGCAGTGTCCTGTGAGAACACCTATAGTGGGACTAATGTGCAGACAATTTAAATTCAATGAGCTCTTTGAACGTTTTGAGTTCACACATGGCTAAATACGTTTAGTCATAAGACATGTATTACTCTGCGTCCATCTAGTTAGAGGCGTTAGTTTACATGTAGCGATAGGTATACCAATATTGTTCCTTTCAGGTCGAAGATGAGACACGCCTTTTTTGGCGAGTTCGTCTGCCATGCAGCTGCCTGGTATATCCCTGTGATCCGGCACCCATCAAAGGTGACTGTTGATCTGTTCTGGCATCTCCGTTAGATAAACCTGTACTGTTGAGGCTATTGGGAGCTTTTTATTGTGGCGCCACTATCTTCAACAAGGCAGCAAGGATATCACATCAGTAAAAATATTGAATACGATTTGGGGTGTTTGTTTTTCTACGAAGACACATTGTTTTTGAAGAAGCTGAAGGAAATACTACTTGGTACTCGGTTTGAATGTTTCGTCTTCAATGACACCTCTGCACCACATTTCACTATTTTTTCGTCAGAAAGTATTGTGACTCATTGCGTGTGATCGAACGCCCAGGTGATTTCGTTAGACCAACCTATTCCGAAGTTCTTGTAAGTAGAAGAGTTATTAAAAATTGAGTCATATAAAGAAACTAGTCCGCAAATATCACATACCATCTCTTCATTGGAGAGTTACTTGCTGCGAGTCATATTTTGAAAATTTTCACAATTAAGTCTCTGAGATATTGCATACATTGAATCTCGATGGTTTATACAAACTTTTTTAAATTTGACGAACTTTGACGCTATTTCCAACTTACCATGCCCAATCGTGTAGAAAAAAAAACAAAGAAAGAAATTTTAAAATACAAAGTTCAATTAAGGAAAAAAATATAAAAATTACAAAGCAAGTGGGTCTATTCTTGAAATACCCATAAATGTTCCTCAGACCATCCATTCCCTGCGGATGTTGAGCTCATAATTTCATAAAAAACGGAAAGAAGCTCCATCTCGCGGCCCAACGTTAATAATATCACAAAGAAAGATAAATAATAGCTCGACTACTTGATGTTGCACTTTTAAGATTTTTTCAAATGTGAATTTCAGCCAGGACATAGGTACAAACCGAACAAAAACCGAACGAAGCAGACACCAGAGTCATCCTTGCAGTGTCGTTACATTTGAAATAAACAATTTAACTGCATCATTTGGGAATATGTCTCTGACTTTCTTTGCTATGTGTCTTGACTGTTTGCAGTCGTGTCGGTGAAAAACATCACGAGTACTAACACATCTTGACTTTGTCTGCGTCCTCCTCATAATATAACCGTCCAGAGGTGATATCTTTCGACGATGACTTGTTCAAAAATTCATGAACGGTTTTCTTACCGACCGACCTCATACTCACCCTTTTCTCACTCCCACACTCTCTCATTCCACATTCACCTCAACCGAAAAGCATCCAAATTTTCATTTTGTACACGTATTTCGATTAAATTCTCATTTCGGTCATAATTTTTCGAGTTTTAGTGCGGCACAGGCAGTAAACCAGCTGAAGCAACAGACACACATCTCCACCACTCTAAAGATGAAGAAAAAAAAGGAAGATCCCTTGGAGCTGAAAAACTATTACAAGATGAGTGTATTCCCCTGGTGATGACTTCGGTATAGGAAAGGTTCTGTGCAAGCAAAGTGGTGGCAAATGATTTTCCTGTAATTTTATTTTTCTTTCCTTTTTCACTTGAAGGACTGACTATTGGTGTACCTCTGTATGGTTTTGGGAGCCACCACAAGTGGACAGGTGTGTGCAGGTGAACAGGTGGAAGGACGACGACGGCGACGATGCGAAGAGTTGCACATATTCCTTGAAGCGCTGCTGGCTTCTGCGGACATGTGTTTATAAATCATTCGAGGTCTTAAGTTTTCGAATTTTCCCTCACTGATTTAGAAAGTTTCCGAGTCCGATTGTTGGGAAATTTGTGCGTTTCTTGTGGTTGTTGCTGTCGTTCGGGGGGACATTTATCTTCATAGAGACGGCGAGTGTCGTATGTTTTTGTAGAGTGGCATGACATGCAGCATGTCTGCAATATTTTCCAATTTATTGGAATCGTGTAGTTTACGATTTAGTCGGTGTGAATAGGAAAATAGTTGCAAGGAATATCGCAAATTGATATCCTTCCACTTGGGACTTAAAATACGGAGTAGAGAGAGACGAACAAAGACTTCAAATGAGTCTAGTGAAAATGTCTTCAGAACATTGTTACAAATGATTCGGTTGAAGAAGAAGTTAGAAAAAACTATCCCTGGGGGGCTTTGCAACAATTTCAAATTGGTTTTGGATATCGCCGTAGCCTTAAGAGCTTTAAAGAGAAACGTGTAACTTGAATCTTTTTATCAGTTACATCAATTAACATCCTCATAAATTTCCTAATCCCGGTATGTTAACAGGAAGATGTACGTACATTATGGTTTTGGTTGCCCTATGACCCTAAGCTTTGACTTAATTTTGAATACCTTTTACTATCGTTTTAGATGAATCTAATTCAGCAATCCAGCTGCTTCTTTTCAAGCCAATATACCGAATGTCTCCGGTGCCCCTAAAGTGTCCTTCTTTGTGCTCTATTATTTAAAAATTCTATAGCACCCGCCCTCTCTGGCGCTTAAGAAAGTCGAGGCGTATGCTACAATGATGACTTAAGGAGGATTGAGAAATAGTCTCGATTTCATGGTCCCAAAAAGTGCCGCGAATATAGCTGAAGACAAGGCTGGAGATACGGCGGCGGCGGGTACAAATGCCATTACTGCTGCGGCTGCGGCCATGGCCAAGACTGTGTGTTCTCTCTTCTTTAAGGGGGGAGGAGAGAGGAGGAGAGAGTGATGTGTGAAAGTTGTGTCTTGTGTGTCTTGCGTTGACTCTCTGTTGATATGGAGTGACATAGCTTGATAAGAGATGAATGAAGTTGTATGTGAGATAAATCTTGGGTCTCTTTTGTCTCTGTTGATCGGTGCCTGATGTTGACACACCCAACGGTGGAACCTTTCTGATGGGTCTTATAGCTAGATAAGAGATGTATAAGAAGAATCTTGAGTCCTGCATCGACTCTCTGTTGACCGATTTCTGCTGTTGCCCAGAACAATAATGTGACCTTTCTGAGAGGCTTTGCTAGATACGAGATGAAAGAAGTTTAAATTGGTTGTTTAAGGTAAATGTGTCATAAATCTTGAGCCCTGTGTTGATGCGTTGATCGGTTCCTGCTGGAGAAACAATGGTGGGACCTTTCTAATGGGACCTCGCTGGATAAGAGATGAATAAAGTTGGTTTTTGTGGTAAATGTTAGTAGAGTAGAGCAATGGTAGGACCTTTCTCTAGAGATCTTGCAAGATTGAATGAATGAAGTTGTATATTTGGTGTGCGTAGTTGGCTGCTGGTTTCTGCCTTGGCTAGTGGTTGGTTGCGTACATCTGAAGTTGTCAGGCCTCGAGTATTGAGGTACTCATCTGGAAGTGACCTTCGGGTTGCGAGACTTTACCAGAAGTTGGAATCTGATACCATAGGCCCTCCTGGATGACGTTTGTGTGCTTGAGGTGCGGAGCGTTGTCTAAGACTAGCTATGAAGCATTTGCATACATTGACTTACTACTACGTTTTGAGACAATCCGCTTTAAAGGGCTTTTTTTGTCGGTATTTAGGAACTATTTGTCTCGCAAAACTTGTTCAAGGCTTGCGTTCAAGAATACGGCTTCGAGTACGTCTCCTGACACTGCTGGGACCACGGCTACCCGTATTGCAGCTGATACAGCTGCCAGCTTACCACAGGTTTATCACTTCGTTGTTTGTTGAACCCTTGCTTCAAAAATAAAGGGTCCCAACAACAGGGTTCCTTTTGAGTAATTTTCTCTCTTTAAGGCTGTCAGGACCAAGCTGTGTAGATTGATGACAGAGAGAAACTACGTATTTAATCAAAACGGAACGATATACACTCTTTTACAACTCATGGAAATAAATAAGACCCACTACAGAGACCTCTAATATTTTGCGGTCGCAGTTATCGAAACTAAATATGATGAACCTAAATGCAATTGTGAGACTCTTGGATGAAGTTTGAGCTTTTGGGACAAGTTAGTGATGTGAAGAATCGAACTAGTGCCGTCGCATTGGTCCAGTTCTTGTACATTTCTGGAATTGGACGTTCTACAGACGAAAAAAATCTGAAGGCTTTTCAAATTTACTCAATCGACTACCAACAACGTAATTTTTTTGCTGACCAAGGAAGGATAATTTTGAGTAACGAAGTTCATTTTTGTTTGGGAGGCTACGTAAACAAGAAGAATTGTCGCATTTGGAGCTCGGAAATCCTGAGAATTTTCTGTGAAGGCTTTCCATCTATCCTCAGCGTTCAACTATCTGGTACACATTTTGGTTTGGAGTTTGGTGCGGTCATTAGAAGTAACTTTTTTTGAGAATGGGATTGAAGCGATTTCGACGGTGAATGCTTTAATTTAAGGGTTTCCAACAGCCGAGATTGTCTGAGAGCAAGACTATAATATGAAACTCAGTAAACTCTCGATTGAGAACACCTCCTGTTGGCTCATCTTAGAATTGGTATCGGTATCACTATACTTCAAATAAATTCTATAGAACTAAAACTAAAACTAAAATGCACAATCTTTTATGATTAATTCCAATAAATATATGTAACAATTATGTGAATCCTGTGTGCAGTGCCCATTCTATTTAGGCTGTCTTCAAATTCGATGACAGCAGACACCTGTATGAAACATTTAAAGTTTCACCACCATAATTGAAAACATAAACCACAAAATCATGTTATACAACTTTATTTTAGACACCAGAAATTATATTAAAACATATTGTCTATTGTTTGTCTGCATTCGACTTTGCTTAAAAAGTAAACTTCACGTACGATCTTTTTCCTTTTGTGTGCCCTCTTCCACGTGTTATACATGGTGCTTTGCACAACTCAAAGCATCAGGAAATCGTATTGTCTAGTAACCGAGGATTGGCAAAACCAAAGGCAGAGTTTACAACTGAAAATAGATTTACAGATATTTAATATAATACAACATCCTCTTTTGCAGTGTCATTCCTAACCAACCATCTACACACATACATATATACACTCTTTGCCTTAGACAGAAGAAGGACAAGTGAGTTTACACATCCAGGACGTGATTCAAAACGGAAGGGTAGTGTATGCCATGTGAAAACTTTACCACAAGTGGGATGCGAGATGCGATTCAAAAAGATATCGCAAAAATGTGAAACGATGATAGGAAAGGTAAACCTGTTGATTCACGATGAGAATGAGTATACATTTATAAATATATCACCACAAAAGTTGAACACATAACACTGTGATATGACGATGCTCTCACAGCCTAAAAGCCCAACTGCATGAAGAAATTTTATAAATGTGAGCCTATCGAACGGGAACGGATTTGTTATAAGAGGACAGGCGCAGGCGGTTTCAAAATAAAATGCGCTACACCTAATGTATAAGATAGACTTTATTTAGTTTATATATTTTCTACTGTACAGAAATGTCACCTTGCTGCAAAGTTTGTCAGCGAATTTGAAGAAAACAAAGCTTAAGGCTAAAGATTTGCTATCGACACTTTTAGTAAACATTTTTGGAAAGAATTCGGTATCGTCCTGCTTGAATCCAATTTGGAATATAATCACCCATAAACGAGTACGTAACTGCACAGAATAACTCGAAAAAGTGCCTGAAGAATCACCCACCTCCATCTGCAATAGAAAAAAATAGATATTGGGTTTATGTTACCCAGACAATGCTGTTAGATGAGGTTATATAAACCGAGTGGAGTTGAATGCTTCAAAAACCCAATGCTGTTTTTGTCGTTACAGTTTTACACTCCCAATTCGACATAATTATAAATAAATGTTATCTGAACAAACGAGACCGAAAAGCTGTAAGCATTTGTTATGCTTGTAAACGAAGACCATCATTGCAGGAAATATTTCATCCCTTCTGATCTGGCTATAAATTACAAGGCCTACAACCTCCCAGAACTAGAATACAACTCCCATGTTTAGTCAGGTGCCTTGGTGGTCAGATTATTGGTATGGTGGACCACACTTGATAAAAGGGCCTACTGCGATAATCAAAGCAAGGTCCAACGAACAGCCTGTTAGTGTATAGGCCGAGCTCTTTGATCAACACCCTCAGCTGCACAAAACATACTCTTTAATCTCACACCACTGGATATCTTCAACAAACAAATGGCCGCCAGTACAACCGTTTGTATCAGAGTTGTCTTCCAATGGACCGATAATAACACCGGTCTCGCTACAATCCTCAATCTGTTCTGATCAATCCCTTGTCACTCCAAGTCTTAATTCCATCGAGAACTATTTGTAAAGATGAAAAATTCTTGAGGGAGGATTCCATTCATTTCTATACAGACGGTTCAAAAACCGGAGAAGGGGTCGGCTGCAGGGTTTACTCAGAGGTCCTATCGTGGCTAAAAGAAAACAAAATATCCTCAGTGAATGTCTGGAATCTGGATCTTCTCAGATAGTCAGGCAGCCCTAAAATCTTTCGGCGCTGTTTCTACGAACTCAGTAACCGCCCTTGACTGTGGCCTATCTCTTAGAGAGATGGCTGAACAGTTCAATATTCACCCTATTTGGCTGCCGGGTACAGAGATATCGTAGGTAACTTCAAAGCCGATGAACTCGCCAGAAAAGGAACCGTTTTACCGATCTCAAACCATAAGTCAAATATTGGCATACCAATGTCTACATGCAAACTTATGCTAAAGCAAGAGGAAATGGACAGAACAAATAATAGGTGGTACAATATCACAACGTGTGTGGCAAAAAAACAGATATGACCAGAGCTAGATCTAAAACGCATAAGACATTTGCTAACCAATAACCAGATTTCACGTTAGCTCCGTAATCAATGTCATGGCTGGACGTTGTCTGATAGCCATAAGACTCGTCGTTTCCTACAAGAACTTCTGCAGAAGCTTTTTAGATGAGATCCTTCATTGGAGTCGTTAAAAATTGTATTTCAAAGAATTGTGTGATATTTTTTCAAGATCGGTTGTGTAGTTCTTGACAACTGATTTTAGGAACATAATTTGGGGAAAAATATTGTAAGGTTTTCAGCGTCGTAGAGCCTAGCTGACCTCGAGTGTGTGACCTCTCAGGGCTGTTTCTACACAACTATTACTTTCGAACCAACTTGAAAACTTCGGCAAATATTGTAAAATTTAATTTCATAGACAATAAGAGTATTAGTTCGATTTTTTAAAGTCGTGAAACTCATGAAACCACTCAAGCCTAAATTTGCACGTTCAAATATATAGAGATTCATATTTTAGCTACTCAACTCGAATGTGGAATGGTTTAACTGAATGTTGCATTTCTGCATTGCGTCCTATGAGGAGATTTAAGGAGAAATGGAAATGGAATTGCAAACCTTTTCTTTTTACATTAACTACGAAAAATAAATTAATTTTGAAGACGTTGAGCTCTTTTTTAAGGAAGTTTGTATTTATTCCGATATTTGTATCGAAATGGCCCTTTTCTGGTCACTGCATTCCGATAGTCATGTTCCACAAATTCATTCTTCTTCCTATATGTATCATTCTCATAACTGTCGGCAAGTTGAGTTCTGTTTTTCATTTGGTCCAGGGTTCATGCAAAGAATGCAGAAGCCACCTTCAAGAGAAATATTGATACATAATCCAGTAAGCCTTTCAGTCAGTCCCGAAGAGCCCAAACGCGCCCCTGCCGAATATACTATAAACCCTGTCAGCAGAATAAATTTTCATGGATAAATGTACGTGCACCTCCGAACACATTTGTTACCAAAGTCAGCAACAGAAAAACACAGAAAAAAGAACACAAGTACTTTCACTTCCTTCCCCCTCGTATGACATATTCGATTTGTATGATGGCAAAGAAAAAAAAGGAAGAAAAACAACGACGTTACTTCTTCTGGAGATGTGATATGTGAAGGCAGCAGGAAGGTTTTTGCGCCAATCTGATTGAAAGTTTGCCGTTTCCTTTTTCGGGCGGCTTTTAAGCGTATCATGTCGGAGCTGCCAGATCGTTACTATCCCCATCCATACAACCCATCCTGGGAATACACAATAGGCCTGGCACGTATCTGCAAACGTATGAAGGGAAGTTATGTTTTGTTTTGCGCACAAAACACATATAATATTGTATTGTTCTTCGAGAAACAATTGATTCAAAACACTCTCCCACTCCATCGGCACACCAATCTTGATTTGGTTTTCGAGAGTAAAAAATAAAAGAAACCCAACTTTCAACCCTCGCCACCATCATCGTTCACTAGGTGTGTACAGCTCGACTACGACTACGTCGTCGTCGTCTATACTAGTGTTCATCGTTTAGCGATAGTGCTTTGGAAAATTGAAAATGAACGGCAGATCGGCTACACCAATGGTTGATAAATAGTAGGGGAGGGGTAAGTGGAAGAAAATTTTATATGAGTTGTGATTTTCAATTACAAAGCAGAAAGCAGCCCCATTCCTTCTCCAGCTCCAACATCTATTCCACCCATCATCATCGTCGTCATCATCATCAGAGTTAAACAAAAGGTGACTATTTCATTTAATGTCAAACTTTTTCCGCACCAACCATCCCCGGGTGGCACTTCACTTCTAGTAACTCATAAATGCGTTAACCAAAAGGGTGTGTGTGTGTGTGTGTGTTTGTTTCGTAAAAAAGGGTTGCTCGGGTCGACGGGTATAGGGAAGTTTGAAAAACTTTAGAACAAATTTTACCAAAGTTGTTAGGAGTGTGATTCTGTAATGTTCCTTTCTGAAAAATCAACATTTCATTATTTTTTATGAACATCCCCTCACCCCACCCGAGGAATCATCATACAACGGCGGGCGCGGGTGCGGTGGTGGTAGCGGCAGCGGCGGCGGCGGCGGCATTGGGCTCATTGGGTTCAGTTTGGGGAAAGCCAGGTCCGGGTGTATATATTTATGCAAATGGGATAAGCATTTTATGATACGACGAAGGACGTTTGGGAAATGTTTTAGGTGTTTCTGAGAATCAATTATGCGAGATTTTTCTCTCACTCTTTGTTGTTTGGTTGCTTTTGTTTTGTCGAGCTTTTTTGTGTTGACGTTGCTTATGTTTTTTAAGTTGTCAATACGGTGTTATGGCATTTTTACGCCTTCTGATGACGAAAGAGAGAAAAAAAAACAAAAACAAAAAACCAAAAAAAAAAAAAAAAAATAATAAACGAATAATCAGAGCGAGAGAACAAAAAACCGAAGGTGATGCGAAGTCTTTTAATTATGTTTACTCGAGTCAAGGCGGGAGTCGAGGATTGGTGGGTGGAAGAGTGGGAGGTAGGGTTAGGACTTACGTGTGAAACACATGTGTATTTTGAAAATTCAATTACCTTCCTAAACGATAAGTTAGAAAGTAAATGTGTTTTCTTTTATGGCAATCTTAAATCTTTTTCAAAAGCAAATTTATTTCATGAACTGAGTTGACTAAAGGTTCTTCTCGCAGAAAGGGTGGATGTGAGTTTATTGAAGTGTAATGCGGAATCGGGTTTTCAAATTTTTAAGTAACTACCTAGGTGTATCGTAAAATATGTACTTCAAGTGGTGTTCGAAAGAATTTACATCGTAAGAGTTTTCTGTAAAAAAGTAATGACCCAAAAGTAGTCAGTGTTTGCAAGGGACAGACCACATAGCCATGATGGATGAACGTGTGGTGGAGTTAGAAGACGGAATTTGATTTCTTTGAAGTTTGGTCATTGGATCTATTATTCCAGTGAGTTTCCTATGGCGGGGCACAGGACCTCCCCTACTCCGACGCACGTGTACGATTGCTAAAGATGTAACTCAGCTCTCAAATAGATGTAGCTTCACGTCAAGTACAGAATCCAATAAAAAAGTCGGGATTTAAGATTGGATTGGAGTATAAGTTACGCTTACCAGATCACACACTGCAATGAACTCTAACTCGACATGTTCCTTCTGATGGACTGTCTTTGAAGTGTTTGCTTTCTTCTATCCTTGGCTAAACTACTAATTGCTCTTATTGTGAAAGGTGGTCATGGTCATATTAAAACTGGCGGAGTTTGAAATCTATAGTCTAGAATAGTTTTTAGGGATGTCTTAACTGCAGCTGTACTTAACTTTATGGTGGCAAACTTCAGATGGTGGGTCCCTGCAAAAAAATTGAAAACATAAGTGTTCTTCTTCCATTGCCTTTCAGTGCACCAGGAGCCATTTTCATTAGAACAGACTTCTTTAAATAAGGCTAGGTTTGAATTAGAGATAAGGCATAATGCGTTTGAAGCTGCCTTGACTTCCGGTTTTTTATTGGCAATACCGATAAACTAAAAATATTGTATAAGGTTGAGCTTGATTTCGACCACAAAGATGCTTCTCACCTAATAATTAAATTAATTAGATTCTTCATGACATACATAGCTGTTCAATGTTAAGTCTTTGCAGTCATAGTAACACTTGAAGACCAGCAAACCAAGTCCTGATTAATACAAACAACCTCTGTGCTTGAGGGGGTTTGAATGTAACTTTTAGTCTAGATAGAAACTATTAAAACAGTGTGACTGAGTATGTAGAAAATCTTTGGATATTTCTGCCATTTTTTCTACGAATGCTTCGAAGAGGCTACGTTGGTTGGGTCATGTAGAGCGGATGGACAAAAACGCTCCGGCTCGACGAGTTTTCGAAATCACATTGCAGGGAAATCGCGGAAGGGAAAGACCTCGTCTTAGGTGGCGCAATCAAGGGGATGAAGACCTCAACCGACTTGGAGTGCGAAACTGGAAAGAGCTCGCCCGAAATCAAAGTCGTTATAGAAGGATGTTGGTTGAGGCCCAGGTTCACCCCGAACTGTAATACCCACCTAAGTAAGTAAGTAAGCTTCGAAAATGCTTTGTGGCTTTGAAGTCATTCAAACCCTTAAATAGTTTGAGGTTTGAGGAGTAAGGTTAATTCGCATAGAAAAGGTACAACTTTGTGAATTATTTTTTGACGACACAGTTAGTACCGCTTTGTAAAAATCAATGCTCCTATAAAATATAATATTTTAAGAATACTTTGTAAAAATCTCATGAAGAAACATCAAAAAATAAGGTAATGGCAGCAATCAGTGTGAAGCTGTGACTCAGTACTTAATCATCGGAAATCAAAAATCTACGTAATTTCGTTAGATAAATTGTTTTCCCCAGGTAACGCTGGATGTGTTTTTCGATATCTTAATTTTTTACTTTTTGGAACGTGTTCACCACGAAATTTCGAAAGCGGTAACCCTGAGAGCAAAAATCTCGAAAACAAAAACCTTGAAATTTGATCTCGAGAAAAAAAAAAGTTGAAAAAAGCGCGCTCGCCAATTGTAACCACTTAATCATAATTTATTAATTCGAGATTGTTAACAACTTCTTACCAAAACAAAGTACAGAACCCATGCAGCTCTAAGAACAGTTACGCGAATTTAGTCTGCATTGAGATCGTGAGCTATTGCGGTCGGATCAAATAAAACAGAGCTTACACAGAACTCAAAATAGGGTCGAATCGTTGCAAAGGAGGCTTAAGGTTTTAGTTTTAAGGCCGCAGCCCATTAAAAATTAGTCAAATTTTTGGCGTATGAGTCAGATCAATTATAATAAGAAAAGTTCGGTGGTTCTGAAAAAAAAAAACAAGACGAGAGTAGCTATTTAAAGATGAAAGGAAGAGAAGAGTTATGTGGGGTATCTAAGCAGTCTAGCCATAGCTCAAACTTGCAATCGCTTAAAACATAGTTATGTTCACAAAATAGTAGTTTTTATTTTTATTTTTAAATTTGTCTTCAAGTGTTGAATTGTTTCTGTTGAATTTTGTTGTCGGTTTTCCACGAAATATAAATTGTTTCATAAATAAAATATGCCTTGTGTTTTATTATGGTTTAAAAGCCTTTGAAAAGGGACAAACAAATAATCTCGAACTCATTTTTTTCGAGACTATATTTCGAGATACATATCCAATCGAGTTTTTTTGTTCTTTCGAAATTTTTATATTCGAAATTGAAAATTTGTTTTTTCAACATTTTTGCCATTCTTGGGAACACTTTGAAATAAAAATCGGCGTAATTGTGATTGTTGAATAAAAAATATTAAAAAATTTTAAAATTAAGTTTTACCTGGTGCATCATTTACAAAAATAATGATCAAAATTTCAAAGGATCGGTTCAGTATTTTTCAAGAAATGAGCGACACCGACTTTGAAAACGTGAGTTTTGGCAAAAACGCTGCAAAGCTGCCAGGTAGCTCTTTTAGGTCGAACAGGTAAGAAAATATTCACAACATAGTCATTTCAATCGCTCTGTACTTAAAACTTCGACACAATGCTCTCGAGGCATTTTGCTTTATGCTTTCATTTGAAAAATACAAAAAAAAAAAAATACTAAAGGCCAACACCCCCCCCCCCCCACTTTAAATTCAAACTCAGATTTTTTGTTCGTTTCAGAATAAGAGTCTTATGCAAGGATATGGAACCAAAAAAGAGCAATCAAACGCTACTTTAGTTTTGGTGGCTATCTCTCCGAGAACTGCCAATTCCGCCTACCTTCCTTGGTGCATCAAAAGGTAGTAGATTTCTGTAAAAATCGGTATTTAAATTACATCAGCTTATAGCTCCATAGTCAATCCAATAATCTATTTATTTTATTATAGGACAAGCGTCCAACGATTTATGGGGTCTCTGTCTGCTCGTTGATTTCCCAATGCCCTGTTCATGGCACGCAGCAATAACTTTCTCTCTAAAACAACTAAAAACATTGGAATTGAAAAAAATTAATTTGTATCGCATTTGTATTTAAATCATTACAAAATCACCACGTGAACAGGCATAAGGATTTGATATTTGAATGGGAAAGCAATACTCAACTTTGAGTTTATATAGTAAGTTAGTTGGCACATTCAATTTGTATTGTTTTGTAATGGATATATAAAAATATTTTGCTCAGTTCAATAGATAAGTTTTTAAACGCTAATGTTTAGCTGTCAATGCTTTGTGAGTTTAATTAAAAGCGCTTATACAAATTGAACTATGCTAAAACAATAAAAAATAGAGAAATCCATTGATATACCGGAAGCCAGAAGACGGGACACCGGAAGCGGCTCAATTAAATCAAATACAAAAATGGAAAATGTAGTTGTGCGGAAATTGATTCTGTGAAAGGAGTGTGAGGAGACAGTATGTCTAAAAGACATGATGAGCGAGATTTAAGTACCAAAGATTTTGTCGAGAAGTGGATTTATTTTTGTTGATGATCTAACTACGTGATTTCCAATCACTCAAAATATTATATGCTCAATGAACGTCTATATTCAAATTACTCCGAGTAAAGCTCTAATAGTAATACAAAAATGACAATAATATACGTAAACAACTTATTAGGAGAAATGAAGCCTAAATGTAGAGTCCTGTGGTGATTTTATCTGCATATGTTATTGAATATCTACAAAAATACTAGTTTTAGTTAAAAGCATAAATTTCTTTGAAGAGAATATCTTATTTAGCACAAAACAGAATAACTGGCGCCCAACGCATGTCCATTCCTTTCTTTTGAATTGACTTCACCTCTCGATTGATGATCTTTGAATCTCTTACTGGCATACGAAAAGGGAAATAAATGCTATTATTGGCTAAAAAACTGCATGCCACATTAGATTAGATTAGATTTAGATAATATTAGATTTTAAGACTCTTAAGAAAGTTCTAATGGCTTTTACTGCAGGTTTCTCGCTCCATTATTTAAGTGTTTATTTTTAATTCGAAAAACACAGGCAAAACTACGTTCGTTTCACTAAAATAAAGAGTATATCAAATTGTGGAGCCGACTAGTAGTCTTGCCATTCATAACTCAATTTACACCTCATCCCCTCAATTCATATAATCTCGAAAGTGATGCTTGAAAAATGCAAAAAAAGGTTATAAACTAAAAAAAAGATGTTAAAACATAAATAGAAAATAAAAGAAAAAGAAAAAACAATTTGCATTATGTTATGAGAATAACATCAGGAGACAACCTCAAAGCATTCTCATTCAAAGTGTCTCCATTTTGAATGCGATTATTATCATTTCCATTGTGGTAAATTAAAAACACAAAGCAACCAATGCAACAACAACAAATAACAAATAACAAAAAAAAAAAGAAATAGAAAAACCATCATCAGGATGAAAGATATCCTTTCGGATACTATAGGCCATCTCTATCCCGTTGACAAATCAAAGGCAAAAGTCCATTTCGAGATAAGTTTTTCTCTAAAAGCCGCCCATTCAAGCTGAACAAAAAGTCGAACTAGAGAGAAAAAAAAAGAAGAAAATCACACAATCCCTCCGCCAACCGAAGACCATTGCCACCTAGCTGTGGCGATCAAAACAAAAACATTATCCTGATTATTATTATTATTGCGATTTCTATTTTTTTTGTTGTTGTTGCTCCATCTCTCACCAGCCTACGTCAGGACATCCTCCCCCGAGGATTTGTTGTTTCCTGCATTTGCATGAGTGTCACACAACAATGGCGACAATGTGGCAATATTCAACCAATGCCACCCGCTATACCATTCTTCACGGATGGCTTGAGAGTTGAGAGGGAGTGGAATGAAAATAAAAACACTGAATCCGAATCCTTGTATAGTTATAATCACTCATTCCATTGCTGTAGCTGAAACCAAATGAAAAACCCGAACTGGCAACTTAGTGAATAGATATGCATCCTGTTTCTCCATTTGGCCGTATGATATTTATAGAAAATCCACAAAGGAACAATCTCGACTCTAGGATACGCTTTGTGCACAGGCAGAAGGCGTGCAATGACTGAGTGGGGTGTGGTGACGGTGCACTGGGAAAGTGGAGGATATATATTCAAGCTGAGTGCTGAGAGAAAAAATTGTGCAGCACGATGGAGTTTTTTTCTTCTTCTATTTTCAACATTGAACAGAAAGTTTTATAATGTTAGAGGATTCAAAAGACAAAGGACGAAAAAAAACAGAAAAAAATTCACCAGCCAAGTACATTTAGTTGAAGAAGAGCTCAAGGGTATGCCTCTGTGTGTGTGTGTGTTGGATGTGGAGAGCGTATGTGTGTTTTTGTGTGGGAAAAGTGAAGGACCCTTTAGCTCAATCTCGATGCAGTCGAGCCCTTCGAAAACCATTACCAGCCAAACAACAGTTCTCGAAGCGCAGCGTGTTGAGCAACTTCTTGCTTTTCGCGCAAATCGAATGCGACACAATGACAACTACAGTCTCTCCCCAAACAACGTACACAAAACGGTATGACGATGCTGCGGTTTTGTCCTTTCATGTTTAGCGACAAGTGCTCGCTGATGGTGTGGACTTTAGGTAGGCACCAGTCATAGGCTTGTTCCTGTTTAATCACTCAAAAATGTCAGCGATCTGTCTTTTGAGTAAATTTTTTTTTGCCCATTCATCGCTTTTCGTCTTGGATTGCGGTTGTGGTTTTTAAAGATTGTTTTTTTTTTGTTGACTCTCATGAAATTCTTTTCATTTCTTTTCTTTTGTGAAAGTTCATAAGCTTGGTAAGGTGGACCTTGCAATCATTTGCTCTTGTAAAGTTATAAGGACAATAATTACGAAACAACATCCGAACTCTACGGAACAATGCGTATTCGCACCAGTAGTTTCAAAAGAAATTGTCATAAAATGCAAAAAAAAAGAAAAATAATAACAGATACGAAAAGAGATCAGAGTTTAGATGACAGACAGAACTAGAAAGAATAAGTATCAAGAAAACATAATCAAGATTAAGATCTTTATTCATATTGTTTGAACCCAACCAAGGGCTTGGGTTGTTTGTATACATATATGACTCAAGAGAGCCTCTCGTTGGGCGCCATGTCTAATACGAATTAAAAAAAATTAAATCATCATCTATTTAACAAGAGATAAAAGCATTACTTGACTGTCTGAGTTTTGACACACTGAAATCGCAATGGCGGGCGATTTCAATATACACAATACACAACATCCGAAGGAAAATGTGTTGAGATCTTCGCTGAGCTTAACGAATTAACCTAACTTGCTAATGAGCCCACTCGGGTTCCTGATATTAAAGGCCATGCGGCCAACACTATTGACTTATTTCGCACTTCTCATCCCGAAAAATACAGGGTTGTAGTATCATCTCCTCTAGGCCAGAAATATCTGTAATGCTCTTATACAAAATGCCAAGTTATTGCGTGACCAAAAAGTAAGGCAAAAAATACTGTTGTATCCAAAAGGCAGCAAAAATTATTGGTCTTTTGTTAAAAATACGTTAAGAACTCCACCACGTCATCGGTCCGAACGCTCGTTTTCAATGAATCTCCGTATGTCAGCTCCATCGATAAGGCCAATTTACTGGTAGCTCAATTTGCTGCCAACTCGACAAATCCTAATAGCATATTGGCTCCACCTGAGCTCGAGTCTACAAATTCTGTGATGAAGCAGATATTTTTTCGAACTCGTTCACTTGCGAGAGTCCTCAAAGATCTCAATATACATAAATCCGCTGGTCCAGATGGTATCCCCGCCGTTATTCTGAAGAGGTGTTCTTCTACGTTGGAAAAACCACTGCGTAAACTTTTCCATCTTTCCTATTCTGCTGGGATTTTTCAGAACAGACGGAAAACTGTTTTTGTCCAGCCGGTCCCTAAAAAAGACAGATCTTCCTCCCCATCCAATTACCGTCCAATTGCACTTACGTCCCTTCTTTCCAAGGTCATGGAAACGTTGATAAACCGTCAACCTATGAAATATCTTGAAGAACGAAAGCAAACGGTCCAGTGGTGATTTGATGGCATATCTCAGCGAAAAGTAGAACCAATCTTAACATTGTTTTTGAGAAAATAAGATTACTGTGCTTGATATTTGTAAGGTATTGGATGTAGTCTGGTATCAGGTTCTCTTATCAAAATTGCCTGATTTTTGTATCAATGAGCCTCTTCTTCGGTGGATTAAAAACCTCCTTTCGGACCGTTCAATACAAGTTTTATTGGATGGTTTCAAGTCTGATATCCAATTCATAAATGTTGGTGCTGGTGTACACCAGAGTTCCATTTGGTCTCCCACTCTCTTCTTTATTTTCATAAACGATCTCTTGTCCGAAACTTCTAATACTATTCGCTGTTTTGCTGACGATTCAACCCTCAGTTTCTCATATTCGTTTTCAAATTGATATGGAACTTGAACATAGTTGCGTATTATTAGCGTATTGAATTCAACCCCTGACAGCATTGTTACATGGGGTAGTAAAAACCAAGTAGAAATATAATGCTTCGAAAACTTAATGCTGCTTTTTGTCGCTTCAGCTCATCATCCCCCACTCCATGAATGGTACCTGTGCCCCTGTTCTGTAACTATCACCTTGATAAAAGCAGGCGATAAACGGTGGAAAATGGAACGAAATCCTACTAAATTCATAGAATTTCGTTCCATTTTCCACCGTTTATCGCAGAGGCGACAGCTACAGAACAGGGGCACTGCATTCAATAAATCTAAATAAAACGGAAAGCTGTGTAAACGTTGGTCTTCGTTGGAATAATCACATATTTGATGTCGCCAAAAAGGCTGAAAAGTGCTTAGGTTTCTAAAGACAGTGCAGAAAATTCTTGGCCCCTTCTGATCTGTTTGCATTTTATAAAGCCTACATCCGCCCAAGACTAAAGTCATAAGATTAATCTTATATCTGGTCAGGAACTTCCCAAACATCTTTACACCTACTTGATAGAGTACAAAACAGAGCGTAGAGATTGATAGGTGATACTTCAGTTGTGGTACCCGTGGCGTAGTGTTAGCATGTCCACCTGCTAACCCAGAGGTTCGAGGTTCGAATCCCAGCAGAGGCAAAAATGCAAAAATGTTTTTCCACTGGTATCGCCTTTCGCGAGGAATTGGCAAGTCCTCCGTTAGTAAATTCATTGCCATGAAAAGCGCATTCTCAATTAGCCGTTCGGAACCGGCGATTGTAGGTCCCCTCCATTCCCTCACAAGGCATGGTTGTGAGAAATGCGCTAGGCCCAGGGGTTCCTCGCTCTGTTGCGCCACCCTATTTATTTTATTTCTTTACTTCAGTCGTAGAATCGATTGATTTTCTTGAACATCGTCGAAGCTTTACCTACCTTTCTCTTTCTCCTTTTCTTTTATCGCTTTTCTTAAAACAGTACTCTGTCGAAATAGCCAGTTGCCAGTCCTACCCTGAAGCAATTAAGCCGCAACACCCGCCTCACACTTTGTAATGCAAAACGGGCAAGTAACAGCTGCAGGGAACAACTAAGGCAAAGGTTCTTTCGCCATAGAATCAGAGCAGAAATCAGTCTTCAGAGTGTAGTTATTTAAGCTACTCCCTCTTTCATTTAGGAAAGGATAACGTAAATCGCAGCCAACAAACATCAGCATGCAATACAAATGGGAAAATTGCATGATATCAATTCAAATTCTACAAATTTTCAAGACATCCCGGTCTTTTCAAATATCAACTTTTTCCTTGCTTGTCTCCAAAGTAAATGCATTAACAAAGACATCACCATAAAACCAATCCTGCAATAATTGCCTTAGCCAAAACCGCTTCCGTTACTGCCGACACACTTACCATAGCTTCTTCCATCCTAATAACCCGTCATATAAGTGTTCGTAAAACAACCAAAAATTCCCAATGCCAGCCAATAAACTGTGAAGCTAGTAATTTTCACATTTCCACCTGTAATTGTCGACAATTAGACCAACAGAAGTCCAAGTCCGAATCCACGGAGCACAGTCTTCATCATCATCGTCGCAATGGAAGCGAATATAAAATCCTGCTATTTGCAACAAGCAACTCAATTATCGAATTAATTTCGTTGACTTGACTGCCTAAGTTGAGTTAAGTATGCGGTCGGTATAAATATGTACTGTGGCAGTTGCCAGATTAAGGACTCTACTTTAAGTAACCATGCAAGGACTTCAATTAACTGAACGTTTAGACGACGACGATGAAATGACGGCGATTGAGGTCGGAGTAAAGGACCTCACCACACCAATCCCATCTATGATTCTTCCTGGCACGTATCGGCCAGAGCACGTAACGCTGTCTTTCGAGAGACTTCTGAGGAACACAAAGTCATTTGGTAAAGATAAAATAGGGATAGTTGGTACTTGGTATACTATATATAGACGTATACGACCGAATGGGGGTTACATGCTTTGCACCACTCTTATTTAGTTCTTTGCAGTTTCTTTCTGTGATCATTGCGGTGGTGGGTGTTGTTAAAGAAAGAAAAACACACAGAAAAATATTTACCTGTGGTAATGGCCCGAACGAGGACTGCATAGATGGAATGGTAGCGCTGGCTTTTGGTGATGCGAAAGATGCTCTTTGTTCAAATCCATTGCAAATTTGGTCGGCACTTTCGTTAATTTTTAATAAATCCAACCAGACTGCCAGTGGCCGTTGCATGAATTCGAGGAATAGATTCAACAAATTCACTCGAAAAGGCACCTTTATTACCTATTCTCCTTGCAGGTCGAAATTTTTGGCAGGATAAACGTTCTTCTTCTTTTCAACCAAATAGTCTTGGCTAGAAATGCAAAGCGGGTGTTTGTTTGCCCTGTACAGTGTGTCAAACCGTGTGCATTGGGGAGTTGATTGGTTTGTCACTTTGAGCTCAACGGTTAGTAAATTGACTACCAATTCATTGGCAATTGAATTAATTCTGTGTCCCCCCACTAAATAACTAATTTTGCAGAAATATCTTTGCTTGCTGGCCTACAAAATTCAAGTCGCTCAAGACTTTAAGGCCGCACGAAAACCGGAGACTTCTGCTGATCCCAGGGCGGCCGTGATGCAGTCTTAGAGTGTTGAGTAGGTAGGCTGGCACAATTCGCACTGGAGCTTTGAGGAGCTCGCAATCAGCATATCTTTTGACTCACGTCTAATAAACATGCCGTCTGACACGATGACCCCAAGGCTCAAACTGCATCAAAATTACTCAGTCAACTTTCCTTCGGTTCAGGACTTGTTCACTCCAGAATCTGAGCCTGGAAAGAAATGTTATCGTGTCTTCACAGATGGCTCCAAAACCGCCGAGGGTTCTTGTGCTGGTGTCTTTGTGGAGAAACACGACACACGATTGCACACATCTTTGGGATCATACGCCTCCGTTTTCCAAGCGGAGGCATATGCTATCCTATTGGCCTTGAGCCACGTAACGGACAATGAATGGATGGGGAGGAGTATCTTTATTTGCAGCGACAACCCAGCTGTGCTTAAGGCCCTTCTCAACCCTCTAACCACTTCGAAAGTGATCCAGAAATGGAAGAGCTCTCTGAATGCGATCGGAAGATTAAATTCCTTGAGTCTCATTTGGGCGCGTGGGTTCGAGTCCCGCTCTGGGCATTTACTTTTCTTTCAGCCTCCCAGCTTCATCTGAACGCCGTCTTTGAAATACTAATACGTCTTACGAAAACATCCACCTAATTTCAAGCTATTGCGCCACAAAAAAGAGAAGGCTGCAACCCTGGTAATTCAATGGACCGGAAATTAGGTCTGAGTGCTCCTGATTGACCTCCTCTTTTATAAAAAAATAAAATAAAATAAAAATTAAAAAAAAGCTGCTGATCCCGATTCTCTTAAGAAAATTTTGAATCCCAAAGACATACAATCGTTTTTGCGCGCTGGCCGCTTTTCGTGAGGAATTGTCCTCGAACTGCCATGACAAGCGCTTTCCCGCGTAGTCGTTAGGAATCGGAAGAAAATCTTAGTGCATTAGGCTACCCGAGCTTTGTTGCGCCATAGTATTTATTTTAATCTATTTGGCCACGTCAAAAGGCCGAACTATCTCATTTGCAATAGACATTTTGGGGTAATACTTGGTCCTTGATTTGAGTGCAGTGGCTTCAGCAAGATAGCGCAACATGTCCCACAGCACGAGCCACAATTTGTTGAAGAAAATTATTAGGGAGTACTTATTTTTCAATCTGGACTTCTAAATTGGTTTCCAAGATCGTGTGATTTAAGAGATCTCTGAAACCATATCGATTTTGCAGCCGCCGCAGAGGGAGAAATGCTGTAAACAGGATTTTTGTCGTTGCAATTATATGTTATATGTTGTCGTCCTTTTCGCGTTTGATAATAATTTGACAGCTGATCACGTTTTTGCCGATATTGAACCTCAAATACTGTAAATAGTGATCGAAACTTGGGCTTCGATAATAGAATAACGTCTAAACTAACCACTGCGTGATCAAAAAAATTCCAGTTTTGAGGTTACACATCTTTCTTTTCAAAATTCATAAGTTATCTTGTGTGTCCCAATTGTTTTGGCTTTTTTAGGCCTCTTAACCACAGTTTAGTTAGTTATCCTGCCATTTATACTACAAGCTTAGAAACTAAGTCTAGCTTTCTAAATAAAATAAAATAAATAGGGTGGCGCAACAGAGCGAGGAGCCCACAACCATGCCTTGTGAGAGAATGGAGTGGACCTACAATTTTCTGCCGGTTCCGAACGGCAAATCGAGAAAGCGATTTTCATGGCATTTACTAACGGAGGACTTGCCGATTCCTCGCTTTCTGCTCATGTATTTATGAAAAAAAAATGAAACACAAAACCACTTTCATCTAGAATTTTAACTTCTCAGGGAAAATCTTTGACGCACTGTACTTTACACTATTTTCACTGAATGCTCTCAACACTTATTTGTGCTTTTTTGCTCCGTTTGTTCGCCTTTGGCAGATTATGCTGGTGTAATATATGAAGAAAACTGTTCTAAACCTCCAGGCTTCTACTATCCAAGTGCATAGGCAAGATACGAGTATGTATAAATGAATGTCAAGGTATATGAGACTATACGTAAGTTTACTCTTGTCTTTCACTTTGAATGTCCTTAAATAAACATCCTCAGGATATGTTTATATCACTTCTCGTTTTGTTTCAACATCTTGGTGTGAAATACAAATTGCACTTCATTTATGTGTGGCGTGTGCGGGCAGAAAACTGCTTCTTCTTCAAACTTTGAGTTCTTTTTCTCCTTCTTCTTCTTCTTTTTCTTTGTTGTTCGATGCAAAAGAGCCCTGTGAATTATTTAAATAATTTATGACAAACTTGCAGAGGCGGAGAGAGGCCTTTGTCCTTTGTCCATGTCAAAGGAGTGCGCCAATAACAGTTTGACTTGACAAAAACAGACCCCACAATCATGTAATAAATATTTGACCAGTTTCAGTTCAGGCCGTCATCGGCGTCGTCCGTTGCGCCCGTAGTATAGTAGTGAACTTACTCAAGGACTTCAAGTCTACATAAAAAGTTGGGGCAAACCATCAAACAAAGCGAACAAAATATTTGTTCCCAACGACAACTCAATCGTATTTCAAAATGAAAACATAAAAACGACGAGCTCCTTGTAAATGGGCAGCGGCAGTAGCAGCAAAAACAACGAACAAAAAAAAAAAAAAAAAAACCTGCAAGGATAAACAGAAGGAGGTTTTCGAGTGGCAAAATGTGTTTAAGCTCTGAGCAGCAATTACTTCACCAAGGAGAAGGATTTGAGGATCGCGTTGTTGTTGCTGTTGCTACTTTCTAGTGCTGATGTTCAAATGCTTTCTGCACACTTCTCGGGCTGTAAATGTTTGAGTGGATGCAGAGAGTAATGGAGCTCTTCTATACAACCAGTCCTGTTGTTGTTGTTGCATCAGAAAAGATGGAAAATTAAAAGTTTTGTTGAAAAATTGTATTGCGTTTTTGGACGTTTTCTTTTCTTTTTAACTTTGTTTTTAAAAATGGATTTTTCTATTCAAGAGATGGGTGTGAAATGCGATGCGAATGGGGTTCATGTGCACTTTTGGTCGAAGTTCCAGCCGCAGGTCCATAGACACTGTTTTTTCATTAACAAAAACAAGGAGACTAACGAGTTGGTCTAGAAGTGTAGACGATATCGGATATGAGCCAGGGTTGCTTCTAGAAAAGATAAACTTGTCTTATTTAAAATGTAGTCGCTATTCAAATTAAATCGTTTGCAAACTTCAAACATGAAATGAGCATTCATCTCTGAGAAATTAGGAACTATTAGTGAACATTTATCAATACAATCGTCTTCTTTACTTCATTTTGGTACTTCGGACTTTTGAAAATGGCGCCCAACGTGATATATTCTGAAGCATTTGTATACACTCTGCTATTCATCAAATTCAAGTCTGTACGGTTTAAAAACCATGTGAGTTTTTGTATTAACTTATATTATACTGTTATACATCCCCTACTCGCCAATGCAATCAGCGTATGAGCAAAAAAATCAAATAACGCGAACATTATTCAAATGACTGCGGAATAATGTTGTTGGCTCCCAATGATGCATTCCTTCAGTTGGGATGAAGTTGAACATATGATGTAGCTGAATATGAAAAACAAGAAAGTTGACTAATCACAGAGACAATGGGAGAAAATGCGATGAATACTTGCGGACGTCATTACCGAAACCTTAACGAAGATCAAATCAAAAAAAGGTTGTTCTTCGGACAGGAAATGAGCTGTGGTACTTTCCGGGACCCATTATATATTTGAATATATTTTTATTCGAATTATATCTACTTAAGTGATGACGACAGTAAATAAAGCAAGCCCAAATACGAATTTGAATAGCTACTGAGTCTTGAACGGTGCTCCCTAACTTAATACTAATGCCATTCGGCCCAAAACTCAGCTGAAAAGTTTTAAGATTTCTTTCAAAAATGCTGCTAAGGAAGCTATTACAGCATTTATACCTTCAAATACCTACAATACCTACAAATTTAGTACCTACAAGAGTTCAAACTATCAGCAAACGGATAAGAGCAGATTTTTCTAATGTTGTTTCCTGAGTTTGGGTGTACTACGCTTGCTGCTTTTGACAATTTGATGATAAAAGCATCGGAGGCTAAGCAAGAACGCATTATATTTGTAAAGCTTACAATATTTTAAAAATATTTTCTTTAGCAAGTTTATTTGTTTGTTGAGATAGGAAATATTGTTACCTAAAATGACTAACGAAGCTTAGAGTCAGAGAATATGCCATCTTTTTTTTTATAATTAGCGCGCACATAAAGGGATTATGAATACCCTTATAATGTTAAAGAAAACAGTGCGAGCATTTAAGAAAATAGGAGAGACACCGATGCTAAAGCATTCCACATTCGGGTGGTGCGACTAAAATAAGAATCTTTATACTTGACTGTACGCTCCCAGTTGGGCTCAAGGTAGAACTGATGAGCATTCCTAGCGACGCGAGTGTTGCGGTTAAATTGTTTTAGGGGAGGAATGCAACTGGCTATTTCACTAGAGCACTGTTTGTGAAAAAAGCGATAAAAGAGAGTTAGACAGGTAACATTTCTATCTAACTATCACCTATCAATTTTAACGCTCTGTCTTGTACCATATCAAGTAGGCGCAAAGATGTTTGAGAAGCACCTGACCAGATATGGGAGTTATACTCCAGTTTTGGGCGGATGAAGGACTTATAAATTGTTCACAGATCAGAAGAGATGAAGAACTTCCTGCATCCTCTCAAGAAGCTTAAGCATTTAGCAGTGTTATTGGTGACTTCGAATATGTGGTCATTCCAACGAAGATCATCGTTTACACACATACCCGGTACTGAGAGTCCGAATTCAATGAGCTTAACATACGCAACCGTTCCAGTTTCACATCCGAAGAGCAGGAACGTGAATTTGGAAACGAATATGAAAAGCTGAGGGTCGAAGCGTCAGCAAAACAGTGAAGAGTATTAGAAGTTTCGGGCAAGAGATCGTTTATGAAAATAAAGAAGAGAGTGGGAGACAAAATGGAACCCTGTGGTGCACCAGCATTTATGAAGTGGGTATCAGACATCAGACTTGAAACCATCCAATAAAACTTGTATTGAACGGTCCGAAAGGAAGTTTTTAATCCACTGAAGAAGAGGCTCATTGATACAAAAATCACGCAATTTTGATAAGAGAACCTGATACCAGACTTCAGACTATATGCAATACCTTAGAGTTATCAAGCACAGTAATCTTATTTTCTCAAAAACAATGTAAGGATTGGTTCCACTTTTCGGTGAGATATGCCATCAAATCACCGTTGGACCATTTGCTACAAAAGCAGATATTTCACAAGTTTCCGATTTATCACATTTCCATGACCTTGGAAAGAAGGAACGTAAGTGCAATTTGGAAGGGGAGGAAGATTCACAATTTGTAGTTACAGGCTTGATAAATGCAGTTTCCCATCTGAGCGGGAAGAGCCAAGAAGAATACGAAAGTCAGAAAAGCTTACGCAGGGGAAACCATCTGAACCAGCGGATTTATGTATATTGAGATCTTTGAGGACTCTCACAACCAAGCGAGTACAGAAAAAAATCTGTTTCATCGTAGAATCTTCATTCTCAAGCACGGGAGGGACAGTAATCTGGGCTGCCAGTAAATTACCTTTATATGTATAAGCAGCTGACATACGAAGAGTCATTGAAGACTTGCGTTGGGACCGATGACATGGTCGAGTTCTTAATGTTCTTCACAAAGGACCAACAATTTGTACCTACTTTGTTCCTTTTGGATACAACAGTATTTTTGGTCATGGAAAAATTTGGTCTCATTTATGCGAGCATTACAAATATTTCTGGCCCGTTTGAACTTATTCGGTTTTCTAATGAATTGTCAATTTTGGATTCTCGAAAACATTCTTCTCTATCTCTGGTCACATCCTAGCAGCTTACTTTTTTCTTTCTGTTTGGTGAGGAATAAAATTTCTCATGCCGTTGAGAATTACGTTTAATACCATATCAGCCGAAGCGTCAAATTTTCCGTCGAGAAAACACCAATTAAAATTTCGAAAGAAATTATTCAGGTTGTCCCAATTGGCTTTCTGACATTGCCACACAGTTCTTTTAGAGACTTTATCTTTTTTTACCGCGACGAAATACGTGAAACCCACCTATATGACACAATGGTTCGATTTACCTAGGGGAGATGAAACTTTAACTCTGTATTTTTCGGGATGAGAAGAAAGAAATAGGTCAAGGTTGTTGGTCATATGGCCGAGAATATCTGGAACCCGACATATTCAACATATTTTCCTTCGGGTGTTGCCTGACTAGAAAATAACACTAATGAAAAAAAAGGTATCAACGCTTACTAAGTCGAACCAACAATTTGAACAGACTTTGATTGGATAGATGGTAGCCGACTGATATTGTGTAATTTAACAAATTTTTAATAGGCAATGCTACACACTCCTTCGATCACTGATGCGATAATTCGGTCTCAGATATGTCGGACTCTCCTCTCCTCTTCAATTTTTAAGTTTACAGTTCAGTGCAACTACTGCGGTACGAATAAAATTTTAAATTCGCCACAAGGACTCGCGCCCTTTGCTCAGTAGTTTAGCTCAATTAGCTCATGCGTGTCCAAAACTTCATTGGACGCCATTGCGAAAAACTGCAAATCTTCATATGCAAATGTCGGATTTGGTATAAGTAACACGATTCACTATTGCTCATTATTCAATGCTTTCACTTCAAATTAATTTTTTCCCAAACAAAAAACTGAACTCCAATTATGAATCGATCAACAAGCCAAAAACCAAAAAATAGGAAAAATAGCCAAATACAAACTCCATGTTTCCCTACAACCATAGGTTAAGGCGCCCATAGAATTACAAAAAATAAAAACCAGAAAAACTCTACAATTGATTGATGATTTGGTGAGCAGTTTTTTTTTGAACGATGGACTTACTCAAGCAATGGACTCTGTTCAGCAGGAACTTTATCAAGAGCACATTGAATAAGGTCAATTTAAGCCCAACTCCCACTTCTGAATGCAAAATAAAAACCAAAAGTGAACTAACTACAAACAAGCTAAACAAAAGCATTGGCCATCGATAGGTTGAAATTTTCAATTTTCCCAGGCGACCTATAGAGAGGCGCTCAAGTCAGAGGAGCTGCTAAATTGCCAACCAAGGTTTTACTATGCCACATCCATTAATCATCATCGGTTGCAAATGGTCCGCGCCATATTCACAAACATGACTTATCGAAAATTTATAAACCAGTCCTCGCACCCCCAAACCTCATTTCCGTTACTTTGGTTTTTGAAAATTTTCATCTACAATCCCAACGAAAACAATAGAACCACCAACCACACACACACACACACACACACACACACACCACGAAGTTGGGCTAGGCACCCTTTAAAACAACAAACAGTGAGCTAATAGGCCAATAAATCACCAAAGGGGCGACAATATTTTATTCCTCTTAATCACTTTAAATAAATGTCGAGTTGATGGCGCTGAGACCCTCCTCCTACCCCAATTTACACGCAAAGCAAAAGTATTGCGGCAATTATTCAAAAACCTCGGCAAACACTTGAGAACTCCCGAATATTAACTGCGATGCAATGCAAGGATAAATAAGAATTGTTGTATAGTGTATCCCTTCTACTCTAATAGCTGCGAATAGCGGAAGTTTTTTTTTTTATTTTCATTTTTCTGAATGCAAATGGCAAACGGCTAATAAGCCACACCGTAGTAGCATGAACATAATTAAGTGGCCCGCAAGGATGTTTTCGTTTTCCTTTCAGATTCATATAATTCAAGCAACCATCGCTCGTCGTTGTGCCAGAAGTAAGAGCAGGAGCCACCCTTGGACAGCCTAATTGAGCATTAAATAATAACACGGATAAATGGAATAACAACACCGCACCGCGTTACCGGTAGACGGGAACACCGCAGGAGGTTTTGTAGCCGGTGGCAGTTTCAACTCCAATGGGACCAAAGCCATTCGTCGTCGTAAGAAGGACAATGAAGGTGTGAGTATAGCCAGTTTGCCACTTTTTCTTCCTCGTCTATAATACACTCGCTCCCCAGTTGAAGATCGGATTTGCAGTGAAATGAAAGCACCTGAGCACCAGATTCCAGATGGTTTTGTGTAAAGAGCAGTGTGGCTTAACTCGGACCTCCGACAAAGCAAACTTATTTATACGTAGAACATGATACAAACTTAGTTTGTCGCTAATTGGAGAGAGTCCTTGAACTTTTGTGCTATTCTCACTAATCGTTCGAAGAGTTCTAAAGCCAATATTGTTACGGTCTGTCGGTCGGTGGTATTCGAAGAACTTCTGAATGAAATGGTTCGGAGAACACTTACGAACCGATTTGATGTTGCCAACAACTCAGCTTAACCATCGCAATGGCAACATTAATGTCAAAATGGAAATTCCATTTTGAAAGTTTATGGCGGGCGCGTAAGACATTTTTCAATTGCACAGTCAGGGTGCAATTTTATAGAGCCACTGGTGAATTGTTTTGGATAACCTTAGATTCATAAACGTTGGTTAAGCTTTAGTCGGCCTTGTTTTTAAAAGACGTAAAACTATTTTCGGGGAGGTTTGGAGTGGTAAAGTAAGCGTTTTGCTAGTGACGGTAAGGAATAAAAGTGCAACGCTTCTGACTTTTTTTTTTAGGAGCGATAAAATGAAAACAATCGATACCAAAGTAAACCCAGCAAAACTTAGAAGAGGTGTGCAGGTAAGTCCCAAGGTTAACACAAGAAATGATCAACGGAGTAGTAAAATGATAAAAAAAATCCGGGCATTCTTACGCTTTTAAAACAAAATAGAAACGTTTGGTGAGACATCGAAATATTTCAAGCATCATTGAAGAATTCGCTTACAGAAATGGCACCACCACTGATAAATAATGCTGACCCGCAGCTGCAAGGGACTACATAGACGCCCGGAATCTGCAATGGAAAGTGGTCCTTTGGTGATTGGAGGTAGTCGTTCATCCCTTACCCGTGGCAAATTGGGCTTCAATGTTCTTTGTCTTTTGTAATACCTAGACGTTGTCCACGAACGTATGTTCAGCGGCGAGGTGGTCATTATCACATATTCTATGTGATGCTCGCTGGACTAACATAGACACAACAGACCTTAAGTTTGCCGGATGGTGATGGGACCGACTACTGGGTCTGTTTTTTTTTTAAGCTTAATAGTTCTACTGCGGGATGAAACAGGGCAGGAAAAATTCAATATGATCCTGGTGAAAGAACTATTTTCAGTGCATATCCTCTTAAAATTTAACGTTGAAATGAAAGCACAATTTTGGGTAAGATTTTAGTACCAGGAACGCTCCTATTTGCACCTCATCAAACGAGAGGTACTGGGATGATCGAAAGTACAGTCATTTGTCGAAATCACTGCAAAGTCAATTGTCTCGAAGAGATGGAAATCACTGTCAGGGGTCTCAAAGGCCACTATATACCAGCAAATTGAAGGAAAGGGGACAACTTTCTTCCGAATAGCCAATGAAAGTAAGAAAAGTGCTCAACTTGTTCATCAACGATGCTTAGTGCTTAGTGGCGAAGTGCAACATTTAGGTGATGACAACATAATTCTACAAGTAAATAGTTTTTTCTAAAGTTCTCTCTGAAAGCTTGACCTTGTTTTACGAAAGAGCCCGACAGTACAGTTGAAGGAGTAAGAAAAGGTTTTGAGAACTCCAATAAGGTAAAAGGATTGCATCAGACTCACGATTCTCAACTTCTCAATTCAAAGAAAGTAAAACCGGTTTACTTTCAAATTTCAAATATGCCGGGTGATGCCCGTGGCGAAATAGTTAGAGGTTCGAGGTTCGAATCGTAGCAAAAATAAAAACCATTTGTCTGCGAGTATCGCCTTTTTGGAGGAATTGGCAAGTGCTCCGATAATAGAGCCCTTTCTCGTTTAGTCGTTCAGATTCGGTAAACAATTTTAGGGCCTCTCCATTTCTTATGAGGTATGATTGTGTTCTTTTCGGCAAAAAATGTATGATCGTCTACATGCCTCAAAAGGTATGGTTGTGGGAAATGCGATAGGCCCTGGTGCTCCCTGCTTTGTTGTGCCACCCTATTTATTTAAGGCGGTGCACCGCTCCTGATCTTTCTTTCTGCATATTAGTTCCACTACAGGCGTCCTGGACAAGGCGAGTTGGACAAAACGTCACAATAGACAGACAAAACTTCGAGGTAGTACAGGAAGAAGGCAATTGAGAAACAAAACCCTCTCCAGAAAAACCAAGGTAACATTGTATAAGACCTTAATCATCCCAGTCCTGCTTTACGACGCGGAAGCATGGACCTTATTGAAAGCGGATGAGGAAACCCTTGGTCGTTTCGAAAGAAAAATTCTCCGAATGATCTTCCAGTCCAGTTTGCGAAGACAATGTGTGGAGAAGAAGATACAACAACGAGTTGTATGAGCTGTACCGCGACATGAACATAGCCAGAAGAGTACGCATCGCGAGTTTACGATGGTTGGGCCATGTAGAGCGACTGGACACAAACGATCCGGCTCGAAAGGTTTTCGAAAGCACATTTCAGGGAAATTGCGGAAGGGGAAGACCTTGTCTTAGGTGGCGCAATCAAGTGGATGAAGACCTCAACCGACTTAGAGTGTGAAACTGGAGAGAGCTCACCCGAAATCGATGTCGTTACAGAAGGATGTGGGTTGAGGTCCAGGTTCACCCCGGACTGTAATGCCCACCTAAGTTAGTAAGCAAAGGCGTCCTTACAGTACACAGCCTAATAGGTAGGCACGCTTAAAGACTTGGTGTCTACTCAACGGAGGAATAGGAAACAGCCCAATATCTCTCTTACTTATGCCCTGCACTTGTTAACAGACGGAAAGCTCACCTAGGTGATTACTTTTCGACGACACCAGCGATCTTATGAAGACCCAAAAAGTCTCTCCCTTTTCATGCAAAGTTCTGGATGGTTCGACACAATGAACCCTCTGTGGTCTAAATGTGTCGGTCTCCACGCACCGGCAGCCACATCTAACCTAACCTAGACCTGACGTCTTATAAAACGTTTACAAAAATCCACTGATAGACGACTTCAAGCTAGCAATTGTGAGGTAAAAAGTGTTTAACAGACCACGAAATGACTTCTGCATATGAACCTTTTCCCCTAAGCCACTCTCAAAAACCTTGCAAGTATTTTCTTTATTCATAATTTAAAGACTCAAGTTTCAAATGTCAAGACAAGCTTTTCCAAATACGATATCTAGTTCGGTCCCAAAAACTGGAAGAAAAAGACCAAGTGCTTTATGTAAATGTCACTCACTGTTCGTTACGTTATGCCGTCGCACATGTATAACAAACGTTGGAATATCTTCCTCTGCTCGCTGACACAGTATGTCCTCATAACTCAAACTGACGCTAAATGTTATATACCTTGAAAGGGAATTTAACGGTCGACGTCTCCGTCATCGTCATCTTCGTCGCCGCCGTTGCTAGCACTCTCTCTCTCTCTCTCGCTCTCCTCCTCACATACTCACAATCATTGCTTTCATCTCGCATCCTTTTTAGAGCTGATGTCCTCCTCCAATTCTTTTTGTTTCCATTTTTTTTATCTTAGCCTTATTTTTGCGCTCTACCACCACCCACTTCGCTCCCACTACTATGGAACACACATTCTTTGTGTGGTTTTTGTTTGCATTTTTAGCCTCTAGGACTTAATGGCAAAGTAATATGCATATGTGTTTTAATTTACTGCAACTTTAGAAGGGTTTGCCGCTGATGCCTTGGGTCTCAGCCATTAAAAGTGGAAGTCGCTCACACTACGAAAAGGCCTCGTCCTTTCGCAGCAGTGATTATGTTTCACAAGTGACAGTGCAGTGTGTCGCGTGTATTTTAAGCTGAAGTATGCTGACATTAGAATCTGTTTTTTTTTCTTCCTTCTGATGCTGTGTGTATTCGGCGGAGACTAGCGGCGTATTTTTGATGAGGGATTGCTGAAAAAAAGATGGAATGGATACAACGACGCTGACGTGTGGTGAAATTGCGCGAACGAAATGAATAAGCATACCTTTACGTTGAAAACTTTTCGGAACATTTTAGCACTTCATCATAGGCTCGGATTTTTTACGTTCTTCTTTGGCATTCGAATGCTTCTTCTTCAAGGATCAGTTTCATTTGGGCAGTTTATTACTTTTTTCCACTTTTATGTTCTTTATTTGGCAAAAAGAATATGGAATCTGTTGCTTTCTCTATTCAATGGTTGACACAAGAAAAAAAAAAGAAGAAAAAAAGGATAAGATTGTGTTATTCTTTGTGGAGTCATGCGGGCAAGTAGGTGGCAGATGCTAGAGGTAAGGAAGTTTGCAAAAAATTGTATCCTTGCACTGCTAAAGGGCGTCAAAGTGACAGCGGAACCAAAATGGAGTAAGTAAAATCCAAAGATGCGGACAGGCATGGAAATATGAAAATCTTCTTTTGCTCCCAATCCCTTTACCTCTGTCTACTGTTTTTTTCTCTATAAAATAGATGAACATGCGACTGCAGGAAAAAAAGAAGGACTCCAATGTCTTGGTTTATTTTTTGTTCTGAATTTCCTGCAGGAGTAAAAACGGACATAATTTCTTCTTTTGATTTGCCCACCATTATGCCCCGCACCACCACCACAACACATATTTCAATACGAGACGGGGTAGGAGCCCTTGTGCATGGGTTTTTTCGTTTTTCTGCATTTCGAGGACAACACTGTTTTCATTTTTATTTAGTTGATTTCAAGTAAAAGGTTTTTCTGTATTCCGTATTTTTTGTTCTTTTTTTATTTTTGTTTTTAAAAAAAACTTCTTTCGTTTTGTCAAAAGAGGCCTGAAGCCATTACTCTGATGTTTTTCAAGAACTGGGGGAGAAGTTTTGCTTGGAATATAAAAGATTGAGATAGAGCCAACAAAATGTGATTTGAGTGAATGAAATTTAATATTTGAAATGATTGTTGGTTTATACATCGAGCTCACTAAGTGTATATTACTTGGTTAAGTATATTCTTCGAAGCTACCGACCATTACGTTTCGTTCTCATTTTCTAAAACTTTTATTTTCTAAACCGGTGAAATGCTTTTTTGATTTGTTATACGCAACGTTTCTACCGAAACACGAGACACTATATCCTCTCACGTTAAGTCATCCCAGCACAATGCGTTTGGAATACATCGTATGAGACGTCACCGTTGTGTTACGTTACATTCTTTGTGTAAGTTTTAACTTTACATACCACTTTCAAAGTACATATTGGACATTTATTGAGAGTTGCCTCAAGCTTTATTTAGACCAAATGCTGTTTTTCGGACTAACACGCTTACGTTGCATTTCACTAACATCACGTTGCACTCACGTTACGTTACACGTTTGAGTTTCCATAACTCATGTAGCTAAATGACATCACCCGAAAACCCGGAGTCTCCATCCGCATACAGGCCTCTGTGCATGCTGGACACAGCAGGCAAGCTCCTAGAAAAGCTATTGCAACCACGACTCATAGCCGGGATTCAAAGAATGGGAGACTTGTCTGAAATACAATATTGCTTTAGGAAAGGGCGCTCAACAATAGCAGCAGTAGAAGAAGTAGTAAGGGATGTTGAAAATGCTCAACAAGGCAGCCAAAACACCAAGAAAATTGTGTTGCTGGTAACACTTGATGTACGAAAAGCTTTTTATTCAGCCCGATGGTCAAACATGATTGATGCACTTGAAGGATGATTCCAAATTCCAGAGTATCTCTTACGGATGATAAAAGATTATCTCAAAGAACGAGAACTTGTCTACCAAACCACTGAAGGAATGATAAGAAAAGATATCACAGCTGGAGCAGCACAGGGATCTATTATTGGACCAGACCTCTGGAACATCTACTACGATGACATTCTCTGTATGGAAATGCCCAAAGACTGCTTTTTGGTTGGATATGCTGACAACGTTGTTGCGGTGATAACTGCAAGGGACTCCGAAAGTGCACAGAGAAAGTTGAGCCAAGTGATGCGAAGGACGAATTCCTGGATGGAGACAATTGGGCTGTCGCTGGCTACTGAAAATACCCGAGTAGTAATTCTAACAAAAAAATGAATTCCCACGGTCATCGATTTCCACATCGAAACCGAACTCATAAAAAACAAAAACGTTGTAAAATATTTGGGAATAAAGCTCGACACGAAACTGAGCTTTTGGGACCAGATACCAGATACGAACGGCAGCTGAACGCGCATCCGAGGTTACAAGCCACCTATCTAGGCTGATGGCAAATGTAGGTGGACCATTCGCAAGCAAACGGACACTTTTCCTTGCAGCAACACATTCAATTCTGCTGTACGGAAGCGAGATTTGGGCTGTGAAGCACTTAAACAGGAGAAGTACCGGAAACAACTAGCATCGGTAAAGAGGCGCGGTACCTTCCGAATAGCGAGCGCGTACCGCACAGTGTCTGAGCCAGCAGTTCTTGTAGTTGCAGGTGTCGTACCAATTGACCTCCTCGCAACACAAAGAAGATACACACAATGAGAAGAAAGCAGAAATCGGCGTGGAAGCGGCGAACGCGGAAGCGAAAGCGATCACACAGCTGAAGTGGCAAGAACGCTGGGAGTTGGAAAGCAGAGGTCGCTGGACTGCCTAGGCTGATCTGAGACATAGGCGAATGGAGTAACCGGAAACACGGTGAAGTGAACTACAGTTCCTCCGGCACACGGGTATTTCAACGTTTTCCTCTACAAAATTGGAAAAGACGAAGTCCTTCGTGCCAATACGGAGATTCGCTGACGGACGACGCTTATCATACAGTTTTCGAGTGTAGTAGATGGGAATCTCCCCATCAGGAAATAAATAGAGTTATCGGAGAGCTCAGTGCGAACAATTTCACCCAGGAGATGCTGAGAGACGAGGAGAGTTGGAGGCGAATCAGCCTGTATCTGACGCAGATCCTGAAAACAAAGAAACAAGAAGAGGAAGTTGAGGGACTAGAACCAGCCACCTAGACACGGATCTCCCCTCGAAGAAATGCGCAAGTGGTCCCGAGGGGAAGATCAGCGAGAAACTTTTGGAGTTTTAGTCGGTATGCCAAGTTTACACCTTGGAAAGTCCGACACACGGGGAAGTATGGATACTTCCTTACGGTGCGTAAAGCATTTCTCCAAAAGTAAAAAAAAAAAAATCACTTTCACTTCCACACATTTGGCTACTCTCTTTATCAAAGCTTTCAATGAAGCGATTCGGATACTTGCATGATGAATAACTCACTGAAGTCCATTACGTTCCATTACGTTATGAATTTTTAGTGTCAAAGCTAGTAAAAGTTTAATAAAACCGATATTTTTGTTTTGAGTTGGAGTCACGTTACGTTGTCTTGTAAACCTACAAAAGTAACATCAATGTCAGGGCGACATTGCGTTAGGATGCTGATTTCTTATGATTGAACTCATAAACGAACTTAATCTTAATCACTGTCATACGTAGACCGAGGATAAAGGAGTTCTTTGCCAATTATTAAAGACTAAAGACTGCTTAAATTCAAGGATAAGCGTAGCCAATATGCTACGAAATTGTCGGCTTGTATTTACATTCCCACAACAGCTTACCTCTTACATCGTCATGTACAGGACAACGAGTCCCGATCAGGCTTAAAGAGAAAAAGCCCAATTTTGCTTTAGGAATGTACACAACATGCGTGTATACAAAACTTAATTTTCTAGCTCCAACACTCTTCTATGACGGTTACTATTACCAACCCTTTTCAGGGGAAAACCTCTTGTAAATCCATAACTGTCAGCGGAATTTTCGGAATTTCCATTTTGAATGGAATCACTTATAACATCCTCTCGTCATCCATCATTTTAATGAAATTTCCGCCATAGACATCACCCATCACCGATAAATTGCCAATTGCATGTTGCAGTTTTCGCACAGAATCCTCCATCAAGAGTTACAGCCCCACAAGTATTTTGTTTTTAAAGTTGAGAGTTTTTCTAGACTCTATTTGCTTTGCTTATAGGTACCTAAAATACGGCCTATAGCGTTTTAATTAAATTTCCCAAAAAGCAATTTCTTTGACTTATGAAGGCCCAAATGTCAAAGCCTAAATACGCAACAGTACAGTTGCCGTGGCCTTTCTGACTCTTGGCCCCTTTCTAAGGTCATAAAGAATATAATTTTGAAGTTTGCATGTATTTTAATTAAATTAACAGCCGAAAACGCATTCCGTTCTCCTCTGGCAAGACTTCGGGCACTCGGTCGCTCAAAGCCAGCAGTAAACTTCAAATATTGTTAATATTTTAATTCCAATCATGGCACATAGTTTGCAGTGTGGCATTCAATTTGACAAATTGCTAGAGAGCCACCCCCTTATATCCACTAATCGAGACGAGACGGCCTACTCGCGAGGCATAATGCTGATGGAGTTAAGCCAACCCCTGGGGAGTTGCCTGCCGCCTTGATCATTAATTTGTTAAATTACAAAACAATTAACAAGCAATAGCCGGCAGGACGAAAAGAGAGATTATCCTTCGGGGGCATTGCTATATTCACTTCATTAGGAAATAGTAATATATCCCATCCATCCACCGACCATTGGGAAACCAGAGCTTTGGTTATACTCTCCTCTCACAGCAAAAAAGAAAAGAAAGAAATAATGAAAGAAACGAAAAAGGAGCACACCCCAAGAAAGGTTGCGTTTGGCATCCGGGTCCCGCTAGTGCCATAAATATAAATCAGTATCTTGTTATTGAGCTTAGTGGGAAGACTTTCCCACCATACCTTCCGTCCTTTTGGAATATTCGCGGCTCGGTTGTGGTGTGGTGGTGGTGGCAACCTTGTTCCAATTATATGCAATTTATTTATTGACTGCTCAGCTGTTGGCATCTTTCCACAGCGACATTGTGGATTGGGGGTAGACTTAGAAAGAAAAACGGTCTTTGCAAATGAAGAAAATGAAAGTGTTTCTAATGACTTCCACGCTCCAAATGGGCTGCTTAAATTGTGTCGATTCTAATATTTATCGGTTTTTGTTGAGAGCGGCAAGGCGAAAGGAGAAGGGAGTTGTTATACCCTTTTCTTTTGGTTGTTGTCAAACACCTTGGAGTGGAACATTTTGCGATAATATGAGTTTTTGTGGAATTCCTTTGCTTACCCTTATTATGAAAAGAGGGGAGGTATTCGAATGCCTGGAAGGTATTTTAAGTAAATTCTTTTAAACGCGGAGCGGATGGACTTAAATGCGGGAGTTGGCTGTAACTGCTTTTCCTTGTTTGTTGTTTAAAGGTATTTTGAAGGAATTCAGGAAATATTCTTGTAAGACGCACTTGAAGTTGTTTTTTTTTTTATTGAGACACCACTTTGCTTAGCTGATCACAAGTCATTTTCGATAATGGTTATCGTCTTACTGTGCAAAATGTGTTTTGCAAAGGGAGCTTGTTATGAAGCAGTTTTGCAGCACGGTAATATTTGAAGTCAAAATTAACAAGACCATGAACAGCATAGGTATTGAATGAAAAGCGCACCATAGTTCCATTGCATTAAAGGTCAGTGGCAGCAAAGTCAACCTCTGATGTTTTAGATTTCATTAGGCCTCCAAAACGAAACCCATGCCATGGTTCAATGATAAATAATTTGAAGCAAATGCAGCCAAATTAGGAGCATGCAAAACGTTGAGGCAAAAGAAAATAAGGGCTGTTTTCCACCAAAATAACCAGGAGCAAAGAAAGGCACCTTACTCTCAATAAGAAAGAGAAACAGCATTAGAAGAGCTTTTTTGAATAAATTGAGAGATGCCGTGATAGGAATTCGATTCGAAAGTTTTACCAAAGGTTAAAAAGTGCATGTCAGTGTGGCAAACGCGAGCTCAAGCATTTAAAGAAGCATTTGCTGCTAAAGATCAAGAGAAATCACTTCTGCAGAAGTGCAGAGTCCTTAACTGCGGTGAAAACAAGAACTAGACTGCCAGTCAGAATACCCCAATCAACTTGGACGTGATCCAAACTGCTGTCTTCCGATTTTAGAAGTAGATAGGCTTTCCACATGTTGGCTTAAAACAAATAAAACTACAGTTGCAGATGGCCTTGATGCCGAACTTTTCAGGCACAAGGGGATCAGTTTAAGGATCGGATGAAAAAGCATGCCCGATTAATGGAGCCTCAGTATCCTATATAAGTTTATTAAAAGGACCTCACAATTGCACCAATTATAGACCAATAAACCTCCTTAACATCGAACATCAAATCTTGTCTGTTGGAACATTCAATGAACGTCCGAAACAACACGTCAATAATTTGATAGGTCCCTATCAATGTGGTCTTAGACCGCAGAAAAGTCCAAAATAGACCGAATTTTCACATTAGGACAGATCTTGTAGGAAAGCCGGGAATTTACTAATTCTTTATTTACCATCTTTCCGCGTATTGCGGTATTTCCAGAGACGACATCCCTGCAAAGCTTGTACGACTATGCACGATGATTTTGGAGAAATGACACTGCTTTGGAACCGTCGACTGCCCAAGCCTTATACCACTCTCTCTTCCTAAACACTAATCCTCGCAACATACGGAGTCCTCGTCTCACTTGAGCCATTTGACGATCGAACAGGGTGGTCCTCGAACGTCAAATGGGTCGAATGAACCTATATCTCCTGAATGCTGATCAACTTGCTCCGTCAGGTTCGGTAAGGAACTCACCGAGGCTTTTGATGTTAAAAAAGGCTTCAGGCAAAGCGGCTAACTGTCATTTGAAAAAATTGTACAAAACTCAAACATCAACACTAGAGAAACTATCTTTCAAAAGCCTGTACAGCAACTTGTTTACGCAGACGAATTGACGTAATTGGGAGTAGGAAGCGTGATGTCTGATGTGAAAGGTTCTTTTGCGAACATTAAAACAGAAGCGGTAAAAACCAAAACGTCACAATGGACAAATATAATTCAAAAAAGTACAGGACTTTGTCTACCTGATCCGTTTAAGACACGGAAAATGAAATCAGTGCGGAGATCATACGGAGAGTTACTCTTCACAATCACTGCTCCTTCGGGCTAAGAAGGCGATCGCGAAATAAGATCCTCTTTATAAAAATCAAAGGATCTATTTATAAAGCCTCGATCAACCCAGTCCTGCTTTACGGCTCGAAAGCGAGACCTTATCGAAAGCGCATGAGGAAACCCTTGGTCGTTTCGAAAGAAAAATACTCCGAATGATCTTTGATCCCGTATACCAAAAACAATGTGTGGAGAAGAAGATACAACAACGACCTGTATGAGCTCTACCGTGACATGGGCATTGGGCATAGCTGGAAGAGTTAATTTCGTCAGATTACGATGGCTGGGACATGTAGAGCGGATGGCCTCAAGGCTCTGGCTCGATGGGCTCTTTAAAAAAGATCACGTCTTAGATGGCACATTCGAGTGGAAGAAGATCTAAACGGACTTAGAGTATGTTATTGAGAGAGCTCAATAAAATCAAAAATGTTGCTTACTCCGAACTAGAAGGGACACTCAAGTAAGTAAGCAAAGCCTTAAAACATGATTTTCTACGACATCTCCAAAGTTCAATTTTTAGAATTGGGTTCGAACCAATAAAATGATACCTGCAATACAGAGCCAGCTGTGCAGCTAACTATTCACTCCTAAGCTTCTTCTTGGTCTCTCCTGATTTTGAAAGTTTAAATTGAGCTACGAAGTGGATATTTTGCGAGTTCGCTCGATTGCGATGGCCCGTAAAGCACACAAGAACGAGTATGTTGTATGTATCCGAAACGAGATCTCCATTTGTGCAATCTAAGTCCCTTCAGTTCGGTAGCTGAATAAAGGACTTTGCATCAATCCAGCCTAAATTTTCAAGCCACTATAACCAAAGGAAAGTGTGGTCTTCAGTTGCCCAAGGCATATGATTTCAAGTTACGTCTAAATTCATTCGATGGAAATCAGACAGAGTCAATTTAAGGGTATAGGCCACCCTAGATTTTTCGAAAAATCGATTTTTTTTTAATTCCAAATGGTCCCTTAGGACCTCAAAAATGATGTCCCAAAAGATTATGGCAGGGAAAAACCTTTCGGTACCTACTCGGTTTTCGAATTTTAGTACAAGGGCGTCTGGTCCGTAGCGAGCTCCTTTTGTGAGCGCAAGGTGGGAGGTATGTTATGGGAGTAGAGCATGTTTACGGCAGTTGTTATTGAAAATATGGATTTCCTGACTAGTCTTGACGAGTTAGACTTGTCGAACGTCCCTATCAAGCATAGCAGATTAAAATTATTGTAAAATTATTCATGAATTTCTACTACTCAAAACCTTAAACGCTTTTAATTTTTAACCGATTAACTTGAAATTTTAAACATGTCTTGAAAAAAACATTGTCTATGGAAGTACGTGGGATTTTTCTTATGTTGCTTAGTTCATTTGTTATTAACAATTTTCTGACAAATTTTTAGGCAAGTTTTTCACTTTTCACTTTAGAAGGGCGCCATTTGGCCAAAAATCAATTAATCGCAAATATCCTACGTTCTTCTATAGCAGTTAGTATATATGTATAATCGAAAAAATTCATTTGCTCATTATTATTTAAAAAATTACAGAAGCTGTTGGTCCGGCCGTGGACCCCAAAAAAAAGACGTCATAGCAAAAACGCTGCACAGCCGCCATTTTGTAATAGATCACTTCAAAAAAATTATTGTAAGCAGTCACTGGTATAGATAATAAAATCACGTTTCTGTTATTTCAATTTATTTTGTAGTATTTCTGAGGAAAAAATCCCCAAAAAGCCTATTTTTTCAGCCTCTAGGATGGCCTCCTCAAATGATCATTTAGGAAGCAATGCTGCCATCTTCTTTGAGATTATTGTCAAATAGAGCTCGAAATATCACGAATCCCCTCTTTTTACTTATCAACGCTAGCTCATGTTGCACTGTAAATTGTTTCAAAAGTCATACAGGATCGTATTGAATATTATAAAATATTGACAATGATGATTCCTTTGGCTCTCTGGCTTTAATTTGAGATGAAAGATGGAGAAAAAACAAGTCAGAGTATATAGGAAATCTATTTTTATCGATGAAGAAGAGTCCTTTAAAGTTCTCCTTTTGTTTTACGGTACATGCATTCATGCGAAACTCAAGTGGAAATTTGCCCTCACATCTACTTTAGCTAGTTGGTGCGGTACCATTAGAGTATATCACCATAGGCAGCGACGAGCACTTCTGGCAGTCAGTAAGCAAAAGCAGCGCAATAGTCAACAGGAAATACGATAGTACGATTTGCACTTAACCCCAAAACTGAACTCTTCATATATACACACAGCCATCATCACCCATTCACCAAACTAGAGGGCGCACTAAGCCACTCAAACAGGAATGCATAATTAATTCCAATTATGAGTTCACCATCTCCTTAATCGACATTCGTCGGTTTTTCGTATTAGTTTTTTTTTTGCTTTCTTTTCCTTTGCGTCCTTTTCCATTTACAAGGAGTTTCTTGTGAAGCTCCAGCTCTCTGTACCAAACATGTCCTTATCATTATCGCATCCTGAAGCAAGTGCTGTTTGCTGCTATCGGTAGTGGTGGTGGTTGTGGATATCCACTTTGGTCGACATTGTATAGTTGGGTGCAAATTACAGCGGCTAGAGATTGTTGTGCTCAGAGAAGCTGATCTCTATCTTTCAAGATAATCGATGATTATGGCTTCTCGGTATAGTGGAGAGGTGTTTCTAATGTACACACTCGTTGGTCGTACCATAGTACCTACAGTCTACTTTGTTAGAGGTGCTCCAAGGGACGGAATAAACATTCGATGGTTTGACAACACACAAGGATAATAACAATAATGATTATTATTTGAAGTTGAAAAGGAGCTACCAATATAAAAGAGTTCAATGTAAAGTGGTGTCGGTTGATGGGTGTGGGACGTGCATGTGCATCCGTAGTGGTCCTCGATGAACCTTAAAAAATGGTTATGCAAGCTGAGTGCTTTAATGGATTCACTTTGTTTCACAGAGCCCTCATCCCGCTATCGAGAGGTGGTATTGCGCTTTTCTTTTATTTTTTGATTGTAAGTCCTCAAAGAATGCAACTGCGCGCATAAGAGCAAGGCAATGTGAACCCCCTGTTTACTGGTTAAGGACGCAATTAGACATTTGCATAATACATATCAATCCAGCCTGCTGTAGTGGAATACAAAGAAAAGTTGAATTGCCGTAGTGTGTTGCCTTGTGCCTTGTAATGCTGGCAACTCTAAAGTGTCCTTGATGACTTATTAGTGTGAAGTGTGAATTGGATTATGAAGATAATAATAAAGAAAGTCGCAAAAGATTCATAAACAAAAATTTCAAAATCTATAAGGAGTAGATATGTGGAAACATCAGGTGAACACGCGTCTTTCTAGATGTCAAATCTAATTCAAGCCAAAAATGTGAAGACCGACAAAAAGGACATTAAACTTATACCAAAAGCGATTGCTGTTACTCAGGACACTTACTTTCTAGAAAAGAGAGAAGTCTAAGTGGAGCGCGAAGAAGACATTTTTTGCGAGCGGTAAATTGGTTCCTTCTAACTTCACCAGGAAGTAAACTCTGGGACGGGAAATTATACACGTGAAACATTTTGATAGTATGAAGCTACAGCTTCATAAAGCACTGTCTGTAGCCGTTGTCTGCTTGGCTGTACTAGTGGACTGTGAGCAGAGCCTACGGTTGATCTTAGATCAATTTCGATCCATCGTGATAAAAATAAATAAATTAATAGGGTGGCGTAACAAAGCGATTAGCCTAGCGCGTTTCTCACAACCATGCCTTGTGAGGGAATGGAGGGGACCTAAAATTTTTTTGCCGGTTCCGAACGGCTAATGAAGAAAGCGCTTTTCATGGAAATGAATACTAACGGAAGACTTGTCAATTCCTCGCGAAAGGCGATACCCGTGAAAAAACATTTTTCCTCTGTTGGGATTCGAACCAAGAACTTCTGGATTAACAGGTGGACATGCTATCCATCACACCACGGATCCATTGTGATACCCAGGAGTATTGCAACGTTCTAAAAAGCCTGTGAGTTGATGGTTGGTTAATTTTAAGCCATTTTGTGGTCTTAATAAAGTTCAACAGGCTGTTTCTAGGAGTATCTGATAGTTCTTCTAGTTCGTTGAAAAAGTAACTGCCTAGAAATTTTTTCCTGGTGTGGCAGATTGCTGGGCAGTGACAAAGGAAGTGGGTGGTATCCTCTTGTTCATATTCGTCACTGCATCATCTACACAAGTCATCGGTGCAAAGACCCATTTTCTTTTTGTGGTAGCCTAGTATAGGCTGTGTCCTGTTATAATGCTGATAAGCGATTGTAATGAAGGCCTGTTCAAGGATAGCAGCCTTTCAGATCCGTTCTTATCGCATTATGGCCATAGTTTCCTGGAAGTGACACAGGAATCTAGGCATTCACATCTTTTATTGGATTTTCGTATTACATATTTTGTTACCAATGATCTGTTTAATTTCACATTGTGGGACCCTGATTGATTGGTCAATGAAAGAAGGGTCATGTTCTGAGCATTTTCTCGCTAATTCCACTTTTTCGTTTCACGGTATGCCACTGTGACCGGGAACCCAGCAGAGTCTAACGTTATGCTTTGATTATGACAAGAGTCATTTTTGGAAGAAAAAGTTCCGACAGAAAATGACATCAAGGGTGCTTTGAGACGTTCGTGCATCAAAAGAACTTTCACTCCAGTTTTGGTTGGAACAGCAAGGGGTGTTCAACCACTGCTTGATGCAGTCATTGACTTCCTTCCCAATCCGGGAGAAGTGGAAAACCTTGCTCTTACAGAAAATGAAGGCGAGAATGCCACCAAGGCGGTTTTGAATCCGGCAAGAAATGGAAAGAGCCCCTTTGTAGGGTTGGTATTGAAACTTGAAGCAGGTCGTTTTGGAAAGTTGACCTATTTGAGGTGCTACCAAGGTGTACTACGTAAAGGTGACAACATTTTCAACACTCAAACCAACTAATGCTAAAGATAGAGACAATTTTGCCAAGGCCGTAGCAAGATTTACCAAGGAAGATCCAACTTTTACCTTCACCTACGATCCTGATGTCAAGGAGACACTTGTGTCAGGAATGGGGGAACTTCACTTAGAAATCTACACTCAACGAATGGAACGCGAATATAAGTGCCCAGTTACACTCGGCAAACCAAAAGTTGCATTCAGAGAAACCCTTGCTGCCCTTGTGAGTTCAATTACTTCCATAAGAAACAATTGGTTGGATCAGGCCAGTACGCTCGAGTCATCGGAATAATGGAACCACTTCCCCTGCAAAAAACGCTCTATTGGAGTTCGCCGACGAAACAGTTGGTACCAATGTACTGTTGTGCCCCAAGTTGAGAATTTGTACTTCGATTTTGAACAGAGAGATGTTGCAAGAAATATACAAGTGTTGTGCCCAAGTTGAGAATTTGTACTTCGATTTTGAACAGAGAGATGTTGCAAGAAATATTCAAGTGTAGTGCCCAGGTTGAGAATTGTTCTTCACTTTTTAACAGAAAGATATTCCAAGAAATATATATACAAGACACTTTTTAAAATGATAGTTTTATTTTATTATTTATTAGGACTTAATACGACTGCACTTGACTGAGGACTTCTTAAGACTGACTCGTTGAGCAGAGCAACGTTCAAAAAGATGTCCCAGTCCGATTCACTCATTTTGCTTCACATTGCATAGAACTAAATATATGTATACACGCGAAACGTTTGCCACACCCACAACACAAGAACGAGATTATGGTAAGTTAAGAGGAAACGAAATATGAGAAGTATACTCAAGTGTGTATTTTATCTCCTCAGCATTATTAGCTGTGGGTACGATCGATTGTTGAAGAATGTTTATCCTTGGTGTCCATTTTGCTTACTCAGCATTAACCAGCATTGTGGGTATGATCGGTTTGTGTATTTAGGATAGCTCGACAGTTTACGAAATATGAGAGGTATACTCAAGTGTGTATTTTATCTCCTCAGCATTATTAGCTGTGGGTACGATCGACTGTTGAAGAAAGTTTATCCTTGGTGTCCATTTTGCTTTATCAGCATTAACCAGCATTGTGGGTATGATAGCGACACTGAGTATAGAATATGACCATGGGATTGGGAATAAGAAAAGCAAAAGTGTGAGATTGTGTGAGCGGCAAAGTGACGTGTGGAATTTGAGGGCATAACATTCCTCCCCCCTTGGAAAAAAATTCTTTTGCGCAAAAAAAAAAAAAGAATTTGCCTTAATGCAATGAATGAATGAATCGGCTAGGTTAAATATTTGAAATATATATATATATAAAAAGTTTAATTATGTGTTTTCTTCTTCTGTTGTGGCAGTATTTTGTTCAATACTTTCAGTAATTTTACATTTGATGAATTTCTTATAACTTAAATACAAAAAAGTTATGAATAATAAAGTAGTAACAAGAATTGTGGAAAATATTAAAATGTTATGGTTTGAATCATTTTGTACCATAGTGTTGTCTTGATTAAAATGTTCGATAGTTTCGCTTATTTTTTCAATTTCGTTAAAATGAAAATTTGATTTAGAATGTGATGTTTCCAGTGAAAGAGGAATTTTAAAATTTGAATCGAATACAATTTGAGAAAAATAATATAATTCTTGTATTTTATTATCAGTTTCGATAGCCTCAATTTTTACATTTTTAGTGTTAGCAATGCATTTAGGATCAATTTTGAGAATGCCACTGTTTTCAATTTTAACAAAATACTTTAAATTGTCTTTACAAGTTATCATTAGATTAGTTAATTCTGGAACAGCATAATACCAGGTTTTATAGTTTATTAGTTTCCAAATTTCATTATTTAGTTTAAACATTTTGATTACACATTGATTTTTGTTAAATATTCCAAGATGCAAATTCATCACACAATCTTTATTAACATTGTTATAAATTGGAAATTTGGGTTTACAAATGGTCTTATGATTTACTTTAACACAATCAGAGAGATCATTTTCATTTAGTTTTATATATTCATTATTGTTGTTTGAAGCAATGAAATTAGTTTCTGTTTCAACAAAGTAGAAAGTATTATTTTTATAATGAGCTGGAATTGGTATAGTTTTATATAATCTAAATTCTTTTGATATTAGTGGAATCTTAACATGGAAGGTAAGTGTCTTAATAACATAAATTGGATAAATTTTAGCAGTTTTTATAATGTTTGGCATATTATGAATTGAAAGTTCGAATGGTAATCTTGCATTACCTTGAGTTTCGATTTCTCTTAAAGCACTTAAAAAGGTTTCTGAGAACAAAATATAATTACTTAATTTATTTTCTTCTGCTTTGAAAATTATATCAAATATTTCTGTTTCAGTTTCTTTCATTACAAGTATTTCATTCATTATAAGATTTTCCATTTCAGTAAAAGCAAGTTTTATATCTTGACTTTTTATTAATTCTGTATAAATTCCAACATTAGTGTTGTTCACATATTTAATTAAATGACTAATAACAGTAATTTCTTTATTTATTTCGTGTGCAATTCTTGTTTGTTGCGATTCTAATTTGACTAAGTTTTGTTTAATGGAGCTTGCGTCGGAATCGTCCATTGTTCCGAAAAGAAAATTCTCGAATCTCCCGACCAAATTAAATAAACCTCTAGAAAATCTATTTGGTGCTTGAAAAAGTTCTTTGAGTAATATATGATTATTGTTAGCTTCCGAAATCAGACGATAGATTGATTTAACGACTTGTGTGCATAAATTATTCGTTTTATCATTTTGGATGATTTTGTCGCATAATGTTTTTAAAAAGTACGTGTGGTCATTTATTTGTTCTAGCCCATTGTGATAAGATGTTAAATTTAAATGGATAACAAAATTCCATTCGTTTTTAGAAATAAGTAAGTTGCCTTCATTTTCGAAGTGTATGGCAGTAGTATTTTTGATTTCCTTTAACTCATGTCTCGTATCTGCCATTGAAGCATTAACAAGAAATAATACGATTATTATTCTCAACATGATGAAAACCTATAATGACTGAGTTTAGTATAAAAGTTTACAAATATTCAAGATTTAAATGCCTTGATTAAGTTTTTGTGAACTGTCTTGTTTTTCCTTTCTACCCTGACAGTAACGGTTTCGGGCGAGTTGATTGCTATAATTTCGTAAGGACCTAGAAATACCGGAGTTAGTTTTTTATTTGTTCTTACTTTACTCTGGATTAAAACTTTGTCTCCTATATTATACTGCACTTCTTCACAATTTTTATCATAATAACTTTTCGATTTCATTTTCGCCTTAATAAGATTTCCCTTAGCTATTTGGTATCCATTTTGAAGCTTGGACTTAAGTTCAATTACAAAATCATCAAAGTTATAAACTGGATCGACCGAATTTGTTAACGAACAAGGAATTTGAGGCTAAAACCGAATAGGATTTCATATGGAGTGAATTGAGTTGCTGTATGTGGGGTGGTATTGTAACAAAATACCGCATAATCAACCCATGAATCCCAATTGATAGGATCTTTGTTTGAGTAACTCCGAAGATAGTCTCCTAAAACTCTATGACTTCTTTCTAAAGAGCCATTTGATTCTGGATGATATGGTGTAGTCTGGATTTTCTTTATTTTTAACAACTGACAGACACGTTTAAACAGATCGCTTAAGAAATTAGAACCCTGATCAGTCAAAAGTGACTGTGGCACCCCGAATATGCATATTACTCTTCGAACGAAAACCTCCGCCACTGTTGCAGCTTCCTGGTTTTCTATAGGAAAAGCTAGTATAAATTTAGTTAAATCGTCTTGAAAGGTTAAACTATAATTATTTCCAGATTCTGAGGTTGGTATTGGACCCACTATATCCAATGACACTTTTTCGAAAGGAACTGAAGAAGTCGTGGTAATTTTCATTGGTATTTTCTTTGAAGAATAATTTTGATTCTTTTGACAGGTTTCGCACTTTGAAATATATTCTTTAATATCTTTTAGCATATTATGCCATTTGAAGTTCATCTTTATTCGCTTAAATGTTCTTTTAATTCCTTGATGTCCTCCTGTAGGATTTCTGTGATATTCACTCAAAATTCTTTCTTTGTCAGTTTCAGACACAATTATTTTTGCACTGTTTATATGGGGTTGTATTTCTTTTTCTATATAAGTTTCTTTAGAATTGTTTGTTTCCTGATCAGGAGTATTAGTTTTTAAATTTTTTTCGATATTCTTTGATAGAGATCGTGTTAGTACATTTATTTCATTAACTTCATTATGTGTTTCAAGTCGAGAGAGTCCATCGGCTACCGTATTAAGTGATCCGGCCTTATGTTTTACGTCGAATTCGTATTCTTCTAATTTGATTCTCCAACGCATAATCCTAGAGCTAGGATTTTTAAGGTTGAGAATCCATACTAGGGGTTTATGATCGGTTATAACAGTAAATTTTCTTCCATATACATATGGTCGAAAATGATTAACTGCCCAGACCACGGCTAAAGCCTCTTTCTCAATAGTTGAATAATTCTTTTCGGATTTGTTTAAGACCCTACTAGCAAATGCAATAGGCAAATCTATGGTTTCAGAATTTTTCGATTGAGATAAAACCGCTCCGATAGCACAGTTACTTGCATCGGTAGTAATTAAGAAAATATCATCATAAGATGGATATTGCAAAATGGGGGCTTTCGTAATAGAATCTCTTAAAAGACAAAAAGCTTCATCGCAGAATGCATTCCAAAGGAAAGGAACGTCTTTTCGAAGTAGTTTGTGTAGTGGATCTGCGATTTTGGAAAAATTTGGAATAAATTTCCTATAATATCCAATCAAACCCAGGAAAGATTTTAACTGTTTAATAGATTTAGGTATTTGCAAATTAGTTATTGCAGTAATTTTTTCAGGATTTGGTTTGATTCCATTTTCAGTTATTATATGCCCTAAATAAGACACTTCCTTGCGCAGAAATTTGCATTTTTGGGGTTGGAGTTTTAAATTATATTTTCGAAGGCAACTAAAAATTTCTGTAAGCTTTTTATTATGATCAGTAAGGTTCTTACCATAAACGACAATGTCGTCTAGGTACACAAAACATCGCAGACCCTGAAGACCTGCAAGAACTACATTCATAAGGCGTTGAAATGTGGGTGGTGCATTCCGTAGCCCAAAAGGCATTCTATTAAATTCGTAGTGACCAAATGCCGTACTAAATGCTGTTTTGTGTCTGTCCTCTTCTTCGACCAAAATTTGGTGAAACCCACTTGCTAAGTCTAATATAGAGAAATATTTGGAATCTCCTAATTGATTTAAGATATCTTCGATATTAGGTAAAGGGAAAGAATCTGCTAGAGTAACTTCGTTCAACTTCCTGAAATCTACAACAACGCGCCATTGCTTGTTGCCATCTGAATCTGGTTTCTTAGGTACAACCAGTAGCGGCGAGTTCCAGGGGCTTGTACTTTCTCGTATTATTTTATCATCTAGCATAATTTGAACCTGTCTCTGAATTTCGGATTTATGATATTCTGGAAGTCGGTACGGACGAGTGTTTATTGGTCTCTGATTTTTATCAATAGGGATATTATGTTGGACGCCATTCGTGTATGTAAGCTTATCTCCATCTAGATGGAAAATATCGTTAAATTCTCTACAAATTTCAACAATGGATTCTTTTTCTTCTTTATTGAGATGATCAACTTCTAATATATTTCCTAAGTTCTTGAGCCTATTATTCACTTCATTATAGTTTTTGAATTGTCCAATGTTATATATATGAAAGTTTTCTGATTTCTTAAATCTCACTTTGAGGTCTTCAGGAATGGTTATTTCTTTTTCAGATGTATTTAAAATGGATAGATTAACAAATCCTTTTTCTACTTTCGCAATAGAACTAGCAATATAAACCATTGGAAAAATTTCTGCTGCTTCTACAATGACTTCATTTACTTCTTCCAAAATGGGACCGTATTTTATAAAGTGCTCTGTCCTAGGGGGAATTTTAACCATCTGATTATCATTTGAATACGAAACCCTAAGGACGGTTCCGTTCATTTCTAATGATAATTTTTTTAGTTTATAATCAATTTTGGCGTTGTATTTGTTTAAGAAATCCTCTCCTATAATTCCGTCATAGTCTATGGGAAATTGGTCGTTAACTATGTGAAATTCGTGTTCTACGAACTTACCTTCTGAGATTTGTATCTTAAGGATTGCGAATCCTAAAGTTGTTATTTCTTCTGAGGATATTCCCTTGATTACAAGAGGATTTTTGTGGTTGTAAACCAAGGTACTTTTCATTAAACATCCCCTTTTTATTAAACTAATAGAAGCTCCCGTGTCTATTAGGAATGAATTGGTGCTACAACAGCCTCCAGAAATAGAAAAATTAATTTTGCTTCTGTAGTTTTGATACGAGTTAATATTCAGAATGCAACTAGGACTTTTTATTGACAGAGGATTTTGACTTTTGGTCATGTGAGATAAGTTTTGATGTTGATTTGGATAAATATTAAGTTTTGAGTCCGTGACTCGATTTTGTTCGAGGTTCTGACAATGATTTCGTGTGCATGTAAGATTTTGATTTTGGAAAAGATTTTGTTTTGGGCAACCTTTATGGTTATGATTTAGATTTTGATTTTTGAAAAGATTTTCTTTTAGATTTTGATTTTGAAAAAGATTTTGTCTTGGAATACCTTCAAGGTTACGATTTCGATTTAGATTTTGATTTTTGAAAAGATTTTCTTTTAGATTTTGATTTTGAAAAAGATTTTGTCTTGGAATACCTTCAAGGTTACGATTTCGATTTAGATTTTGATTATAAGACTGATTTTTTTGTAAGACTCCTTCTAGATTTCGCTGAGCTGAGTTGGGGAGTTTTCCGACCCAGCTGCTGAATAGTTTCCCTGACGTATATGGCTTACTTGTGCCTGAGCATTATTGTAAGCTCTCTTTCGACACTCATTTATCAAATGTCCCTGTTTCTTACAATACGAACATATTTTTTGTTCAGAGCCCGCAAAAGGCTTAAATGGATTTCTCTGAAAACTATTATTCGATGGTCTAAAATTATTTGATGAACTGATATTTTGTTGAGGAGGTCCCCAATTATTGGAAGAGTTAGGCTTAGGTTTATTTTGTGGCCTAAAGTTATTTGCTTGGTAGTTTGGTTGAAAATTGTTTGGCAAAGAAAAATTCCCTTTATTTTCTGCAACTAGTAGAGATTCTTCGGTAAGCGCAAAATTAATTGCTTCTTGGAGCGTAGAGTGGTTTTGTGTTTTGACAATGAGCTTGAGAGGACCACGTATTCCCCTTTTAAAGTTATTAATAGCGGTAACTTCGTTGAGTCTTTTGAGCTCATTGCTCTCAGACTTCATATCCTGCACTGTGGCAGCATTTAATTCATAAAGTAACTTGTTTAATCGATTCGAATAATTAATGATACTTTCACCAGAATATTGTGAAATTGAAAATAGTTCGCCCTGTATGGTTTGTAAAGGCCGAAACCTTTGAAAATTTTGTTTTAAACAACTGGCTAACTCAGACCAATTATTAAACTCTTTAGTTTGGAAGCTCACGTCATAAGCGTGACCTGAGATTTTTGATTTTAATAAATCTAATAGATCACTAGTGTGATCCTCTTCAGGGTTTTCACTGTGCGCTTTTCGCGCTTGTACCTCCACTATTTCTATGAATCTTTTTAAGCTATTAGGATCCCCAGAAAATTCGGGGATCATTTTGTATGCACAGTTGAAATTGAAATCGGACATTTTGATTGTATCTTTTAGATTTTGGATTGGAATAACTACGTCTAGAGACTCGTTAGGTAAGTCCGGAATAACTATGTCTGGAGACTCGTTAGGTATGTCCGGAATAACTATGTCCCGACTTCGTAAACTTATGGTCAATGCCATACAATGACCACACAAAATTCAAAATAAAAATTAAATAAAATCACAAGAATTTCACACTTAAAATTATGAAGATTATTCACCTCTGCTTAAACTTATGGACAATGCCATACAATGACCACGCAAAATTCAAAATAAAAATTAAATAAAATCACAAGAATTTCACAACTTAAAATTATGAAGATTGTTCACCTTTGCTTAAACTCTGCTGATGTAGCTAAACGAATAGCTATCCCACCGCTGCCACCAATTTTGTTGTGCCCCAAGTTGAGAATTTGTACTTCGATTTTGAACAGAGAGATGTTGCAAGAAATATACAAGTGTTGTGCCCAAGTTGAGAATTTGTACTTCGATTTTGAACAGAGAGATGTTGCAAGAAATATTCAAGTGTAGTGCCCAGGTTGAGAATTGTTCTTCACTTTTTAACAGAAAGATATTCCAAGAAATATATATACAAGACACTTTTTAAAATGATAGTTTTATTTTATTATTTATTAGGACTTAATACGACTGCACTTGACTGAGGACTTCTTAAGACTGACTCGTTGAGCAGAGCAACGTTCAAAAAGATGTCCCAGTCCGATTCACTCATTTTGCTTCACATTGCATAGAACTAAATATATGTATACACGCGAAACGTTTGCCACACCCACAACACAAGAACGAGATTATGGTAAGTTAAGAGGAAACGAAATATGAGAAGTATACTCAAGTGTGTATTTTATCTCCTCAGCATTATTAGCTGTGGGTACGATCGATTGTTGAAGAATGTTTATCCTTGGTGTCCATTTTGCTTACTCAGCATTAACCAGCATTGTGGGTATGATCGGTTTGTGTATTTAGGATAGCTCGACAGTTTACGAAATATGAGAGGTATACTCAAGTGTGTATTTTATCTCCTCAGCATTATTAGCTGTGGGTACGATCGACTGTTGAAGAAAGTTTATCCTTGGTGTCCATTTTGCTTTATCAGCATTAACCAGCATTGTGGGTATGATAGCGACACTGAGTATAGAATATGACCATGGGATTGGGAATAAGAAAAGCAAAAGTGTGAGATTGTGTGAGCGGCAAAGTGACGTGTGGAATTTGAGGGCATAACAGTACCCAAACAATTCATACCCGGTGTCGAGAAAAGATTCAGAGAAATGGCAGAAAAGGGCATGTTGACTCCACACAAATTGGCCGGTATCAAGTTCCGATTGTTAGATGGTGGCCATCATATTGAGGATTCCAGTGAACTGGCGTTCATGGTGGCTGCTCATGGAGCAGTGAAAAAAGTCTTTGCCAATGGTGCTTGGCAGATTCTCGAACCAATTATGTTGGTAGAAGTTGCCGCACCAGAGGAATTCCAGGGCACTGTTATGGGACAACTGAGTAAAAGGCATGGTATCATCACAGGCACAGACGGTTCAGAGTTGAGATCAAGTACACAAGGCAAAGCCGAGTTTACAATTACAAAAAATTTCCTGCAACGTCTTAAGAAAGCTAAGCATTTAGTAGCATTTTTGGTGACTTCAAATATGTGATCAATCCGACGAAGATTGACTTTTCAAGCATCGAATTCTATTCGGCTTATACAATGGTGTCAAGCTCAATTAGTGATTAACAAGCAACCGTTCAAATTCCACACCCAATGAGCAGGGACGTTAATTTGCAAACGAAGATGAAATGCTGAGGGTTGAGAGCAGTAAAACAGGCAAGAGTTTCAGACAAGAGGTCGTTTATGAAATAAAGGAAGAAGAATTTCTTTTTATATTCCGTTTATCAATCTTTTTCTCCTCCTGCTCCTTCCAGATACTTGCACCACTCTGACACTCGCCTCGGCACTTCAAACCCAATCCTGCGATTAAAAAGACTCTTCGACAGCTCTTTCATTTAATTGAGTAAGGTCAAGATAAGATTACAAAATCACAGTCAAGACATCTTGAAGTCCTTGTGCGTAGTACAAACCTGCAAATTCAAATTGACACTGTTAACACCCACTAAACAATTGTTTACATTGCACACATCAAACATTGACACACATTTCAGTTGCGCTTCTGGTAATTGTCAGATGTTATACGCCATTCATCTCCCTAACGATGCTATCAGCCACTCGCCACATTCCATTTCGATTTGACATTCACGAACCCATTTACATTTCCTCCGATTCTACCCCAACTCCACGCAATTCTCGTGCCATCGTCAATCCCATCGAATGGCCAAGACAACTATACAAACTGCCAAGCCAAACAATTGAAAAATCAAATATCCATCAAACGATCATCACATTTGGATTATCTCAACCGGCAATCAGTGTCAGGAATGGGGACCCTCGAATTCAACTCTCTGACAACAACATCGACAAACAGCCTTCCCAAAAATTATTGCCTGTTTGCCATACACAACATACTACACATCTACCCTCAGACGGCTACCATCAGGCTGTGTTACTGTGGCCCTGGCTTTGATTTGGATGATGCGGAACCAAATCAATCTGTACGGGTGGCGATGGCAATGGCGGTGGCATGGCGATGGCGGCCAGCGAGTCCTTTTTGGATGGTATTGCATCAAATCAACTAATGCCGTCCCTAGGGACGGGAGAAAATTTGATGGCATGACCTCTATGTTTGGGATGCATGCCCAAGTGTGGTCCTCTGTTGTGTTCGTCGTCACCCACTGCGTGCCGTCTTTACTTTCCATCATCATGTGTGTGTGCAATAAATCTGTTCTCTGGGGCAATAGAAATAACTCAGCTCGGCTTGTGTATCCACTTCACTGGCTATTCCTGTAAAACATGCCTATGAAGATATCTTCAGTCAACAGGATGGAGCAAGGAGAGATACCGATTTAGTTTCGCACTTAAGGAAGTTGCCAAACGAGAGTTGCCATGTGCTTAACGAAAAAGAAAAGCAATGGAACTGAAAAGGTTGCCCACCTTCAAGACAAGCAACAGTCTTTGGACAGCAGCCTTTCTCAGATAAACAGAAATCATCCTTATCCCTTCAATGCTACCCGAATAAAAATGTAGAAATCAAAGAACGAACTCTGAATATCTCCACAAATTTTACCGAAAGAAGACCTTTTCTACGAAAACGAGCAAACGGCAACCTGGTCTAAGTGTAAGGACAAATGAGTTTGAAGCAGCTGATGATTTATACAGCAAATAGAGCGTGCTCTGCCAGTGAAGGCATGGCACGGCACGGCACGGCATAGTCATCGACATCGGCACGGTAGGAGTATATCGGGATCACAATTTGCTTACTCGCAACACGACTTCTTAAGTTGGGCTTTGACAGAATTTGAATTTTATTGATCTGCCATCATGATTCCTGATGGGTTGGTGTAAACTTGCCTGGTATTCCTTAGGTGCGAGAAAAATCTGTTTTATGGAGCAGCACCCCATTTTCATAATGAAAATTACTTCCTGGGGGTTGAGTTGTATATATATGCGGGGATGTTGTATTTTGTGTTGGGTACACACTTAGTTTATTTCCTGAGTAAACACACTAAACGCAGTAACAGCAGTCTTAAATGTTGTCAGCTTTGATCAACTCCAAAAGCATTAAATAACTTTTCAAGATGAATTAAGTTGGATGTTTTGGAATTAAATTATTCCAAGACTCAGCATGGAGTAAATATAATCCAAGTTGACTTTAAGGACTTCCTTATGGAAGATGTTGAGCAGGTGAAGGAGCTGCTGTTTTAAGTGTTGTTAATTTAATTTTGATGGACACAAGAATTTGAATTAAAATTAAATATGTATATGGACCAAGTTGTAGGAATTGGGATTTGTTATTGAGAACACTTTCCTTCGAGAGCATGTGCTTTTTTGAAGGAATAATGTTGGTTTATTCTGTTGGTTTGCAAGCGACACTCTTTATTTTATAGCTATGGTTACGGTAAAAGTATTTTCGAATTTTCTCTAGTTGCAAAACGTTGGGCGCCAAATAAAATTAGGATCCCAACAAACCAGAGTCTTTGTTTCTGTAAACAGACGTAATTTTAGATACTTGAGACTACGCTCGTAGAGTACTGGGTTTTAAAAATTGGTCATTTTTACGAATGCACCAAGTTTGTTTGGAGAGGATTTCCTTTATATGAGAGTTAATTAAGAAACCATTCAGTCTAAAACAGTTCAGTATGTTTTACTGTTGTCAGCGAATGTCTAGATTAGCTTTGTAAACTTAGTATGAGCAAAAATGAAATCCAAACTATTTACAAATCTATAGAAACGCTGCGACTATTTTGTCGCGTCAGAATTGATATTCTCAAATGTCGCTGTATAACTTAATTTGACGGTTAAACTTGCCTATGCAAAGTCGCTTAGTTTTGGGAAATCCTTAGGCCTAAGCAAAAACAAAGTCACAACACTAGGTGGACTTTTCGTTAGACATTGCGATTGAGAAAATATCTAAAAGTACTAGGCGTAGAGAATGACGACCAATGTAGATCTAGTAATGAACTTGAAGAATCTCCTAATCATCATTTTGGAAACTGGAATGCCTTTAATTCCTTTACTTACGTAGAAGAAAGTGAACTAAGATTCCTGAACGTAGCCCAGCTCCCATACAATAACACTTAAACGCTAGACCTTTGTAAGCCAGCCATTGGCGACTTACTATCAGAATTAACTGCAATTTGTTAGTCTGACAACCACCAGAACAGTTTTGACGTTTTCACAACGTCACTATGATCGCAATCTGAAACCACCCGCCCTACTGTACCGACTGCAGTAACGTCCCTGTTAAAAAGGAGACGTCGTTTTACGGACTTACGGCAGACGTGGTAGATCAGTGGAACCGTCAATCTATCTTGAATCAAACCTTCCATGTAAAAATAATGGAAAGCGTTCGGGAAAACAAATCCACTGAAGCGTGTTTTATCCATATATTCTATGTTGGGATAATAAGCCCCAACTATCAGGCCATTGGTCGTGGTAATCGCTCTTACAGTGCCATAAAACGGTACGGTTGTCTTATTCGTGTTCCTTTTCTTTTTTATTTTTCCTCATCTTGGATGATAACGACTCATATATGTAACAGAACAGGTATGATTTGAACAACTAGTTTTCGATAAATGTGAAAATGTACACATTGGAGCCCACTGATACACGTATACACGAAGGCATGTGCAATTGAATTTTATTAGAAGTGTATTTCACGTAAATTTCGTATTACACGGAAATTTATAATTACACGCGCATTTAGAGCCATACGTGTAATTAATTTGTAAACATATTTGCCACTGTTTCTTTTTGGAATGACATTAAAAAACGAATGTATTTTGAATTAAGATTATTTGAAAGTCACTGGATTCGAAAGGGCGTTATATTCTAATGTTTCAAAATAAACATTCCTTGGCGTCTATTCTTATATTGTCCATAGGTTAGGTTAGGTGGAATGGGGGATGCAGTCACAAGTGGCAGCACCTCACTCGGATTTCAAGGATCCATTGTGCTCCCCGGGAAAACAGAGGATGAGGAGGTGGGAGGATTGGAGAGGTAGAAGGTTGGGCTGGTGATTGGTTTATTGGGGTAGGGAACCCCACTGAACCATTTGGAGCCCTGAGCTAATTTCAAGACGTTGCTCAATAGGAGGCTGGAGTTGTCGTCCAGTTCGTCGAAGAAGTATTCTCCGAGGGCTTTTTTCCTGTGGGACAAGCTAGGACACTCATAGAGGAAGTGGAATGGTCCTTCCTGTGCCTCTTCGTCTTGGCATACTCTACATAAGTCGGATGTGTTAATGCCCATTCTCATCATGTGAGTACCCAACGAGTTGCGGCCCGTTAGAATGGCAATCAATAGAGAGAGCCGAGTTCTACTAAGCTGGAGTAGAAATTCTGTTTTTTTTCTTGGAAATATCCGGCCAAAGGTTTCTGGAGACTCGGCATGAATCTAAAGACGACCACCTGTCATTGGCAGTTTTTAGAAATTTATGTTTGATTCTGTTTTTTTCTTGTTCTAGTGGCTTAAGAACTGGAGGTGTTCGTTTCGCTGGATTCGAGTGCTGACCCGATTTTTTCTACCTTATCCACCATTCCATTACCGACTATGTCAAAATGTCCTGGAACCCAAGTTAACTTTGTTTCGCTGAGCAGTCTAAAATTACTGCGGCAGCTATCTACTACTACGGATTTTGTGTTAATGGATGAGATAGCTTTAATGGCCACCTGACTGTCTATGACGAAGTTTTGTTGATCAAGTTTTGCGTAGCAAGGTGCTTTGCGGCTTCGCACACTGCAAGTACTTCTGCTTGAAAGACACTGCAGAAGTCGGGAAGCTTTATTGATCTATTCATGATAGGAGAAGATACCGGACCCTACCCCTTCGTTCGTTTTGGAACCATCTGTGAAGACAGAAATGTGATTTTCTTTTATAACTATGTTTTCCTCCCAGCTTTCTCTAGCCGGAAGGACTGTTAGGGGCACTGGATTGAAGTCAATATGCGGGGGGCATAGTCTGTTTGAATGTCTATATCTTTATGATTCATGATGGTTCTATGACCTGATATGCCTGTTTTCCAATTGTTGCATTGTTTGAGTCGCAGTGCGCTTTTGGCCAACATCTTAGTAAAAAGATTTAGGGGGACTAGCGACAGGAAGGTTTCCAGAGCTATATAGTTCTCATGGCATGTTCGTTGGTTTAGTTCGTTGGTTTAGTTCTCATGGCACTATTAGAGCCAATGCATGCAAGTCTTTGCATTTTGGTCATGGTATCAAGGTTTGAAGCCTTCTCTAATGATGACCTCCGTACTAGACAAGTATATGTGAGGATTGGTCTTATTATGGATGTATACATCTAGTGAATATTTTTGGGAACAGGTCCCCATTTTTTTCCAAAAGTTCTACTACAAGTGTAGAAAGCAATTTGAGCTTTCTTTCTCTTTATTTTAAATTTTCTTTCCAGTTAACTTTATGATCAAGGACATTTCCGAGATATTTTGCCGTTCCAGATAAGTTTATTGGTATAAAATTAATGGTGGGTGGAAGTATATCTGGAATGTTAGGTTTTTTCGTAAACAGAACAAGCTCTGTTTCTGTAGGGTTGACATTTTACTCACAGTTCTTAGCCCACCTGATGCATCTTGTCTATCTTGTCTGCAAGGTTTTCTAAATTCTTAAAATGGTTCAAGATGTTTGAACTCAAACTTAATGACAGTACTCCAAAAACCACATTTTATGCAACAGCACGTATACTTTTAAGTTCACGTACTCCTTAATGTTTAAATATTTTTTACTACACGTTTACACGAGCTAGGAGTATACACGTACACGTCTTTAGAGGAGAGTTCCAGTACAGGCAACTGACCAAGTCTACCCGACGTGTAAAAGCCTACACGATGAAAGGAAAACCGGTTAATATTTGATCTTTTTTAAAGTACAAGAAGGAATATACTGGCGATCGTTATTTAAATTTTTTAGTATTTGAGAATTTGACAACGGTTACATAAATTACTCCAATTGAATGACTGACATTCTTGCGTGTAAGTTGAAAATTTGCTTTGTGTTGCAAACTTAAAAAAAGGTTAGGCTACACGAGAAACAGCTTTGCCACACTAATCCTATTTTATGTATAATGTTGAGCTCGAGTATGAAAATGCGAAAAGGTTCATGAATTTAAAGTGACATTCAAAACAGAAATTCCCATTTCTCTTTCTAATGCTAAGACTTATCAGAATCAGAGGTAGAGTAGGTGGAAGTGAAGTTTTTAGATTTTTTGAGGAAACACCAACGTTGAGAATTGATACTCCGAAAAAAGAACATCCCCATTTCCATTTAACCATCGAATCTCTTTAGAAAGCTAAGCTTTCTTGAAAAATCTTATCACTTATGATGCAACCACTAATTAGTACTAATTTTGAAGAATTCCTTAGGCTTTTGTGTGATGACAAAGACACTTTCTTAGTGGGGTGAAATTCAAGGAATTGATTTCCCAAAGTGGCAAGTAACCGAGATAGCTTGTTTATTAAGTGATTAGAACTCTGTCTGTGATTCCTAGAACTGTAATATTGACAACTATCAATAAAAGCCTTCTGAGAAAATTCACACTTTTGGTCAAAATATTGCTGCTGAAACACCACGAACACACATTGCAAACGTAGGAGTATCCTATCCTACTAACAATCAAAATCATGACTTGAGTTGGCAGAATGTATGTAGTTTCTATGTAGGCCAGTAGATCTATTTCCAGAAATAAAAGTACCAGAAAAGGTTTTAATTTCCCCTAAGACGGAAACGCCCGCATCAATTTCTTTGGAGAGCCTCACCATGTGGCATCAGCAAAGTGTCACTAATTGGTTTCGCGTTACGTTTCGTAATCTATGGCAAAAGCCTACCTATGCCTTGTGTATGTTAACGGCTGTCTATCCATCCATCCATCCATCCATCTATCCATCCAACCATCCAACCAGCTAACACTTTATTGGAAATTCCAATTAAGCTTCTTGATTATACACCCTCGTCGTGGGCTCTGCCACATCCAGTCCATCCATGGGGACGACGAAACGGAAAATTAATATACCAACACGCCCATTCAACTGGCAAATGAATAGAGCTACTAATAAACATATCCTTGTAACAAAACATAAAATTCCATTGTTATTGTATGGCGCACCTTTAATATTCCAGCCAGCAGCCGCCAGAGCACATCCTGTTAGCATTGCACCGCTCGCGCTTCAACTTCCATTTTAGTCACAGCCTTGGACGTATCTGTATATGCTCGTATCTCTTCCATCAACAAACTCGGCGTGTGCATTAAAAACACAAAATACGAACACATATATATATAAAAATAAACAAAAATAAATACATATAGCTCACCAGAATAATATTCCTTAAATTAAAAAAAGGAAAAAATGAGACTCCAACACCAACTCATCTCACTCGCCACACCAAACACAAAACTCACTCACAGATGAAAATGTGAGAATGCCTCCTGCTGGAACAGGAAAATTAAAAACGAAAAACGTGGGTAATTATTGGCCTCAGGTGCATTAAATGCAAAAGGATACACCGCCATCTACACCACCATTACCACCACCTACCTCAGCAGCACCATCAACAACAACAACAACAACAGCGGCGATAGTGAGAAAATAATACAGAAAAAAAGCAAACTCACAGAACTGCTCAGATAATTGAAAGTCTTTGCTCCGACTCACAGCTCAGGGTGGTTGATGGTAGTGAATGCTGATGCATATATACCAACGACAAAAACATATAGCAGGCCTCTTAAATCCTGGCAATTCTAGGCAGATATGCAATACCCTTCCACTCCTTCGATAGCAGAGAAAAAAAAAAAACAAAAAATAGAAAAACCTATCCTTGGTGTAAAAATAGAACCCCGCGAGAGGGTGGACGGAGGAGGTAAGAAGATGAAAGACTCTGCTTTGCACTATAATTTTCATGTTTTCCTATTTCTTGTTTGTGAAGAACAACAAGGATATTTCAGTTGCTATTGTCTTTTTTTCGAGAGAAACAACGAAAATCAAACACTAAACTTCCCCTGCTCCTGTTGACTACCCTACCATCGCTTAACTGCCACTACACCCTCCTCATCCACAAGGACTGACCAAAAAGTTTCAGTTCGCATAAAGGCAAAAAAAAAAAATTGTTCATTCATTCTGTCCGTCGGCGTTCGTTCTGTCGTCGGCCTCTAGTCTTAAGTCGTCGCTACAATCGGTCTCGGTGAATTCACACAATTTTTTTTTCTTTTCATCTTCATTTCGATGGTTGCTTGCTGCTCGTGCAATTAATAAAGTTTCTTCACGTATTTTCCACTCTCGTGACGAAAAGCGGTCAAGGATTGCTCTCTTCCGAAACAAGCTCGCTGGTTCTGGTCCAGTTACAACTTTTTATTTTCTTTTCACTGAGAATATTTGCTTACGAAAAAGTGTTTATTTGTTCAACTTTGTTGCTGGTTTTGAAAGATGCCAAAATTAAAACTGAAAATTTTTGTTATCTTCCGCAGAAGACTGCTTAGACAGACTAAGTCTTTTCGTTTTTTCAACCGAGACTTACAAAAATAGAGGTCAGTCTGATTTGATGGTATTCAGTTATTTTATTTGGATAAGCCTTGGACTTAAGAGCACATTATGTGTGGGTATTTATTGAAAAGTGACTACCAACATATTATATTTCCATTGCTCATTTAGAGAAATTTTCTTCAAAAGCGATTCAATTTGTCGAACACAGAAGAGAAAAGGGGTCTATTCAGTTTTCTATTGAGAACCAAGGCGGAACCTTTGAGTACAGGCTTCTGAAAGTTAACCTCAATGCCTATTAGTGCTTTTATGTTTCAAATAATGTAAAAGTATCACCTTTTATGTTTAAAATCACTCTAAAATTGTAAAAAAAATTATAATAATAAGAATAATGATAAACTCGCTTTCTCATTAATTTTCGTTTTTTTGATTATAATTTTGATTAACATAACAATTTGTATATTACCCTTTCTTTTTTTTTCTTTATTAATTTTGTTTTGAAATGTCATTTCCGGCAGACGGCAGAAAAGCCATGTCCGTATTCTTAGGATTAACCACTGTAAACTCTTTTTTATGGAAAAAATAAAGAATAAATAATAATAATAATAATAATACAGGCTTCTGTTACACCGTGATTCTATTTCTTGAACTACCTTCAATATTTTGAAAATGAGATGAGGTAGGCAGGGCTGTAACACATCAAATGAGATTTGTTTATCAAGAAGTGTTAGTCAGCGGGCATATTTTTTTGTGCATCCAAATAACTAAAGAACTCTGCAGTAATGGTTTTGGGCCTCAAAAGTCCCCTTGAGCTCATGCGATTCAGAAAAATTGAACGATCTCCTCGCGAAGAAATCCTACAAGGATCTTTGGTGCAGCATTGTTCAGGTATCGCATCAGTCTAACCGAAAATACCTCTGGGATACCGACTTTGTATTTGGGTGATGCAGCACTAGATATTATTGGAAAGTGTCAGTTGGATGAAGAAAGAATGAATACTGGCTTCTTAAATGGACATAGGTAGAGCATGAGAAGCTAGCGATTGGGTCATTTAAAGAAAAACGCGCAATATGCGAAAGCCCTGCCAAATGATTCAGAAGTCTTCTTAAGGGTACAAGAACCCAATTGAAGCCTGCCGGGATGAAGATGTCAAAGTTGTAATGAGAATATGGATCGAATACTCAGAATATGCTGACCGCCCGCTGGCTGTTAAGCCACACATCGCTCCCAGTCAAACTAATTAACTCCTTTCGGACGTTGATGAACGAAACCCCCGTCAAAACTATCAACAACGATCAACGAGGGCGAGCGCTTTAACGCAACAAATCAGGATCATTGACGAACTCCAACAAAGGGAAGCTCGGAATATAGGGAAAAATACATATAAGTTGCCCAAATACAAAAAACATAACGAGTGATTGTTTAAAAAACTAACGGAATTGAAGAAAATTGAATGATCAAAGATTATTAATTTATGAAAAATGTTAAAAGGGGCTGAGTCTCTAATGGTCAATTTTGGTATTCTCTTTCTAACATTTCAGCAGGTATCTCACGAATAAATGCTTCAATCTTGGCTTCCAGTCTGTCAATCGAAGCGGGCTTGTCGCTATAGATATGAGCCTTAACATAACCCCACAAATAATCCTATCCGACTCTTAATGCGTTTGATCGCACGAGGCGGCCAATGGACCGGCTACAAAAGTAAAATAAACTTTTTACGAAATCTCTCAACTGGTCCATCGTTAAGCGTTTCGTGTGGCACATGGCAAAGTCTCAAGCTTTTCTATTTTGCGCAAAAATTTTATTCTCATCGCACAGTAACGCTCACCACTCAAGGTAACGGCCCGATTCCCATCATCATTGAAGAAATATGGCCCAATAATTCTACCAGTCTATAATCTGCATCAAACAGTGACTTTTTCTGTATGTATTGACAGCTTCTGTAATGTTTTTGGCTGCTCTTCATTCCAAATACGGCAGTTTTGCTTCTTCACATATCCATTTAACCAATCGTCACTCAACACGATTTTTCGATAAAAAAGTGGATCTTCTCGTTCTTTGAAGGCTGGCCATGTTACTTTGTTATTATCATAAAAGGCCAGTTATTGATTTTACTAGGAAAATTATAAGGAGCAAGTTATGAGTCAGTATAATTCTCAAACCCGCAAAAATCTCACTTGAACCTGAACGGACGGATAGATAAATTATATGCCAAACCAAGACATATGTTTTAAAAAAGTTCGAAGTAGTATTCTTCTTATTAATTTTCGGTGATAGGAGTTAGGAGTCATTCGATACGGAGGGATCCTAATTCTCCTACTTGTCTGATTCACATTAGTCCAGATATGGGCAACGGTATGTATAATGCATTTAAAAGTTCTACATCCTTTGACACCATCGATAAAGACGAGATACTCAAAACTTAGTTCTTAGTTGACCTAGGTTTCCTTGACAATCCTATGAGTCGTCAAAAAACCTGGGGTTTTGGTCCTTAAAAAGGTTGAACCACAAAATCACTACACTTCCCTGTCATGGGAACAAAAATACATATTATTTGACAGATCTGTTCATTATCTTAGCTCGCCCCAGCTAAAACCTAGGGCTCAAAAAACTCTCAGTTTGACATTCAAGGCGAGTTCAAGTTTTTAAAAAACGCTAAGTAGCGAAGTATATGCTGTCATCAAACAAGGACACAGAACATCGACGAATTGGACAATACGTCACAATAGACAGACATAACTTCGAGGTAGTACAGGACTTCGTCTACCTAGGATCCGCTGTAGACACGGACAACAACATCAGTGCGGAGATCAAACGGAGAATAACTCTTGCCAACCGTTGCTTCTTTGGGTTAAGAAGGCAATTGAGAAACAAAACCCTCTCCAGAAAAACCAAGGTAACCTTGTATAAGACCTTAATCATCCCAGTCCGGCTTTACGGCGCGGAAGCATGGACCTTATCGAAAGCGGATGAGGAAACCCTTGGTTGTTTCGAAAGCAAGATTCTCCGAATGATGTTTGGTCCCGTATGCGAAGGCAATGTGTGGAGAAGAAGATACAATAACGAGCTGTATGAGCTGTACCGCGACATGGGCATAGCCAGAAGAGTACGCATCGCGAGGCTACTATGGTTGGGCCATGTTGAGCGGATGGACCCAAACGCTCCGGCTCGTCGGGTGTTCGAAAGCACATTGCAGGGAAATCGCGGAAGGGGAACCTCGTCTTAGGTGGCGCAATCAAGTGGATGAAGACCTCAACCGACTTGGAGTGCGAAACTGGAGAGAGCTCGCCCGAAATCGAAGTCGTTATAGAAGGATGTTGTTTCAATGAACAAACCTAACCTTAGCATCTCTGTATACCTATACCTATACTGTTTAGTGTGGCAATGGAAAAATTTCGCTGCTTCGTCGAAGTAATCAACGTCACCACTGATTCCCAAAATGTCAAGAAAAGATTTAAAATAGGGTGATGACGTTTTCAACATCGCTAAGCAACCAAACAGAGCTCTCAAGTCAATCACAGGGTTTCAACTCTTCATAATCATTTTTTCCTATGTTCTTACGATGAAGATGGGCTTGGTGGAGCAAAATAGAAATTCAACATTGACGACTGTGGTAGAATGTTACGGTGAGCAGGTTTAACTTCAATTTAGCAGAAGCCTTTCTCTAACTGGGCCATCTCCTTTCCAAAATCAATTTAGTGCAAAAAACAATCGAAAAGAAAATTGTTTCTTTGGTATAAAAGGAATTGGCGCAAAGACTTCCCTCAAGGTAGCGCTAAATCTTCAGAGCCTAGGGCCTTGTCATAATCAGATGGCTCCTTGATACTATGTTTGTATTTCTGGATCAAAGACAGGAATGGTTGGACAAATAAATCACATAAAAAGAAAAGCAAACGTCGAGCTTGTCGAGCTTTCAATTGAATTCCTCAGAAACACAAATGAACTAATTACAAGACGTAAATCTCAATGTGGAGATGTATGCACTGACTGTTTTTTTATACCACAAATCTAGATTTATATAAACAACTAATTTTATGAAGCCAGCTGGCAATGCCACCCAAGGGCTGAAAAAGTGAGCTCCCCCTACCAGCGGTAAGGAAACTGTTAGTAAGTTTCGCGGTCCCTATCCTCATCACTTCTCACATGCTGTGGTTGAGAAATGTGAGAAACTCAATGTAAAGGATTTTTAAAGCTTAAGTGAGAATTTCATCTGCTTACATATAGGCTTCCATCCATCCGGCAGCCAATCGTTGAAATAGAAATATATGATTCGTTCAAAGTTCAACAAGAGGCAATGATTTTCGCATTTTCAATGCCCTCCCTGTAAAATTTCGCATAATACTTTCGCAAAAACGAACATGGATTGTTTTGCTTCTAAAAATAAACTAAAGAAATTTTGCACTGAAAAAGTTGTCAGAACAGAAATTATCTGCCTTGACTTATTAATCAGTTTTCTGTACCCTTGTTAGAAACAAAATCGTCAAAATGATTTCACCAAGACTTCTCTACGTGTCTTTGATTCTATTAACTTGCTTTCACATTGCTATCAGCTCACAAGTGGATGATTTCTTAAGTGCGATTAGCGACTTTCGTTCAGACCTGGAGAATTTAAATCGCCAAAAACGAGGTGCGTCTATTGACGAGCTCCTATCACGATTCAATGATGACTACATAGACGATTCGAACTTAGAACCCGGTGATGCATGGTACCAGTCTTTCCGTGCCATGGAATGCCTGCATGGAGGCTGCTCCAAAACACCATTTCGTTGGAAAACGAAAAAAGCTCAACCCGAAGAAGACTATGAATACTATGACGAAGATGAAGCGCCCTACCTTCAAGACCAACGGGAGCATACGCAAAACGACCTCTCCCACGAGGCCAATTACAAGCTGTCAAAAGTGGAACAAGATGCAGTTGAGCAAAGTCTGCCCAAAACTGCATGGCCAGTGCGAAATCCTTTCAAACGCAACGTCGACCCTATGCAAGCTGTTAAATTAAAGACAAGTTTGCGAATGCTGAGGAATGGTGATGGACCAACTCTACCAAGTTCATTCCTTGAGGAGAACAAGCAAAAGATTTCAGTTGAAGACATTCTGGCCAATTCCAATGGCGATGGAAGTTCCGATCCTTGGAAGGAAAATTATCATAGTCGAAGGCTCCTATCGGTTGAAGATCCTAAAAGTGACCATGCTCTTGAAGGAAAGACTTGCAGTTCCAGAGATTGTCTGACAAATCATTTTCTGGATATGAATCAGTTCGACAACATGAATCAGCAGAGTGACTTAGATCGAAAACTGGCAGGACTTTCGTTTGACAATACCGAGGTGAATCGTCTCAACAAGAAAGGCGCTCTATCCTCGTTAAGTGACGAGCTCATGCACAGCTCGGCTTTTCAGAAGTTGCAAAATTTTATAAAGGGAAAAAACGACGTAGGTGGAAATAAGACCAAAAGTGAGGCTAATAGAACGACTACAATTCGCCCAATAGCCTCAGTTCCACTCAATTTGGTTGACAAAGACAGAGATGTAAACATAAAACTGCACATGTCTGTCAACGCAACGGTGTTAGGCGATGGGAAGTTGCCAGAACAGTTTCATAAAAACAATACTATGAGTTACAAAGCTCCATCACTGAAAAACCAAACCGCCTTTGGGGAATTTGATGATGACGTGGACTTGGACAGAAGCAGACGTGGAGTCGTTTTCCCAATTTTGACTTCAACAAGCAAACGAAAGGCCAATGAAGAAATTAGGTAAGCATTTTGAGTCACAAAATTCCAAAAGTGACACTCTTCTTGGTTTTTAGTAAGTCTGTGGTGGAGGCGGCAGAAAGCTTTCCTTTGGATGAGATTATCACTGGGAAACTCACCTCACAGCTAATAAATACGATCTTTTCATTGGTCAAGACAAGTTCCAATCTGAAAGTGCTCTGGCCTGGTTTGAGGGACAACAAAGTAGTGTCAACGAAGCAAATACAAAACTTTTACGCCATCAGGACTAAGGTAAGCTAGTAACTTAGCCAATTGGATCTTCTAGCTCCCAAAACATTTTCAGGACAATGAATCGGAAATGCATCGCACTGAGCTGATGCTCCGACAGGCAATGGAAACCATCAATGCCATCATTGAGCAACAAGTTCGCTCTCGATCCTGTGTGCCACTCCGAGCTGATCTAAAATCTTTCTACAACCTTATCCTTGTTACTCAGTCTGAAAACGATCAGCTTAGGGATCGCCAGAAGAGGGAGATCCTTTCTGACGAACTTGACTCTTTAGATGGCTCACAAGTCCGAAAGAAGTCAAGGATTGTCAAGAAACTCCTCAAAGACTATGAAGAACTGCCACGTGAGGATCAGGAACAGTTAGTTGACATTAAGGAGAGCCTCCTCTCAGTTGCTGCTGAGCTAAGAGAGCTCGAGCAAAAAGCAAAACGTCGAAAACGGCAGCTACTGTCCAGCCAAAACTCTTCATCTTTCCACTCCTCTGACCTGGAGTCACAGTTCACGCCGCAATACTTAAAACTAGCAAGGACAGCTGAAATGCTTTTACACAACTCGCTACAATCTGAATCTGATTTTACGATTGACTTCAATTCCCTTTAAAGAATAAATAAATGTCCTTTGAGTAATTAATTGACCAATTCTGTTGGGTAGGAAACTTTTAGCTCATCAAAAAAGCACTAGGTTCCTTGAGGGACCGGTTTCGTGTTCGCAAGGACGAAGTACCATTTCTGGTTGCTTACAGCTGCAGACACATGTGTGCATATTATGGGTGGCCAATTTTCAGCTACATTTGCCGTGTGGTCAATTGATTGATGAATGGAGGACTGGACCAACATCCTTGTCGTCGTCGTCCTGTGAACCTCAAAATTGTACACCAAGTGTGTGCACCCTGGCTGAACATTGTACGAGTATGCGAGGTGGTGGTCAAATAAAAGATGCTTTTACACGCGGTGCGGTCCCGTGGATGGATACATAGAGAACCTAGAACAACCTTGAACCAGAAGTCTCCCCTTTAAAAGCAAAAGGTGTTGTGTTACAGCCACACCCAATGCTGTTTGCTACTTGTACCCCAATGTGGTCAAATTCAACTCGATACTCATGTGAGCAATCAGTTTGAAATCGGCTCAAAAGGACCAGAAGATATGGATTCCTCTGTTTGAATCCCAGACGATTGTTTGCTGCAGTAAATGTGTAGTATGTAGGCGCTGCCTGGCTGGCTGGCTGGCTGGCCGGAGGTAAGTAAAAGAGTAGTAGGCGTCGTCGTCGTAACGGTTATTGAATTTTGCCCGATTTCCAGCAATGACTTTTTGGTTTTAGTGCGAACGATTGAATTCACTCTGCACTTGAAGGCTTTTGAAATTACAAAATCCAATGCACGGCCAGTGGGGGCCACAGATATATACGAGTAGTGACTGACCCAGGAAGAAGGATAAGAGGGAGGAGGTAAATGGGTAAAAGTTTTTAATGCAATTATGTTAGAATGTTGGTATAAGTCAGACGGTCTCGGTGAATTGTTTGCAAATAGAAACGATGATAGATAAATCGCTTTTCGATCTGTTCAATTGAATTTGGATTGCTGGCGGAATACAGAGTTTGAGTTTGTTTTTCTTAGGGTTTGGCTTTGGTGGTGGATGTTGTATCAACAGTTTGTTAAGAGTGGTTGCTTATGGAAGAGATGAGAAACGGCGAATGGAAGTTCCTAACTGGAGAGTGTATGCGGTTCTCTGAAATGGAGTTAAGTAGAGGGGGGCCACTCGGTTCTGTTTTTGCTCAATTGCACCTCGAAGGAGTTTTGTGAGATTAAGTCACAAGACGATTAGGTAAAGGGCTGTGGTTCTTGCCTTATGATTTTGAATTGCTTTGCATGGATTAAGATGGGAAAATTCAGATAACTGGAATATCATTCAATGGTCTTTCTCAATAAGAGGTCGTTGGAACTTAAACTAATTGGTTGAGGGTTGGAAGGTGTGCGTGACACTTTAAGAAATTCGTCTGCCCTGAGACTTTTGAAAACCATTTAAGAAAAGGTGAGCAACCACAGCTGTTTGATAAGGACAGAACGAGTCAAATGACACGACACGAGTTGTTTCTTCTCTCAGAAAGTACATAACTTTTTCTTCTCTTTTTTTCCAACGTCAAAAGCATCGCGCCCTCGAAGGGATCACGGCTTCTATACTTAACTGCTGCACATAGGTTATCCGTTCGTGTGGTTCGCCGCGTTCGACTCAGGAAGCGTCCCCAAGCCTCCCGATTTTGGATCCTTAATGCGATTCTTCAACATCATACTTGAACAGATTGTAAGAAACTCCAACGTCAACACCAGAGGAACAATCTTTCAAAGGTCTGTACAATTACTCGCCTATGCAGACGATATTGACGTAATGGGAAGAAAAAAGCGTGATGTCATAGGTGCTTTTGCGAGTATAGAAACAGAAGCGGCAAGAATGGATTTTATGATTAATGAGGGCAAAACGAATTATATGCTGTCATCAAACAAGGACACAGAACATCGACGAATTGGACAAAACGTCACAATAGACAGACATATCTCCGAGGTAGTACTGGGCCAATGCCGATGGCAAAAATGTTTTTGTACTCTGTACCTCGGTAAGGACTCCGATGAATGAAATACTGTAGTAATCCCAAAGTTGAACGTCAGTTTGAAGATTGTGTTCTTAAAGCCCAACTCTAAAACTCATACGTCGCAATTTTCCAAGCCATAACTTACTCAATACCTTTCCAAAGTTCACATAGTGTAGCATAAAGGCTTTACAGAAAGAAGTCTTATAGAAGCACAGCCAGAATATCCTGATGCACTTGCTTGTGATTAAACTTACGCCGTAGATTGGACTAACTCTGAGCAATCTTTACCATTTTTTACAAACAAAATTTATTTTGGTACGTGTAAATCTCGGTTAGTGTCTAAAACTATAACTCACCGCACTCAAGCAATTAAATTCTGTTCTTTTTTAGACTCCAAAAGTGTATAATTGCAACACACAGCCTTAGCAAAGAAATCGCACCTGTTTCACCGAGAACTAAACTCAAAAGCGTCTTCGTCCGTTAATGTCCTTTAAATTAAATACTCCTTAGCAAAAGAATAAGGAATGGCCCACATGGAAGCTGTGCACCATTTGCCTTAAAGACCACGTAAACGATCAACAGATTTTAACTGATTTGCTGGATAATTTAATAATTGCTTCAGTTTACTGTGTACTCGAGCCACGGAAAGCCATTAAGCTACACCAAATGACTGTTTCCTGCTGGGGCCAACCTCAGGAACCACAACTGGGATGTTGTTTAAACAAGACAAACAAAACACAATCCATAGGAAAATGTAAACTTTCCTCCAGGAAATCCAAACAATATAACCATCTCCATCTTCTGAAATGACCAGGCCAATACCACCGTCACCGTTTAGAACACAGAATGAGAGTGGCAGTTGTCAGATTAAACGTTCTTCACTCTCATGCAAACAAAAAGAGTCTTCTCTGCAGGATATCATATTTATAAATTTCACCGTTTCCCCCTAATGATGGATCAGCATCATCAATTTTATTTATTTGCTGCCTGTTTTTTTTGTATTTTTGCAGTGGGTATGGGTATGCTGCGAACCAGTATATACCAACCCACCCTCTTCCATCAAGGACATTTTGCAAACAGTCCATTAGACATGAAACGCAAATCCAAGGGAAATCGAAGAAAGATGGAAAGACACACAGACTTATAACCGAACACGAGTTACAACACCCATCCGGGGTGCTGCCATCGAATTATTAGAATGTATTCATTGCTATCGAATAACACTGGGAATTTCGGAGAACGGCGAAGGTCTACACACAGTAATGGATTTTCCATAAATCCTTGGTAGCACTTTTCGTGAAAAAGCATCGTTTCTCGATTGACTTTCTGACAAGATGCTGATGGTGATGGTGGGGGAGAGGAGGTCGAAAATATAGAGTGTGAGAGGATGGTGCCGAACACTGAACAGTGAACAGTCCTGGTATGGAGTTTGTGTGTCTTTCTTCTTTTCTATTTGCATTCATAATGAGGTTGAGGTTGAAAAAAGGGGGCTAATGTCTTATGGTAGCTGAGCATATTGTTTCGATTACTGATAAGGGCGGCAACACTATACGCAGTCACCCTCTACATTTAGTTTGTGTGTTCAACTAATGCCAAGCAAATAGAGATGGTATCTTGAAGAAGTCTACCCAAGAAGATTAAGCTTACACCATTTATTAGGTTTTTAAACGATGGACTAAAGATAGGCGATGTTAACTGAGGGTCAATAAGGGGCTATGAAGTGGTTTACAGCACACTTTTGTTTACCTTTTCTTTTTTTTTAAATGATTCCCTCTAATGCACAGTATCAAGATTTTAAAATTATAATCTGCATTTGGCTACCCTGGTTGTAAATTAAGAAGTACCAAGTTCCAAGTGGCAACTTTTTGATTGAACCTCTTAATCACAAAAGAAGATGTAGACTTAAGCCTTAGTTCTGTGTCTGTGAATCTCGCAATCAGACAATTTAAGCATTCGAGAAAATAAAATTAACACAACCGGACCTAGAACACTTCCTTGTGGCACACCAGCTTTTATTACATTGTGGTTTCAGTTCTCATTTCTTTTTCAGAGAGTATTTGTGTATGTACCCTCACCATGTCAACAGCTTGCTACGAACTTCAAGAAAAATCTTTTTGACTTGACTTTTCTTATAAGGTGATACTTTCAGCAACTCAAAAGGCACTCAAGCCCAGGTTGGACCTGGCTATGAAAGCCTTCGTGGGCGAGAACGAAAACGGCTTTAAATCAGAAACTTTTAACGAATTGCAATTATACAGGCAGGCTTTACCACAGAGGAGCTCGTGTAAAGCAGCTCCCCCAGCCTAAGTCCACACCGTGATTATCCTCATTTCCATAAATATCCTTTTTCCTAATGTCACCGTAATCGATTTTGCGTAATTATATCTCCACTTGGGCCGGGCCCAGCTGCAAAAATATTCCACACTTGTGTGGATGCAAGTGACACAAACATCGATATATCATTATATCCTGTCAATCATTATTGTTTTGCGATCCTGATTGCATTTTCCTTTTTTGTGCCAACGATTTTGCCATTGTTCGTAGTTCTTTTTGCTTTGCGTCTTTGTTTCACATCGAATCGTGTGACGCCGTTTTACGTCACAAAAGTACCAGAGAAGTAAACGAGCTATGGGGACCGGTGCTGTTCTGCTGATTCCTTTTTTTCTGTTTTTTGTTTTGCTGTTGTTGTTGGTATTCAAGGTTTTAGTTCCGTGAGTTCTATGTTTTCACTGAATATGAGAACAACAAGGACTCTCGCAAATCAGAATGTTGCCATTAATGCAACAATTTCATCTCCCAACCAATCACCAGAAATAAGGCTTCCTCTTCCTCTCCGTTGTCGTCCTCCGTCCGTCGTTGTCGTCGCAGTTGCATCTACTTCACATCGATTTGAAATAGCGAAGGGCAACCAACATTCATCGTTGTCATCGTCATAGCCTTCATCATCGATATCCTCATCATCAGCGGCAGAAGTGGTGGAAGTATTGTTTGATGTGGGTGGCTCAGTGGCTGATGGGTACAGAGGCACCTACCTACCTACCTACAAGCGATGTTTTGTGTATTTGAGATTCTTTTTTTTTACACTCCCAAACAATGAGTGGGACGAAGATCCTTTATTTTCTATTTTCAAGGCGTGCGAATATCGGCAAAACTATATACATTCCAGGCTGAGAGGCGCAATGGTTGGTATAATGCAACCGGTAATAAACCACCCCTATCGGCTTTCCCACCCACTTACCAATCCCACAGCGCATAGGCATAGTGGATTGCAAAAATATTAATTGCACACACATAACAATACACGAAATCTATGTGAATGAAGAATTCATTAAATCCTGACTCCTGCAGCTAGATAAAACAGGGATTTCCTTAGCCCAGCAAAAAACACCCTTGCCGAAGGGTTCAAAATCACAAAAAAACAAAAAGAATCGCATTGCAATTTTATGCTAAAGAAATAAAAATCAATATTTTGCAATGAAGCGATTTTTTCGTGTTGTTTTGTTGTCGGGAGGGTGATAGGTAAGGGGTAAATATATGACGACTCAGTCGCCAGTTAATCAGTGTGGCAGCGATTTAATTTGATTTTATGAAGCTGGTTGCGGTAGTAATGCGTAATCATCGATGTAAGCAAAGAGGATGACGTTTGCATACTCACAGCTCTTTTTTTTTTAGTTGAAGGACATGATTGAAGTTTTAATGGAGCACAATTACGAGGACCTCAGGAGTTACAGGATTGAAAGAGTTTTTTCGCTTTGTAAGGTGAGTTTGAACTGGAAGTGGCGGTCATTTGAAGCCAGCACTGATCGATGAGGTCGTTTTATTTAACTTCTTGAAAGAAAACCAATGTGTGCGGTGGTCTTTTCGGAAGAATTGAAAGCTTGTGCCTATTTGAAAGGAAAAGCGTAAGTTAGTCAGATTTTTCATTTAAGAGTTATCACCGATTAACAACGCTACCTCGGATTAGAAGAAACCTTCACCATTTAAGAGTGCCTAGGTTAGGTTAGGTTAGGTTGTTAAAGTGGCTCCTAGGTCAGCTAACAAACTTAGGCCCATTAGGCCCATTGCGATACCATGTATCCTTATCCCAAATGGAACTATTTCGAGCTTACATTGAAGCGGGAGAGACGCAGTGCGTCGTCGATGTGAGTAAGATCACTAAAGTCATCAAATAAATACGAACCTAGGTGTATCCTACGTTTGTGAGCTAAAGCTGGGCGTGAACAGAGAAAATGGAAAATAGTTGCCTCCTCCCTCCTCCTCTTCCACACAGCTTCTGCTTACAGCTTCTTCCAATAAGACAGTGTCCTGTGATGAATGACACCTATCGTCGCACTTATGTGTTTTCTTTTGAGATAGTTTTGAGCCGTTCGACCGCTTAAGATCTGTTGCGTTACACGTTAAACTGCTGGACCATCTCAGATTAGCTTTCTTGTATGCGGCCGGCTTGAGCAAGAGTTTGTATGTAGCGATTGATATGCCGATTGCCGATACCCTCCGTTTTCGTTGAGAAGGGCAGAAGTGTTCCGTTTCTAAAGAGTTCATCTGCTTTGTAGTTTCATGGAATGTCTCTATGCCCCGGCATCCTTACTTACTTACTTAGGTGGGCGTTACAGTTTGGGGTTAACCTGGGCCTCAACCAACATCCTTCTATAACGACTTCGATTTCGGGAGAGCACTTGATTGTGCCACCTAAGACGAGGTCTTTCCCTTCCACGATTTCCCTGCAATGTGCTTTCGAAAACCCGTCGAGGCGGAGCGTTTGGGTCCATCCGCTCTACATGACCCTACCATCGTAGCCTCGCGATGCGTACTTTTCTGGCTATGCCCATTGCGAGGTACAGCTCATACAGCTCGTCGTTGTATCTTCTTCTCCACACTTTGGCTACGCATACGTTTCTTTCGAAACAACCATGGGTTTTCTCATCCGCTTCCGTTAAGGTCCATGCTTCCGCGCCGTAAAGGATGTTGTTTTCCGTGTCTATAGCGGATCCTAGGTAGACGAAGTCCTGTACTACCTCGAAGTAGTATCTGTCTATTGTGACGTTTTGTCCAATTCGTCGATGTTCTGTGTCCTTGTTTGATGACAACATATACTTCGTTTTGCCTTCATTAACCATCAAACCCACTTTTGCCGCTTCTGTTTCAATACTCGCAAAAGCACCTATGACACCAAGCTTTTTTCTTACCATTACGTCAATATCGTCTGCATAGGCGAGTAATTGTACAGACTTTTGAAAGATTGTTCCTCTGGTGTTGACGTTTGAGTTTCTTACAATCTGTTAAAGTATGATGTTGAAGAAATCGCATGATAGTTTGTCGCCTTGCCTAAAGCCTTTTCCGACATCAAAGGTCTCGGTGAGTTCTTTACCGACCTTGACGGAGCAGCGTGAATTCTCCAAAGTCATCCTGCCTAGTCGTACGAGTTTTGCAGGGATGCCGAAACTAGACATGGCTCTGTACAGCTCGTCTCTGTAGATACTGTCATACGCGGCCTTGAAATCGATAAAGAGATGGTGAATATCGATATTATATTCTCGGGTTTTTTCCAAGATCTGCCTTAATGTGAAAATTTGGTCTCTTGTGGACTTCTCTGGTCTAAAACCAAATTGATAAGGACCTATCAAGTTTTTGACGTGGGGATTCAGACGTTCACATGATACAGCAGACAAGATCTTATAAGCGACGTTAAGGAGGCTTATCCCTCTGTAATTGGCGCAATTGTGAGGGTCTCCCTTCTTTCGGATCGGGCATACGATACTGAGGTTCCATTCATCGGGCATGTTTTCTTCCGACCATATCATGCAGATCACCTGGTGCATATTCCTTTCCAACTGATCGCCAGCTGCCTTGAAAAGTTCAGCATCAAGGCCATCTGCAACTGCAGTCTTATTTGATTTAAGTTTGCATATGACAATCTTAACTTCTTCGAGGTCGGGAGGACGGCATTCTTGATCATCGTCCAAGCTGAATGGGGCAATCTGCCTGACAGCGGAATTTGTGTCCTCATCGCCGTTAAGCAGTCTGCAGAAATTATCTTTCCCGATTCTCAGTAGCGACTGTGACTCTACAACTATGTTTCCCTGCTGGTTCTTACAGGCTTAAGTTCGGGGCTTGCCACCCTGGCAGGATCTTTTTACCTTTTGGTAAAACTTCCAAATCTCGTTCCTGTCATGGCACCTCGCAATTTCCTCGACGCTTCTCAAACATGTGGCGACTTTATTTGGAACTTATTTGAACGCTTGCAGGCCCCATTTTTCTATCACTTCTATATTGTTTTGAAAAAGCAAGTAAGTAAGAATTAAGATAAGAGTTGCCATGTTTTTGAAAAACAATTTTGGGTAAGTGGCTGACTGCTGACTCGATTAAATTCCAGCATTTTGTAGCATTTGGAGCCGTTTATCAGCAATAACTCGCCGAATATTTTCTTTCAAGGCGTCAATAGATTCGGGCTTATTTTTGTAGACAAGCGAATTCACAAAACCCAAAAATAAAAAAAAATCCAGCAGTGTTAAATCGCCCCAAACGTGTTTCACAGATGTAAAAATTGGTGTCAAAAGCGAGACAGCTTACCAAACGTATCCAATACTCAGTAGTCCTGCGCTTTCTTCCAATGTCTAGCTAAATTGAGCATAAATCAAGTGACAGCTGTCAAAAGACCAACTCCGAAAAAGTATTGCCGTATCTTAACCAACACTTTTAAAAAGAAACATACACTTAAGCTTATAGCTTGATTCTTACTCAAAAGCAAACAAGAAATTGAAAAAAATATTTTCATTTAAAAGCTTCCATCAAGTTACCAAACATTTGGAAATTTTTCAAAAAGTCAAATTGGAGCTCTTGTTTGAGATGATTCTGATTAAAACACACAATCTAAGAATGAGCTGCTATATAAAAGAGTTTTTCTTCCGTCAAATGTAGACCATCTTGTCAATTTTTCCGTCTATACGAAGAACAGAATAAAAAAGAAGAATTATTACTAAAAGACGGCAGAGTGTATTGGTTTAAGTCGATAATTTTGACTTTCTTACTTTCAGCTCTTGGACTCCACTAAAACCAATCGTCCCGATAGCCACTTAAAAACGTTGCTGCGCAACACTGGCCGTTTAAAATTCCATTCATCCACAGACTTGATGCGCTAATAAATTCCCATAACATGCATTCAAAAAAACTAACAGACGTCACACAACAAAGTTGAAATGCATGCTGTGCTCTCTACACCCACTTTTCACATAAAGCCAAAACACCAAATTGCCACTTCGGACTGTAGAACTCTTTTCTCGAAAATCGTTTTATGTAGGTACTACAAGAGTAAATATTATGCATGCACTGAAGGTCCAAAAACAAAACAGAAAAAATAAAAAAAAGTAACAAGAAAGAGCAGCATCCGATCCAACGACGATGCTGGATGCTTTCGAGCAATTGAATTCAAATGGCAGTGCACAGCGGTACCTATACGTAGGTATGTATACTACACACATCTAAAGAGTTCCTCGCAGCTCCTCCACTTTTACCACACCTATGTTTTCCGTTTCCGGCTTTTTACTCTCGCCAAGTATGAAAAAGTGCTATTCCATAGGATGCAAGACGTTTACTGCGCCACTGCTACGCGATAAAATTTATTTTCACTTAACATAATGCTTTACGGTATTTCGTGCAAAGAAGAGTTGGGAGAAGAGTTTTGGATCTGTGCGACTTGGGTCCAAGAAGTTGCATGTGCCAAGCAAATATGTACCTTGTTTCGTGAATAATATGGAACCACTGTGTTGCGCACACAGTTACACGTGTCCTTTCGGTTAAAGTTGCTCTAAAAGGGGAATTTCACCGAAGCGAGATGTAAAATTGAACAAAAAATGGGAAGGACTCAGCGACAACTTGAAAAAACCAAGAGAAATGAGAATTATTAGAAGAAACTATGATAAAAGATCTGGGGTTTAATTACTAGTTGCAGGGCTTAGGAGACCAAGTTTTAGGCAGGGAGTACTCATATTGAAGTCAAACAAGAGGAGTGGGAGATGACATTCCTCAGCATTAGGGAGATGGGTTCATTGGAGCTGTAAGAGGTTCGATGGGTTACGTAGGGTTCAGCAAATTCTTTGGACCATCGTTTTACTAAGGCAAGTGCTGAATTTGCCTTAAGGATTATATCGTCGATATGCTTGAGGAAATTCAGCTCACGGTCGCAAATAATCCCAAGGTCGCGGATCACCTCAACGGTGGAAATGATTTGACCGTTTAGAAGATAGAGACGGGGAGGAGATTTGATGCGCTTACGTGAGAAGGTTATTGATTGGCACTTGGAAACATTTAGCTCCAGGCAGTTTTGGCAATTTTGGCAGAATTTGAAAAATTGTCGAGATCATGTTGGAGGTGGAAAGAGTCTTCAGAAGAAGAAAGGACTCGGTAAAACTTAGTATCGTCCGCATAGAGAGAGATAGAGCAGTGTTTTATGATCATTTCAATGTCGTTAATACTGAGAATGAAGAGCAGAGGGCCTAAATGGCTGCCTTGGGGAACACCGGATGTAGCTAGAAAGCGGCTGGATAAGGCGGATCTGAGCCGAACGCTGTAAAAACAGTTTTCTAAATAAGAAGAAATCCATCTGAACAGAATGGGTTCAAAGCCGAGGGTGGAAAGTTTAAAAAGAATAAGTTTGTGATAGATTTTATCGAAAGCTTTACTAAAGTCAGTTGAAATTACATTGACCTTGGGAAAATGAGACAAAGTCAACGAGGTTTGTTGTTGTTGATCTGCCTTTGAAAAACCCGTGTTGTCTAGGGGAAATGAGAGATTTGCAACGAAAACTTAAGTTTTCATACAATATGCTTCAGAAAATTTTGGGTATATGCGATAGTTTAGCGATAGGACGATAATTTTTCACGTCGCACTTAGGACCTTTTTTGTGTATAGGGGTTATAAATGCCGTTTTCCAGGCTTGGGGGAAAACTCCAAGGGATATGAACAAGTTAAAGATTTTACAGAGGGGAAGGGAAAGAGTTGAGGAGCACTTCTTAAGAAATATGGCAGGTATACCGGGGCCAGGAATATACTCATTTAGATGATTTAACTTTTCTTCAATTATCCAAAAATCCAAAGAAACGTGGAAGGAATGAATAAACCTAAACTCTCTTCTGTCCCCTCAAAAAACATAGATCTTGCGTACTGTTTTTCGCACGATCTATACCCTATTCTTGTTCTCTCTCTAACTCATTACTAGCATTCAGTAATTTCAACATGAGACTCATTCAGAAGTTTGGATCTTACAGCAATTCGTTTTTTCTATTCTCACTGAACTACCTCCTCTTTCATTGTGTAAGCAACAGAGGGCGACTCAAGTTAAGTGATTTATGCTAAGCGATCGTAACAACCAAAACACAAAACAATGAAACGTGACGGCCACTTTTAACAAACTACTTTACACTTCAGGTAATAATACTGGCCTAGAAATGCAACCTTGTGGTACTTCATTGATTTTCTTTCAAATAAAGTTAGTTTTCCTCATTCTCTTCAAGAATACATGAAAGTAACTGTAAGGCTAACAATTGGAAGTTTTTCGAACACAACAATACGACTAGCTCAAATAAGTTTGACACAGTAGGAGTGTGACTTTTACGACGTATTTACTGCATCTTGCTCTTTGATCGGATAAACTTCATACCGTTGATGAAAAAGATGTCATCTCTTTTAGAATTTCTAATAATTTCAATCCTTGGCTGGAGTGTCTTCTGTGTTGAGTGACACGCAGTTGAATTCCAAGCAGTCATTTGCACGAAAAAACTTAACCTTCGAACTCATCAGACTGCAAAACTTTAAAATAATAACACACAACAGAATTGAGTTCCTCCACTGAAGAAATTCCTCTCAACTGTATCATCATAGCTTCTCCCAAGAAATGGGTGCGCTCGCTAAGAAAGAAAACCACTTCTTCCGGCTAAGACGACAGCAAGTATACTATACGTCGACGATTACGATTACGACGTTTGCTACATGTAAATGACGCTTTAATTGTTGATGAGGTAGTAGAGCACCCAAGGACCCGTAGTCTTTTGACTATTAGTGTAACGTTTGCTGCCTCCATTATGAACCAGCTGAAACTATATTCGCCATAAGCAGCTAACGAAAAAAAAAATCATAAAAATAAAAAAAAAGAAACAAAAAAGGACAATTTTGGTGGTGGACCGTTTCTTTAAATTCTAAATGCATGCTCTTTACTTATTAATTTGTTATTTTGCGGACATGTGGCAATATCCTTAAGTATATCCTTCCTGCTGCCGGTTTCCGGATAGTTTACTGCAATTAAACGTGAGAGGTCCTTGTTTGTCGCCACCAACAAAGACTCCATCGGGTTCCTTATGGTCTACTTTCTTGCCTTGTGAATTATTTACGAGTGCATGGAGTAGTTCGTTTCGTTTTTTTTTTATTTTTAATTTCAATGAAAATGAACCTTTTTACGAGACTTCTTGAAAATATATTCTGTTGAAGCAAAATCTGAAAGAGTGTACACGATGAAGAAAGGGGGAGTGGCAGTGGGAGAGCAATAATTCGGGTGGGAAGGAGTTTTTTTATTTGAAAAGTTTTTTCTTTTACGATTTTATAATTTTACGATGTCCTTTTCGATGCTGTGTGGGAATGAGAGTGGGTGTGGGAGTAGGATGGGCATGAGGCCAACATAAAGAAGGAAACAACACACAAGTGCAATCGCGTAATGTGCGCTCCTCTCCACTGAACCGCAGATGTTTTTCGAAAAATATTAATTTAGAATCACGGATAAACGTTATCCTTACGATTTGGCAGTGAATATATGTAGGTATGTTGAACGAGGGGCATTCCTTGATGTTGTTCGAAGGCAGACAAGAGAGGCAGTGCTTCCATATTATGCCAACCAGCTATGACTTGGATTTGTTATGCTTATTTAATGTCACATGATTTAGTTTAACGGAAATTGAGAAGGATATTCAGGACGAGTTTTTCCTTCTCCTGCGTGTTGCTTCTTCTCTAGGCCTCTTCGTGTTATTTTTTTTTCCATCAAATGACATTCCTTATTGTGGTGAAGTTATTTTTTTGTTTCGTTCTTTCCTTCCAGATGTTCATCGCGTCGTAGATGATGGGACTTGAAATTGGAGATTCCTTGCTTGGTATTTCCAGCCAGACGAGGTCCTTGCGCGAGTGAATGTGTGGGATCTGACTGCGGTAACAAGTGTATAAATATGCAAATAATCTAAAAGATTTATCGAATATTAGGGATAATAAGCTTCTGGAAGATTAAATTACATGGAAGTGATACTAAACTGGTGCCAGGTTAGGTTGGTATAGGGTGGAACAACTTACTGTGACTGAAGTCGACGTCATAATTTTGACGGATGTTTAATTGCATGGAATGAGTGAATGAGTTGGATTTGTATTATTTGCTGGTGAGTCACATTCGCCTTGGATTGGCCTCTTAGCTCCTAGCAGTGTGAAAAATGTTGGGGGAAAATAGAATCAGCAAAAGAAGTTCTTCCATTATGGAACTAGCACTGTTTTAATGTCGATGATTCCACTTGCTATTTTATTAAATACCTTAGCTGTCGTAATGTCGATACAAAATATTCCTTATAATGATCGCCCAATGGGTTGAAGCTTAAAAGTTTACCGGGGCCAGTATAAGTTTACTATACTTTGCTGAAAGTAGTCATCTCAGTGTTGTTGAACTCCGCACCGTCTTCATGAGCTGATTTAAAGTTTGATTTTAAGTTTGATACCTCACCGATATATCAAAGATTTTAGAAAAACAAATTACGGCTAAATAAGCTTGTACTCTGCTTCATGCAATAGTTGTATCGAAAAAGCTTTTTTAAATTCGTGAACCGGAAGAGAAAACTGAAAAATGGGAACGACTGAGTTGGACGAACTGAGTGCTAAGTACAATATCAATATCTTAAGGCTGAGTACAAGGTTTTGGTATTCGCTTTTCAAAATACATATATTGATTGCCAACTACAGATTTATTGTCAAAAATTGATAAAATCACATAAGATATTGAAAAAATACATATCATATTCCGAGGGTTTCTAGCGAAATATAAAAACGCCACGTTTTGCAGTTTCTAATACATATATACGCACGCAGTCATTTTTATCAAAATCGTTTAAGGGCACTGTCGCACCAAGAGGGCCAAAAATAAAATATATTGTAGTTTTTTTTTTTTTTTTTTTTTCACTATCAGAACAGCTTACTTCAAGCTTGTGAAACAATGTATCTTTTCTTCAAGAGTTTTTTCACCCTTAAGTACTCAGAGATATGTATCACTGTCATCATTTAGCGAGGTGTTAGTAGTTAGTAAGCAAAAATTAAGTCTAACACACTCAAGACAACAGAGCTAAGAAATATTACAAAATTATTGATAAACATATACAAAAACAAATTAGATAGCTACATATAAACATAAAATTAATTATTAAATATGACAATTACAAAGATATAAGAAACATAAAAAAAACATAGTCAAGAGAGTGGAGCTCTGGTTCTAATCAAAGACTTTAACGTAGTTTTATTCATGTGAAAATCTATTAAATTTGAGTTTAGATTGAAAACTTTTATCATACGAGTAATAGGCTCATTCAATCCATAATTAGTTCTATGATAAGGACAGTGAAGTAACTCCAAGTTGCGCAGTTGGTATGAGCCTCCCCGGTAGTTAAAACTTATGCAAGCGAGCAAGTCGGGAGCATCAATTTGTCCTGTTATGAGCTGGTGAATAAAGACTAAATCATTATTTATTCGCCGATGCGAAAGCAGTTGCATATGCAAAAGTTGGATACGATGCTCATACGGTGGAAGGTCATAAGGATCAGTCCAAGGAAGTCCCTTGAGAGCAAATCTAATAAATATTCGCTGTATACTTTCTATTCTTGAATTGTGGACTGCATAATAAGGAGACCATACTTGAGAAGCATATTCTAGATGGGGTCGAACATGACAGTTATACAGCGAAAGAGTGACGTAGGGGTCCGTAAACTCCTTAGCCCATCTTTTAATAAAGCCTAGCATTGAGTTTCCTTAACTAACAATGTAATTGATATGCGATGTAAATTCTAAATTGGAACTAAAGTAAACACCGAGGTCCTTAATACTGGACACCTTGCATAACATTTGATGAGAAATCGAGTAATTATGCAAAGCCGGTGTACGTTTCTTCGAAAAAGTTATACTTTGACATTTGCTTGGATTGAGAATCAATCCATTTTTATCGCACCATGTGGCAAAATTTTCAACATCAGATTGTAAAATAAGACAATCGGCTGCGCAGTCTATTTTCTTGAAAATTTTCATATCATCCGCGAAGATCAAAATTTCACTCGATGACAAGCTAAAAGCAACATCATTAATGGCTAGAATAAAGAGGATAGGGCCAAGGTGACTACCTTGTGGTACTCCTGAATGCGCCTTAAAGGAGTCTGAAAGAATGCTTCTAAATTTTACCACATATGATCTATCTGTTAGGTACGACCTGATCCAATCGACGAAGGTCGAAGGGAATCCATATGCATTTAGTTTAAACAATATAATATCATGAGATAGTTTATCGAAAGCCTTTGAAAAGTCAGTATATATACAATCTAACTCTTGCCCGCTTTCAAGCGCGTTTGAACATTTATGAAGGAAGTATACAAGGTTTGTTACTGTTGATCTTTTCTGTACAAAACCATGCTGCTGTTTGCATATTATATTTTTAATATCGAAAGTTAAGCTTTCACAAACAAGCTGTTCAAATAATTTGGGGATACACGAAAGCTTAGATATGGGTCTGTAGTTAAGGATATCTGATTTAATACCTTTTTTAAATACAGGTGTAATAAAAGATCTTTTCCACAGTAAAGGGAATCGACCAGAATCTAACGATAATGAAAACAAGTAATGAAGGGGAAATGCAATTCGGGACTTACACTTTTTTTAAATTGTTGGAGGGATGCCATCAGGGCCAGCAGAGTAATCATCGTTCAAAGATGAAATATTGTGAAGGACTCTTTCTAGGTTAATTGGAACATTATTAAAATTAACTTGAGGACATTTACGTAGAAACTCGAAATAATTACGATCTATATCAACAATAGAATCAGCGAAGGAATTACAAAAATGGTGAGCAAAAGCGTTGCAAATGTCGGATGTTTTTGTCAAAGTGACATTACCATATGTAAAGTTATCTGGGTAACCATCCGAATCTTTCTTTGAATTTACAAAGTTCCAGAAACTTTTTGGATCATCCCTTAATGAGTTGCCCATTCTATGAACATAACTTGAGTACAGAGTTTTTGATAGTGATTTAAATTCCTCAAAAAAATAGATGTAAGAAAGGTGATCAGATTCAGAACGCGTCTTGTAGGTCCGCCAAGCACTATTTCTTTTGTTGCGAAGCTTTTTTAGTTACTTAGTGTACCATGAGTGATTAGAGCTCACATTCTTTGAAATTTTGAGGGGTATAACTTTGTTCATGCAGTCGTTAAGAATAAAATAAAAGTAACTAACTGCTTCGCCAATATTGGTGAAAGCTGATATATTATTAATATTAGAATTACTTAGTTCATCAGAAAGCATTTGAAAGTTAGTCTTTCGATAGTCGAATATATGCGAGCAATCATATGAATTACTATAACTATGAATATGACCGCTTAGGTCAAGGAAAATGTCAAGAGGAGGGTGATAGTCATCTACATTAGTAATGCCGGAATTAGATTTAAGAACGACAGTACCAACAGCGTCAGTAACAGCGTAAGTAATACAACATCTATAGAGTACATCCTGAAATTTTCAAGTCGATCTGACGAATAGTTTTATAGTTATGGCCGTTAAAAGTTGGCGCCTTTGTATATAGAGGCGACGGTTAACGGAAGTACATTTACGTAGTCGTGCTAACAAGTTACAACGTGTTTTTATGTTAACTATTAATGCGAATATCTCAAATCCACATTTTTGAAGTCGGTGACCGCGGTAACTCAAAATTGGTTCGACCGATCATGCTCAAATTAATATATATTTTATTATTATTAATTAAAAACAAATTTATTGGTTTGAAACTTGGCAAAACTCTCCTGACCGATTTGGGTTCACTAACCTAGAAGAACTTGTGGCAAACAGGAACCTCTTTCAAATGTTTGTTGAGAACACAACCCAAAAAATTGTTAACGAAGATCACCAAGAGGCACTTCAAAGACCGAATCTGACGAGATCACATGGGCTGTACCATCAGCTTAACCACGAATTTGGAGCTATGTCGGCGATGGTCTATAAGCCTCAGTTACGAGATGGATTTTCAAGGCAAGGACAGGACTCATAAGGCTAAATGGAACATCAAGAACAGCACAAGAAAATACGAACTGTTCACTCTGCAACATGAATGAAACAGAATCATACATGCATTTCATGGGAATTTGTCCAATCCTAAGAGGGATACGCAGAAACTGCTTCGGAACCGCGATACTCGATGAGAACACCATAGTCAGTCTATTGGATGGAGAAAGGGATTGGTGTCATCTTATAAAATATCTGGAAACAGCCCTCAGATATCGAGAGAATTTGATCGACAAATTAAATTATTATTAGAAAAAAAAAAAGAAATCAAGAGTGTGTAAAAATATTGGCGATAGATCGCGACAGACGACGAAAGTCATTGTTGTAAATTTGTTTTAAAATTAATTAAAATATCTTAAAATATCTTACATTGTTATTTAAACCTATCTTTTAAGATATAAAAAAGAAATGAAATTTGAACAAAGCATACTACTACTACTACTACTATATTATTATTGGGAAAAATTACAAAATATTGTTCAAACATGTATTAATATGTATACTTAATTGCGTTTAAGTCCAGTTCATACTTTTCCTGCAAAAAATTCACAAAAAATCTGTGAATACTTTCAAAAAAAAAAAAGTTGAATACTTTATTTTGAATGCAAGTCCTACGATCTTGTCAGAAAATGATTTGACATACAATTTAAAAATATCAAAATTCTTCTTTAAAACTTTTACAAAAAAATCTAATTTAAAATAAATCTAATTCAAAAAATTTAAATTTGTCAAAATCTTGTAAACTGTTATTAACGAGAAAGACTGTTTTGAAAAAATGTTCCTATGGGAGGTACGTCTTTAGTCGTTTTTCATAATATTTTCTACATCATTGGAAAAACAACAAATGACTAATCCCTTACACAAAATTTAATCGAAATCGTTAGTTTTTTTCGAGAACAATATGTGTTATATACAGCCATGGCCAAAAGTATGAAGCACCTGCAAAAACTGACCAAAGTTCTAAAAAGAAGTAGGTAATGACATGAAGTGCGGAAAAACATAAGGAACTTATTTTTATATGTAAAAAAAATTTATTTCTTATTGTTGCCATCTTTAGTTTTCATTTTTTTTGCTATTTTCGGATACTGGTCAAACCAGTTGCATCTTACACCAACTTCTCTTCACATTCTGTTCAAACGGATTTTTGACCATCTCTTAGGATGTTGGGAGGTGCTTTTGGACGTTCTGTCGTAAAATTTTCGAGATGTATGCTGCTGTACTTAATTTCGGAGAATAGGAACAAAAGTTTCAAGTGCCTTATACATTTGGCAAAGCCTGTATATTATATGGCCAGGTACCGTTATTTGATAAGAAACCAATTTCAAAAACAATTATGTTAGCTGTCCCAAAAACCTTTACTAAAAATTCTGAAGAGAATCGGTCAAGGAAAGAGAAAGATAGAATTGCAGGAATCATTTTGTTGGTATGCTCTATCATCAACATTACAATACCCTTAATCGCGAGTAAGGCTTGGAAAGATTTTTTCGCAATATTCCTCAGGATTGCAGAAGACACATAGGACATAGCTTCGAAAGCTCAAAACTTGAAACTTAAGACCTCAAATCGCTTTTGTCTCACAAACATCCGTTTGAAAATTCGAAAAGATTTTAAAATTTTTTGGTCCTTTAAATTTCTTCACAAACAAAAGACTTCATCAGATCGTATTTAGTTTCGTGACTTTAAGGAGAAGTGATTAAATGAATTCTGATGATTTGTCTCAGTGGTGCCTTTGGCGTAATGATTTACATGTATGCCAGTTACCTAGAGGGTTCGTGGTTCGATTCCCAGCAGTAAACAAAAAAAGTATTTCCACGAGAATTGGCAATTGGAAAATCCTCCAAAAGTAAACTACTGCCATGAAAAGCCCTTTCTCAATAAGTGAGTCGGATTCAACAGGTTCCATCCATTACCTAACTAGGTATGGTTGTGAGAAAAGCCCCATTTATTTTTATTTATTGGACTTCGATTTTGTGATTTGTTTCAATCTGGCTTACCAATGTTTTATGACTTGAGACAGGTCTGACCCAAATTTTTGTTAACTAGGATAAGCATAGTTTAAGAAGCATTTTTCATGGCAGTGATAATTGCTCTCGGAATATTTGTCAATTCTTCGCTAACGACGACGCCCCTAAAAAAGCAACATCGTGTTTCTGTAATGCGAATATCATTCTTTTACGTAGCAGAGCAACATGCTGTACCTTACATCACGAGCACCACCATAGCGTTTTTAAATGTTCGGCACTATTCCTAGGTTTTCTTTACGTGTAAGACTTCGTAAACGTAGAGTAAATGAAAAACTTGGAATAATGAAAAGCAACTGCAAGCTAATGATATCTGGAACGAAGTCTAAGTGTGGTCCGACTTTTTTAAAAGATGCTAAATAGAAATTGCAGAAAAGGAAGAGAGATTTCAGTGGACATAATTACTTGTTTGAAGTGGCAAGCTGAAGGCAACTATCCGTCAGTTGCATTCTTTGGTTGAGGCCCAGTTGGTTGCTCATATCTTCAGAGAAATAATGAAATCTAGTGCGAATTACGATTTAACAATGCAACTCACTGACTTGATCAATAATGCGGTGATTCGACTCCTGATTTCAGAATGTCCTTAGGATGTTGCTAAGTGAGGATCAAATATATAACAGAGAGGGAACGCGTTTGACGGATAATGATCCTGAAATCAGCAGTTGTGCTTTTTAGCAGGTTGAAAAACAAACTTAAGGGCTCATAGCTCAAAAAATTATAGCTTCAACATTATTTCAATGACGGGCCGAAAAATTTGATCCACCTGCATTATACTCGTACATACCACAACCATTGACAAATCCTTAATCTATATCTGCTAAAAGTTGTTTGAAGGACGAAAAAGATAAAAATACCAAAGATGCATAGCCGTGTTGCAAAGATGAAGAGAAAAAAATACCTTGTAATACTATCCAGCACGTTTTTAGCTCCACACAAAGAAACTTGTTCAAAAGGACTACTCCCTATCAAAAGTATCAATTCACAGCGATTAGCTTCAATGGTAGCCTCCCATTAAGCAGCCCGAAACTTCTTCGATTATTCCCCAATATCCTCCCTCTATAGTATATACTGTGAAAGAAACTTTTCTAAACATTCTTCCAAACCGTTGTACTGTTCGTAGAGCAACAACATTCGAGACAAGTGACAGTCGAACAAATTGCATCCTTTTAAGTAGCCAAGAGTTGTGAATATCGTTGTCGACCATGTCCGACATCACTTGGCCTTAAGTGGAAACGATTGTCCATGCTGCTTGTTTGAAATGGATGTTCATTTTGAATACAAGGGTAACCTTATCAATAAGCCAAGGAAGGCCGAGGGAAAGAATCACCTTCTATATATGCTCGTCCATGTCAAATAAGAGACCATGTTTCAGAAATTACGTTCGACATTTTGTACTGAACGCACGCAATGCCAATTGCCTATGGATCACGTATTCGTCGATGTTCCTTCTATTTACCATATTACAACTTATAACCCACAATCCACCCACTATCACTATACACACTATAATATGTTTTCTTACCGACCGATACCGACGACTGACTCTCATACTGCGACTGATTCAAGCCGCAGCAATTTTTATTCATTTTGGCACGTAACTTTTTTATTTATGGCCGAACATAACTCGACGAGCATAGGAGCATAAGTTTTATTGAATGATGTCCTTGCTAGAGCACTTTCCGTTATTGAATCCATCTGCATATTATCTGTAGGTATGCCAATGCCATCGACCCACGACCGACGCCTCCGTCTCCATCTCCGTGAAAAGTATTGCACAGCCTGTGTGTCTTTTCTTTCATTCATCTAAAAAGCGGAACCATAAAAACCGAACAAAAAAACAAACGGGACATCCACAAAAAGGGTTTTGCAAGTTTCCAAAATAAATAAATATTTATGCAAGTCCTTAAGAAGTTGTGTTATGTGGAATGGGTGAGTGGTGAGCGTGGAAGTGGAGCCAAAGGTGCGAGGTGGCTTACAACACATCAAACGAGAACACATAAACATATTGGAATCGAAGATGAAGATGCCCCGATCCACCCTCAAAAAACTCGTCCATCAGGTAAGTTGCGACTTATGAGCTTTAACTTGGACATTTTTACGACGTGATTTTAAGATCATTTCACGATGTTCGTTTGAATCCATTCCCCGAATCGAAATGAGTTCATATGACTGCGTGTTCGTGTATGTTTTCCAAGGAATTTATTATCCTCCCGGGGTAGCGAATACACACACACAGTGCACACATTCTGAAATAATCCTTGTTTTTGGTGTGTGCCGACGGCGAACGGGCGGCAGTGGGTGGTTTGGTTGTTTAAGGAATTTTCCACATCACTGGAATCGTGGTTGTCCTGCTAATAAGCCAAAGGATGAAAGTGAAATTTGTGGTGAGAATGTACATATAACCAAAGTCGACACATATACAAACATAACAAACACGCGGGCATGAGTCTCAACCCTTCATATGGAGATGGGGTGGCATGCATGTTCGTTATGTGACTCTTAATGCTCGGATCACTTTTAAGGTCAATAAATTTCGAAAAAGAGATAAATTTCATGTTTCAATTATTTCAGTATGAAAATCGAAGCAAAGAATTTTGGGGTGAGTGAGAAGGGTCAGGTGAATTTTGCGTCACAGATGGGTGATGAAATGAGAGTATGGAGGCATCGTATGGGGCATATAACTATCGCGAAATATGTGGTTTATTTGATGTTTTTTTATGACACAATATGCTCGTGGAATGAGCAGCGGTTTAGTTTTATGAATGGAGCACGTTATTGAGCCTAAATCGTTTGGGCTATTTTCCAAATTGGATTTGACGTTGGAAATGGGGCGATTGAACATAGAAAGTGGCGATTGAGTTAAAAGCAAAGGAACTGTCGGAAAGCGTTCTAAAAATTTTAGTTTCAATAGAATTTCGTATTCTCTCAGCCCTTTGCTTCTGATGAGTTGGTGACGCGGTCGTAGTAAAAATAAATAAATAGGGTGGTGCAACAGAGCGAGGAGCTTCAGGGCCTAGCGCGTTTCTCAAAACCATGCCTAGTGAGGGAATGGAGGGGACCTACAATTCTTTGCCGGTTCGAAACGGCTAATCGAGAAAGCGTTTTTCATGGCAGTGAATACTAACGGAGGACTTGGCAATTCCTCGCGAAAGGCGGTACCCGTGGAAAAACATTTTTGCCTCTGTTGGGATTCGAGCCACGAACCCATGAATTAATAGGCGGACATGCTATCCATCACACCACGGGTACCACACGACTATAGTGACTTCCCGAAATTGAGCTATTGATACGGGTGAAGTACGGCCGTGTTCTGATTCAGAAGCGACTGCTTGTTCGGCTGAGGATGAGACTGTGAATACTGAAACGGCTGATTTGTCGAAAGGTACGGATGTGAATTCAATTGCAGAAAAAGCTGTGAATGCGATACAGAGATACAGCTAAGGACTTAGCTGAAGAAAAAACGGGAGACGTAGGGTTGGATACATCTGCAAGTACGGTAGTAGATGTGGTTGTGGATCTGCCTGTGGATACGGCTTAGGGTATGGCCGAAAATACGGCTGCGCAGCAGTTGAGGATGGAGCTGTGGATTCGACTGAAGATACGGCTGCAGTTACGACTGGTGAAAATACGGCCAAATTCGTCTTCCAAAGCTACTGCTTGTATGGCTGTGGATGAGACTGTGAATACGGCTACTGAAATGGTTTTAAATTCTACCGGAGATATAGTCTAGGATTTGTTTGAAGATACAACTGAAAATACGGATGTGGATACGATTGAAAAAACAGCTATGACTACGGCTGCAAACAAGACTGTTGTTACGGTGGTAAATACGGCTGCGTACTCAGCTATGGATACAGCTGCGGATATACCTGGAGTTGAGCTCAGAGATACATCTTAGAAAAAACAAGAGATGTAGGGTTGGATTGCAGATGTAAGTACGGAGGTAGATGTGGCTGTCGATACGGCTTAGGGTATGGCGAAAATACGGCTGCGCAGAAGTTGAGGATAGGACTGTGGATTCGGCTGAAGATACGGCTGCAGTTACGACTAAAAATGGAGCTATGGGTACTGGTGAAAATACGGCCATATTCGTCTTCCTAAGCGACTGCTTGTACGGCTGAGAATGAGACTGTGAATTGGTCTACTGGAATGGTTTTAAATTCTGCCACAGATACAGTTGAGGATTTGTTTGAAGATACAACTGAAGATACGGATGGGGAGACGATTGCAAAAACAGCTGTGAACACGACTGCAAACGATACTGAGGTTACGGTGGCGGATATGGCTGCGTACTCAACTATGGATACAGCAGCGGATATACCTGGAGTTGAAACAGTGGATACGGCTTTAAATAAAACTTTATACACGGCTACAAGTACGGCTGCAAATGTGTCTGTAGATACGGATGCGAATGCGGCTGAAGATTCGGCTAGAGATACAGTTTAGGACTCCGCTGAAGATACGTCTCGAGATGTAGGGTTGAATGCATCTGGAAGAACGTCTGTTGATAGGGCTGTAGATACAGTTGAGAATATGGCCGAGGATACGGCTGAGCAGATGGTGGCTTTGGTTACAGCTGCGAATACGTCCGTATTTCAATTTTAATTCGTTCAAAATCTGATGAAGGAATATCAAATTGTGGCTATAAAGTGCTTGTAACGTAAGAAGTAATGCCAAAAGCATTGAATTCAGTCACGTATTATTCGATAACGTGTGTGGTAATTCGGCCCTTGTCTTAATGGCATTACCTTTCCTTGGTAATGACTTCAGTTGTAGATAACTCACATTTCTCATGACAAATCTGAAGGTTTTCAATTGACGAGAGATGAGTCATTGGCTTCGAGCTGACAAAAGACTTCTATGAAAGAAGGAAGAGATAAGCTTACGAATTTTCAGCAGACGATGATTTAATGGACCACGGTTTTCTTTGGTATCGACATTTGAAATCTCGGCTTCGACTAAAAAGCGTTAGCAGCCGACGAATAAAAAACTTCCCAAACTGAATTGAAAGCAATTAAAAGCTTTAAATGTTTGACAACAAGGAAACTTTTACGGTCTCCTTTAATTAAACGAGTGTGTAAAACAACAATTGTTAAGGCCGAAGAGAAAACTGTGCCAGTATTCGAAAATTTTCAGTTGGAGTGCGTCGATTCCAGTGATGGAGGCTTTTACCTCAGTACCGCTGGAGTTTGATGTCTAGTTTTAAAGGAGCTTAGCTTCATCCTTTATTTGCTGGCAGAACAAGAATCGCCAAAAAGGAGCCTCCTCAACTCTTTCTCAGCAATCGTAATTCATCATCGGACGTTCCACGGCATGAGAATTTCATCCTTTCAGACCGTTGTCGTTGTCCTGACTATTCTCAAAACATCTCAAGCTGAGAATCTAATTGATGTAAATCATTAGAGTGTCACCAATCCACTTGTGTCCAATTGCCCTGATCCAATTTCAATCGAATAAATGTGATTTTTAAAGCAACAAGCACACAAAAGACTTGAGAGCCAACAAAAAAGACCTTCATCTTCTTCCTTGTAGACCCAAATCAAATTGCTCGACTGTTGCTTCCGCCTGCCACATTATCTTTGCCAGCCATTGGAATCACAATACAAATTGAATGCGATTACAAATATAAATTGCGTATATTATTCAAATAAGAATAAGACAGGCGTTTGACAGCACAACGCCAAGCTCTTGGAGGCACACTCACAAGAAGAATAGGCTGCTAAAACCAATGGAGTGGGAGGACAATGATGATGTCAATGATGATGATACCACGAATAAGACGACAGCAGCAACACAAAAAAAAGGACGATTGTAAATCTTTGGCAATAGGGTTAAGCACACACTACAGCCATAATAATAGATTCACAGAATAAATAGGCTGGAATATGGTTTGGGTTGACAAAAAAAGAAAAAGAAATCAACCACTACCAACCGAACATCCTGAGAAAAAAAGGAGATGAGGGTTGCGATGTGGTGTCAGTAAAAAAGGGATAAATGAGTACTTCTTAGCCTTTCGTCTAAGAACAGAATAGAACAAACTGTTGAAACTGCATGAGTGAGAGTTTTTTCTAGTTTTTTGTTCGGAAAAAGCTGCCACTGGCCGCCGCGGACGGGTTGCCTGCTACGGGGTTGGGAAAAAATAATGAAGGTATCGACAGGATGCCAAAGCCGATACCCAAGGGTACTATTCACGAAGGGTTTTCAATTACACATTACCATTGATCGTGGGGAAATTGGATTTGATACAAATTCGGTTTTTGTCCTTTTTCTCAGAGTTCGGGGTTAACTCTGTACACTCCTCACTCGATTCGACCCCAGAGCAGTAGGGTGGGTATGGGTATGGGATGGCGGGCTACTGTTCGTTCTCTCGTTGACTTTTATGAACTTATAAACAACCATGAGATTATAGGGCTTACCCCTTTATTTGCTGCGAAAGGATACTATTTTGCGCATTACAAGAGGAACGACAACAGAAAGGATAACAAAAGGGATTCTACTAAAAAGCGGAGGAACTCTTCCGACGACAACGTATAATATACAAACAGTAGCAAGCAAAAAAAAAAAAAAAACAATGTGAATGAAAAGATTCGGGATTACCTTGGATAGGACTGGGACAGAAGCCAGAGATGCCTCGGCATCGGCATATCTCCAGTGAGAGTCATTTGTTGGTTGTTTGTTTGACATGAGAGGGCGCGCACTCGTGTTCATATCGAGCACACAATCGAGTCCTTAATGTAATTGTGTGTTGGCTCTACTAACTTTACCCAGACCATCAGGAAGAAGGAGACGTCGATGAGAAGACGAAGAGGATATGAACGAACACACACAGCACACAGGGAGGAGGATCCCAATGTGTAACCCTAATCCGTGTCGGCTTTCTCCTGTTGTGCTTTAGCATGTTCAAAGATACTCTGATGGCATTGTGGAGTCGATACTCTTGTGGTTTATGCTTTTTTATTTTATTTTATTTTTTGTGGTCGTGTTGTTGTTTTTTTTGATGGACAATTGGGTGCTCGATAGGATAATAGTATTTGCCACATTTACCCTTCACCCATATCCACAGTTGATTAGGTAGGCTTTAAGGGGATGAATTTCAATCACGCTCCGAGCCCATTCTGTGTCATTTCAATTTCCGTATGTGTATGGTTCTAATTTGGAATCAAAAGGGTTCTTCTTCGAAGGGACATAATATATATATGATTGGGTGTATGTGGCAACTGTCATTGAGATCTGATCTTGATTTGAGAAGAAGCATATTTTTCTAAATATAAAATCGGTCCTTTACATAATTTCATTGCATCTCTGTTGGGTGTGTGGTCTTGTTGAATGAAACGACGAATTGTTTAGGGAAATTGTTGTAATGTATGAGGACATCTGTCGAATATACCAAACCTTTTTACCCAGAAGTTTTGGAAGGAGGTTTTTTATTTGCGCTGAAAAGGATTAAGACAGTTTCTGGCAGAGCTTTCAAAGATAGATAAAATCGTTGGCTGTGGATAGTGAATTTTTTGTTTATTTCTGAAATCCATTAAAGGAAAGTTATTTTAGATCCAAATGAATTATTATGTCATTGATAATGTACGGAGCGAAGATATCAAATTCGACTTGATGTCCATTCAATAGATAAGCGAAGAACAGCCAGCGACAGCTTGTTCTGCTCGTTTTGAAAAAAAGATAGAAAAATATCCCTATCAGGGTCCTGTGAAACAAATCTACTAGTACTTGTATTTGTCACAAGTGTAAACAATTTCTGCAACACAAAGCTCCAAATTTTCTTATTCTTTTACAATTATAATGGATATATGAGGGAGCGTTTTTATATTCGTGGAATGAGGGATATTGGGTGGAAATAAAAAAAAAAGAACAAACTATTTTTCCTTTTCAATATATTCACTTGCGGATACATTTTTCAGATCTTCCAATTAATTTATTTATACCCTCATAAAAAATGTTTGGCTGTATCTTCAAAACACGCCGAAACTGCCTCTTTGACTTCTTCATCATTGGTAAATTTCTTACCCCGAAGCTCTTTGTCCAAAAATGTACGTGAATACTCTACGCGCTGTTGTTTTTGCAGCGGCGTGAACATTCTCGGCACCCATATTGCACTGACCTTAGACATGCCAAGATGATCATGCAGGATTATAAAAATGATTGTATGGGATACTCCAACCATTTCTGCGAGTTGTTTCATCTTTAGTCGAGCATCCTCGAGTACAGTTTTTTCGACTTTTTGGATCAGTTCTGTCGTAGTCACCTCGATGCTTCTGCTCGGCCTCGGGTCATCTTCAAGTGATTCCCTTCCTTGTTTGAATAAACTGTGCCACTTGTACACCATGGTTTTTCCTGGGCAAGAGTCGCCGTAAACCGATGACATCTCATTCAGTATGGTCTGAACTGATTTTCCTTGTTTGGTAAGGAACTTTATTACGGCACGATATTTGATTTTCTCCATATTTTACTTTTTACTCCCGATTATGTTGCTTGGTTGACGATAGTTCGAAGACAAATTGTCTAACAACAATGAAACCTCGTATTTATTCTGTTTATGATTAGATGAACTCGTTACGACTATAATGATCATAATCACCCCCCTCTAATCCCCTCATTCCGCGAATATAAAAACGCACCCTTAAATCTTAGCTTGTAGAATTGTAGTTTCGTGTTACAAGCCCAAGAACACTACCTTTTATTGCGTTTTGGAAATCGAGTTTAATCCACGAAAATATGACATCCTTTATCCTCTCTTCTTTTACCCAGGCATTGGCATTGGATTTTGAGCCTCTGCCATGAAACTTTCCCCAAGTCCGACTCTTCTGAAGACTTTTGATTAATAGTTTAGCTTTGCAATAGAATTTTCCCTTTATTAATCAGGTTTTGCTTTGAGATTACATAAAATGAAAGCAATTTCCTTCGTAACCTTTACATGCATCAACAAAAAATAACAGAAAAATTAGAACTTAAGGAGCAAGAAGCTTTAAGTGGACATGTCCTTGTGGATTTCAATCAACATTTTCTGTGAGGAGTTGAGAGAATTATTATCGCGGCATCCTAACGGGCAGTGTGAAACGACTTGCAGTATCTCTATATTTATCTCTAACTCTATTTCTATCTCCATATATTTCTCTATCTCTATCTAGGATCATGGACTACTTGCACAACAGGTCATTTGTGGTCAAGATAAAGCGGTGACGAGTGAAAAAGAGTACGTGCAATATGGTGTTCCTCAGGGATCTTAGCTCAGTCCGATCCACTTCAGTCTTTACACTAACGAATTACTCCGTATCTTTAAGAAGGACATTTCATTCGCCTTTGCTGATTGCGATTGCGGTTCACCACAGATTTTCGGACATGGTGACAATCCGACAATAATAATGCAGGAGTAGTTCAATGCTTCAGCTAATTGGTCACGATAATGGCTTGGTCATCAACGCCTCTAGAACTAAGATGATGCACATCTGCAGTCCACAGTTCAAGTCCACCCAAAGCAGAATATCACTAAATAGTATAAAACCAAGTCGCTTTCTCTGTCTCTATGTCCCTATGTATGCTTAGATTTTTTAAACTATGCAACGGATTTTGATACGGTTTTTAATGAATAGAGTGATTCAAGAGGAAGGTTTATATATACATGCATATTATAGTAGAGAAAAGAAATCTTCTCGAGAAAAGATTTGTAATGTGATGTCGTAACAAACATATTTTTCTGCGCTTACATTGCAAACGCTGGCTATACCTTACGAGATAGATCAAATTTATGTATTACGGAATTGTATATCTTAAAAAGATGAATAAAAAAATCTGCGACAGCATATGTTTATCTCCTAAGGATAACTTACAGTAACCATATTTATCTTTTACATATTACAAAAACAAAAATTTAGTTATTTAGCAAGCTAGTTTTTACGATACAGTATCATTCCTCATCCAAACCATTAGATACGTTGTGCATTTCATGTAGATCGAAATATTTAGTATCAGCATTGTACCCATGCGAAGCCGGGGCGAGTCGCTAGTATGTAATGAATGATCCTTGTCCCAACACCCCAATTGAAACTATAGAAATTGTAAAAATCTACAAATATTTTGGAGTGATTATCGACTGTCAATTTCTATGGTGGCCAGCACATAGATAAGCTCCGCATGGATCTTAAAAAGGTTTTATATGCAATATCCCATTTGCGGCATTATACCACGGTTCCTGTTTTGAAACACGTTTATTATGCTTTAGTATGGAGTCCAAGCTTCGGCATGCCATACTTACTTGGGGCAATGCAGCAACAACTCACATTCAAAAAACTTAAAAACTCAAATGCTGGCTTGAGGATGTTGCAGTTGGTGAATGGCAGTTGAGTTCGAATTCATTTTCACAACGACGTGGTCGATATTATCCTCTCTCTACTGGACAGTGACTTGGTCGTCAATCAACATATCGATATTGTAATAAGTTAAAGTAAAGAATCTTTCAAAAAATATGACTTTTTGTTCGGCAATGTGTCTTTTGGAAGAATACAAACATTCAGCCTCTCCTTCCCATATCACTCTCCGAAGTTAGAATCATTCCCGAAGAGCATTTAAACTAATAAATATGGATATTCGCGAAACAATGATAGCACATAACTCACAACGTCGAACAAATTTTTAAGATGACCCTTATACTGGAGTACTATTCATTAAAAATTTCTTTTTAAACTCACATGAGTAAAATAATTTTTTTTTATAATCTTGTGTAATTATGTAATATCACGTAAAGTCTAAAAAAGTCTATCTCTATCTCTATCTCTATCTCTATCTCCAACTCTCCTTTTGTAATTTCTAAAGGCAAAGCTTGCTCCCTACATTCAAAAAATTCCACAAGATTCATCAAAACCCCACATTCGTTGGCGTTTCCCAGGAACGCATTTCCACCTAGTCGCTTATAAACTATGAAACCTTTAATTACACTTAAACTCAATTGCAGTTGCAGAGCACTCACTCCGAGTTCAGACACAATTCTGACAAAATAACTTTAGAGCTGTGTACCAAATCAAGTGATAACTGCCTTAAAATTAAAACGCACGTCAAGTTCAGGCAGATACAATTAATCAAAATCCAACATTCACACACACACATGGTAAAGTAGTTGCAACTGGCTCCAACATACCCCATTAAAGGGGAGGCTTGCAACAACGGCGAACAATGACACGAAACTCTCTTGTAACGGCTATACACACATATACTGCCCCTATTGTGCATCCAGCAGATGCATCCCGATTTTGGTTCTTCTCTGGAGCTATACCTAGGTATTTCCAGAGAAATGTTTGTTTGTTGTGTCCAGAGTCCTGACTCCCTGAGTGCGTAGATATTTATTCGAATTAATGTGCGTATATCGTTGTACTGTGATGTGTATGCGGTGGTTGGTGTCCTTACTCTCTCGCGTTTTGTTTATTGAGCACTAACACTAGTTATTTGTTTATAAATCGTAAATTGCATTGCAATGCGTTTTAGAAAAGCAAGCGAATACGTATATGTGCTTGTGCAATCGTTAGACAAGCAGACAGGACATACAAACCTAGGGCAAGAATAGCGAGGGCAGGCGACACGACGTAACTATAGTTATGGGAATGTTCTCCATAAATTTTATCTCCGGAAATCAAAAACATAACTCACAAACATTCAAATTAACATTGCTCCAACTCCAAGGGCTAGCATCAAAGATGCATTCCTGGAAGCCTGGTAGCTTCAAGTGGGTGTGGCTTTGACCGAAATAACAGACGCCAACAAGGGTATAGTCATTTCAGGGCGAGTTGTTGTATTGAGTCGAACTCGAATTTCAATACAAAATATTGGCTGACGGTGAAGAGTGTTTCAAGTGAATGGAATGTGCTAGTTATGGCTATTGGAATGGGTCGAAGTAATATCCTTGATGTCGTCTCGTCCTGTAGTGGTGTTATGTATCATCGATTTACAAATTGGCGTTAATTGGTTTAAAAGCGAAACGCTTCACCACCTTGTATATGATGAAATGGGAGTAATAAATACATATCCCCGCAAACAGGAAATGGCACACATATGTTCGAGTGAAAGCTCTCCATACAATGGGGTTCTAAGAGCGAGGACATGAACGGGCTAATGAACATGGACAGAGATTTCATTAAAAAATCACATTCGAGATGAATGCTAAGTGGAATATTTAAAATTATAATTCATTTCAACTGGATGATTGGACGGACAGTGCCCAGTTTGACTGCGCTTTATTTTTTACTGTTGCAATTCAATCAAATGAAAAGTGACAATTGCACGAAATTGAAAAAAAAACTCTGTTGTTTTTTGCTCCAGTTGAAGAGAAGACTTTTTTATTTACCGAGTTTGTTAGATTCCGCTGATTCCACACCCAATTCACTGTATGCTGTTCAGTGGGTGGACATCTTTGATAAGCTTTTCCTTTTCTCTATCCTCAAGATATTTTTTGTGTGAACATCAAAGCGGCAGGTCAAAATACTCTGTAACAAGCCTTCTTTTCAGAATCGCTCATAGCTCAACTCTTTCTTGATTAAACTAAATTTTTGAACAATTTCAATTTTGGTTCCAGTTCAACTTTTGAACTGTTTAGCTCAGTTCGAAAAAGTGAAATTATCTATAATTTGAACTGACCTGTCGTATCGAACTGAGTTAAGACGAGGTGGCGCTGTTGATAAAACTGAGAAGATTGAGCTTACTTTTCAGATTCGCTCATAGTTCAGTTCATTCATGAACGAGCTAAATTTATGAAGAATTTCAATTTTGGATCTAGTTCAACTTTCGAACTATTAATCTCAATTGGAAAAAGTGATCTTAGCCTTAACTTGAACTGAGCTGTCAATCGAATGGAACTGAATTAAATGAGTTGAGGCCCTGGATAGAATTAAGTTGGTATAGGTTGGCAAAATTGAGTCTCGCTTTTAAATGAGCGGAGTTGCGTTGAGCAAAGATGTTATTTGAAAGAGCAGTCAACTGAACTAAGTTGATGGCTAAAAAGAACTGTCAGTTGAGCTGGGATGTTACATGTGCTGTGAAGTTGATTGAGCTAAGTCAGTGTTCGAGCTATTAAAAGACCTGAAAAATAGTTTGAGCTGTCATTTGAAATGAACTAAGTTTAGCTGAATTGCAATTCGAACTGAGCTACTGACTGACCTGAGCTGAACTAAACTGAACTGAGAGGGTATTTTAGTAAACCACCAATTTGACTGAGCTGTTAGTTGAGCTGCACTGCGTATCAATTCACGGTCTTTTCTAATTCTTATCCAAAGCTTGTTAGACAAGATTGGAACGAAAAGGATCAGTGGTAGCATATTACACCATTTACAGTTTCCCACTCTTTAAAAACCCCACTCGCTAGACTGAGCGACAACATTACTGACGAAAAGAGGCAAAAGTTAAAAGGGCTTGATGGTGATCCAACAAGAAACACTAAAAACTACAAGACACAGTCCAACTTTTCCACAAATTGATTTATTTTTGTTTAAATATTTTGCAAACAATCATAATTCGCCCACCGCAATAAGACGACACTTCACCCCGAAAAACTGACATAGCAGAGGAATGTGCAAGTTGGAACCTCTGTCAATGCGCATAAAGTTTTTGAAACGTTTATTTAGTTTTTGTTTCATTTACCTCCGGCAGCGCGACACTTTGTCCACATTCGCTTGCCACACAGCCTGGAGTGGAGAATGAGGCTTCCAAGGAGTCAAACAAAAAGGAGAGAGAGAGAGAGGGGAAACGAATGAAAAGTTTGTCCTTTGCATGGAATAGCAGCAACTCACCTCGTTTATCCTTTACAACTTAATATTCATAAATTTAAATCGACCGTTGATGGCTTGTTGCCGAGTATAGATGCTGCCCTCAAGGGGGTCCTGGCCGTAATCCTTTTTCCTAAATGTATTTTTGTAATGCGCTACCAGCAGTAAACTTGGTCTTGTCATGGGGCCCCTGCCATCTTGCTACATTACAACATTACGTATCAATTGACTTTTTATGGACTATAAAATGTCCTTTTTCATTGAGAAGAAGTGTGCCAGTAATGAGGAATCCAAAAGGGGTTTTTGTTTTCTGTTGTTTTTTGTTCATTCCATCTCCTCGCATCCTGGTTATGGGAGTATAGTTATCGTTGGTTGGAGCTTGCAAAAAATATAAAAAAAGCAGTATTCGGTTCTATTTCATGACATTTTCATGAGATTCTTTCGCAGGCAAAAGGACACTTGTTTATGTATTTTTAATGATTTGGACTCTTTTACGCCTTTTCGTGTTTGGAAAAGGACAGTGCAGTCACCACAGCAGACGACGACGAAGAACTCGCCAATTACCTTAAAGGGATGTCGAATTATAGAGTCGTGCAAATCCTTCGTCCTGTTTATTTCTACGTTTTATGGGACCGGTTTTGCTGATGTCAATACACATAATAATTCTTGTACCTGCTGGGTCCTGTATTGACTACGCATACGAAATGCTAAAGAGTTCTGCAGCATTTCACCACAGGATTTAATCGGAAGCATTACTCCACAGGATTTTAATTTGTCCATCTCAATTAACATGTCCGCACGTTGCCCTCATCGGTTGATAAAGTGGTTAACGATAAGATTCTCTGTCCAACCGTGTGCTATGACTACACTGACCACCATACCAGCCAGAGGGCGGTAGAGTCTCGCATGTAAATCAATATACTGCGGAAGAGCAAGAATTCAAGGATAAATTCCAATTTAGTCAATTATCTGTGAGTAGATAATTGGCTAATGTGAGCTAATGGAATCGAATGGAGTTTGTATTGAGCAGTGTTTGGTTATGGAAGAAGGACTTTGGAAATGGTTGGCTCATTATCATTTAAGAGATCCAATGAGGTTGAATGTGCAGTTTCAGGGACAAATTTGAATTATTTAAGCAAGCATAACGCAGTAGTTAAGCAGTGTATGAATATCTGCGAAAGCGCATAATTTGATGAGACATTTGAATATCTCATAAGGTGCTTTAGTAAGCAGCTGAACTGGATTAGATTAAGAATTAAAAATTAACAGGTATTGTATACAAAAGCGAGATGAGATTTTTTCTTTTCGAGGCAGTACAGGACTTTGTCTATTAAGGATCCCATCAATCAACATCAATGCTGAGATCAAACGGAGAATCAATCTGGCATCTATGGGGTAAAGATTGAGAGTCAAAACTGTCTTCAGAAAAATCAAGGTAATCCTTTATGAGACCTTGATCATCCCAGTCCTTCTTTACGGCGCGGAAGAATGGACTTTATCAAAAGAGGATGTGAAAACTAATGGACATTTTGAAGGAAAAGTACTCCCAACGATATTGGGTCCCATATACAAAGCCAATGGGTGGAGAAGAAGATACAACAACGAGCTGTTGAGCTTTACCGCAGCATTGGCAGACCATCAACATCGATAGGTTTTAGAAAGCACATTTCAGGAAAAGCACGGAAGGGGAAGACCTCGTTTTAGATGTGGCAATCAAGTGGAAGAAGACTTAGAGTGCAAAACTGGAAAGAGCTCGCCCGAAACCGAAATCGTTTTCGAAGTATGTTGGTTGAAGCCCAAGTTCACCCTGAGCTATAATGCCCCCCGCACCTAAGTATGTAGGTTAGATAAGTTTTTTTTGTATTTCAGCAGGATTCTCAAAGCTTGATTGCATAAGAAGCACGAAAATCGTTGAGAGCCTTAAGGTTAAAAATGTTTCTGCGTAAAATGTTGCACTTTCGCTTTTGCAGTATTGAAACAAAATTTCCTGAAAAGTTGTCCAAAAAGGAAATATCATACAACGCAACCTTACAATCGCGAATTAGAGTGGAATCGACCGACCAAAGATTTTTATTATAAGCAATTGCAATTGTGGCACCGTAAGTGAAGAAGTAGAAGACGAAAGAGAAGAGGAAAAAGAAGGGTAGTTAGTGTGCAAGCCATGGAAAAATTTGAATATTGATGCTTCAGCTGCAGAGATGCTGTCAAGTGCAGATAAAAAAGATGTTGAGAACACAGTTGAAATAACTTGAATAGGTTAAAATTTTTAAAGCTTATTTATGGAGGGACGCTGATCTAGAATTTTGAAAAACCGAATTTTTTTTTGTCTTATAAGGTGTTTTAGTGTCTTAAAAATAACATACCAATATACTCGTATTGGCCAGACCACGGGTAAGCATTCTCTAGGTGCATAAATGTAACCACATTCTTCTCGCGGGTTTTTCAATAAGAGCGCTACAAAAATTTTTTCAATAAAACAAAAATGGTTTTAGATATTATTGAAATTCTTTATTCCCGTGAAAGTACGTTTGATGCCATTATGTAGACTCTATTTTTGTAGCGCCTCTGAAGGACAGTTATAAGTTGCAGGCATAGGCATCGCAGATTAAAGGTATATACGCACTTAATATGATTTTATAGTACTTAAAACTTTTAACGCGTTTTTCTCGAAATCACCCTTTTCGAACTAACCGAAAACATAACTCAAGCATATCTACACCGATCTATACGAAAATTTGACAGTACATTCGAAATACCTTGCCCCAGAGCCGTACGTAAGAATTTTTTTTATGTTGCATAGTTTTTTTTAATCAATAATTCTGTTTTTTTTTAGTGAAAATTTTAATTTTTTGTTCAAACGTGCCCCATTTCGCTAAAAAACAAACCATCGAAGTAATCATGCATGGCTCTTACTGTAGAACCAAAAACTTTTCGGGATTTTGTGCCAGGATCAAAATTAAGGAGGTTACATATTCGGCCATGGGCCCATCTAAAAAATGAAGTGCCTCCAAAGAAGTGCTGGGCAACCGCCATTTTGAATATAATTGACACAAACAAATTTGTAACCTAAAACCTAAGCTATAAAACCTCTTTCACAGATTTTTGATTGACCTTTTTGTTGAGTCACAAAAAATTCATAAATTATGCCACTTTTTTCACGCTCTAGACCAGCGTGCCCCCTTAACTACTAATTTTCGGATGACTTATGCCAATTCCATGCGAAAATTCTTTCATATCTTTCTAAGAAACGAATAACGGCTTTATATGTAAGTAAGTACCAAGCTTTAAGTTTTCCCCACACAGACAGATGTAAATCAATTAAAATGCAGTTTATAACAATAACTTATCTTTCCAAACAAACATCTGTCACCTTAAGAATTCCACTCAATTTCTGTTCTATCACAACCACAAGCAAAGGAAAAAGTAGAAAGCTTATTCGAAACTAATAGCAAACAAAAACAAAAACTTTCAATGTAAAAGTAATATCATGTATGATACTTATAAGTAACATAGGAGCATGGTCATCTTCTAGCCTTCTACAATTCATTCTAATTGAAAGTACCACCGAAAGGATCTTCATCCTTAGGCATTTGGTTTTTTTTTTGTCGCTCAAAAGTATCAGAAATTAAAATTACCAATAATTAGTCTTGCCCTCATTGACCACTAAGCCTATCTTCTTCGCTTCCGTATCAATGCTCGTAAACGCGCCATTGACATCACGAACTTTTAATGTTTGTAATTACAAGCAAAACTTAGCTGTAGCGACCTCCCTACCCCTGCCGCGCTCAGATTGATTTTTATATGCTATGCACTTGAAATAGGTAACGACTTCGAAATACCCTCGCTACATGGTTTCTGCCAAACTTTGACATCAAATCTTAGCATCAAATTTTAGAAAAATTAGTTTTTCTTGAGCACCAGCTGCAAATTTCACCTTTTTACTAAAGGGTCCTTGTAAAAAAGGACCACTGTTACAGGTGTTTAGAAAACTTGGATTAGCTGACTTTCCAGCTGTGGCAACGTATTCCCCAGTACATATTTTTCGCGAGTTGGATTCAACATCCTGTTTTTCTGAACACAGCTTTTCATATCCAACTTTTTAAATCCCCATGTCTGCCTACTAGTTTTTCATACGATTCCAGTTTTTTTCCAAAGCTCATTGCAGGGAATTATTATGGAAGGGGGAGGCCTTGCCTTAGGTGGTGCAATCGTGCAATCATTTGGAAGAAGACCTCAACTGATTTAGAATGTAAGATTCGAGACGTCGATTCACAATGCTTTTGGATTTTTGTCAATCGAAATGCAGAGAAAAATAAGAGTCTGGAAGAGCACTCCACATTTGGATTGTGCAACTATAATATGAAATTCCATACTTTGCTGTGGCTCCGAAGTTGGGTTCAAGGTAAAATTGACGATCATTCCTAGCGAGGCGGGCTTAATTGTTTCAAAAGAGGAATGCAACTGGAACTCAAATGAAAAAATCTTTTAAATTTAACCAAACCATTTTTCACGTATCTTATCTCAAATTGTCGTGCGTCAAATGATGTTTGTTTGTGTTGGCAGAAGTGCTTTATGATTCTGCTTCAGATTCTGATTCGGAAAGTAAAATTTCCTACTAAGCCAATTGATTGAGTTTTAAAAAGCGTTCCACTGCTTCAAGACCAACACGAATCTTTTCAAAAAACTAAAACGGCGATCCTGCAACGTTTATCGTCCTGTTGTTTACGGTTACCTTAACTTGCAACAGTTCTCTCTTTTATTTTGCGCAGTTCGTTTAGGTCATTACTTAAGGAAATTGAGCGCGTGCAACACCCATCTTCGACAATTCAATCTTCATTAAACTACCTTAATATCAATGAGGATCGAAGCATTGCTTCCAAAATGTTCATTTGAGAAAAATTTATTCTTTATATGTACATTTGTACATATATCATTAACTGGTACATTGTTAAAAATTTAAGCAAAGCCGCCATATTTTTTTGCGGAGCATTCTAGGGAAAACAGCAAATCTATGCCACAAAACGTTTCTAGACCAAAAGAAGAGTCATGTCTCCGCCCAACCCGACCCTATAAGGACTACCAAACACACAAAAAACTCAGCGTTTACTAATTAAAATGTCATAAGTGGTCTAACCCATATTCCTTTCCACTCCGAGTGCAGCCTAATTCCCCACAAGATTCCTAATTACGGGACTCTACTCTGAAAGTGTGGCCACAGTTCCGTGCTTCAGTTTTATTTTTTATTTTTCGTTTGGGTTGGCAAGCTTTGTATTTTGTCGTTCTCATCCTGAATTCGGTCCTCAAGAAAGCCAGCCAGCAGCGTCGTCGTCAGTCGTCGACATTTAATTTGTTTTGATATCATGTTTAATTGAAAGCAGGTGGATTCTCATTTCACAAATGCAAGTTTGAATTAACGCATTCTTGAGTTCTGTTTGGAAAGAACATCATTTGTGGGGCTCCTTGACGTTGTGTTGACGCTCATCTCCTTTGGTCACACCATTAAGGGATACCACAAAATCTCATCTAATTAACACAAAAACTGTCTTTCTCTCTCCCTAGTCTTTAAAGGATGATTGTCTTCACTTTTCGTGATGCAGAAAACTTTATCCTCTAAAAAGTGTGTTTTTCTTGCAAAACTATCACCGACTTTCACAAGAAAAAACAAGCATATCACCTCCATATCGTTACAAAGAAAAGGAAGCTTTGTTACTTACCGCCATTCTCGCATATGTGCCATAGTCATCCTGTCTAGTGTGAAAATATCTTCAATGCCTTTGGCCAACCTCTAAGTGGCCAGGGTGACTGACAATCAATTCAAAAGACGTTGGACATAAAATAAATTTGATTTTCACTTGGAGAGATATGAGAGAACAAACTAATCATCACTCTTGGTTGAATGGATCCTTCACACTTTGGTGGTGATTGGATGTTGTGTGTGTTATCCCCTTGAAAGTGAGAGTGAAAGGGATACTTTTGTTTAACACACAAACACTGTAGCTCTTTAAGATTGTGTTGTGTCTAATAACAAAGTAGGCAACATCGATATCCTGCTTAACGAGTACAATATGGGAAAGTTATTACAAAAGGGACATCACCATCACCACACCATGCACGACAAGACATGCCGAAGGATTACAAATATGAATTATTTTATAAGTTTGGGCAAAGAAAAGTCCTACATAATATGCTTTTGAACAATTCTACAACAAAAGGATTTTTAAGGTTATTAGATAAGCCCGTTTGAGCTCCATGGGAAATTAATCGATTGTTGTTCCAGATACAGTTTCATTGTTGTTGCCACTTAGTTGGGTAGTGAGGCATTTCTTGTATGAAAATGGGTTTCACTTGCATTGAGATTAATTTAAGAAATTTATTTGAATTTCATTGTTGGTGTGGGGTTTCAAAATGATTATAGAAGCATTCTGCTTCATTGTTCTTCAACAACGTTTAACGATTGGTTTGATGAAAGTGGTGAAGTGTTAAGAGTGTCTGTTGCATGGGATTTCGATTCCAAGAAACTGCCCCTGGTTTTTCTACGAGTATTTTTTTCGCGGAGAACTGGTAAGCTATTACTCTGCCACTGAAAGAGCTTATGTACTAATGCACTCGGAATTGGCAAAGTCTATTTGGCCTCATCCACAAGGTTTGGTTGAGAGAAATGAGAAATTTTTGAAATGCGACTATGTATTAGTAAAACGTAATGTTAATTCTTCGTCTCTTACTTATGAATTTAAAAAGGGTTTGAGACTCATCTCCAAAGTGTTTCCGCTACAAATAAGATTGAGTTGAAGTGACTGCTTCCTTCTCTTTTTAGTTTTCGGTGGGAATGATAATGATGTTTAATGAATGAATGAATGAATAATTGTGATTTTGTATTGCACAGCATCGATGTTTTTGAGATCTATTGTACACCCTACTTCTTAAGTGGCATTCCTTAATTAAAGTGCTTCATCCAGATTAGTTCCTCGGATGAAACTTAGTATCTTAGTACGCTTAGAGGCTTTAGCTCCTTCTCCTCTACGTAGTAGGATCCTAGATACTTCTTTCTTTGGTGTATTAGCGCTTCGCAGTCACCTAAGAGGTGGTCAGGAGACTCTTCCTGTTCGTTGCAGTATCTGCTTTAGTCGTCGCTCTCTATACCTATTACTTTTAGGTGTTTTCTTAGTCTGCAGTGTCCGGTTCTTACCCGGCTTGGATTCTACTTAGCTTTATTGCGTCTTTATAACGTTTTGTGTTAAAAGTGCCAAGTAAAAGCTTGGCTTGGCGCAGTTCGGGGAGGTCATTCCAGTGTTTAGCTCTATTGTCTTCCTCCGATTTTTTGATTTCTTTCTTGATGTGGCTTTCTGTTACTCCACAAAAAGGTTCAGGGCCCGTGAGTGGTGATCCGGCTCCTGTCAATTCATCTGTCTGTTCGTTGCCTATGATTTCTACATTTTCTGGTACCCAGTAGATTGTAACCTTGATGTTGCAACCCAGTTTGTTCAATTTGTCAATGCATTCGCTGACAAGATTTGAGGAGATTATGTAGGATTGTAAGGCCTTTGTTGCAGCTTGACTGTCCGTCATTATTGCAATATGTTTGTTTTTATATTTTCTGTCAATGTTTACTTCCCCGCATTTGCGTATAGCATAGGCTTCTGCCTGGATATGCTTGACATTCTTCCCATAGGTACTGAAATTTTTGTTCTTGGCCCAAAAATTCCTGCTCCAGTTCCTTCCGTTGTTGTAAAGCCATCTGAGTGTTGCGGTTAAATTGTTTCATGGGGGAATGCAGCTGGCTATTTCACTAGAGCACTGTTTATAGAAAAAGCGATAAAAGAGACTGAGACAAGTGACGTTTCGACGATGTCCAAGAGAATCAATCGATTCTAGGATTGAACTATCACCTATCAATCTTAACGCTCTATTTTGTACCCTATCAAGTAGGCGCAAAGATGTTTGAGAAGCACCTGACCAGATATAGGAGTTAAACTCCAGTTTTGGGCGGATGAAGGTCTTATAAATTGTAGCCAGATCATTAGGGGTGAAGAACTTCCTGCATCGTCATAAGAAACCTAAGCATTTAGCAGCGTTTTTGGCGACTTAAAATAATATGCGGCCATTCCAACGAAGATCATCGTTTTCACACATACCAAGTACTGGCAGCTTTCCGGTTTCTTGGATGCAGGTACCATTCATGGATAATGGAAATGGGGAAATGTTAAGCCTCAACGACAAGAGACAGCATTGAGTTTTCGAAGCATTGAATTCTACTCGGTTTTTATGACTCCATTAACCAAGGCTGTCAAGGTCAGAATTTAATGAGCTTATCATACGCAACTGTTCCAGTTCCACATCCGAAGAGCAGGGACGTGAATTTGGAAAAGAATATGAAAAGCTGAGGGTCGAGTCGTCAGCAAAACAGTTAAGCGGATTAGAAGTTTCAGACAAGAGATCATTAATGAAAATGAGGAAGAGAGTCGGAGACAAAACGGAGCCCTGGGGCACACCAGCATTTATGAAATGGGTACCAGGCTTGAAGCCATCCAAAACAACTTGTATTGAACGGTCGGAAAGGTAGTTTCGAATCCCATGAAGAAGAGACTCATCGATACCAAAAGCACGCATTTTCGATAAAAGAGCCTGATGCCAAACTCTATCAAATGCTTTTGAAATATCAAGCGCAATAATCTTACTTTCTCCAAAACAATGTAAAAATTGGTTCCACTTTTCGGTGAGATAAGCCATCAAATCACCAGTGGACCGTTTGCTCCGAAAGCCGTACTGACGGTCATTAAGAAGCTTTCGTTCTTCAAGATATTTCATAAGTTGACGGTTTATCAACGTTTCCATGACCTTGGAAAGAAGGGACGTTAGTGCAATTGGACGGTAATTGGAAGGGGAGGAAGATTCGTCTTTTTTAGGGACCGGCTGGACAAATGCAGTTTTCCATCTGCTCGGGAAAACTCCAGCTCAGTAAGAAAGATGTATATTGAGATCTTTGAGGACTCTCGCTACCGAGCGAGTCCGAAAAAATATCTGATTCATGACAGAATCTGCTGTCTCAAGCTCAGGTGGGGCCAATGTGCTATCAGGAAGTGTAGGTCTCTTTTTCATTTTGTCATGCCTTTTTGTTTCTTAGCTCAAAGTTGAAGAGCTTATCGAATTTCAATTCCTTGGTCCTGCTATCTCGAGGGAAGTCAATGAGTGGTAACTCATTCGATATTATGTTCTTTTCGCTAGATTTTAGGACAGACTCAGTCTCTTGGGCAAATCTAACTATCGTTACATTCGAGATGCTTCTTATTACCAGGTGCAAAGGTGTCAGGCTTAGCAATACTTCCAAAGCCGCAGTTGGACAGCTTCTCATTGCTCCTGATATGCATATGCACGCAAGTCTTTGTACTTTATCAAAAACTTTCCTAGTGGTCACCTGGTCAGTTCTCTTGTTCCAGACTACCGCTCCATAGGTAAGGGTTGGTCTTATCGTCATTAGGTACATCCACCGAATGATGTTCGGTTTACAGCCCAATGATCTCACCGCTATACTTTTGCATATCATTAGGGTTTTCTTAGCCTTTTCAGTTGCTGCTTCTACTTGCTTTTTCCACGGGAGTTTACTATCTATAATCACGCCTAGATACTTTACCTCTGTTGTGGGTACTATGGTTACTCCATCCAGTGTAATATCTTTCATAAGTGGTAGGAGTCTTCTTCTGGTGAATGGTATAATTGTTGTTTTTGTGGGGTTGATGTTCAGTCCTACAGATGTACACCACTTTTTTGTGATTACCAGGCCCCTCTGTATTATATCGCAAAGGGTTTCTTTTTATTTCCCACAGGCTAATAATGTGATGTCATCAGCATAGCCAATGCATGGTTAGTTTTTCTAACAGCTCATCTACTACTAGGCTCCAAAGTAAAGGTGCTAAGACCCTTACTTGTGGGCATGCTCTCGTAGTGTAGCTAGAGTGTGTTTCTGCCGTTATTGTACTAAGCATTGCCCTAACCCTTTCATTATTGTTATAATGATGTTAACGTGATCCATTTTTCTTAATTCTAATCAACGCAAGGTACAAGGATTTGATGTTAGGGGCGTGAATGAGATGTTTTTGCGAAGTAGATTTAGAGCTTTCCTCGTTTGTAGCAGAGGATCTTGCCCACTAGTTTTTGTCTTCCTTTTGAAGTGCAACACAAAAAGAACTTCCCTTTTCTCTATTATTTTAATACCACTTCCTGATGCTGTCAGGATATGCACCTATTGTAGTTGTTCGGTTTCCAAAGTTCTTAGTAAAATTTTGGAAAACGTCTCGGTTTAATAAAAAGAGAATCATTGTCACTTTGATTATTAAGTCTTTTCATATTCAAAACGCCAGACCTATGTCTGTGACTCACATACTTACGTCAATGCGCCTGTTGTAGCTTGTGGCACTATCACAATGCTCGAACAAAGCTGTAGCCATCACGCCCGCCGCCGCCGTCGTCAGCCTTTGTTCGGTTCATTTTTTTTTGCTCTTGTTTGCCTCTTTCCGTCATCGTTGTCATCTATCAGCCCACCATCCCGCACCAAAGCCACCACACAAATCATTTTTTTTATACATTTTTGTCTCCCAAACCAAAGTCGTGAGTCGTTCTTCCTCTCTATTATACAAATGAAATTGGCATGATATCGGCTCGTTGTCGGCTTGATGGCAGCTGGCATTTCAAAAAAAAAAAAAAAAAGGACAACACTGAGGAAGCAAATCCAGCCATTTACCAAAATCCCTCCCACAGATTCCCATCACCAATGCCCTCCTGATTCTGAGACAACTCTCATCCAATTCACTTTAGCGATGAACAGGAATTCCATTCATCTTGCTTGATGAAGAGGATGAGCGCTTTTCAAGTGCGCCTTTTCCTAACAAAAAAACCAAATCCAAAACCATATCTACGAGTACATCCATCCCCCAAAGCATAAATTTATACCCCTCCTTGCATTGGCGCGGGGGATGATTGTCGACTTGATGTCATTCTGCTACGTCAGCGGGAAAAAATGCGCTGCGGCACCACTTCTCCGCATTTGGAGTTTATTAATTTGTGCATAATGCTGAGCAGATTTGATATTATAATGCATGGCGCTGGCGCCCCCTCCCCCATAACTGGGTTTTTATCTTTCTCTGTTTAATAATATGTGGATTTGTGGAATCATCCGGGGTTGGCTGGGTATTGTTTGGCCTCACGAGTCCACAATGCAATGTTTTCTAAGTCACAACACAGGGGTTTGAGGGAGGGAGGGAGGTAGAGATTGGAGCAGAGGAGGATTGTTCTTTGTTAAATCAGGCGCAGAAGTTTCACTTCTTGTTTGACATTAAATATGCAGATTTTTTAGGGGTTCTCAGATGCAGTCTTTAGCTTGAAGGCAATCAAAGGTGGTTGGGAGCGAAGGATGTGAGGGGTTAGACTTTCTAATTAGGGCTTATTTTGTGAAATAAAAATGCTTTTTAATAAAAGTTTTGGATTAATAAATGAACCAGAGGCTACAGAGCAGTGGGATAATGGATAGACCGAAGGAGAAGTAGGCCATGCTCATTAGCTATTCCGCTTGGCTTGGAAAACTACTCTGTTCAGAGCTTTAAACTTCTTTAAAAGAATAAAGTGTACTCTTAATTGGAATCAGATGGCAGTAGTAAATAGTAGCAAAAATGCTTCAGAAATTCTCACTCTATACCAAGGAGAGTGTGTTTTTACTGTGATTCCTAAGCTCATTGTTTGATCGTAGCAAAAAGCGTTCAAAAAACAAATGATTCCTTTCCCAACACAGAAGATATGTGTCGCTTCTCTCATTCGGATGCACAACGTCAGATAAGTCCACCGTTTTTAAAACTCGGAGAGGAGACTACCTAGGCCAATTTTTTTGTGAAGAACTTTCTGTCTCAAATAATTTGATGTGGCTTGATGATGTCTTTAAAAACGCAACTCTCACAAATGGAACTTTCTTTTTCAGTTCTTTTTCGCTAAAACTCTTTCGCTTGTCTTTCGGAACACTATTTTATGCACAATGAACTCATAGCCTCAAAATGAAATAAAAGGGCAAATGAGCGAGGGTTTGAACGCATCTAAATTGAAGCTCTCAGTTAAGGACATGGTAGTCTTAGTGCAGTGCATTACGTCAGTGTCAGAGCAGATAAGATATCTCTCAATTTAAGGCAATTCTTTTTTGTAATACCTGCTGCGGAAAAGAAATTTTACAAAAGAACAATTTTCCCTTAAGTGGCGCCCAAGCATAGGCCTACCGGATATGTAGTCATAAAACACCCATTCCTTCTGATTCACTCAGAAAAACTTTTTTACGATCAGTATCAGGCATCAGTTTTGTTGGCTTCAAAGTGACACCTAACGACCGAAGCAACCCCTGCTTCGTAAAAATGACACCGATTTTGTGCTCACTTCAAAAATAATTTATTCACCCAAACGAACAAAGTACGATTTCTATGAATCTACAAAAACTTAATAAAATCAGCTGTTTTTGAATGAACTGTTGTAGCCACTGCACTGGCAACAACTCACCGGCTTGGTTAGTGATGGACGCTAACGAAAAAGAGATCGCTTGGTGAACGTCAAGCGTTTTTTTCTCTCTTTTGAATGAGCCATTTGACTGATTGTCTTCTCAGCAGTCAAAACTACCGATCGCAAACCAAAGTGACAACTTCTTGTTCTGGTGTAAGAGTATCTCTATTATGTGAAGCAGATATGCGAAAGAGTGGTGATCGCACTTCCATTGAAGATCGCGATACTCTTGCTGTGGGTAATTAAAGAAGAAAAAGAATTTTTTCCAATGCATGGTACACGAGCCGTTTTCTATCCGAATTTGCAAAGCATAGATTTGTTCCTTGTTCTAATCATTGAAAATCTAAATCGGCATAAACGATATAAGACAACATCTTGCTACTCGTTCAACAAAACTTCTATCGGATTATCGGCTTTGTTGCCCTTTAAGTGGCGCCCAACGTGGGACAAAATTAGTTCTCTTGCTATTGAGCTGTAATGACCGTCTGTTGAAATGAGAAACAACAATAAAAATTTGCTTAGGTGTAGTAAATTCCTTCACAAAAGTTGCATTTTGTTCTTTGTCAATGGGTCCGTTGTCCAACGCTTAATATCTTCAATAATGAGCTGTCGGTGTTGTAGAGGTCGGAATCACATTCAAGAAGCCTTTATTTAATTAAAAGCAGTTTGAATATATAAAATAGCAGTTTACTTTCAGCAACATGAAGAACTTCTTTCCTACTTAAGTGGCGCCCAGCACAAAACATATGATCTGTTTCAAGTAAGTAAAATATGAATTTGCCAACTATTCATAGCAGCAAATTAGTATCGACGGTGAATCTAAGGGATTCGTGACCTTGTCAATACATTAGGACCTACTCCAAAACTATTCCTTCGTTCACAAAGAAAGACTTCTCAAAGGCTTTATGATGAGGTTGAGAGTTGAGTTTGTTAATTTGAATCAAAAGTAATTCTTTCCCTTGTAATATTTTCACAATAAACTCAGGAGCAAAGTGTACTTCTCACACAAGCAAAGGTTAAGAAAGAAACTTCCTGACAACAAAGTTCACCTCACAAGTAATGCTCCCTCCAAGTGATTTTTTTTTTCTTACAGCCTCCAGCCTCTGAAACTATTTCATAGCTAAGCATTATGAACCCAAGTCAGATGTAAATCTACATCAAATATACCAACCATACTCGAAATATCAAAATACCTTCCGCACTCACCTTTCCATCACCACAAAACTACATCTTATTTTTCAAATTCTCTTCCAAAGTTGCACACAGATTTGCACAAACAAACAAAATAAAAAAGAAAAAAACTTCAACAAAAGCGCAAGATGTTGAAAAATCACCAAGGACTAAGGATAACAATGAAAGGAGCATACACACAAACACATAACACAAGAACTATACCTACTGACAACAAAAGTAAAAATTTCAAAAAAAAAAGAAATATAATCCACTTCTATACGCCTACCAGTTGCCTCCCAATCTTCTTCCCACAGCAAGACAATGCAAGGTTTGGTTTTAGGATTTTCCGAATACTGCCTCCAAAAACGAAGCAAAAAAAAAAAAAAGAAAACAAAAAATAATATCCACTCCAGAGATTAGCCACGGAAGCTAAATAAAATGCAAATGGAAATGAAATAATAAATTCCCTGCTATTGTGTGCGACATTGTATGATGTATTAAAATATTAATGTTTCTGCAACAGCAACAAAAAAAAAAAAAAAAAGCCAAAAAAAAATCAAATAAGACTGACGACTGAGGCACAGGGACTAAGGGTGTACGACATGCCTTGTATGCACATTAGTGCAGCGGCCCGGTATTGTCATTGAAGCGCATGAATCCAGTTCCCAGACTGGATCACGCTTCTGTAAATTTTCTTTGGCTTCACGAGGTTTGGAGCTTCGATTACTAAATTAAAATTTATTTTTTTTTGGCATCAGCAGCAACCAAAAATGTAAAAATTGGATATTTGATTTTAGTTTTTTGGGCTTAAGGAAGCGGGGACAGGGAAGTCTTGCTTCTCTGCGGATGGATACAAATCATTTTCCTATTACGGCAAATCGATACTAGAATTGTAATTGCTGGGAAGATATTTATTCCACCTCACAGCTGGCGTACTTTTCTACTTCAAACGTCCAGATGACGGTAACGAGTTGCTGTGCGTGGTGTTCGTGGCGTTATGGTAAGGATGTTTGTCTGTTACATGAGAGTTCGAGGTTCGAATCGAAGAGGGAAACATTATTTCTATTCAGGTATCACCATTCGCTTTCGCTTTCATCGGTTATTTCTCCGAGATATCCGTTCAGAATTGGCGTAAAAATATAGGCCTTGGAATTCATTAGACCCCAAGGTTCAATTTATTATTTATTTTATTATTTGTGTATTTATTTATTTATTTATTTACTTATGTAATAGTTTATTTTATTCTTTTTTTATTTATTTATTTATTTATAAGTTGCTGTATGACCGACACCAAATGTTTGCCCCTTGTGGAACCTCGAGGAAATGGAAATGGTGAAACATTCTAACTTAAATCCCTGAGGCCTTTAAAATTTGGGCTTATTTACAATGTGTTAATTGATCACTAGCAAATTTTGCCTCTTTCGAATGTATCATCCAGACTGTTCCTCATTTACCACAAAAAATTGTATGTCATCTCCCCCATGGTATACTAAAGAATTGCGTACACTTTGAAACCTTAGAAATAAGTTTTGGAAAACTTACATAAAATCAAATTCTTATATTGATTACTTAAATTATCAACAAGCTTTCTACAACTTTTCATCCTTATCCGAAATTCCTTACCACAATTATCTTGATAAAATGCAGACTTGTTTTATCTATGACCCTTAACGCATCTATCAATTTATTAACGTTAAGAGAAAATCGGATGGGCTCCCTTTCTCTTTCAACCATCTTAATACTTCCTCTTCAGATGATCAAACAATCACCAATCTATTTGCGAATTTCTTTAGTCAATCATATAACCTTAATAAAGTCCTACCTGACCTTGAATACTTCGGTTATCTTGAAAATTGTCCTCAAAGCTCTCTTGTTTCTATTGGTGTTAGTCTCGACAATGTGTATGATAAAATCAATGCACTATGACTTTTCTCCCGGTCCTGACGGTATTCCTGCTATTTTCCTAAAAAAATGTAAATACGTACTTTGTCAACCCCAAAGCAGTTTTTCTAACATTATGGAAAGATTCGTTTATATTTCCAATTCATAAGAAAGGCAGTAAAAGTGATATCTCCAACTTCCGTCCTAATGCTAAACTCTCCTCTATTCCTAAGCTTTCCGAAAGCATTGTCTATGACTCGTTACACTTTCATTGTAATGTAAGTATTGCTTCTCCACTGCAGCATGGTTTTTTAAAGGGAAGATTTACCACGACAAACTTAACCCAATTTGTTTCTACGACGATCTTTGCTCTTGAACATGGCTACGAGGTTGACGTAATAACATCTCAAAAGCATTCGATAAAATCTCACACCATATAGTTTATCTGAAGCTAGGTGCTTTTGCATTTCCCTTGCATTTTATCCAATGGGTGAAATCCTATTTAGAACACCGCATCTATAAGGTATTGTTTAGAAGTTTCTTATCTATTCCCATTTCTGCCTCCTCCGGTGTGCCTCAAGGTAGCCATCTCAGTCCTCTTCATTTTGTCTTTGCTATAACCGATATATTATTCTTTCGCACCCAAGTCTTTCAATCTAAGCAGATGATATAAAAATTATGAAGTCAATATCGACTTACTTACTTACTTAGGTGGGCATTACAGTTCGGGGTGAACCTGGGCTTCAACCAACATCCTTCTATAACGACTTCGATTTCGGGCGAGCTCTCTCCAGTTTCGCACTCCAAGTCTTTTGAGGTCTTCATCCACTTGATTGCGCTACCTAAGACGAGGTCTTCCCCTTCCGCGATTTCCCTGCAATGTGCTTTCGAACACCCGACGAGCCGGAGCGTTTGGGTCCATCTGCTTTATATGACCCAACCATCGTAGCCTCGCGATGCGTACTCTTCTGGCTATGCCCATGTCGCGGTACAGCTCATACGGCTCGTTGTTGTATCTTCTTCTCCACACATTGTCTTCGCATACGGGGCCAAAAATCATTCGGAGAATTTTTCTTTCGAAACGACCAAGGGTTTCCTCTTCCGCTTTCGATAAGGTCCATGCTTCCGCACCGTAAAGCAGGACTGTGATGATTAAGGTCTTATACAAGACCACCTTGGTTTTTTTGGAGAGGGTTTTGTTTCTCAATTGCCTTCTTAACCCAAAGAAGCAACGGTTGGCAAGAGTTATTCTCCGTTTGATCTCCGCACTGATGTTGTTATCCGTGTCTACAGCGGATCCTAGGTAGACGAAGTCTTGTACTACCTCGAAGTTATGTCTGTCTTTTGTGACGAATTGTCCAATTCGTCGATGTTCTGTGTCCTTGTTTGAGCATATACCTACTTCGTTTTGCCCTCATTAACCATCAAACCCATTTTTGCCGCTTCCGTTTCAATACTTGCAAAAGCACCTATGACATCACGCTTTTTTCTTCCCATTACGTCAATATCGTCTGCATAGGCGAGTAATTGTACAGACTTTTGAAAGATTGTTCCTCTGGTGTTGACGTTTGAGTTTCTTATACAATCTTTTCAAGTATGATGTTGAAGAAATCGCATGACAGTTTATCGCCTTGCCTAAAACCTTTTCAGTCAATATCGACACCTCGCGATAATTCTTTACTTCAACATGACTTAGATTGTTTTCTAAATTGGTGTCATAAGAATCTGCTTGATCTTAATGTGAGCAAATGTCAATTCATTACTTTTTCACGAAAACGAATACCTAATCTTCCTCGGACTTATGACTTTTTTGGGGTACCCGTTCCACTTGTTTCTTCTATTCGGGACCTTGGAGTTTATTGTGATAAGGAGCTCAACTTTCGTTTCCATATAGACCAAATTATCGCTAAGGCAAACTCTTCCCTTGGTTACATAAAACGGTGGTCTAAAGAATTTTCCAATCCTTATGTAACCAAATCACTATACCTACATAACTTTTGTCAGACCTATCGTAGAGTACCACCATCTCAGGTTTGGTCCCCCTATCAAATCACTCACACACTTAGATTCCTTCACTTTGCCTTACGCCATCCACCTCTCATCCTACCTCCATACGAAGATCGTTTACAACTAATTCAGTTACAAAGACCCGTCAAACGTCGTGCAATTGCTGACATACTTTTTGTACACCAAATAATGACTGGTGCAATTGAATCTCCCACTCTCCTTGAAAATTTTTACCTTAATACCAACCCTCGTAGTCTACGGTCCTTCCCTTTTCACAACCTTCCCACTCACCGCACTAACTTTGGCCATTTTAACCCAATCACTCGAATTTTGCGCTTAGCCAATAGTGCACAAGATATTCTTGATTTCAACGCAAGCTTACCATCTCTTAGAAAGAGATTATCCTAGAATTATTTTCAACTTCCTGATTAAATTTCCCTTAGCTTCTGAATTATATTAACTTTTATTTAATAACATTAATTGCAAATAGTATTTAGTACCTAAGAAAGTAATTTTTGTAATTATTTAAGTTATCTTTTTATTAGTATGTATGTTGCTTGAATCAAGCCAGATAAATAAATAAATAAATATATTAGCCCAAGCTCTGATTCTATCTCTAATGATCGTGGTTGGAAAACAAAGAGAGCTGCAAAACTATCAATATTTGACACAAAATTCTTCAAAGCCTTTGATGCAAACCAGCCTGCACTTGTACCTCAACTTTTCCTTCTCTACTTTTCCTACAATGATTTTTCATTCTTCAATTAATTTATTTACAGCCCCCATAATAAATATCACAAAAAGCAGCCAACATCAACCTCCATCTGTGTGTGCAAATTTGTAAATAGAATACCACTCCTTACCACACAACAAGAACCAAAGGGTTTAAGCGGAACTTAAAATTCTCATATCCTAATACACAGCCAGTGTCATCTATCTTCTCGTACATTCCCTAAAAATAAGAAAACGAAAAGAAAATCCAAATAAAGAAAAAACCCGAAAGGACACATAAAAACGTTAAGTCTTTCGATTTTGGCAAAGACGAAGTGGAATTTTGCGACACTCATAAAACTGATCCAGTCTAATGAAATTCAAAATCCCTGCTATAGCAAAAATACAGTCTTAGCCCGTATATTTCGGTCTAACCAACATGTTGCTTATACAAAGCCACCACAAATATCTGGATTTTTATAGCAAACACCTCTGCTGCTGCTGCCATATCCTTGGCTTTTCTCTGAAAATGTGTATGTCTCATAAGAAGCCTCAAGTCGAAGGGAATCAATAGTTTTATCCTTTGAATGGGATTCCACATTTATTTGCCTTGCCTTATGTCCTTTGATAGGCCAGCCATCAAGTATAGGCAGGCAGTAAGTAACAGCAGGTGACGCGACTGTATGGGTTTAATGTTTGTACAGGTTGCACGTATAGGCTGTACATAAGGGCGTGTGGTGAGAGATAGAGAGATATAGGTAAGGAAGTTTTGTTTTGCACTTACAGGTGGGGCTATATGCAATTCTGCTCCTTCTTCTTCTTCTTTTTTTTTTTTTTTTTTGCTCGAATATTGAATGAATGCGAATGCAGTTGTTGTGTCTCCACAAGCTCTTCAACAGATTGGAAGGATTTTTCTATACAGGCTTCAAAGGTTATGACTATGAGTATAGCTATGCGGAACGATGTCACTGCCCGGATAAGGTTATTTTTACTCCTGTGTGTGGTGTTAGTCTGAAAATCCGCAATCAGACATTGCACAAAGTCATGCCGAGTTGTAAAAATGAAAATCAGAGGTGAGAAAGAGTAGTGCTAGTCAGAGACCAAACAGATACCAGGACTGTTTGAGGAGCATAAATTGATATACTTTTTTTGAACAAATGTACAAAGAGATAGGTAGTTTTTTGACCGCCGCCGCCGATTCAAGCAATTTTAAAACAGTTCCCAACCGACTACGAAAAGAAAAACAGGACCAACTAATCATTTTTTTTTTCTACAATTAATTTTCGCATATTCGTCCTTAATCATTTGATAATTTTCTGAAAGTTCTGCTTCATAAAAATTTATGATTCCCACTGACTACAGTGGTTATAAGCGATTATAATTCCAACGTTAAATACTTACCTGGTTGCAGTTGTTGTAGTCTATGGACGGACCTGAGCCTCGCAACTCGTTCAACCTGGGGTCACGTCACCATAACGAGCCACCAGTCCGAAGTTTAATCATTGTCTCCAAACATCGGCGCAGAACACTCGTCTCTCAAGAGCAACTGTCCAAGTCTTTAGATTTATCTTCTATAAGCCCTGTTCACACTGTACAATTAGTTGGACAGACTTAAGTTTGAATAACCAATGCTTGATAGTGTGAACCCTTCATACGACCGCTTGTCCAACTTGTTATATGGTTTTCAAAAATTTTTGAAGATCTAGAAGTTGGACGGAGTGGAAGGGTATGTGACATAAAGTTGGACGACAAGCTTGATAAGTGTGAACGAAAACTACATCAGACCATCCAACTTCCATCAAACAAAGTCTGTCCAACTAATTGTACAGTGTGAACAGGGCTATACTATTTCGAATTTTATATGAAGACTTAGAAAGATCTTAAGGCTTTTAAAGCTCAGTAAGCACAAGAAGCTTAGCCTACCTACAAAATATCAACAAGGTAGTCTCCTTGCTATGTGGGTTGCGTTCAGGACTCGGATAATCCAAGAATGATTGAAGCGTATGTTATATATGACTATTATGTATTCCCATATTCATACGGGAACGGCAAGTCTGTACAATTACTCACTCACGCAGACGACACTAACGTAATGGGTAAGCGTGATACCATAAGTGCGATGGGTTTGATGGTTAATGAGGGCAAAACGATGCTGTCATCAAACAGGGATCGATCAATTGGCCAAAACGCCATAATAGACCGACATAACTTTGTCTACCAAGTGCCGGATATTTACACGGAAAACAACATCAGTGTGGAGATCAAACGGAGAAAAGCTCTTTGTGAACCGTTGCTTCTTTGGGTCTAGAAAAACGTATGTAATCCTTTATATGACCTTGATAATTCCAGGCCGTTTCGAAAGAATACTCCGAATGATCTCTGGCCCCACAAGTGACGTCAATGTGAGGAGAATAACATACAATAATGAGCTCTATGATCCGGTTATGGTGCAGTGGTAGAGTGTCTCGTAGTTTCGAATCTCGGTATTGGCATCTACTTTTCCTTCTTTCCTACATCCCAGTCTCATCTGGCAGCACTCTTGAGGTTATTTATGAAATTACAACCACCGTATTTTCATCTATACTGCCGACAAAAAAAGGTATGTTTATTCCCCTGGTGGTACAACAAACCGGGGGGTCTGAATGTTCCAGATTAGCATAAGCTTCTTGAAAAAGAGGGCATAGCTGTAGGAGCTTGCAGTTCGCATCGCGAGACTATGGTGGCTGGGACAAAGAACGGATGGATATCAACTCCAGCTCGACGGGTTTTCGAAAGCATATTGCAGAGATATCGATGAAGGGGAAGGCCTCGTCTAAAGAAGCGCTATCAATTGGAAGAAGATCTTAACTGACTTAGAGTGTAAGACTGGAGAGGGCTCCTCCGAAATCGAAGTCGTTATCGAAAAATGTTGGTTGAGGCTCAGTATTACTCTGAACTGTAATGTCCAACTAAGCAACTAAGTCAGCGAGTAGATATTGTCACGGGAACAGGAATGGGAACTAAAAAACTACTGGACAGACTCTCTTGACGTTATAATGCACCTTATCCCTGAGTTGCGTAGACGTAAGGGATCACATCTTGAGTTTTTTCGGTTTGTTATGCCATAGTAAAAATTCTACCGTGCGTATATGAGTACAGGGTAAACTGGGGTACATTTGACGTTTGTGAAAGTGTAACATTGAGTCTTAAGAAAAAGTTGTGAGGAGTTATATGGGCACATTTGACTCCTGTTGGGGGTATATTCGCCAAAACTTATGCTGTCAATATTTTCGGGTTATGTTTTACCAAACCAGCCGTTGAAGACATTTCTTTGACTTTGAGAAATGAAATCAACTTCAAACTACCAACACCCACGAACCCAGCCTCGACTTCTCGATGTCGCCAAAAATATTGATTTGACGTCGACTTTCGCAATTTATAATTATATTTAAAAAGTTATTTAAAAAATATTTATTCGTATTATTTTTACATCAACAAGGTGCTTCTAAATGGACCGATAGTTTTTATGTATACGAATAAAGTTACTTATGTTTTTCTTCCTTTTCATTACGAATGAAATTGATTCCTATATATATCCTTATATATATATAAAATTTCGCTGTCACAATGTTAGTTACCGTACTCCTCCGAAACGGCTTTACCGATTTTTACCAAATTTTATATGCGTATTCAGTAGGTCTGAGAATCGGCTACTAATTATTTCCCATACCTCCAAGTGATAAGAGCCATCTACCCTTAACATTGTTTCTTTAATTTACACTGTGACACGAGAATTTTATATATTAGATTTTACAGTCTCAGTGTAAATGTCATATTTATCAATTTAATTTGCTTAAAAATAAATTCTGAAATAATATCCACCTAAAACTCAAAAACACTCACTGCATTTTTTGAATTGTGTAATGGTACGGATGATTTTGGTGCCTTTGCAAGAACATTACTCTATTCACAAGTACCACGCTATTTCACATGGGCTCAAACAAAAAAATCACCAGTTGATGCATGTCTCAATTTATTTAAATCGAATGCTTTGGGGCGATTATTTACAGTCAGTCCAAGACACACTGAGTGCTTTTATCTTCGACTGTTGTTGGTTAATGTTACTGGCCCATTATCATTTTAAGATATACGTAAAGTGAATGGGCAATAGTATCCAACATATAAAGATGCATGCCTTGCACTCGGCTTGCTGGAAGACGATAACCAGTGGGAGCGTGTGCTTGCTGAAGCTGCATTGAACTGTACAGCAATACAAATTCGTCTACTTTTTATTACAGTGTTGACTACATGTTTCCAAGCTCGAGCAAACATATTGTGGGATAATCACAAAGATTCCATGACTGATGATATATTGCATCAACATCGTACGCTGCGCAACGATCAAACGATAACATTCAGCGACGCTATTGACAATGAAGCATTGACTGCAATTGAGGATCTTTGCATTGTCATTACCAAGTTATTCATTTCGGTCTGAATTCGCCAAATCAACCTGCATCTGATTTAATTAACACTGAAATGAATCGTGAACTACATTACAACAATGTAGAAACGGCAGCGATTGTTACTCGCAATATCCCACATTGACCGCAGTTTACTCGCAGTTTCAGCAGGACAAGGTGGGTTCTTCTTTTTGGATGCACCGGGCGGAACTGGCAAAACATTCCTTATTTCACTAATTCTTGCTGAAATACGATCAAATTATGGCATCGCATTGGCCGTTGCATCATCGGGCATTACGGCAACTTTATTGGATGGAGGCAGAACAGCTCATTCAGTATTTAAGCTGCCACTTAATATTCAAAATAACCCCCAAGCAGTGTGTAACATTAAAAAACAATCGTCCATGGCAACCGTGCTAAAACAGTGTAAAATTATCATTTGGGATGAATGAACTATGGCACACAAACATTCAATTGAGGCATTGAACAGGACATTGAAAGATATTTTAAAAACAACGACAAACTATTTGGCGGTACTCTGTTGGTGCTTTCGTGTGATTTCAGACAAACACTTCCCGTCATTCCACGTTCAACATACGCTGATGAGATCAGCGCTTGCTTAAAATCTTCTCCATTGTGGCGTCATGTTGAAAATGCGCGTTCAAATGCTTCAAGATCTATCCGCTGAATTATTCTCAAGACAACTTTTAGATATCGGTGATGGAAAAGTTGCTACAGATGAAACTGGATCCGTAAAATTACCGACCGATTACTGCACAATCGCTGATTCGCAAAATACTCTCATTAAACAAATATTTCCCGATGTACACAAACAGAACATAAATCATGAGTGGCTTGCTGAAACAACTACATATTTTAACAGAAAAAAATGCAGACGTTGACAATTTAAATTTGAAGATTCAACAGTTGTTGCCAGGGAACTTAGTATCATACAAATCAATTGATACAGTTTGCAATTTAAACCCGCCACGGCTGTGCAACGGTACGCGATTAGTAATTCGAAAATTGATGAAAAACGTTATCGAAGCCAGCATTTTAAACGGCAAGTTCTAAGGTGAAAACATACTAATACCACGGATTCTTATCATACCAACAGCTGTGCCAATTCAATTCAAATGAATTCAGTTTCAATCTGAGCGATTGACATCTGCAATGACAATTAACGAATCCCAAGGCTAAACGATGCCTATTTGTGGCTTAGATTTAAGTACACCATGTTTTTCAAACGGACAATTATTGTACGTAGCATGCTCTCGAGTAGGTAAACCATCAAGTTTGTTTGTGCTCGCTAAAGATGGGCTAACGAAAAATGTTGTTCATACTATAGATTTAAAAGATTAATTATGTGATATAGAATTTTGAGAAATAAATTATTGTAACTTAATAATAATATTGTTTGGCATTTGTTATTTTTATATTCCCTTATCGTTTATAGCGCTCCACGCCTATTTCACGCATATGCCATATACTTTTACACTTATAATAAGTAAGTTCCTTTTTGTCTTCACTAGAATTTATATAGAAACTAGAAATAATTTACAGGCAAAACAACGTTTGACGGGTCAGCTAGTTTTTCTATATTATTTAGTAAATTGTTAAATAGAAAGCGACTTTTCTTTCCATTCAAACATTAAAAAGACAACATCCGGTGATACTTATTGGGCTTGAAATGGTATTGTCAAATGTTCTCCTTGCAAAGTTAAAGGTGCCTCGTCTCCGGGGCACTTTTGACAAAATGGCTTTTTTTACAAAATATATTTTAAAAAATTTTAAAAATCTTAGAAAAGGATAGTGTGCCAACCATTCGTAGCCCAAATATTCAATATATCAGACACGAAAAACTAACCGAAATCCATTAAAAGGTTTCAAAAATACAGACCCTTACAAATTGAGTGTCAAATGCGCCCCACTTTCCTCTACATACGAATTTTTCTTCTAAGCGTTTTTTTTCAATGGAAAATTCACTGTTTCCTGTTTTGAGTAGTGCAGCGCGAGATCGCGGACCAAAAGTTAATCATTACATAGTACCCGTGATAACTTTATATTACGACACAGGCACCACACATTCTAAATCGCGAATATTTTGAATTGAGACGTAAAAGCTTTAATGACTTAAGGTACGGTTTTGGTCATTATCCACTCAGCCTAAGCACGTAACGAATAGGCCGTACATTATCTCAAAAAAGCGTTAAATTATCCTGTCAAAGTATCACAATAGAACACATCCGCCTCGCATAGCTGGAAACTCAGAATGTATAAGTGCCACAAGTGTCAGAACTCGAAATCACCACCCTGAGCTAATGAATCTTGCTAAAAGCCCCAAGAATCACAATAATAGGGACATACTATTACACAACGAAAACTTATAAAACAACCACATGAATCCAAATTCTCCAACGGCGCATCATTCATTCCGAATTCAATCTCAATTTGGCGACACTATACAAAAAATACAAAAAAAAAGATGCTTCCCAACCCTGTCGTGTCTGTCTATGTGATGAAAGAATATTTTTCAACACGTCTCCTTTTGAGTGTTGCCCATATGGACCCCTCCATCCCCTCTCCGACCTCCTCAAACAAGAAGAAGATCAAGAATATCCCAATTGAATTTCGTTTTCTTGTTGCGGTCGTAGAAAAATCACTATTCCTTGGACTCGACTTTGATTATTAAAAATGGAGAAGAAAGAAAAACCCACAATGGCAGAAGATTGAATAACAACAAAACACAATCCACCAGAGACTTTTGTTCTTGCTCTCGGTCGTTTTTCGAAATTGGTAAGCTCGTCGTTCGTCGTTGGCGTTTTCCGTTTTGTCGGCTTCCTTCATATCCTTTGTTTTGTGTTTTTGTTAATTTTTGTCCCATACTAACATAGAAGATATCCTCGTTGGGTGACGAAAACCGTTTGGGAGGAATGGATCCACCAGAGGAGCTAAATGTTTAGTCCCTCTCATTTGTGTGGTCGAAGCAATAAACCGCATGAAAAGCTGTTCGGGTAATGCCCCTCAGAACGGGTGGACTGTGCGGAGAGGTGATACACCAGAAGGAAACCGCACCGTTAACTCTAATTTATCCCTCTCCAGAGACCAAGATCAGGATAAATTATAATACGACTCTTTTGAGGATTGTTTACGGGATTTCCTTGCATTAAACAAGAAAGCACAACCAGTGTTGTGTGTGGAACAAAATCACCTTGCAGCTTCCTTTTTGGGAAAACATTTGTCGCGTGAGCGTATGTTTTCGGCAACAGCAACAGAGTAACTGTAAGTATACATGTGGTGTGTCCTTTTCGATTAACCAACCATCGATGGGGAAGGATTGTGCTCGATAAATCGAAATGAAAATTACTACAAAAAGGTTTTAATGGAGGCTAACGATGATGAATGGGAATTATATTGATTTGCTTTGGGGGTTAAGAGATTGTTTTACTTGGATTGTCAGTTTTTTTCTTTCTGTTTGGTTTTTACTTGTGGGAAGGATTTTCAACTCGTTTGGTCATCGCATATCGCAGAACGGTCGTCGTCGGTGGTATCGTGACTCGTGAATATGACTTGGTTCCTTGGGGAAGAATATAATGTTTTTCTTTTGTGGCAATTGTGCATGTGATTCCAATTTTTTGATATGTCATCGGCAAACATCGGACACAGAAGATCGATTACAGTGCGAGAGCAATCGATTGTGTAGATCGAGATAGTGGAGTATTTTGGCTTTGTGCGAGTTGTCACAAACGGTCGGCTGAATGTAAGTATATAATATAGCCAATGGCATGCTTCAAGGGCAATAAATTGGCAATGCGGTGGATTGGAAAATTTTGTAATTATAATCGATAAGCGAGCTGTAGTCAGGAGATGATGACACTGAAGGACGTTTTTTTTAATAAAAAGTTCTCAAGGAGTTTGGGCCTATGTTGGGAGTATAAAGTTTTTCCTTTTCCTTTCTCAATATATATTTTTATGTCGCCCAGATCTCTGGATGATTTAGAAAGTTAATTAAATTTTAATTAAATTTAGAAAGTTAGTTAAAGCCACTAGACTTACATGTAACGAAAGATATTTGTGAGTTTCTGAAAGGACAATAGCCTGAGTGCTGCAAATGAAGCTTTTTGTACAGCTCTTCTTGAGGCTTCTATTTCTGCAAATAAGTAGAGTGCATGCCTCAAGTTCGTGTAAACAAGTTGTCAGTTGATAGACAACCCCACGTTGGGCGCCAATTTATCGGGTAGAACTCTGATGAGTAAATTATCCTTTAACCTAATGTTTCAGACAGATATTGCAGTATGGTAGGCTAATCCCTCGAACAGATAGCATACAGGAAAAGGAACGTTCGCTCAGAGCAACACGCATGAGGTTAGATAAAAATAGAACCTCTGCAGGAAGGTTACTCCTTGTTGAATACGACAAAAAATAAACACTTTTTCAGCTTGGATAATTAAGATAATTATTTTGAAAACACGATGCTGTACAATAACTCCCACTATTGAGTCCGAAAAAAAAACTTTCGCAATGTACGTAAAGCTAATTAAGGCCATTTACTTCGCAATATCATTTCGAAATCGAGGACTTCTTTTCTAAGGCGCAAATATACCTACAATTGCTATTCGCAAAGAAACCTCCAAGTTGTTGCAAACTGGCAAGGAAAATACCCAGAATCGTTGGAAACAACAAATGAAATGCACAAAACAGGATACTCCACACCTCAGGGCAACAAGAAAATACGAGGGGGAACGAAGCCATAGTCAAAACTGCGAATCCCTCGTCAAACGTGACGATGAAAATCAAATCAAAAAATTTTGTGTTCGTCTTCTCTTCTTATACACTAACACTATTGCTGCCGGTACTTGGCATCGGCACCCCAGAAAAATAGCATCCAGAGGCCAACATAGCTCGAGCATCAATCCAAGCCACTTTACCACTTTGCGCTCTCGATGGAATCTTAAGATGATGTTAAACGTTTTCAAGCATCTTTCCCAGGCACGACCGAAGCGAAGCATTGTACACCTTATTTTTGGCTGGCTGTAGGTGGTGTTTCGGTTATTTTTTGTCTTCTCTTTTTTTTTTTTGGCAACATTCATAGACCTCTTCACAAAAAGCATTTTTGAGGCAAAAATTTATCAAAAAAATTTTTGTGAAAAATCAGGAAGCGCAAAGTGTGGCCCTGCTGGAGGGGAAGCAGCAATTTTCTATTCGTATGCTAAATAGGATTTGAGATGTCACACACAAAAGCAGCAGCACTTTCACCATGAGAATTGCCGGTTTAGCGGTTTTGTATAATAGAAATAACAGTTTAGGTATTTTTATTTTTTTTATTTTCAATCAGGATGAGTTTTCGGGTAGAGGTGTTGCGCCTATTCCCGCACTACCCACTGAAGGTAGGTTGTATGTTTTTTTGCACAAACATTTGCATATGTCAAGATGACTTACGTGTCTTCCTCAATCGAGTGAGGAAATATTGGGTTTACATATACTAAATATCGGTGTATCGCGTGGCAGTGGCGTTGGAGTTGTAAGGTTTCGCGTTGTATCCTCGAGGAGCATTTAGGAAATTATTTATTTGCTTTCAGTGGTTTTTTGTAAACAGTTAATAAATATTCAGTTTATAAAGCGTTGAAGATGGGGGAGTTGGTATTTATCAGATTTTGCACTTATGCTGGGATGTGACTGTGACAAACGGTATGGTAAGCTAAAGAACGTGTTTGCAAGGTGAATTAAAGGGAACTGGAGGGAATATCGGCTCTGTTCTTTTACGAAAGGGCTCACACAGTGTGAAGTGTTTTAAGGGTTTGTGGAATGAACATTTCAAAAAACAACATTTTATATTTTGTGCATTGCAGAAATTCAAACAACAAGGTGTTTCGTGTTCCACATTTATTTTGACAGTCTTAAAATGAATCCGATTATAACTTCTCCATCACCTGTGTCCATGTCCATAGATATCATGTCATTTTCTCTTTACTGTTGCAATTCTTTGCTTGGTTTCAAGATCAAAGATACCTTTTTGTCGAGTCTAGTGTGGCGAAGTCTCTGGTTATGAAGTAGGCACTGCTTTCTGGACTAACGATTTAGGTGATATATTTGCAGTGCAGCCAATCAATCTTGAATCACCCCTTCCACAACATAGAAGAGGAAAGCTATAATTAAAGCGAAGCCACTAAAACAAAATAAGTTTGTAAAGGGTTCTACATTAAAGTTACAAGTCCTTAATATGACTGTGCTCATTAGTCAAGTTTACAACCTTTTCAAGATGAGCAGAGTTAGCGTAGAAATAAAGTTGTTTTTTTTTTTACATTGAATTTCTAGAAGGTTTTCTAAAACAGACTACAGTCAATCAGTCAAGAAAAGGCACTCTAGCAAAACGGTGTCGAAAGCTTTATTAAAATTGACCAGACGATTACCCGCTAAATAAAAAAAAATAAAGACATTTTTGCTTCTGTGTGGATTTGATCCATGAAACTCCCCTGGTCAGAAAGCAGACATGCATGCTTACCATCACGCCACGGGTCGGGTACTACACTTAGTACAGAAGTTTGGCATTGGCATGTGATCCAGTCAAATTATATATCTTAACAGATTCTATAAACATATGAACGCTGGCTACTCGCACCCAACGATTTATTCTTTTTTGTTCGATCAATGTCTTAAATTGATGAAAAGAGTGGACTGATGACTGGCATACCTAGGACCAAATTTTTTTTTTAGCTTTCAGAACATTGTCAATATTATTTCAATCTATACTTTCATACACTATTTAAAATCCGATGGATAATCTTTTGTTTAATTTATGCACATATTCAAGAGGTTTGTGAATTAATTTGATTAGAGGCACAAACACTTTTTTTTCTATTTTGGCAATACGATATCGTCCACTTCATCGTCTTCTGAGTCCGAGTTCTGGGTGAGGCTGATGAGGAGGAAAGAAATTGCTTCTGGAGAACTTTTGAGATGTCATACTGCTGGCGGTAGTAAGACGAAATAATTTGTATGAGGACATGAACTTCTTTTGTTATTTATTTTGAATACTCTCACGATCTTCTTTAGACACAAAAATGTAGTTCGTGGCTGAGAACTTCACTTCTGTTTCTACGTCCTTATAGTAAGAAAATAAGAATATTTGATTAAATAGTTCGTATTTTATATAAAAATATTAAACGCCGAATGGCCCCCATCAAATGATTTTTTGAAACAAGAATATTAATTAAGAAAGCCAACATTATACCAGATCTGTTCTGGAAAATTTATTCTTCTATGATCAAAATATCTGTGCATTTAAAGAAGTTTTCATTTGATTTAATTGCAGACCTATAAAGTCGCTTCCACCCACTCTATTCCCATTCCCGGAAATATAACCTACCTTTTACGGGAGTAAGGGGCCAACTATAATGCACTTTTCCGAGCTTTCGCCTACTTACGCTAACGAGCCAATACAATATTTTATATGACACTAGCCTAATATACTTTCTACTAAGTTTCGTTAAATTTCGCTAGCTTTCACTCAATTAAGCAAGAGCCATTGAATTGGCCAGAATCCATTATAGTTGCTTTTTGTTTAACAAAAACTTTCGGATACTTTTCGTCTGGTTTTTTTTAGTATTTATATAATTTTAAATACTAAAAAAAAGCAGCCTGAGCTCCGCTAAGTGTAATCTTAATACAGCATTCCTTTCTAATTTCTTACATCAGTTTAGCGGTTCAGGGGTGACAAAGTGTCAAGAGGGACATTTGTTTTAATTGTTTTTATCTGAATATTCTTGAATTTTGTTTATAAGAATTGAGTTGTCTAGATTTTTGCTTAAGGGGAGGATAAATTTATAATTTTCTTTTATTTTAAATTAATACTCATACTTTTTGTTTCTATTTGAGTACGAGGAACACTTTTTTCGTTAATGTCACTTGCTCGAAATCATTTTTGAATCATATTCCATTCTATAAAGTTTAGTTTTTGGTCATAACATTAAACGCGTCTAGCTTTATTTCTTTTTGAGTACCACACGTTAATAAAAAGCGCCCTTATATAAAGAAATGCCAATTTTTAGAGGATAAAACCTTAAAGAATTGGGGAGCTAAGCAATCAAAGTTAAACTGCAGTTTATGCAGCAAAACATCGTTCAAGTGATTGCTACGGTTTTTTAAATAATCATTTGTTCGGAAAAAAATTTAGCAAGAAGCAAACTTCCAGCAAAAACTATGGACGAATTCCTAAACGCAAGCCTTGTGCAAATTATGCAAAGCAAACTGTTCCTAAATTCCAACAAAAAAATCACTTCAAAACTGACTGTCCTTCTTCCAGGCCCGCCGCTAGGGGTTTGAACGCCCGTGTGCAATTCCGATTATGCCGCCCCCGTTTAACTATGTCTACCTTACACGATCTAGGTTAAAAAAACTAGGTTAAGGATGTGAAAAAAATAAGAAATACTTTACAACGAAAAACTATTCATTTATTTAATTTACAGTAATTTTACCTTTCTTGCCTTTATGTTGGCGAAATCTGTTATCAATTTTTTTGTGTCTAAGCTTTCTAATATCTCATGTTCAATTGAAACTATGGCTAAATTACTTAGTCTTTGCTGGTGCATTGTTGATCTCAAATAGTTTTTTATAATTTTTAACTTTGAAAAGGACCTTTCACCAGATGCAACTGAAACCGGCAACGTAAGTAATATTCTTAGTGCTATTGCTGAATTCGGAAATGTTGACATTAAATCATTTGCAAAAATATATTGCAATAGGGTTTGTCGATCATTGGACTGGTGTTCAGTAAAATGCAACTTTAAAGCATTGATTTCATTAAACAAATCTATACCGTCAATATCTGTGTCACTATTTGAACTGTCTTTTAGCTTCAAATTCAAATCCTTGCAATATTTCATTAAATCATCTTTAGAGTAACTAAATAAGTTATTATTGGTGAAAAAGCCAAATACGTCGGTAAAAGTTTCCAACTCCTCGAATCTATCCTTTAAAGAAGTTAACGTTTGATCTAGGATTCTAAAAAAAACCTCTACTTTGTATTTGGTTTTGGGGTCAAGTAAAACTTCGTCACTCTGTTCATATGGAAATTGAGTTGGTTTTCTTCGTGGACGAACTGTGTTTATAGGCGGAAAATCTGTTTCTACATTAAGGTCCCAAGCCACATTGGTAGCTTCTTCTAACACCCTTTTGAAGTGCTCATCCGTGCGATATTCGGTGAATTTATCAATCAATTTATTTAACAAATTTATGCAGATTTGAGTATTTATTGTTGGGTTTTGCATCATTTTGCTGAGAGCATTAATTTCATTTAAAATATCGAACCAAATTACAACCGAAAAAATAAATCTATAATTTTGAATGTTTAAAGCAAGCGAATGAGCTTTGTGAGATGTTGTACATTCCCATTCCGACGAATTGTTATCTGATATTTCTAGCAAAGCGTCAAATATTTTTTCGAGGTGATACCGTAAAGGTTTGACTACATCGATTCTGCTAGACCATAGCGTGGCACTTAATGCTTTTAATTTTAAATCTGGTAAATATTTGCAAATTATTGACCACCTTTTTGTAGATGACGAAAAGAAAACGTAAATTTCTTGAATTATATTGAAAAAATTGACGGTGTCGTGCGTAATATTTGCCGCATCGTTAACGACCAAATTGAGACTATGCGCAGAGCATGGAACGTAAAATGCGCGATTATTAATTTTCAATAATTTTTTTTTGCAATCCGTTGTGTTTTCCACGCATATTAGAACCATTGTCATAACCTTGACCACGTAAGTACCTAATATCCGGGTTTAATTGCGAAAATAAATCTTAATTATATTAAATATCTTGATTATATTAAATATTTTTGACAGTAGCTATTGGTGTGAGATGATTTTTTTTTAATTCTTGTTTTTGCTATTAACCATGTATGCAATTACGTTGAGGACACTAATTGGAACTCAAAACCATTTAAGATATTCAAATAGAGTAAGTAGTGTTCATAGTAAGAGCTCTTATGTCTTCCAGTTTCGATAGTTTCATATCATATTTAATGAAAACTACTAAACTGGACAACATAAGAGCTGTTACTCAACACTACTACCTCTATTTGCATATCTTAAATGGTTTGAGTTCCAATTAGTGTCCTTTATGTAATTGCACACATTGTTCTTAAGAAAATCAAGAATTTCAAAAAAACTTATCTTAGAACAGAACAACACACTCGTTTAAAAGTGAAATATTGATTATATTAAATACTAGCTGTGCCCGCGACTTCGTCTGCGTGGAATAGTGACTTTCGGCAGCATTTTTAATTTTTAGGCTACTTATTTTGCAAATAAGACACGTGCACTTTGAGAAACTATTGCTTAATTATTTTTTTTCAATACATTTTTGCACACGACGTTCTTACTTTTTCCATTTTTTGTCAAATAAAAAGGTTTTGCGAGTTTGATACACTCTTTTAAACTAAAATAACAAATCAGTGGGAATTAAAGAAATACGGGGAATTAATAGTTTTCTCCTTTCGCTGTTTCAGTTATTATTAAATCTTTTATAATGCCGCATCCCAGATGTGTAATTTGAAACTGTGTACAATTCTAGATTACCTACTCATTATTGGCACTGGAACAGAAACTTGCAGCCACTTCTGATAATTCGAATAAATTTAAGAAACTCTAAAGGGTATGATGTGACTTGCTCAGTGTCTATATAATATAGTCTACTGATAGATATTCGACAACATCCCCCAATACTTCAAACATAACTTATAAGCTCATATGGTTAACTATCTCATTAGTCGTCGCCGAAATCGACTTTTCACACAGTCATTACCGATAGCCAATATTTATTTGAAGATCAAGATAGACATTTCTTCTCAGGTGTGTTATCGACAGAAATCACCTCACGGTGACAGAACTTTTGTAATCGGTCCAGTGGCTTCAAAGTTCCCGTTTACGTCGCCGTTCCCGTAGGAATATTGGAATAACAAATACAGCCCATATCCTTCTTCAGGGTCAAAACTATCTCTGCACCAAAATTCATACAAATAGGTTCAATAGTTTGGGGGTCTGGGCGGTAGATGGTAACAAAGAAAAACAGACAAACGGAGTTGATTTCGGATCTATACTATAATGTTAGTAAGTACTTCCGTTCCCATGGGAATATGGGGATAAATTAAAGCTTATGTTACTTTGAGATAGTGTAGCATACTAACCGGGAAATAGTTTTTGCAATCAGTTCAGTAGTTTCTAGGTTCCCTTTTACGTTTGCGTTCTTATGGGAATACAGGGATAACATAAATAGCCTATGTCCATCTTCAGGCTCAAGACTATATATATATCTCTGTACCAAAACTCAAATAAATAGGTTTAAAAGTTTGGGCGGTTTTTGGAAACAAATAAAAATAGACAGACAGATTTTATTTCAGACTTATGATATTAGTAACGACTCCCATTCCCGTGGGAATATGGTGACCGTTCCCGTAGTAATATGGGGATGAATTAATGTTTATGTTACTCGGGGATAGTGTAGCATTCTACCGGTGGAAGAATTTTCGAAATCGGTGCTGTAGTGTCAAAGTTCCCGTATACGTTCCTGCTCCCGTGGGAATATAGGGAAAAAATATATAGCCTATGTCCTTCCTCAGGTTCTGAACAATCTTTGTACAAAATTTCATTTAAATCGGTTTATTAGTTTGGGAGGGAGATGGTAACATAGAACGACGCTTTCACACTTATTATATTTGTAAGGACTCCCATTCCTGTAGGAATATGTGGATGAATTAAAGTTTATGTTACTCTGGGATAGTGTAGCATTCTAACGATGGAAAAATTTTTGAAATCGGTGTTGTAGTTTCTAAGTTCCCGTATACGCTCCCGTTCCCGTAGGGATATAGGGATTAAATATATAGCCTATGTCCTTCCTCAGGGTCTGAACAATCTTAGTACAAAAATTCATTTTAATCTGTTCATTAGTTTGAGCGGGAGATGGTAACATAGAAAGGTGAACAGACAGAGCTACTTTTGCATTTATAATAATAGTGAGGACCGGTTCCCGAGGGAATATTCGAATGAAATAAAGTCTTTGTTCGTCCGTAAGCTTAGAACAATCATTATACAAAATTTCTTTTAAATCGGTTTATTAGTTTGGGCGGGAGATGGTAACATAGAACGACGAACAGACAGAGCTAATTTCACACATATAATATTAGTAAGGACTTCCGTTCCCGTAGGAATATGTGGATGAATTAAAGTTTATGTTACTCTGGGTTAGTGAAGCATTCTATCGGTGGAAAAAATTTTTGAAATCTGTGTTGTAGATTCTAAATTCCTGTATACGTTCCCGTTCCCGTGGGAATTTAGGGATAAAATATATAGCCTATGTCCTTCCTCAAGTCTTAGACTATCTCTGTATCAAATTTTATTTAAATCGGTTCAGTAGTTTGGGCGGGAGATGGTAACATAGAAAGCCGGACAGACAGAGTGACTTTCACATTTATAATATTAGTTAGGATTTTTGACAGTAGCTATTGGTCTGAGATGATTTTTTTTTGAAATTCTTGATTTTGTTAGGAAGTATGTGTGCATTTTAAACGAATAGTACCAAAACTATCTACTGTAAAAGTATGAAATAAAATACACTTACATTTGGTTCTCCTGATTTTGTTTGTTGACAACTTTGGGAACTTGAACTTGTTGAAGGCAGGTCGTCACATGAGGCATTACGTCTGCAACTCCAACAACCCCAGCTTCAAAATTTTTAGCAGGTTGAGCTGGACCTGGGTACAAATCCTGCACCGGGACTTGGTTTGAAGAATCCACATTTGGATTCATTGTAGCTGAAGCTTCAGCCGAATCTTTTTTTTGAAATTTTTTTTTACTCTAAAACTAAAACACTTTTGAAATCTGAACAAATCAACTACTAGAACTCTCGTCTCTCGATTTCTTTTCAAAAGAAGCCAACTTTGAACTCTTTTAATCATGGCGGTTCACGGTTTGTTTGGTTTGAAAAAAAAGAACAGTAAATTTCGATGTTTTTGTTTTACTTTTATTTTTCTCGTCTTGTCTGATTTTACCTTTTAAAAGTTTAAATATCTACCTAGTGCGAACGAGATGAACACCCAAAAAGATTTTCTTACTCTTTTCAACAGACCTAACAAAAAGTAAGATTCTAAGGAAACTTAAAAACGTTTAAGAACAAGACAACAATGAGAATGTATTGTCGTTCACTTTGGAGCATTAGTTTATGCTAGAAGTAGAACGTAGAACGTAGAAGAAAATGGAATTCAGAGTAAGTGAACATTTAGATAGGCAGATTTTGTGCTAACGATAAGGTAGTTTGATTTTCAGATAAATTTATTTAAACTTTATGCAACACATCATTGAATTTCTGAAAATCTGGATTCCAGATCTGGAATGGCTCTCCGTCGTTGATTGCTTGATTTGCCGCCCCCCCTGGATGCGCCGCCCGCGTGTTTTGCACGCCTTGCACGCCCGCTTACGGCGGGCCTGCCTTCTTCTTCTTTTGCTGTTAACATATTGCTTTTACCAATTTATTTTCCTCTCCTTTACTCTTTTAGTCATCCTCCAAAGTGAAGTCAATCGAATATTTATTTGAATCTTATGAAAGTGTAGTCATCTGATTCACATTTGATTCGTCCTTTATTCCAAAGCCAACACATTTTTCAAAGTTACTTAAACAATAATTACAAATGATTTTGATTTGATTATTTACTCACTTTCAGTTAATGTGTAGTCAATTAAAAGAAGATAATTGTCCACTCACATGAATTGTTGCCTTTGAAATAAATAATTAAATATAAAATTGAAACTTTTGAAATATTCGACAACAAAATCTGCAGCCACTTTGAAGTAGATCTCCTGACTACACAGCGACCATCTATTTATTTAAATCAATTGAACTTTAAAATATAATATCTAAAAAATACTGTGTGAAAATTTTGAAAAGAAATGTAAAAAAAAAAACGACGATGGCAGCAGTTATTCTGAAGCGTCTCTAAAAAAATTGAGATGCGGTGCCCCTCACAGTTTGGTACTGGATCATCCGAAATCAAAAAGTCAAATAGATAATTGCTGACCCCATGCAACGCTGTTGGGGTTTTCGGAAATTCCATTTCTCCCTTTTGAGGAACAGTTTGAATCGAAAGATGTAATTTTCTGAGAGAAAAATCACAGCAATTATTATAATAATAATATAAAATAATAATAATAATTGTTGTAGTAATAAAATAAAAGTATTAACGAATTTGAAAAAAAACTCTCCAGTTTTGCCTTGTGTACAGAAATATTGTTTAGAATTTCAAAAGGATCGGTGTAGTAGTTTTTAAGTTATTAGTGACACCGTCTTTGGCTTTGTACCAAAAGCGCTTAAAAACTGCCAGGTGACAAAAGCGCTTAAAGACGTAAAAGCATTCATAACGTCATTAACTTTGCTTCGATTAACTTAAAATTTTTACACAATATTCTTGGAACATTACGCTTTCACTAAAAACAAAATTTAGGACGCCTGTCCCTTTTGATTTTATAATAAATGTTACGTATTAATAATCCTTGCGTCATGAAATCCTCAAAGGTTTTTGATAAGAACGAAAATTCATGCGTTTTCATTTTTGTAGAATGGCCATTGACTTCGATTCCCAAAAAAGTGATGGCTAAACACCTAAACAGTGTCTCAATTTGCTTTAGCAAAAACTATAAGCTGTTCGATCACTTCCAGACTATGTTGAATTAGATTTTAAAAGATAGCAAAATCTTTAAGAAAATTGCATATAGTATTTTCTTAATAATTCTTAATTTTTCTGGACGAAAACAAAGTGGTAAGATTAAAATGCTATGTCATCGAAATCATAAGAAAATATTATTGAAATTTTGTCAAACAATTCAGCCAAAAAAGTTTAGTCACAATGTAATAATGAAACTGATTGCCCTTTCTGCGAGCTGTAAGTATTCATCAAGGGGCACGTTTGAATGAAATATTTAATTTCAAACATCAATGCTACTTCTAAGTTTATATGAAAAATCAAAAAATGAAAAATGATGGTTTCAAAAGAAAAAAAAAATTAAAGTTTAACAAATCGTAGCTCGGTTTCACCACCGAGCACTGTTTCTGCTGCTTGGAAACAGCCCGACTTTTTGTAGACGAGAAAGTTCTGTTCATCTTGCATCTGTAACCCAAGCAACTTCATAAATTTATGCAATAAGCTGTGATAAGTAGTAGGTGAGTTGACAAACTTCAGTTTTCTTACATCTTTTGAAGTCGTCCAAAATTCGTATTCTCTATTCGATACAAGAAAATAAAAATAATGTGGATTATTAAACGGCAAATGATGCTTTTTAATGATTTAAGAAACAGATATTTTTTAAATCGAATAATATTTCTAGAAGGTAAATTAATTGATAAAAGAACTAAACTTACTTAAAAATATAATGAAATGAAAATAATTTATTAGTTGCTGCTTAGCTAAAAGAAATTAGAAATCAGAAGCTAATCTTAATTATAACGATATACAAAATGTTATTGTTAGTTGCAACAAAACACTACCAGAAATAAAAAGAACGACAGTGAAATTTAATAAGGACTTTAAAAACAAACAAATACATATAAGTAAAATTTAAACCATAGATGAAATCAAACTGACAATAATACCCATGGGGTATGCTTTTTAATCCCGCTGTTTGCTCCCTCGAAAATTTGTTCAGAGTAAGAAATCCAAATTAATACGATTCAATTATTTCCAATAAAATGAAAATCCTGACAAGCAAAAGATATGTGCTTTAAAAACTTCACAGCCCTTATCGAATAAAACCATTGCGCCTACTAACAAATTTGCGCCTATGTTGAGTTCTTTTATTTAAGCCCCAGAATATATTGCATCGCAACATAAAAAAGACGAAATAACACGCATCACCTCTATCAATTTGACCAGAAATACCATATCCTGCCCCACCGAATCCATCACTGGTCACGAAAACCAGAGTATATCTAATAATGAGTAGGGACACTCTCTACACAAATGCAACGCCTACTACTACATTCAACAATGAACAGCAAAAAAATAAAAAAAATGCAATGAGTGGAAGCAGGTCAAAATTATGAATAGTATTTCTTTCGGACAATCCCAAATGTTTGAAGGATACACAATAGGTTTTCCCAGGCCAATACCAATAAACTTCCAATGTAAGATACGCGACCTGCAGTTTTTTATGAATGCATTTTTAAAGGCGCACCCAAGAGAACGTGAGTGTGTGTATGGTTTTATTGTGCTGCTTAATAGCTTGGGTGACCAGATCTAATTTTTTTATGACACTCAATTGTTTTATTATATTCGGGTTTTTTCTTTGGGTTACATGTTTTTCAATGAGTTTTTCAATGGTAGGTATGATTAATATGATTTTATCTTTAATCTGGTCTTCTAAGAAAAACATAAACAACGCAATTAGCGAAGTTCAAAAATTTTTTTTTCTACTTTTGAGATACTTATTTAATAGCAGCTGGTCATATTAAAATGTAATTAGGCATACACTGAAATATGTTTACATTTTTTCATAACGTAGTTATAAAGGCGCACCCGGACGTTTTCTTATCATTTGGCGTAAGCTTCTTAGTGTATAAAGAACAGGGTGTCTTGTGCAAAAGAATATTGAAAGTTGAAGTGCTGTGAAAGAAAGTTTAATTAAAATGGGTAAACACTATCTCAAGTGCTTAGTATGCGGTCGTGAGGAAGTGAGAAGTCCTGGAGTTAATTATTTCAAACTACCAAGCAACGAAGAGAGGTAAGCAAAATTTTTTCTTTTTTTAATCGTTCATTCACTTGATGTTCATATTCATAGCAATAATGGCTTGTGTCAACATAAGAACAAGTATTAAATTTTCTTGAAATTTCAATTACATACATACCAATTAACTTCTTTCGTTACTTTGATTAACTAATTGTGTTTCATTTTTTTAGGAGAACAAAATGGCTAACTGCCATTCAAAAACCTAACTTGGTAAACAGCAAAATTTCGCAGGACTTCAGAGTATGCGGAAGGCATTTTTCAGAAGGCATGTATTCCGCTTCAAAGTCTCGCTTAAAACCTTCGGCTTTGCCCAACTTAGATATTATTATTGAAACACCAATATGCGAAACAGAAGGTGAGACTAACAGCCGAAAATGAAATAGAAATCACAAAATTTTAATAACATTTCTCTTTTCATAGGAGCACCTGAAAAATATGAAACCCAAACTGGTGAAACCATCAAAGTTTCAATGGAATACTTGGAATCAGATGAGCAACGAGACGAGGCAGTTCAAGCTGGAAGTTTTGTAGACATTCCAATTGAAGCAGGAACATCAGGAATATCCAAAGAGAATAGATCGACGCAGACTAACTACACGGAATCAGAAGAGGTACTTTATTTAAAAAAAGAGTGTGATTTATTAAAAAAGGAAATTGAGGTTCTGAAAAGTGAAAGATATTCTGAAGCTTTGTATTTAGAAAAGACGAGAAATATTTTGCCTGTAGAACTTTCTCGAATTGTTGAGACTCACGTTTTAAATTTTAAAAAAAATCAGAAAGGATGGAGGTACTCTAACGAATTTAAAAAATTTTGTCTTAGTATATATTTCATAGCACCAAACGCGTATAACTTTTTACAACACAATTTAACTTTGCCATCCAAAAAAACTTTAACTCGCTTTACAAAAAATTGGCCTTCTGGGCCTGGATTTCACAAGGAATTGTTTAATGCTTTAAAGCTCAAAATACAGGCTTTACCAAAAACTGCTCTTAATTGTGTGATATGTTTAGATGAAATATCTTTAAAAACTCACCTTTTCTTAAATAAAAATACAGGGGATATAATAGGGTTGGAAGACGACGGACAAGTTAAAACTCGATTAGCTGCAAATTATGCTATTGTCGTAATGGCAAGAGGTATTACTCATCGGTATAAGCAACTGCTCGGGTATCATTTTGTCAATTCGGCTTGTCCAGCTAAGTCGTTGAAGCAAATAGTGTTCACGTGTGTTCAGCAGTTGCTGGAGGTGAAGATGAAGCCTAGGCTTATCATTTCTGACCAAGGGGGCAATTTTATTGGTTTAAATAGACTTCTCGGCATTCCCTTAGAAAAACCGTTTTTTTATGTACAAAATACCAAAATATATTACATGTTTGACACTCCGCATCTTTTAAAATCTTTCTGGCGGAATTTCATGAAATATGACATTATTACAAATAGTAACGAGAAAGCTTCTTGGAACGACGTTGTTAGTTTCTATTTACGAGACAAAGAATCTCGATTCAGAATGGCTCCAAAGTTAACAGATGACCATATTTACCCTAATAATTTCCAAAAGATGAGAGTAAGGCTTGCCTCTCAATCAATTAGTGCAACAGTTTCGGCTGGTATTTACACTTTCGCCAGTATAGGTGCCACTTCTTCAACTGCAATAAAGACGGCAGAAATAATTGAAAAATGTGATAAATTGTTTGATTTGTTTAATTCATCACAATTTAGAGCAAAAGCATCCAGAAGGCCATTTTTTGCGACCAAGGAGCAAGTTGATTTTTTGAATGAAATGAAGGTTTTTTTTGAAAATATCTCTTTTTTTGACGATTCAATAAATGTTACTAAAAAAATGCGATTTATAAAAGGATGGCAACAGAATATATTTGCTTTAACTGATTTATTCGAAGAACTAAAAGTAGATGACGTGAAATTTCTTCTTACAAGAAACCTTAATCAAGATTGTTTAGAGAACACATTTGCTGTTCTACGCAATCGGGGAGGAAATAATAAGTTGCTCACGCCTTTTCAATTCACATGTGCATTCAAAAGGTCTTTTGTAGCCAAATACATGGAGGATATTACCCACGGAAACTGTGAACCAACTATAACCTTGGAATTTCCGGATGTTGATGTGAGTAGGCAACTGCCACAAGAACAAAAGAATGAAGTAATATCCGTTTTCAAAATCGAATCTGATTATAAGACTGAGAATTTCGGCAGTGAAAATGCTTTTTATTATTTTGCGGGTTATATTTTAAAAAAATACCGTCAAAAGCATAAGTGTGAAGTGGAAATAAGTGAGCAACCTAGTATTTCCTCCATTTTCACTGATTTTAAAGAATATGAAGGTGCAAAATTGACACGACCTACACAAGATTTTTTAAATGCTTTAGAGAACCTTGAACAAAAATTTATTTCAAACTTTCCAAATATGTATTTTTTAAATAATTTTGAAATGAAAATGTTTGATATTCTAAATAGCGAATTCAATTACAATTGTTGTAAAAATCAAAACAAAGAATTTATTGTAAAGTTTTATATACGAGTACGAGTTTACCATATTCTTAAGTTCTTCAACACTAACAATAAGAAATCAAGCAACAAACAAAAATACCTTAGTGTAACACACATGTGATACTTTTATATTATAATATATTTATTATCTAATGTTATGATTTATGAAACTTAAATACAAATGTTTTCAAAAAATGTATGCTTATGATTTTTTTGCCGGGTCACCCTGTGCCACAAAAGTATGACAATCTGATTCTCTTTTTTCTCTTTTCTACTTTAACACATCTTATGACCATCTACTTCTCGTGTCTGTGTAACTATAAAATGCGAACTGATAAGAAACACGTGGAGAGTGTCCCTACTCATTATTAGATATACTCTGACGAAAACTATCCTCGTCTTTTGCCGAAGACCACACGAAAACCAGCGATATTTTTTTACTCAACACTCAATCTGAACTCTCGTGTGCTCTCGCTAAAAATGGAGATGCTGCATCCTTCCGATGAACCACATGAAAGTCTCTCAGAAATTGAACAAAATTCATCGTTGTCTATTTTCAGGAGAAGTAAACTATCTAGGACACAGCGCATTTACAAAAGCTCAACAGAATTTTGGGACAGTTTGTACGCAGCATCCTCTCATGGTATTTTCAGTTTACAAACACGCAACTACCAAGCGTATTGGAGAAATTCCACTAAAGTTTTGATTTTTCCTTTTTTTTCTGTTTGATAAAAATCTTCTTTGCCAAAGAACAATGCATGAATCTTTTATCTGGCCGGGGAGAGATGCAAAAAAAGCTTTTTCTACCCCTCAATGTGCGGAAAATTCATCGCCAATGGGAAAATTCATCCTAGATTCGTGGTATAAAAACCCCTGACACTGAGATGATACTCTTATAAGTCGGATCCATTGCGTCCTGTGTGTATCCTTTTTGTCGTCCTCGCAATAAATTGCGTAACAAAAAATGACATATCAGAAACATTCCTAAAAATAGTTTGTGTGACAGTTTGCATTCGCATATTTTGAAAAGATAGTTTCGAGAGGATTAAGAGAAGATACACGAGATCTGTTGGATGTTGGACAAAATTGTGTGAAGTGATTGCGTGCGTTCAAGTTTTGACAGTTGACGATAATTAAATAAACAAAAGAAGTGCTTTGTGACAGATAGCGAAAAAGAGAAAACCAGTGATAGAGTGAAAGGCGCAAGAAGACAATCTGTGCGTCGTAGTACGTTGTATTGGCGCGGGGAATGTGCAACGTAGTGGAAGCCTATTTCAATCCATCAATTGACTGGAAATTAATTAACTTTTGTGCAATTCAATTGAATCAAAGTGAAAACAATGCGAAGCCAGTGGTAAGTTTTAAAGTTTTTTTTTCGACTTTTTTTTAAATAAAATTTCTACTTTTGAATTCAACTTGGCAGGGGTTGGAATGAACACCAACATCCTCGTTACTCATTTAAACTTCAATTAGACTCCTTGAATGTGCATTAAAAATTATCCACGTAGTAGGTACCTGCCTGCCATTCCACTACGACAGATAGACAGACAAACACTGTACACTGGTCGTGTGGTTACAGGATTTCATCCTCACTTTGAATCTCTGAGTTCTGGAGTAGGCCTTTTCGGGCACAAGGTCTATTTTCATGCATTAGCTAGTATGTTGGGGGAAGGGGATCGTGGATGATGCATTAACGAAAATTCACTTTACAAACCCCCCCGAAATTTCTTCTGCTGCTTGCATGTGGAAAGGACACAACACACACACGCACACACAGTTAAGGGGTTCGCTCGCGTGGCATTCGTGTATATATTTTCTGGGAAGCAAAACGAGACTCATGGGGGCACTATCCTCGTAAGAGTGTAGCTCACAAGCTCACATACCAACCAACTTACTACTATATGAGAATGTTAAGGATATGGCAATTTATTTTACTATTTTATACTCTTACAACGATTTGTGTATGTGGCATACGTTCGTTCAGTTTTGTTGCTGGGCTTTCAGAATGTCCTTGTTGGTGTGTCTGTACTGTACACGATATAGCTCGTATGTAGAAAGTAGAAAGGGGGGATCGTACGTAACGCAAAGCTAACTGAACAACCAGCAATAATAGTCAGAAACAAAAAAGGAAGTCATCGCATATGCAAAAGGGTAGTATCCTTGGATGAGGATGAGATGAGGAACCGTTGTACACAGTACACAAAACGTCATCGTTTTTCATCATCTTCATCCCTTATCACACACAAGAGTTCTCTAATTCTATTTTCGACATTCTCTGTATGTACACTTGGCCCAACTCAACCAACCACCCATGGTATATGACCTTTTCTTTATTTTTTTTTTTTAATTTTCTACCTGAGTGCGGGGGTACCACCCTCTACTTTAATTTTTCCTCTTCTTCTTCTCTTTTTTTGTGAAAAAACGTGCCTGACACACTTCAATTCTTCTTTCTTATGCTTCTTCCCCTTCAGTCACTCTCAATTGTGCCTTCTATAGCCATTCATGACAATTGAAATTCCGATAAAGGCTTTTATTTTAATTGTTTATGGTATTCTCTTGAAGACGAGGAGGATGGCAGAGACTGAGAGTGGGGGTTGAAGTGGGGTCGGGTGAGTTCGAAACGCACATAGACCATATCTCCCTCATAATCAAAAAACGACACGACACGATGCTGCAGAAGGATACTTCATTATATTTAATGATATTGTCTTATCTATTCATTCTTAAGGAAATATCCTCGCATGCAACAAATGACAATGGGGGATTATCTTTTTGATATGAAATGGGTGACAGAATCTTTCATGCAGATGGAGTGCATACCTACATCACTATGGGAAACGTCGAAAAATAGGCGACGTTTAAAAAAACGTATATTCATAGTGAATGGGCAAAGATGAATGAAGATGAATGCATAATTGGAAAATAAAAGAATCGAGGTATTTTAAGACCGGTGTCCTCATTTGATTTTTATATTGAGGAGTGTCAAATGTGGCGTTCATATTCGCACACCCTGCCTAGAACAATGACGAAATCCTATGAAACTGCCTACCTACCTTAACGCAGTTTAAGTTTTGTATAAAACAATAGAACTATAGTTCTTTATGAAAATGATCACCGAAACTACACAAGTCTTTCTTTATGACAATTTTTTCGCGCTCTCGATAACAATGTGTTAAAGATCTCATAGTCATAGACGTCTAAGAGCCACTTTCTTCAGTTCAATTTTTTTTTGGATTTTCGTAATTGGAGATACGTTAGAAAAAACTGGAATATTTTGACGTGTGGTTGCTTTGAGTGAGAAAACTTGAATCAAAAAGTTGACTTAAAAAGTCTCAAGTTGAGATTCAACTTTTCCTGAATGAGCCTTGAATCTATTTTTAACACAAGTCAGGATAATGTTGTCTGGCTTCCAACTCAAATTGACACCAGTGAAAGTTGTGCTGCCAAGAGCTACCTCCATAGACTATGTTTTATTTGCTAGGCCCATTCCAAAGCTCAATTGATTACGATTGTAAATCATGGCGGGGAATTAAATAAAAATAAATAAAAATATTTTCCTGTAAAAAAATATACGAAATCGCTTATTTAATGTAGCTGCAAAACGCATCGGAGTCCGATGTATTGTGCTTTGTAGAAAAGTCAAGTATGTATAACAGTCTCCCAAATCATGTTAAATGTATATCAACGAGTTTTATAAGCTGTTGCTGTTCAGCGACAGCTTAGACCTTAGAATATCACTGCAGAGTCTCACCGCTTGTCGTAAAAAGCACCTATAGGAGTGATCGCATCTAGACAATTAACATCAAAGTGAGTCTCAAGTCTCATCCGTAAGATCTTGAAACTTTTCTGTAAGTGTATACAGATTCTGGGGCATAGAGATCATTTAGTAAAAGATAGATCTAATACAAAGCATGACAAGCAATATCAAATAACCGTGTACGTACCCCACTATAGATTTCTAGTATGAAGCAGATAATTGGGAGGTCTGGGATCTATTCGGGATCACGAACTATGGAAAAAGAAGATGAACTAATCCCATTCATTCGTATTTGAACCTCACAGTCATTTGCTGTCATTTACAATTAAATTGCAGGACATTTGTTCATAACTAGTTGAAGATCTACATCATTTTCATTTGCCATCTTCTGGCATCTTCTTCACGCCTAATCTTAATATTTTTTATTATTCATAAATAAATTATTAAATCGCAAGCCTTGTTGCCTCCCTTGATGTGAGATCTGATCGTCTCTTTGTGTGCTGTACTATTTTTTTTTCTTTTTGACTAGAACAAAATCATGAAGAAAAACTCTTAATTTTTTAAGAACATGACTAAAATCTGAAATTTTTTTCATAAACGTAAAGTTTTCAATTTATTCTTTCTTTTTATATAAATTTGATTTGCACAGTTTTTTTTTTTGATAAATCCTTAAGTTAATAAATAAACTGTTTCATTTGCTTTCCGATTGACAATTTCCCCCAATAACAAGCTTTTTGCAGGTTTTTATAAAAGGAGTACTAGGCCTCCGTGATGTGATGGTAAACGGTTAGTAAAAAGAAAAATGCTGACTTAACATAGACATGACAGTTGACAGCTCTGGAGTCTGAAGCAGTTCAAAAAAAAAAAACCATTTTTATTGCGATTCTGAACGCTTAGTGAGAACCGTTTTGGCATGACAGTGTTTTACTCACTGAGGGATTGTTCGTTTTTCTCGAAAAGTGAAAAGCATATCTACTTGCTACTTGAGAGTTCGAGGCTTGAACCCAGAGGCATGAAATTGCTCTTCAGCGACCGCCGTCTTTCACTAGAAATAGACTTGCGAGGTGTATAACATGGACAGGGTCATGGAAAGTGCTTCCTCACTTAGCCGGTCTAAAGATCAGTACCCTCATAGTATAAGAAAATTATTTTTTATTCGTACTATCATTTCGGAACATATTATACAAAAGGATAAAAAACTTTTTATCGTCCGCTAGAAAGCTTAGCTATTTGATGATTCTTTGAAGAACTTCGAAGCAAATCAACCTTCAGTCCTTGAAATTTCTCAAAGGAATATATTTTTGAATTTTTAACCTAAGAAATCTAGCACATTGACAAAAATTGGGAAGGTCTTACGTCTCAGGTCTCTCAACCTTTTATTAGAGAAGTCAGTTTTATATCAATTGTGATCAACACTATACTACATGTTCTTTTTTCTTGTATAAAAAAATAGATTTTGTTAGTTTCAATAATAAATAAAAGCAGATCGAAATATTTTTTTTTAAGATTACCTATCGAAAAGTTTCTCAGTCAAGTGAATTACAATTTCGAAGCAGAGGTGGTATTGACAGTGATCTTCATTTATTTTAAATAAAATTATAAGCAATCTAGACCAGATAAGGTTTTTTTTAATATAATTATTTTTTTTCTGTCACTCCATTTGTGTTTGTAAATAGTTCTGTCTTTTTCCTCACTAACAAAAATTTAAACTCAATTTTGTAACGTGTTTTTAGAGTTTCAAGAGATACATTTTCTTTTAAGAAACAAAGAAGTTTATGTTTAATAGCAAACTTTGAGTTAAGATTGTAAAATGACTGAGGAGTATTGGAAAAAATTAATCACCATTTTAACATTAGGAGTTTCAGTTAAACGCCCGGAAAATAACAGAAATCCAGCCATGATGTCTTGGGTTTTCATAAAATTTGAAGTTCTTTTCATCATTGGTTTTCACACCATGCAAACCTATGATATATGTCTACCTGCCTTCATTAAGAGCTGGAAATACAATTGATGGATATTGAAAAGCACTTATGAAATTCATACTACTTTAACATCACAGAAACAAAATAGCAGACATTTCATCCCGCACGCCACAACTCTTTAATTGTCAAAGGATAAATTTATACAGTAATGTGGTATTCTAAACTAAATAAATTTTTGAAATCAGACGAGTAGTTTTTGAAATCCCAGCTAACTTCATCATGTTGCTTTTGGGGTGTCGCATTGTTTAAGGGTGTTAAAAAATACCAAATACAATTCATATTTCATGTTTCTTCAAAAAGCACCAAAAGAGTATAACTTCAAGAACTCAAGCTTTCTTTGGCGAAAACTTCTGGTATTTACAGCAAACCTTAGTGGATTTTGATTCCGTAACATTTAATACGAGTATTGTATCACTTGTACGTATTAAGCGTGCTAAAGAACCTAAAAAACTTACCTACTTATTGGTATAAAATAAAATAAATTTATCCCTTAATCACTGAAAGCGAAGTAAAATGAAGCAATCATTTTATGAAACAATCGACGATAGACGATTAGACTTGTGTTTTCTTCACATCAACGTCCTTATACTTTATATTTCTAAATCATATATGAAAAGCTCGAGTAACAGTTACCCAGCAGGTCTACGAGTTATATGGTAGTACGAAGTTGGCATCCCAGAAACAACATCGGAATTCGGGTTTCGCGAAGATTTCGACATCAGGGTCGTCGAGATTTATTATACAACCATGAAAAGCGGTTTTCGATTGCTAGTTTAGAATCGATAAAATTTGTAGGTCCCCTCCATTTCTCTCCTATTTTTGGTTGAAGAAATTCGCTGGGCCCCCCCGATGTTAACCGCGCTGTTGTGCCACAATACTCATTTACTTAAATATTTAAAATGAAGGGGTCTTTAAATCGAGTAGCTGATAAAATTTTGAAATTCAGAACTAAACCCGACACGCTTTGCACAAGGCCTTGGGTTTCGACAGTCTGAGCCTCGAGTTTAGAATACTCTAGTAATTTTATTATACACTCAGTAAATATTTCTAAGCTGAGGAACTTTTAAATCAAACAGTTGACTGAAGAATTGACTTATTGTTTGTTTTGCTCTTTCTCTCATATAAATGTATGTATATTTATTAATATGACTTAATCTTCAGTCCGGTTCTTTTTACCCTTGGGTACCAGAACTCTTTGCACCAAAATTCAAGAAAAAATATGACAGGCATGATGGTTGCGTAAACACTCGCATCTCACAATCTCCGGTCACAAGAAGGTACTCGTACCACTGTCAACAAACGCGGTACGCTTTATTAAAAGCATTAAAGAAGATCGAAAACTGGGCGTATACGAAAGTATGTAACAAAATTACAAGTCTACTAATCAAGAGTCACTTCGCGGATTACGCTCATTATACTTCTTGTGGAAGAGCAAGCAAACTTGTGTCATTCTTACATTTGTCATAATTCACTTGTATTAAAAGTAATTGGTTCTTTTTTTTAAAATAAAACATATAATTTTTAAGCTTTATTTTTAAAAAATAAATTTTTTTGTTCATTTCCTTCAATTTTAATAATAATTTTAATTCTTTTCTAGTTAATTATTTAAATTTAAATGTTTACTTTATAAGTATTTCTATAATAAGTTATGTTTTACAATCACCTTGGGTGAATGTGACGTCGTCGATTAAGGATTCGAATTCCAAAAACATCAAAGAAAAAAGTGATTTTTAAAATTGACAAACTCTCTTGCAAAAGTAGTATTATGTCTGAGTTTTTATGTTTGTCTCAAGTTAGTTTCCAGTAGAAACTATTTCAAGTAAAAAAATACGATGCTTCGCAAAGGGCTTTTCTCAAAACTCATTCATTTCATAAATGAATCTAACACAGTAGCTCTTTTTACTAGGTGCTTTGAATCGTTTAGAAAAATAATTAATAAATTCCAATTGAAAACGCATTTCACTTTCCCGTCGCGTCGCCATTGTTCGGACATGATTCCAATTAAATGCGAAATTTGCTGAAAACTTTTTTCTAGCAAAAAAATCCGTCCTCACTCAAAACGAATAAATATGGAAAGTGATGGATGACAGCAAACTAGTTAAATAGGATACAATTCACAGATTGAAACTTCCTTAAGTTATAAAAGTTTCCGTTTCTTTTTTCAACATTCGTACCTCCTTTTTCTCTCTTTTACTCTCAGTGAAAATCCAATTTCATACTTTATTTGCAATCAAAACTCACAACACATCTATACGACCCCTTCAAAACTACTGCACACCCTCGCATAAATGGAGATGACATATTTTCTAGCAAAATACTATTCAACTATCATCTTGTATAGGTCCTCTCTCAGTTCCAGGACATCATATCTATGGTGAGAATACTGGAAAATCCTGTTAGTCGGTTTGGATTTTCCTCATTTTATTTTTCTTTTCATATACGTACAACGACAGATATGTTGTATTTCGGTTGGGTTTCCTTGATATTTTCATTTTTATCCGTTGGTGTAGCGAAAATATAGTCATACTAGTCAGGACGTATCAAACTATTATTAATGGCTGAAGGAATTTCGATTCAGAAGTAAGGAATTGCTTTGGATACTGCGCCTGTAGTAAAGTAATTTATATAGTTTTCAGTTTGAATCTTATTGGAGGATGGTTTCGGTTGCTATGAATCACAACGCATCCTTTTTTTGGGCTAAGGCAATATCAAAGGAAGGTTCAGCAAACTGAAATGGACTTCTAAGTTCGAATTGAGTTTATATGATGTAGAATGTGTCACGGGAAATATTGGCCTTTTAAGGGCGCTGGTTAGTCTCCAAATGTATCGATATGGATATTCTTTGACCGAAGGCGATGCAGAAACTTCTACAATGGGTGATCGTATAGCTTAATGCTTAATAGTGCAATCGAGCTGAATATACAACGGACGTGATGGGGAAATGTATTAGACTATATCGATATAGGCAAATAGCTTATTGTCTTGATATTTTTGTTCCCTCTCTTTGAACGGAATACCAAAACTGATTTATCCATATTCATATCAAACCATCAAAGAATGACTCACAACTAAAAAAGGACATCCCTGAATGTCTTTGTAGTTGAACGTAAATTTGCAAACGACACATTTTCTGTATTCCTTCCATTGCAGCAAAAGTACAACTTAATAAATAGAAGTATTCTGCGATCCTCTTTTTCCCACTCCACTTTTATGGTGGAATGCAACAACCAAAAAAAAAAATTTGCAAACTTTTAGTTGCTATGCATGAAGTGCACTCCTTTTACGTCGAACCCGCCGCGCCGTACCACATCAAGTTGGAAAATACAAAAGCCGGACTAATTATGGCACACAAAAGGGTGGAAATGTGCAAGAAAAGCACGCGGCGATGCACATAATATCACAAGGACCAAATGAAAATAATTACAAAATAAACTGGCACTAAACTTGACTCGAATAACGCAGCAATGACTACTTCGTCAAGGTAGGTTTTACAACAAAACTTTCCTCCGAGACGAGGAGGACGAGGTGATGGCAAATGTTCTAAAAGGACCAACTAAACCAACTTCGTTTGATGTTTTCCTTTCCGTTAGCCATACTTATTCGTCTCTCTATTATTTCCCGACACTAGCTATGGCGCAATCTGTGATGAGTTTTGTGTGATTTTGTAACATTTTGCCATTTTAGTATTTTGAACTTTGGTATTTTATTTCTTATTCAACCCCCCCTCCCCACCATTCAAATGCAAAAGGACGAAAGAATGACAGAGCTAAATAAGTGAGGAAATAAAAAAGATTCCTTTTATTTAATTCAAATCTCTCCACAACCCTCATCATGCTAGCTGTCATGTTCAACTTGAAGCAGAGCATCCATCTGCTTTGCGTTCAGCGTTCACGTCTTGGCCAAGCTGCTGGTAGGTAGATAGACAAATGCTGTTGGTGGCAAAGAAAAAGATGAATGAATAAATCGCCACAGGACTTTAATAATGACTTCTCTTTTTTTTCTCTCTTTCATTCTCTTTTCGAGTGATGCTGAGAGCTAAGTAATAAAATTAATTGAGATACTTTACATTTGTGAAGTGTTCGTTTAGTGCCAGCTTTGAAATATACATTCCCAGGTTCCAATACCATCAGCAGCAACATCAGCAAGGGCAGGACCAGTATCCAGTACACACCGCCACAACCATCAGTTACATCAGCAGCAGCAGCGGCAGCTTTAGCAAATCAGCAAGAGTACTAAATGGAAGAGAGGTGTTTTCAGATGCTCCAGATAAGTGCAGAAAAAATACAGTTATTTCATGCAAAAAAGGTTCTCGGTGAAAAAGTAACAAAAAAAAAAAATAATGTTAAAAATCAGGCTAAGTGGTCGCATACTTATGCATGTGCCATAAGCACAAGAGTGACGCTGCTACTTAACTAATTATACCTCAGGATTATTACCGTCAAGGTTTTTCCACTCTCTCTTAATGGTGTAATGGGATAAGTTTTCAGTCAACTTTACCTGTGTATACGTTTGATGTACGATTAAACATTTTAACGTCGAAAGAGGGAAGACCCGCTAAAATGATTCTTTTCAAAGAAATTGTAACACTTTTTGGTTCAATTATTCTGAAAGTATGTCGTCGTGATGAAAATATTCATTTGTCTAAACATTATGTTAAAAACGGTCCAATGGCTTGTACCTACTTTCAACAAAGTGCCAATAACATTGACAGTGCGAACAAAAGGGTTACAGTCAACTGTGAATGGAAAAGAGCATCACTTCAAGCGCAAAATACAAGCCCTCAGTAAAGTGCTAATGGACGATTTTTTGAGTATGAGCAAATGGAGAGACTCCGTTTCCTGTACTACTGGGAATGATACCCGAAAAATAACTTTTCACGTGCACAGTTAGCTCAAAGAATCAAACTCGAAACTGATATACATAAGTTGTTGCAGTTATTTGAACGACCAATATAAGTGTGATGTTTTTGATATTCAAAACCAGAGATGGTTTAGCAGCGATTAATTAACTGACCCAATGGACTGAAGCAAACCTGGTGATGAAATGTTGAAGCTTAAGCAGAGATTCTTTGGAAGAAAGTTGCTGGCAAGCTATGGTTTCTTATATAAGGCATAAAAAGATAGCTTTAGTAAGATTACACTTTTTTTAGAAATAGTCGCTTGAAGAACGAGGAATGCTCGGAAGATTCTTTCGTCAAAGTTAAATAACAATGTTCGGGAACAGTTTTCTTGTGGATGACGATAAAATTCTGCACATGAGTATTGAGATGGGTATGGATAGTTAAAGGAAACAGCTTCTTTGAAAACACGAACCTAACCTTCCGATACGGAAATACCTTAGAAAATGAGTGAGAAAGTAAAGAACTTCTAAAAAGCAAAAGTGCTGGGCCATACGATATGTCAATGAGTTTTGGGAATAGATGACAGACATCGAGCTGAGATGGTTGGCGATGCTTATCTAGAACCTTGCAAGAGGTGGTATTTCAGAAGGCAATGTGTCCAGCTCGAATGACTAAAGCATTCTTAGTTTTGTGTTGTAAATTAAAGAAACGTGTTGATCACTCAGCTCTTCACTACGGGCCTTGACTTCCTGCTCAAAGTCAAAGTACTGAGGACTGTATTTTAATTTTTCCATATTGACCTCGGCATCGGAGCTCCAGTAAGCTCGTAGAGATCATGTCCGTATTTCCGTAGCAAGTACTTGACGCATGGGTAGGCGTTTTTGATGGAAGTGGGCATCGATGGAAAAAAAGTCTGAGCACTCCTTTAGATCTTTTTCGGATCCCATTATGTGTATTCCAGAATTCTTTTTGGATTAAAATCTCCTTCCTATGGAATGAAAAGCGAGAAGCCCCGGGGCCTAGCACATTTTTGCAAGTCATACGTTGCGAGGAAACGGAAGGGACCTACAATTTTTTGTAGACTCCGAACGGCTAATCGAGGATGCGCTCTTCATGGCATGAAACTACTTACTGAGAATTTATAAATTCGTCGCAAAAGGCGATACAAGTGCGAAAACTTTTTTTTACTATTAAGTTTTTTTGAGATCTTTGAACCCCCTATGTATCAGGTGGATCCTATATCTATAACCACAAGGGCAACTTCCTGAGAAAAAAATTTTTTAATATCTTACTTATAAAATCAATATTAAAAGCAATTTGTGCATCAATCAAAAAGCTTTTTCTATAGAGGATTTGCTCGTCGGATCCAGGATCGTCCAAAGAAAACACGTAAGACCACGGTATGAAGATCCAATCCTTTTATTGGTCTTAAAACAAGATTAATATAATATTAACTGCTGGTGATCGGCTCCAACGCTGGCAAATAATAATCAGTCAAACGCTGCCAAGTCGGTCGTCAAGTATAGGCTCTTTAATAGCTTAGTCGGTGGCAAATCAACAGTCAAATACAATTCAAATCGCTGGCCCTTGCCAAAAAATCCAAAATCCAAAAGTCTTTGCGAAAAATTGCGAATCTCTGAGCATACTACGTACCCCATAAGGTTTCCTGGGTTTCTTCTAGGGAAAGTTGCCTGTACGGGAAAAAATTGTGTGACATCATCAGCATGCGTATTCGACGGGTTTGTTATAGCGTAAGTTGGATGAAGGGGAGGGAAACTCCACCATCTTTTATATAGAAAAAAGTCGCCTTTCCGGAATCGCAAGACTTCTTATCTTGCATGGACGTCAACCTCTTACATATGATTCACATTACTGGACAGTATTGTTACGGCATCTATGAGACGAATGACAACAAGAGTAGCCCATTTAGAAGTACTTGCCCCTATCACAAGGCTCATTGTAACAATTTCGCTCTACGAACGCCAACAATGAACCAGGCGCGTCGTAAAAATTTCGGACTACGAATGCCAAAAAAGGAATATCATAGACTCCCACGTGGTGAATGTCTTTCTTATAAATAAAACAAATACGGTGGCGCAACAGAGCGAGGAGCCCCTGGGTCTAGCGCATTTCTCACAACCATACGCATTGTGAGGGAATGCAGGGGACCTACGGTTCCGAACGGCTAATTGAGAAAGCGCTTTTCATGGCAATGAATTTACTAACGGAGGACTTGATTCGAACCTCGAACCTCTGGGTTAGCAGACGGACATACTAACCATCACGCCACGGGTACCATGTTTTGTTTTTCTACTGTAGATAAAATTGTACAAGTACTGTCTATGCTCTGATACTCGTTCCACGTGCTTATACGCTCTGCGCTGGAGGTACGCAGTTCGCCAAAAGACTTCGGGGCTCCCTACTCCGTTGCACCACCCTTTTTATTTATGTTTCTAGTTTTAATAAATATCTATTTTAAAAAATTCATTGCAAATGTGTTTTCAGTCCACTTCATTTGGCATTAGTAGTCCGAAATTGTTACAACGGAGTCTTGTGGTATGGGTGAAAAAGATCTGTAGGAGCCCTCACGTCGAAAATACCATCTTGCAAAAAATAAAAAAAATACCGGCTCTGTTGGAGTTTCTCGATTCAAAGTATTGTTCCAAAGGGCTTCTTCAAAGGCTCAAAATCATAAAATATTCCAACCCGCTCCCAAAGAAAGAAAGTCAAAGGCAGACTAAAGCAATCCAAAATGGGAAGACTTGCTAAAGCTTTCCAAAGTAATATTTTTGACCCGGATCGCTAGCGTAAGGCAGATTGTTTTAGCATGCCAAATATTGTCCAAGTTACTTTTAGCAACGAAAGCGTTCTGATCTGTGTCAATAACAACTTGTACAACCCATTTGAAGATTCACCCTTTGCTATGGCTTCTTTCGACGAATTCATGACACGACATTCATCTTTATCCAAAATGACGACATTTCCATGATCCACAATCTTCTTTATGGATAGCAAGTTGACTTCCAATTCGGGGACATAGAGAACATCATGAACTACGATATCACACCTTCCTTTGGGAATAAAAACTGCAACGATATGTCACCTTTATTTATGTTATTCGCTGTCTTGATTTTACTCTAGAATGGATTAAGTTCTTTGAAGAAAATTGTGTTACACGTCAAATTAACGGTTGCACCGCTTTCAAAACACCATTAATGATTACTGGACTCTGCTTGAAACGCTGCAAACATTGAACCACCTTTTCCTGGGTTGAAATCTTGCCCTTTTAACTTAGATGGACAATCTGAAGCAAAATGTCCAACGCCATCACAGTAAAAGCAACGGGATTTGGCTTTTTTGTTATGCTTGGGGTTTCACTTTCTTATGAAATTCCGAAAAAATTCCTCTATTTGACAAAAGTTAGATAATGTTGGATTAAATTTAACATCTTGCAGCATTTTCATTTTGATGGAATCTGCTGTTATTTGCTTTCCACTGCAATCGATGCTCATGATCATGGGCTTATATTCATCAGGAAGACCCTTCAGCAATAAACTTCCAACCCATTCATTGTTTACTGCAAATCCAATTTCGTTCAACTTTTTGGCTGTTAAAATGATTTGACTTACATATGTACATAATCTTCTACTGAGGAACATTCTGCCAGGACCACAGAGCATAATTTTTGAAGCAAACCAATACGCCGCGCCCGTACTGAATGAGTCTTGAAAAAGATTTTGCAATGATGTCCAAACATCTTTGGAAGTTGTTGCGTTCCTAACATGAAAGTATAGACTCTTGTCGATGGTTAAGATCATCTTACAACGAGCAATCTTGTCCTTAGCAACATCCAACTCTTCGCCTGGAACATTCTCGATACATTTCGAAGTATCTTCAACCTCTTTTTTCTGAACCAGTCAGCTTCTCCATTTGATGATTCCCAAATTCTGTGAAAAAGGCATTTTTTCTTTTAAAGCAATTTCTGTAATTATATATTTACAATTCGTTATTGGTCTGGGCCCATAATTTTTTTAGCAAAGTAAAATGAAACGTCTGGATTCGAATAGAATAAACAAAAGAATAATAACTTATTGAAACAAATTTTCTTTAGACAATAATATCGAAACTATAAGATTACTTCAAAATTTTGGTCGCAAGTATAAACTTAACAAGTGTTTGAACAGATTGCACTACTCGTCACTCGAGTTAAGGCTATTTATTTCCATTTGGTAGATTTCGCTGACCTATTAAATACGCTAAGCAAAAGGTAAACGCAATATTGTCCTCAGTACGGTTCATGTACTGAAAAACTGTTCCCTAATTTAATTTTTACTTCACTACAACCAACTTTAAAGTTATTGTAAAGTTAACTATAGGGATACGAAAAACGCCATTCGGATTGAAAATGCATTTTCCCGAGCAGTATTAGTGTCAGTGCTTGATCTTCTCAAGAGATGATACCTACTCTGGTTGCTTCTCTGAATCTCTTCATTAAGTGACTTTAAACCAGCGAAATTCCCATCATTAACATACTCTATATCGACGAACCACGTTTACTTAGTGTAAATTCTGCATGGTATAACAAAACAATAAGACTCTTAAATTCTAACCGACATCAATTCATTTGCTCCCAAGCCAATTGCTTACTCTAATAAAACTTGATGGCTCTTTAATGCCTCGTAAGCTGGTGGCTTTCACTCGGTTGAAAATGCTTCCTTATTTCACCAGCAGTGCACCACATAGTTTGTTATTCATTCAAATTTAATTAATTTTTGAAGTTATATGCAGGAGCGTATGTTAAAATAACGCCATTGGCCAAGTCCTTACCTATTTCATATAAAGTTGGAAATTATTCAAAGTAAAACACTGTGAGCACTTTTCTTACGCACAGTTTGTTCTCCCCAACACACATTTAACTTTCATAGTCAGAAGTTAAATCTGCACGTAGAAACTTTCCTAGCCAATTCCGAACGAAGTATTGTGCCATCACCAAGTTTGATTCGAATAGGGTTACAACAGCACATCTCATAGTCTCTATTGAATAATTCGGAGCTTTCTCGCAAAAAGTCACATGGACTCAATTTAACATCATCTTTGCCCTGATTCCACATTAACCGACTCATAATTCTTCAGAAAGTTAGGCCCCAAACCGACCATGTAGCGACATGTGTGTATGTAAGTGTGTAGAGGATTTAATTTATTTATAACTTCATGCTGCTCATTGACATATCAAAAAGTTTCAGATCCTTGCATGGGAGAGTTGCGCTTGAATTGGTTAATCACCAACAACACAGAGTCAACCTTGATGTTGAAAACTTACACCTCTCTGCTGTGCACACGAAAAGTTTTGCCTGAAGTATCTTCCGTCTGGACTCAAGGACCACATTTCTCTCTCTCTCTGTCTCTCATTCTTTCCTTATTTCTCTATGTTCTTGGGTAACCACAACTTTTCGTCCAGTTAAAAGTTATTGCTCCTTGTAATTTTCTTTGCAAGATGAAACTTTTCCCATGAAAAAGCCGAAGCGTCCCATAGTCATACCGGGAGAGTGCAAAGCGATTGGCGGTGGCATTAGCGGCCTACAAATGGAGAGTAAATTGCATTTTGCTGTAAAGCAACGACAGCGTCGACAAAGACGAGAAACATTGAAACTTTCTGGCCCAAAGTGACTGAGGTTGCAGCTACAACATTATTAACATTATCCCGCTTTAACAGTGGAACCTCACACCAAAAAGCCAAGGAAAAAACTTTCGGCGCAGCTCTTGAAATATTTTTTTTTTTATGATGCGGTGGTTCTGTCTTGTTCATTGTTTTCTTGTTTTTCGTTCTCTCATTTGCTCGAAAGGACGAGCGGTTTGATGGAGAATAGTTAGCCAATGATTTAAAGTGCGCTATGGTTACTTAAAAACCTGAAAATCTGATAATTAGGGAAACCTTGGCTAAATCCTCTTGTGTTCCTTTGACACAAACCACAAAGTCGGCGATGATGGTCGTATCGCTGGGTGTGTTCTGTGTTGGTTGCTAAAAATGAACTCCCTCTGATTTTTGCTACAACCAGCGCTGTATATGTATTGCATATAGTTTCGAGTTCGTCCAGGCTTTGTTTCGCGAACAATTTGTTGAAAATTTGTCGTCGTTTGAATTCACCCCTTTGTTATCCTTTCCACTTCTGTAAGTTCTCTTTGTGGGCTCCTCGTCCTCGTCCTATAGCTAGAACTACGAAGTGGAAACTTTTTCAAGGAGACTTGCAATGGAATTAGTTGCATTTCACTGAAAGTAATAGTGGGGGGACGATGGTAGGTAGGCGAAGAACAAAATAAAACTTTGAATTCATTCGCACAGCAATTATATCCTTGCGGGTGGGTGGCCGGAGCACCCTGGCAATCAGTTAATGGACGCCAACGATGACGAAAAAGTTAAAATAAGAAAATACAAAAACAAGCAAAAAGGCGAATAGGATGGAGAAAACGAAAACGATTTTCAAAATGCATTCATTTACTCATGATAATTTTATTATGATAGCTCAGTGAACTATGTGTGCTTGGAAATATTCAAAACATCCGGCATTACAAAATTATTGTTTCTAACGCATATTGTACTTTCGTCGTCTGTCGTTGTCGTCATCGTCGTCATCCTCTGTCTCTTTGATTCTTCACTGAATACACATATCTTTGAGAAGATAAACATTCGAGTATAAGAGATGTGAATTGAGTAAGGAAGGTGCCTTCGCCTTCGGTTTTATTTTATTTTGCTGAGGAATATGGATTTTTGATTTGTGGAAAACACAATCTCATGGTTTCCACTTGAGTTATTTGAGTTTTATCCTTTCAGTGAGGTCGTCTTTTTTCTGTGTGCTTCTTACCTTTTGCCAAGACTTTCCTATCGTCTGTTACTACCAATACAATGAATATATGCCCGTTATTTTTTTTGTTCAACGGAATTTCATTATTGCAATAGTAAATGGTAAACAGTGAACAGATGATATCTGTGGAAATTCTCAAATGCATTTTCATTTTACCTCTGCATCTGCACATAGGTCTCCACTCGTACTGCACCCTTCATTCGGAATCCAATTTATTAAAAACATAGGCAGGTAGGTTAGGTAGGTTTCTGGAGACAAATTCGTTTCTGCAGTTTCATAGTAGTGGATAAGATGTAAAGTCATAGTTAGTTGTGATTTGTGAACACCGATATAAATGTTGAAAGTCATATGCACGTCCCCCAACAACACTCACAGAGAGTATTTTGACAAGAGATTGTTCTAAAATGTAGGGTAGAAGCAGGAAGTGGGCATACATAGCATAGGACATTTAATGAAAATTTACTACAGAAATAAATCTCTAGGCTTACCTGTTTTGGTCAGTAAGGAAGAAACTGTTATGTCCGTTGAAACTGAATTCTACATTTTGATTTTAATCTCACGACCAGTCTTTTTAGAGAGAAGTGCAGATTATTGAACAAGCGAAGGATCAGGTAAAGACTGTTAGGTCTCAGAAAAGCACGTAACAAAATCCAAAAGAATTATAGAACTCTAGAACAGTTTAAAAGCCTTCACTTTACTTTCAGCACAAAAAAAAAAAAAAAATCAAATCAGCTTTCTCAGAATTATTGTACCCAACCTATAGAGGTGTGGTGGATAGCATGTCCGCCTGTTAATCCAGAGGTTCGTGGTTCGAATCCCAACAGAGGCAAAAATGTTTTTTCCACGGGTATCGCCTTTCGCGAGGAATTGGCATGTCCTCCGTTAGTAATTATTGCCATGAAAAGCGCTTTGTCGATTAGCCGTTCTGAACCGGCAGAAAATTGTAGGTCCGCTCCATTCCCTCACAAGGCATGGTTGTGAGAAATTCGGTCGGTCCTGGGCTCCTCGCTCTGTTGCGCCACCCTATTTATTTATTTTAAACTACAGAGGTAGAATCTATGAAATGTTATTTGGGGCATCGGTTCCTACTGAATCAATTTGAAGTTAAGAGTTTGAAGATTCGTGTTGTAAGAATTCCTTAAAAAATCGAACCATGTGCGACTAGATTTGGTTCTGGTACTGTTCGTTTGACAGTTCTTCAGTTTCAACCGAAAGATTTTATCTCAAGGTTTCTGTAAGCAATAGATCATTTTGCGACTAGACTTGGTTCCTTTACCATATTGGAGTTAATTTTGTTCATCTGTTCTGTTACCAATTTTTTCGTGTCACATATTAAAAAGTGAATGTGTGTGGGTGATGGGGGTATGCAACTAGCCACGGTGCGTGGTGGGATGACGCTGCTTCAGCATAGAAGATCATTCCTTCATCGTTGTTGATTGTATCGTCGTCCATTAGGGTCATCTCATCGATGTATCTTGGGTTGGGGAGGTTTCCCAGAAGGCGTCTTCCAGATTGCACCCCATGTACTTATCTAAGGGGACGATACAAGCTTTTTCATAAAGTTTTCTGTTACTGACGGTAATATTAAAACAATAACTTAATATTATACAGCTGAAAAGAAAAGAAAATTTTTGATTATAAGTCGGCTGACTTGTGTTATTTCGGGATGGTCCTTCTCGACTGTCGCTGGTGTTCCTCTATATGGGGAAGTTGTGGAAGGTGGCTTTAGCCACGGACGTATGCTGACCCAGAGTCAGCATAGCAGCTGGTGGCTTCGTCGTTGGCTGGCATTACTTCTTCGTCCAGAACGTTCATTACGCTTAGGTATCTTAGCTCAGGGTTGGGTGTCGGTCCTCAGTGGTCATCCTTCTTACCAGTAATTAGGGTGGTTGCTGATATTTGCAGCTATTTTCAATTCTGTCGATAAGACTTTTTGGTAGAAGGGCGTCATTTTGGCTGTCTCGTACAGATGATGGTTACTGTTATGTCTCTGGCGCTGGTGGTTGAAAGTGATGCCGGTGCAGAGTCTCAGAATCTTCCTTTCGAAAATTAGGAGTCATCTTCATCGCGGCCTTTGAGATGGTGAACCAAACTGGGCTTCCGTAGGTGATGACGGGTTTCAGCAGTTGCTTGTATATCAGAAGTTTTGTTGGCTGACTTAGTCTGTCCTTCTCCTCAGCAAAGGGTATAGTCGATGGAAGGCGAAGTTGAGTTGCGGGTTGAATCAGAGCACCTCGTTAAAACTGATGCCTAGATACTTTGCGTTTCTTCGGCCAGACAGTCTTGTTCCATCAGGTAGAATAATGGATGTGGCTCTGCAGTTACCAGCAGTACAACGCGGCCTCTTTGGACTCCGGGCCTTCTGAAGCAGACGAACTGTGACTTAGCTGAGTTGATCCGGATACACCACTTACTATGATATGCGTTTCCACCCTCCGGGCAGCTATGGTTGGTGTTATACTTAGATTTGCTACATGTCAGAGAGTCAGCAGCGAAAAGCAGGTTTTCGGAAATCCTTGGGATTGGTTGGTCCGAAGTCATGATGTTGAAGAGGAATGGTTGGTTCTAGTAATGATGCCTGAGCGACTCCTGCTCTGATGTTCTTGGTGGCGGGCTTTGCGCTCCCAATTTTTACGAAAAAGTTCTTGTGGGCGAGAAAAGAAAAAATTATTTTTATTAATGGAGCTGAAAAGTTTAGAAGATTTAGTTTATGGATGAGTGCTTCAATCCAAACACTGTCAAATGCTTTTTCAAAATCCTAAAAGCATGCGACGGCGACGGTGACATGATGGCTGTTAAGGTCTTTGGCGACGTTTTTGTGTAGTTTCATCAGCAGATGCAGTATTGAATGTTTTTCTGGAAGCCAAACTGCATGTTTGGGATGATGTTATTATTGTCGATGAGGTTCAGATCGCCTTTCTTCGGGATCGCCACTATCTTGGCCGTTTTCCACTTCCTGGAAAAGTAGCTGTTGTTGATGCAGTTGTTTAAGATGATAGCCAGAAGTTCGGAGTCAAAAGATACAAAAAGAAGTAACTCAAAATAATGAGAATCAACAAGAACAAATATTTTTAAACTGAGTAAACTATCATTGGAAGAAAAGATGTCAATGTACACGACGCGACGTTAACATTTTCTTAAAACCATTATTTTGGAAGTGCCTATATGCACCCATACTGTGTAGGTCGTGTTGGTTCGTTTGGCACTGTGTTTTGTGGAATTTGTTTAGAAAAGGATGGGTAGGCTTGTGTTGATTCGTTCAACACCACCCTTTTCAAGTAATTTAAGCTTAAACAAAACTTATGTCATTCGTGTTAGATCGTTTAAAACGAGACCATCCAGTCATTTCTGATGAGTAAAGGTTTCCTATTGGACAATCTAAAATGTTCTCATTGCAATCGTTTCAGTTCAAAATCTCCTGTGTTGTTGCCAAAGTTCGCGAGAATTTAAAGGTGTTATTAGTTTTGTTATTGAAAAGCAAAGGTAAAATAGTTTTTATTTAAACGAATTTATTTTATTCGGGGGCGAATTTGACGTCAAGTAGTGTAATTGTAAAATGTATTTATTTTAACTTTTTACTTTAATGACAAAACTAATAACATCTAAAACCATCGTAAGCTCTGGCAACTTAAACGTCTGCAAAAAGCGGTGGTTAATAATTTAAATCGAACCTAAACGACCATCTTTTTTTGAGGTTTTTTCAGTGGAGTTTGGTTCGCAGTTTAAGCACAAATGCTGCAGAATTGGCTCTAGATTATTGGTTTCATATAAAAGTTATTTTTATACATAAGCGCCTAAAAGCGATCCAACGCTACAGCTGGCTCGAATGGGACCTAATTTGGAAGTGCAATTTTCGAATACTTTTTCGAGCGACCGAAGCAGTAATCGGCACTAACAATTTGCAAGCGTTGTTCTTAGGCAGTTCTTTCCATTGTTGAATGGCAAAACTTACTGACCACAAATACAGTGCTAATTGTCAAATTGGCAATAACTAGAATTAGTGTTGTCACTTGTCAATTTGAATTCTAAACCCATACAAAAATGTTCAATTGTTGTGTAGCTGCATTGTATATTTCCCAGATTCTTCTAAGCGAAGTTTTATAGGAGTTTTTTAGTGTAAAATGGACTTCTGACTCCAACCAGAAAGAGTTGATAGTGTTAGGTTCCAATATATTGGCAGTGTTTATTTCAAATATTATTTTTGTGGGCAGTAAGAATACGATGCGTTCAGTAGAGAGTAGTGATTGAGTCATTTGAAAATAATTGCATCAAAAATACCAAGACTAAAGTTCCCTTTAAGCATCTTGGAATGTCAGCTCTAAGTAAGGACACTAAATTCAATTAACATTGAAATACTTCTCTTTTTCTTTAAAGAAACTGAATAGAATAGCCCACTTAAAGTAACACCAAATAAATAGCAGGTATTCCATTTAAAGAAATCACAACAGCCTCATTCACAGCCATATTATTTGTGTACCTTTCTGAATGGCCATTGATTTATTGAAAATCGTAGGTATATACAGACACTACCTTCCGCCTCATCCCACTAAAGCAGCTTGAGGAAAAATCTGATCTGTGTTTCACATGATTTTCATCTCCCGGAGAACTCATCTCTTTACTCCATCACCACCAAAAAACACTTAACAGTCCAAAGTGCCTGTGTGTGCTTGAGAACGGAAAGGAAATGCATACAGCAGAGGAATTATATTACATTCAGATTCAGAGCCTACCATGAGCATTATATCGTCACATTTGCCCGCTCCTTAGGGAAGGTATCCCCATAAAGCCAGAAGAGGAACTCCACAGCTACCCATATCGCACACGAGGGTATATCTCTTGAGAGAAATGATTCGCTTTTTTCTGGAATTGTTTTTCCCATTCCCTAAGGATAGAGAATATGGTGAAACTACATTGCTACTACTCCTTTTCATATTATGTACGTTCATATGGCATCAGCAGCGTAGGAGGACTGTACTTTTATTCGATGCTTGTATAGGTGTAGTTATAGGTGTCAGTCCTGGGTATATGTGTGTATTTTGCTTGTTTTGAGTGCAATGCCTTCTAGAAATGTGTCTATATAGTCGTTAGGGTGTGGCTGTGGCGCGCGAAAAATTAAAGTTTTTCACATTAAACACTTACTCCTCGTCTCGTATTTCTGTCCCCGCCATCGCATCGCCATCGCCACACTAAACCTAACTATGAGCATTTTTGACCCAATTTCGTGATCCGCTACACAATACTGCCATAAAAAAACAACAACAACCTCTGTTTGTGGATAAAAAAAAGCGAAGCAGCACTGCCTCTTGGAAATCAGTAGCATAGTATCTTTTATTTTATCTGTCAGCTTGAAGTAGTTTATTGTCTTGCAATACTCTGTACTATAGCTGCACTGCATCACTTGAGGTGTGCAACTTACAAAGACTCGTTGAATCTATGGCAAACAATCGTTGTGCTAAATAGATACCTCTGGACACCTTTCAGAGTGAATGTATATTTTTTTCAAAATCTGTTGCATTCGTTTTATTGCCTCAATCTCTAACTCAAACTTAAACCACTCGGCCTTCTCTTGTGACTGTTCTGTTTTGCAGTTGTCTGCCATCGACTTGAACTCGAATTAATTCACGCCCACAATATAACACAGTATGGATATGGAATGCAGGCTGGGGGGTGAAATCTTGAGATGCATTATGAGATCCACTTGTATTGCCGGGTGTAGAGTACTAAAAATGGAATAATGAACCCTCTGGGGAATTGTTAGCTAAAAGCTACTCTAGATGCACTCACCCTCACACACACACTTAAAGACTCATGCACACTTTCGTTCATAGAGCAATTGGAATAAAAATAAGAAAAACGCCAGTAGAAGGCCAGACACGAACTGGTGCGGGAGAGGGTGCAAGGATTTGATGGATTTCAGAGGCGTTATTGTATAGAAGCAGGGGAAGCCTTTCCTGAATGGTCATTTTAGAGAATATTTTTGTTTAAGCTTTACACAATTTACACAAATCAAAGAAGTAATCCCATTGTCCATGTCCATGTCCGTGCGGCCACAAGACGGATTCTCAAGCTCCTCATCTTATACAAAACATAAGAAAAGCCTGTAGCGGAGATTTTAATGAATAAGTATTTCACTATTCAGCCTGTGGCTATTCATTTTTAGCTCCTTTTCCCGTATATCCTCGTTGCAGCTTCATGCCCCGTATCCACCTACACTTTTATTGACACGACTAAAGTAAAGAAAAAAGAAAGAGAAAAATGGAAACATCAAGTGGAAACTCTTGTAGTGGTAAAAACTCAAGAAGAGATAATGAAAACTGAAAATTACTTTTTCTTAAGGATTCTCCTTACAAATTCAACTTTTTCATGGTTTTTTTTGAAAGCCACCCATGCTCTGAGAGTGTCCTAGCCGCCATCGCTGCCGAAAGACGAAGTATCTTCTTAGCTATTAGAACCTGAGCCTCGAAATTTAACCTTCAACCCTTTTTCCCGAGTGGTTGTAAGCTGCAATGAGAAGATTTCCCCCATGTAAAACATGCCGCACTAACGAAGTACGAAGGACAGACGGAAAGCAGCAACAACACAAAAAAAAGTCGAAAAAAAGGAAAAGAAATTCTCTCTGTACACTCTCTGAACAGTTGATGATTTAATTTTTGTCAACCGGCTCGCCGGATAAACTAATAAAATTAATTTCAACGTTGACGACGAAACGGTGGGAAATTAAATTTTCCGCGCATTAATTTATGGGAAATTGGAAAATATTGATCAGCCTGACGACTTACCAACGAGAGAGAAATGGAAAATTCAAGTCCGACAAAGGGAAGTCCGCGCAAGGCTTTGAAGATTTGGTATTTTTTTACCAGAAAATAATTAACTTTGGGGAGAGTATCGTTCACTTTAATCTTGAATCTGTCAAACGAAACTAGAACAGCAACAGTTGAAAGCCAATAAACACCATTATCCTTCTGAATGGATAAGACTGTGTTCCGTCTATTTGAACGCCCGATTGCGGATATATAAATCCATTTAGAGTATGCCAATAACTTTTGCCACACAAATGAAGTTTAAGTCATATTCCTCCTTTCTATTGTCTGCGGAAAAATGTCCTGGACTGTGAGCCAGAGTGATGCGTACACAAATACAAAATTTAGCTCTAACCCAATCTAATACGACACGATATCGAGATCTATGTAAATTTATGCATACTCCGTCTATCCTTTTGGCTCAAGCGCCATTAGATATAAAAAAGAAGAAAATCCTTCTCCGCTTTCTTGGAATCTGGGTGTTCTCTCTGGATGCCAAGTTGTTGCTTGGGTTTCACTTCTGCACATATTATTTTTCAAACAGTCTCCTCGTAGCTCTATCGCGCTGTCCGCGTCCTTTGGTATCATGAAACCATTTTGCAAAATTTAAGACCTCTGCCTGTGCAATGTACATGTCCTTGTGCTTGTGCCTGTGTCTGTTAAGTTAATCTCTTTTGCGCGTTTAAATTTAAAATAATATTGTACGTCTGAGTGAAGATGCAATACTTCCGCGGATATGACTTTATTCACTCCTTTCTGCATTAAAAGGATATATACTCTGGATGCAAGGATAACACCATTATGTCATGTTCATTACTTCGCTACATCCAGGGGCTTTAGGTTATATGATGAGGTAGGGGTGTTGGGTGCCTGTTAACCCGGTCTGTTTGAGTTATGGTGCGATAAAAATTAATATTAATAATATTTCATGAGCGACAATGGCTATGGCGCCAAGTTGTTAACCTGGCACAATGGACAATTACTCATAAGGTAATTTTGACAGCAACATTTGGCGTATGAAAATTACATGATGTGTCCGGCAAGGGTTGGTATAGTGACTTTAAAGTTATCTTAAAGCCGAAAATGTGATGCTATTTTCTGGGGGCTGAATACAGGAAGCTTTTGACCTTTGCAACTTTTGAAATGTTTTGAACCATTAACGGATGACAGATGATAGACTTTACACTTGAGGAGGGCTTAGAAATTAACATATTCAAAGCTTGCTTTTTCTTTTATTTTTAACTAGCTTATCCGCCCAGGTTGCTCGGGTCTCACTTATTCAAATCCTTTTTGACACAAAATTTACTGAAAAATAAAAAAATGTGAGGAACAAAAACTGTAGTAATCAAAAGAACATCGTTTGCGAGCTTCTGTGATAAATTAGAAGATACTTCAAAGGCCTTTAGGCTTGTACAATTTATCTCGAAAAATTCGAACTCTTTAAAGAGCAAACGGGTGCTGGACTAGCTCATGGGAAGAATGGCTGAAGTCGCTCCTTGATACGATCTTTCAAGGTGGCTCTCAATTGAGACGTAATTCTGATCCGACGGAAGCAAGAAACACAAATACAAAAAAGTCTCATCTAAAAAAAGAAACTAAAATCAGCCATACAGCTTCCAGCTAACTTCAAAAGGCTTCGGACATCATTATCCCTGCCCTCAAAGTTGTTATGCATGAAAATAAACTACATACCCTTGAAATGAAGTAGTGTCCATCTGTTCATACCCAGAGCAGATAAATCCTCACGCGTTCATCCTAAAGACCTTAGACCGATCAGTCTTTCAGCACAATACGCTAACTGCAAAGGAAAAATATTATAATCTGCCTTACCTTCGTTAGTTCGAATTATGAAACATTCCTCTCAATACAGAGAATACATTAGAGTCTCATATCTCCGTATCCTCCGACGGAGCTTTTAAATTCGTCCGTATCGATGCAATAACAAACTCCCTGAACTATCTTAAATTTGACAGCTCACTGTTGGTATTGAGTAATCTTATGCTAAATAGCACGAAAATGAACTCAACCCCAGATGGATTCTTTACCAAAAGAGGAAACCAACCCCACTTCTTTGGAACAGTCGTCAACAAATTTCTAATGAATCTAGAAGCTGAGGCGTCACACTGATGACGTCGCTATTCAGTATCAAGGAAACTTGCTCAAATGCTCACTGAGCTCAGCCAAACCAATCTCAAATACAGTTACTAAAATGGATCAAAAAAAATGTGAAAGTCCTCACGAAACTGAAGTCAACCTCTTAACACGGAAAAACAAAGTTTCTCAAATGATTACTCCATTAATACCTATACAAAATTTCACTTATTTTCTTGACGTAGGAAAACAAATGATGAGTCAAAAAAGCTACAGTTGCAAGTTGCATTTCCATTTTTCTGAATTTAGTCGGATCAATGCCATATCACCCCGATTACGACAACAAACCTCAACTTGTTTTCGATAAGAACGTTCAAGTCACCATCCCACGGCAAGATCAAAATAGGACGATATGGACTTCTTACCGCGGGTTGATTCAATTCATTTTTGCCTTGATGGCTCGAAAATCGCTTATGAAGTTCTAGGCGTGGGCGTGGCGTGTACTCAAAAAAACTTAATATTAATCTTTCATTCCTTCTGAAAACTATTTTTTTTTCTTTAATCTTTATTTGTATACAATATGTATAAATTTACAACACTTATTGTAAAAAAAATCTAATTGTTAATTTAATAAAATTTGTATCTATCTATCTATCTATCATTCCGTCTCCGTAACGACTGCAGCGTGCTCCAAACGAAAAATTTGGTGAACAAAGAGGCCCATTCATGGCTCAGAGAAATCACTTGTTAATATTCTCCACGAACCTTTTAACCGCTTGCAGTTTTCAATCGTCTTTTATGGAGAAGACAGATCAGTTTTTGGGTCTCCGTGCACATAAGCAATCTGGGTAACTGCAAAGCCTATGGACTAGCCAGAAAATTAACTTCCATGCCAATGTCACCCTACAGAATGAACATTAGTGTGACTACATTGGTTTTCTACCTGCAGACTTATATTAAAGCAAGCTGCTGTGAAGATGACAAACAACAGCTGGACAAACATCACCTCCTGTCTAGTTACCAGAGAGATCTGACCAAACCTGGAACTGAAACGTGATAATAGTTTTATATCTGCAAGCAGAACTCACCATAGTTTCGTATTCGGTGTTATAACCGGACACTGCTTTTTGGGTACTAATACTGGAACGTTCAACGTTTCATCAAATGACTTCTACGGAAGGACAAGATGAAAAGGTAACCATTCCACACTTTCTCTGCACATGCCTTTCTCTAGGAAATGTCAACTGCATTTGGGAGAGCTCTGTTACAACAAACCCAGCGATCTTAGAAACGTTGATACCAATGGTATAACCGTTTTAATGAAAGCTTCAATTGGTTCAAATTGTGAAGCAGCTCCTCGAATTCTGATATGGTATCACAATAGAAAAATTTTTAATTTAAGATTGTCGGTCCGTTTTTCAACCCGACACCCACCTTAACTTGATTTGGCACATAAACACATACAGAATGTTATATTATATGAACTTGTGGTGCCCTTTACATGACGGCTAGCGTGTACGCCTATTAACCTAGAGATTCGTGGTTCGCAACAGAGGTAAAAATGTTTGTCCACGGGTATCGCCTCTCGTGAAGAATAGGCAAGTCCTCCGTTAGTATACATATTCATTGCCATACAAAGCGCTTTCTCGATTAGCCTTTCGGAACCGGCGAAAAATTGTAGATCCCATCCATTCCCTCACTAGGCTTGGTTGTGAGAAATGCTCTAGGCCTTTGGGCTCCTCGGTCTGTTGCGTTACCCTATTTATTTATTTTTATATATGAACTTTTTCATGACTCTGTTTCAACCAAAAGTTATTTGATACTCACTGATCATTCCAGCATTACTCGGGGCAAACTTATTCAAAGACACAAAGTTTCCAGAGGCAGAAAAATAAATGTTATTTCGTACATTACCGAGTTTTCAATCATGACCTACAGGGCTTATACAAAGGCTGCCTGCAAATTTCATCTGAATCACTTCAGTTGTTCTAGAGTCCACACACAACATACGAAGACGTTAAAAATAAAAATTCTTCGAGTTTATCTTTTACTTGCATTTTGACACGTAAATAAGCATCAGGCTTTTATTTGAAATCAAATTGAAAGTCGAACAACAAAAAATAGATTAACAATCTTGGCCATAAAATGATATCCATGTTCTTCTCGTAAAAATATTAGTGCATTTTTCAATTCTTTTTTACGAGTTGAGCAGATATGATCAAGATTATTGCCATCATAACGTCACGCCTTTTAATGCGAAAGTTATAGTTGGTTGAAATGTTATCATTGAAACCACTAGGTTCAAATTCATAAAAAAATGTTTTGTGAATCGTTAGTGGAGGAACTCTTCAACAAAGAACTAGTTTCCGTATTTTTGTGAAATTAAGCATCAAACGAAAGCATTACAGCAGACAAACGAACACGAAAAATATTATTTTTAAATATTTTCAAAAAATTAAAAATAAGATTCTAATTAAGTTCATACTACCATGATATCCGATCCGGCAACGATAGGGTATCAGTGGCACCAGGGTTTGAATAAGTCGGAAAAGTTAAATAAATTTTTTCGATATCTCGCTTCATTTTCGAAACAACGACACTTGAACAGATGGTGTTCAGGACTTGGTCTAGAATAAAGATGTTATCACTTCAAACAAGAAGAAAAATATTACAAAACTTAAACTAGATTTATTCACAATTTTTACACTCAAATTGCATCTCGAGAGGTTATTGTTTGATAGCACTTCGAGTGAAAAGATTTGGATCGGATCTTGGGCTTTATTAGAAATATAATGCAAAGAATTTTTTTTTTTCGACTTCAGGTACCGATATCATGACAACGAAGCGCGATATCTAAAAATCTTAATTAACATTATCGTTCTATTTTGGCCTAATTATGCCTTGTTCATTGTCAGATTGCAGCACAACACATCGTACTATCCCCACTGACCGAAACAGTATCTTAATATCTGTCAGTTGGTTTGAGGGTGCGCCCATTCTTGACGGAAGTCCTTATGATTTCAGAAAATATACAAAAAGCATTACATTTCAGTTTCCTAGAAAGAAACTTAACTTTTTCCATATCCAAAGTTGCCAAAGAAAACTAAGTACAAAAAAAAAAAAAAAAAAATACCCCCCATTAGTTAGATGTAAAAATTAAGTAACGTCTTTCTAAAAGTTGGTTGACAATATGAATTTTCGTTTTGCTTTTTTTTTGGTAACAACTCCGTGGAATATCTTTTTCCCTATTCCTTAAAAACATAAAAAAAACAAAAAAGAATGATTCTTGCTAGAAGCGTCCTTTGTTTTAATTTCTCAGTGTGATTTCCTTCAAACATTCCGCATCATTGCTTCTTACTTACCTTTCTCCCCCTAACAGTTGTTGTAGTCATCCTCCTTAACTATAATGAAAACCCCCAAAACCACAAACGGAAATCCTCTGATCTCTGCACTAATGTGCTTTGTGACTTCAACCACAACGTGGTTTATAATTAGCCATTTTGAAGTCATATTCGACAGTGTAAAGGTAAATGATGTTTATTCCCAACCAACTCATTAATCTCCACCATCTGTGTTTCATTCATTATTATTTTTCTTGCTGACCTTTTTTATCTGTTTTTCTGTTTTGTTTTTTTTTACTTTGTTTGGTCTGCCTGTAGTCCTTTTCGTAGCAAATAATGGAAAACTGCCAACAATGTCATCCTGTATTATGACAAAAATATTCACATTCCTTTGCTGCTTAAATAATTACACGCAAAGTGACATTTGTGTGCGAGTCCGCATAAATAAAATATCCACCGAGCTTTTCGTTTTTGTTTTTTTTTTTAATTAAAAATTTATTCGACGGGCACCACCACCGCACCGTGGTGGAGCAATAGCAAAATGAAAAAAAAAAAACAAGCGCAAAAAATACCGAGAATGCATTTAAAATTGTTACAAATCCTGAATTACTTTAAAAATTGTTCCAATGTTATTTTCCTCCATCGCTAAGAAGAGACAACGGCGATGGCTAGAAGTGAAAATCTGTTCATTGCTCCTGGACAAGTTCGCGTAATTTATCATTTTGACGGGTATTTGGGTGGTGAGTAGGGAATATCGCCTCAGATCACATTCCAATATGCTTAAGAGGGTCACAAGGTCTTCTAGCGAATAAGTGCGCTTCTTTTGTTTGTTTGTTCTTCCCACATCTCTTTGGCAGGCGTCTTTCTATGCACTCATCAATTATGCAGAGATGCTGGTGAGTGCGCCCGCCAGCCAGTCACAAAATTTCATTGTTGTTTGGAAAATCGACGACGAGTCAAGAAAAAAGTCTTGGCCACTAAATCGGAGATAAGAATGAAAGAGTTTCTTGTAAAAAGGACTTTGTGTTGGGTTTGACGTTTTCGTTTTTAGGTGAGGGGTTTGAGAGAGAGAACAAAATGGTCGATTTATTCAACTATTTGTTGAAAGTATAATAAATCTCTTGGAACAAATCTCGGACGGATGCAGCTATTGGCGTTAATGTCATTCAATTTGAGGTGGTGACGGCAGGCGAAGGAGGAGAAGGACACCCCTATTTGTTTATTTGGTAATACATTAGGGTAATGGTATTGTGAAGTTGATGTTTTTAAAATTTAAAATTGGGTATTCGCTCTAAAACTCTTCCTGTGGTACATTCGTTATGCTTTAGGTAAATATTTACTTAATCTGGAATAAGACTTAGCTCTCTTCGAAATCTCCTCGTTTCTAAGATTTGAAAAAGACTTCCCTTATTTTCCCTGGAAGAATTACTTTCATTTAAGAAGGACACATAATTCTGGATGGACGTATGTATGTGGTTGACTGTGGCTGGATTTTGAAATGACAGCGTAAAATATCACCGAATATCGTTATAATGACAGCTGAAATGTTTTAGAAAATCTTGGAGGCATTCGATGAACGCAATTAGTGCTGTTTTGAAACTTTCGAGAGTCAATAAACTAAAATGAGCAACAGCTTCTTCCCTCAAATATTTAAGAGCCTAAGAAAAGAAAAGTAAAATGATGGAAACATTGGAGCAACAGTGACTAATTTCATTTTTTTTGGGAGTTGGGATCAGCAAATGAATTTCTTTTCAAGGAATTTTCAATTCATATTGTTGCTAAATCGGTAAGCTATCCCAGTGCCTCACAATTATGTCCTAAACCTACTTTAAGGACTTTAAGGAGCGTCATAGAAATTGCTTAAGCCATTTGAAATGTTTAGAAAAATTGTGATAGACCGAGATAGTTTTCCAATTATACTCTTTCAGCCTTATTCATAATAAAAAGATAATACACTGATGATCGGCTGACTAGATACACACTGACTATCTTTTTAATCAGCTTCCTATTCATAATGCTTTTTCCCCTCCGAAATAGTTGGCACATACATGTGTCAGAAAAAGTATCAAAAACTGTAAATCTATTCCATTTTTTTGACACAGCACAACTCAGCTGCTTGAAAAAAAAGAAAAAAACTGTTTTGATTCTGTTTGTTGATTGATTCCTAAAGCGAAAAATAAATATTTTAAGTGATAGAAACTAAAACTAGAAAAAAAAGCTCAGAGAATTGGGACTCGTCTATGGTATTTGAATTTTCGAAAGAAATTTTGAATTTAAAATTTAATTTTATCTATCCATTCAGATGCCAAAATGACAATTCACTTCAAAAACAGTTACTCAGAGGATAATCAATCTCCAACCGTTGATTATCTTTATTTGCCATATTATCAGGCTGATTATCTATTATGAATAAGAATTTCTGTTTTATCATCTGATTATCTTTAAAATGCGATTATGAATAAGGCTGTAAATGTTTCATACGATCAGAGTGATGTTGAGGGTTGATTAAACCCAGATCCAACAGTCCTTGCTGGATCTACAACTGATTTATGCAAGTGCCTCAAGGCAGCCATTTTAGTCCTTTTTTATTTTTTGATGTAAAATACAAAACTGAAAATGGAATTGAGCTTTAAAGCATTCTGATAACTTGGCCATATTTTTCCAAATAGACATGATTTTGCCCAATTCGCATTGAGGTTAAAAGCAGCAGTGTTTTATTCTCTCTAAGACATCGTACCTTGTTTGTATGATGCTACCAAAAGCTTTCAAAACACACCTTTCTGACATCAACGAACGAAATGTCGTGGAATACATAAACCTGACCCATTAAATATTTTAGTTTCACAAAGGGACAACTTATTTTACGCAATTATTTTGGAGCTCTTCTAATTTGTGCCTTTGAATATGGAGATCGGAAATCGTTTGTTTTTTTCTATCGTTTCAGGAAATAGAAAGCATATTTCTTAAAACGGTTAAGGGCAAACTAAGCTCTGTTTGTTTATTTAATTATTTGCTTTGACGGATTTATCTGAAATTCGCTATGCAGTATGCACCCTTAGTTCTTAAAACAAAACAAAAGTGTCAATTCAAAAGCTAGAAAAGGTTCAAAGATTAGCAACAACATGCATTACCGGATGCATGCGTACAACTCAAACTAATGCTCTGAACGTCATTGTTGGACTACCACCAATTCACCTCTTGATAAAAATGAAATCAAGACTGGCAATCCACCTTCTCCTCCATCAAGGACACATCGAACCCAAACCGAAAAGAAACCTGTCGATAATGGCCAGCCTTGAAAACCATAATACCTTTTAGATGTGTTTGGATGCTACCATTTCCATGTACAACTTCATACTCAACTTTTTCATTGTCATCCCCCTAAACAAGACTGAACACAAAGCCTCACCTCTCAAAGAAATATATGGTCTGGTATACGGACGGGTCAAAAATGGAAGCTGGTACAGGTTTTGGTATTTTCAGCGACTCTCCCAGAAGGAATTTTTCAGTTAGTCTTTGGAGTCGCTTGTCCATTTTCCAAGCTGAAGTCTTTGCCATTAACCAATGTTCGAGAATAGTATGTCCATCGAAGAGGAAAACCAAAACAATATTCATTATATCTGCACATTTTTACGGAATGACCAGCACTTTTCCGCCTTAGAAAGGAAATACTTGACTATGAGATCATCCCACTAGACAAACTTGAGCTCATTCGCCCACAGATAACTGTTAATTTCTGCCCTGAAACTCCACATGGGTTGGTATGGCACAAAAGGTTTCATTCAAATACCGCAATGCCCAGAGCTGCCCAAGCTCAACTATCATATAAACAAATCTAATCAAATCTAATCTAGTTCTGATGTCAGCTAAATGCAATACATTCGGTATCCTTGTAAACCCAAGATGGCTTCTGCTACAAATAGCGGATAACTTATTTGCTCACTACTTTCTCAAAATCCATAAGTTGCTGGTTCATATCCGGCTCGAAGGACCAAATGTTGAATACAAACTTCGGTTGCAAGTCGAAATGAATACTGACTTATTTCACTACGTTACTTCTGTATATATACAATTTTCTATGTTCTTATCTTACTATTCTTAATGTCTATGTTGTTTACTTAAAGGTTAATGTATATAGTTTATCTGTAGATAACCGTCAGTGTATGCTTAGGTTGATCTGTGTTACCTTATTTCACATACACACGGGGTTATCTATAGATTGGTTATGCTCATGTTTGAACAAAGTGAAAGGGCTTGGCTAGCAGAATAGACTTCACTATGAAAATAAAAAGAAATCCAATAAGGACGACAACAGGATCATTTTTTCACATTTCCTTCAAATAGAGCAGATCTTACTTTTCTAATTGAATTTCAAAATAAACAAATGAAACATTAAGGTTTGTTGAAAAAAAAGAAGAAAATAAGTAACTTCTATTTAATTTTCAAATAAAACTCAGCATCTTCTTCTTCCTTTTCCGTTATTACGAGTATTGTTGCTCTCTAACTTAACTGGGTCCACTCGTGGAATATGATGTTAAAATTGAACTCATAAATTATTGAAAGAAATATGATACCGGACCTTTGTTGAAGACGAAAATATAAAGCACAGCAATCTAGTTTGACTAGCAATATAGCTCAACGTTGCCCAAAGTGTTCCTTGAAGACTTAAAAGAGTCCCTCAGACCCGCAGTTTGTCTAAATCATTTTTCTGTTGTTTCAATGACGAAGTTCACATTGGTCGATTTGTTGAAACTTCGTGCGAATATATGCGACTGTTTTCTTGGTCTCCTTCTCTGTTACACCAATTTGTCGGTATTGGCTGGCGGTCGATTCGTTTAACAGGGATTTGTGTTGTTTAAGGAGTGTTGCTTCAACAAATCGACCAATATGAACATCGCCAATATTTGTCCTTTCTCCAGATACTTTCATATCGAAGTTTTAATCAAATCACACATCCTGAACAGAAGACAAGAAACCTTGAGGATCACTTTTTTGCAGCTGATTCTTCTTTTTTAGGATCAATTTGTCGGTGCAGAGATGGTGGGCTAGAAAATAAGTTTCAATTGCATAGAGCTACCTGTTGCATGCATAGATCACACATTTTTTAAAATTAAAAAACAGTCACTACCACTCTCCCAAGCTTCTGTTAGCCATACTCGGAAAAGTTTTGAGGCTTTCCTGTGCCTTTTTGGACTTCATTACAGAAAAACTAGAAACTCTTTCGGTTTGGTTGAGTTTTAAGGTCCTATTGCTTTTTTGCAACAAAATATGGCTCAATGGTATGAAAACTGGGTTTCAATTACTTATTTCAGAAAAAGAGCAACTTCTGCTGAATAACCTCCCATTGATCTAGAATGGTTTCAAGAAAGTCCTACGTCTTCCACTACTTGGCCATTCAGTGTCTTTACACATTTCCAACTGCTCACTACTTCATTAGTTCCAAGAAAAGTTGTAAAAATTATACTCACACCAACAAACACACTTTTTTCTAATGAATCTTCCCACTTTTTATATAAAACAAGGAAAACAACAAATCTCTTTTTTATATTGCTGTTTGTTGCCTTAATTTATAGCTGGGAATTATTTTCCGTTACACCCTTTTTTTCCCACATCCACAGCATCACATCAATTGCTGCGATAAAATTTATCGATCATACAACTCACGACAAGACAAACTCACACTCCATACTCCTCCGACGACAGCGAGAAAAAAAGCTCTGAGAATAGAAAAATTTAATTATTTAAGGACACTTTTATAGACGACACACAACGACATCCACCTCCTTCTTCTACCAACTGATGCAGAAGGATCAAATGCAATTAGCACAATGTTCAACTCAATTATCTGAGCTAAGCAATTGCTTTGGCATGGAGCATGGAGTTTCTTCCTCACTATTTTACGACTGCAGACACAATGTAATAAGTGACTTTAGCCGCCGCCGCCACACACACTCACACGAACATAGTTTAAAAATAAAAAGAAAATTTGTATAAAAATTTCTAACACCAGACAAATTAATAGCCATAAAAACGGGCTTAACACATGCATCGGTAGTGGTAAGTATATTTTACCCCTAAGGTGTCAGTGGCAAATAAAATACCCGCCCTCCATGGTGTACATTTGGGGCGGTGGTGTGTATGTTGGTAGCTCGTTCCATCCTCTTCCTAGTAAAGCAGTTTGAGTTTTGAAAGGAATCAATGTTGAATTTCGTTTTTCGGTTTTAATTAAGATTTCACTCACGAGTCAGCAGGCGTCGAGTCATCTTTATCCTTTTTTTTCTTCTTTCAAATAGGAGGAGGCGTTTAGGAATATGTCCTCACAAACTTGAATGTAAAAATTTATAAGACACAATCAGTGATGGCTGTGAAATGAAATTTATTCGTGCGCCATTCATAGATAACAAGGATCTTGGTGGATAATTCTAAATTACACAGGACTTGATTAAGGCGGCAGTCTTCTATCACTCCGAACAGCAAGGAGATTGACTTTTCTTCTTTCGTATCTATTAAATGACAGGAAGCAATGAAGTGCCTTATGATATTGTGAAAACCTTATTGCTTTTACTATCATTAATGGAATTTATGTTTTCCTTTGCCGAAATTACATGAATCTTCCTTTTGAAGACTCTGTGAACACAAATATCAAATCCTCTGTGACTTTGTGCTGCTTCTTATCGGGAGGACACAAAATACAGGCAAAAAAAGAGACAAAAAAAAAACACAATATTATCTTTCCAAAGGCTTTTCTCTGCCTTCAAACGCATTTCTCATCATCGTCGTCATCATCATCATTGTCATCGTTTTGAGCTCTAAATTGATGAGGAGGAGAAGGAAGGAAGAAAATGCAACAATAGAATCGTCCTTCGGAATATATCACTTTGTTCCTTGTGTGTGCATCGTCACTTTGTGTGCGATTTCTTTTCCCATTATTCATGCAAAGTAGAGCGTATTCGACAAATGCTTTTCTTTTTCAAATAAAAGGGGAGCAAAAGACAAGCGAAATGACGAAAAGAGGCAGAAACACAAATTATTATTAAACCTGTTTGTGATGAGAAATACAAAAAAATGGAAAAAGAAGAAAAAAATGTTCCACATACGCCTGGGTGTTCGCAAGATTTCTGGGAAATTTTGTACGACTTGTTTGGTTGTCTTCCAACCTCAAAAGCACACTGAAAATGATATGGACTTGTTTCTTGAAATCAGAAACTGCGGTGTTCTGAAAGATTTGAGTGGAATTTTCTGATTTGTAAACGACACCTGTGATCAGTCGTATTTGAGCTGACAAATGTAGGTTAATTTTGGGTGGTATTGAAGCAGCTTTTCAGTTAGCCTTTGCTTACTCGTATGCATGCTTCATTACTTAAAAATATGCATAAAGTTAGTAAGTCAGCTTGTCAAAGTCCAGCGAACGGGAAGTATGTGCTTCAGCGGCACGCTTAGGATAATTCCTTTGGATGCCCAAGACATACTACTAAACCTTACACCCTTAGACATTTTCTGCAAAGAGTCAGCAGCGAGCTCAGCTACTCGACTAAAAGCTAATTCACGGTGTCGAACAATCAAATTGGTCACACTAATATTGTAAACAATTTAAGATTCATCCCTGATCGATTAGACTACAACACTCCCATGTTGTAACCATACCCTTAAGAAAAGCTTGGGAGAATGGTACCTACTTCCTAGGATAATGAAGCCTTACACTTCTACACTGACGGATCCAAAACCTGTGATGGAAGTGGAATTTTCTCGAAAGGGCTGACTTTAAGCCTTTTCTTCCGCCGCTTCTTTAGTAAGGTACTGTAGTGTGATCCAAGCAGAAATTCTGGCGATAATAGAAATCCTCTCCTGGATTATTGAAAACGTTGTATCCTCCACAGATATTCGCAACTTCTCGGCCAGTCAGGCTGCTCTCAAAGCTCTTGCCGCTGTATCTATAGAATCTTATACGGTCCAAAGCTTTCACACGTCTCTAAATGAGATGTCAGAATAGTTCAAAATTCACCTGTCATGGGTACCGGGCCACAGGGATATACAAAGCAACTGCATGGCAGATGAACTCGTCAGAAAAGGAACGACTTCTCATCTTCGACCTAGAAGGAACAATATAGGCAGATCTATCGCAACATGAGCACTAGATGGACCCAGAGTAATATCGGGTTTTTCAATTAGAGCGATACAAAAGTTTTTTTAATCAAACAAAAACGGTTTTGGATATTAGTAAAACAATTTTATTTTTTTAAAAGAACGTTTGATGCCATTATGTTTGAAACTCAATTTCTTTTTCATGACCACCACGGGCACGCTTGTAGAAGTCCAGACGCTGAACCTAATTTTCGACGGTTTTCAAGCATAAATCGGCCGATACTGCTGCAATTTCACGTTCAATATTCGAACGAAGTTCATCAATCGTCGCTGGCTTGTTAGCATAGACCATAGGCTTGACGTAACTCCATAGGAAATAGTCTAACGGCGTTAAATCGTACGACCAAGGTGGCTAAGCGACTGGACCATGTCGTGAGATAACACGTTTTGTTAACTTGGTTTCCAATAAATTGATTGGGGCATTCGCTGTGTGGCTTGTGGCGCCATCCTGTTGGAACCACATGTCCTATAAGTCCATATCATCCGATTGGTGCCAAAAATATTCGGTTAACATTGAAAGGTAGCGATCTCCATTCACAGCAACGTGCTGGTCTTGAGCATCACGGAAGAAGTACGGCCCAATGACGCCGCCGGCCCATAAACCACACAAAACCGTAAATTGTTCGGGATGTAATGATGACATGGAGTACGTGTGGACTTCTTCCTGATCAATACCGCATATTTTGGTTATTGACGAAGCCATTCGGCCAGAAATCAGCATCATCGTAAATTAGACGTAGCGCATTTAATGCTGAGGCCACTGACTCTGAATTTCGTTAATAAATTTAAGTAGTTTCGACTCGTTGTTGGCTCGTATATTTTTCCATCATGAAATGGCAACCTCATTGAAAAGAAATACCAAAAGAACGGAAAGCAAATTTGATGTCGTTTTCTGTCACTGTCGCTCCACTTTTGTAGCGTCGTTTTGTAGCGTGTGAACTCGAAACGTTCAAAGAGCTTATTTAACCTAAGTCGTCTGCGCATAAGTTCCACTAAAAATGGCTTCTGTAGGAGCTGGATGATTGAGGAGGAAGAGGAGCCAATCCAACATCTCCTTTGCTCATGCCCTGCACCTGCTTTTTTTTACGACATCAGCAATTTAGCTACTTAGGGACTCAAAAAGTCTTTCCCTTTTCGTACAAAGTTCTGATCAACAAGATACTCCACGTTCCCTAATCCCCTAGATAGGAACAAGAGGATAATCAACCTACTGGTCTCAGTGGTATCACAATGGACCCTCGGTGGTGTTATTGTTCTGGTGTCCGCATACCGGCAGCTAGTACCCGTTTAGCAATGGTGATTATGTCTGCTTGTCACGCGGGATGGTTGTGGTTCGAATCTAAAAAGAAACCATAAATGTTTTTCCACGGGTATCGCCTTTCGCGAAGTATTGCCAAGTCCTCCGATACTAACTCCATGAAAAGCGCTTTCTCATCTACCCGTGCGGTTGGTAGAAAAGCCTTATTTGCTTTTGCTCGATGTCTTGGAATGACAGTTCACAGACCTGCCCACACGAGATGAACATTTACCTATCGTCACCCAGCTATCAAAATCTTTCTCATTGAAAACCTATTCGAAATTCGGTTTCTTAAAAATTATTTCTTGTGAATGTCATTTGAACACAGCAATGTTGAGGTAGTTATCCAGTCGATGAATCAATCAATACATTTAGATAGATTTTAGAACTCCCCAAGCAATTTTAAAATGCTTCGCTTTTTCTTCCCATCGAATAATCAGTAGCCCATAACTTAAGACTTACAAACGCGACCGGAGCATTTGACCTTAAAGTTACTTCCAATTATTGAATATTTTGATATTGCATTGTTGGGTTGGTAGCTACTACGTTCGCTTTCCGAAAGAATTTTGGCAGCCAGACTTTTACAACGAATGGATACTTCTTGTTCTTTGGTGGAAACTAAATACCAAAACACACTCGGTTGCGTGGTCAACTCTTGTCTGGTAAAAAATATTGTAAAGTATAAAAATAAAAGGACGACAAGTCTTGATTTAATAAAAATGCACAGTCAATGAATCCATTGGTCCTTGATCTTCTATTCTTGACAACTTATTCAGTGTTAAGAGGTGGCTGTCGAAGTTTAAAATTGCCCTATTCGGATAAAGTTTTCTTCTCTCTATAACGCATACCCGAGAATCGCTTTAAATAGCGATGAATAGCGTTTTAAAAACTAAATTTTCTTTCCGAATCGAATTACCGGAATCAATTTTCAAGTGCAGTGCATCGACGCATCTCCAAATATTTCATTTTCGATAACAGATAACTTCAGCAAATCTGCTTACAAAAAATTGTCCACTCTGACGAATACCACCCTACAACTGATGACCCTGTCGGTTATAGTGCCACAGGATTCAAAGAAAGTTAGGTGAAAAGAAAACAATGTCATTGAAATCTTCAAAAAAAATTTGAATCATGTAATTCGCCGTAATTTTCCTGACTCAAAAACCCAAACTCATTGCTTGGAACTCTCCAGTCTCTGATGTTTTTCTTCTCAGAATCGCATAATTGAAATCAATTTTGATCTTCAAAATAACAACCCCATTTATCGCTAAAATGAACTGAACTGTTTTCGCTGTGTAGTTTAAGCTCAACGATTTCCCAAGCCATCATAGAGATGTTCTCACTATAAATTCCTGGGGGTAACAGAAAAGTGAAAAAATTGTGTTGCTTCAAACGATAAAATGTGTTTTATTCTCTGCTCTGAAATCCTGTGTGTGCAGCAGAGCAAAATCTTGTTTAAGACGAAAATGGTAGAGCCACTTGGTGAAAATGATTGCCGCGTTCCTTGGCATATCGCATCGTTGTTGTATTCATCATCTCCCTCACCATCCAAAACTGTATCCATGTTAAATAATGAAGAATACATATACCTGTACTTTTTTCCTCGTTGTTGTTGTTATTCTCTTTTAACCAAGAAAATTAACGTGGCGATCCAGAAGGGATGGTTAAATGATAATACGGCCATTCAGAACGCCCCCGCCTCCTACTTAAACTGTCGGTGCGTCATGGGGGAGGGGATATGAAGTTGACGGGTGTAATTGTTTTCTTTGCATGTTTTCCGCATCCCGTTTCTTTCTTTTTTTTTTTGCGATTTGTTCATCCTGTTATTTATCCACCCCTCAAAATGGAAAAGCAAAATTCAGCCAGGTGTAGAAATTGTATACACTACGATTGACATAGACCCAACAGAGTGGAGAAATGCGACCTAAAAGAATATACATATGTATGTATCTATATAGAGCCACACAAAGCAGCTTCACAGAAAATAGAAACAACAACAACAGCCAAAGTATAGAAGAACAGCAAAAAAAAAAAAACTGAAGATAAAAAAAGAAACAACAACCAAGCTGAATAGAAGAGATAATTAAAAATTACAGGTTTATCGTTTTATATAATTAAGGGATGATGTGATGGGAAAATATTTGATTTTCGACTTTAACCATTAGCGCTTAACTCTCGGGTTGCTGTGTGGCAGTGATGAAGGTATGAACTGGGCGGATTCCGCAGTGGGACGACCAAGGACCAACTCACCGATGAGGTTGAATTGAAGAGATAAGGACTGTACTTTGGTTTTGTTGGTGTTTCATAGTGAAGAGTGAAATATAATTGAAAAGTGGTGGTTGCTGGAATTGTTTGGTTTAATCTTCTTTTTTTTTTTTTTTTTGAGAAAAAAAGCTTCATGCTTTATACTATAGAAAATGATTTGGAAAGGCACTCGAGATGCGAATTCCCAATGGTCCACTTATAGTCTGTTGAGTTCAAAGAGCAGAGCAACCATATTAACGTAAATGGTTGGTTGAAAGTTTAATTACTAACTATATACTATGAGTGCAAGGTCGTTTGGAGGGAGCTTTTTGTTGCCAACACTGAAGATAAGTGCCCACTCTTTGGTTGCGGTGATAATTTAACATAATTGTCAAATTTGGTTCACCGAATGGAAATGAGTTGGAGTAAGTTTTTAGCAACGCAGTGTTTTGTAAATTTGTGCTGACATATATTCTGGAAGAAAGAAGATGGAGTACTTATATAAATAAAGCATTTGTCTATTTACATTGAACATATTCAAATTAATATTCTTTGACGATGAACTTTACATAGAAGCCTCTCGGTTTGATCATCTCCTTAGTTGTTTTTGGGTCTTAAAAAAATGTCTTTAAAAGTTTTGAAGGAAGAGTGACGCAAGAGACAACTATGCTGGTTATATGTGTTGAGTAATCCATAGGTCGCTGGTTCATCCGGCTCGAAGGACCAAATGTTGAGTAAAACCGCGGTTGTAAGTCGAAATGAATACTAATTTATTTCACTACGTTACTTCTATATATATACAATTTTCTTGTCTGATCTTTCTATTCTTAATGTCTATGTTGTTTACTTATGTAAATGTAATTTATCTGTAGATAACCGTCAGTGTATGCTTAGGGTGATCGGTCTTATCCTATTTCACATAAACATGGGGTTATCTATAGATTGGTTATGTTCATGTTTGAACAATATGTTCGGAAAATATTTGCTTTAGGGAATAACTCGACCGATTTTTCACATTTTTATTCACTTTTCTTTTAGTTTCCAAAAACAAATATAAAATTTACGAACAGAGCAAAGCAATGCTTGGCAATAATTTCGGATAGTAGTTTTTCCAATGCCGTCGGCGTCGGTACTCTTCAACCATCAATTCATTGATCAAAAAAGTACGTAACTAAATTAACTTGCTCAAGAAAAGGTACATTTTTGTAGATTTTTTTGAAAACACAACTTGTATCTTTCTATTCAAATCAATGCTATAAAAACACTGTATGAGAATTTTAAAAGCAACATAAAAAAATATGGAAATGGCAGCAGCTGTTATAGGAGTATCTAAAAAAATGTACCCATTCGGTTCACTTCAGAACTCGGTTCCAGTAGATCATACGAGATCAAAATATCAAAATTATTTTGTTAAATAATTGTTTTCCCAGGTAACGCTCGCTGCGAGGGGCTTTCGAAATTAGAATTTTTCACTTTCAAATAGAAAGACTCGATTTTCTGAGTTATTTTTGTTGTGAAATCAAAAATATTAACAAATCTCCAGCATTACCTCGTAAATCATGTACAGAAATTGTGTTCAAAATTTCAAAAAGATCTGTGCAGTAGTTTTGAAGTTATGACTATGAAAACATGAGTTGTGGGAAAAAGACGTTAAAACTGGCAGGGGCCTGTAACACAAAACTAAAAGTCTACAAGCCAAGAACAACATGTAGGATTATGTTTCTTACTCTTGTACAAGAGCAAGCAAACTAGAAGTCTTGTGTACAAGATTATTTCTACATTTGTCGTAATCCACTTTTGTACTACAAGTACTTGTAGTTTTGTGTTACATGTAATTCAAGTGAGCTATGACAAGTTTAAAAAATTTCGGAAATACAAAGCTACAAAGCTTCAAGTTCGCTAATGCTTCTACAGGTGTAATGGACATTAATCTACCAATGCCATTTGACTAGTAGACTTGTAGGTAGCTTTGTGTTACAGGCGTCAGGCATACAAATAATCACAAGGTTGATATTTACACGGAAGTTACAGTTAGTTTCTCTCCCAAAACGAAACAAATATTCTTTGCTTATTTATATTAGTTTTTAGTTATGTTTTCATTTATCTACTTGCCAACCCGGGTCCTGTAACACACAAGGCTGGAAGTGTAAAAGTCACGAGTCACTTGCAGGACTGACTCCATTACACTTGAAGAAGAGCAAACACATTTGTATAGCCTTGTGTTATAGATATATTTTGCACTTGTATTGCAAGTACTTGTAGGTTTGAGTTACAGGCCTCAGGATGACTACAGAAGTGTAGTTTATGAAATAAGTTATGTGTTTTAGCTGGTTCTATGACAGCAAGGAATTGGATCTGATATTCTTATCAGTGAAAGCAAGATTGTGGTACCCGTGGCGTAATGGTTAGCATGTCCACCTGCTAACCCAGAGGTTCAAGATTCGAATCCCAGCAGAGGCAAAATGCACAAATGTTTTTCCACGGGTATCGCCTTTCGCGAGGAATTGGCAAGTCCTCCGTTAGTAAATTCATTACCATGAAAAGCGCATTCTCAATTAGCCGTTCGGAACCGGCGAAAAATTGTAGGTCCCCTCCATTCCCTCATAAGGCATGGTTGTGAGAAACCCGCTGGGCCCGGGGCTCCTCGCTCTGTTGCGCCACCCTATTTATTTTTTGAAAGCAAGATTAAAGTAAGCCTTATACGGAAATGGAACATTGATGCTACTGCGAGATTAGCTATTATTTTTTTGAATTTTTGAATGCAGTGCTTGAATTAAAAATTCACTCAATAGATTTTTATAGCATGCTTTTCGATATATCCCGACTCACAAATCGCAACAAAGTGACACAACAATTTGTTTGTTTGGAGGATACTTGTAATTTTACTAAAAAGTTGTGACCATAGATGTTTGAGCTGAATGGGGGGAAGTTACGTAGCTTCTAACTTCCGGTATTCCTATTTCAAAGAATAAATTTTAAATACAATTTTAATTAGTGAAGCGAAAATTTCTTCACGGCTACTTCCTAATACTCTTTTGATTTCTAAAGCTTTGTGCTGTCCTTTTGTAAATCCGATGGATTATCAAACAACATTGTCCACAGGACTGTCCTTCACTTTATCAATCCCTTTTGAGCTTTTCAATATCGATTGTTTAAAGGAAGCCAGCATTTGTTTTATTTGAATTTTTCCCCTGTTTTTTCACATTGATTTTGGAACACTCTCTTCTTGTAATTGAAGACCGTTAAAAATAGATGTATAGGAATTTCATGTTTAAAAAAAATCTTTTCCTTTGTATGAAGTAGGACCAAGCGTATTTCTTTTAACCATTCGTGTTCCATAACTGCTTAGGTTAGGTTGAGATGGCTGTCAGGAAGATACATCATGACGCACTTAGACGATTATTAGGTCCAATGTGATAAATGAGATAAAAATGCAGGGGAGTACATCACTATATTCAAAACATTTTAAGCTTTCTATAAAATTGTAAAGCTGGTTAAGGAATTTACTTATCAAATGACTTGGATCACAACAGCAAAACTTTCCCAAATGTGGAAGATGACAAAAAATAACCAGAGAGGAACATCCTCTCTTACACGTTCATGCCTACGTCGAAGTAGTTTGATAAGACGGCGGATCTAAATGCATTTCTACCTTTGAAGCATCAGTGTACAGTTTTAGAATTGATTACGGAGCTAATGTGACATCTTCTTGACAACAAGCGTCAAGTTTATTTTAAAAGTGAGTATAGGTGGCTTTGTTTTCTCACCCAATGCTGGTTTATTCCATGGCACCTTGAATAAGCGTAAGTTTGTTAATGTTATACTAGGGGCCTATAACACAAAGCCTTAAAGTCAATAGGCACCTGTGGGATAGTTTCCATTGCTTTTGTAAAAGATCGAGCAAACTTGAAGTCTTCTGTCACACAAAGTTTTTACACTTGCCATATTCCCATGCATTACACTTGTATACTTGTAGTTTTGTTTTACAGAGAGGGACATCTCTTTGTGTGAAATTGGTATATGAAATATATTCTTGACTCCTTATTACACGTCTTTGCAGTTTGCCGGTATGTCTGAGAAAAGATGAATGTTGAACTGTTTTGTCATCTCTGTATGGATGAAAATAATCATTAATCATAACTGTATCAAGCCGTTACTGAGTTCATGGAAACAGCAGAGAGTGATTAGGGAGCTGCATGGCTGTCTGAGAAAATGCAAATATCTTTTGAGAATATCTTGTTTCCTTTGAGCCATGATCGACAGAATATCCGACTTTGAATGAGCTTCAGTGGTTAAATATAGTCGTCCAATTATCTCTCAGTTCACAAGGGCTATATTTGAAACAACTTTCCATGGTAGTTTCAAAGCACACCATTCATAAAGATTTTCCTCAGAAAATGGAATTAAAGGCCGAACGTACCTCAACGCTCCACTAGGTTCGATAAATAAAAACTAGATTTCCACTTTCTATTTCCTTTTCTTTTACAGAACTATTCAATTACAAAAATGCTTTCATATCTCACTCCACAAATCACAATATACTCTTTCTTCATTAAGTACTTTTCCAATCTTTTCATCACAAGCTCACAATCCAAACCGACTAAATTTCCTTGCGTAAGCAAAACGTCTAGTACGAATTTGAACTAGAATCTTAGAGAAACATATTACACCTAATCGAATCGAAATTGCAACTAATCTTCTTTATTTTTACTTTAACTATATAAAACTTTTATGTCACATTCATGTTAATTGGTCCATGGCTGTAAGCTACATCATTACAATTTGTATTATATGGACTCTCCCTCATTTTATATGTTCTGATTTTGTTCAAACTTTGCGAATCAAATTGTAAACTTTCCACAAATATTTAGAAAAGAGATAAAATACATACTAATTCTTTTATTTTCCATCTTTTCAGCACAATCTATCGATATTGAGGATCTTAAGGTAAGACATTTCGTACATTCATACATATATTAAAAACTTCACGAATACGACAAAAATGTGAGAGAAAAGAATTTGTATGCGATTAGGGTAGCGGCGTGCTCAGTATTTACTTTTATGATACTTAAAAATAATAATCGCCTTACACCGAAGTAAAGAAAGAGTTAAAGAGAGTGCATAATCTTATTCGCTATTATAAGAAGGAAGGGTTACTCGTGAGTACAAAGGTTCCAGAAAAGAATAAAACTATGCGACAACACCAGCAAATTTAAGCGTCATTTAAAAAATTTTGGTCTATGATCATACATTTTAGTGATCGATCCCAAAGATCTTGAATACTTCTTTCAATCGAGGTGTCTAAAGGAAGCCTTGGGCGATTAGGTTTGCCAATGTGAAGCAAAACTAAAAATTCAATCGAAAAGGTTGTTTTGACTTCGTTTAAGGGATATCTGGTTAATTAATGAAATGATATAGGAATAAAAGAAACATTCTGAGTTGTTGTTGTTAATCTAGTCAACGGTATATAAAATATAGCTTCAAACATATTAATTCTCTCCCTTAGGTTTTTGTCAACGTATGGCAAACAGAGCTTTCAGTGGAAGCTATGCAATCTTACAAATCCATTGTGGTAGATAAAGAGACTGCAGAAAATAAGTTTTTGCTATCAATTTATGCAACTATATATTTCTGGAAAAAATTCTAAGTCTACAAAGGACCCTTTGGCTAAGGATAATTAAGCAGATTTCCAATGAAAACAGCTGCAAAGCTTTCGTAACTACCGATTGTTTATCACTTGCTTATAAATCAAAACTAAACAACACTGTAGTGTTCGAAATTTCAATCAACTGAAAATAATCTGATCTAGCCTAGACGACTTCCTTATGGTACTTCAGGAATTATTTATCTTTTCCGTACGCAACGCGAAAAAGTCTGCTCTCTTGATATTCTCCTAGAACTACTTTCAGAGTCCTTTGGTAAGGACTTGAATTTCAGCTTTTAGTTCCATACATTATTGAAACCATTTGATAGCCTAAAACTTTAGAACTGCTCATCCATGTTGTGATTGTCTCCATCATTTGAGTTATAATAACAGTAAACAGATAAGAAGTGATTTCGTTCAGGATAATCATACCTCTTGTGCTACCAAAAGCTTGAACTGAAATGAAAGCTGATAGTAAAATGTGTTGAATGACAACGTACAATAAGAGCTCTTTGAAAAGAGAATGTTCAAATCTAAGATACCATTTGCAAAGCAAATCAAATGGAACAGCAGTGGCCCACTGTGGCTGCCTTGAGGAACTGTCGAAATACAAAGAAAAGGCTTGTCAAGTCCCATACACGAATTGAAACTTTAGCTCTAAATTAATGAAATCAGATAGTTTTCGGGAAGCTTGATATCAATTCTTTATGTTCAATCAGCTACAAGCCCATGATGGAAGAGCACTTCTTTCACGAGATCTTCTGCCATTTGTTTGCTATTTCTTCAGGGCACTGTTAGAGTGTAGACAGTATTTTGATTCGTCGATAGGTAGAAACGTATTATTGTTCTGGTATTAATTTAATTCTTAGTTTGAGCTTCTGATTTGGAGAAGCATTTAATTGTGTACTCATAAATGGGCTTTTCTCAAAAACTACAAGCAAGTAAGAGCACAGCAACCAATATTTCAAATTTGATCAGAAAACTGTACCAGGCAAGTTTTTTTTAACAAAAAGGCAACTAACAATAAACTTATCAAATTGGTCGGTCAATACCTACATCACTGAATCAAAATGACAAATAACAACAATTCATTGCTTGATTACTAAAGTTTAAGCCCTGAACTTTGTGACTGAAATTCCATTTCAGGATTTTCTGCTGATTCCTCTTCCGACTGCACAAAATCAATATTTGAACTAAAATTCAAGTAAAGATTCTGCTAATCGCACAAATGCTCTCACAACTTTCTCGTATTTTATGACAATAATAAAACGTCAATAAACTGCAGCAACATTTGATTTCGTAACCTAACAGAAAACTTGGTTGGAGCCCATATAAAGTGGACAGCAGCTGCCAATAGCTACTCGGCAACTTTGACAAAAGAGACACAGAAAGTTTTCTTCTCTTAAAAATCTTCTTTTATTTCAAAAAAGACTGGAAGAAAAAACTTATTTACCGTCAGTCATGTTATTTTGACAATCGATCACATATCCTCCTATGATTTTACTTCAACAAAAAAAAAGTAAAATAAAAATCCATCCAGTTAACGAAAGAATGACGTTCTGATCAAAGAAGTACTTTCTTGCTACCTTTTATTTCATTTGCTTGCTTTCTCTGGAATATAAACGAAATTGCAATGAAATAATAAAGAATTCTTATCCCTTGTGTTCCATAGAACTCTGTTTCAGCTTGCGGCAGAAAAAAACGAGCAAGGAAATCTTTTATGCATTGGATGCCGTGCATCTAACAAAACCACCTTTACTCCAATATGACGACCATTTTTGTTTGTTTGTGCCAAAGTACCATGAATGCATGGATAATTAAAACTAAACTAACTGGATTATTTGAGATTATTTTCACGTTGGGAGGTGGTATGCGCTTTACAGAAGGACCCTCTTTCTTTTCAGTTATTTTGCCAGATTCATTTCAGTAGTAGATTTTGTTTTTTTTTTGTTGCTCGGGTCTTTCTTTAAACTTTTCATTCAATTTCATCCGAAGGAGTCCTTTGTGTTAAGTTCTTCAGCCGGTCGTCTCTGTGTTGGTTCATTTTTTATTCAAACTTGTCCTAGTTAAGTCATCATCATCCTCGTCATATGTACCATCATCATGAAAAAAATAGAAAATTAAAAAATAAACAGGACTCATCGCTGACCCACTCTACCTGTATCGTTGCCACCACCCTCCATCGCCTGATGGTATCCATTTCAGGCTTTGAGATTTTCGTCCCATTATAATTGTTGAATGAATGCAAACAAGAATCATCCCTTGGACAGGACGTTATGCTGTTTCAAGGTGATTATGTGTATCTGCAGGATAATAAGAAAAGGAAACGGATAAGGACGACGACGAATTCAACAAGCAACATGAAAAGTAAGAAAAAAAAACTGGGATTTTAATTTAATTTCTTTACCGGCAAAATGAGTCCTTTTAGATTTGTCGTCCTGCCTCAATAAATTTGTAAGAAGATAAGGTATAAGAAAGCAAAGTAAAAATAAATATGTATGTAAAAAATAAAAACGAAAACAGTAAACTGACGAAACACAAGCACAGGCACAAGTCTTTTTTGCCAAGTTTAATTTCCTATTTTTGTGTTCTATTTTTTTGCATTGACATTGCCATCGTCGTTGTCGTGGTCCTTAGCGTCGTCGTCGTCGTCGTCGTCTTACATTCATTAGAAAGATCCCACAGCAGTTTCATGTTCAGATCCTTTATCTAAGATTTTTCTTTTACATCCTATTTCTTCTTTTTTTTTTTTTTTTAAATTTCTTCTTTTTTTTGGCATTTTTTTTGGCCCGCGCTTTCATTTGTAGGTTTCCACTTCATGTTTCTTATTATTGCATTGAAAATGTAACTAAAAGCTGCTGCAGTGCTCACACCATAGGTAGTTGCCATCAGTACAAGTGGTAAAAAGGACATTTTCGGGTGTTTGTAGATTCAGTCACCCACACTTGGGTGACTGAGTGTGGAATATGCTGCTCACACGAGCGAAACTACAAATGTTAGGGCCTCGATGCAGATGCTGGTCAGGAAACGGCTTTTAGTTATGGACTTCTTTGACTGTTGAAAATGAAGCAAGGCTGGTAATTGTAGCAGCTTCATACATTCAGCTCATGCTTTGTACTAAGAATTCCTTAGTGTCGTTGAGGTAGGGTGAGCAAGGATCGCTGTATCCGAAATAAGCCTCGAAGGAGCACGATCAACGAATGACGAATAAATCAGAAAGAATTTCTGTTGCTCGTAAAGAGCCTAGATTTTTCACAAAATCTGAACAAAGTACATGATTTAAATCTACTCGTAGCTTACGTTCAAGTTCAGATGCATTCGTTGATGGAGCTCGTGCGAATTGCCCTTAAGCTGAGCAGAATGCTTTGGTGTTTGTACTCGGCTGGAACTTCTCAAATAGATTCATCATTTCAAAAATGAATGTTCCACAATCTAACTCACCAGATTGCTGAAGTAAGGATTTCCCGGCTTAAATGATTTCATCATCTTATAGAACACTTACAGCACACTTCCATTCTGAGGCTCTCATGAAAGAAAACCGATCATTTCTACGGTCGAATCACAGAAAAGAAAATCATCGAGGCCCTCCCAAAACTACGTGCCTCACAAATGCGGCCCCTGTCCCATGTCGATGCCGTGCAAGGTGCTCTGTGCATCTGGGTGAAAGAGAGTTATGATGCCTTTCACACACAGGATCTCAGTTTTAGTTTCATTTAAGGATACTTTCATGCCCCCTCGACACAACCAAACCAGAGTCTGTCCCCTCACTTCAGGAATGAGAATTCTAGAGATTCCTGCACTATTCTTTCAGTTTTTGGAAGTGCGCCAATGCTCTTTTCATTTGTGTCCTTGTTCGGATTGTCTGAGCTATGGTGGTCTCGTGCAGCAGCACTAACATCAGATTCCTATATTGGCTGCGATTCAGAGAGGCAACATCTGTTCGGGTAGTTGGTTTGCTTCGTTTGGGACTTACTTTCAAAGCCTTTGTTTGTCCACATGTATGTATATGCATGTATTTGAGTTCCGTTGTCGTCGTAGTCGGTCGTAGTCATCGTCGTTTGCCTTCCGCATCCTGTGTTATATCCTGTTTTGTGGGCGCCTACCCTTATCGTTAAATTAGTGCAAGTGGTTGGTTAGGTACTTATTTTATTACGTTGATACTTCGTTTCTTACTTCTTTTTTTTTTACTTTACTTTAAATTTGCTTCGGAGGTCTGTTTTCTGGCGCGATAGAGGGAATAAGTTCAGGCAGGCTCGAGCGGCTGGTCTTTCCGTTTTTTTCTTTCTTTTTTTTCAGCAGATTCTTCAGTTTTTCTTTGGTCCTTTAGTCCCAACTGATTTTGAGATACATTTAGCTACTGAAATTCTATGCACACGAGTTTCTTAGGAAAGCAGTTCATTTTTTTTTGGGACAGAGGTTCTTCTTTTTGTGACACAATGCATTACAGTTGTTTAATAAATGTTTCTTCTATTTCAATTTAAATGTAAGCTAGCCAAAAGAAGTGTATACCTACTTGAACTAAAGAGGGAGACAGGAGCAAGGAAAAATGTGAATTATTGTCGTTGGTTGTGTGCCAACAGATACAAGAAGTTAATAGTTGCGGTTAGTAGAACTTACTTAAATAAGTCGTATATCATTCTTAATAGGACAAACTGAGAGTGCTACAGGGGTTGACATCGCAAAACGGACAGGAATTCGAAAAAGGACTTCATTCTGCAAACAACTGGATTTTGCGGAGCACAGCTGTACTTGGCTGTTTGGTATACGAAGGCCATTTAACGTAATTGAGTACTGGCATTTTATTTGTTTTTTCATTCTGTGTTGGACTTGAACGAGCTTGGGTGTCGAAAATTCAATTTTATCTGAGTATAACGGCCGCACAGTAGTTTTGTTTTGGAAATATTTTTGGGTAGATTGGGTAGACCTGAGAACCGTGTCTTCCCACAGAATGAAAGTTTTATTTGTCTCATTTGGGGCACTTGTGGTGGTGTAATGAGTGTCGGTGGTTAGGTCGGGCTTCGATTTATCAGTAATGACCAATACTTTTGCTTTTCAAGAGGATTTGCATTCGCTGGCCTGGCTCAGTTTTTTGGAAAGCAAACCGAGGTTTGGGCTTTAAATTGGAAACACTGTTTCGAGTCATTGTCAATTTAACAATTGAAGTTTTATTCGTGGTCTGTAGGTTTTTCCATTTGACAATCAATAAACTTTTTTCAGAACAACGATTGCAAATTATTATTGCCAATATTCAGACCCAGTTGCTCGAAATAGTGGTTGAAAAGTTTGAAAAGGTGATTCAATCAAACATTTGAGAATGTTGTTTCAGAGTTCACAAAGCTGATAGTGGTAATCCTTGCTCTGTCTTGGCTAAAAGAAAACATGACATCCAAAAGGGATATAATATGTATCTTCTCAGACTATCAGGCAGACATTTAATCCCTGTCTTCAAATTCTTTCAACTTCTAGCCCTTAACTGCCGATGATCTCTCAAAGAGATGTCAGAGCAGTTTAACATTCGTATGTGCTGGGTGCCGGGGTATTGAAACATTCCAGGAAATTGCAAAGCAGATACGCTCGCCAGAAACGGAACAATTCTTCCCTTCTCACCGATAACGGAGAGTATCGGCATACCAATCTCTACATACAAACTCTTGCTCAAGCTGGACACATACAAGAAAACTAATATAAGTTGGTCAAGCAGTTTAACGTGTAGCACAACGAAACAAATCTAACGTATTTAGATCTTTAGCGGCCGAACGGCTTGAACTCTCACACAATAGTGCGACAATTGATGTCATTACACGACACTGTCTTAGTGGAAGACATGCCGCAAAGCTTGGATACGCTCGTAGTTGATTTTTGTAGAAGCTGTATGGATGAGGTGGAGGACGAGACTTTTCCGCACTTTCTCTGTTCATGCCCAGCTTTAGCTAACAAACGTAGGATATACCTAAGTTATTAAATGATTCTAATGATCTTACTAACATAAAAAACCGCCCTTCGTCTATCCCGCTTCATTGTAAGCTCAAAATGGTTCCATTTGGATGAGAATACATTATATCCACCTTGGCACCACAATGCGCCAAACGGGCCTTAGTGTGTCAGCCGAGCTGACAGTCACTTTAACCAAACCTAACTTAACCTTCTGATCTTATATGCTAGACCAAGCCTTAGACCTTCATTGTAGGGCGAAAGGCGTTAAGCCCTTAAGTTCCCCGAAATTTGTTGTGCTACCCTATTTATTTACTTAAGCCTTTAACTTTGATGAGTTTTACAATACTAAAAATCGTCAAAGTCGTTCAACTGAATCTTGTAGATATGGCTGCCCCTTCCACAAAGAGATAATGATAATACTATAGCAAATATGATTATAACAACCACAAAAGCAATAGCAACAAGCAGTATATAGGCCTGTGGTACATTCTAAGAGTAAATATAGTAAATTATGAAATCTTATACGGGTTTTTCCCTAAAAAAAAGGGAATTTCCCATACTGGTACAGTGACGAATTGGCTTTAAAACCACAAACTGCCACGAAAGTCGTACCAAACCCAATATACTGAGGGGACTAAGAGCTAGCATTTGGTCCATGTCTTCCTCGCACTATGGAACCATCTCTTATTAAGAAAAACTAAATGATGATTTCAAACCTGGTCCATATCATATCACTGCCATACTCCTAAAAAATGTTCGCTTTCGCTTTCTCTATCCCTTTCAAAATTTTTCACCTAATCCCTTTCTCAGGGAGTATTTCTTCAAGTATGGAAAACCTCTTTTATGACCCCTTCCCACAAAAAAGGCCAAAAATGCGATGTTGAAAATTACCGCCCGATAGCAATGAGTTTTCATTGCAAATCTGTCATATCCACTCGACAACATGGCTTTTTCAAATGCAGGTCAACAACCACTAATTTTGTTGAATTCGTCTTATTCCCCTTTCCACTTTGGAAAAAAGAAAAGAAGTCGGTGTTATTTCAACAGATTCTAGCAAAGCCTTTGATAAAGTTTCCCATAGTCTAATTCTTTTTAGACTATCCACCCTCGGCTTTGAACCCATTGCATTGAAATTGATTTCTCCTTATTTATAACCTTTATTAAAGTAGGTATAGTGTTCGGTTTAGATCTTCTCTATCAAGTCCTTTTTTAGCTACCTCCGGCATCCCCCAAGGTAGTCATTTAAGTCCTCTTCTTTTTATTCTTACTATTAACGATCTCGAATTGATTATTCACCATTCCCTTATTTGACTGTACGCTGACGATACGAAGTCTTACAAGATCATTTCTTCACCTACCGATTCTATTCATTTTCAACAAGACCTCGACATCGCTTCTATCTAGTGATCTAAAAAATGTTTGGAATTAAACATTTCCAAGTGTCAATCTCTTACTTTCTCTCATAAGTAACTATCACATAATCCATTCGGAGTGGAACGAATTTCGAAATTCGTAGATTCGGTATCACCAAATCCAAGTGGAATGTAAAATCGTCGTCTTTATATATGAAAGAAGTTGTGTTTTGCAGAAAAATGGGAATGATCTTGCAAATTTAGAGTAAAACAGCTGATTTCGAAAACCAGCATGGTGGTATTTAGTGTGGCAATTGGAAATGCTTTCTTCGAATCCATCCGGATTTTGTGATCACAAATTTTCGTAGTTCGTAACTTAGCTTTCCGTGTGGAAGTTTTCTACGATGGAATCTGTGATAGGGCTGATTTTCATCATAACCATACCATTTTACCGGTTGAGAAGATTCGTGATCTCGGAATCATTTGCGATCCCAAGGACTCAACTTCATCTCATATATTGATGATGTTATACCAAAAGCCAATTCAGCACTTCGTTTCATTAAACGTCAAAAGAATTCTCCGACTCTTACATAGCCCCATCTTTCTACATTACCTTTCATCACCCTCTCCTTGAATACGCCTGCGTAGTTCTATCTCCCTTCAAACAAATTAACAGTTCTGAAATTGAAAATATTCAGTGCCGTTTTATACGATTTGCTCTAAGAGGTCTTCCTTAGAATAATCCCTTGATTCGCATCAAGCTTCTCAACATGAATACTTTGAAATATCGTAGATAAATATTCGACATTCTTTTCATTCACCGCGTGTTTTTTTTTGGAACCGTTGACTGCACAACCCTTTATAACTCTATTTTCCCTAACACTAACCCTCGGAATCCTTGCCTCTTTTACATACCTCCTCATCGAACGTCACATGGCTCCCGAATGCGCAATAGTTTTAATTCGAGTTTAAACTGTTTTGACTTCAACCTCAGCACCCTTTGCTTGAAGCTCCATCTTTTAAATCATCCTCCTCATTTAGTTGCTATTAGTTCCTTAGTTTTAAGACTAAGACTAAGAATTAGCTTGTATTAAGCCGACTAAATGGGGACATTGCCCATTTAAAAAAAAAAAAAAAAACTAGCAAATATGTTGGCCCCCTACTACTGGTGGAGTCGGATATGAGATGAGCTTACAAAAAGTTAACCTTTTTTTTCTGTGTCGGTTAAGAGGCTAACATTTTGTAAGAAATGTGAAAGATATTGAATGACATTTCACTTCATTTGCAAAAATTAAGATTCATTAACATTATGATATGACATTGCTTTTGCGACACCCTGTATATATGACGGTGTTAAACGATCCAACACCACCTTTTTTTTACTCAAATAAATCAATGTAGTGTTACAGCAGCCAACACCACCTACACCGGTGGTGCATTTGGACACTTCCGTCAAAATAACTAAAAATATCCCTGAAGTATTTCTAGAAATTGTTGATTATTTGAAAGAGTTTCTACCTGCCTATTACGTTAGAGGCTCAAGGTTCAAATTCCCGAAACATCAAGAAAAAAGAAAAGTGCTTTCCATGTGTACCACCAGAAAACGTTCTCTAATTTACTCGTTTGGAGTCGGCATTAGATTTTAGGTCCCGAAAATGCGATAGACCCCGTTGTTTCCATAGCTTTGTTGCGCCATCCTATTTATTTATTTCACTTGTCCTAAACTTCAAAGACTCAATTATAAAAAAAACAATCCAAATATAAATGACTCGAGCATAGAAACAAATTACGGGTAGTGTGACTTTATTGTCAATAACCGAATCCATAGAACACCCTTCATCTAGAGAAGCAATTCCTACAGACACATCAATTGATTCGCTTATCAAAATATTTATTAAAGTAATTGCCCAACACTGCCATATTCCCATCAAAATATATGTACACGTATCTCAACTTGTCTACGCACCATCATCAAGAGTTGAATCAGTGTGGGATCTTGCGTGCACATGAAAACCTCATTAATTGTCTAATAATTTCACAATTGTTTCTCAAACTCCGATTTGCTTACTCGAACCGAAAGGGGGCCGATCACCCCTATTGGCCGAACAGCCACAGCTCTAGTCCAAAAACAATCGACAAAACGTTCTTCTATCAGCATATTGCTTGCGTGTGCATTCTATGGATACTTTTGTATCTCTGTTGGTTGTTATTAAAACCCGCTTTGGGAATTCTCTCAATCGAGTGGGAAATTAATAAAGATGCACAAAGCAATTACCGGTCCATAAACATACTGGGCTCTTGCGTCTGTTTTACTGTTGTGTCTGTCCGTCTGTTCAAATGCTCGGATACTAAAAACTCGGGCATAGATCCGCATTAGAAAACAGATTGCAGTTTGATTCCAACTCGAATGGTGTGGATTGTGTTTTTTTTTTGTTTTAATTTTAGTTTTTGTCTCTGTATTCTCACCCTACACTCTCCTATACCTACTCGCATTCATTTTGAAGTTTATCGTTTCTCTGACGCTTTTTTCAGCCTCCATTTGGATTTATTAAAATTTTGTTCACATCACATTTGACTCTGGGCAGAACTGGGACTGGTGCGGGTGTCCCCCAAACATAACCTCTCACCTCCCCCTTTCATCCGCCCTCCTAGTGGCACTTGGAAGTAGAAGTTAACGACTGACACATTTCCATTAATTTCGAATTAAACGAGAGGAGCGACCCAGGGATGAAATGGAAGAAGGCACGAGGAAGACACATAGCACATAGACACAGAGGGAAATAGTAATTGGAACGTATTTGTTTATTGGCCCGCCAGTCTGTCCGTTTGTCAGTTGAATCAGTGAGGGTCAGGCGAGATGGGATGCTTTCGCGAGCATTTGTAGTTTGTAGGCGCATTGGTGCAATAAGAGGGTTGGCATTTGCGGTCTTTGAATGTAGGGGGAACCCCCATCTCTGATATATCTCATCTCGTGTACCCACAAGCACTTTCGTCGGGAATATTTATATGCATTTGCGTAAATATTTCAACAGCTCTAGAAACCACTGAATCTATGTTACCACAGCAACGCAAGGCACATGTATCTAATCCGATTTGGGACGACAACTGGCACTTGATACCGCATTTTAATGATGACGTAAGATGCGACTGTGTATATCTATAAGCCTCCTATTATACAGTATAGTTTCTGTGATTAGATCCTCAATCGCATAAGGCAGGAGGAGAAAAAGGAGGAGGTTGGTATTCTTTTGTCGATTGCTTCGGGCGGGGATTTGTTGTCAATGGTTGTTTGGCTGATTGCCAATGAATAAAGGAGTCGTTCTCATCCTTAAAAGGGTGAAGTTTTAGAGCCGATGCCAAGGTTCAAGATAAGTCTGATATGTTGTGTAGGAAGCATTACGAGGGTGGTTTGCCTCCCAGCTAATGTGTATATTCATATGAACACTCGTACTCCGTACGTATCCGTAGAACAGTTTAACCTGCCACTCAAAAGGGCAAACCACCTATCTAATCTGGTTCAAAGGAGCAACAACTTTAAAGTTTCATAAGAGAATTCGTATGTGTTTGCATTATAGTTTGATTGTTTTGTTTTGGTTTTCATTTGCTTGCTTGTTGAGCATTCGTATTTCGTTCTTTTTGTGAGTTTATCGTTGATTTGAGAGGAACATGCCAAGCGGACATACCCACAAATGTTCTTAGGTGCACTTTGACTGTAGTTTTTGTTATTTTTTCCTTTACATTTTAATTTAGGCATTCGAATTGCTGATTTATGCAATGCTTAGGAGTCCTGATGTCCTTTGCATTTCTACAATATATTGATAGTCGTAAGCTTATGGATGTATTATCAATTCTTGATGAATGCTTCAATGTAGGTTAGATTTAGGGGACGGGTAGAGCTTGCTCAGCTCCGTAGGTTGCTATATGTAGGTTGCAAGCAGTATGTCTCTTCAAAACGATTGAAAGGATTTTCGGCCCCCTTAATTTCTGTTTAAAGCGCACTTCGGTGACTTCTTTCTAAGGACACTGAGTGCTCTTTGTATTGAAACATCTTGAAATTATTCATAAAATTTACTTCGTGTCACATTGAGATTGTGTTACCCGTAGCATGTCTGCCTTTTAACCCCGATTTTCGTGGTTCGAATCAAAACAGAGGCAAAAATGTTTTTCCACGGGTAGGTACTGCCTTTCGCGAGGAATTGGTAAGTTCTCAGTTAATAAATTCATTGCCATGAAAAGGCCTTTCTCGATAAGCCGTTAAGAACCGGCAGAAAATTGAAAGTCCCCTCCATTCCCTCACAGGGCAATCGGTGTTCTCTGCAAAAGGCTTAAGTTCTTCAGACTAGTGTTTTCTGGTTTCTTTACGAACGTGAAGACAAAGATGACTTTCTTGGACAGATTTTGTATATTTATTTGCAGAAGAGTTTGTAAAAAGATGGTTGCCAACCAAAGAACAAAAGGATTAAGTACTCAAGGTGTTATTTATGTAAATCAAATTGAATTCAATCTATTGTTGCCTTTAGTAGATACCACAGTTATTAAACATTGGAGACTCCTTACTGGTGGGGGAAATACGGTTCATCAGGCTAAAGTAACAACCGCTTTTGTAAATATTTATTCTCTATTGCTGAAAATATCTAACAAAATGGCCCTGGCAATGATGAACTAATTGGCAATTTTTTTTATAAGTTGTGACTTGTGGGAATTGTTTAGTTCGTTAGATTTTCCGAAAATGCCGTCATATTTGTAGCTATTTTTGTTTCTTCAACGGAAACTTAAAAACACTTAATTTAAAAGTTCTTTTAATGATGAAAGTGTACTTTTAAAAAGGTCCAAGCCGATGCGAAACACATTTCAATCCGCCAACTCCTTGCAACAGAAAGCAAAGTCAATCATAAGATTTGAAATAACTCGCAATTTTTGGTGTAGGTGAAAACTTCATGTGCCCCTTTGTCGTTATTTGACACCAATGTAAGGTTAGGCTAGATGTGGCTGCCGGTATACGGACACCGACACACTTAGGCCAAAAGGGTCCACTGTGATACCACTGAGACCAGAATGTTGATCACCCTCTGGTTCCTATCTAGGGGACTAAAGAGTTGAAACACCCTCTAATCAAACCTGAACTTACGAGTTGATCACCAGTTAGTCAAACCGTCCAGAACTTCGTACGAAAAGGGAGAGACTTTAAGGGTCTTTATTAGCTAAATTGCTGGTGTCGTCGAAAAGTAATCACCTAGGTGAGCTTTCCGTCTGTTAGCAAGTGCAGGGCATGAGCAAAGCGAATGTTGGATTGTCTCCTCTTCCTTCTCAACTATGCAGCTTCTGCAGAAGTAATTTGAGTTGACGCCAAGTCTTTTGGGGTGTCTACCTATAAGGCAGTGTCGTGTGAGGACAACCTATAGTGGAACTTATGTACATACCTTATTCAATGAGCTCTCTCTAGTTTACACATGTCCAAAATAGTTTTGTCGTAAGTCATGTATTACTCTGTGTTTATCTCGAGCTTACCTTCTCAGAGGCCTCCTGTTTTAACAAAATTGGAGATGTACCGATAGGTAAACCTATATTAGTATATTGTTCCTTTAAATGCGAAGATGAGAAGTCGTTCCCCATATAGTCCGGCACCCATGAAAGGTGAATGTTGAACTGTGTTGACATCACCTTTAGAGACTTTCGACAGTTTTGGACTGTATAAGATTTTGTAGATACAGACACAAGGGCTTTGAGAGCAGCCTAACTTTCCGAGAAGATGTGATATTCGTGGAGGATACAATGTTTTCCCTAAGCCAGGAGAGGACTTCTTTTATCGCTAGAATTTCCACTTGGAACACACCACAGTAGTAAGGTAAGCGGAAGAAAAGGCTTAAATTCAAACTATTCTAGAAAATTCCACTTCCTACACCATCACAAGTTTTGAATTCTGTCATCACAAAATCTTCTGATAACTTTAGACAGCAATGTAAAAAAATTAAAAAAAAAAAAGATACATCCTCTGATAGTGTAGTCATATTCCCGTCTAAATTCCATCAGCAAACCGATATAAATTGTATCTTCCTGCAAACAAAGATATTAACAGTAACACATCAAGTTCAACATTCCTCGAACCTTCAATTACAAGCCATTCCCCGCATATATATTTGCAGACCCATTCCGTCACCCCCAGGACCCGGAGGCACAGCACAAAACATCCCCATTGCCATTATTCCCACCGAGAGAAGCCTCCAAAATCTAGAAAAATAATAAATAAAGCGATCCACAGCACAACGGAAGCCCTACTCTAGATAAAGAAAAACACTGCAAAAGGCCACACACAGCCCCGACAAAAGCAATGAATCTCCTGCCATATAAACTATGTTTTGATATACGAAAACCCAAATAAAAATACCTACCTTTTGCCAATCGTGTTCCATTCACATTCACCCATCACCCATCATGCCCTGGCAAATCCAATAACTAGCATCAAGTGTTTTGAATATTTTAGTTTGGAGTGTGCGAGCCACCCTGTAATTGAATCTCCCCCCAAGTTCCAATCGTCGAGTCCCATCGCCATCGCCAGACACAAAACAATAGAAATCACAAAATTGTAGGATGAAAAGCAACAAATAAATAAACAAACCATCAGTTTCAGCACCAGCACCACTACAGTACCAACCAACAACAAGAATAACAACACTATAAACGACCAACACGACGACTCAAAAACACAGCAACAATAAAAACACCATCGAAAAATTGAGAAAAACAAGTACGAAAAATTTATCCCAAAAAAAGACACAGCGAACGAACAAGCGGTATCTAGATACATCTGCGGATTTTATTGATCCATTTATCCGCCACAGTCACTGTGTGTATTTAAACGGGAATTGACTTTTTGTGTAAAGTGTAACCGAGGGTTGACGACGACGACGACGACTACAATGATGATGATGTTGTTGACGATGATGATGATGATGCTGATGAACACACAGGAAGTGTCGTCCTCGTTTGAGATAGTAAAAGAATAATTGTACCATTGAGTCCGCTCTGTCTATCTCTTTCGGTGCGGGCTTTGCAGAAAAAAAAGGATATATACTCGTTTATGTAACTGTGTTTCAGTTTCAGTTTAAAAATTCCTTTCAGCTTTATTTTTCCGTGCCATTTTGACCATTTATATCTCTGGAGGGAAAAATGCATTTTTCATTACTGGGTCAGCAGATAGGTGAAAATAGCAGCGGATCAGGACAAAGTTTCAACTGTAATCCCATTGACAGACCAACGCATTCCGTTTCGGAAACGAAACGAAACTAATTACGAACTTGACAGATCACTTGTAAATGCACAAAAGAGGATTTCCATTCATTCATCGATTACACACTCCATATTGCCATGGCCATCGAAAAATATCAGCGGAGGAAAAGAGAGAAAAATAACAAAAAAATAAAGGAGTGGAAAAAAGACTTCCCGGATATGAAGCTGCGGTATTTAGTCGAGTTTTTTAATTAAATTTTTACTTTGTTTCAGTCCGTTGGTAAAAGACACACGGCTCTGATGTGATGCTGATGTCATATAGCACATTGGCTCATAGTTGGTCCTTCGAGCCGGATGCGGCCATTTTTTTTAATTGATGTTTTTACTTCTTGCGGCTTTTTGTAACGGAAGGATAGTCCAACAATAAAAAATAAAAGCAAACAATATTTCAATGATGTTCACGTGATTGAAGCGTCAAAATGTGTCCTTTATATTGTCGTCGTCGGTTGCAACAAAAAGTTTTATATAAATTAAAAGAGAACGCTTTGTTTAGCGTTGGTTGCTCAAAAGCTGACAGGTTATTAAGAACAAAAATATAATATTTGCTAATTGGTTGCTTACATTTTAATTAACTTGAATAAAAAAGAAAAGATTCAACCAATGAGTCGGCATTATCTGTTTGACGAACAAAAGTCATTATATAAGTCGTTGGACAACACTGTAGACAAAAAGCGATACATATTCAGTAAAAAATTTGTGTCAATTCAATCAGCTTAGCTGTTTGGGAACATGCAAACTAAGAAGTATCTCTGTATGGGATATAGTCACATAAAAGTGGTGACATTTGGTCTATATATCTGAAGCACTGTGCCCCATCATCGCATACGTGTGAATATCTGCATTTCATGTTTTGAGTTTAGTAAGCTCAGTAGTTTTTTTCAATTTGTCTCAAACAACAGCTTTTTTTCTATTTGACGATTTTTAAATACCACCAAGAGCACTCAGACCTAAACAATGGTCCATTGTGCTACCAAATAGCGACCTTCTATTTGTTATAGCTTTCCAGATGTTCAGAGAAAAGCCCAAAAACGCTGCCATGATAAGGAGCCTAAGTTGCCAGCTTTCACAATGTCTGCGCCGAGTATTTGTTATCTCATGCGAGAAAAAGCAGAACCTTCAAGAGGAAGTGGTCTGCGGTGTCCTCATCTTCTCCACAAGATTCTCAGAGTGTAGTATCACTTAAGCCTAACACATTTAAATGCTTGGCAAAAGAGAAGTGCCCGCTGGCAACGCCACTAAGCTTTGTACAGTCTTTTCTGCTACGAGATAGCAAAAATGTTGCAATCTTCTTATTTACGTTGGGTAGCATACGTTTGATCTGTTTCCATACAATTAGGGGCATGTCGTCTTCGGTTGTGCCCTCGGTAGATCCAATCGTTGATTGAAGCCCTCACTGAGGACGCTGGCAGACCTGTTGATGGTTCAGATCCTGATAAAACTGCCTGAGATCCTTGCGTAGCTGGGATCTTCGGCGATCCCCGTGTTAAGCCCTTTGTCCTTTCAGTTCAGAGACTATAAGGCTATAAATAATGGTGCACTACAAGCCGATGTGATGCATTGATTTTCCCCTTTACGCCATAGTTTCTCTGATCCCAATGACAAAGTGGATTGGAGTTTGAATAGTTCGACTAACATGTTCCCCTTAAAACTGTTTCTGTACGGATCAAAAGCTGTCCTTGGTTTACATCTGACGTACATAGATCGATTAAAAGTCGAAGGAAATCGTACACCAGATGGAAGCTCAATCCCTCAAACTCTAACTGGGAATTATTCTGCCGTTCTCGAAATGAAGCTAAGTTTATTACTCGCAGAGCTAAGAAATGCTATTTTATGTCGAAATTTGATGCAAACCAGTCTTCTTGTAAGCTGTGGAGTAATTTACGGTCTATTTTAATCGGTAAGAACTAGACTCCTCTCACCTTCTTTGATCTGAATGAACTTAACAACACCTTTGTAATGAGTGATGTCCAAGAACTTTACTTTTTCCCCTCCAAAGAAATATTGTTTGAACCTTCAACGGTATTCGAGTTTGAAGTGGTTTCCGTGAACAGCATAGCTGTGAAACTGCTATGATAAAAGTCCTTGACGATATTAGGGTTCAATATGATCTAGACAATGTGACTATTCTCTGCTTACTGAACTTCTCGAAGGCTTTTGACAGAGCTAACCATGATACATTTTGCAAAAATCTGAAATACTACTTCGGCTTTCACGAGAGAGCAGTGCAGCTTCTCAGGAGTTATCTTTGTAACCGTAGCCAAAGAGTCAACATTGGTCAGATGCAATCTCAATCTCTGAATTTGAAAATGGATGTTCCTCAAGGTTCTATTCTAGAACCGATTTTGTTTTGCATTTATATCAATGATCTTCCTGGTGTCTGTTTGAATGTGCTCCTACATCTATATGCAGACGATGTATATATCTCGTCCAATTGGCTTGGAAGAAGATTTGGAGTGTAGACTGAATGAGGATCTAACTGCAAAAGAGGCGTCCACTCGCATGTCGTCGTTCTCCATAAAGGCACCAGCGGCAGATCCCCTGTCGGTCTTAGAAACATCTATGAATATTCGATAACATTTCTTTCCAGGCTCTGTTTATGGAGTGAACCAGTCCCGAACCGAAGGAAAGTTGACTGAGTAATTTTGACGCAGTTTGAGCCTTGGGATCATCGTGTCAGACGGCATTTCCATTAGAACTGAGTCAAAGAATATGCTGCTTGCGAATTCCTAAAACATCTATTGCTTCTCAATACATAAAGAATTGCCTGCAGCAGTTTAAGGGACAGGATTAAGACGTTATCTTCTATCATTAGTCCGAATCAAATAACGTTTATGTTTGTCTGGTTAATACTATATGCGTGTTAGTCGTAATCGCATTCTCACTCAAAACGTTCCTCGCGATCCAAGCCTCGCTTCTTATTCCGAAAAATCGGACACATTTGATTTATCCGGCTCGAAGGTCCAATTTTTTATTTTTTTTTATTTAAAGGAAAAGCTTCTTTGTAGGTGTTCCTTCCTCATCTAATTAAAATAAAACATCTAGCCTGACTGTGAAGCACAGTTATTGTGACACCGCTTCCATAAGAAAGTGTAAATGTTCTTACAACACAATATGCCCATTGCCCAATCTTCGGTTTGCATACGACTTAACTCATCCAACTTGCGGTTTGCCTTTGTTCCGCGAGAGCAAAAGAGAATAAGTCTTTTGCGTGAAAATTTAGTGGGTTTGCCCGCTTGAATTTGAATTCAGTTTTAATAATTCATTTCTCACCTGGATGCGGCTTTTTGGATGGTGCGGATATGGCGATGTTGGGCGCCCCCCAAACAACCGTTTCAAAATCGAAATGGCATCTCAAATATATACACAGGGAGTCGCTTATTCAATTATTTACCAACTTGTAAGTGCGGTTCCCCAAATTAATCCACATCCACTATATACACACGCACGTATCCATGTAGAGAGGATATGAGGTAGATACAAGTTCATAAGGAATACCACACATATGTCGAAGAAGATTGAGGCGCACCTACCCAACACACGTAATGATGCTTTTAATTAAGTGTCGGTCGTTTCGAAACGTTTCTCATTCTCTTGAATGCGGCCAGAGAGACAGGGGACTGTCATTGGCACTGGCACTGGCACATGGAAACTTCCAAATGTCCTTCAATCAATACGTAATGAGTTTGAAATTGTTTTAGGTCGTGATTATACGTGCTACTCTGCAAAAGGATATCATGGTGTCACCGCTGTTTTAGTTTGTTGATGTGCAAGTAGACATCACCAACTATGAACATACACAAGCTCCCTCCCAAAATACAAAAAAAGGAAGAAAAACGAACATTGCGACATGGTGGTGTAGCTCACCTCTTTCACCCAGCAATGACTATAAATTGGGTTTTGAATAAAAGCAGTGTCAGAGTGTGCTTTACCCCCGAATGGTTGGTTCATCTGCATGTGTCGAACTCGTTTCCATCTAACTAGTTACCGTTAACACCATAATCTACCCGACAGAGTAAACCGTAAGCCAGAGGGACATTATAAGTTTGATGCTTAAAAAAGGAACTAGTCCCAAATTAATTGGGTCACAATTTTGGTACACTCCTACGCCCACAAACTCCCGGATACGCACACAGACATTAGTGTTGTATACGTGTCCCAATGATGCTCCGGCAAACATCATTAGCTAATATTATATGCATTAAATTTAATGACAACCTGGGCTGGCACACATTCATGGCCGTTACCGTTACCGTGACCACCGCAAGCCGTTTAAAACAGCTTTCGTTTTTCGTCCTTGTTATTTGCTTATGGTTCCAGAGATGACGTTGCTTATTACCGCCCTAATTAAGGGTTGCTTTTGCTTGCTATCAAATCTGGACGACCGACGAATCCCTCTGACTGACAACACTATGAGTGTCGTTGTGTGAAAATGAAAACCAAAACGAGAACAGATGTCACGTGATATCATACCCGAGAGTTGCCTTTCTTTTTTTTTATTAATAAAAGGGATCATTCGCTTTTTACAATATCTGCTGGTTAACACCCTTTTACAGCTTTCACAAACAATTTAAGGCGACAACAACACCTGACCGCCGCCGGCCGTCGCTACTGTCGCCATGCCACGTTGCGCGCCACGCCGCCACCGACCGTTAGCCGTTAGCCAACAACGTTGTAATTCATCCAAGGTTTGTTCGGTCAGAAAAAAAATACAGAAAAAAAAAGAAAGAAATATTTAAAAGGGTTCATGTCGACAATGAGGGCGCACTCTGGGGGAGTAATTTATTTTATTCTTTTTAACTAAATTGCCAATTAGAATGTGGTTGGGTGCTTGACCCTTTTGTTGCTCTTTTGCTTGCCTCACCCCTAACCCCTACGGATGCGCGGTTGGGAGGCGAATGTTATCCAGTTTCTTACAATTCAGTTGCGTAAAATGAGCTAGCGTTAACATAGAAAATGGACAAACAAACCTTCGGAAAATTATCCCTTTTTTCTGAGGAATTTAAAATTTTTTTTCTTTTCTCGTCAAAAGATGTTTTAAATTTGCTAAGCAATTTGATGGTTTGCATTGATAGTGAGTGATCGCTGTGAGAGAAACAAAGGCCACCTAATTGAATTGATGGATAATTCTTTTTTTTTTGTTTTTGCTCAAGACGAGGGTTTGCATTATTCATGAATTTACCAGCGATGGCATTTTATTGTGTTTTGATTCAAAGTTTAATAGATTTTTTTTTTCTTGTAATTTCAGATTGATGATGCTTCCTGGATTCACGGACATACGGTGGTGAGTTTTTCATTCAGTTTTTGACAGTTTGTAGCGAGGGATGGCTTGTTTTTGGGCTTGGGTTTGATTGGTATCTTTGAACTTCTTTTTTTTTTTTTGTTAAAAGTTGAGTGTTGCAAGGTATTGAGGCAAGAGAGGTGAATGATTTCAAGTTTTCTGGGCCTTTCTGCGCATGAAAGGGTTCCTAGGTCCTTATAGACGCTTTTGTTCGTCCTTGAAGATGTACAGCTTTACGTTGAAAGCCTGGGGGGCTTGATTCAAATTTTTCTTTCTTTGTTTAAATAGCGACTTCCCATCGCTATGCGGAAGTTTAAGCTGGAAGGAAGTATGAAAGTGAAACACATTTAATAGAATAAGTTCTTGTTGGTACACAATGTAGAGTAGCTATCCCTAATGCATTTTGGGAAAAAATTAAGCCTGGTCCTGAAACCATTCACTGCACATCCAAGGACCTCGAGCAAAACACCAAAGACTTGCATGCATGGATCAACCAGTGCCATGACAACGACACTACCTTCAGGCTTAGAAGCTTTCCTGTCGCTAGTTCCCCTGAACCTATAAAAAAAAAATAAATACGGTGGCGCAACAGAGCGAAGGGTCCCTGGGCCAAGCACCATTTCTCACAACCATGCCCTGTGGGGGAATAAAGGGGACCTAATATTTTGTGCCGGTTCCGAATTGCCAATCGAGAAAGCGCTTTTCATGGCAATGATTCTACGAACGGAGGACTTGCTAACTCCTCGCGAAAGGCGATACCCATGGAAAAACACTTTTGCTTCTGTTGGGATTCGAACCACGAACCTCTAGGTTAACAAGCAGACATATGATAACCATCCCACCATGGGTACCACGCCTAAACCTATATTAAATTTTATACACATGGCAACCAAAAACGCAGCTTAGAAAATGCAATACCTGGAAAACAGCCCTATCAGGCCACAGACGCACACGGTTCCAAAAAGAATGAAGGGTTAGGTGTCTACTAGGTGACTCATCTCAGATTATCCTCCAATAAATAGATCTAAATGGTCCCAGGCTTTTGTAGTGTCTTCTAAGCAGATGTAGACATTTGCGAAGCCACTAAACATCTCATTTTTCAAAACTTGATTAAAAAAAAAAATAACAAAATTGTCATAGACGTCCAGGCGGCCAAAAAAAGCTATCTCATTCATAGTCACAAAATCCAAATTAATAGAAATCTGTCGAAGTGATTTGAGACTCAGCGCGGGACATAACTGGTAGCGTCATGTCGGACTAACTTGAATCCTGCGAGACTAACGCCTCTATACTCAAGCCACAACAACAAAGAAAAAAAATTATAAACCGAATTTTTTTAAAAACTGTCAATCATAGGTGCTCATGTTAAGAAAGTTGCCGAGTGTCCAGAAATCTATGGCCAGACGTTTCCAATGAACAGAAAAGAAAATGTCTATTGCAGCTTAGCAGACTTCGGCTCTCTCCGATGATTGCCATTCTCACGGGTCGCAACTGACTATCCACAAAGTGACACAACTTTTGTGGAGCATGCTTCAACGAAGAGGTACAAAGAAATCATTGTACTTCATCTGTATGTGCCCAAACTAGGCCAACACTAGCAAAAAAGCCTTTGGAGAATTCTTTTTCGCGAACTAGGCGATATCTCTAACCTTCTACTGAATAGCATCCTTAAGTTCATTCAGGGCTCTAAATAGTTTAGTATAACGTTCTCCAACCCCATTATTCTAATCACCAGCACAGCCCCCCTTCTTCTCAACTTTACACAGTCTTCAAAAAGGTGGCAAGGGGATTCTTCCTGCAATTAGGTATATACTCTCAATTTTGTGAAGCTGAAGCTGCATAGTCGAATAGCAAAACGATTGTCACCGGAATTCATAGAACAAAAAAATCCGCAGTTTGTTTTTACTGTTCCGCCGGCTTACAAATTTCTGTACGTCCTCGGGCTGATGGAATAATTGTACCAAAACTCAACTTTAATGGCTTTGTGTTGGCTTTTCTTGAAATACATCCATTTTATAGATGAATTAATTCTGAACTCGTTCATCAGCCCAGGCTTATCTGAAGTTTTAGTACAAGGCTCACAGCTTGTACCTAATTCTTAAGTCGTTCTTCTAGCTCTGCCCGCTATTGTTTTCACTAAACTTTCGTTAAGACCAGAGCCTCTGCTAAGACACATCGCCTTCGTTTTTCGCTTAATGAATCGGTTATCGGAAACATCTGTACACGCATTGGGCTGACATCTACAGCGACTCTTTTATTTCGATTGACTTAAGATTTATCCTTCATTTTACACTTGCAGTCTTGAAAGATTTATATAAACAGCACTACGATGTTTGTGCGTCGTCATTTCGTGGCTTTCTTGGATTTTGAATACCAAACTCATACCCAGTCACAAAGAAGTTTAATATAAGCAGTTATTTAAGACTTTATCCAAGTGCGCGACAAAACCTTAGATAGTAGTTTAAAAATGTCGACCAGTTCTAACAATTTGGAAATTGAGAAATGGAGACACAGTGCATATCCCAGCCCAACGTTCTTCATCTCTCAGAATACTCTTTTCAGGGTTTGCTGTGTAATTCGACACTCGCAGAAGAATGTGAGCTAAGTATGTAGTTGAAATACATAGTTCTAGTAATGATGATGTAAGGATTTTTAGCCCCAAAAGTCTAGAAATTCTGCGGAACTTGAAACTTTAGATCAAGAGCTCGTTCTTCCTGATTGAAATTTGTGACCTTTTGCAGCTTATTCCCAAGAACCACTTGTGAATAGTGAAACCAAAGGTCCGTAGATTGAAGTTAGATGAGAATCAAGTTGTAAAAGCAATTGTTTTGTGATACATACGTTGCATGCCCCTAATGGTCAATTGTTAGTGATTCTTTTTCCCTGTTTCTCCTCTCTCTGTAAGAATACAACTTGCGCAATTGTCCCAATTAGTGGATTATCTTTATTCACAAGTTAAAAGCATTCTTGTTTACACTCCTGTCAAGACATTTCTGTAAATAAACCAAAAATAAAGAAACAACACAATACACACCTTTCCCTCGGAAGCAAACCCAAGATCAATTCAACTCAAGCAAAAATCTTTTCTCCTTCGGTCTCTGCCATCCTGAGTCCAGAGCAAAATCAAAAAAGAAGAAAAAAGCCAGAGAAGAAACAACTCTACTTGTGAACTTTAATTTAGTTGAAAACTTTTGCCAGAATAAAGTTTTTCATTTAATTTTGTTGTGCGCACCTCCTGCGGCATCGGCATGCAAAACAGGAAACAGCTGATGAATTCCAAAATGCACTGTCACCCAATTTGCAAATTGGTTAAACATGACCCGTTCCGTGGCGTAGATACTATAAATCTATACCTCTATGCGCGTCTAACCCCCAAACACCAACCAAATCTATCGCATAGCCTAATGTAGGTTAAAATTTATCGCTGAAAAGAGATCGTTTTTTCTAAATATTTTATACGGTGTTTTCAAAAAGTTCCTCGACACTGATGGCAGGACCAACCACTTTTTAATATTAAACAAAAGTAACAGAAAGAAGAAGAAGATGAAGATGAAAAAAAAAAAAAAAAAACACAACCAAAGCCTCTAACAAAGAAGAGAAAAGTATCCAAAGATGGAAATGAAATAAATTACAACATCCCCTTATACAAGTCGCTTTTTTTGTGTGTGTTGCCAAAACCATCATCCCATTCCACCACCACCACCACCCGCGTTGCCATCCTTCTTACATTAACCGTAATCCTATTTGGAGAAACATGATTGTCCTGAAAATCTCATTAATCATTTTGCGTGCACCAGCAATGGGACAGACTATACTATATTACAGCAAGCGTGTTTTGGTTTGAACCTCATGGATGAGATTTTTCTATCCAGTCGGGTGCCTCTCTCCGGCACCTTCTGGATAGAGAGTGTCAGTTTAATCTTTTAATTTACATAGTTTTGGGTCCGTCGTCCGGAGGCTGTGAGGGAGGAAATAAATTTATATGAAGAAGAACCACTTAACCCGCCATCAGGCTGGCTATACCTTTGTCCAAACGACCGAAAAAAGGAGATAATTTTCATTTAATTTTGTACTTTTCTTTTTCCAAACCGCGCTTAAAAGTTGATTAATGAGCAAAATAGAGGCACTAAGCCAAATTGATGCTGGAAAGAAAACTGAAAACGTCCCCGGCAGTACTTGGTCACTTGGACTTGGACATATTTAAAAATAAAATTCTTAACGTCCGACGAGCGACGTTTGTTCGTTCCATGGCTGATTATTCGAAGACGAAGTTTATCAAACTTGCACAAAGATTTTCCCATGTAAAGGGCGACTACATCGGCTGTTTCGTGCGCAGAATCTGATTCTTTTTTTTTTGCTTTTACACTACGAGCATCTCTGAATGTTTCCGTATAAGGAAAGTCATTCGCCTTTTTTCTAATATCTGTTTTGTTCTTAAACGTGTCTGTATGAAATGAACGTTTCAGAGAGTACAATTGGTCTCTTCGAAGAGGCACAAGTCCGCGCTTCAGGGGAGATAAAATCTTTATTCCCCAAAATTATTGTATTGCAGGGGTAGAGCAGCATTCTAATTCTTTTCAGGCAAACAATTAAAATTCTATTTTCACACCTTTTTGGCCCCGAAACACACCCCATTTACATTTAAAAGAGCAACTGAGAGCAACGGAGAAGGAGAGCAAGAGAGAGAGCGAGTGCAGAAATTCACCCGCTTGAGCGTTTGAATGGAGAAGATAAAAGTTTGCAATGAAAGCTTTTCTCATCAATCGCAGAAGTACAGCCTCTTTGGCAATTTTCATCGCCAGACGTTTGCATTTCGTGATAGGATGTGCGAGAGAACAGTCTAGAGCGCTGCTTACTTCCAGTCAAAATAGTCGTTTAAAATATTTTTTCCTCATCTCTTGAATCATGACATCAGAGTCAGTGAAAGAAAACCAGAAAAAAGTTGTTAATTGATATTAATATTCAATGTGGAACGTATGTGGAACGTATTAGGCTCTCCTTCGTGTTTTTTTTTATTTTACTCAATATTAATAAAGAATGAAACTGCTCCATGGCAACTAAAACTGCACGTTACATCCGGAGAAGCAATTTGTATCCATACGTTGAGATAGCAGCGGCCATCATATCACGGCGTGGGAGCCCGTGGAAGAAGCGATACCAGCCAGCATCATCAGTGTTTGTGCCTGTTTGTATCAATCCCTTTGGTGTGTGTATTTTAATGAACATTTATGTGAAAATGAAACAAAAAAAAATGAAGAATTTGTATTTCATGAAAACTTATCTCTCTGGTGAAGTTAATAAAATGCCTGTGCACAATGCACATGGGTGTTGTGGTGCCGTTATCTATGAAATACTGCCACTGATGGGGCTTGTGCACTTTAAGTGGTTGTGAGGGGGACTTTAACGCCAACTAAGAGTAGTATATTATTGAGCATGGTGTCAGAACTGGGTGCGTTTAAATAAATATCCACTCGTTTTTTTTTTCAAGTGACGTAATTAAAAAGAAAATGGTTAAAAATAAAACTGAATTAAGTGGCGCCCAACAAACATTTTCAAAGTCGATCTTTTTAAAACTTTTCAATCGAAAATAAAAGAAAACAATGAACACAGAAAGTTATAGTAGCTCCCCTTACCACTGCAACATCGGCCACTTGTGAGTTTTTCCTTATATCTCGCTTTGCTGCTTTTGTCGAGGGTTCACTTCAAAAATCAATCAACAAGTGTGTGTGCTTATAGCGAGGAGAATAGCGCGAGGATTTGTAAATAAGTCAGGGTTGGGGGGGCATGGTGGTGGTGGCGAGTGTGACGAGTGGCGAGTGGCAAAAGGCGAGTGAAAAGAGGGTGAATAGAAGAGGGCAGAGTTGCCATTGCTATTATGTTTTTGTTGACGCAAGGAGTGTACAAAGTGTGCAGAGAATATGGCAGAGTGGACCAGGAGTGTTAGCAAGAGCAAGCTACCGAACAACAACTGGGGAAGTGCCACGTATACAATGTGAGTACAGATGCGGTGACATTATTCCTTCCTTTCTTTTATTTTATTTTCTTTTCTTCTTTTTTTTCCTACTTCTTTACGATTCTGATTTACGAGCATTTTAGGTTTTTTTTTTGCTCGTTTTATTATTTTTATGAGTGTGCGGTGGTGCGGTGTGTGGTAATGTGTAAAAGATGGATATAGGTATACAATATGTAACGCACATTTCGTTTATTGAGAATGCAACACTTTTCTGTAATTTATGGATGAGCTTTCGTTTTGGTTTTGGGTCGGTCGTTTATGTTGCCATATTTAAATTTAAGATTGAAGTTGGCGTTTTTCTTCACATGTCTTGAGGTCTTGTGGCTGGTAACTGTTTTTGTTTTCAGACGCAGAGGATAGTTTATCAGGAAGTCTACAAACTGCAATGAAAATGTTGGGCAATTTAAAAAAAATTGTACCCTTTCACCACGTAGCGGGGATGCAAATTACTTTGAAACTATTTCTCTTTTCCCAGAATCGTTAATTTTATTTAAATAAAGATTTTCTTTTTCATTAAATAAGTGAGGAAATCCCTAAGAAGCAGCTTGCCTTGTGACTTGAGACAAACAATTTAAATGCAAATTTGTTTGTCAATTGTCGTTGCACGAATGAGTAACTCTATCGAAGCCTTTTCGGCTGTTTCTAAAAATAACTAATAAGTCAGTAGTACATTCACAAAAAAAAAGAGAAAATGGACTCTTACACATTTTTGAATAGCTTATAAAACATCTCGCGGCTAACATTTTGTAAGAATCTCAAGGTCTACTTTTGTTTGCCAATACGCTGTCTGATACCCATAAGCAAAAAACTCGCATGTTGGAGCCCTGATAAGAACTTGATATGCATTTTACTTGGGCGTTGATAATACAGAGAAAATATGCCAAGTAGAAATCAGAACCAACTGCTGTTTGCATAACTACCTTTCCTACATATAAAATTGCAACTGCTACTGAGCCTTTTTTGGTAAAAAATTAAGCGGAAATTTAGTCAAACGCAGCCGTCCTTCAAAGGACAAAAATGTGAATGTAGAGAAAACTGCTGGACCACTTTATAAAAAGCAGTTAAGTCCATTAGACTATGCAATGTTGGTGCGGATGATCTTACTTCCTACTAGGAATATACAACTCGTAGGTTCCTAGCAGTGACGTAACTGTAGGTCAACTCATCCATAAGTAACAAAAAATATATTTATATAATTTCACAAAAGCGGAGTTCATACTGTACAATTAGTTGCACAGACTTCGTTTGATGGATGTTGGATGGTCGGATGTAGTTTGCGTTCAGACTTATCAGATTTTTTGTCCAACATTATGTCATGTATTCCTCCGCTCCGTCCAACTTCAAAACTTTCAAAAATATTTGGAAACCATCCTACAAATTGGACATGCGGTCGTCTGAGGGCTTACACTATCCAACATTAGTCGTTCAAAATAAAGTCTGTCCCACTAATTGTACAGTGTAAGCGGTCCTGAAGGCAAGGTCCTATAATTGTTGTAAATATTGAAGAAATCGACGAAGTAATTCAGCGATCAATCTCAATCTTGTCGACTTGTCTTGTTCATAAAAACTGGAATCGGTAGTCTATGTCTTAGTTATATGAAACAGAACCTACTTTCAATAAAAAAACCCATTCCTTCCATCCCCCACTATGGAAATTCGTAGATACCTTGTCTTTCGAGATTGAGTTGGTGATGTCTAGGCTAGTAAGTCAAGTCATTTTTCCGCAATTCTTTTTCATGTAACGTTTGTTTTCTTTGCGAAAGTATTCCCATGCGTAAAAAAAATTGTGTGTACTAATTACTCTTGTTTTAAAGTACAGCTCCTAGAGCATTAATCTTCACTTCTTCAGAAAGCAGCTTAAATTAAGAAAATAAATAATGGTTCATCAAAGCTACGCAGCCTTCTATATGGACAGATAGACCACTATTACAACATTGTATTGAAGAAAAGAGTTCTTATTACTCTCATCAAAAAATACTTGAGATATCTTGCAGGGGTTGGTAGGTTTCCCTACACATGTACCGAGCGAGCCTACACAGCAATTAATTTTTAAGACTTTTACATCACGTAGCTTTTTTCAGAACTGAATGAAGTTCTCTCTTTCCTTTTTGATAAAAGAGCCTTCCAAGAACATCAGGTATTTAATTTTGGTACGGACTACGGAGTGCTGGGGAAGAACATATTATGTCCAAGGATTTGTGTAGTTCTTCCGTAACTTTTCTCGATTTGTAGTCAAATTTTTATTACATTAAAGTAAACTTGAAATTTTCCTTGGGATACAAGTTCTCGGATAACCATTGAATTTGATCAATGATGGTGGTGCGTGTGCCGTTGTGGTTCTGGTTAGTATGTATAGTTATTGTGTAATACTATCGTATCTCATAATTTTCACGTGAAGAGTCTTTTGCGAGGATTTGACAAGTTCTTCGAGAGTGACTGCCATGAAAAGCACTTAACCCTTTGAGTCACAGTGGTACTTCCGCTGTCAAAAATGTTCTACTGCATATTTTGGTCTTGATCTTGTACACGAGGGTTTTCAGGTTCGTAGATCACAAAACTAAAGTAATATGAGCAAATACAAAATGGCGTATTCCAAATGGCTAAAAAATGTGTGTAATCGAACTAAAGATTTCGACAAACCAATCAAACATTATTCTACTGCATATGTTTGTCGAGGCCGTTGATTACAAAACTACTATAAGCTATGGAAAATTCAACCTAATTACAATATGAGTTTTCGGGATCACGAATCTTATGTAAGATTTGAAAGAAGGAAATGGCGAAAAATTGGCTCAGATTCCTGATCAGCGACCCCAAAAATCGCCGAGTACAAAATTGCAGGTCAAAATATGCAGTAGAAAAAAGCATGGTTCAAAGGGTTAACCGTTGGAAAGCGACAAATTGCCTGTCAAACCTCAAACCAGTTGTAAATTTCGCTACGCTCCTCAGCAAACGGTCTTTCAAAGTCTTACGTATCTATGAGTCCACCAAAACAACTCTTGGGTAGTGTTTCATGCTGTCACATGATCTGATTGAACTTGGAACCCAAAGACAAATAACTGCAAATCATTTCGAACATCCTTACCAGTGGTAGGGGAAAAATGCTTGAAACTAGAATATGATAACAAAAAATTTAATTTCACATTGATTTACTCGTTTTTGTACTAAAATAATTCCTTAGTTCAACTTTTGGACAAGAATTCCTTACAAAATAAAGTGCTATTGAATTGAAGACCAATTTCGGTTACATGTTGGCTGATGGGCTTTCGTTGATAACACAACTTAGTTAGAAATATTGTCTGGCCTTTGGACTTGTCCTTCTTTGGAATTGTGGGAACGTGAATTGAACATTGTAAGTTTCATTTTTTACACAAAATCATTGTGGGGCTTGAAACGCAACGCATATGTAGGTTTTCATTCATTTTTGCTCCATCAGACACATTGAATATCCAGACAGCACATCTTTTCACTTATAAAACCTTCCCTTAAGTGTAATGCTTCGTTTTCAAGATTTTCAATCAATTCAAATGTGTTTGCTAAAAGCTATTCAAAATATTCATAGTTATACGAGTAGTATTAAAAAAATCAAAACTTCTAACTGAGGTCGGGTTTGTGCTGTTGTGCCATATAAAACAAATCAGATCTACGCAGAAAACATTTTCATAACCTGGGAAATTTGTCATCCTATGAGAGTTTTCGCTCGACTTCATTTGTTCTTAGGAACTGGTCATTCCTTAACATACTCGAATAATACACCGAAAGATACACATTGCTTTACCTTCACGAATCCGTCGTATAGTTCTGAAAACAGGTAAAATTCCATAAAAATCCCCAAAAATTGAATATTTTACATTGAAATTTTGTTAAACTAAAACAAAATACGTTTATCAATCTAATCTAACATAAAATGAATATGGGATACCGAGATCAGAGACATCACACACAGCATCCAACATGCTGCGCTCATGGAGACCACAGAAAGCAATAATCAAGAATTTAAGCCCTACATGGAACGCTTATGCCCTCCCCTACCTCATTTTGTTCGCCATATACTGTTCTGTCTATGACTCTGACTCTGGCTCATCATTAATGAGAAATCCAATTTAACGCGTTAATCCACCCCTACCCTTTTTTGTCGAGTACACCAACTATATTTTTTGTGTTTTATTTTCGGAATACATACTGTACTCTGCTCCACGGAATTGGCCACTTCCGCAGGAGGCCGTCACCGCCACAGCAGCCAGAGACCAGCTGCTGTTGTTTCTGATGCTACTATGCTACTACTGCCTGGATAATGTTGTTTTTTGGTTGGTTGTGTTGGTCGAATCATTGGGTTTTTTGCTTGGAATATGGATGGTGCGGAAAGTGCGGGAGCATGGAGATATACTACTTGTGTCCATTGTCGCTGTCGTCGTGCTTCGTCTATGACAAGTAATTTACACAAATTACGAGAGCCGCTCCAATTTTGTTCGGCCAAATACGAGGGAGGACCGCAGACCGCTCTGCGATGGCATCGTGTTGTATAAAGTGCGAGCTTAGTACCCTCCGACTCGACTGGAAATTGCTCTTAATATCCGGAAACTAAATTTGATGTTATTTACGTTTTGTTGTTGTGTATAGTAAATAGTTTGCTTTTGGGGGGTAGGGGAGGACATCCCAGTTGGTGGTTGCCACCAGTTGTATTGTGAGCCCCACACCATCTTTCTTTCAAAACAGCGGGGAGTCAGGCAAATAATTGTTTTCTGGATTTCTAATGGGACACAGGCATGCGGTTTGGTCTCGAAACATAATTTTGTCAAAATTATGTTGCATAGTGACGAGTCGTAGCCCGGGGGAAGCCTATTGTGGTCCGAATTCAACGATGTATGATTTTTCCTACTTTTCCATCACTTCCTCTTCCGATTGTGATCTGGGGTCGATGGCGGATCTCTACCACCACCAACGTCCACCTCATAGACTCTCCTATTCCCTTGAAGCGAGGTCGGTTTACCGCAAGAAATTGCTGGATCAAATATAAAACTGTCAATTAATTGGAATCTTCTCCCTGGGGACACATTCACATGCCGAGGTTGCAGAAGTGTGAATTTTATAGTTTTTAACACCTTCCTCAACACATAGATATAAACTGCTGCCATCGAGTTGCTTTACAAAACCGTGTTGTGTTGGGTGTGAATGTCCTTGTCCATGTAACGCTGGTCGTTCTTCCGCCTTTCCAAACAACACCGCATAATGTATGTGTTGTACCTATAAAAGCGGAAGGGATGCACATAAAGAGGGAAGCATCGCCGGGCTCCATCCGTTTGCCATTTCTGTCAAACAATTCCTAAAGTTATCTCCTTCGTCCTCGATGTTAGGGCTTTTAACATTAAGTGGAGTGGTGTGTGTGTGAGGGAGTTGTGGGTGTGTGAAAGTTTGACAACTTTTACTTAAAGAACGAAACAAACCTGTCGACAAACATTTTCCAAATTAATATTTTTTTTTTCTTTTTACTATCAATTGAATTTTTTTCGCTGCCCATAATTTTTTATCCTCAAAACGGAAAAACGCCTTAGGACGCCTTTGGTTATGTAGGAGGAGGTGTGGCGTGTGGTTGCTTCAAGGAGACAAAGTGTTTAAATAATGTTCAACCTAGAAAATATCTATACGCCTAAGTGTAGAGAGATGTGTATCCTCTAAAATCATCTCTCGTTCTACTCGCAAATGCTCAATGACAGCCCTGGATGCCAAAGGACGACGAAACATATACATAAAAGAGCTGGTTCGACCCTCGTGCCCACCTGCCGGGGGTATATTGCTTTAATTCCATGCTAAATAATTGAATGAAAATATGCATAATTGATAAAGTTAAGTTATGTAATTTATATGCACTATTCCAGTGTGTGCTGTGTGCTGTGTGGCACTGTGTGTATCTTATGCTGCAACCCCCTTTCAATAAAACACAGCATAGCACAAAATTTTTGGGGGGTTTGAGAGAGAGAGTTGGCTTTTTGTGGGGGTAAAAAGATGGTTTTGTGAAATATTTTTGAATGAGATACTTTTTGCAAAAGTGTGCGGTGGTGGTGGTGATGGTGAACATGTTTATGTGTGTGTGTGGTGTGAGTGTTTGTTGGGACGTCGTTTCCACTTTTCGAGCAACATTAACCAAGCCAAAGGGTAGTTTTTGGCACTTTTCGACTCGAACATAATAAATAATGCTTTTCACACAAAACACGTTAAAATATTTTGAAAAGCAAGCTACTCGTTTCGTGTCGATGAAACGTGTTTTTTCCACATTTCTTTTTTTTCGTTGACTAAAAACACAAGTGTGAGGTGAGTTATCATACCTTTTAACTTTTATAAATGAATTTTTAAACACTTACCGCAATATTGTGTGTGGACAAGAGGATTCGTTTTGTAGTATGGTAAACTGGGGCACATTCATTATCGGGGCACATTCGTCAAAGCTATTTTCGACTTGATGCTTGCTGAATTAAGAAATAAAAGTTGCGTTGAATGCATCCATTACTGAACTCACGAACACATTCCTAGTTTGACATTAGTAGTCTCGCATTCAAGAAAGTTGTTTGCAGTTTTGTGTTTTCCCACTCTCCGTTGCTATTTTGGATATTTGGTAAGTAGTGATTTTCTAAGTGAAAATATTGCCATAAGGAATGCAGATTTCATTCATTACCAAGTATTATACGTTAGGATGTCAAATATAATAAAGGGAAAAGTCTCTTTCTAAAACTGCTAAGCACATGTGAAAAATTAAGCAATTTTGTGACGTCGGGGAAGATTCGGCGTATGGCTTTGGGGCAGTTTGAGCAGGTGCCGAATGTACCCCGAAATTAAGTTTTGATTTTAGTCTTTCTAGTTTTAAAGTAAATATGGTTTGAAATTATGAAAGGAAAATCAATAGAAACTCCATTAACGAAAATTTCATGAAGAAGACAGTTGCGGATGTCTTAATGCAAAATGAAACTATTTCGTCTGCAGCAAGAAAATACATGATAAAACGTCAGACCTTGCAATCAAGGCTTGAAACGGGACCCTTGGGAAGAGCCATCGGACTCCGAAAGTGCAGTGAAATTTCAAACGAAGTATACCTCCAAACAAGTCTTCACTAGAGTTCAAGAGGAAGAACTCGTTTCTTCTGTTAAGAAGTCAGCTTTTCATTACTTTGGGTTGACTTACAGTTCGTTTCGAAAGCTGGCGTATGAATAATGCCAGAAAACATAAGTATTGCTCGTGTAAAGGCAATTTTAGTTTTAAAACAAGTCACACTAAATGTTTTTCTTTTCTTCTAAATGAGTTATATATTAATATCAATATGGAAATAATTTTGGATATTAACAAATGTTGTATGGAGCAATGACAAGTTGGAATTTTTTTTTGAATATTGAACAAAAAAACAGTGGACATTGACCAAAATAGATGAACAAAAATGACACCCAAAAGAGTTAGAAAGGTGTCATATTGAACAAAGCTGTTTTCCATAACTTGAAAACTAAAAGTGATATGTTGAACAAAATAGTTTGCGCCAATCGGAAAAGCACCCCCAAAATTTGAAGACTGCATACCCAACTGAATTTTGTGAAAAATAGCCCATTGAACAAGATAGTACTCAGCCGACGATATGTATATGAAATGGATAGTTAACTCTTCATGTTTTTTTTGACGTTTTTAGGATGCTGAATGATCCCCGTTGAATGACGAAGCTGCCCCGTGCCGGGGCACTTTCATCAAACAGAGGTAAGTTTTTAAAATGGTTAGAGTTCCAGTACGGTGAATAATATGAAGAATATTTCTTCCAAGAATTAATTACCACTATTAAAACTACCTGTAGAACAAAAAACAAGTTCTGTTGAAGGTTTTAAAAACGACAAAATGGGCCTATGAAAAAAAAGTAACGAATGTGCCCCAGTTTACCATACGTCCATTTTTGATGCTCAAACTGTGGAGTGTGCTTGGTATGCATTTAGTTTTGGAGGATTGTGGTTGGGGGTGATCTCTTTTTGCGAAACAATTCAAGAGTCGGACTTCAACATGAACATGAACAACTCGGATCGACGAAACCAAAGTACCTACCTGAGAGGAAGCCTGCTGTGTGATAGTCGGCCATCAAAAATATGGCTTCCTCATAATGTTTGTAGCTCTTCAGCCAGTACATAGTTGCCTCTGGTTGACCGCGGATCGCTATTTGATGAGATTTTTGTATGTTATGCTGTAAGTGACTATTAGACTACTTCATAATAGTCATAGTTCATAATAGTTCATAAGCTATTGACGGTTGAAGGTTTCTGGTTTCTTGTTTAAGTTTGACTGTTACTCTCAAATAGACACATCGATCTACATATACAAGTTTACCTCAACAGCAAAGGTTATTCGTTTTCGAGGACATATTTCCTGCAATGAATACAAACATTTTGAATTTTTCTAACCAAGGCTGACATTTCCCCGCAACTTAGTTTTTCGACTTTGATCTCACTAAACCAATTTTACCACAGTAATGTGAGTTTCACCATTTGTTTCGAGGCAAACTTAATTTTCATAAACGATCTCTTGTCCGAAACTTTTAATGCTCTTCACTGTTTTGCTGACGATTCAACCCTCAGCCAAAATCGCTGCTAAATGCTTAGGCTTCTTGAGACGATGCAGGAAGTTCTTCACCCTTTCTGATCTTTCTACAATTTAAAAGGTCTTCATCCGCCCGAAACTTGAGTAAAACTCTCAAATCTGGTGAGGTGCTTCTCAAACATTTTTGCGCCTACTTGATACGGTACAAAATAGAGCGTTGAAATTGATAGGTGATAGACTTGATAGTTCAATTGTAGAATCGATTGATTCTCTTGAAAATCGTTGAAATGTTACTTGCCTCAATCTTTTTTATCGCTTCTTTTACAAATAGTGCTCTAGTGAAAAAGCCAGTTGAACTCCTCTCCTGAAACAATATAGCCTCGCAAGGAATGCTTATCAGTTCTTCCTTCAGCCCGACTTCGGGCGTACAGTTAAGGATCGGGATTCATATTTTAGCCGCTCAACCCGGATGTGGAATGCTTTATCCAACTCAATGTTCCCCACGCAGTATAATGTACAGAAATTCAAGAGTGATGTGCGCCGGCATCTCCTTTCTTATCCTTTCCTTATTTCCTAACACCCGCAATGCGTTCTTGACATTATAAGCCCTGTACACACTATACAACTAGTTGGACAGACTTCGTTTGATGGAAGTTGGATGGTCTGATGAACTTTGCGTTCACACTTATCCAATTTGTCGTCCAACTTTATGTCACATACCTATCAACTCCCTCCAACTTCTAGATTTTCAAAAAAATTTGAAAACCATCCAACAAATTGGACGACCGGTCGTATGAAGAGTTCACACTGTCAAACATTGGTTTGTCAAACCTAGGTTTGTCCAACTAATTGTACAGTGTGAACAGGGCTTTAAGGGTAGTCAGTCACAACCTCTTGAAGTGCGCGTGAATTATAAAAAAAAAATTTTAATTCTCTAAATCTGCATAGGTTCAGATTAAATATTTTTGTTTTGTGCAGGTAGACAAAGCTATCGGTATTCGACAAAGGAAGCATATAATGTCAGTCTTTTGTCTACGAACTTGTTATGTTATGGAAACCTGGCGATCCTGGGTAACTAAGTATGTAATTCTATTTTCCTTTTCAATCATTCGAAAGTTGTTTTTTGCTACAGCGTTTAAATGCTAACGAGAACGAAAGTTGACCCTGATTTGATTTCTTCCAACTTCTTTCGACTGAAACTTCCGAATTCCATTCAAGTTTCTTATTAATTCCTACGTCCTCAAGAAAAAAGTTTGGCCGTGTGTAGACTCAAAACGCTTGAAGAGTTTATTAACCTTAAACCACCTGTATCTAGGTTCTACCATAGGTGTTCTCACGGGACATTGTCTAATAGGAGGAAGACACGCTAAAAGACTTGGTGTGTATTCCAATGATTTCTGCAGAAGCTGCGTAGAGGAAGAAGAGGAAGAAACCTTTCAACACCTTCTTTGTTCATGCCCTGCACTTCTTTATTAGAGGAAAACTCATCTTGGTGAATTCTTGATAGTTCCGCGTGGTTCGACTAGCAGGTGATTAACCGGCCATACCCGAAATGACAGATTAATGGGTGAACTCGTTAATCTCACTAACATCGTTTTTTTTTGGATTAGTATAGGTTATTAACTTGTTGACCTCTGTGGTATTACAATGGACCGTTGTGGCATGTACGTACATACTCATTAGCTGACAGCCACGTCGACCTTACCCAACCTACGTCTCAAGAAGGAATTTCATGCAGTCGAACACTTTCATTGTAGATTCGAGTTACATAGTTGGCCTACGGTTGCCAGTTTCCGTTGCCAGTTTGGTCATTTATGGCCAAATGTGGTCATTATTTCTTCACTTGGTTACATGGTCACTTTTTATTCCAATTGGTCATTTTTTCAACGAAATGAAATAAGAGAAACCCTTCAGTTTATAGGTCCTTAAATTTGAAATGTATACGTAAAGCAGTTTTCTTATCGAATTATGTAAAAAATGCATCAATAAGTTCGTTCGTTCAAGCCCTACGATTGCTCTGAGGTAGCCGCAATGAGTTCTTTTAAAAAACCTTACTTTACCCTTAATACCAAGCAAGGTGTTTTTTGAGTTCTGCGCTCGCCCTGAAGTAGAACTAGGATTTTGCCGGGGAGAATTCAGGAAGCAAATACTGATATCAAATGACAAGTGCTCTTTTTTCAAGTGATCAGCATGTGTGGTGAGTTCGTGATTCAATCTGTCGTACGAACTGAAAACCAAGGTTTTTTGGCAACTAGACATGATGCTGTACAGCTTGTTTCTGTCAATACTGCCATACGCATGTTTTTTCCAAGATCTCCCGTGTACTGTACGAATTCGTTGACGTGGGTGGTTTTCAGACTTTCACAAAGACAAGACATCGCCTCGGACGTTAAGGAGGAGTATTCCTCTATAATTGGTGCAATTGTAGGATTTTCCATTCATTGAACATGCTTTCTCCCGACTAAATCATGCAGCTGGTGCACTCTCCCTTCAAGCTAATCACAAGCTTCCTTGAAAATTTCGGCGTCGAGACCGTCAGGAAATCCAGTTTTATTTGATTTAAGCTAACATTCGAGTTTGCAACCCTAACTCCTCAGTATGGCATTCTTATAGTCGTCTAAGTTGAGTCTGCATACTTAAATTTTCAAGATCTTCAGAGATGAATGCGGTTCTACAGCAATGTTTGCTTGGTGGTCTTTACGGACTTGGTTCTTAGTTTTCCACCCTGGCATGATTTTTTAACTTTTGGTACAAACTTTGAAGCTCATACTTTCATGAAATTTCTGTATTTCCTTTAACAAGCGCTTCTCATGCTGCTTTTTCCGATTAAGAACTTGGTTTTCTTCCCTTCATTCTTCATCGGAATCGATCGTCATTTTTGGTAATTTCAAGCTACGTTTGGTCATATTTATATTTTCATTTTTGGACACATATTTTTTGACAAGTGGCATCTAGGCCCCCAGTAAATAGAGAACCAACCAAAGTAGAATAAAAAAAAAAAACAATTATGGTCATAGTGAACAGCCTTGTTGTACTCCACTTTAATTTACATTCATTTAAATAGATACTCTCTCCTTAATCATCTTATTCACTCAAATTATTGTCTTAAGTGGCAAATTTTAAGTTGGTTGCCATATGAACTCATTAATAAATCTCCTGAAGACATGAATTACGAGGAGGAAAGCCTCACAACTTATCCCAAAAGCAATTAAAATCTTCTCTATAAGCATTTAAACACTTTCTACCTGATTGTTCTTCATAAACGCCCTTTTGTGTTATATACACCTGCCAGCAAATATAATAAATGTCCCCACTCAATCACTGTTATGGACAAAATGTATCCCCTCTCAAAACCAATCCCAAACTCTTACTCCACAGTTGTTATAATTTCTGTAAATTGATGTGAAATGCTGTAGGCAGAGATTCTTCCATTTTAAGTTGATTGGATTCCAAGATGTGACTATAAATCCCCCTGTATACTTATTTATCAATATATAGGCGAACAGCATGGGTGATTTTGATGTACTGTGTTGTGTAATAGGATTCTGTAAAGCAACTATACATAGAGTTTCTCCAAAAACATCAGAGTCAATCAATTAGAATCGATTTAAAGGACTTCTTTTTATATAAGAAACATTCAAGCATCTTCGAATGCAGCTTGGCATGTAGCTTTTGAATTGATTCTTGGAATTCTTCTTTTAACAAAAGGAATTCATCTGTTTATAGACTCATCACATAGCCAAGCCTAAGGACATACGCATTCATGTATATGTTTCGAATTTCTATAAAATGACTTTGTTATTGATTTTGTGTCACAGTTAACATCAAAACTATAGAGACTCACTCTAGCATTCGTGCAGATGAAGCTTTGAGTAATCTGGTTGACAGATTTCTTGGAAATCAGAAATTTCCTATGGAGCTGGGGAAAGTCTCATAACTTTCCGAATGCCAATTGTATGCTAGAGAAAACTCTTCCCAAATATTTACATCAGAGGAGACAATTTGTTTATCTTTATCAAAGATATTTTGTGTGAATTCCCATGGCTTTGATGGAATGCCTAAATCGGGGTGGTTATGGTCAGACATTTATAAACAAGCCCAAATTAAAATAACAAATTAGTGACTGGAGCTGGTTTACCGGTGAGACTGATTGAAATTAACATTAAGATGCAAATGTGAGTTTTAGGGAACCTACAGAATGTGTGCTATTTTCACGATTTATTTTTTCATTTTGGAGAATGAAGTATGAAGTCATCTTGAAGCATTGTTTCGAAATAAAATTCTTTTGTGATTTGTTAGAATCGGTAAGTGTTACGTAAGGACTTGGAATGGTTTCTTTTAGATTTTCGAAAAAATAATGAAAAACAAAAAAAGCCGTGTCATGTGTGGTATTTAGTTCAAGATCTTCTTGTTTTTGAAGCATTTTGTCCAATCGACATGGCTATTTCAGTACCTGATCAAAGTGGTACTGGTGCTGTAATGCTTTGCATATCGAGCCTTTACTTTTGGAATTTGCTAGGTCCAAAAAACCATTGTGAAATATGTTTCTCAGTTTAGGCATTCGCAACTAGGAGAAAACCTTAGATGCCTCCACTCTTTGAAGGAATGGTTGAGAGAAATGCATTAGTCCTGGGCTGTTATGCCGTTATATTTCTTCCATCACCGATTTCAAAATATGTAAACAATTAAGCTTCTAATAATATTTATCCAAATGCATCTGCTGCTTCAATCCGAGCAAAGAGAAAATAGCTCAAAACAAGGAACCCTGAGGAACACCATTAATCGATAGTGAAGTAGTAGTATTTATAAGTATTACAAGTGTTTTGCTTTGTTGAATTGTTTTAAATTATACCGTTATACCTGATCTCCGGTCAAAATTCTAGGTAAAAGAAATAGAGAAAAAACAAAGGACAGCTCTACTTTGACTTTAGGCTTATTCATCATTAAATCCCAGTGATACACGGTTCGTTTTCTGATACTGCTTTAGGCCACAGGGCCACAGGGTAGCAACGTGTGCTAAGTTCATTAAATTCTGATCTGGACAGCACTGTTCAGTGGAAAATAAAAACCGCGTAGAATTTAATGCTTTAAAAACTCAAGGCTGTCTTTTGTCGTTGAAGCGAAACTTACCTCCCTTGCCACTATCCATGAGTGGCTCTTGCATTGTTGAAACAGAACTTCTCAGTATGTGCATTACCAACCACCTTTTGTGGAACAACCATATACTTGAAATCGCCAAAAACGCTGCAAACTGCTTAGGCTTTCTTCGACGATGCAAGAAATTTTTTTCACCCAATGACCTGACATCTACAAAAAGTAAGTTCGTCCAAAGATGGAGTAGGTGCTCCTTCAATCCACCTCAATCTTTTGGACAGTGTTCAGAGAAGAGCCTTTAAAATGATTGAAGGTACGAACACCATCGAAACTTTCACGACACTCGAACATCGTCGTAATGTCTCTTGTCTCTCCTTATTTTATCGTTTTTTTTTTTTAAAGACCGTTACTCTTATGAGATTGCCAGATGCATTTCTCCCCTTAAACAATTCAACCGTAATACTCGCGCTTCCAGGAATGCCCATCAGTTTACTTTTGAGTCCAATTTCGGACGTAATGTTAAGTACAGAGATTCCTTCTTCAGTCGTACCACGCGTATGTGGAATGTATTGCCCAGCTCTATTTTTCCCTCTCATTACAATCTTCAGAAATTTAAAACTATTGTGCATCGGTATCTCCTTTCAAACTCTCTCCCTTTTTCCTAACACTCGTACTGTGTTAGTAAACATGTTAAGGGTAGTCACAACCCCTTGAGTGCGCGCAAATTATAAAAAAAAAAAAAATGAAACTATAGATTTAACGAAGAAGTCTAAAATATTCTGAGCTTCTTTTCAAGTCTAGCGAACGGAAGGAACCTTAAGCTTAGAAGGCTGATCAAATACTAACCAGTATTTTGCGTTGTTAGAAAAAAAAGACTTAACACAGTTCAAGCCCTAGAAGGCTACAATCAGTGTGATTTTGGGAGCGAAAGAAAAAGTAATTGAGGATCAAACTTTTGATCAGCTTAAAGTTCGTTGATCGCTATAAAAAAAATGCTTGGGAAAGAGGAGTGAAGAGTTTTTTCAGCAACAAGTTATCAAAAATACTGCTCATTTCTTATTGACGTAAAGGATTGTACGTATAAAGGTCTATCTGCACATCATCTACGGCTGTGCTTTTGATAGACTTAATCGTTGATTGACGTCCTTACTGAGCTCGCAGACCGATCACTGGTTTTGGTTTAGTTAGTGAGGAAACTGACCTCCTTGCGTTCAAAGTTTATTGGTGATCTTACTTAGAATTATGCCGTGATGGTCTTGAACGAATTGAATAGCCGACCGCATTCAAACAGCTCTTGCATTCCTATTATTACTTTCGAAGCAGTGCAGTTGTATGTCATAGCTTTCCCCAGGGGCTCCTGCACCAGATTCACTGTCGGTTTTGGAACTAAACGTCAAGCAACAATCCTTTTCTGGTTTAAATGCTAGAGCGAGTCAGCCTTGAATTGACGAAAGTTGACTGTGTATTTTTGACGTAATTTAAGCTTTATGATCATCGTATCAAGGGGAATATCCATGCTGAGCTTCTGCTTTCAAAATTCTCAAGATCCACGAGTGTAAAGTGTGCCAGAAAACACATCTCAAAATACCAAAATACAAATAAAGTACCTACAAGGTCTTAGATTTGGTGTAACTACTCCTCCCAATTTTTATAACTATTTACGGTTGCTTAAAATCGGCCGTTGGTATCTTTAAGTTCGTAAATCTTTCTAAATGTAAGTTACCGTAACGTGGATTATGACTTCTTTCTTTTAAATAATGAATTTCTTAAAGAGAACCCAATTAAATCGCTGAAAAATGCTCAGGAAACTACTTGGAGACTACTTTTCAACTGAAAATTACAAAAACCAGTCAAAAATAAATTTCTTTAGATAATCATTGATTGAGAAGTCGTGGTACCTCTTGGTTAGAATAAGATGAATAAATATTTCGAATTAAGATGTGCTCCTGATTATAGATTCGTCTTTTCAGTTGCGTCAGCGGCGGAAACGTAGCTGACATCATTTTTGCAGTCGCGACAATACAAATGTATGGAAAGATTGCGTTGTTTTTGTCCTGTCAGGATCGTTGATTTGAGAGATCCTTATAACCAGGAAATCTCAAATCGATAAATCAAGTGATCTTCTTTCGCTGTAGATGACAAAATGAGGTGATTGCAACAAGAAGGGCAGTTGACTGTCTCTCAGTATAGAAATGATGACTTCCTAGCTCAGTTATTGAACCCTCACATGTAGGGAACGATGTGCAGTACAAATTTAAACATTTATTCGACAAATTGAATTACTGATGATTTCATTAACAGGAATCTAACTTTTTTTTGAAAGAAAATCACGACATTTTTATTATTCGAATAACGAAAACTTCATTAAAGCAAAAATGCGTGAATTCTGATATCCGTCCTTCATTCCAGGAACCACACTGCTCTCAAACTATGTCGTCCCAGAGTACATTTTGGTGACAAAATATAAATGCGGGACACTCATTTAATCCACAAAAAAAAAGACAAGAAAAGAAAACTAAATGTCTGTGTGTGAAACTCCAGCGATATTAGAATGATATGCCACAGCCACACCCACTTTTTGTACTTTTCTCTCTGTGATAACAGTTTGTGTTTGCATTTCATCTCGTAGTCGTAATCGTGATGAATTTTAATTGTGACGCAGGTTTTCTTTAATTCTGTTCCTTTTTTTTCAGTAGTCCACGTCGTGTCCTCCTTTCTCGTTGTGGGGCTTTTGTTAAGCGAATGAATTTGAATTTCCTCGAAAAGGATGATAATAAATGAAAGAACAGGAAAAAAAAACCTTTTTCAAAAAAAAAAGAAAAGAAAAAAGATCTTTCATTGTTGAAGAGAGTATAGTTGCTTCACATCAACAGCAGAAGCAGCTAGAAGACGATGTCGGCTATGAAGCTAAAGTCTGCCTGCCCCTCGCCTCAGCCCTCACACGCTCAAAAATATCTTAGGCTGCTGGATATACTCCACTGTGTTGTATTTATTTCATTTCAAAATTCGTGCCACAAAAAGATTTTTTCAGATTTTTTATTTTTTTTGTTATTATGCTGCTTCGTTGGGGAAACACAAAAGACGCAACAGCATCAACAGCAGAAATCTACGAGTGTATTTCGTCCTTAAACTTATTGTTTTCTTTTTATATGTCGTTGTTGTTGTTGTTTTTGGTGGTGGATATAAGGGTACGTGTTTGCTGAGTGTGTAGGTAGTAATGAAAAGTGCTCCTCGTGGTGGCGGCAACAAACAGCTAGAAGCATATCTCACATTGAAGATGAACGCAAGATGATGGCTTTTGATGGATTCCAAGAGGAGAGTGCTGAGTGCAGGATATTGGTACTATGAACGAGCACAATGAAATTGGGACACAAGACCAGCAACTAGCAACCAGCAATGCAGCATCGTCGTCCGCCGTCTTGATATGCTATGAGTATATAGTGTGCGATAAAAGCTTTAACTTAGTCTTGTAAAACGATTGGAACTTTAGAAAGGAGCCTTGATAGTTGAAGGGAAGACGCAATGTAATATGAAATAATATTTTTATTAAATTAATATCGTGTTTGGATGACAAATGTTCTTGTCCTGAGCTGGAATTATACATTCGCTATGCCAGGATGAGACTGTCAATAGAGCAGGCTGTTAATGCTTATGAGATTTGCTGACGAGGGATATTTTGTAACCGTAGTGACGACCAAACTGCGTTGGCTCAAGTGAACAACCCTTAGTGATGAAGTTAATGAAAAATCTGGAATATAATGCGTGCTTCTATACTTAAAGAAAACGGTTTATAAGCCAACTTTCTTTTAAATTGTAGCGTTCTCCTAATTTCCGGTTTCATCATTTTAAACTTAACTGCGATTTTGAAAAGTCTTGTCAGAGCTTTTATTTTCAAGGAATGAAATCTCCTACAAATAATGTGACCCAGAAATGTTGTCCGATGATTCAAGTGTTATCCTTGCAGATTGGTGGGGGATTTGAAATGACTTCATCACTGCGTCTGTTGCTGGAGTGGGAGAGCTGAGCAAATTTAAAAATATCAATGGCAGTTTGTTACATTAGTTTCACGCTGTGCAGTCGCCGACTGAAATCTTTACAGAGTGAGATCAACATCAGGAACATATAAAATTTTTAAATTTATGTGTTAGACATTGGTCTTTGGGTGGGCGGACGAAACGATGGTGCATGGCTATGAACCCAAGCGGTATTTGTCATTGATAATCATAGTTGACTAATGTCTAAGGTATTCAAGAAATACTAGCATCGATGAGAACTACAACACTCAGCAATTGAATCTCATGATATGAGCCTGTCAACTTTGAAATTTTTAGCTATAATTCCCCCCTTGTTCATGTGTTTGTTGCTTTGTTGTGATTAACTGGAAAGGCTGAAGTTTAAAAACAGCTTTGAAATAAGACGTAGAATGCATTAACGGAGGAATTTCAATCGACCATAACGATACTTAAGACCTTATACACATACTCCGAGATCCGTGCTCGAAGGACCAAAAACAAATTTTCTTGTGTTTAATTGGGCACTAAGTGTGCCAGCGACTTCGTCCGCAAGAATTGGCATAACTTTTTTTGTTAACCAACCGATTGACATGAAATAAAACTAAATGTTAAGTGAAGCTTACCACAATATTTTACTGAAAACTCCATCTAGATAGGATAAGCCGTTTCTGAGATTAGCGTGCACAAACAAACAAACTGTTACGTTTTTATTATATGTATAGAAGATAGATTGGCAGATCTGAGAGACCACTTCCTTTTCGAATAAGTTTGAGAAACTGGAAAGAAATGATTTTAAGAGTGAATATGAATCGTTTGTTTTGAACGTCAATGTAAATTGAATGCCAAAATTTTCCAATGCCGAACGGCCCTTATATATTATGATGTTTTCATGATGTCGTTAGGAGTTTCTTCCAAAGATCTTTCTCAGAACGAAAGGAAGCATTAGGAATTTTATTATGGAAGCTGTCCATTGCTGCAATCGTTCTTCTAAACATCCTTACGTAACGAAAGTTCTTATGTGAAACTAGTTGAATTTAAGCGAAGCTAAGTTTTTGGACAAATTCTTTCTTGAAGTAGGCTTTTAAAATTTTTCTTGGGCCTGAAGGAATCATTTTAAAAGACAACAGTAAGCCACCAAATGGATTTTTAACTTTTTAGAACTTCTGGGTCCTGGTCCATCAATACTCGACATGGATGATTGGCAATCAACTCAAATATTCAGCCAACTTTAGTCCAAAGATGGTTGTGCTTTTCTCAAATTGAATAGTTTTAATGTCTGGCGCAAGCTTCAACGTGGTGAAGCTCTGTTTTCTTCTGATGTTTTATGAATTGGCGCCCAGGTGAGGGCTTTTTTGCCTCGTTGTAAGAGAAGAAGTTTTGAAGTTTTCATTGACCTATCATGTATCACAACGAAATCTGCTGGCTTTTGTACTTATCTGTTTATTGTCATACCCGTGGTATGATCGTTAGCATGTCCGCCTGTTAACCAAGAGGCTCGTGGATGGAATCCTTTTCGCGAGGAATTGCCAACTTCGTAAGTAAAATCCTCGTTTAACCGTTCAGAATTGACAGAAAATTGTAGGTCCCTCCATTCCCTCATGAGACATGGTTGGGAGATATGCCCTCGGCCCTGGGGCTTTTCGCTCTGTTACGCCATTTTTTTACTGAAGGCTTTCGACATCTGAAGCTCGCGAAAATCACGGTGTTTTGACTTTTACGAAATTGTCTTTTTCTCCTAGAGTTTTTCAGATAAAGTTGAGTGATAGCGGCTCACACATTGTTGAACTAAAACGCGGTGGAGGTACTGCTGTTGTTGTTGTCAAAAATGTTGGTGTAAGAAGGCAACAGTACTCAGGCAAAGACTCCTTCTACCTCCATACGTATCTCAGCTTATTTTCAATTTTGCATTTGTTTCACAATTCATCAGTGTGCAGTTTGTTGGACATAAATCCTCCATTGAATTGAGGTAATTTTGTTTAAATTGTTACCACAGAGTCCTGTTTTCATATTAAATATCTCTGTTTCTAGAAAATGGTAACGGCAGGTCACTAATTTTTTTTTTTTTTAAATACTCAGCAATACATCAACGAATGAGTTTGTTGGTTTAAGACTGAATTGACCAGGACACACGGAGGTAGTTTTTGATTCCACTTCAAAAACGAGCATTCCTTCTTTTTTCCTTTTCAATTTCTTAAATGGTGACTTCAATTCGTTGGCTCGTTTTGGTTCCCTCTCGAGCTTTAATAGCCGATGCCCATCCAACTATGTAAGTCTGTATACCCGATGTGAGAACAGAATGAAGTGCTAATGTGAGTACATACCTACTTACAAAGTTGTAAACTCTAAAAAACCACATCTTCCACCAGCCACTGCCAGTATTATTCACCATTTAATAGAAATTACAACTTTGAATTTAAATTCCCATCAGTCCGTCTTCTAATATAATCAAATGTACGCCATCTGTTGTCATAAAATATTCTTCGCATTTATTATTCATTTCCTTGTGCATGGCAAAATGCTCTAGTCCCAATGTCACAATCACAAGGACACACACAACAGGCCAGACATCTATTACAAACAAATAAATGAAATGAAAAGTTCTAAAAATATACGAGTCCTTCAAAAATAAAACAAAAGCAATGTCCTTTCAAACACAGCGCTTCGTCAGCTCAGCAAAAAAATCCGTGTTTCCTCATGGTTTCAATTCACTTCCTTTTTTATGTGACAGATGATTCCAAAAATCCCAATTGCATTTTGCAATCCTTACGTTCCCATATGCAATTCTCTTTACCATCGTTTTGAGTATGTAGGAAGCCTGTTGCCTTTGCCTTATGTGTGTTCGCACCAATTACTTCATCCTTTCCATTATCCTTACATTTTGTCATAGTCCAATAATAAAAGAGTTCGTAAACAAAAAAAAAAAAAAAAAAAATCAAAAACAAAGAAGCGAAGTCTACTTCTTTTGTTTTGAGAAGAAAAAAACATAAAAACCGATGAAACAATACCATCGCGAGAGTAATTTTCGCAGGATATAAAGGATAAGTAGAATGAAAATTAATTACTCCATAATTTTATGGTTCATTCGAGATTTAAGAGTCCAGTGTAAGTAACGTAGGTCTACAAGGCTGCAAAATGCAGGGGCACATTTGTAGAAGCAACACAAAAGAAAAACCTTTTATTTGGTCCCCTTTTTTTGCGGGAATCGCAAATCGTTTACACATTTCGCACAACCGCGCACTTACCATTACAATTCCAGCCACCCATGAATAGCAAACAAATACAACAACAATAAAGAATTCCTTTTCGAGCATCTCCTAATTGATTTTGAATTTTTTTCCTTTCTTTCTTTTTTTATTTGAAGGTACTTTCCTGTTTCGAGTTCGACTCGTTCAAGAGATGAGGACATCATTTTGGGAGGACGAGAGGGGTATCGGTATAACAAGAGCAGGAGATTGAGTATGCTCTTTGCATACTTAACCAGGATGCTGAATCTGGATTTGTATTTTTGTACGGAGGCAATGCGGGATAAAACTCAGCAATCAAATGTAAGTCAGTGGTGTGTTTTTTCTTTTTTTTATTCGTGTTAGTTTTATAAGCCCGTATTTTTGCATATTGCTGTAATCTTTTGTTAAGCCCGTCGATGGTTGTTTCTGACAAGACAGTTGACATTCTTGAATTTTGTTTCTGAAAACATTTGCAAATGATGAAATTGTTCAGTGTGAATGGTTATGAAGGATGCGGTTGTAGCCATTTATAAATTTTAAAGGCGATTATTCTAATCGCATTGTGGTTGACTTGAAGTCAATGTAAATTTTGTGTTTTTGAAACTGTAGCTGTCAAGTGACGACTACTGAGGGAAATAATGAGGAAGTAGAAACATTTTTCAAGATCACTAGGTGCATTCTTCATTTAGGAGTCCTTTTTTGTAAGATGCTGTCGCATGAAGGGCTTCAAAAGACAATTTCTGTTTCAGCAAATCCTTAAGCTTTATGTCAGCGATATGAGCCTTGGAGTTGTTAAATTTGCTAAAGGAAATTGAGGCAGATGGGGCTGTGCCCGCGTGATACGTATCTGCCTGTTACATGAGAGGTTCGAGGTTTGAATCCCGGGCACATGATATTGTTTTTCAAGAAAATTGGTTATTTCTCCGATAGTACCTATTTCATGATATGAAAAGCGATTACTCGATTAGGGAGTCGGCAGAAAATTGTAGGTCCCTTCCATTGCCTCTCAAGCTGTGGTTGATAGACAATTGCGCTAGGTTCCGAGGCTACGCACTCTGTTCCGACACCATATTTATTTATTCTAATTGGTTCAGACAATCCCCACTAAAAATCAAGACCGGATTCAAATAGTTAAATATGTTTTTGAAGACAATTCAAACTGGCTTTTTCGAAGAGATTTCATTAGGTTTTTAAGTAATCAATCAGAGTATGTCTCAAGGTCAGTTCTCAGTTCAATTTTCAGTTCAGTGTGTGAATGGACGTCAGTTCGAGGTTCAGTCGCGCTTTTTTTATTTGAGAAAAATTAAAATCATAAAGAAAATTGAGAACTGAACAGAAAACTAATGGGAATTTCATCAGTTCTCAGTTCAGTTATCAGTTAATTTTTTAGTTTTTGGACATCAGTTTAACTGAGAGCTCAGCTGAAATGAAAACTGAAAAGATAGTCTTTCTATTGGCAATCGACTGGGATTAAACGATAGGATTATAGGAACAAAGTCAAAAGTTTGTAGAACCTAATTAGTTAGATGGAAGAATAGGTCCAGAGCTAAACTAAACTACCATAAGCTACAGGAAAAACGTTATGGAAAAACCTCCGTGAAATTGGTGTTGGGAAGCGATATACGAAATTTGCTAATGATATCGACTGTGATGCTCTAAACAAAATGTTCACCACCACCCAACATACTTTTGACTATGTTACAGATACCAACGAGGAATCATCAGGCGTCAGCTGTTCGCTTAACTTCATAAGAATACGAGAAGAAGACATATCAATTAAATCCAATGCTACCGGTCTCGATCAAATGCAACCTAAGTTTATTAAGTTACTACTTTCTCACATACTTCCTTTTATACCTCACCTATTCAATTACATTCTAACCACATCTGAATTTCCTCCGAAATGGAAGAAGGCAAAAATTATCCCTGTTCCCAAAAAACAAACCTGTACTGCAACGGAGTAGCTTCCAATGGCTATTCTCCCGTTTCTCTCGAAGGTGTTTGAAAAAACCATTATGAAACAGATTCATCAGTATCTTTCTTAGACAAAAGCGCAGCTGTAAATCTGCTTTGCTTTTTGTTACTGACGAAATAAGAACAGCAATGGACAGAGATCAAATGACAATTCTTACGGTTTTACATTTTCCAAAAGCTTTTGACACTGTTAACCATTAATTCTATGTAAAAAACTACGTAATAACTTTGGGTTTTCTTCGTAATCCTGCAAACTAATTCTTTCATTCCTTATGTGGCCAATGGTCAATCATCAATCTTTCTCAATGTATCAACTGAAGTGCCACAGGGATCCATTCTTGGGCCAACTCTCTTCTCACTCTACACAAATGTTGTTAAACACTGTCTGATCCATCTTTACGCTGATGATGTGCAGCTTCTGACAAGTTAACCTTTCGGGGAGATGAACGATGCTGTTGCATTGATGAATGAGGATCTCCTTCTCATTTCACGTTGGTCTAAGAGAAACCACCTTTGTTTAAAACCTGCTTAATCAACAGCCCTTCCTATCTATCGCAAAATCTTTAATTTCTCAGTCCTTAATCCATTGAATCTTGAAAACGAAACTATCAATTACGTTCGTAGTGCTAGAAACCTTGGAATGGTTTTCAATTGCTCCTTCACATGGAACGACCACCTAGTTTAGGCAATTGGTAAAGTTTATGGAAGTCTCCGTGCTCTCCAAGTCACTCGAAGTTTTATCCCTACAAAAACCAAACTTCTCCTTGCCAAAACGCTTTCAATAGCTATTTTATTATATGGATGTGAAATCTTTTGCAACAGCAAATTAAATATAGCGTATAACAACATCGCTCGCTGTGCCTATAATCTATGTCGCTATGACCACGTTTCCACTTTTGCTGCTTCTTTCCGGTTGTAGTCTACAATCTAATAAGTTTTCGCTCACGTAACTATCTACATAAAATAGTTCGAACAAAGCAGCCTGACAGTAAACTGAATTTCCCTCATTCAACAAGGTCATTTAATTTTAAAAACTATACTGTGTTTATGAAAGACTGTAGGGCTCTTCTTCAACTGTGATGTCCACCTCAGTAGGCAAATAAGCAGGGTACATGATCTCAGCTCTAATCGTAGCTGCGTTGAGTGTTCCCATGATAACCTTTTCCAAGCAGAGCATTACCAATTTATTAAACTTTATTTTCTAAAGTCTTATTCCTTAATTGGCGCCCAAATGTGGATGCTTGTAACTGATGAGAATAACAGACAACGTACTTTTTTGGATTATTTGAGAGCTCAGTTGGCTTCATCTACCGTTAGCAAAATTCAAAGAGAACATTTCAATTCTTTCTCCAGCTCTTATACCAAAAACGGGAGAATATCAGAAACCAAAATGGCTGCTCTTGAAAAATTAGCAAGAGCCCAGTGCAAAAACAAAAGCTAAGTAAAAATATTGTTCTTTTTTTGATGAAAGGAATATACTAGCTGATAAAAGGCTTTGCTTTCTTTAATAAACACCCAATTTGGACATGAAAAACTCCATTCAATCTCATTTTCAAGCAACGAACAAATTCAAATTCTAGATTCGACGAAGCGACGAAACCGAACTCGGCTGCTCTCGATTTTAGAATTTTATAAATAACACTTGGGTCACTCTTTGAATGGATATGTATATTTACAACGGTCTAGTTAACTGAAATCTCTTTTCAATTTACCCTCTCAACAGACACAATGTCCGTCCGGTCTCAAAAATGAAAAGAAAAAGGTCAAATAACCCAACGCAATATTCCCATCATTATCCTGGCATAGATTATCTCGCCTCGATATATGATTTCCTTGATCTAGCTATTGTGTCGTTCTTTTTCCATTTTCCTAATTATCTGACCATTGTTATTGCTTCACATCGAGCACCGGCGAGGTGTGTGTGGTGCTGAGTGAAACGAAGAAAAATGCTTTAAACTGTGAACCGCACAAATAAAAATTGGGATTTAAAAAAAGGAAAAAAAAGGAATCTACATATGCAAAACCAAAACGTTCTTAACGGACACAGAAAGGGAAAGCGAAAAAAACACTAGACCCATGAATATTGGATGAGTTTGCATGTTAAGTTCGACGACGACGACGACATGACAGTGGAAAAAATAAAACCAAATAAAACCTCAAAAATTCAAAAATTTGAATTACAAAAATTTTCCAAAGGGGCATATGAGTGTGTGTTGGCGTAAATGTATTTCTTTATTTCGTTTGAGTGTTTTTTTTTCGACGCTTTGCATTTGATTTTAGCAGCAAAAGGGACAAGAAGACACAGGACATCATTGTGTTCCGCAGAGCGGATGGGTCTTATCGGTGGTAGACATTTAAGGTCACGTGTGTGAGTTATGATTATTGTCATAGAGAGAGCGATTTGAACAGCATACTTCAGAATTTAGAAGGGCTGGGAATTCCAATGGCCCCTTTTCGATATCACTATCGTAATCGTATATGGAGTTTTTATTTTGAATTGCTTTTTTGCTGTGGGCACATGGATGGAAGAGGAAAACTATTTTTGTTTCACTAATTGGATATGTGGAAATGGAAAGTGAAAGAAAGACACATTTTAAGACGCCTATAAGCCTGTGTTTATATAGAGGCTCACAGATATGAGTTGAAGTGGAATGTAAACTGTTCACCGATTTAGTTGTTGGTGTTTATTTTACAGAGAATTTAATGGTTATTGAGTATAATGTGGGGCGAATGTCAAATCGCTGTTGCATTGCTGGGAAATATTGAAAGTTTGAAACTATCAAAATTTATAGAACGCCAAGTGAGCGCGAGCACAGCGAAAGAGGGTACTTGAAGTATTTTGATTTACTTTGCTTTAATTTTATTTGATTTTGGATGGAATTCGAACCCTTTTAATCGATTGAAATTGTGATTGTTTTCTCAAGAATTCGATTGAACTCACATTTAATTGACTTTGCTTCCTGTAACAAAGAAAATTTTGAAACTAAAGTGGTTTTGTCTGAATCACAATCGGTTTCGCCTGTCGTGCAATGTTGTGCAATGTCGCATTGGTTACTACATTATGTTGGTTCATGTACAAGATAGCATAACGTGACTCAAACTCAGACTTGCTGAATATTCGCCCGCTTTGACAAAAAACAAGAAGCGTACGTAATGAACGTAATGAGACAGAAAACAAAGCATGGTTGTGTCTTAGGTTTAATTTTCAAAATCAAATGAGTTCTATTCAAAAGGTAGAAAGCCAGGTTTATAAATATTTAAACCCTTCAGGTAGGAGTAAGAATATGTCAACGTAATGGTAGTACCACCTTACCAATGGTGGGGATTGGGGATAACAACTAAAAAATATGTAGTGCTTCAGAACTATTAGCTGAAGAATGCACACAAATGACATTCATTTAAATTGAAGTGTATATTATCAGTAACATGACTCCAGATCGCTGATATATTAAAAAAAAGATCAATTTAAAAAAAAAAAACCAAGAATGTATCGAAAAAATCAAAATACGCTTCACGAAATTTTGAGCAATGTTAAAATTCTTAAGAATTGTAATGCCATTACCTCGCTACTCACTTTCACTGCTACGTTTGGTACTGATTATTTGCCGAGCAGAATTGCTAAGGTTAGAGTTACACGGATTCCGAATGAAGCTTAGGAAGTTGGACATGTTCAAACAAGAGCTTCAGAGAACTTTATCAAAAAGGTACTATCACACAACGTTAAGACAGAAGAAGCGAAAAGAAAGGCAGACGAAAATACTCCTGGTAGTGGCAAATGCAACGTCATCTGCACTTTGCGGGGCTTTGACATGGAACAATTCAAGACCGGGAGGGTTACCGACGCTTTCTCATCTCAATGTGGCCTGCTCCCTATGAGGGATCACTATAGTGCGAAGCAAATAAGTTGGGAAGCAGTGATGCCTTTCATATCACGATACTCGTAACGCCGAATAGGAAAGAAGTACAAGATGATGATGTCAATTGTTTCGAGACATACGAGATGGCTTGAGACGAGGTTCCTAGACAAGCATATAAGTGATCCAAAACGTTTTACTTTCCTTGCATTGATATTGCATTTTACTTCATTGATTTCAAAATTTCATCTGCTTTAAATAATAATATAAATAATAATGGGAATGGAAGGGACCTTCAATTTTCCGCTGGTTCCGAAGGGCTAATCGAAAAAGCGAAAAGAAAGTCCATAGGTTGCTGGTTCATATCCGGCTCGAAGGACCAAATGTTCTGACTAGGTTTATTTTAGATCAAAAAAACTATGGAAAAAAAATAACTTAAGGAAAATTAACTCTTAAGAAAGTAAAACACGACCAGTTCGTTTCTTTCAATCGGTTTGTATTTATTTCTTGTATACAACATGATGTTTATAGGTCATAGGGAACAAATTCTATCATTTTGTTTACATTATTAAATATTGACATTTGTTGTGGAATGTATTTTAAAGTAATGTTCGATTTATTGTTTAAGTTAAACATTGTACTTTCGTACACACTGCAATGAATTTACTAACGGAGGACCTGCCAATTCCTCGCGATAGACGAGGAAAAACATTGTTGCTTCTGTTGGGATTCAACCCACGAACCTCTGGGTTAACAGCAGACATTCTTATACCATTACGCCATGAGTACTGCCATTCCCTCACTAGGCATGGTTCTGAGAAATACGGTGGGCTCTGGGGCTCTTCGCTCTGTTGCACCAACCTATTTATTATATTTTTTAATTAAAAATTATTGACTCAAGTCTAACTAAAAGGATAGCTTATACAATGGCACAGAAAAATAGTGAAGCGAAAACGGCAAAGAACTTAAGGGCTTAAGCTCGCTTTAACGCAAGTAAATCATACGAGAGTTACAATAAACCGGAAATATGAACTATGTCGTGAGTGGTTAGGGTCTGAAACCCGACGAGACAGAAAATAATTTTTTTTTTTAGAACTAGCAACTCCTCCAAAAGTGATGAAAAATGCATTCATAAATTCTTGTCGTTCAAAAACCTAAATTCACTCCTTTTTTCACAGAACTAGTTTGTTTTCATTAATTTTAATTACAAAGTAGTGTCCTCTTTCGTTATTTGGTTTTCAGAAAGCGGCCCAAAAAGAATGTTTTTACTTCCTTCATGAGACAAATTTGGGCCCTACTTTAACACCTCTTCAACTGACTCACTTCATTTGTACTGGCTGATTCCAAAAGCTTCATTACTTCATATCAAGTGCTCTACGTGAGCCTCCAAATTACTTGCAAAGAGAATTTTTGATCCTTAACTCTCCATGTGACATGGACAGCTTTCAAGTTATATTGTCTACACAAATAGTTTTTTTCAAAGTATTCTCTGTTTGACAAGACCGCCAACGACTTTGTCCAGGTCTCATAATGTCTTTAACTATCAGAATTAAGGAAACGAGTTAATATCAAGGATATTCCATTAACGCCCAGCCGTTTTAGACTAAAACATTTTCATTCTCTGTTGTACTCTGTCTCTCATCCCACACAAGATTTTGGTTCTGGTCAAAGAAAGGATTGTGTTGAAAAATGAATGAGAAGTTCTTTTGTAACTAAAAGCCAACTCACAAGTCAAAAAGGCCATTTCCTGGCGCCAGTTAGAAGCCATCTAGCCTAGTTGGATGACTAAGTTTACAACTAAGAGAATGCAGTGGAATTGTTTACTGTGCGTTTTGAAAACAAAACCAGTACCTACACCCACAAACCATCAAAGTCACCTTCTACACTTCTCAGAAATCTATTTTGAACCTCTCATCTCACACTGTTTTGAAATATGATAAAAATGTACCTCGAACATGCTTGCATTCAATATCTTTTTGCAACGTGTCAAATTCTTCAGACTCGAGTAGAATCCTCTACAACAAACAAAATTGTCATGTGGGACTCGTGATGGCGTTAGGAAGAACATTCACACAGACCCTACAAAGGCGTGTGTGTGTGTGATTGTGTTCTTATTTATTCCCAACAAAACCAAACATAAGGCAAACACATGTTTGCGATATGTTTGTGCAAAAACCATCTCTAATTCGAACACAAACGGTCATCTCTTCAAATGCTCTTGCATTTTGACTGTGGTTTTTTTTCGGTTTTTAGTCAAAATCAAACGAGAAAAAAGAAGTTTTGTATTTTTCCTCATTCAAAAGACACACAAAGGAGCTCACAGCATGAAACCACTTTGAACGAAGAAGAAAAATCTTTTTTTTTTCGAAAAGGAAAATAAATATGTTTAGCGTAAGATTGCCAATAGAATACCTACAATACAATAGCCATCTGCGGATACGGATATGCGGGAAGCGGGACGAGTACAGAGGACCGAGAGTCGAAGAGTGCGTTTGAATATTTGTCTGGTTTTTTTTTTCATTCTTCAATGTGTTGGGCGATTAGGTGCCACTGCCACGGTGTGGTATGGATGTGGAACTACCCCTCTCTCCGTCAATAATAATTTTCGTTTTTCTCCCTCTTTTGCCGTGCTAAAATATCTATTCCACAGGAATACATACACGAGCACACACACATTGTCAGTAGCTCATCCAATCCAACAGAATTTCTTTCATTCATTTCAATTGAATTCAATTCAAATGCTGCCATATCGCACACAGCACACAGAGTGCGGCGCGCGATTACTTCTCAGTTTTGTGTACTTCAAAATATAGCTGAGCTGCTTTTAAAGAATACCGCGCGCGTTTTCAGATACACAATTGACGACAATGCTCAGTCGGATCGGATCAGTTTTGTTGAGTGCTCGTTCCGGCAAGGGTTGCTATTGCTAGTCTGGTCCTAGTTTTGACTTTTTTTTATTTTTCTTACTCAATAAATGTGCTTGTGAAAATGATACTTTGACGATCGTCCATAAATTAGAACTTCATTTTTCTAACGGCTGCGTGGTATTTGTGTTTTTTATTTTTCTTAACGACTTGGAGCAAAGTTCGAAAAAGTTGCGTGTGTTTTGTCCGAAGATTTTCTTATGATGCTGGCGAACGTTGTGTTTGACGATCTTAATTGCCCCCAATCGAAATCAATTGAAATGCGAAACGTTTATCTCATGATTTATGGCAAAAGATACAAATGTATCTGACAGATACAAAAGTATGTTTCACAGTGATTTACAAAACAAATTAACGCATTCTGTCAAATGCAGCAATGTGATTTACGATAAAATATGTTTTTTTTTTTGTTTCTTCAACGAATCACCAGAATGTACATATAAGTGACTGACTACCTATCTGCCTGTCCTTATCAGTACATAACCACACACCACAGCGATTGTGGAAAAACATTCGCTTTATCTCGATTAAGGGTAAGTCTACACTATAATGTATTTCGTTACTCATATTTCTTATCATCTTGAATATACACATCGCCTACACGTACAGATATCACTTAAAACGTTGAAATTCTTGTTAAATTTTTTTGAGGGATAACTTCTAGCCAACATTCGATAACAGAGGGAAGAAGGGAATTAGAGAATAGAGAAAGAGGAAACAAAAAAATTAGGAAACAAATTTATTCAAATTACGTCAGTTAAAGTAGAGTCTCGCCACAAAACGGAAATTCAAAACTTGTGGATTTAAGTTGGCGATGGATGGATGTGATGGGAGGAGCGGAAGCGAACCTGCATATGAATGCTCGTCTTTTCCATAAAACAGACGCTTGTTCTGGTTATCTAGTCGTTGAGTTTTTTTTTCTTTTTTTCTTTAATTTCCTCCCTGGTTGGTGGTTGGATTTTTCTTTTTGTCGAACAATGAGTGTTTTGGACTATGACCTAATTACAAGCAAATAACAGACAATTTTGGCTAATTTAATGCGTGTACATGAATTGAAAACCAGATAAACTAGTTTCTTCTGCTTGAGGAGGAAAACTAGTCTTTAGAGGAAGTTATAGTGCGATGTAGTGGCATCCTTTGAAGTACTAGTGTCGTTATTGGAAGCCATTGGCCTTTGTCGAAAGTCAAAATCAAAATTGTGTTTTAGAGGGTTTATTATGGGAAATCAGTGGTGATTGTATATATACAATATACATGTTCTTGCATTTTTTGTTTAAGGACATAGGAAACGCTTCTAGTTTTCCAAAATGTCGAACAGAAGTGACCATCTTTCAACAAAGTATCACGGTCGAAGGTTTATCAGAATTCCTATCAAAATGCAACTAGATAGGTATCTGTTTTTTAATACACAAAAAGCATTAAGAATTTTCGTTAGAAATGAAGTGAACCCCGAAATTTCTTCTCATTGTAAACAGAGTTTCCATTAACTTAAAATCAGGCATCATCTTCTTAATATATATAAATTACGTGTCACGATGTTCCGCGATGGACTCCTAAGCTACTTATCCGATTTTGATCAAATTTGTACACCGTGTGCAGTTTGATCCAACTTGAAAGATAGGATAGCTTACTTCTCTATTTATGTTACGTTACCCACAGCCATGAGTGGCCGGGTCAGCTAGTAAACTTAATAAATTAATTCCTCTAAACATTTTCCTGTGAAGCTAATTTTATTTCTTCCTTTTTTCTACTATGAACCTCACAATTCATATTTCTTTTATACGTAAATTCAAAGCCGTCAGGTAGGTCCTTTCAGTGAGTGCTGTTTGCTATGGATCGGCATGCAATCTTTTTGTTTGTCAATACAATGACTGGAGTCTCATGACAGTACTAGGAAAGGAAATACTTTTTTCGTTGTAGAAACTAAAGGGAATAAAATCAGCCATCAGCATTTCAACGAATTAACGTTGATCTACTCCTTGACGTATAGTGGCCGCCTTTTTTTACTACACACCGATATAAAGGGTCCGCCAAATAACTTTTTTTTGAAAATGCTATAACCGTGGCATGATGGTTAGCATGTCCACCTGCTAACTCAGAGGTTCGAGGTTCGAATCCCAACAGAGACAAAAATGTTTTTTCCACGGGTATCGCCTTTCGCGAGGAATTGGCAAGTCCTCTGTTAGTATTCATTGCCATCAAAAGCGTTTTCTCGATTAGCCGTTCGGAACCGGCAGAAAATTGTAGGTCCCTTTCATTCCCTCACAAGGCATCGTTGTGAAAAATGCGCTAGGCCCAGAGGATCTTCGCTCTGTTGCGCCACCCTATTTATTTTGTTTTTATAAAACAAAACTACTCAATATTTTCTCAAATTTCTTTTTTTATTTGAAAGTACAATCCTTCCGGTTAATAATAGAAAATAATTTCATTCAAATGGCTGTCTCGGCTGGCCATGCAGTAGCTTACACCATGGGTCCAATTTTTAAGCACATTATCGATTGTGTGCAGCTGTATTTCACCAATGGCTTCACGAATATTGCCCTTTAAAGCGTCAATTGTCTCTGGCTTCTCGGTGTAACACTTGTCTTTAACTGTCCCCGCAAATAATAGTCCAACGGTGTCAAATCGCAGCTCCGAGGTAGCCAAACGACATTAGCTATGCGGCTGATAATGCGATCATCAAAAACTGGGCGCAAAAATATTCAAAAGTACCATCTTGGACAAAATTCAGCACGACCGGCTCAGTTGGTATTGTCATGTTCAAAGGAGAGATCCGCAGAACCCCGTCAAAAAGGCAATATCGTACAACGTTTCAACAAATTCGCGACGAAAAAGAAAAGGCAGGCCAAAACACTCCTGGTGCAAGCAAATGCAAAAACAGCAGCATTTGGTTGGCCTCAGACATGGAACAATCCAAAACCGGGAGGCTTGCCGACGATTTCTGAGGTCAACGCGGCGTACCCCACAGGCGGATCACTAGTGTGAAGCAGCAAAGTGGGAGAGTTGTGATCGCTTCAAGATCACTACTCGTAACGCCGAAAATGAAGAAGAAGAAAAACTGGGCGCAAAATATCAATTGTGGTTCGACTGTGTGGCACGTAGCGCCGTCTCGTTGAAACCAAATGTTGCCAATATCCTCCTCTTCAATTTTTGCGAACAAAACATTGTTCAACATGGCTCGATAACCATAGCCATTGACTGTAACCGCCACTCCTTGCTCATTTTCCAAGAAAAATGACCAAATTATGCCTCTGGTCCAAAATCCGAACCAAACAGTTACTCGTTTTGGGTATATCGGCTTTTCAATATATGCGTGCGGGTTTTCTGTGCCCCAAATGCGACAATTTTGCTTGTTTACATACCCGCCAAGATCAAAATGAGCTTCATCTGAAAAGATGATTGTTTTTGGCAAAATCGGCATCTTCTCCAAGTCGATCGCAGGCTCACTTAGAGAAGCAAAAACGCAACCATATTCGTTCAGCGGAAGGATAGAACTTATTATCTGTCGTCAAATCAGACGTGAGCTAAGTGTTACCATTCACGAAATAAGCACTAGTTGAAAAAAAAGCGTTCGATGGCGGACCCTATAGAAAGCGTCAAGATTTCAGAATAGACTGACATCTAATGTAGGACGTAATAGATTTGTTTGAATTCCATGTGAAAAAAAGAGTTCCTTAGGTTCCCATACTTAGAACTTGTGGTATGAGAAAGTCAAATGACCACACACTTACTTCCTAACGGTATCTACCTAATAGAATTTCAAAAAATGAAACTCCCACAATAACTAAATCTGTGTTCTTCCGCAAAAGTCTATCCCGCATTTTGAATACTTAAAATACTAACGGAAATAAGGAAGCGTTCTTCGTTTAGACATACACACAAATCACAAAATATAATCAAAGGGAAGAACACAATGACCGCTTAAACGCCCTCACATTTTTATCAAAGCCGGACAGCGCATTAGCCAGCGCGCACCGCACATGTGTGATTGAATTCATAACTCAGCGATTAACTTCCTGTCCATATATGAGAGTTTATTGTTGCGAGTAGAGTGAGTTCTTTTTTTTTCTCTTCCGAAATGAATGTTTGTATCCGTACCCTGTACGGTATTGCGTACGTGCTTGGGCCTATTAATTAGTTTTCTGTTTTTTTAATTTTATTTTTATGAATTTTGTTTTGAAAATAAAAAAAATTATACATTATGCTAAGTTGTTCCGTTTTGTTGTTTTAATTTTTTGATTTTATTCATGCTGGCTCGTGGCGATGACTTATATTAATTTGTGTGTGTGTGTGTGCTTGGGTTATTTATTAAAGACACTCTTTTATTGACACTGCTTTAAAGTGATGAATATAGAAAGGGTTCATCGTGCTTGGGGGACTACAACATGGGGATTATCGTTTTAAATTGAAGGCAATACATTGCATGTTTGAAAACGAGAAGGTAGGTTGTTCAGGGGGCTGAATTATTTCGTCTTTCAAACAAAACAATAAAAACCAAGTTTCCTTTCCTCCGACTCCCTTATTTATTTGTCACAGGAGCTTATACATAAATAAAGCGTAAATAAGAAGGCATCTGATCTGTTTTTGTTTTTAATCTGATTTCAAGAAAGGAAAGGAACTGATAAGTCAAATTTAGTATTTCATTGTCCGACAAAGCCTTTCGTCATTCGAGTTTGCTATACAAATAAATTGCCCATCAAGTAGTCTTTTGGCGCATTCTTGGTACTCGTCCTCAACTATTGAGAACTAATTTTCATGGCACACTCATCTCATTTCATGCGATGAAAAGCGCTTTCTCAATTATCCGTTCATAGCTTGCAGAAGATTATAGGTCCCCTCCATTCGCCCACAAAGGCAGTGGTTGTGAGAATTGCGCTAATCCATGTGGCTCCTCGCTCTGTTGCACCACCCTATTGATTTATTTTACTTAACTCATTTAAAGATTTTGCTTTGCTTGAATCAAATAGAAGCGGAGAAAGTTCTTGGCCTGGTTCAATAAGAAGCCTGATGAAACTAGTTTTAAGGAATTTAAAAAAAAAAGAATGTCATTCAATATTCATGTTTATGATTTCCTGGGCTAGCAAATTGGAACCATTTTGAGGAAAAAATAGTGGAAAGCTACTCGTTCACCATCATTATGCTTCAATAACTTACTAGACAATGCCAAGGCTTAAAATAATGACTTTATTTCAAGCTATATTCTCCTAAACCTATGTATGTGACTTTCTAGAGGCTTTAACCTTTATTTGCGGTTTTAAAGTAGCTACTTTAAACAATTTGTATAGTGAACAATTATGTAAAGCCTTATCCTTAGATTTGGATCTTTCGAAATTCCTTCCAGGAGGCCTTGTTTAGAGCTTGTGAAAGGCCTTATAGAAGATTTGACTGAAATGTTCCATCATCATATCTAAATTGCATGGGCGTGCTTTTGTACTCCTTCGGTACTATACCATTTACTTTTCAAAGATTGAACTTCAATCAAGACGATTTGTTGTTTGACACAAAATCATCGAATAAGGTGGCCGTAAATTATCTGCAAGAGGTTATTTTTCATCAACTTCACTTTGAAGTCTTACAACCAGAATACTTTTAAAGGCTTTTAAATCATGGTGAAAAACAATGCGACTCGTAGTGAAACTTTCACGAATATTAAGAATCTTCATCCAGAAAAATCATAAAAGTGTGTGTCAGGTTATGTTAGATTGAGGTGACGATCGACACATTTAGACCAATTGGTCTATTTTGATACCATTAGAAATTTAAGGAATTGCGGTGTCTTACGCACTACTCCTTCAACCTTCAGCGGGACTGGATATCCTGTTTCAACTAGTTCCACTTGACATCTACAGTAAATAAACAGCTGCGAGTTCGGCTATTCGATTACAAGAAGTCTCACAATAGACCAACAACGATATTGGTCATGCTGAAGTTCTGAACAAATTTGGGATTCCCAAACTAAAAACAAACCAAACAAACTCGAATTTGACACAAATTTCCGGGAGATTTTTCCATCCAGAACTGACTCGGAGGGCCAATCATTTTTGGAACACGAATACGTTCATTTTAATACGGAGGAGGGTTCAAAAACAAATGTTGGAGTAGGTTGTGGTGTCTATTCAGACGAAATGAAATTAAACATCTCGCTTCGTCTTCCAGATCATTCTAGCGTGTTCCAAGCGGAGGTAATGGCAATTAATGAAGCTCAGTCTTGGCTCAGAGAAAAATGATATCCAAAAAGGATAAATGCATCACACAAGACAGTCAGGCGTCCATAAAAATCCTGGCATCAAATTCCTTCAACTCTTTTCTAGCACCGAGCCTTAGTGTGCTAGCCGAGCTAACAGCGACCTTAACCTTACCTAACCTAACCTAATCCATTTTGAGCTTTCTATAATGCGATGAAAACAATGAATGTCTATGTTTCTAACATCACTATAGGATCGTCGAAAAAGTGTTCTCCCAAATGTGTTTTATGTCTTTGAAGGTGGGCGATCATGTGCAAAGAAGATGTGAAGCGGTTCTCTCTTCTTCCTTGTCCATGCAGCTTCCATAGAAATCATTTTATGGAACATAGAGCCTTGCAGCATGTCAACTTATGAGGCAGTGTCCTGTTATAACACCAATTACGGTGCTAAATTGAAATCTGCTTCAGGATAACAAACTTTTGGTACGTTTTAGATCAAGGTTTGGCCAGATCTTTTTGGTAGCCATGTGGGTGGTGGTGTTTGTCTATCTACTTATCGTTGTCTTCATAGCATTTCGCCTTAGCATTAGTTTCCACGTAGCGATAGGCATACGAATTTTTGTTTTGTTGGGTGACATCGCCAAAGAAGTTCCTTTCCTGGAGAGTTTATCGGCTTTGCAGTGCCCTTTGATGTTTCTATGCCCCAGCATCCAGAGAAGGTGAACGTTAATCGCCCGTTAGAGACGATCGACAGTTGTTGGGTGGTTACAGAGTTAAGTGTGTGTCAAGAACTTCACAACCCGTTAAAGAGTTCTGTTTAGGGTGAACGTTTATGGGTTTCTATTTCCTGTGCTTCAAATGCAACGAAATATTCAGTGTTGTTCCAAAAAGTGTTAAACATTCATGCTGTGCGGCTAGGTCAGAGAATTTTTGTCATGAGGCTCGGTTGAAAAGTGATTAGAACTTTGAGCTCATCGAATACAGAAGGTGGATTGTTCTCTTCTGAGAAACGATTGCGGTTCTAAACGCTGTTACACTATGTTCATATAAAGTACGCCACAAACCAAAAGAATTTGTATCAGAAAATACACTCAAAGATACGACATAAAATCAAGCTCTCTCACCCCATCGCTTTACGGTACAAAGTGTATTTGTGGAAAAATGTCTATTTTCATTGTTAGCTGGAATCAAGACAGAAAATCAATAATATTCACTCTGCGCACAAAATGTTGTGTAAATCACTTGCCACTCAAAGATCTATCAACTGAAATCCTCTAGCATTCGATTCGAGCATTTGTTTTATTCAATTTTTCTCCCTCTCCCTCCGTTTTCCATTTTGTTTTCTCCATATACACACATATTCTCCTTATTCATCTGAACCGCACGAACATGATTAATTGGCCAGCCAATTACTCTCTCTGTGAAAATGATTTCATTGAAGCATATACCGACATCATCGAATACATCACAACATAAACAACAAGAACTCCAACAATAAAAACAACACACAAAAACCTGACGAAACAAAAAATGTGAAAGAACAAAATAGCAAATTACGCCAATTAATTCAAGTCTCGTCCGTTAAAATACCACCCCCTCGCCTCCTTCGGATCTGTACAGAAAACACAGCAGCCAACAAAAACAAAAAATAACAGCAACATTCCCAATACAAAAATCACTTCCCTGCCGAATACAGACCTTTTAATCATTACCCAATCCCGTCCCTCTCCTCTACAAATCAACACAACATAGCTTTGGATTCCAAGAGGAATCCCCAATGAACCGAAAAACCAGTAAAACCAATTTGATTGCGATTAATACGAATCTTATCGCATTTCAGCGAACGCATTATGACCTATTTGAAATATAATTCCCTCCCATACCTTTGCAATGTTTGGCGTCTCATCATTGCGTCTCTTATATTGTGGAGCCCACGTTTGGACAATGACTCTTCAATGGCTGCCATCAACAGATTCAACAGTAGATTCAGTCAGCACAGGAGCTGCATCATCAAAAGACCATTGAGCGTTTATTAAGTGATTTTCCGCTGCTCAGCCAAATAGTATCATTTGAATTAATTCACTATGCTGTAATTGCAAAGTATAAACCGGAAGTGAATGTTCGTTGCAAACATTTCGGTTATGGCGGCCGCATGTTTTAATGTGGCACTGGGCAGACCACCGCAGTCTAATATTTCCTCGCTTATCTCAAATTTTATCTTCCGACAGCAATTAAATATTTGAGCACTGATATCAATTTTTTGTGTGTTGGGTTTGATAGTAGGAATACTTTTCGAATGCATGCCAACGAACACTATTGCTGACGATTGTTTCTGTAATGGAGTAGGTAGTGCCTCTTATCATGACCAAAATACTTAAAAAAACACTTATGGTGCTATGCTGGAATGAATAAACTAAAATTTTATCAGCAGACTCAGTTTCTCTTTGGGAAAGAACAGCTGCATGCAAATGACTTGATAGCCTTACATTTTTGCCATTTTTGTTTTTTGTCAATAAAAGTAGTCAAAGAATTTATGTGAAGACCTGGGTCGAATTACCGTACACGTGATCGAGTCATACGTGACTGAATTATGTGTTTTTGGAATCACTTCTCACAAAATGGAGCACTACAATTCGACATTCCTTCATCAGTATCTGGAACGAATTGAAGTAGACAAATGAACACCAGAAAATAGTGCTCATTCACTTGATCACTGATGCGGTATTTCAGCTCATGGGCTACGAAATAGTGGTTTAGTTGCTGAAAAACCATTTTCCACTTTTTTGTCGATTCAGACAAAGTTTGCGGCGTTCTTTCACTTGGCGGAAAACAGACCGCAATAATTTGTGGAAAGCTACCGAAAAAGACGTTCAAGACACTCACTCGCACTCACTAACTTTTCAACATTACACGCTTAGCTTCAAAAGCAGTTTTTTCGAAAATTTGTTTTCCAAAGTAAGCTCCAGCAAATTGCAAAGCAGATGAACTCACCAGAAACACAACACTTATGCCCTTCTTACCGAAAACGGAGAGTATCGGCATACCAATCTTGCTCAGGAAGGACGCATACTTATCTGAGATGGTCAAGCAGTTTAATGTGTAACGCAACGAACAAATCAGGCCCCTCTCAACAGAAAAACAGAAAACACGATAGGTTTTATGACACTGTCTTATTGGAAGACTTGCGGCATAGTCTAACGATTTTCGCAGAAGCTATATATGTATGAGGAGGAGGGGAAACTACAGGGTTTTCCATTGGGGACTATCCATTTTGTTTCTTTAATGTAAACGCGCCCTTAAGGTCTTTTGACATTCTGTAAACGTCAGATTGCTCATTAAGGTCTACCATTTCATCATGGTGAGTTACACAAATCAACAGCGTTTCCAAATTATTAAAGCGTACTATCAAAATTTTGAGTCAGTCGCTGCAACTTTAAGAGCGCTAACTCCGATTTTTGGTCGTTATAATCGTCCCACCCGTGCCACAGTTCTTAGTTTAGTGCACAAATTTGAATCCACGTTTTCGCTGCACAAATTTCCCGTGCCAGTGAGTTAAAGATTAGGACGGAGTGCTGAAAATATCGCGGCCGTAAGTGCATCCGTTCAGAACGACCCAAATCAGTCAATTCCACGTCGTTCACAGGAATTGGGCATCGCACAAACCACATTGTGGAGTTTTTTTTGGCGTCAGTTGCGTGGAATGGATATTAGTGACATGTGGTTCCAGCAGGATGGAGCTACAGCCCATACAGCTCATTCAACCATCAACATTTTGAAGAGGAAATTTGGTCAACGTGTTGTCTCAAGAAATGGACCAGTCAATTGGCCGCCGCGCTCGTGCGTGATTTGACACCTTTGGATTTCTTTCTTTGGGGCTATGTCAAGTCGTTGGTCTACGCCAACAGGCCAGAGACTTCGGAGGAGCTTCAAGCCAATATTGAACGCGAAATTGCCGCAATACTGGTCGATATATGTGATCGAAAATTGCGTTCAACGTATTGATCGCTGCAAGCGCGCTCGTAGGGGACATATGAACGAAATAGAGTTCCATTCGTAATGGTATTGGGTGTACTTTAATATGAAATAAATGTTTTTTTGATATCTCAAATGACTGGCGTTTTTATTTAAAAAATAAAATGGATAGCTCTTCATGGAAAACCCTGTATTTCCCACCTTCTCTGTTCATGCCCAGCTTTAATTCACAAACGTATTATAAACCTAGGTTCGTATTTCTTCGATGATCCTAGTGATCTTATTCACTTCGACGCCCTGCGTCTCTTTCGCTTCATTGTAAGCTCGAAGAATACATTAGATCTATTGTAGTATCACAATGGGCCCAACGGGCCTAAGTATATCAGCCGAGCTAACACCCACTTTAACCTAACCTAACCCAAGCCTCTTTCTGTAGTCTAGGTGACTCCTTGTGCTGTACCGTGTTGTTGAAACCGTAGTTATCCCACATCCAACTGATTCAATTGAAAAATGAAACGAAAAGTCTTTGACTATGGGTCTTCAGGGCTCACTTTTACCAGATTGACGCGCAGCACTATAAAGCCAAGACAAAAAAACGATTTCGATTTTCCAAAAGTTTTGGATTCGATAAGCTGACCTTTGTTTCTCAGAGAACATTAGCCAGAGAATCAAGATTTGGTTCGAGACTTAAGTCGTAACACCTAAAGAGACTCCTTAAGTCAAAACATTTGAAAGTCTGGGTTAAATTTCTTAGGACGCTACTCGAATTCAGGGTGATTTGAATAAGAAATTGTTTTTTATTGCCTTTTTTAGATGCTAGGTAATGAGAATGTGAGTCAATCACAGTTGCACAATATGGACAGAATAAAATGGTGGAAGGAAGTTGTTGATTACAGCAATTTGATACGAGTCGGTAGTGTGTAATACCCAATTACGATTATTTGCCCGCTAAAACTGCTAAAAAGCAGTCCTTAGAAGAACTTCAGACTTCAGAGAGATCTAAGCTCTAGCAATTGTCTGCTCCACTCATATTACTGTGCACACTAGACGGTTGAGTCTGGGTTGACCAACCAGTTGAGCAAGTTGGACGCGCTCATTGAGGGTTACGTACTAACTTGTAGTTGAAAGCCGCAGATAACCTTAAGAGTGGCACAACAGAGCGGGATGCCTTTAGACCTAGCGCAGTTCTCACAACCATGCCTTTTGAGGAAATGGAGGGGGCCTGCAATGTTCTGCCGATTCCGAACAGCTAATCGAGAAAGTGCTTTTCATGCCAATGAAATTACTATCAGAGGACTTACTAATTCCTCGCGAAAGTTGAAAGGCGATACCCCTTCAAAAATCAGGTTTCTGTTGGGACTCAAACCACGAACCTCCCGTATGACATGCAGACAGGCTTACCATCACCCCACGGTGTGCTGTAGCTGTAAGCAAGGAATTGTTGGATGTTCCCCATTATTTGTCGCATAAGACATTGCTTACCGCCTAATTTCATCGAGAAGAACCGAACGAACTTGAATTCCCTCGAGTTGTTTTGACATTCTTGAAATGATCGTTTTAAAATACGGAACTATAAATATGAAGTATAATGATGTCAGTACTAAATCTGATGGATTTTACTAATTGGACGAAATGAAAAGCTAATTGGGACTTGCATCAACGAACAAGCCATAGTGTAAGCGAGTTTTTACGAAACACCATTGCATAAAAACTCTACAACCAATTTTTTCCACATCAAATCCTTCATTTCAACATCCCGACTCCTATTTCAAAAGCCTCACCGTAGTTTTTAGGAAATTGATAAATACTGGTACATCAGAAGCCTCCCTTTTCCACGAATTAGAACGCATTCAGTTGGGTTTATCCAAATTGAAAACCATTTAAAATTTCGAAAATCATGTATTAATTATTAGATCCAATATCAGATGTGCAAAACACAAGAACTCAGCACACCAAACAAAAAAAAAAAAAAAAACCTCATAAGCCTCGGTTATAAATACCGCATAAATTTGGCCAATATATCCGCTCAGCCAGAAGTAGTGTGTGCAGAGGTCTTTTTAATCGTGAAAACAAATAACTAATTGATTTCCATCAGATAAATTATTTATCGCCGCACAAACGTCACAAATTTATTTTATTCCACTGAACAGAGAGCGAACACATCCCGTCGTGTGTTCGTGTGTGTTTATCATTTTTTTTTTGTCGGTTGGTCCTGGTAATTGAATTATGCATTTCATCGCCATGCCCCACACCCGGTGATGGCAGAATACTATCCGGAACAGTAATTAATGAGAGCGATTATGTAAGGAGAAGCTATCATCAATTTGACCATCATCATCATTAACGTTTATTGCCCATCCGTCCGTCCGTCCATCCGTCGGTCTTCTGTAAGTTTGTAGCCTTTGCTATTATTATCCTGTTTGTGATGATGACTATGACGATGATGATGATGATGCTCCCCGTCAGTAGTCAGTTTCCTCTTGGTTTTGGTTTTTGGAATCATGGAAATTGTAACATTTATATGAATACCATCAGTTAAGGGTTGGCACTAAGAACACCCCGTTGAACCACATGACAAACAACAATTCATCGCCATCCCTCGTTTGACACAACTACGATATATTTTGCATTTCGACGAATCAATTTACCAATTTGCACTTTCGCATACACCACCATGCCCCCAGCACACTACAAAAACACTCTCTGTTGCCATTGCCCTGTCATGGGACTAATTTTCCCGGAGAAAAGAAAAATGTATCACTGTATCGCTGTATCTCGAGGGATGTACTCGCTACTTGTGCACATCACACACAAATACAATAAAATAAAAACAGTAAAACAATCTGTATGCTCCAATTCCGTCGTCGCTCGTCGCAAATTCCATGAAAACCCGCGTGTTAGGCATGCGGGCGGGCAATCGGGGGGAGAACAGTGATAAATTGACATTTATGAATTATTAATCCCATGGATTCGAGTGTATCTGTTTACTCATATGGCGAATGTTTTTGAGAGGGCTTCGCTTCATATTCTCTGTGCGATTCACCCCTTTTGGCTTGCCAATTAAATTTAACGTTATGACTATTTATTTAACATTAAATTATAACAACCGCAGCTATCGGCGCTAACATGGAAATGGAAAACGTATCTAACGAATATTTTTTGTTTTTGCTTTCAGGTTGAAGGAAGTGGGGGATGTGGATGGATGTCTTTGGAGAGCGTTTAACCCTGATGTGGCATATATGAGGTGAGTGGTGTTTCAATTTCAGGGATGCTATTGTTCCTATACGCGATTGTAAACGCATTTCCAATCCCAGTCTCACATTTCTATTCCGCAAAGAAGAAAAAAGACTTCAAGGAATCGTAGCAGTAGCAGCTTGTGAAAATCGTTTGCATATTCAAGGTGTGTTTGTATGTACTTATTTTTGGCATTCGCCTATCGCTTCCCCCCATACACTCATATGAATAGCTTCGTACAAAAAGAAAACAGACATCTTTCCGAGATGGATGCGAGAGAACATCTCTGGCTCTGTATCTGTCAGATTGTTGAATTTTGTGCTGTTTCGTTGTCTACACAGAGTGCCTTTGGGATTTATAATCGATTTGTTTTGTGTGTAAAGAGCAATTTCTTATCTGGCTTTGATCCAAAAATTTGCCGAACGCAAAATATTAACAAAACTACTAACTCTGCTCTGCCTCTGATGCTCTCTCTAGCCACCTTAAGATTGCAATTTTCTTTTTTCGATTTGCATCTTTCCTTTTGTAAAAGACAGCTGATTGAAATTTTTCACTAGTTGTCGTGTTGTAGTTAAGAGTGGAGCAGCTGTTTAGTATAGACTCAACTGTTTGCAAGGTTGCAGTCACAAAACAACATGATGCTACCTATTATTTGACAGACAAAGTAAATTATGTAGACTTAGACCTGCTGGGAGATGATTGGAGCTATATATTCAGGCAAAGGAGTCTGGGAGGAAAAATAAAGAATTTGAAGAGCTTGTTGCATTGCAACTCAAATGCTGAAGCATGCGGCTTGTACCTATTTGTTTTGGAGTTATGCAACTTCTTCAAATGTCAACAGCTTTTCGTGCAGAATATTTGTTTGTCATTTTTGCTATTAATTTTTAGCTAAGGTTTAAACGGAATCTACACTCTCGAGGTTTCCAGTACAACGTTGTTGGCAAACAATTTTACGATCACGTTAGGTTTTTTTTTCTGTTGGAGGTTTTTAAAATACCAGCTGTAGCACTCAGATCTAAATACCGGTCCATTGTACTACCCGACAGCAACCTTCTATTTGTTATAGCTTTCCAGATGTTCGGAGAAAAGCCAAAAGACGCTGCCATGATAAGGAGCCTAAGTTACCAGCTCTCACCATGTCTGCGTCGAGTAACTGTAATCTCAAGCAAGAAAAAGGAGGACATTCACAGAGGAAGAGCTATGCGGTGTCCTCATCTTCTCCACAAGATTCAGAGAGTGTGGTATCACTTAAGCCTAATCCATTTAAGTGTTTGGCAAAAGAGAAGTGCAGCGCTAATAAGTTTTCTACAGTCTTTTCTGTTACGAGATAGCAAAAATATTGCAGTCTTCTTACTTACGTTGGGGAGCATACGCTTGGTTTGTCTGCATCCAATGGAGGCATGCCATCTACAGTTGTGCTCTTCATAGATCCAGACGTTGATTGAAGCCCTCACTGAGGACTCTGGCAGACCTAGCGACAGTTCAGGTCCTGAGAAAGCTGTCTGAGATCTCTGCCTAGCAAGTTCATCAGCGATCTAATTTTCCAGATCCAGTTATGCCGTGATGGCCCGGAACCTAAATGAGACTTAAGGAATTTAATCTTCCGATCGCATTCAGAGAGCTCTTGCATTCCTGGGTCACTTTCGAAGTGGTTAGAGGGTTGAGAAGGGCCTTAAGCACAGCTTGGCTGTCTCTGCAAACAAAGATACTTCTCCTCGTCTATCCATTGTTCGTAACGTGGCTCAAGGCCATTAGGATAGCATATGCCTCCACTTGGAAAACGGATGCGTATGATCCCAAAGATGTGTGCAGTCGTATGTCTTCGTTCTCCACAAAAACGCACCAGAAACCTCGTCGGTTTTGGAGCCATGTGTAAAGATACGATAACAGTTCTTTCCAGGCTCAGATTCTGTAGTGAACCAGTCCTGAATCGAAGGAAAGTTGACTGAGTTATTTTGACGCATTGAATTAGGTTAGGTTAGATGTGGCTGCCGGTATACGGACAGCAACACACAGAGGGTCCATCGTGATAAAACTGAGACCAGAAGGTTGCTCACCCTCTGGTACCTATCAATAGGAATAAAGAGTTGAAACACCCTCTAATGGAACCTGGACTAGAGAGTTGATTAGCAGTTAGTCAAACCATCAAGAAGTTCGTACGAAAAGGGAGAGACTTTTAGGGTCTTTATCCTTATTCGATAAATCGCTGGTGTCGTCGACAATCACCTAGGTGAGCTTTCCGTCTGTAAACAAGTTCAGGGCATGAGCAAGGAGATTTTGGATTGTCTCCTCTTCCTCGTCGTCCATGCAGCTCCTTCAGAATTCATTTGAGTAGACACCAAGTCTTTTGGTGTGTCTACCTATCAGGCCTGCAAGGACACCTATAGTGGAACTAATGCGCAGACGACTTAGATTCAATGAGCTCTTTGAACGTTTCGAGTTCACTTATGTCCAAATTCGTTTTGTCATAAGACATGTATTACTCTGCATCCATCTAGTGCTCATCTTTTCAGAGGCGTCCTGCTTTAGCCAAAGTTTACATGCAGCGATAGGTATGCCTATATTGTTTCAGGTCGAAGATGAGAAGTCGTTCCTCTTTTGGCGAGTTCGCCTGCCATGCAGTTACCTAGTCACATTAACAGACGTTAATACTTTTTGTCCAAATGGGTTTTTCTATCTATTTGACTAATTAAGGCGTTGAAACTTTTTACAAATGGCAAAGAAACAGGAATTTGCTTGGTAAATTTCCAAATAACTTCGCAACCCATCTTTTCGAAGAAATGCACAGAGTGGAGGGCTTTGTTTTGCTATTTTTTTTACCATCAGAAGAGCTTCGTTCAATCCCAATAATGTTTTCTGAAAAAAGATTATAGAATTATTGTCTTCGTGCAAAAAAATACCAGTTTCCGTTTAAATTGTTCGCTCCCGCATTGGGCGCCATTTAATTTCTTTAAAAGAACGTGAATTTCTGTGTTCTCCTGAAAATTTCCAAAACTTTTCCAAGGAAACTGTTCAGAGCCTACAACAATCAAAACAGAAATAACAACTCCATCCATACCAGAACCTCTCGAGGTGTCTATGTCATCAGATTTGTCTCCACACAGCTGCAATACAAACCAATTGATTCCTTTCCTAAGCATGCATATATACATTTCTGTATTTGAACATCTCAATACACATTTCCCTCAACATAGTGTCGCGTGCCCTCATGCCCCTAAATGTGCAGAAGCATGACAGACATAAATATGCCTATTGTCTTTACAAAGGACATCTTCCCCAGCATAAGCCGCATCTGTGTACAGAAAATAGAACAAATCCATAGGACCCTATGAGTGATCACGAAGCAAGAACCACCTGGGGAATAATATTTGACAAGTAAATAGCTACCTTCATAGTAAAATGTATACAAAATCACAAAAACCCATTCCACCGCCATAGCAACCAGCATGATGATTAATTTCATTCATTCTGTCAAACATTTCCCAAGCAAAAACGAAACTCATTTTCATTAGAATTACTCTCGTACTCCCTTCGTCCCAAGGACCAAAAGAAAGAGTATGGACCAACTCACAACTAAGAAACGAAAGGAAAAGAAAAAAAAAATAATACTTAATTGGAAATTATGAAATAAGATCACACTAAGTCATCAATTTCAATTTATGCTGTAGCATGTACCACCTTGGGAAAGTGCTGGTACATAAGACAAAAAAAATAAGAACAGACGATTACATGGGAAAACTCCCGGATTATGTAGGTAGGTATTTAATTTTGGTGTGTAACGACTACCTTCCTATCTACCTTCCAAACTTCTACTCACGTTCTTACTTCTTAGTTTTTTTGCTTCTCAGTTCTCACCCCTCCCGGTGGATGGGGTGGCCAAACAAGGAATCCAATTAGGACAATTAAGGCAAATTTATAGCGAGTCATTTTTCTTACACCTTTTCATCTACACATGTACACAATCGAGTCATACAAAACTAAAATATGTTTCGCCACGTAGAGTGTCCTTATTCTCATAACACAGCACTAATTGCACGTGAAACTAACAGTCAGTCACACACACCCAAAAACACACACTAGGTGAAACACAACTCCAAAAGTGCACACAAGATTTTTGATAGAATACACAAAATTACCTCCGCTCTAGATAAGGTTATATGTGTGTTCTGTGTACCCTACCTATCTATAAAAAGGACCTCGGTCCTTATCCCTAGCTTAAAAAAAAAGGAGATACAACTCAAATTTTTGACTTGTAGTGTGGAGAGATAAAAATCACCTAGCTTTGCTGAATCCAAGGAATTTTAAAATCACATACAACCGACCCCTGGGTTGAATAATTTACACGTGTGTGTGTGTGTCCTTTAGACGGACGAGAAAATGAAAAAAAAAACTTGAAACAAAATCCACAAAATGGATAAAGCATAAAATTTCTACCTCCATATGTTGAGAATGTGCTGAAAAACAGGATACCTCTACGCTTAGCCAACCGCCATCACAGTGCGCGCGGAGATGCAAACGTGATACAGTCAAACCCCCTCCCTCGCTGAAATAGAAACACAGCAGCAGAGGAATCCACTTCCAGGATTCCTGGTATATCTAAACGTAGTTTGAATTTTTTGTTTTCTCTTCCGGACCATTCGAGTACAAAAAAAAACCACGAAAAGGATATACAAATCGCAGGGGGTGGCAGTGGCAGTTTACAGGTAAGCGGGTTTCTGTATAACTCATACATGCCATTTGGATTGTGCTTTTTTGCAAAATTATTTTAGAGGTGAATTTTATGTCCTCTGAACATTGATTTTTCACACCCCTCACTCGATCGACCCTGTTATTCTGTGGGGAACGGTCGGTCGTCTATATCGACAACAAAAATCGGACTAGAAAAGTTTTGCGAAACGACCAAATATGACAACACTGCGCAGCGGAAGGATGTTAGGCAAATGTCGCTTGCACTACAAACACATTTTCATATATCGACACAACATGGGATGCCATCATACCGATACGGAAGAAACAAAAGAGATACTTCTAACGAAAAGGACAATGATGAAGTGCCATCCATGGCACTAGTCCTGCAATCGATTGGATTAAAGTTGGGAGCTCAGATTATGTAAAATGAAATTTTCCGAACGATTTCTGTGCAGTATTGTGTAGTATCCTTTCTTTTTTGTTTGCTAAGGTTTTGAATTTCCAGAGAATGTTGGTAGTTCGTAAGTTGTTGCGGCGATTCTCGTGACAGTAGTTTTTAGTAACGATATTTTGGAACTTTACACGTTTTTGTTTGGTTTGGCGGGAATTCTGTCGACGCGAGAGCAAACAAGTCTTACGATAAACGGTAAGGCTCGAGGATCAAATGAAGTGACAAAGAAGCTGAGATTAAGTATTTGTTTGTAGAAAATTTATGATGTATAACTTTCGGCTTCATTGTTTTTCGAAGAGTTGTTTTTGGTATAAAAAACACCTCGACTTATGCGACTTTTTGGGATTAAAATCGTGGTAAAAGAACAGGTTAAAGATGTAGAAAGGTTTTTGTTTCTATAAACTCAATTGTTTTTCATAACCTTTGAAGGAAAGTTGTCCTTGTTTTGTATACAAGCCCAAATATTGCTATGCAAAGAAAAGGGTGAAATTTCGTTGACCGCATTTAAAACGATAATTATTATCATTTATTCCTCTTAAAATAAATGGCCTTTATCACAGAATATAACTGTTAGCTGATACCGGCTCCTACTTCCAAGAGTTACTGCTCCTGTTGGTTAAATATAGAAACATCTCGCGTTGGGCGCCAATTAGTGTTTTGAATTTCTAGGCATAGATGATCTTAAAATCTCTTCTTTGGAATAAGGAAAGGTACTAAAAAATGGTTTAGTGTTATGATAATGATACTGACTCCTACTTCCAAGAGTAAGTGCTTCTGTTGGTTGAATATGAAAACATCTCGCATTTGGTGCCAATTAGTGTTTTGAACTTCTAAACATAAAGGATCCTAAATTCTCTTTTTTCGAATGAAGAATGAGACTAGAGAATGGTTATGTAGGAAGATAATACCGGTTCATACTTCCAAGAGTAAGTGCTTCTGTTGGTTGAATATAAAAATATCTCGTGTTGGGCGCCAAATAGTGTTTTGACAGGAAATGGTTTTTGCAGGATGATAATGACAGTGGTTATTACCTCCAAGAGTTAGTGCTTCACGAAACAAATGAAGCCATCAAATGCAGCGGACTAAGGGTCAGGACTATGTCTAAGAATAGCCCCAACATATTTTACTAATTTAACAGACTATTGATCTTAAATTCAGAAATGCTTTTCGGTGGTTGCATCACATGATAACTAACAACAACTAATAGAAATGTAAGCTTTTAGAGGATTTAATGCTGCCTTCAACAGGTCTTATAATTGGTGTCAACTCTTAGTTGTTAAAGCTTCATTCTCTGCATAATAAAACGCTCTTATTCAAGGCGTTTGCCTGTTGTTTTTTTGGATTGTGTGAAATACAAGTCACTGATACTATAGATACACTGAAGATATGATAGCACTGCTTAAGGAACAAACAAGGGACAGCCCCCTTCACATATCAATTGTTGGTCTGAAAAATAAGGCTGACATTTAACAATGTGTGCCACATAAAGGGCAATACTCAAAAGACCTCATTTCAAATTGTATCTGCCCTGATGGCAACTAAACTGCGATGGACATTATCTTCATCTCTGGTTGGCTAACAAATAAGTTCTCGCATCTTGTTGTTAGATGGTCATAGAATGTGCCCACAAAAAACTTGTCCACCCTTCAAATACAATTAATTGTGTGTTTTGTAAATAACAAAAAACTATCTAAGGGCTACGCTCTTATTCAACAGAGCACAAACTTTTGTGAGATTATTATTATGATTAGGCCACAACGATAACGAAAACTATAACAGCTATATCTAACAACTACTATAACATTCACGTCAACAACGACAGAGATGTTCCGTTCATTATCTACAGATTTCTTCTTCCAACTTCGCTTACGCGTTCAAAAACTACTAAAGGGAGAGGGAGAGGGAGAAGGGATGAAAATGAACAACAACGTATTTTAATGATCTTCGTAATTATGGCAGTTTTGTGAGGATTTTCTCCATCACCATCCTATCTGGACCCCCTATGCTTCCTTTTTCCTTCATAAACAAAAAAGAAAAAGGGAAAAATTCACGTCACCACGTAGGAGAACTAACGAAACAGCTTCACATACCTACAACCTACATCCTATGCTACATGCAGAACAGTGTGAATGAACACATTTTGGAAAAGTGCTTAGGGCTGTGTTCATTAATCGTTGTCGTTGCCTTTGCCGGTTGTGTCATTTAATAGTGTCGTGCATATACATATCTTTATTTGCAATTTGTTGGTCTCATCAAAATCACCAGAAAAGATTCATATTGTTTCAGTTCTTCCACTTTATGTTTTGTTTTTTTTTCCTCTACATCCTTGGTGTTGCTGTTTTCAAGCGCCGCCGCCGCAGGCAGGTAGAATGTATCCCAGAAAGTGTTTCAAATCGAAAATCACACATTGAAAAAACAAAAAACTGAGAGAGAGGGAAAGAATCAAGTCTATCTACGTGTAGAACCATTCAAAGTTCTCTCATCGCGTTGTTTCTATAAGCGGAAAGTATACCTATCTGCATTGCAAATTAAATTTATTTATTTTTTGTTATATATTCCGTTCCACAGGGAGCTGAAAAAATGTTTGAAATCCGTTCACGAATCAACAAACAAAGGCTATTTTAAGAATCACACACCACGTGAAACACAAAATTTTTCCATTCGAATTATGCTTGAGGTGAAAATACGCCGGTGGCGGTGCTCTGAATAATTCGTTTATATATCGTGTTGGTTTAAATTTAACATAAGCAAGAGATTATGAAGGGCACAGTATGTTTGTGGTTCTCGGACTATAGCTCCAGAATATCAGCTTTTGTATAATTTTGGAGGTTAATGGATTTATCTGTTCATACAGCTGCGTTTTAATGTTGTTTTTATTCATATGTAGAGATCTATGGGGAAAGTTTTTCAATGGAGCTGAGGGCAACTAAATCAGAACATCTGTTTTTGGAGTGAAGGACGAGCTCACGTTGGGCGCCACTTTTTCTAACTAATCTCACAGACAAAACTTATGAAACTTGAGTACATTTTGAATGAAACTGAGAAAAAACGATTCCGGCCATTTACTAGTTTTCGTACGCTGACTCGTCTACTTATTGCAACATCTGTTTTGAAGTGAAGGATGAGCTCCTCGCAGACGAAACTTATGAAACTTGAGTACATTTATTGATTGAATGAAACTTAAATAGAATGGTTTCGACCATTTTCTAGTTTTCGTACGCTGGCTTGTCTGCTTATTGCATTGGAAACCACCTTCAGCTTTATCGAGACATTGCAGGACTTCTGTTTTCTCATTGAAGGTAGCGGGTTGTTTTAAGGACAAGGAAAATTTCACCTCCTTTGCTTCATCTGGCTAAGCGATTTTCCTCGCCCATTGGTGAATGAGCCCTCAATCTACACTCAAAGAACTGTACATACTTTAAGGTCTTACTGCTGGACCAATAAAGTCCACTTTTATATTTTGAAGAAACCCACGCTGGATGCCATTTTTCTTCAAGGTGCTTGTTTTCATCCATAACTTTGTAACATCAGACACACGAAAGTCATTTTCATGTATAATCAAATGATTCTTTTACTTCAAATCTCAAGGGGCACGTCCTGAAAGATGTTATAAATCTTAAATTTGTTTCCGTTCTCACAACAAGAATAAGGAAAATAAATTTCGAGCCTTACCTCAAAAGCCTTTGTTCCACTTTACATCATATGCGAAGAGTAAAGAAGCATTCTCTACAATGGAGTGTCATTTTTATGATGGTGAAAGTTCAACTGGTGCCATCCACAAACAAAATATTATAGGGGCTTTTTTGGACTACACTGTGCGTAAGAATGAAAGGTCTCCGCACAAAGCCATTCTAATAATAAATCAGGATGTAAAAACATTATTATTGACAAACGCCTTCTGTGAATATAAATATTCCGTTTTTTTTTAAGTGTTCTTCTCTTTCTCTCTATGTCACCATGTAAATGTGCATAATTTATTCAAGCTGCTTATACTACTTGCGAACTTAAGTTGACCCCCATATACGACAGATAAGGGGGCCACGTCGGATTGTACACATTCGCATGTAAATTGAATGCAAATATACAAATGTAAGGGTATGACTTCCAAGTTCCACCATGAGTATCTGGATAAAGGGGGAGTGCTGTGTAGTGGACGATGGAGTGAAAGAAAGGGAGGCAGAGAATGTAATAATTTTGTGTCGTCTGTCTACTGAGGAAATCTTAAGCAAAGACTTTGAAATTCAAATTATATTCCTCATGGCTTTTTTTGTGTGTTATCTCCTCTCAACTCAAATGAGACGGTGATGTTAGGTGAAGTGAAAGAAAATAAGTAAAAAAAAAGAAAAAGAAGAAGAAGAAGAAAAGTATCTCACAGATACTCACTGGGTGTTATTATAATAATTATCATCGTCATTGTTGCTGTTATGCTATACACATACGAGCACTGACAGTAAATGGTTTGGATAATTTGTGTAATCATTTCTTGTTTTTTTCTTTTTCTTTTACTTTTTTCTGTCTTTTTGCAGAATGAATGCGAGTGTATACTGTGTACAGTTGTAGAAATCTGTACTCAATTGGGGATGGAAATTAAGTGTATACTTCTCGAGGTGTATTCAGATATGTTTGCTGTCAGTGTAATGAGGACAAAATGTCTGTTTTTATTTTTTATCCATCTGGCGTGAATTCTTCTTGTTACTTGACATGGATTTGTGGTGAAAATTAGTGCCTACTTGTCTATTTTATTTTTGAAATAATTGTCTTGCTTAGAATGTGCATATTAAGATTCAATGGCGGGAATGGATCTCGGGAGGAAGACATCTTTAGTTAAGGAGTTGAAATTTAAAAGTGAAATGTTGGTGTTGTTTTCACGTTTTGCGTGATACTAATGTTCTTAAAAATTGTTTAAAGTACCAACGATTTGCGGTGATGAAGCTCAATTTGGCTTAAAGAGGCTTTTATGTCTTATACACATTTGTGCTATCTGTGGCGTGGTGATTAGTATGTTTGTCTGTTAACCTAGTAATAGAAGTTTAACTGCTTTTCACCGGTATCACCTTTCGCTAGGAAGTGGCAAGTCTTCCGATAGTAAATTCACTGCCATGAAAAACGCTTTTTCGACTAGCCGTTCTGAATCGGTAGAAAATTTTAGACTCAAAAATTGAGGAATGCACTAGGCCCAGTTGCTCCTCGCTTTGTTGCACCTGCAAAGCCTTAAAATAAACTTGGTGATAGAAAAGAGGACCACGTTGGGCGCCACCTGGATATATTTTTCTGAGTTGATCGGGAACTGAACAAACAACAACATAGTGTTTTTCTTTTTTTTTTTTAATATTTCGTTCTATTTTGTTATTAAGTTCTTCTTTTTTAGCAAAGCGTTTAGCTTTTAATTGCATCGAATATTGAGAGGGGTTTGCGTTTGCGGATATTTATATTCTTCAACAAGAAGCTTGGTGGAGTAGATCTAGCTCAATAGTTTCTTAATTGTTTATTTTGACCTACAGCTCACAAAATAAAAAATTTAAATACGCAATAACGAATGCTAAAAACAGATACTACTGCCCAACAGTTTCATTTGTTTTGGCTTTTGCGCTTGGTTCAAGTTTTCCTTGCTTTAGCAGCATAAGACTTTACATCACTTTTCAGATAGAATCTTGTGTCATCTTTGCTCAACTCCGCAAGTTCTGATTTTAGATTCCACCAACCAACATCTGCCTAGTCTAGTTTTGTTTCAATATTAAGCTCTTCTTTCTTAGTAAAGCGTTTGGCTCTTTTCTGCATCGAATATTGAGAAGAGTTATATGTGGCAACCTTTGGCGGATATTTCTATGCTTTGTCAGGAAGCTCGGTTGGGTAGATTTAGCCCAATAGTTTTTTCAATTATTTATTTTAATCTTTGTTCCTTAAAATCTACAATTTAAGTACCCAAAAACGAAGGTCAAAGAAACTATACTAATACTCTCAACAGTTTCATATTTTTTTTTTGGTATTTGCTATTTGCATTCATATAACTTTCCAGAAAGAGTCTCATGCCATCTCTACTCTATTCCGTAAGTTTTGATTTCAACTTCCTACAACCAACTTCCACCGTTTCGAACACTTTTTCGACGGTACTTTCGCTTTTAATATTTGCAATCGTCGTAGTTTTTAATGTGGACTCTATTCAATGTTCAATTTTGGAGTTTGGAGCATGGCAATTTGTCTTTTAAGGGCTACATCCCATTCTGTTGTGCACCATACTGAAGAATCTACATCCATAAAAACTCACTTTTCAAAACTTGGTGGACTTCAGACGTCGAGCTATGAAGGACACCCATTTTTCCATATTTACTTGAGGGTGCAAGGTAATAGTTGAGAGAAATGCACCAGGTCCCGGAGCTGCTCCTCGCTCTGTTGCGCCTGTATAGTCTTAAAGTGAACGCGGTGATAGAAAAAAGGACCACGTTGGGCGCCACTTGACTATTTTTTTTTTTTGATAGACGGAGGACTGAGCAAACAACCACTTAGTGTTTTTTTTTTTTGCTTGAAATATTTTGCTCTTATTTCAATCTGAAACGTATTTTGTTTGTTATTGATGCGGTTAGCTTTTAACTGCATCGAATATAGAGAGGGTTTATATATGTGACAACCTTTTGCGGATGTTTGTTTCCTTCGCCAGGAAGATTGGTTAAGTAGGTTTAGCTCAATAGTTTCTAAATTCTTTGTTTTGACCCATGGTCTACAAAATAAAGAATTCAAAAACCCAAAAACGAAGGTCGAAAACGTACGCAACAGTATCATTTGTTTTGGCTTTTCGCTCTTGGTTAAAGTTTTCCTTTACTTTTGCAGCTTTGGCAATTGAATCACATTTCCGACAGAATCTTATGTCATCCCTACTGAACTCAGCAAGTTCTGATTTTAACTTCCACACCAACTTCCGCCGTTTCGAACACTTTTTTGACGGTATTCTTACATTGAAAATTTGCAATCGTCGTCGTAGTTTCTAATGTGGACTCTCTTCAATGTTCAAGGTTTGTTCAATGGAGTTTGGAATGTGTCTTTTAAGTGCGACTTTATCCCATTCTGTTGTGGATCATCTCCAAACAAACTCATTTCTCGAACCTTAGAGAACTCCAGACGTCGAGCTATGAAGGACACCAATTTTTCTTTAGCTATTTGAGGATGCTAACCTTCAAATGGTGAAGGCTGTGCGTTAGTCTCAAGAGAAATGTCATCAAAGCTTGGCTGTAAAACTATTTTGGAGCATAGAAAATATTCTGAATATGAGTTCAAGCGACAATTTAAAGATGATAAATGAGTGCCGAAATTTAGCTAGTTTCACTTTCCCTGGAGTGAGTGAAGTGAGTCACTTTCTATTGAAAATCGCTTAAGCTAGAGGAATTCAATGAGTGAGTTAGCTGGAGTTCTCGGACTTTAGCTCCAGAATATCAGCTTTTGTATAATTTTAGAGGTTAATGGATTTATCTGTTCATAAAGCTGCGTTTTTATGTTGTTTTTATTCATATGTAGAGATCTATGGGGAAAGTTTTTCAATGAAGCTGAGGGTTACTAAATCAGAACATCTATTTTTGGAGTGAAGGACGACCTGACGTTGGGCGCCACTTTTTCTAACTAATCGCACAGACGAAACTTATGTTACTTGAATACATTTTTTGATTGAATGAAACTGAAAATGAATGATTCCGAACATTTACTAGTCTTCGTAAGGCGTAAGCTGACTTCTCTACTTATTGCACTGGAAAACACCTTCAACTTTATCGAGGTATTACAGGACTTCTGTTTTCTTCGCCTTTCACCAGTGACTCTACCCACTCTTTCCCTAGCAAGTAAAGTCAGCTAAATCCCGTCAAAGAAGTTTAAATACCCATTGAAGGCAATATTGGTAAAACTTGAATATTTAAAGGAGGCACCTGGGTAGTCCAATTTGCATTGTTTCTTTGAACAGTGGCACTGCTTTGTACATAAGTTTTACTTACAAGAAGATGGTTTCACATTTAGTTAAGGGTTGCTTGCACATCTCCATTTTTCCCGCCTCTTCCTTACCCTCGCCCTGCTCATTCGCTACGTCCGCACCTGTCAATAATTTGATGCCGTTCTTTCATGACCTTTAATAGTTTTTTCGGCATTTTTCATTAAACTGAATTTTTTTCAAGTCTTGTTCAAAATTCATGCTATTCGGCAGTGGCTCACAGTAAATTCAATATATCCTTTGGAAAAGTCTCCTCTAGTAAACATTTTTCCATCGCAGTGTACGAACGGGTCAAGTTTGAAAAAATCTTGGTACCTATCAACATAACAGAGATTTGCTTTATCTCGATTCGATGTGCACATCACGTCTACACTTTATGTGCATCCGTTCCACGGGATGTGGATATATCCTGCAATTCCCATTGCTAATAATTGCAATGCAATATCTTCCATCATAACGTCCCGGCTCCGTGGTATTCCCATAATGCCTTCTCTACGAGCAAAATAATATGTCTGGGTGAACTCTAGTGGTGCATATAACAATTTTCAAAGGACGACTTCCTTCAACTACCACCATAAACTTGTACAATTCCCAATTGAGAATATTGAAATTTAATCGTGGAAACGAAGTGAGTAGGTAAGACGGAGAAGGAGAAGGTTGCTAACAAGATAAGAACAAGAAAACCCTGGTTAGATTTTTTTATTTCCTTTGATGTGCGTTCCACTCAACGATGATCGTCCGTATTTTTTATCCAATTGCAATTGGTTTCCAAGGGTAGGTGAAGGTGTCTTCTTATTTCTGTGAAACGCTAACCTCCGGGGAATATTTTATTTATATCCGAGGTATGCCTCTGCTTTTGCATTTTTCATAAATTTAAGCTTTTAATTTTCGTCCATGTCTTCGGTTTTATTTTACGTTTTGCATTAATTTTTATTTTGGAATTTTGTTTTTTTTCTTTTCGGTTTAATAACTGAGGTGATTTTGAGTGTGTGTGTGTGTTTTTATTTTTGCAGCCCAGTGACGATGAGTATGGCCTCTGCTCTGTCCCCCTCCTGCATCTGACCAGGGATCAATTCCAGTTGAGTACATCTCCGCCAGCGATGTGGCATCAGGGCAAAATGGCAATTGTGGAAATAATTTGTTTTTATGAACCAACACACAAATTCTGGTGAATTATTGATATATATTTTCCAGCCGACTAAATGTGACAGACTCTGCGACCAAAATTGAACGAATAAATAAATGACAAAGAAATAATAAAAAAAAAAATCCCCTTATCCTGGTCAAACAGTGCGTTCCTGGTGCTCGGTTTTTTTTCGTAGGTAGACGATGACGATGGGAGCTGTGCATGAAATAATTTTTTATTCAAATATTGATTTTTATTGAAACAATTTTCACTTTCAGCTGCTCGGGCTCAATATTTTTTTATATTTTTATTTTTTACTGCTTATTTTTTATCAGAAACACTTAATTTTATTTATTTAAACGTTAACACCTTAAATTCTGTGTGAATTGAAAGTATGGTGTATGATAGTAGGTAAATTTAGTGTTATCCTCTCTCCCAGGCGGAGTGTGCTCCAGTTTTGTTATCACTCGGGGTTGTTTTTATAAATGAATAATAATCATATTTTATTGCTGTCGTGCTGTGCGGATAGATTGCCGGGGTAAGTAAATGTGAGTGCAACTGGGTATCAGCAGTACTAATGACTATTGTGTGATTAGATGTTTTTTTTTTATTGCTATCGCTGGAATAACAAAGGGAGCGCACCGGTGTATTCGTCCCCTTATCATTCTCTCGCCCCGTGTGATTTTATACGACTGGACGGAGAACTGATAAGGGCTCGTGTCACCATTTAATCATCAGTGAGAGAGGACATTAAAAATCAAGGGTGACAGTTTAGTAAATTTGCGTGTAATTATTCTCCTATCGAAATTAGGTGTTTATTTACCGCTATCTCTTGCTTCAACTGTGAAATGATAAGGCGCAGTGAAAATGTGAACTTAGATTGTGAAAGCTGAATTTTGATTTATTTATTTTTTTATTTTTGATTACAACGTCAATACTTTGCTGTTTTACAAGTCAGTTGTAAGTAGTCTTGTCTGATTTGATAATTATGTAAAGTCTCTTAAATAAATTTACTTTGAACTATGATATTGATGAACTATTGGCGACACTGCAAAAATGTTCCTTGAAGGTTCTTTAATTCGATAGTTTGAAAAAAGGATAAGATAAGTATAAAGTTGATTCCAGGCTCAAACATCTTATTTTTCTGGTTTTTTTTTTTTTTGTTTAAGAAGACAAAAAAGCTGGTGTTCTTCTGTTTTTTGTTGTGCTTTGCTTTTTATGTTGAAATTGAACGAACTGATGCCAGAGCCACACTTTTTATCTTTACGACTATTTTACACAATTATAAATATCGCCCTGATAACAACGCTATATCGCATGTGAAAAAAATTGTTTGCATTCATTAAGTCCGAAATGCTTTTAGCAAAAATAATTGAGAAGTAAGTTATCTTATCGTAACTCACGGATTGAATAGGTTTTATGTATGTACATATCTAATATTGACTATGTAATTCGAGCTATTTCTTGTAAAGAAACAGTTTCATTAAACTGCGAAGCAATTATGTACCTGGGAATAGTTGAAGAGTTATGTCTTCTTTAAAGCTAGGAACATCTTGTGTTTCATTTTCAAAAGTTATTTGACATTGACAGCTGCTTTCGCTTAAAATCTTGGCATAAAGTAAGTAAGTACCATAACCAGTAAGTACCACAAAGTTAAGAAAAATTTAATATTTATTTCCAAAGTGATTGCTGTGTAGCCTAAACAGTGAGTTCTAAAAATATATGACCAAAATGAAACACCTATTGACGTGATTTGATCCCTTTGGAATTCTTTTTCGTGAAGGGCCAATGCAGAGCCAACAAACCAGAAACAAGTTGAGCACTTAAACTCAATACCATCCAAGTAACCCGCCAAGCAATAGCAAGTCTAAATCTAGCCACAAATGATGATCATGCTCGTTTATCCTATTCCACAGATGGAGAACACATTTGGCGAGCATTTATTTCGTGTCGCGAGCATGAAATTTAACAAACGTTAGAAAATCGAAACCTTTCCCAGAGAGAGGCTAGCGATCCAGCCATTCTCATCAGAGGAGAAAATCATGACAAACACGAGGATATTCGGCGAGTATATGATCGTCGTTTGTGGATAGCTTAAAGGATCTCCCAAACCAAAACGATTTTGCAGTTGCGGCAGTGGCAGTTTCAGTTGTTAAAATTCGACAAATAAACAAAGCGATATTTGAATCCCAACTCTGACGTGTTTTGAATATATAATTTCCTGGTAGTTATTGTGGACTTAACATTGTTAAAGGTAAGTCAACGCTTGGGCTACATAAAAGAATGTTCCACAAAGTCCGTCCTAGTTTGAATGTGCTTCTTAAGAGTTTAAGGAATGTAGTTTAAGGAACAAAATATTGATATGCAAAAAGATGGAAAGAGGAATGTTTATTAAAGGAGTCTTTTTCTTAAAAGATCTCAAAAGATTAGAAAAACCATTGATTATATCTACAAAATCGATACCTCTGAGGATGTCGCTTTCGATTGACATCAGCGACAAATTTGCAATCTTTCTTGAACCATTCTTTCGTTTTTTATTCTTTTTAACTAAGAGAAGGAACGTTCACCACTGCAGTTGGTCACCATCATACTTAAGAAAATTCTAAGTGCAATTTCAACACTTGGAAATTCATGTTCAACTTTATTTGTTTTTAGAAAAATATAAAATTCTAGAATATTGCCAGTTTCTTCATTTTCATGTCGAATAGTTTTCCAGTATTCTTTTAAATTCAGGCATTCAGCATGTAGTTCATCTTAGCAAAAGATTTGCAATTTTCTTTTAAGTCTTCGGGATTCAGGTTTTTTAATCGAAAAAAAGTCAAAACGTTGGCCAATATTCGTATATGAACCTATAGCCGCTGTTTCAAATCAACGCTTAGAGTGTCAACAATGGAACCTTTCTTTCGCAGTCAAAATTACTGAGGGTTCAGAGCCGTCAAAAAAAGTGTGTTCTACACCTAGCCCTTTCAGAAAGGTTCTTATAATCGGAATCCGGGTTTTTTTGTCGGGATGATGAGTCAAAGTTATCAAAATTGTCCTTGAGCCCAATTATAAATTCATCGATTGCACTCAGCAAATCTAACATTTGAGCTTCCTATCTGGCCTCTCGTGCCTGTCGTAAATCGTTAACGTTGATGCTCATTATATGCGCTTAGTTTAATTAATGAATTAATGAATTTGTAAAACTGAAATGTAAATAAATCTTAAATCTTAAATCTTAAATTCCCAAACAACATGGTTAAAAGTTCATCAGCTCGCGCTGGCCATTTTGTTTGAGAAAGACTTTATAACAACACACTCCATCTTTGAAATCTTAAAAAATTCAGTGCCGTTCATTCCAGAGTATATCTAATAAATGAGTAGGGAAACTCTCTACACAAATGCAATGCTTATACATTAACAATTGACAGCAAAATATAAAAAACCCACAATTAGTGAAAGCAGGCAAAAATTATTAATAGTAACCCATTCGGAGCATTGCATCGCAAATATCAGAAGAGAATACACAAGAAGTTTTCCCATCCTGACAGCACCATACAACTTCGATCGTAAGATACACGTATGGATGTTTTTTCGGATTGGATTTTTAAAAGTGCCCTGAAACGAACACAAGGAAGTGTATGGCTTCGTTGTCCTGATCATTACTTGAGTGGACTCTTTTTTTGTTTTAATCTGAATATAATTTCGGAGGGAATGTGATTTAAATTGTTCAACAAAGGTTGTTGTTAATGTATCGAAAAATATTTTTTTCTTGAAAATAGACCAATAAAGGCTGAGTGTTGTTTCAGCAATTTGGGGGCCCCTGGTGATTCTGGGGCCCCGGGCCTGGGCCCAGTGGGCCCAGTGGTTAAGAGGGGTCTGGGTGCAGGGGTGGAAAAAAGCGAAAATGGATCTGTTTTATATGTTTTTTTGTACTTAGATACAGTTGTTTTATACATATATGTAAAAGTTGCCATTTTTGTATGTAGGTACGCGATAAACTTACGAATGGCTGATCCGAATCGGATAAGTTTCTTTTTGTTTCAAAGGCACTGTTGTACTATTGGTTTGTATAAAAAAAAACAATACTTTCAAACAAAAATATATCAAAATCGGTTTTTTCTTTCCCGATTGTATCGGGTCAGTTTTAATTAAAAAGTAACTAAGTTTTTTGGTATTTAATGAAGCTGACTAAGTACCAACTTGTTGTTTATGTTTTCGGAAACTTTTTTTTTAAAGTAACAGTAGTAGTATAACACTAAAGAGCTATGAACTTTCCTTTATTTATAAATCTTTGTACTAATAATTTCAAAATTCAATTTCAAAAAAAAATTTTCGAAACGTATGAGAGTCCAATCAAATCGTGTTTTTCAAATGTAAATGACGTATTTTTCATAATGAAGGTTCATGGTTCCGTATACCGTTCTCTCATTTACAAGGGGTTGATGGTTGAGCAACCTAAATTTCAAACAATTAAAGAAAAGTTTTATGTTTATTGGGGTAGTGAATAATGCTTTTTTAAACTTATTTCATTTCTTATCAACAAAAAAAAAATTAAACTTAAAATAAAAAAAACTTAATAAAAATTCAAACTCTCTAAAGAAATGGAATTGACTGATGAGAGGTGGTTTATCTCTCCCTCCGACTTAAAAAAAATCTTTTATGTATTTAATAAGTACTAGCTGACCCACCCGGCGTAGCTTAGGCCCTACTTTTATAAAATTGGCAGTCTCCAAGCTTTCATCCTAGTGGCAAAGTGTGGAATGAAATATAGTCTATGCTACTCAGGGGCAATTAGGTAATGACAGAGTTTTTGGAATAGGTCCATCTATCACTTTTTCTGCCACTTTTTCAACGATCTTGATTAAGTCAATCACTACTCGTTTTCTCCTGTCATAAAAATGCGTTCTTCCCTTGAAATTTTCTGCAAGGAGATCATAAAAACGTAGTTTAATAGATGCTTCATAAGGATCCAAAACTTCAATCGTTTTACACATATTTTCCGAAGTTCAAATGAGATTGAATTTTTGTGTTTCGTAGAAAACTTCACACTTCCCACTTACACAATAAAAAAGAAACTTCTTCACTTCGCATAAGAGAACTAACTATCAGTTCGTTCAAAAATAAACGTGCTTCACAGCTAAATGGTTTTCGAAGAAGAAAAACAGCCAACCAAAGGACGAAGCAATCAACTACTGGAACTATAGCAAACCTACTCTAATAAATGATTCCAGATGGTTGTGTTGCCCATCAATTTCAAAATTCCTATTTCTTAGAACCGAAATTTCATTAGCATTTGAATTTTAAAATTCCTAGGTACACACATCAAGTTCTCTTGTAACTCATATTTCAACTTTATGAAAATTACCAGGAAAAGAAGAAGAAGAAGAAGAACCATCAAACTATATTAATATCCGTGTGGCATTCATGCTCTGTAAGCTCAACTGCTTTTTGAATTTCAAAACACTTTCTCGCATTCATCACTTATTAATAAATCCAAGGAAATATCTGTGGCAAGGCCGAAGCAAAATTCACACAAAAGTTTCTATGATTTTGTGTCTTCATGAGAAAGTCAGGAACATTTTGCTAAGTGGTCAGCTTTCTACCTACGTGCAAATTAGGAAAATTATTTTTCCAGAGCGTGTCCTCCATAACATAGTTGAGCAGAGTTTCATTTATTATTTAATCCAATCGCATTTGGCTCTGCCGTACTTGTAAGAGGGTGTATTTTAGTGGAATCTATAATCAGTAGCTCATTCCCTGGAGTCAAAAACAAATAAAGATCTCCCTGGCAACCATAACCCAGCAAGGACATAATGGAAAGAGTATTACCTTCCGTGCGTCGTCGTGTTGTCGTCGTCGTCATCGTCACATGCTGGGTTGACGACGCTGCTGAGAAGAGGATTGCAAATAAGGCGAAAAATTCAAAACGAAATGGAATTTCACAAATTGAAATTTTATTTCACTTGTGGCTCTTGCTCCTGCTCCTTCTCCTGAGCCTGCGGAGCCGGCGATGTCTTCCCTGTAGGTAGTTTTTTTTTTTGGCAAAGTAACTTCTTCTTTTCGTTGTTTTTAGACTCACATTGGTTGTTTGTTTATGGTCCTACTAGGAACAAGTTCAATAATAATAACTTCATCCTTTGCATCTATCTGCCTGTTCACTGTTCAGGTGATTCGATTCGCTTTCTTATTTTGTACCAAACAAGGTCCTTGAACAAGAACAGAGTGAAGCAAAAACGAAAACAAAAACACAAAATTCAAGAAAAAACAGAAAACAACTCAAGAAAAACTGAAACCAAAAGAACTCTTGAACAAGAATTTACTGCATTCAGCTCTCGTTCGTCCTGGAAGGGTTTTCACAGGAGTAGGGAGTAGGGAACTGCTGCTGCTGCTGCTGGCTGGTGTGGCTGCTTGCTGCTTCTGAAACTATTTTATGGGCCAGGCGATAGACATTGATACAAGTATCTTTGCTGTCCTGCAAGCTCCTTCGCTCATACATTATATACATTTCAATTTGTGAAAGAAGTTCGTCCCTCTCCCCTCTCATCTTTTCTTTGGGAAAAAATTTCGCTAAACTTAGGCATTTCCGGGGTAGAGCAACCGATGTCGTTGTATATGATTTCAATGCTTCGATAGATACCGAAGCACTGAGCAGCACTAAGTTTACGGATGAGTACTCAACTCAACTCAAACTCATGATGAAAAAATGCTATTCTGGGGTTAAAGCAACAAAAGCCTGGATAGTTGTGTCGAGTTCTTGTCTTAGGCATGATGATAGAGGCTGAGGAAGAGTGGCATCCCAGAGGTGTTCAACTCATTCTTATTTAACCACATTAGTAGCGGTTCGTTTTACGCCTGCACAAATTCTCAAAATTAACACAAAAATCGAGTGCCGAAAGGAAAGGATAAGGCTGTGGCAGAAATTTAGTTCAAAAAATATTTCTATTTTTCTTTTTATATTTAGAAAGAAATTCTTTGATTGTGGTGCTTTTCAGGAGAGGAAAAAAGTCGTTTTACTCGAAACACGAGACCGACATTTTGTGCTGATATAAAAGTGAGGGTGGCTTGGAGGTGTTCTCGTTTACTGAGGTTGGGTGTTTTAGTTCAAATTAAAATTTATGGAAAACTTTTTTTTTTCAAAATAACTTTTTGAAAGGGATGTTGGTTTTCCTTTAAGCCAGTTTCGCTCTTCATGGACTTAAAATAACAGAAAATTTAATAAATATTGGCAAGAGTTAAAACAAATGGTTGGGACTCTGAAATCATTTTGTTGATTGGCGACTGCTAAGACCCACAGTACAGTTAGTAAGATTCTGAGAATTCAATAATTGAAAGGAATACGCTTCGATATTGGCTCCTTTACCTCTACCAGTTCACTGATACATCCCAGGTGAACACTCGCTTATGATGATGCTTATATATTTCCGTAACTAGACCTGCGGATAGTAAGCTATCTAGGACACTGGTACTTAAATACAGAGCTGTCGATGTCTTGGAGAACACCTCGGATTATTAGGTAACTAAAGCTGGGTGTCTTACTTTTTCCTCTGCCCCTTCATTTGTATAGCCGATCATTCGCATAGGTATAGGCTTTTGGAAATTCTTACTGTGTGAGTAACTCACATAAATTTTAGACGTTGTCTACAGAATTCCTTTCAACAACAGTCACTAATACATGTAAATTCTTCCAGAAATCACTTTGCTTTTTCTAAGGACCTTTAATACTTTGGATTGCATATCGGCTTGAGTTGATTTGTGTTACTTAAGGCTTCTTTAATCTATTCATCTCTTAAAAATTGCCTATGACTTTAAATGCAGCCTGACTGTCCGCTATTATTGCAATATGCTTGTTTTTGTAATTTCTTTCAATGTTCACTTCAGCACTTTTGCTTTCTACATAGAATTTTGCGTGTTGCCTATAAAATTCTTGACTGTTGTCCCAAAAACCCCTGCTTCTGTGCCTTAAGCTGTTTTTGAGACGTCTTTTTACCATTTGGTTATTGGAAACGATTCGAGCAGTTAAAATACTTAAGGTATCTCATCTGATGAAAGCCAGTAGACTCGTTGAAGCAGTAAGCTTATACTTTTTCGAATGTATTATTGCTTAAACAAAATTTTATCCTGCAGGAACTTGCAACTTACTTTAAGGAACCCACAGTCGTAACTTCACTGATTTGTACTGTGTCGGCTTGAGAATGAAATCATAAACAGTAGCAACTTTTAGAGAAACATTCAAAAAAATAAAATTTGGGGCATAAGTGGAACCCTTTTTTAAACGCTTTGTCTGGATAGAAATTGGTTGAACCTCAACAAATGACCGGTAGTCAAATAAGAGAAGAAGTGTAAAATGTAAATAAAACCAACCAAAAAAGGCGAATTTGAAAGTTGTAGATATAACTGAGAATTCAACTATCAAAACTTTCGAAACCGCGTTTCAAGCACCTTCGATTCCGTCGATTGCGAACGTCTAAGAAGCCAGTTATAGCGATCAGGAAAACGAATCAGGAATCATTTTCAAATCTATGGATAGCTATGTTTTGAATTAAAAATTTTATTCCAATCGATGGTAAACAACCCAGAGATTCTTTTTTTTTGACAAGGAAATGATCAATTGAACTAATCATCTGTTGAAATTGTATTTTTCTATTATCCTGATTCAAAAAATTAATCGTGTCAGTTCATTCCAATTTCAGCCAAAATGGAATGAGTCGTTCCAATTATTTGGATTCCATTTTCCATTGTATTCCGCTGAAACACATCGGATTTTTTATTCGTGTACGTATTGCATAAGGAAAACAAGTTTGTGACTGCGAAGTTGAAAATCTGGAAACTGACATATTTTTGCTATTCGCTATAAACACTAAAAAAAAATCATGTTTCCATCTATCTGAACTTTTCCTGATAGTCTAAGAGCTGAAAGCAATTTTTTGAATTGTAGTAATAACCAAATTCCAAGCACATTTATGTGCCCCTTTATATCAAATTCAACCCGTCTGGCGCAAAGATGGGAGTTCCAAAATGTTAATTTTGTAGATTTATAGTCATAGTGATTAGTGATAACCACATGAGTGATACGTCAGAAAACCAGAATAATTCTTTTGACTCCAAAAAAAGTGTGTCCCAGATGATTCGATCTCACCCTTCTGCTTGGCAAACGCATATTTATCAGGTTGAATGAAATCTAGAAATTTTATTTAAAAGTGAAATACTATTAAAAATTATTCATCATCCGATTAATCGGATGAAAAATTCGAAGTCACGTTGTCTTCCTTCCTTTCACTGAAAATTGCGCACTTTTGCTTATATAGAAGGCTATATTTTTTTTATTTTTTTTATATTGGCAAATTTCATTTAAAATAAGCAAGCTGGACAGTTTTGCGGTGTGATAATAAAGGTAAATAGTAAATGTCCCGAATATCGGTAGAATTTATAATTTTTTAACATTTTTGTACCCATTTTTAGCACTACCACCATTAAAACCACTAATTTTCCAATGAAACTTCACACAGTAATACATCCTTGTTCAAACTTGTGTGACCAATAGATCGAGACCAAAGTAATTTTGTGAGTGTTTCTACAAACTAGATGAAATCCTAGAAAAAGCATTCAAGTTCAATCGAAAAGTTTGATGTTAAGCTTCGATTTTGGAGCTAAAATTTATATGAAAATTATTTCTTTTAAAAAATTACTTACTATGCGACGCTTGTCGCGTCCTTGTTATCATATCTGCCTTTTTCGTGGCTGTTCAAGTGCTTTACAATCAATTGAATATATCAATTGTTTATAAAATCCTGCAGTAATAAAAATAACACATTAAAAACCATTTATTATTTAGTCGTTTTAACTCGGAAAAAATTGAAGGTCCCCCTCATTTCTCAACAGAAATGTTTGAAGAAAATGCTCTAGACCCCGGCGCTCTCTCGGAGCTCTATTGCTTCAAGATATTAATTTATTTAATTATCGATCATATCGTCAGCTAAAATGCAGGACCTGGTAAGCCAAATATATTAAAATATTCAACAAAAATATTATTTATTAAAAAAAAAAAAATCAGAGCCACCTTTTGGTATTTCCAATGAACTTATATAGTTCTGAAAATTTCGTAGAAAAGAAGGATTTACTTACACATCAGGTGCTGCTTTTTTTGCGATTTCTGAAAAACCAGCTTAAAATAATTTCGAGGTAATGCATTTTAATTGCCGATATGTTGAATACTAATCCCAAAGAGACGGTTACATGAGAGCCCTTACGAAATTTAATTCGGAATCGTGCTAATTTGATTTGGAAATCAACGTACCTATTCAATCCAAAAAGGCTTATTCAATGTGGAAAAAGCCGATAGTAGACAAGGCAGGAGTTCAAGCCATAATACCTCTATCTATTCGTGTCAGTACTTTTAACCAGAATGACTGTTGACCTTTTTTCTTCAATTTTATGTAGTTTTCCATGAGCATACAAAATTATGTTTAGCTTAAAAATAAAAAAATAAAAAATAAAAAAATATGTTTATAAAAGAGTACATACCGTACTCTAAACTTCCTTTAAATCTAGCTCAGTAAATTTTTCCCAGCAATCTGATATATTAACTTTTAGTAAAACTATCCTTTAACTTTCCGTAAGAATATGCTTCCCTTAAAGAAAAACCCATACAAAAATCACAAGACAGAATCGTATACGGAAAATTTTGCTGTCCTTTTCGTTGTGCAGTACGCTGCTGCTTTGTGAAATGGGTTCTATGGATGGGCAGTTGTAGTAGATTTTTTACTACAAATTTTACAGTTTTCCTCACTTTTCCGTCCATCATTTATCTCTCTGCTTGCGAAATTTTAAGAGCTCTTTTTTTATTTTCAGCCACAACAATAACAACTTTCGTAAAAAGGAAGTATAATTTTGGGAAAAAAGATCAAGGTAGACCCAAAATAAAAATAAGTAAATCTGTTTAATATTTCCTCTGATAGAAACGTTTCTGAAAAAATATTATTTTGTAGCTAAGGTCTAGTACGCTGCTCATTCATTTCTCATTGGTCTCCACATCCACGACGAAATCGTAAAAGAACACTCAGCGAAAAATTTTTGTATGGGATTTTCTTTTCGGGTCAGCAGCGTACTAAGCTTAACAAATACAAATTACCACTAAACTCTGTGAGCCTAGGCCAAAATATTGTAATAAAATTTGTATATTAAATTTAATAAAAGAATTTCCAGTTATTTTACTAAGTTAAAAAAAACTTTCAAATAGTTTTTTAAAGCATATAAAGTAGAACGTGGTGCCCGTGGCGTAACGGTTATAACATAACTGCCTGTTTCTTTGGAGGTTCGAGGTTCGATTACCAGAAACTTAAAAAAAAGTATTTTTCACGGGTAGGTATCGCCTTTCGTGAGGGATTGACAAATCCTGTGAGAGTGAATTATACACACCGTTTGAATCGGCAATAAGATCATAGGTCATGGAAGGACGTTAGACTCCGAGGTTTCCACCGTGCCGTAGCTCTGCTGCGCTGACCAATTATTTATTTATTTACATGTAAATGAGTTGAATTTCTAAGAACTTTTGGCAGACTGAAAAAAAGTTAAAAATACTAGTAGTTCTTTGAACGGTTTTGTAGGTAAATGAGTTCTGAAAAATTTTTAAGTCAAAATAGAACAAGTCCTTTCTGAGAAGTCGTTTCTAAGTCCTTTTAGCTAAGTTGTATACTACATGCCTCTGATGGAATAAATTATTGTTGTTAACCCTAGTTTACAAACTGGGGTCCATTTGGACCCCAGAGCATGTTTGAAAACTCATAACTTTTTTGTTTTTCATTTTTTTTAAATGGGATTTTTACTCAGTGAACAAAATTCAATTTTTTATTCATTTCTAAAGCGGAAACGATTATCAGATGTTTACAGATTTTTCTGCGATTTTTTTGTGAAAAGAACCCGTCCACCCGAACTGGGGTCCATTTGGACCCCAGTGCTGAAATTCTATGAAAAATCATATTTTTTCTAATAAATAATTATTTTATTTTAAAAGCAGCCTAGTTTATGTTTAGAAGAATTTAACTTGAAGTTGTGGGCAGTTTCGGGAGACATTTAACACATAAGGTTCTAGTGGGGCAAGAGCAACAACATCTGCCACATCCATCGCAGGTGGTTCTGGTTTTCTTGTCATCTGCTCTTGGGCAAAGGTGACATCTGCTTCTTTTACAAGAGAGCCTTTCGGGGACTGTTGGTAATTTTTCCTGAACTCTCCCCAAAATACAGAGAGCATCCATTGCAGATTTTCCAATGCCAGATTGTGTTGCATGTTGAGAACGGTTATTCAATTCTGACTCAACCAGTTCCTCCGCTAGTTCGATGAGTTTATCACTTCTGTACAATTTTTTGTTTCTTCTAGGTGGATTGAAGTGTCGAAAAATGATAACAGTTGCTAGGGCTGCTATGTCCAGTAAGTTGTAGAATACAACCATCGGCCAGCGATTTGTTTTACGTGTACATGAATAAACTGAGACCATTTGGTCGAATACATCGACTCCACCTTTGGTGCTGTTATAATCCAGTACCATTGCAGGCTTACTTTGATGACCGAAAGTGGCTTTCTCACAGTTATGTTGTGTTGATAGCAATACCACTTGTTTGTTTGGCTTCGGAACATAACTCACCAACGCTATTTTTCCAGAAAATCCAAAAATGGATGAGTGGACTGGACGATACTGCTTTTTGGTATTGACCTTTACAGGCTCATTCTGCTCATCAAGAACCTCCTTCGCTACAAAAGGTTTAGGCAAATCTCTTTTGTTTTTCCGAATCGTGCCAAGAATAGTGATCTTCTTTCAACGACATCACCACATCATATCCACGGCCAAGTCCTGTACTTTGGTCAGAGCTACCAGTGTAGAAAGAAAACTTCAGTGGATAGCCCGTTGAGCTTTCATACATCCACCTAAAGTTCAAGCCATTTTTGGCAGGCTTGCTTGGCATATATTGGGGAAATTCAATCATTTTTACCTGAACAAAGTGAAATAATGACTATTTTTTTCTTTTGATAGGCGGACCTGGCAAGAACATTGATATGCATCAATATTACAATCAGTAATTACGTAAAACAGACATATCGAAAGGGATAAGCGGGAATCCCAGATTTGCAAAATTAGGCAGTTTCCATCGTTTTTGAAATTGAAAAATTTTATTGCTGACCTCCTACATACCTGCATAATGACATCTCTGCTTAAATTTCTTTATCCCTGTTATATATAATACTTAGAAACAATTCATACAATAGCCAGAAGAACTATAACTGAACTGAATATAAGTCAGAAATCAAAAAAATTTCGAAGAAAAAATCGTGGGGTCCATTTGGACCCCAGTTCGGGTGGACACGACTTTTGCCGGTTTGTAAACGAGGGTTAAAAAATGGAAAAGAAAAAGAATTGTTTACCTAACTTCCTAAAGAAACTAAAACATCCTTTTTAAAATCCAATTTTATCCTCATCTTTGAGTTCGTTTGTGTGATGAATAACAAACAAAGCCAGCGGCCTTCACTTTACAAATTACTAACCTACACTAGGTAGGTATTCAAATTATAACACATGTCGAATAATTAAACCCCTTTTCACATGATTGTAATGTGTTCGCGCCTTTCACCTTCAACCCATTCCCCTTGGCTTTTCATTTTTCTCTCTCATCTTCTTTTTTCAAACTTCCTCAAACATTTCGAAACCTCTAGCGGTTTGGATAGAGAGTAGCGAAAAAATGCTTCTTGGCATTCTGCATTTTAATTTTCAGATACAAAATTCAGTTCTTGCTTTTTGCTTCTTAGCTTTTGTGTTTCATTTTACACCAAATGAAAATATTTACATAAATCCTACGCTCAAAGTGTTTCCCTGCAACTGTTTTCTTCTTCCCGACCAGGTATTCGTTAAATAGAAATATAAGAAACACACCTCCTGGCGATGTGTGTGTGGGCGTATATCCTTACGTGAGTGGAAGAAATATATCCCACGAAATACTCAAAACAAAACTATTTCCATAAGTTATAACTTTTTTTCTAGGTAGCTTGTGGAGAAGTAAAAATAAAAACAAAAAGAACGGACCGGACACAAAAGATAAAAGAGATAAAAGATACACTCAAACTGAAACAAACATCACACTTCACATATATCGAGTGCAAGGTTAATGGCATAGAATAGAATGGAATAGAATTCGTTGCAAAAAGGATAAGAGCTTTCATTGAGTATGAATATGTATCTTTGCAAACAATCTCATTTTATCATGTTTATATGTCGTTCCATGAATAGCTATAGTTGTATTGTTGTGTTTGTTTGTTCTACGAAGAGATACTTTTGGGGTGTTAAAATTAGTGTTTGCATGAGACTGGTGTGGTGCATGTAGCCAACTTTGATCCAATCTATTTACAAGGCTTTTCTATCACTTCGGGCTAAATTACATGGTTTCATTTTGGCAAATTGTAGGGATATTTACAGTTGTTAAGTAAGAATGTTTACTGTCCTTGATTCTAACTAGAAAAAACCACTTCGATGATTGAGTTTAGGCGAATGCAGAAAACTTTTGTAGACAAGTTAATTTTTAATATCAGAGGGAAGTGCATGGTGCTTTAATTTTTGGGTCTTTTTAAAACGAGCCTTGACCAGTTTTTTTAAACATCGAAGAATTTTATTGTTTATCCAGAGAAGCTGAGCTTCTATTACATAAAATTAAGACTAAACACTTATAACAACATATTAATTTTTTGAGTGGTAATCCATGTGATAATTAAAACGAGAAATAGCGGGGACGTCCCTTGCACTCCCGGTATATATCCTGTTGAGGTAACCCTGCGTTCTGAATTGTAGCAATAACCAAATCCAGAAAAATGGTAAGTAGTCTTATGGGAGCTGTAGCTTGGAATTTAATTTGATAAATTAATTGTGTTTCTCTACTTGAAAAAAGAGCTAAACTCATCGCTTCTTCTTCCAAGGTTCAGATACAATATTTTTAAATTTTAGGGTTTTCACACCTTTAGGATGAAATTTTCAATACATAGATAAATTCTCTTCAATTTCATTTTATTCCATTGACGAGTCACCAATGAATTGTGGGAAAAAAGAGTGAAAAGAAATTTTATTGTCAGGCATGTCTTAAAAATGTATGACGATATCCGAGTAATCTGATTCTATGTCGTTACACCTCTAGATATCGTATCTTCAAAATCGAATACCAATGGTTCATTTTGCAAGCCATCGCCAGCGTTGAGACTTCCATATCAGTGTGTGAGTGAAGGATATCCCAGCTTCAGTGCGGGGTGGCTTCAGTGCGGGAATGAAGGATCAGTAACTCTTTTTTTTTTTTTTTTTTTGCATTTCAGAGACTAAGTAGTACTGAGCTTAGAACAAGCTCATATGTACACACTTATATACGCTCTTCATCATGAATGCAAGTGTTAGTAGTTAGTTAGTATAACACCAACACCAGCACATAGAGAACGTAAGGATAGTAAAAATAAAAAATAAGAACATTATAGTAAAAATTTCAAATATAAATTACATAGATTACAAAATTATCTTAAATAAAGTACACTAATTAAAACAAACAAGACATACAAAATGTGATACAATTTACAATTAATAACATAAACTAAAAATTATTGAAAAATGCAAACATGCAAGCATACAAACTAAACTTAAGAAAGTGGAGCACTGGTTCTCAACAAATTTTTTAAACTGGATTTACTTAAGTTAAAATCAATTAAACATGAGTTAAGATTAAATAGTCTACCCATACGAGTCAATGGCTCATTCATGCCATAATTCGTTCTATGGTAAGGGCAGTATATTAAAACTAAGTTGCGCAGGTGGTAAGAACCGCCTCGAAAGTTGAATTCAACACAAGAAAGTAACTCAGGTGCATCGATATGTCCGGTGATAAGTTGATGAAAAAACACCATATCGTTAATGGTACGCCTTTGAGAAAGAAGTTGCATATGTAATAATTGGATTCTATGCTCATATGGTGGTAAATCGTAAGGGTTTTCCCACGGAAGCCCTTTAAGAGCGAATCTTATGAATTTATGTTGTACTGATTCAATTCTTGAGTTGTGTATTTCATAAAAAGGGGACCACACTTGAGAAGCATACTCTAGATGAGGTCGTACTTAACAATTGTATAGAGCAAGGGTAGGTAACATACGGGTCTTGAAACTCTTTTGACCATCTTTTCATAAAACCAAGCATACTATTGGCCTTACTAACGATGTAATTGATATGTTGAGTAAAGTCCATATTAAAACTAAAATATACGCCAAGATCCTTAAAAAATTTCACTTGACTCAAAATAATATTGGAAATAGAATAACTTGGGTTGCTAGGCTCCTTCTTTTTAGAGAACGTCATGCTTTGGCATTTGTTGGGGTTAAGGTTGAGCCCATTTTTAAAGCACCAAACTGCAAAATGATTAACATCGGATTGGAGATGAGAGCGATCAAGCGAACCAGTTATCTTTTTAAAAATTTTCATATCATCAGCAAATATTAATATTTCACTGAAGGAAATGCAAGACACAACATCATTGATAGCTAAAATAAATAGAAGAGGTCCTAGATGACTTCCCTGAGGTACACCTGAGCCAGCATTAAAAGGGTTGGAAAGGATATTACGAAACTTTACTTGGTAAGATCTCATAGACAGATAAGAAAGTACCCAATCGGTGAACACAGGTGGGAAGCCAATAGCCTTTAGTTTGAACAGTATAATATTGTGTGAAAGTTGATCGAAAGCTTTAGAAAAATCCGTGTAGATGCAATCGAGCTCATTACCATTTTCTAGTGCTAAAGAACATTTTTGAAGAAAGCATAGCAGGTTTGTGACAGTCGATCTATTTTTGACGAAACCGTGTTGCTGTGTGCAAATAACGTTTTTTACACTGAAAGCCAGCTGTTCACATACTAGTTTTTCAAATAGTTTAGGAATGCTAGAAAGTTTGGCAATGGGTCTATAGTTTTTTATATCACATTTATCCCCTTTTTTAAAAACTGGAGTGATAAAAGATCTTTTCCAAAGTAAAGGAAATTTACTGGATTTCAAAGAAAGTAAGAACATATATTGTAAAGGAAACGCTAAGCATGACCTACATTTTTTTAGTACAATTGGAGGAATGCCATCCGGCCCGGAAGAAAAATCGTCATTTAAGGTTTCAAGACTCCAAAAAAGTTTATCAATTTCAATAACAATGTTATTAAAACATACTTGATTACAGTTGCTTAGATATCTGAAGAAATCAGTATCAATGTCAACAGTAGTATCACAAAATGAGCTGCGAAACTGGTCAGCAAATGCATTACAAATATCAGAGATGCTCTCATAAGAACAGTTCTCATACACAAAACTAGCTGGATAACCATCTGATTTTTTCTTTGAGTTAACAAACTGCCAGAAGGTTTTTGGATCCTTTTTAAATGAGTATCCCATTCGGTCAATGAAATTTGAATAAAGATTTTTAGAAAGTGTCTTAAATTCTTCAAAAAGAAAAACGTAAGACTCATAGTCGGAAACGGAATGAGTTTTAATATAAGTGTTCCAAGCTTTATTTCTTTTATTTCTTAAAACTTTTAACTCTTTAGTATACCATGGATGGTTGGGTTCAGAATTTTTAAAAAATTTTTTAGGAATTGATTTTTCTATACATCTATAGAGAATCAAATAAAAGCTGCTAACAGCTTCGTCAATATTGGTAAAAACTGATATGTTTTCGATACCAGACATAATTAATTCACCACAGAGCAAATCGAAATCAGCTTTGCGGTAGTCAAACACATAGGAACAATCATGAGAGTTACTATTAGTGTGGATCTCGCCACTCAAGTCAAGAAAAATATTCAGAGGTGGGTGGTAGTCATCTATGTTAGTTTCATCAAGGCTAGGATCAGTAATTCCGAAACTAGATTCAATAACAACGGTACTAACAGAGTCTGAAGAGAAGACCAAATCGAGAATTCGATTTTTAGAGTTTTTGATACAGCTTACTTGCCGTAAGTCGGTTGATGTTAAATTATCCAACAACATTAGTTCCTGTTGAGGTGAAGTCAAAGATGGCTTGAAATAGGTTTCATCCGAAGATGGTAACCATTGAATAAAGGGTAAATTAAAGTCACCTAAGAATAATACATAATTTTCAAAGCACAGTAATTCATTAACATAGTCTAAAACTAACGTTAATTCTTTATATGTTGAGGCAGAGCTCTTTGGTGGAATATATGTATTTATAATATAAACGATTCTAGATTTGATTGAGACTTTGACACATAATACATTTACAGTTAATTCAAATGGGAAAGTTATAAGAGAGGACATATACTTGCTACGAACAGCAGTAAGTACGCCACCTCCAACTTCCGATTTATTATTATAGGTACGATCATTTCTATATACTAAGTACTCATGGTCAAATAATTCAGAATCTAAAAAGGTGGAGTTAAGCCAAGTTTCCGTCAGAGCAAAAATGTCATGAGAGAATGCTTGAGAGTTGTTATAAAGATTGGCAGTTTTACTGCGAAGCCCTCTTACATTTTGGTAGAAGAGGGAGATACTTTCAAGTTTTTTGATCCCTTATTGACGTTACTTTTGGTATGACGAGCTGAAAATTCTTTAATAAGAGTATCAGGCGGCCAAATCTGAGGGTTACAAATAGCGTCAAAAAGCGTTGGAGAAACAATAATCTTAAAAGAAGCCACATAGTTGTTAGGCTTACTTATTTTATTACACCTAACAAACGAATCGTTTGTGATGCATTTATTAGTTTTGAGGTGGAAAATTACATCTTCTGGAGTAGTATCTGATTTGAGACGAGATATGAATATGGTCTTCGGCTTGGGCACTGATTCCACAAACCGTGGGGGTCTATCATGATCAGATATTACACTAGCCACATTGTTCGAAATCATAGGGGCGACAGATTCGATTGGATTAGGTGAGTTTGGAGAGCTTAAAGTCACTATATCAGTCGTGTTTGAATTATTAGACTCAATTGGATTAGGCTGAACAGAAGAGCTTAAGGTGAGTATTTCATTCATATTTGAGTTAAGAGATGTAGCTACATTACTTCGCAAACCACTTCTTTTCGTACCAACACTTACAGAGGGCACGCTGTCCTGTTTTCTTTTCAAACCCTTACTTGATTTTAAAGGTTGGTAGGAAGCAGAAGGAATAGGAGGAAGTTGAAGGTCTAAGTCATCAGTAGAGGTAGAAATATCTACCGAGTACTGGGCGCTAGAGAAAGAGTTGACATTAGCAACTGCTATATTAAAACAACTCGAAATTTCATTAATGCCCTTTGATATTTTTGTTATATCATTTTTAAATGATTCTAACTTAAATGCCAATTGGGAAAGAGAAATTTTTCAACAGTTGCTGCAGTACCAAAAAGCGATTTTCGATGCAGTAACTTTTTCAATGAAAGCACTCGTAGAACCAACACATTTTGCATGGAATGCTTTGCCACATGGGCCGAAGCAGGCAAAAAGGGGGTTGTTGTTGGAGCTATCAATGCACTTTTCTGCTGCGCAATTCATTTTCTAATTAAAAAAGTTTTAAATAAATCAAAATTAAAACAGCAGAAATTTAAAAAAGATAGAAAAAAAAAAAAAAAAATTTACGGGAAGTACCGGAATTGAACCTGTGTTAATCGGATTCAAAGTCAATGGTCTTAGCACCTGCGCTAAAGAATATCTTAAAATTGAATGTGTAAAATTAAAATTAAACAAAATTTAAATTTAATGAATAGAGAAGGTAAACGTGTAAATTGTGAAGAACTAATAAAAATATTAAAGAGAGAAAACACTCAAGAGCAATTTTTTTTTTTTTTTTTTTTTAGTTAGTGGATAATACTCAGAAAGTTAGTGGTAAACAACGATCTAAGAGAGATTGAGTTTGGAAAATGTAGGTATGTAATTACAACATGCAATGGCTTACCAAGAATAAATTCACAAACAAATTCACGAACAGCATAAATGCTATACAGTATACACACAACACTATACAATGAATTATTAGTAAGAAAGTATAATGAATGTTACTAAAGTAAGCAATTAACAAGGTAAACAATTAAATGAAAGGTTAAACTATTAAAAAGTCAAAAACTAATTGGAGCTAATTTACACGTAAACCAACACACAAGAAACCAGTGATGCCACTCAATAGAATGACTGTCAAAACAAGGGCAGAGAGGAATACTTTATCAGGCTATAGAATAACTTCCAAAAACTGTAAAATACTTCCAACCAGTGGCATAGCAAAGGAGGGGGGCCTGGGGGGTAGATACCCAAAAACTACCTAGGAGTATATATACTATCACGTTATAGATCGTAGAAGATGATATTAACCTTGGAATGAAAACATCGGAGAAATACGACATTCCAACAGAAAGAAGAATTTTTCGTAGAAAGCGAATGGCTGGTTAGTTGGCAACTGATGCAAGACTTTTTTTGAGCACTGAACTACGGAAAGACATGATCGAGTACCTTGATCGATTCATCCCTGAACTCCGAACAAGAACAGAGTATATTAAGGAGGTAGGAGGTGGCTTCATTGTTTAAATTGTACAGGCGAATACTTTACTTTTATAGCAAACATCAATGATTTGAAAATAGCTGTTTCAAAATTTGCTAGTGCTTATGATGAGGAATCAGGTTCAGAACTTCTCTCAGAGATACCAAGGTTGAGAAGTCATTTGGAGCGGCTAAAGTGACAACATCTAATTGGTTATCTTTAAATTTTATGAAATTCATCATTGAATGGAACTTTGCATAATCTTCTCATTGTCGCATTAAAAATGTTGATGACATTATGTGTGTCAGTTGCGTCATGTGAAAGGAGTTTTAGTAAGCTCAAATTAATTAAAAGCTACTTGCGGGCAACAATGACGGAAAGGAGGTTCAATAATCTGGGAATTTTAACTATTGAAAATGAGCCGACCCAGCCATTAAACTTTGATGACGCTATCAGCGAACTTTCTGCTCTAAAAGCTAGGAAGAAGACGTTTTATTAATGTTTTCTGTTTTTTTTTAACAATGTGAATATGTAGAACATTAGTTTTGTTCTCCTTTTTTAAACTTTTCGAGTTCTTAATCGAGTTTTTTTTAGTACCTTAAATTAAGCCTTCTAGAACGTTATGGAATCCAGACCCAGCTCACACATAAGCAAAAAGTTGGCCTCAGACATGGAATTATCATGACCAGATCGTTTATCTGAAACAGACAAGTGCAAGAGCTGTGATGTTTTCGATTTCACAATGTCCATGGCACAATTAAAGGAGGGGAAGTGTAGGTTACAAATTCTAGAACCCTTAAAATCATTATCCTCATCGAGCTTCACACGTTTTACATTTTACAAGAAAAATGTTTTGATTGTTGGAAAGTATCGGGTGTTTTTTTTTAAAGTTGGCTTTTTGAATAGAGACAAAATTTCAAGTACACAGACGCTTACAGAACCAATCATTTAAGTCATTCATAAGTATTGAATTTATTTTATTTAATATTTTCACTTAAGAAAAATAGTACTCATACACCACAGTGAACCTTGATTTGGGCATCAATTATTTTATCGTGTGATCAAGCATAAATCTTTGATTTTTGTGTCTATTAGCCTTGAGATCAATAGCAGCTGCAAAATCCAACTTTATTTTGATGGCAGAAAATGTCTAAAATTGGAAATACTATAACTATACCATTGACGAAACCTTGATGATGTTGCTTTAGTTTCTTGTATTAAATAAATAATAGAGAAAATATTGAGCATTGTACTTGTAGAAAGTATTGAATCCTCCTGTGTTGTTGTTTGTTTAGACCTAACCATAACAGAGGCCATAACTAGATAACCATAACTTAAGAGACGAGACGTTACCAATGAGATAAATTGCCAAAAGAAAATTTTTAAGTTGACGAATTATGGGTTTGACAGATTAAATACGTCAAACATTAACTTGTGTTTGAAGTACTGCCATGCATCCTTTGTTTTTTTTTTTTGCAATGAGCTTTCCAAGGGATTCAAGATTCGAGGCGGACTTTTTCGTTGGTCTTCAGAACCACGACGAAATCGTGAACGTACACTCAACGGAAAATATTTGTGTAGAGTATTATCAGTTGTTTAAAGAAATTGATAACCTAAGTCAAGTAAAGTTCCTACTAAAGTAATTAAGAAATTAATCTATATGAACAAAATGGATTTACAAAAGCTTTTATTTTTCTTGGTATGTTTTTTTTATTTATTTTTGTTTTGAGTCTACTTTGATCCCTTTTCTTAAAATACACTTGCATTTTGCGAAAATTGTTATTGTTGTTGCACAAAAAAGAAAGAAGAAAAAAATATATCTGTCGAAATTTCGCAGGCATTTACTGTCCCGGGAGATAAACGATGGACGAAAAAGCGTATAGAGAATTTCAGAAATTGTAGTCAAAGATCTACTACAACTATCCACCCATAGGGTGGAAGCCAAGAAGCTTTTCGCTTTTGCACAATGAAAAGCAGATCGAAAATTTTCGTGCGCAATGTGTGACGTCTTCGTGGATGCGTATTATCAACTAGATTTTGTTCGAATAACATGCTTGAATGGACCGTAAATGGAAGTAGCGCGAACTGTATCATGATTTTCAAATCAAATTGACGAACACTAAAAACAGTTACCAAACTCTTGAAAAACACTATTTATTGTACTTCTGTAGTCTGGAAAGACTTATTTTTGAAAGCAATGAGCCTCTTTTGTGCCAAACCGTAAGTAATAATTAAAGGCTTAGCATACTTGTAAGTCAAATTGTATTTAGATTTTAAGTAAATAGAAAAAAAAAATTGTTTGATTTAATAGCTTCAGAGAGATATACCATATTCAGAGATATACAGAACTACATACGAGAATATTAACAGAATACAAAACCAAGCAATTCATATTGTAACAAGAAATGGTTAACAACAAAATATGAACCGGGAAACATTGTTATCGGATCGAAACGGATGGTTAGATGTATCTGGCGCTGCATCCATAATGGAGAATGACGGCGAAATGGTGCACACTTTGTTTGGTGATGGCTTTCCAAGATGCGTTGCGTAGTATAGTCAGAAAGAAGTATTTGTTTGGGCAGCCGCAACAAAGATATATGAGCTTTTGACTTTACTCAACTCTCTAACTACTTCGAAATAAGTACAGGAATACATTCAACAGCAAGATTCGTTTGATCATGTTTGGGTTCTACACCATGATGGCATGTATGAAAACGAGACCGCTGATAAACCTGTCAGGCAGGGACCTCAGTGACTTTTCCTAATACCTTAAACGGCGCTTAGGTTGTCCGTGTCCTCAGAATGGCTTTCGTTAATCTCTTCCGTTGAATGCGAGCAAAGTATGCGTATGTTCTCCAACGTCAATGAGAAAACTGCAACAATTTGTCTATCTTTTTTTTTAAATGACTGCAGAAGACTTCTGGCGCGCTGCTACCGGACACTTTTCCTTCCGCAAGCACTAAAAAGTTCGAGAACTATATGTAATACTTATTAAGGTACATCCTTTTTTTTATACTTGACAAGCACAGCGAGGGGTTATGAGTAGCCCTTAATGTTTCAAGACACGGTGGGAGCATTTAGAGAAACAGGTGAGGATATAGTAGGGGACATCGAAGCACTTTGTTTTTGAACTTTCGTGAATCATATTGCAGGGAAAAAACATAGTCTGGTAGAATAGTTCAAGTGCGGGTACTGCGACTGAAATACCAATCTCTCTAACTGACTGTACATCTGAGACAAGGCTCAAGGTAAAACTGATGACCATTCCAAGCGAAACGGGTACTACAGCTAAATTGTTTCAGAGGAAGACAAGAACTGTCTATTTCACTAGAGCCGAAAAATGCGATAAAGGTGACCATTACAGTTGAAGAAACGTATTTCGCCAACAACATTTTTCGCCAATAGTTTCGATTTCGGTCCACTACCCGTTGCGAATCCTAAAAGATAAAATGATAACACCGCAGTCTGTAGATCACTTGTAGACATTCGGCAGTGTTTTCCGACTTTTCTTCGATCATTTAGAATTATTGAATTATTGAGTTTCAAACTGAATAAATTAAATCATTGCTACAACAAACCGCGGGAAGCCTCGGGAAGATTAACGCATTTCAGGGACATGCAACATCTTTGCCGACTCTAAAATGCTTTTCATGCCAATGGAAAGTAATTACTCGCTCAGAGCTTCCCAAATTCTTGTGGAAGGCGATACGCGTAGAAAAACAATGAATGCTTCTGAGATTTGAATTTCATACTCATACATAATAAGCAGTAACATTACGTTACGAGCACTGAAATGCTTCAGTAAGTTTTCACTGAACTTTGAAATTTTGTTGTTAGGTCCAATCGCTAGTGGCAACCAGTAAAAACTGTCGCTAAGAAAATATCGATCAAGATCGACTTCTATTTAGGAGATTTCGTTGAAGTTCCTTGAGATTTTTTGACGAGACTAATGTATGTTGGTCTAAACGTCTTTCGACAGTGCTCATTCAAAGGTAGATTCTGATTTGATGTATGAAGCTTTGCTGGCCACTCTAAATATCTGCCATTACTCCGATTTGAGTTAACGAGATACAAACTCCATGAGCAAAAGGGAGCCTCAGATAATTCAGGAAAAGAAAGGCAAATTGAACCAGGTTGTTTGAGGTAAGTTAACAAAAAATTGTTCGGAATAAGTTCTGTGTGTCCATAGCGTAACGGTAAGCATGACTGTCTGTTATAGAAACGTTCGAGAATTCTGGGATTCCAGAAGCATTCTATTGATTCTCCATGGCTATCGTCTGTCGCGAAGAACTAGCAAGACGTCCGAGAGTTAAAAGACTGTCATAAAATGCTTCGTTTTGCTACAATTTTCATTTGTTTTATTCAATAAATTGTTCTAACTCCTCTAAGTATTTTATACGTGATTCCTCTTCACTGATGCTCAACTCACACATTTTTTGTAATCTTGTAACGATAGGTTCAACCACTTCAACATCTCAATAGACAAATTAGTAAAAAAATAAATCTAACACCATTCAGAACAAACTCTTCTTAAACAACAACACCGATTATCCTTTCATTAAGTAGATTGACCCCAATCCACTCCGTAAATCATTCTACAAAGGCAAAACCCTTGTTACTGCGATATTTCTTAAGCAAAAGATAACCCAGCTGTGTCTCAGGACCAGAAACACCGATTTCTATATAAAATCTACGTGCTGTTGCCATATCGGGATTTAAAAACAAAAAAAAAAAAAAAAAACACAAGGATCTTCCTTACCTTTACCGAATCGAAAACCACATTCCATCATTGCAACACACAGGACGATGATAGAGAGTAAAACCACGACAAAAATATATTTATGTGCTGGTGTACCTCTATAGACTAGAATAATAAAAAAAAAAAACAAACAAAAAATACACACAGGATATGAAAAGGACTCGACTAACATTTTCCGCTCGTTATTACCGCGCGCGTGCACTCAACCGGCAAGGATAAACTTTTTAAATCAAACAATTAAATTCCCTACGCTTGCCTGATTTCTGGCAGAGCGCAAAGCAAGAAGTACGATGGCCAGGAACCAGGATTCATGAGAAAAGTACGCGAGTCGGAGGCGAATAAGAGCCACAGCACCAGAGCGCCGAAAACGTAGTATTTTGAGTGGCTTTACTCTTGAACGTCTCACACATTCTCCTTCACTAAAGGAATGAATGGAAGATAAGGCCAGTGGATAGTGGGTGCTGGGTGGTTTCTGTTTGCTGGTGAGTCCTTTTTTTAACTTTTTTTTTAAAGTAAGTTAATTTTGGTTTTCTCTATGTGTATACACAAATCTATAACTACTCCTTTCGTTCATTTTTAATTTTACTCGTTTCAGATGCGATAAAGTGGTGTGTTCTTTTTTCGTCCTTTTCTTCGGCTTTTTTTTTTTGTGTGTTGTATTCGTCGACTTATAACGCTTTTGTAAACCGTTAACGGGGTATAAATCCAAATCCAATTCAAGTTATTTCGGCAAGAATGGGATTAGTTTATGTGTGATTGGATTGAAGTGTATAAAAAAGGGCTTTTCTCCAGCAGCAGCAGCAGCAGAAGCAGCAGCAGGCAGCAGCGTTAAGTTTAATAGTTTCTCAGTAGCCCGAACAATTGGTTTTTGAAGGAATTCTCAGGGATTTTCGGATAAAGCGAGATGGGTTTTTTTCTGTTCTTTTCTGAAGAATAATTATGGTTAAAGGAATAACATGAAAATTGAGTTTTTTTAAATAAATCAATGCGAATGAGATAAGCTGCAAGTTGTTTTAGAGAAAAATTTGAAAGCTGGAGGATAGTGTTTTCGCCTGACTGTTGATTCAATGTGAGCTTACCAGTGGGTCTTATAGTTTGAGAAGAGATGTTTTGAGAAGATTTGCAGCAAGCTAAACTAAGTGGGTACGTTCGCAGACGCCTGCCTAGCAATTTTATACTTTTCGTGTTTTATTTTGAATCAAAATTTGAAAGATGGATCCAATCGTCGCGTCAGTCGATTGAAGCCATCTCTGATCAACCGGGAGACCAAGTTACAAGGTCCGGTTCTGAGAAAGCCATCAGAGATCCGTGCTTTGTTATAAGTATATCTTGAATGCTTTTTTCTTACACAGAAACAGGCTAGAAATGTCGGCTATTCAAATTATAAGACGAATTTTATGATAGCTATTCCATGCATTGTCGGCAGTTTTTAAAATACTAACTATAGAGCATTCAAACCTTAATACCGATCCATTGTTGTAGCAGATAGGTTATATGTTAGGTTGGATTGGGAGTTCCGCACTACCTCATTTTGATCTCTAGGATCCATTGTGCTGCCCGGATAACAGAGGATGAGGATGTAGAGGAGAAGGGTGGCAGAGGATTGGGTTTGTGACTGGGTTATTGTGATTGGGAACCCCCACTGAACCATTTGAAGCCCTGAATGAAAAAAGGGATTATTTGGTGATTAGAGATGTCGCCCAAATATTCGAAGAAGTGTTTTCCGATGGCTTTTTCCCTAGTGTTGGCCAAGCTAGGACACTCGCAGAGAAAATAGAAAAATCCCTACTCTGCCTCTTCGTCTTGGCATCCCTTTCATAAGTCGGATGTGGTAATAAATGTCCATTCTCATCATGTGATGGGTAGCCAATGACTTTTGAAATGTCAGAGTGAAAATCAACAGAGATTGTTTTTTTCTTGGAAGTATATGGCCTTATAGGTTTCTGGAAATTCGGTATGTTCTTTAAGATGACCACCTGTCAATAACGGGTTTAAGAAAATTATGTTGGATTATGTTCTTTTCTTGTTTTAGTGCCTTGAGAGCTGAGCTATTCGTTATCACTCTGGATTCGAGTGCTGACCCGATTCCAAAAAGTTCTTATTCGTTTCCTGCTATGTCACGGTGTCCCTTAACCCGATTTACCAGATAGTAACCTTTTATTTATATAGCTTTCCAAATGATCGTACGAAGAAAAGAAGACTCCCGCAAAAAAAAGGAACCTAGAGGAATTGCTTCGCAGTGTCGTCAACTTATCTGTGGCAAAAGAACAACATTTGTCGACGCCAATAAGCTTCCTACAGTCTTTTCAACTACGGGATAAGAAACGTCTTGCAGTTTTCATATTAGCTTAGGGAGCAAACGTTTAGTCTGTCTGCTTCCAATGGAAGCATGTCGTATAGGGTTGTGCTCTTTCTTGACAAATGGAAGCGTTGATTCAAGTCGTCACTTATCATAAGACCTGGCCTACATTCTGAGAAAGCTTTTTGAGACCCTTGCCTTACAAATTTCATTTTCAATCTCGTTTCCAGTTTTGATGTAATGGACTGGAACCTATTGGAGACTGTAAGAATTCAATATTCTGACCGCATTTCTGCATTTCGAAGTAGTTAGAGGAATGAATAGAGCCTCTGGCTCATATTAAACATTCACTGTAAATACAAATACTCCCCCCTTATAGTCATTTTTGGTAACGCAGCTTGTAGCTATCAGGATAGCGAACGTCTGCACTTGGAAGATGGAAGCATATGTCGCGACGCAGTGGTAGTATGTCATTGCTCTCCAAAAAGAGACCATGTAAATCATCGGTTTTGGAACCATCTGTAAAGATACCAAAACAATCCTATCCTGGTTCAGATTCCAGAGTCAGCTAGTCTTGAATCGACGGGAAATTGACCTTGTATCTTTGACTCAGCGTACGAGTAAGCCTTGGGATAATTGAATATACAATTGTGATACAAAAACACCAAATAACACCTAAAATTTCAAAGCTTGTTAACGTTTTCACGAAAAAATATACACACTCTACAAAATTTGGAGATGATCGGTCAAATGGTGTCCTAGTCCGATATCCATTTTGTATTTTTTCCAATCCTACTATATATATATACAAAAGTCAATATACAAAGGCCTCTCTACCCAATAGCGCCACCATCGCAAGAGAAACTTACTTTGTGTTGTACATTTTTGTTGAAGGCTACTGTCGAAATTTCAGCCAAATTGGACTAGTATAGTTTTGTTTTAACCGCGTGTAGAAGCAAACCTGTCAGCGGATTTTAGAAAAATGGAAAGAGAGCAATATCGGTCAGAGATTCGATTAATGTTTTTGGAAGGGAAATCACGCACCGAAATCAAAGAGTGGTTGGATGCTGTGTACAGTGACTCTTCTACTTCGATGCCGCCCATCAAAAATTGGTTCAACGAGTTTCAACGTGGTCGCACGTCGGTTTTTGATGAGACACGCCCAGGTGCCCCGAAAACAGCTACCACGGAGGACAATGTGACAAAAATCCAAGATCTCGTATTGGCAGACTGCCGGCGACGATTGAAGGTGCGCGAGATAGCTGATATAGTAGGCATCTCGAAAGACCCCTTGGGTCTTATCCTGCATGAAATTTTGGGCATGAGAAAGTTGTTCGCGCGGTGGGTGCTGGGTGCCACGTTTGCTCACTCCGGACAACAAACGCAGCCGTGTGACCACTTCAGAGCTGCGGCTAAATTGGTCGAGTTGGGCTATGAACTATTGCCCCATCCACCGTATTTTCCAGATTTGGCCCCGTGCGACTTCTTTTTATTTCCAAACTTGAAAAAATCAGTTGCCGAGCATAAATTTGTGTCGAATGAGGAGATCATCACCGGCACGGAGGCCTACTTTGCAGAACTCGAGGAAAAGTATTTTTCACATAAGTAAAGGAAGTTGGAGCATCGCTGGGTTAAGTGTATCGAACTAAAAGGAGATTATATTGAAAAATAAATCAACACTTTTCCCAAAATCTTCGTTTTTCTTTTGTAGGCTAAGTAGGTACTTATCGGACTGCCCTCGTATATATACATGAAAAGTGTCAGGAAATACCTTAGTCGTTACTGCTACCAGGATAAAAAGAATTTTCAGGGTCAATCCATGCTAATAAATATATAAATAGCAGCGAGGTTTGAAAAGTCCTGGCTGAAGAATTAAAAATTGCTATGGAAAGCGCTTAGCCGTTCGGAATGGACAGAAATTTGTAGGCCACCTGCATTACGAATGGTGGATGGTGTTGTACCAGCTTATATATTTTATTTGTAGCCATTGGAGTCGCTAGATGTTGAACCATTTTATAGAAGTTTAATTCAGTTCCAAAACTGAAACTATAAACTACTTCAATTTCCAGTTGTTCAGTATCTAGTCCTTTTTGCACGTTAAGTTCGCCTTGCTTCCCAAATTATAATAATTACTCATAATTATGATATTTGCAAATAACTCCTCCGTTCAACCAACCAACACACTTCATACCGAAACCCGTGCGTCATCGGTCGGGAGCATAAAATGAGTTATCACCAACATAAAGCAAAACGGACGTATTCAATTCAATTGAAGCAATCACATAAGACATCCCTTATACTACTGTTATCTGATTCTAAACTATTCGGAGAACTTTGCCATGGACATAAAGCCACAATAAGGATGCCACAAAGTGCCCATATGGCCCATCCTATTGAGTGTTTAGGCACCATTTGCCAATCTCAATCCCAGTGACCGACCAAACTGAATACTCTTGTATTGTACCAACAAGGATGAGCGAGTATCATAAATAAGGTGGACTCCTCTCAAATGGCATACAAGAGTAGTCTTGCTGACATATGCAATTGCCGGGTTTCGCAGAATCTCTAAACACAAAATGTCTGCACAGGAGCAATGAATTTTGCTTCTCTCTTAAACGTGTGCAAACATCATCGAAACGACGAACCCCTATCCCATTCTGTTATACCTCATAACCCAACCCAAAATCTCACTCCCATACAACGTCGTCGTTGTCGTCATCACAAAGATGAAGAAGAAGGTGTTCGGTTGAGATAAAACGCTCCAATCTGCCATTAATGTGGAAATATGTCATTAGCTTTGTTGTTGTTGGTAGTGTTTCTGGAAAACTTGTTCAGCAGATGAGACTAAATCTTCTCCCGGTTTCACTCATATCTAAAAACCAGGAGTCGGAGACAACACGACATCGAAAATCTTTGCTATTCAATTTGGATATTCTGAATTGCAAAGTGTCCCATTCCGTTTGCACTCACACCCCAAATTTTACTCGCATATGGAGGCCTTCCGCCCGAATCCTCATCATTCCCATGTATCGTCAGAGGCGGAAGACAAACACTGTTATCACCTCGAAGCAATAGAGCACAACATCATCAAAATATTTATACAAATAGGTTACAGTCTGATTAAGGGGCGGATATCACCATCGTCAGGACAATGCATGCACACACGGTACATATCAAGGACACAAAGAAAGACACATAGGAGGACGCTCCTCAAACTGATGACAATGGCACCCACCGAGATGACGATGACTGGCACTATACCGTGTGTGTTCGAATACACTGCAAGAGTTGAAATTTTGTAGTCGAACTTCAAAATCTGGATTTGAAACCCTTCGTTTACTATGGGAGCTCTTGGAGTAAAGTAACATCACAAACTCATGATGGTTGGCGGTGACTTTCACAAACGAATGTGATACACGACAGAATTCGTTCATCAGGAGTCATGCTCTTGCCGGAACTCTTATATGATGACAATCGGTCTTACCTACATTCTGGTCTCGTGGTTCTTTTGCTTGCCTTTTCATTTATCTTTCCACAGAGCTGGAGAGAGTAATTTATAATGTATTTTAAGGAAGTTTTCTTTTTTCACCCAAAAAACTCTTACATATGCAGCGAATTAAAAAGAAAAAACACAACGACAACACATGACGACGGACGATAGGAGCTCAGCTCCGTTATCCTGGGCAAATAAGTCAGAGAACAATAATTTTTTGCTGAGCAGAATGGAGAAAGGCAAACATACCCCATCAACCATACTTAGTTGTGGCACAATGGCATTGGAGCGTGTTGTTTACATTCCCAAGCAGAGCACAAGGAGGAGCAGAGCACAGCAGAGCGCGCAGCAGGTGGGAAATGGTTAAGGTATACGAGCACAAGGGTGGACTTGGAGACTTCCTCATATAATTTAGTTTTTTCATCATTTTTCTGTTCTCGCTAAGGTTCAGTAATGGTGTGAAAAGTGCCTTTTTCCATTATTTTTTCCTTTTCTTTTTTACTTGGTTGAAAGGTTGAATACCATCCTCAAGGTGGTTAATGGAGTACTAGAGCAGTTTCGCACGTATAGGTGATGCAACCGAGTTTAAAATGGTGGCGTCTGTAAATAGGAGTGGTTTTGTAAAGGCCTTAAGCAGAAGGAATGAATTTAAACTGTTCCTTAAAGAGCATAAGGCATACCCAAGAAAATGGGTTTCACTGAAAAGACAATGAGAATAAAAAAACGTTGTTCTTGTTGATTCTCATCAAATCGAGTAGGTCAGAGTAAAGTTCGTTTCTGCGTCGACAGACAGTGATGATCTTACTGGCCATCATCTTAAACAACTGCATTAACAAAAGCTTCTTTCCCAGGAAGTGAAAAATGGGCAAGATAGTGGTGATCCCGAGAAAGGCAATCTAAGACTCATCGAAAACTACAGGCCCCTTTCCCTACTCAACAATCTAAGTAAACTCCTGGAGGAGCTAATATTTAGAAAGTTGAAAAGTTCTGCAGGGATAATAATATCATCCCAAACAAGCAGTTTGGCTTCCGGGAAAAGCATTCAAACCTGCATCCGCTGATGAAGCTACACAATGGCGTCACCGAAGACCTTAACAGCCATCGTGTCACCGTCGCATGCTTTTTGGATGAGCATTTGACAGCGTTTGGATTGAGGAACTCATCCATAAACTAAATCTTCTTAACTTTTCAGCTCCATTAATAAAAATAATTTTCTCTTTTCTCTCTCACAGGAACTTTTTCGTCCAAATTGGAAGCGCAAAGTCCGCCACCAAGAATATCACAGCAGGAGTCGCTCAAGGATCAAAACTAGGACCATTCCTCTTCAACATCATGACGTCGGACTAACCTACCCCAAGGGTCTGCGAAAACTTGTTCTACACTGATGACTGTCTGACATATAGCACATCATTATCACCAACCATAGCTGCCCGGAGAGTGGAAACTCACATCCACAAACTATATTTTTATTATAGTAAGTGGGGTATCTGGATCAACTCAGCTACGTCTGAGCTCGTCTGCTTCAGAAGGCACGGAGTCCAAAGAGGCCGTTGTAATTCTGGTAACTGCAGAGCCACAGCCATTACTCTACCCGATGGAACCAGACTGGCAGCCCAAAGAAACGCGAAGTATCTTGGCATCAATTTCAACGAAGTGCTTAGATTCAACCCACACTCACAATCCGTACTGAAGAAGGCCAACTTCGCTTTCCACCGACTGTTCCCTTTGCTGAGACGAAGGACAGGACTAAGTAGGCCAACCAAATTAATGATGTACAAGCAGCTGCTGAGACCTGTCATCAACTACGGAAGCCCAGTTTGGTTCACCATCTCGAAGACCGCGATGAAGGAGCTCCTAATATTCGAAATGAAGATTCTGAGACTTTGCACCGGCCTCGCTTTCAACCACCAGCGCCAGAGACATTACAGTAACCAACATCTGTACGAGACAGCCAAAATGACGCCCTGGGACCAATACGTCTTATCGACAGTATTGAAAACGGCTTCAAGTATCACCAGCCAACCTAATCCCCTGGTGAGAAGGATGACCACTGATGACCGACAACCTGAGCCAAGATACCTAAGCGTGTTGCGCGCTTTGGACGAAGAAGTAATGCCAGCCAACGACGAAGCCACCCCAGCTTCTATTCTGACCCTGGGTCAGCATATATCCTTGGCTAATGCCACCCCCCCCCCCCAATCTCCTCATTTAGAGTGACACCATGTCGAGACAACTCCCTATTTGTCCAACGAGTGTAAAACCTCACGTCCATCTACTCAAAATCATTTCGCTAATTGATCGACAAATTTCATCGAGTCCTGAAGAGAAACCTAAGCTAATATCGAGGTATTTTTAAAATACGATTTTTTGAGTTGGAAATCCGATGGAGAACAACCCACGCAGAAGGATGTTAGATCTACAAAACGGAACTTCGCAGCCAATAAGCATCGTCACTCGTATACAACAAGAACCCAGCAAGGCAGTCGTTTATTTCAATTTAAATCGAAATGATGGCATTTCTGTCTTTAATAAGAAAATTGCCAGAATCTTCCTCCATTGAGTAAGAACCGGAAAATGTACTATACAACATTACTCGACCGGCTCCTTTGCCTGTCTTACATATCCAAAAATTAACCAAACCGTTTGCAGCTTTTTAATGGAATAATAAATATTCCTAAGCTCTCATGAGCTCAAGAATATAATTTTTCTTCTGACAATCACTAAGCCATATTGGACTTAAGGCACACACAACCGCACATGCCCACAATGAAGGGAAGACTCCGCATATATATAGAATTCGAACCAAAAACACAAATCAATACACTTTCATTTCAGCACATTAACCACAGATATACTCTCACTTTTCGCACAGTCCCATAAGCTCCACGCAACCCCTCAGATTATGAACCCAAACACTTGACAATAAATCAATATGCCAACCAAAAGTTTCCCAAACATATACAACACACTACACCATAGTTGAAGCTCGCTTTGGAAATATTCAAAAACTTCTTATACCCGATCGTCGTCGCCCCAAAGCCTCCGGTAATCCTTCAGAAAGTTCCATAAAACTACTCTACTTTCAGCATACACCGCATACATAAGTAAAAGTGTGATATACTCTTTTGGAGCTCCGCACCATCCATCATGATTAAAATGCGCTTCCCTGCTATACTTTAAGCGAGTACTGAAGCATGTGAGTGTAAGGCGAGTACCGCACCATTTCTGACTCCAAGCAAAACTCTTTTTATTGACAAGTCCTTTTTTTGTTGATGGCGATGGTGACAAAGTCGGTGACACCGGTGTGATGCGATGTGGTACTCATAGATTTTAATGGACTCTGCTGTCCTTGTTGACCCTCTGCTCTGGTTGGATTTGATAGATCGACTTGGAATAGATGATTGGTGATGTTCCAGTTAGGACATGTCACACATCCTTCGTTATCTCATAATCATCCATTGACAATGTAAGTGTTGAGCCACCAATTTTCCACATATACTCGTAGGTACCAATTTTCCTTACATGATGTAGTTATGGGCATGAGCTTACATTGGGTTCTTTAAACACCATTACCGTCCGCATTAATTACGATACATTTGCGTGGACTTGTTAGATATCACGCTCGCTGAACGACGAGTAGTGCAATGTAAAGTTTACCGCCCTTCCGTTGTAGGCAGTTAAAGGCTTACCTTAATAAATCTGCTGACTTCCGTTGAGGGAAGTGAATTCTTCTCTCTCCCTACACACTTTTCCATGTCATGATGTGTCCGTTGCTTTGACCAGATGTAACTACACTGAGAAAAATCTCACAAAAAAGAAACAAAATTCGAAAAAAGCGATTTCAACCAACTCAAAACGCTTGGAAATTCTAAAAGAGGAGCATAAATAAAGAAATAAAATGACCAGTAGCGTAGAGAAGCAAGTTTGGTGGGAGTTCTTAATACACAAACTTTCGCCAACAAAAATAAATAAATAGGGTGCCGCAACAGAGCGATGAGCCCCAGGGCCTAGCGCATTTTTCACCACTATTGCGATAGAATGGAGGGGACCTACAATTTTCTACCGGTTCCGAATGGCTCATCGAGAAAGCGGCTTTCATGGCAATGAATTTACTAACGGAGGACTTACCAATTCCTAGCGAAAGGTGAAAACATTTGCAAAAAACATTTTTCAATCTGTTGGGACTCGAACCACAAATCTCTAGGTTAACACTGGCTATGCTTACCATCACGCCACGGGTACCACAACATCTACAATTTAAATTTGTTAAATTTTGTCATTGCCTCAAAGTATGCAAAACTCCTCAGCTCTTGGTTTAATAGAAACTGAATTATTTCTGGCAACAACGTGTTTAAAGCAACGAAAAGCTGATGATGAATACTCCTGAGCTCAGAACACTCTTTAGTTGTTGGAAAACCTTCGAATGTTTGGTTGTTTTCTCAGCCTGGTTATTAGACACTGTTTCAATTTGAATTCGAACAATTATGGGTCGGAAGTTGGAGCTATTGAACGTTGGAGTATCATCCATATGTCGATTGGTGTAAGAAAATGCACTTGGCCTTGATTAAATTCACCCCGTTTTCGCTAAAGCCATACCTCAATACATTCTAAAATACATAACTCACCTCCTTAATACAATTTTTCCGTCGAATTTATTCCCGTCTGCTTGGGAACAAGCCAAGATTATACCAATTCCAAAATTTCAGAATGAGCTTAGAGCCATTGCCATTCTTCCATTTTTTCCCAAGATCTTGGTGAGGATAATGAATCTCCAAATAAGAAAATACTTAACTGACAACAAAATGCTATGTTTTGATCTGTCTGGTTTCTGTCCAAAGCACAGCTGTACCACAACGTTAATAAATGTTGTCGTAAGCATAAGACTAGCTGTTGGCAGTAGCAATGTATGTAACTTTCCTCGTCCTCTTAGACTTTTCTAAGGCCTTCGATGTGGTCAACCACAGGGCTTTTCGTACCAAGCTGATTAACCAGCTTAATTTCTCTGTCCCATCGGCAAAGTTAATGCAGTCATATCTAAATTTCAGGTCTCAGGCAGTCGAGGCAAACCACTCCATTTCTGATTTTCTCATGTTGAGCAATGGGTTTCCACAAGGTTCAATGCTGGGTCCGCTTTAGCTTTCCATGTATATAAATGATTTGCCTCTCTGCCTTCGAAATTGTCAAGTGGATATGTACGCTGATGATGTTCAAGTAAGAAGAAGTTTCCCCATAGGTTTGGTCGAAAAAGCAGCAGTTGAAGTCAATGAGGATTTAATCAATGTTCATAGTTGGTCACAGAACAATGGTCTTATAATTAAATTGAGTTTTTAGAGTCTGCATACTTTTTACAAAAACGCTTTCATGGAATTACCATATCAGGTTGACAATCGGAAGGGTTTATGAAGGGCCCCGTTTACTGTGGAGCAATCATAAAGTAACTCCTTTGAAAACAGCTATTTCAGTGGTTAGCCAAAACCTAACTTATTCCTCATTTATGCTCTATGGCTTTGAGCATTTTAACAATTGTGACTATGAGGTATGAGCACAAACGTAATCTGAATGTTGCTTACAATAGTATAGCCAGGTATATATTTGGATTAAGAAAATACGACCACGTTTCGCAATTTACCAAATCGATATACGGTGTTACTATAGAAAATCTTTTCAAGCTGAGAATGTTAACGTTGCTAAACAATGTTTTGCTAACACGTCTGCCCCCTTATCTTTATAATAAGTTACGAATCTCTCCCAGATATTTGAATCTTGCGCCATTACGTTATGAGTTTCTAATTTCTGAGCGCCAATTTTTTATAAATGCTATACGTCTGTGCAATTCGTTACACCGATATTTAAGGATGCTGAGCTGTACTAGGCTGTTTTGGAAAAAGGCTCAAGCAATAATTGGAGACGTTAAGGTAGTAAAGATTTTCTTTCTTTCTTTCCTTTCTTTCATTTTTTATTTTTTCTCTTCATTTTCTATTACATACTCATTTTTTCTTTATTATTATTTTTATCTACATTTTTATGATTTTACTTTGACTTTAATTTTCGTTTCCAATTTTCTTCTCTTTTACTCTTTAATTAATAATAGTTTTGAGATCCATTTTATATTTTTATGCAACTTATAGAACATCATGTTAAGTTAATAATTAAGTTCATACTACCTTAGAAGATATTTTATCTTATTGTATAAAGCTTTTCAAATAAATAAATATGAAACATGAAAAAGGCTCAGAGGAGTTTTTGCCTCCACCGCTTTTAGGCTTAGGTTTCTGCAAATGGTGCAAAAGTGTGAGAGGATTTATTTTACTGAATGAGTCTAAGAACTATGAGCTACTTTCTTTCGGCATAAATTTCAATAAGGAGCAGCAGAAAGGAGCTCAAGTCAGTCCGACAAAACCATCCATGGACATAGGTTCAAACGCCTGTTGAATGGGGATTGGTGTTTTTCATCTGCTAGTTCCTCAAGGAGACTAACCAACGCAACGCTTTCGGAAGTTAAGGCTGCGCGTCGTACCCAACCAGCTGATCACTGTTGTAATGCAGAAACCACAATGCTCGTGGTTTTTGTCATCACTAATCAATTTACATCATTTTTTCTCTCAGTGCATTCAGCTTAGATGTCGGAATTAGTGGTTGGAGGAAGCTCACAGCGTATGCATGTGCCCTCTTCTTAGAGTAAAACGCGGTGTATGTGTCTTCCGCTGTGGGTGTACACAGTACAGTGCTATGCTATGTGTGAGTTTGCAGTCGCTACAATAGCGGAAGGAACAAATTAGACTAATTGGAAAAATCTCCACCAGCTACTGCAGATACACACCGTTAGTGTGTTCTCTGGAATGGAAGCCAAAAGACGAACACTCAACAACGACAGCCATTTCAGTGGGAAGGGAGAAGAAAATAAAATACTAAACTAGGATCAAAAGTGCTTGAAAAAATTAAGTAATAGTAAACCAAACGCTTATGATGATTGTATTGCAAATGTTGAGTCAGAAGGAGATGATGCAGAGATGAGTTCCAAATCAAAGTCACTTTATAGCACTGCACTCAGTTCCGTCTGATGCTGGAGGTACGGTTTAGGAAAGGTAACGTTTAATGGTGCAAGGCACCAACATCACACAAGATTCATAAATTTGTTGAGGCAGCAGCATCATCCAGGCAGCAGTTGCTGTTTCCCTTCTCGTTTATCTATTGTTTGGCCCTTGAGGCATTTTTCGATGGGGAATAGAAAATAAATGCTCTGGAATCTCAAAAAAAAAAAAAAACTACCTTCAATTTCCCTTCTGTTTGCTACTGCTACGGATGAAGCTGCCCAGAACTATAGATTTTTTTTTTGTTTTGGTTTGAATCGTTAATGAATGGTATTTAGGTAGAGACCTGCTGTTAGTTCGGTTGCAGCCCGTAGCGAAAAACCTCCTCTTATTTGGTTTGAATGTTTGCTTTGATTTTTGATTCTATCCATCTTCGTCCATCTATTGGGTAGCAAATAGCGTGTTAAGAAAGACTCACCAACGAAGAAAAGCTGACTGATTTCTCAATTGAATCCTTTTTGTTGAAATTTTGAGCTTAGAATGGATGTAGTTGGCTTAATTAATGCTCACCCTCGAATAATAGGTTCGGTCGTGCAATTCTATGAGTTGTCAAAAAGCCTATTTTAGCCAGTTATCAAAAAACACTAAACCAGAAATTCATCACACATACCTGTAATTTGAATAAAAATATATGCCATTTGAAAGCCCCCAACTCGCCACAGAAAAAACCTAGGGCGAGTTGAGGGCAAACCCATCAGGTCAGCCCCAAGGCACAAAAATCACTCAGGTTAGGCTGTAGTATACCAGATAAAAAATATCAGAATCCAGAATCGGTTTTATCCTTTCAGTTCTTACTTAGACTTCTAGTAAGAACTTCAAATTTCAAGAAAGGCAAGGAGCAAAACATAAAACGATCAGGCGGCCAACGCCTTTCACGGACCTAAATTTAATTCTGAACTATAAATCGATAAATGTTCTGTTTGAATAGGTTTGGCAGACATCCTTGCGACAAACATACTCAACATTTCAACGCTACTATGAAGCTTATAAAGTCAGAGAAGTGGCGGGTGAACGTTTATTGGACCAAAAGCAAAACTTTTTAGTGAGTTACTATATTTTCACTGTTTTTTTTTTTTTTTTTTTGTTCAGTGGACCCAGGAAAAGTTTCAGTTCTCTCAGTTGGATGTTATTTTTCAGGATCAGCTCCTGGATCTGAGCCCTGAAAAGCTTCCAATGAAAATAACTTGTTTATGGACGGCAAAATCAAGGACATCGGATCTTGAAAGCGCTTTGTGCAGGATGGCAGCCTAGAATATGTAATATTTCACAGATCCACAACAACAAAAGCCATGGGAGTACGGTTAATGATATGTACTCTTTCTGCTTGTCCCTGCCATTTAGTTTCTAAGTTTTTTCTTTTTATTGAGATATTTGAAGATGTGCATGAAGGATCGGTGACGAAAGTGAGGTGTCCATCTAGAGTCACATAAGCATTCTAAGGCACAGTAGCAGTAGCACCAAAAAAACGTCCGTCACTACCTTCTTGAAGATAAAATACAGAGCTCAAAAGTAGGTACATCAAATATTGCTTGCTGACGATGGAGCCATCATAAGTGAGGTTCCCACCTCCCTTCAATAAGCACATTACGTGTGGGTGAAAATTTTGGAAGGTTGTGGGGAGGGTGTGCCTTTTTAGTCCGAAAAATACAGAGGACTTGTGTTGCCTGGTGTCTTCTTTAGACATTTTGTTCCAGACATTTATTTGAATGGAAATGTGCATCCCAAGTGTGACAAATTTAAATTGTGAAATGGTGAAAAAACTCTGTGATAGAAAAATGCCCTCTTAGCTTAAGGAAGACACCGCCCGGGCAGCACTCACATGCATATCAAAATGTTAGACAATGTACAAAAAGTTTTAGAATATGAAGTATGAAGATACACCATTGTGAGAGCTGCAGAAACAAAGCTTGATCGTATTAGTATCGAATTCGTGGAAGTCTTCACTCCAAAAACACCGTCTCAGAAAGCATAGAGCACAACTGGCTTAGTATGGTATTGTCATGTTCAAAGGAGAGATACAGAGATCCACTTCACTTATATGCCACCATGCCCAGCATTTTATTACTTAAGATAAAATGGTCACAGGAAGACAGTTCTTCAAGGATTTCGAGGAACTCTCCGACATTCCTGGAAACAGAGAGTTGAAGTTTAGAAATACATAGCTTGAAAATGAAATTTTACGTCATTCCAATTTTCAGGTCTTAAGTTTTTCCATTCCCAGAGCATCAGAATGAAAATCTCCATTAATTTAATTTCCACGATATCAATCGATATAATAATTCAATAACCCAGTTGCATTGGAAAAAACCAGACTTTGCGAAATGAAAACTCAATTTGCAGATTTTGATTCACTATTCACTTCATACGAGGGCGGTTTGATAAGACCGTAACTTTTTGAATAAAACAAACAAACATACAAACGGCAAATAAATATTTTATTTTTCTACTTTATCACCATTTAGATCGATACATTTGGCCAGCGTTTTTCTAATTTTTTTATTCCCTCGACAATAGGTTTTCTCAAGACTCTCAAAATACGCGTTTGTTTTGGAAATAACTTCTGCATTCGACTCAAATCTCTTACCTCGCAGCCATTTCTTTAGGTTTGGAAATAGATAATAGTCGTAGGGGGCTGAATCTGGAGAATATGTATATGCTGGATGGGGTAGCAGTTCGTATCTCAATTCGTGGATTTTTACCATTTTTTGGGTTGCGCTTATGGTCGATTGTGAGCAATGGCGGCACCCATCTCGCGGAGAGTTTTCTCATGTTTAAATATTCGTGTAAAATATGATGTACCCGTTCAGTTGAGATACCTACAGCGTGAGCCAACTCACGCACTTTCATTCTCCGATCATCTAATAACATTTTATGGTTTTTATCGACGATTTCCGACGTTATCACTTCTTTTGGGCGATCTGAACGTTCTGCGTCACTAGTGCTGATACGACCACAACGAAACTCTGTAAAACACGTCTTTACCCTTGAAACTGATGGTGACGACCCCGGAGTATTTATCAAACCTTTCCTTAGTTTCAATTATAGACTTTTTACGTAAAAAGTAATGTTCAATGACCACACGAAATTCCCTTTTTGCATTTTCGTAAAAATTCACGAGGTTGTCTGCTCTGAATTGATATTAAAAAACACCAACTGCATGAAGTAGCTTGCTCAAAATTTGACGGCAGCACTGTTGCATTTGGAGTAACTGCGTGAGAAATTCAAAAAGTCACTGACTTATCAAACCGCCCGTATAATCTATTTTTCAATAAAGAGAAAATTACTCTAATGGGAATCGTCAACTAGAGCACAAATTTCTTAACCATTTTTGTTTTCTCGCAATTCCTCCTACCTCCTCTTCCTCAAATAATTCCTTTAGATATTCCTTGACATTTTCATGTTTTTCTTTTTATTTGACTAATATTTTTTTTAAGTTTTATCTAGAACTTTATCTCTTTTCCCTATTCAAATCCTTCTTTCTTTGATACCCAGTTTCATTCTTTGTTTTCTTCTCTGGTTACTATTTCTTAACTGGGTTCGGATCAGTGGTACAATGGTGCCAATGGCGTGGCGTATGGTAGTATTGCAATTACGTGTAAGTTTGTGGTTCGAATCTCTGAAACATCAATTTGTTAAATAAGTCTGTTTTTAAAAGCGCGATCCCTGGCCAAGCCGCTTAAAATGATCGGAAAATTTTAACTGGTATTTTAACGGCCGACCCCTCATTGGCTTGTTTTGACCGTCCACTTGTATATTTACTTGCATTTCTTAGATTTCTCCACCTCGTCTTTTGTTCGTCCAGCTCTTGTAAACTCCTACTTAGACAAGACGCTTCGAGGATAACAAACATTAGATGGACTGAGAGTAACAACTGCCTTGCAACAAAAAAGTTTGGCCGTGTGTAGACTCAAAACGCTCAAAGAGTTTGTTAGCCCTGAACCGCCTGTACATAGGTTCTACCGTAGGTGTTCTTACGGGACACTGTCTAATAGGAAGACACGCCAAAAGACTTGGTGTGCATTCCAATGATTTCTGCAGAAGCTGCATGGACGAAGAAGAGCAAGAAACAGTTCAACACCTTCTTTGCTCATGCCCTGCACTACTTCATAGGAGGAAAACTCATCATGGTTAATTCTTCTTCGATGATACTAGCAACTTAGCTAACATAGACCCTAAAAGTCTTTCGAAATACATTAAAGGTTAAGCGTGGTTCGACTAGCGGGTGATTAACCGGCTAGTCCCGTAATAAAAGATAAATGGGTGATCAACTCGTTAATCTTACATCGGGTTGAGTTCAGTTGGTGGTTAACTTGCTGATCTTTGTGGTATCACAATGGGCCCTTGCGGCCTAAGTGTGTCAAGCTGACAGCCACTTCCACCTTACCTAACCTATGTCGGCTTAATTCAGCGCTCTTGTTCATAGTCACATTCACAAAATAAGTAACAACTATTATTGCTACTTCAACGTAGAGTTTAATTCATTAAAGTTCATCGAAGTGTTTGATGAATGATGGGATTACAAATTTTGACGCGTGGAAGTGGAGGCAGTTGCTCGGCATTCGAGTTTTCGATATTTTGGGAAACTTATTTCAGCTTTAATTACACAAGTCTGCAAAAAATTCAAAGTTGAGAGCTTTTCTGGTTTTTTATGACACACTTATGTTTTTTGGGTGTGCTGAACCTGAAAACGACTTTCATTTGCTCGTATAACGCCAAGTTTACTGACAATATAGGTATCCGTCTAACATCTTGTATAGTGAAAACATCTTCTTTCAACTTTGCCTCCTAGAGGCCTGGAAACTTTAATATCATATTTGAAGCAACTTCCATCTCTTAGAAGTGACTTTACGAATTGTTTCATCAATCCCAGCTTTTTGTGAAGCGGCGGTAAAAGAATTTTATGACGAGACACCAAAGTTTCAAACAGGACGTTCTTATCGCCAACCATAAGCTCCATCTACTATCCCATAGACACAAAAAGTAATACATAATAATAATAACAATTTAAAAATATACTTATTTATTTATGACTTCAATTCAGCTAAAAAAAAAACAATTTTTTAAGAAAATTTCGGGCTTAGCCCTTTCGAGATCTTAGCTTTCTCAGTGCCTCAAAAAAGTTCTGAAAATTTGTTCGAGTCCGGCATTTGGCATTTGATTTTTGATGACAGCTTTTTTAGATATCGACTAAGAAAAGGCTATTTCATTTATCAAAAATCAATTGCCTGTGGCAGCAGTTTAAAAGGAACCACTCGATAACAACGATTGCCATTTTCACATTGCAACTTCACAAATATTTCTCACGACGAAATTAACAATACAATTGAGAACAACTTAATTAAGGTCCACTTTTACGCCCAACTTGTCCTTCGACAATTTCCATAAATTTTACACAAACTGTTCCCCCGGCTTGAACGACATCAATGACTTTTAATTTCCTACTTCTTCCTCTCCAAACACAACAGAAAAAAAGGGAACGACGAACACACCCAAACAAATGAATGCAAAATACGTTTCGTCATCGTCACCGTCATCTTAAAGTAACGCAATAATAAAAGCGAATGCTTTGCTTGCCCCAAGGCGAGTAAGAGCAACCTTTTGCAAAGAACTCAATTAGCAAAATCACTTTACGGGAAATTAAGAAACTTTTCACCACTTATACCCCGTTCCACATTTTTGTTTCTGTTTCGTTTTTCTTTTTTTTTTTTTCATTTTTCGTGAAGCCTGCCACAGGCAACAATTCACAAGCTGAACTTTCTCTCCCTTTTCTTCCCTTGGTGCGCTCGGCGTGGCGGCAGTAAAAGCGAAACAATTTCTCCTCGAAAAACGAACTTATGGCCAAAGTGACATAAACATTTCTATTCGCAATGAAACTGTTGTGGAATTTTGCTAAAGTCATCGACGATATTCAATCTTTCTCCCTTACAAGTCAGTTTTCCGGTAAATTTCCTCTCTAGTTATAATTTTCAATCAATACTCGCTCCCGGCAACATTGAGAGTCAAGCCCACCCCAGAGTTGGTTCTTTTTTTCTTCTATCGCTATGTCTATTGATAACGAAAGCGTCATAGCTTCATACACACAGCCGTACTACTACTGAATCAGGTACTCACTCCTTCATAGAAAGTAAGGATCTGGGAATAAATCAGAAAGCAATCTCGCTACCTGTTCGTAACATTGACAAAAGACCAGCGCGAGAATTCAATCAAAGTAAGAACCAGGAGCTGAAGTAGATCCTTGGGCAAACACTGGGGTTGCATCGTTCCAACTTAAACGAGTATAATCTTCATAACAGACCGTAAATCACTGTTCACCCGACATTTTTCTTGGTCCATTAGTGGGCCGCTATTGGTATGAGGCTATCCAGTTTTTCGGACCGCAGCGCAACGAGCTCTTATGAGTTGCACCGCACTGACTATGACTACACTGCTCCGGTTTTTAACCACTTAAATCATCGAGTACTTCGAAAGGAAACGACATATTTACGAGTTTTAATTTTTAATCTGGTGGAATTGGGAGTGGGAGTTGCGAGGGAGGAGTCATATCGTGATTCGTGAGCTACTTTTATGTTATTTTGTAAGGAAGGAATTATTGGAGCATCCACTATTTGTGTGCACAGAGGTATGTGTATATGCGGAGTTCATGCTCCATATATCAATAATATTTTATTCTTACGCGATGGATTGTGTTCGTTAACGATTTGAGCTGGTTGCCAATTTTATCGGGACTTTTAATGATTAAGCGACGGAAAAGGTGGAATTTAATGGTGAGTGTAATAGGTTCAGGCGCAAAGGGTTAATCCTGCAGTTTATGAGAAGCGAGAATGGGGCTTTTCACAGAATTTGAAGAAAAAACGTACTCCTAGCTGAAGGCTTGTGAAGAAGTGATTGTAAGGACCTTCATCTCAAACGTACATATGTGGCACAAATGGCGCGTATGTGACACAAATTGGAATTGGTGGACAAATGATACAAGTGACACCAATGGCAAAAGTACAACGTGTGATAAACTGCACAGCGAGCGCAAGCAAAAAGCAACGCATACGACACCAGTCACAGAAGCGAACCATTCGGCTCATGTGACCCAAATGGCACGAGTTACACTTTACACATGTATAAAAATATGCACATTGTTGTGTTTCATATGTCACTGCACTTACGAACGTTACAAATATCAGAATTGAAATGATGGCGCAAAGGGTTTGAATGCTAGACTGCTATTGCACGGCTACGTTTAGAGTCGTGACTTTGGCTCAAACTCCTCATCGTTGTCTCAATCTGAGAGTCAAACCCTATTAGATGACGATTCCTAACTCAGTACAGATATTCGGAAGTTCTTTTTCAACTTTTGTATGTGTGTGGCGCAGTCTGAAAGCCTTATCGAACACTCATCTGGCAGTTTCATCTTTTGGAGTTTTAGCTTCTCTCCTAAACTTATTAGTCTGCCAAGAGGGCCATGACTCACAGTCACTCTGCAAAAGTAGATATGCGATAAAAAAAAACACAAGTAGAGCGTTTTTTTTTTTTATAACTGGCGTGCACATCAAGGGGTTATGACTACCCTTATAATGCTATAGAACACAGTGCGATCATTTAGCAAAATAGGAAAGGATTTAATAGGAGACACCGATGCACATTGCTTTCAGGCGCGGATCCAGAATTTTTTTCTGGGGGGGGTCACGGGAAAAAAAAATCAAATATAACAAAAATAGACTGTTGTTTATATTAAATTATAAATCTATATATATATATATATATATATATATATATATATATATAAAAGAAAGTCGTGTTAGTTACACTATCCATAACTCCGGAACGGCTGAACCGATTTGACTGAAAATGCAATGCAATGCGTTAGCTTTCGTTATTTCGTTCTTTTTTTAAAAAAAAGTTGACTTATCTTGACAAATAAACAGCCCCGGATCGTCAATTTTTTAAAGGCGGGGCAAATAAAGAAAAATGCCGCCCCCACCAATTTATATTTGCTTTTACCTTTATAATCCTTATTATTTCAGCTATCAGATCTTTACTAATTGACTGACAACTGGACACAAGCCTTTCAGAAAAAACGCTTAAACCGCTGTTTTTTCTGTTTTAATCCTATTTATTTACAGATATGTAGAATATATATTTTATACACAGCACAGGATAGGACTTAAAATAAAAATGTTTAAAATAAAGACAAAATCAAATTTACTATTGTATTTATCATTTGCTATTACAATTTTACTCTTCGAGCTTTTTGTTCAGCAAATAAATCTATGACCTTATCATAATTTAATTCGTGTGCGATTCGATTTTCTATCGCTAAGATTGCTAGACTGGATAAGCGTTCCTGGCTCATAGATGATCGCAAATAATTTTTAATTAGTTTTAGTTTGCTAAAACTTCGCTCACAGCTTGCGGATGTAGTGGGAAGCGTAGAGCAAATTCGCAAGGTAACACAAATATTTGGAAAAGCATCCTGTAAATCATGCGCATAGATCTGTTGCAAGAGATAGAAACCGCTAGCTTTTTCAATGTCACCAGCTTGCAAAATGTAAATGCACAGAGCTTGCTCTTTAAAAACGTAAAGTTGCAGACAGAATTCAACGGTGCTCACATCTCGCTCATATTTTTTAGCCAGATCCGCTCCATATTTTTGCAGTTCTACAATTGACATTTTCAAAATATTATAACCATTAAGAAAAGCGAAGTTCATATTCAGTATGGTAGCACAATCGAACCTCTTTTTAATTTCTGATATGATTCGATCAAATACCATCATTATTTCTTTAGTAAATAGGGTCGACACCACTTTTTTCAGCCTCATTTATCCAATATTCCATTGGATTTTGTCTCATTTTTTGTAAATTTTTGAACAGACCATTCTTAGAGCGAAATTAGTGCAAGGATTATATCTTCTTTCTGAATCTCAATATTCACTCGATTGATTTCGCGGAGAATATTCGTCCAAATAGAATAAATTTAAAAGTCTTTAAAGCTGTTAAGGTATTACCTGCCTCGTACTTAGTTTCTGGAGCATGAGAAATTTGCTTAACTTCTTCTAAGGCTTCCGCTATCTCTGGCAAATTATTCAATAGAGCATTCACAAAAAACATGTTTCGCCGACCATCTCGTCTGACTACTCCCTTTTAAATTTGCCTTAACATTTTTTTTCACAATGTCCCACCTAGTAGTGGAGCCAACAAAAAAGAAATATACTTTTTGAACCAGTCCAAATAAGTTAATAGCTTCCTGGCATAATGAGGCAGAATGAGCACCTACAAGATTTAAGGAGTGAGCCAAGCACGGTACGAACTGGGCCAGTTCATTTCTTTCTGCAATCCTGGCTGGTACTCCTTTATGGATGCCGGCCATATTGGACCCATTGTCATAAGATTGGCCATGACATTGTCCAATATCTAAATCCTTAACAGCCAATTTGTCTAGAATCTGTTGACAAATGTCCTATCCTGTCTTTCCAGCAACTTCTATGAAATCAATGAAACTTTCTTTTATTTCACACACATCGAAAGTTTTTTTACATATCGAATAACCTAGCTCATTTGTTCTGTGTGGGATACATCTGGAGTGCAGTCGAACATTATCGTGTAGTATTTACCTTCTTTGATTTCATTTAAAATGCTATTTCTAACAGTTTTTGCCATTATGTCAATTATTTCATTTTGAATTGTCTTTCATTAATATATAATACTTGTCCCTTTTTTTAGTGTTTTAATTGAATTTTAAGAGTTGAACTATGTTTGGCGAGCAGAGAGATCAAGATCAAGAAGTTACATTGATTAGGCTGAGGACATTGAGTGATGAGATGAGCACAATTAGATGATCGACAAGAAAGTACAAAAACTTATAATGATAGTAAAATGCGATCTGTCCACTTTGACTTTTGACTTTGCTTCCCTTCGCTCGCAACCACAGTGGCTGTTTTGAAACCGAAAAGAAGAAAAGTTGCCCAATTCTCGGTCGCAGCAGCTGCTTTGAAACCGAAAGGTAGACAAATTGTCCACTTCTCGGAATTTCGAACTTGTTTTTGCCGCCCCCTAAACTTGCCGCGCGGGGCAAGTGCCCCGGTCTGCCCCCCTAGATCCGGGGCTGCAAATAAACTGGATTTTTGTGTGAAATCAATATTAAAAAAATAAAATATAGTCTATTAAATAAAGCCATTGCCTATTTAATAAAGTGAAGTGCATTTGGCAGTGCATCTGGAGAATGGTTAGCGAGTATATTTCACGGCTTCGAATGCTATGCAACGTACTGAAACACCTCCAGCAACTACATTGACCAATTTCTGTGCGATCTGCCAAAGCGGTCCGTTTGCACGAACTTTGCTTTACTCGGAGATTCCACGTTATTATACTTGGAATGCTTCATCGAAAAAATTTCAAAGACGGAAACAAGGCAATGCGGTCCCTGGGTATCCGGATGTGCTTTATACTGATGCTCTTGGTCACTTGGTTAGTTTCCGTTTTTCAAGTTTACAAAAATTAGATTTTGTTCGGTTATTTTTTTTTTTGATTTTCAGTTTCAGTTTCGATTGGCTTAGCTCTATTTTTTGAAATGCAGGCTGTTTTGGGGGGGGTCATGACCCCTGTGACCCCCCCCTTGAATCCGCGCCTGATTGCTTTTGAACCTTTGTGAATCGTAATGCGGTGTAAATACAGAGCCAGGTAAAGCATTTCACATTCAGGTGGTGCGACTTAATCTCTATACTTAACTGTATGCCCGAAGTTGGGCTCAAGGTAGAACTGATGAGCAATCCTAGTGAGGCAAGTGTTGTGGCTAAATTGTTTCAGGGGAGGAATATAGCGGGCTATTTAACTACAGCACTTTTTGTAGAAAAAACAATAAAAGAGACTGAGACAGCTAACTTTTCGACGATGTTCACGAGAATCAATCGATTCTACAATTGAACTATCACTTATTAATTTTGACGCTCTATTTTGTACCCTATCAAGTAGGCGCAGAGATGTTTGAGGTGCACCTGACCAGATATGTGAGTTATACTCCAGTTTTAGGTGGATGAAGGCCTTATAAATTGTAGCCAGATCAGAAGGGGTGAAGAGCTTCGTCTTAAGAAGCATAAGCATTTAGCAGGGTTTTTGGTGACTTCGAATATGTGGTCATTCCGAAGATCATCGTTTACACACATACCAAGTACTGACACCTTTTCGGTTTCTTGGATGTAGGTACCATTCATAGATAATGGAAATGGGGGAATATTAAGCTTCAACGACAAGAGACAGCATTGAGTTTTCGAAGCATTGAATTAGTCTACTCGGTTTTTATGACCCCATGTAACAATGCTGTCAAGTTCAGAACTGCCGTTCCAGTGTCACATCCGAAGAACATGGACTTGAATTTTCAAACGATAATGAAATGCTGAGGATTGAGTTGTTAGTAAAGAAGAAAGACAATAAGAAGTTTCAGACAATAGATCGGTGGTTATGAAAATTAGAAAGAGAGTCGGAGACAAAACGGAGCCGTGGGGCACACCTACATACTATAGAGTGGGAACTAGACTTGAAACCATCTCATACAATTTGTGTTCAACGGTCAGAAATGTAGTTTCCAATTCAACGAAGAAGAGACTCATCGGTACCAAAAGCACGCATTTTCGATAACAGAGCCTGATGCCGAACCCTATCAAATATCAAGCGCAATAATCCTACTTTATCCAAAACAGTCCAAAAATTGGTTCCATTTTTGAGTGAGATATGCCATTTAATCACACCGTTTGCTACGGAAGCCGTACTGTCGGTCATTGAGAAACCTTCGTTCTTCAAGATATTTCATGAGTTGACGGTTTATCAACATTTCCATGACCTAATAAAAAAGTACGTTGGTAAAATTGGACGTTTGTTGGAAGAGGAGGAAGATTATACGGGCTGGACAAAAGCAGCTTTCCATATGCTCAGAAAGAGTCCAGAAGAATAGGATAGATAGAAAAGCAAACAAACGGATTTATGTATATTGAGATCTTTTAGGACTCTCACAACCGAGCGAGTTTGGAAAAATATGTGCTTCATCAAAGAAGATGTAGCAGACATACGGGGAGTCATTAAAAACGAGCGTTGGGACCGATGACGTTTTCGAGTTCTTAATGTTGTAAACAAAAGTAAAAGTAAGTTAGTTTACGTTTAAGAAGCTGACATCAAAACAACTTTGATCAATGTAAGGACCGTTCTGTTACCAATCAAACTATAAAATACGAGGCATTGCCTCATTAACTGAAATATTTTTAGCTCTTGATGAAGCAATGGAGACTTTGAATGTCTGTATTCATCCGACCCCGCACAGAAAAGGTTATGTAGAAACTCAAGTTAAAATACTTAGAGACACTAACGAACTGAGAAACGGTCACACTAGTTTTAAACCCAAAAAAAACTACGTCTGGTTTTTCCGCGTCATTTTTTCGCGATGCTGACGATGACTGCGAATCTGGTCAAACATAGAATGGAATCGTGTCGATGGATGCGATGCAGGGACGATATTTGAACAGCGACTACATATACACTCACCAAAAAGACAAATAAAAAGAAAAAAAAAACACCTACCCCAGATGGCTGGTGTTGTCATAGTCCACACACAGCCAATGTAGTCTCCTGGTCTGCTCCTTTTGGCCATTGAACGAGGTAAACGTATTCCATTTATATAGATTTGGAATTCCATTGGAACACTGCCCGAATTTTTTTTATGACTTTTGAGTCTTCTGATAGCAATAATATTTATTGGAATTTTCAGAGGGTTTGCTGAAGCAAAATGTGGACAAACTTTTGGGTGAAGCAAGGAAAAAAAAGGAACAAAGGTTTTTTTTTCTGAGGAAAAATTATTAGATTTTGAAAATTTGACAAGGGATATCTTATAAAGGAAGCAGCGTGTGCCATTGTTACACAAATCTTCAAATAAGTGGAACTCTTTCAGAAAAGAAATGTGCAGGACTCTGAGAAATTTGAAAACGGAGGCATTTCCCTAATTTAATTTTATTAAAGAAAAGAAAAACTCAAGGACATTTGAATTAAAATAGAATATCATAGTCAACCGTATTCCAGTCAAACATCATCCGGCAGAGAAAATCAACGTTCTGTTAGGCTATTAGAGTGACTTCTGAGGCAAATGAAAACACTCCGTCTCAGGCGTCACACAGGAAAAGAAAACTTAATTTTTCTTTTAAATGAGAAGAGCAACAAAAATGAAACGAAAGTAGAAGAAAATAAAAAAAGGACACCAACAGCAATGAGAGAACATCAAACTTAGCCCATTCAAACGGAATGTGCCCCTCGTCTCGTAGCTCGTACTGAAATGTTAACGATAACATTCGAAAGTATTTAGGAGGCGACAATAATTATTATGCCGAGTGTCGAAATGGTCGATTATACATATTTTTTCAATTCTTTTTTTTTTCACTGCCCGTTGTGATATCCTTGCAACTATTATGCTTTGAAGTGGTGTCTGCGGAATGCAGTTTGCCTTCTACCAGAGGAGCGATGAAACTTATGGTAAATTGTTCAACCAGATAACGGTCAAATAGGGCGTTAAGGAAAAATTATAATTTTTTCTTCCACTCTTATTAAATTTTTCCTTTCGTTTGAATTTGGCTTTTAGAGATGATTATTTCAAATGGCAGAGTCTCTGGGTGGGTTGTGCTTTTATTTTGGGAAATAACTTTGGGAAACTGCTGAAAGGTTTGCCGGAAAACGTGGAGTATTTTCTATTTTTGATGTTGACTTTCTCATTTCTTTATTTGTACGTAGGAACGAGGGGAAACATTGAATGGGTGTTTTTGTTTATGTGTAGGTGCATGTAGTTACAAGGCTCAGAAGAACATAACCAGATGAAGTTCCATCAAAGCATATTTAACCCTCCTTTACGAACCGGCAAAAGTCGTGTCCACCCGAACTGGGGTCCAAATGGACCCCACATTTTTTTCTTCGAATTTTTTTTTTGATTTCTGACTTATATTGTTCAGTTATAGCTCTTCTGGCTATTGTATGAATTGTTTCTAAGTATTTCATATAGCAGTGATAAGGAAATTTAAGCAGAGATGCCATTATGAAGGTATGTAGGAGGTCATCAATAAAATTTTACAATTTCAAAAACGATGGAAATTGCCTAACTTCGCAAATCTGGGATTCCCGCTTATCCCTTTCGATATGTCTGTTTTACGTAATTACTGATTGTAATATTGATGCATATCAATGTTCTTGCCAGGTCCGCCTATCAAAAGAAAAAAATAGTCATTATTTCACTTTGTTCAGGTAAAAAGGATTGAATTTCCCCAATACATGCCAAGCAAGCCTGCCAAATATGGCTTGAAGTTTAGGTGGCTGTATGAAAGCTCAACGGGCTATCCACTGAAGTTTTCTATCTACACTGGTAGCTCTGACCAAAGTACAGAAAAACAAAAGAGATTTGCCCAAACTTTTTGTAGCGAAGGAGATTCTTGATAACCAGAATGAGCCTGTAAAGGTCAATAACAAAAAGCAGTATCGTCCAGTCCACTCTTTCATCTTTGGATTTTCTGGAAAAATGGCGTTGGTGCGATAATGTTCCGAATCCAAACAAACAAGTGGTATTGCTATCAACACAACATAACTGCGAGAAAGCCACTTCCGATCATCAAAGTAAACCAGCAATGATACTGGATTGGAACCGCACCAAAGGTGGAGTCGATGTATTCGACCAAATGGTCTCAATACATAATTATATTCATGTACACGTCAAACAAATCGCTGGCCCATGGTTGTATTCTACAACTTACTGGACGTAGCAGCCCTAGCAACTGTCATAATTTTCCGACATCTCAATCCGCCTAGAAGAAACAAAAATTTGCCCAGATGTGATAAACTCATCGAACTAGCGGAGGAACTGGTTGAGTCAGAATTGAATAACCGTTTACAACTTGCAACACAATCTGGCATTGGAAAATCTGCATTGCATGCTCTCTGTATTTTGGGGAGAGTTCAGGAAAAATTACCAACAGTCCCTGAAAAGCTGTCTTGTAAAAGAAGCAGATGTCACCTTTGCCCAAGAGCAGAGGACAAGAAAACCAGAACCAACTGCGATGAATGTGGCAGATGTTGTTGCCTTGCCACATTAGAACCTTATGTGTTAAATGTCTCCCGGAACGGCCAACAACTTCAAACTAAATCCTTCTAAACATAAACTATGCTGCTTTAGAAATAAAATAATTGTTTTTTAGAAAAAATATGACTTTTCATAGAATTTCAGTAGTGGGGTCCAAATATACCCCAGTTCAGGTGGACGTGTTCTTTTCACAAGAAAATCGGAGAAAAATCTGTAAACATCTGATAATCAACTTTAGAAATGAATAAAAAATTGAATTTTGTTCACTGAGTAAAAATCCTATTTAAAAAAAAAAAATGAAAAACAAAAAAGTTATGAGTGTTCAAACATGGTCCAAATGGACCCCAGTTTGTAAAGGAGGGTTAAGAAAACGAGAGTCAAATCTGGCTTATAACCACGGTTTATGATTATGTAGTACCAAATATACGTCTTAGAATCTATCTATAGGTTTTATATCCAAAGCACTACATTGACACTTAAAAGGCTGTTATTTATGATGGTTGAGACAATAGATTCAAAGCTGTCTTTCAAATGTGCCTCGACATTGAATGAGCTGTGGGGCTGGTTCAATCAAAAGATTGATGTTTTAGTAAGTCTTATTTATATAAAAGTTCTATAGTAAAATAAGAATTATGTAAGTGTCTACTTACACTGTGGATCGTGTTAGCTGTGTAAGAAAGAGGGTGAAAAAGCCCATCGTGCGATTCGTGTTGATTCGTTTAGGACGAAATCACTCTCATTCCCGATAAAAAAAATGTTTTCCTAGTGAGCCATCTTAAATGAACTCAGTTCTCATAGGTCAACCTATTTTTCAGAGTTCTGGCAACATTGTGAGATTTTCAACTCAAATGATGTATTGAGTTGAAAATCTCACAATGTTGCCAGAACTCTGACAAATAGGTTGACCTATGAGAACTGCAATTACCTTTTTCAACAGAAATGACTGAGTGGTTTTTTCTCATACAAACCAGCACGAGTCGCAACATGAGTTTTTCAGTTGTAACGACTTAAATAAGCATGTTTCAGATGGACCAATAGGAAATGCAATGGCTATTTTCATCAGAAATTACTAAGTGGTTTTGGGGTAAACGAACCAACACGAAAGAAATAGCTTAATATATAATCAGAGAAGGAAAATTTATTTTACTTAAGTTTTATGGCATTGGATAATTTTTCTGTCAAATTGAGCTAAATGTTCATGTGTGTTTTTGTCACGGAATACTAAATAGACAAACAGTGATCATAGGGCCGCTTTTAGTAATGTATGATTTCGCAATATCGCTTTTGCAATTAATAGTCAGTAGTGGATGTAGGTATGCGGTGAATGGCAAATTGACCACACCAACTGCCTCAGAAGGTCATTAATCTTTATTGCCTGGATTTAAGCTGCGTCCTTCCTATCATTTAAGCCGATCTTAGTGCTTCAAAATTTGTTGGCTGAGTATTCTGATCCTGGTTGCATTCCAGGGTCAGTAATGGCCACGTACGAGTAGAAAAAGTCACTTCAGACTTAGCGGAGTAGAGAGTTTGAAGCCACAGTTCGGGAGATAGGTAGTACTCGTGAAGTCGTGTTAAGTGGCCTTGAATTCATCATTCAGCAAATACCGGAGAAATTATTAAAAAGAGTAAGTAAGGATAAAAAATATTCAACACAAACAGGCTAAGTTTGGATCCTTATGCAACTCCGGCATCGATTGCCCTTGTCGATGATCAGTGGCTTCATATAGATTGATCTGGAATGAGGATAATTTTGAATAATATCATTAAATGGTGTGGTAATTTTAAATACGCACACCTCCTTGAATTTAAACACTGTCGAATGTATTTTCGGAGTAGAAAAAACTACAGATAGTGACTTAGTAACTGGTAGTGATTTAGCGATGTCATACTGAAACTTTAAGAAAGAATGCAGCGTGGCGTGCTGCTCCCGAAATTCAAGCTGTGTGTCTGGAATAGTGCAGCTGCAGAATCCAGATTTTCAGCCGTCTCAGTAGACGGCTGAAAATATGTGCACATATGTCAGGTGGGTCGGCATTCAAACACTGCCTTTCTTTGGAGAAGCCACAATATTCGCTTTTTCCCATTTGCTAAGAAATCAGCAGTTGCGGACGTAATTGCTAAGGGTCATTGCCAGTTATGCCGTCATTGATTGGGATAACTTTTAAAATAAACAAATGACGAAATTTTTTTAAAAGTTATACTGCTTTTAGCGAGTTTGGGACAAAATATCAGCGTGCACGTGCACCGACAGCCAAAAACTGACATCGGAATATCTATGATTTTAAGTCTGAAGCACTCTTTTATGTTAAATCCTTGTTTACGTTAATATCAACTTTTCTGAAATGTCAAACTAGGTAGGCAGTTTCATCGAAGATAATTTCATATTTCACTGATATTAAAATCGCTTTCTCTCTTAGAACCATTAAAAATCAGCGATAAACTAAGGTCCCTAAATTGAGATAGTTGTCGAGGGAATCCCAGCTGCTGCGTGCTACCTTATTTACTTTTTAGCTTTAGAAGTCACCATACACCAAACTGTAAGGTTTTAAATTCGTTGCCCTTGCGTATAAAAATGCGCTTTATTGTTACGGTGGTGTCATTCCGCTACCAATTAGGCCTCAGCTCTTCTAAGGAGGTTTTTTCAGCTAACTAAGGCAATTATTTTGTTTGTCATAAAAAGCTAATTTTGACTACGTAATTGTATCGAAACCAGCTTAAAACTAGTGAGAGCGCTAATTAACAGATAGATTTGTTAATGAAACTGGAACTAGTGCGTCTTTTCAACTCTGTTGCAAAATGTATTGGGCTTATATCTTTAGCTTTAGCAAACAGCTGGTGTAATTTAGATGTAGAAGACGCTTTCTCTTCTGATTTGCCGAACAGCTAGCTGCTAGGTACGTTTTTTTTGTTCATCTCGAGTTAACATACATCCCCACTTAACTGGCTTATGAAAAGGGTTGGAATTTATAGCGCGTCTTTCCGAGCTTGAAGTTACACACCTGGGAGCGTCTACGAAATAAACATATTCACTTATCAACATTCAACATTTCTGAAGTTCCTAATTCTCGTCCCGAGTAACTTCCACTTTCCTTTGTCATCAAAGAAGGCCACTGTCAGTCAAAGTTACCCTTTGCGACGTTCAGGTTCAGGTAAGTGACACCCTCTCATTGATAAAATGTAATCCATAGAGTCGTCATTTTGTTTCACCAACTCTCGAGAGGACTCTTTTGACGTCAAATACTAATCCACCTCTTTTTAAATCCCAACACAACTCTTCCCGACTTTCATTTTATACAAACGGTTCCTGTTTGTGCCGCTACGCTGCCGTACTGGAAACACACATGGACATCAGGATGTGGTCGTAGAGAAATTGTTTGAAAATTTAATTAATGGATGAAAACAATGGTGACGGTGAGGCAGGCCGCCTATGACAGTGCAGCTACCGTATGACAGTAGCAACCATGTGGCACGCAAACAAAGGACGAAGCCAATTTTTGCCCATGCCTTTATGTAGAATGTAGCACAGTGTTGTTAGTGTCAACGTGTGGCAGGTGTAGAGATGTGTGTACGAACGTATTCGAGTTGCTGTATGGAAAACATTCGACAAACAGTAGGTGGTCAGTTTGACCACCTCGTTGTGGTTCATATAATTGAGAGGATGTTTTTCGCGGCTGAGTTTGCCGTCATCCTTTCTCTACGACACACATACACACACTTGTCTGTGTGGAGCCCTGGATATGCCAATTTATTGCTCAAATTGTTTGGACTGCGTCCAGAATTTGGAAGATCATGAGCGAGTCATTCCTTTGGGAATTGGGAAATTTATTCGCTTGGTGTCGAGTAAGATTTGCTTCACTCAGCTGATGTGCTCCAAAATCACGCTAAAGTTGAAAGTGTTTGTATACAAAGAACCGACAGGCGGCTTGTGATTAACTGCAACTATATACGCCCTAACAATTGTTGACATTATTTTCAACGCTCAACTGTGCACGAATGTAAACAGTTTAAAATGCAATTAAAAGTTTTCGCAACCACGTTAGGTGTCTCAGAAACTTTCGAGCACTGCTCTTAGTTGAAGTGAAATTTTGAAAGTCTTAGATAAACGTTTCAAGAGCATTGAGACATACACCACAAGCAAGGCAGGCAAGCAAGGAATGCAACAAGAACAAATCTCCGGAAGTGAACAAAGTTTTCTTCTCAATTCGAACAAAAGGCAAAAGAAAAAACTCTCTCTCAAGTGCCATTGAACACTAATCAACACACATCCTTGAAGACTTGAAGTTCTTGGCGCGTTTCTTTCACTTTCCTTTTGCATTCGAGTGAGTTTTTCCACTTCTTTTTGATACTAAGCCAAAGGAAGAGTACGAGGAGGTACTATGTTCACTTTGAAGTTAACAAGATCATGGGAAATGGGATTATTTTGGGAAATCTTTGGAAACTTAAAAAGCTTGGCGTAACCATGTAAACAACACACAAACAAAAACTTCACTTGCTTCGGCCGGTGCTTTGCAGTAAATATTAGTGGAGAAGCTGGTTGGTGGTGGTAGTGGTCGGGGGGAAAATATGTTTTTATAGAAAGTAGGGTTCAAACACCTGTAAATTTATGTGTTCCACTTGCGTCATGTGTGTCACTTGTCCTATTTGTGCAACTCACTTCAATTGTGTCACTTGTTACATACAATTTGTGTCATATCACAGAACAAAAAGTATCATCCCCAAAGAGAATTCGTGGTTTGATTCAAGCTGTAAAGAGGCGATTAGGGATAGAGAAAGTAGTTTTCGAAAATTTAAAGACAACCCTACAGTAGTAAACCGAAATTTGTTCAAACGGGCCAGAAATATCTGTAATGCTCATACACAAAGGCCAAGTTTTTGCATGACCAAAAAGTAATAAAAAAAAATACTGTTGTGTCCAAAAGGAAGCAAAAACTTTTGGTCTTTTGTTAAGAACGTTAAGTACTCGACCACGTCATTGGTCCCAAAGTTCGTTTTCAATGATTCTCCGTATTTCAGCTCCATCAATAAAGCCAATTTGTTGGCAGCTCAATTTGCTGCTATCTTGACACTTCCTCATAGCATATTGGTTCCACCTTAGCTCGAGTCTGCAAATTCTGTGATGAAGCATATATTTTTCAAACTCGCTCGGTTGCGAGAGTCCTCAAAGATCTCAATATACATAAATCCGATGGTATCCCCGCCGTTATTCTGAAGAGGTTTTCTTCTACGCTGGCAAAACTTTTCCATCTTTCCTATTCTGCTGGGATTTTTCCGAGCAGATAGAAAACTGCATTTGTCCAGCCGGTAACTAAAAAAGGCGAATCTTCCTGCCCTTCCAATGATCGTCCAATTGCACTTACGTCCCTTCTTTCCAAGGTCATGGAACGTTTCCAAAAAAAAAAACCGTCAACTTATGAAATATGTATCTTGAAGAACGAAAGCTTCTTAATGACCGACAGTACGGCTTTCGTAGTAAACGGATTATTGCACTTGATATTTAATAGGGTTCGGCATCAGGCTCTGTTATCGAAAATGCGTGCTTTTGGTACCGATGAGTCTCTTCTTCGTTAAATTGGAAACTACATTTCTGACCGTTCAACACAAATTGTATGAGATGGTTTCTAGTCTAATTCCCACTCTATAAATGTATGTAGCTGTGCCCCACGGCTCCGTTTTGTCTCCGACTCTCTTTCTAATTTTCATAACCGCCGATCTATTGTCTGAAACTTCTTATTCTCTTTCTTCTTTACTAACAACTCAATCCTCAGCATTTCATTATCGTTTGAATATTCAAGTCCATGTTCTTCGGATGTGACACTGGAACGGCAGTTCTGAACTTGACAGCATTGTTACATGGGGTCATAAAAACCGAGTAGACTAATTCAATGCTTCGAAAACTCAATGCTGTCTCTTGTTGTTGAAGCTTAATATTCCCCCATTGCCAATATCTATGAATGGTACCTACATCCAAGAAACCAAAAAGGTGTCAGTACTTGGTATGTGTGTAAACAATGATCTTGGGAATGAACACATATTCGAAGTCACCAAAAACCCTGCTAAATGCTTATGCTTCTTAAGACGAAGCTCTTCACCCCTTCTGATCTGGCTACAATTTATAAGGCCTTCATCCGCCTAAAACTGGAGTATAACTCACAGGTCAGGTGCACCTCAAACATCTCTGCGCCTACTTGATAGGGTACAAAATAGAGCGTTAAAATTGATAGGTGATAGTTCAGTCGTAGAATCGATTGATGGAATTGATGGATTGGTGGGAACTGTAACTTCTACGAATTTAATAAGACTTTGTTCTGGTTTCGTACGTTTCTTGTTCGATGTTATCGATGCGATAGTTATAGAAAAGGAGCCTGTCTCACTGAAAGAACCTTAGCCCTTTTCTTGTTTTTAAACTGCTTCACTTACTTTTTCGGTTGTTACATATATTATAGGTTAAAATGTCTGCCAGGAATACAACTGACACACTTAGACAAATATTAGGTCCATTGTGATACTCGCATAATAAAAATTATGCGAGGGAGTACCTCACTTAACAAAACCATTTGGAGCTTATAATAAAGCGAAGGAGATATAGGGGATCTGTGTTCACCAGATCGCTTGGATCATCATGAAATATTTTCCTTTTCTGGCAAGTACATCGGCAGCTACCCACGATATCTCTGTGCCCCGGCACCCAAATAAGGAGAATATTGAACTGTTCAGCCATCACCTTAAGAGATAGGTGACAGCGACAGTTAAGGGCAGTTACTGAGTTCGTAGAAACAGCGCGGAGTTATTTGAGGGCTGCTTAACTGTCTGAGGAATTTTGTATTTCCTGGTGAAGAGAACGATTTCGGTTTTCTAAGGGTTGACCCCTAGATCACATTTTCCCGCCCATTTTACTATTTTATTTAGAGCGGTTTGCATCAGATCCGTAAGGACGTGAGCATGTTAACCAGATACCGCAATGGAGACATTTCGTCATCTGCATATGCAATCACTTTGAATCCCTGAGCTTCTAAGTCAACTAAAAGTTCATTGAGGACTAGATTCCATAGAAGAGGGGATAGGACTCCGCCCTGCGGTGTTCCTCTACTGACAGATCTCTTTGCAGAGAAGTTTCCTTAAGTTGAGTTGATCCTCCTGCTTTTTAGCATTAGATTTATCAACCTCAATATGGAACTATCTACTTTGAACTTCGTCAGTGCTTTTGTAATTGCAGAGTTGCTGACGTTATTGAAGGCACCCTCTATGTCGAAGAAAGCTGCCAATTTGAATTCTTTGTGATGGAGGGAATATTCTATAGAACGAACCAGGGTGTATTGTGCTGTAGATAACAGTTTAGGATCTATAGCTATACGCAGGTGGATATCAGTCAGTCGTTCTAAAGTTTTAAGAAAGAAAGATGATAGACTTATTGGTCGGAGATCTTTTGGGCTTACGTGGGATGATTTCCCAGCCTTAGGTATAAACACAACCTTGACCTCTCTCCACTGAGTCGGGATATAGTTTAAGGTGGTACAGCCGATGAGAATTACTTCAAGGACAGGGATAATAATATCGCGGCCTTTTAAAGTTCGGTTGGAATTATGCCATCAGGTCCAGGGGATTTGTATGGGTCAAAGCTGTTAATGGCCCAAATTAGGTTTTCAATTGTAATGAGATCGGAGATGTTTGTTATTATGCTACCTGATTCTGTGGGTGTCCAGGAGCAGATTGAGCGCTTTTCGCAGGATTCTGTCCAGCCGTCAGCTGTTTTTAAACTGCTAGGCATGGTTGGACTCTTTGAGAGGATTTTTCTTAATCTAGAAGCTTCTGAAGTATCTTCTATTTTTTCACAGAAGTTTCTCCAGGAAGTTCTTTTATTTTTCCTCAATTGATATTTATATGATTTGAGGGATTCCTTGTTGGAGTCCCAGTCTATTGAGATTTTGGATTGTTTAGCTCGGTTGAAAAGTCCATTTCTCATGATCACCGCAAAATTTCCTTCCATAATCCCCCGATGATCTTGAGTACCTACATCTTTCAAAACAGAAATCGTCATTCATGTAATCACAAGCACTTTGTTTTTAAAGAAGAAAAATATGTCCGACAAAAAACACAATTCTCAAGTGATGTTGAATGTAAACAAAAATGCGAAAACCTACACCGAAAGTATACTACAAATTTTGTATGTGCGCTTGGAAGTCTTCCCTTCGCTGTCAGATAAGCGAATATGAAATTAAAAAATTAACTCCCAAAAGATGTTTCTAGAAACTTCAATTTCTTTGGCAATTTATCTTTCTTTCCTGTCAAACAACATTGCCTTCTCAATCATTTTCAATTCGCCTTTCCAAAATGAAACACAAAACAAAAGTTTAATTCTCCAGAACTTCCCACAGTTGAATAAGTAGGTATACGAGCGAGAGCACTCGTTGCATCACACACAAGTATTAAACACAAAGAGTTCAACAACTATTGTGTCGGTTGTGGCATCCACAAAACTCATATCCAATGAGTTAATTTGAATTCGTACATTTAACCCCCTTGGGTGTGCTCATTGCCCCTATATCCTTGGGGGCGGAATCTAGAAACTATAGTATAGTATCCCTTTGTTTAATTGTAATTTTCAGTGTATTGTTCCGCGACCGCACCGCACCACACTGCACACTCCACACCATCAACATCGCCATCATCATCAACGCCGCCGCCGCGTATCACCTCCCACAGGGACAAAACAGGCAAAGCCGAGATACCCCATCGTGCCCGCATTATCATTCGTAGTGCAACGTCATTATCACAAAATAAAGCGATTGCAACTGAAAATGGCAATAACATCGGTGGCCTCATAAACGCGTAAGCCACTCAACCGAGCAAGGACCATCTAAGCAGCGTGTAGCACCATCTATGAACTTTATTAATAACGTTTTCTGGTGTATAACAGTATAGTGTAGTGTAGGTATGCGGTGCAAGCAAAGCAAAGCTGTTGTTGTTGCTGTCGTCGTCGTTGTCGGCGAAACGATGTAGCTGTTGGTTGTAGTTATCCAAGGAAATATGAGAAGGATATGAAATATTCCTAAACCCATTAACACAATAAGATGGATGTTCTGTTGTGTTTTGAGTTTCTTTAATTTTTGTTTTTATTTTTTCGTGTTGTGCTGGGTTCGGGTTGGGTTGGGTTTGGTTGGATATGCCAGATGAAATATGACAGGGCGTTGTCGACGTATAGTTGTCAATGGGTGAGCTTCGTAGTGGAGCTGACTGTTAAAGATGTTTATTTACAGACCGCTTAACACAAATAGTAACATTGTGGTTGAAAACGGATTAAAAAGGTCGCTCAACTCTAGGAAAGGAAATTCAAATTCATCTCGCTTGAATTTTATACTGCGACAACGACATGTTTGTTCTGTGGGTAGGATGAGCTGCTGGTTCGGGGAGTGGTTGTTGTTATTAAAGTGTAGGCTTTGAAGTTAATAAATAAGCCTATTTTTGGATTAACCGGCAAGAGCTGGTATTTGGTATTACGACAAAGTTGTAGCAATTACGAAATAGTTTTCGCACTATCGACAATATAAGCCGAGTTTTATTGGGAATTTCTATATTCACTTATATTCACTTCACTTGCGAGTCGCAATAAAACGCTTTATATGGGTATATTCACTTGCAAAGTTCACTTTCAAAAACTCCATTTACCAACCATCCCTGGTGTTCACTTCTACAAGTGAGTTTGTCCACTTACGCTATTCACTTATATTCATTTAAGAGTTGTTGTTTTTCCATGAGCGATGTTTTGCGATGTTTTGCGATGTTTTGCTTGAGTGAATATAAGTGAATATAGATTCCCAATAAAACTCGGCTATAGATAGCATTTTTATTGCATTTAGGATAGGTTTGTCGCCATTGCATCAAATTCATCTCCATTATTATGGTACTGAATGTCAAAGATGATAAGATTATCTGTGGACGTAAAACAAAGTAGTCTCCAGTTGTCTTGATTGGAACAAAATTGTCGTTATTATGAAAAGTTGTATTTATTGATACTGATGCAAAATTGTCGTTATAACTATACAAAAGTGACAAAACTCGGAAAACAACATCAGTATGCGGACTGCGGAGATCAAACGGAGAATAGCTTTTGCCAACCGTTGCTTCTTTGAGTTAAGAAGACAATTGAGAAACAAAACCTTCTATAGAAAAGCCAAGGTAACCCTGTATAAGACCTTGATAATCCCAGTCCAGCCTTGAGACGTGGAAGCATGGACCTTATCGAAAGCGTATGAGTTGAAACCCTTGCTTGTTTCGAAAGAAAAATTCTCCGAATGATCTTTGGTTTCGCGAATATAATGTGTGTAGAATGAGATACAACAACGAGCATCTGTATGAGCTGTGCCGCGACATGGGCATAGCCAGAAGAGTACTCATCCCGAGGCTACGATGGTTGGACCATGTAAAGCGGAGGGACTCAAACGCTCCGACTCGATGAGTTTTCGAAACCGTATTGCAGGGAAATCGCGGAAGGGGAAGTCCTCGTCTTCATTAACCGATTGACTTAGACCTTAGAGTGCAAAACTGGGGAGAGCTCGCCCGAAATCGAAGCCGTTATAGAAGGATGTTGGTTGAGGCCCAGGTTCACCCCCAACTGTAATGCCCACCTAGGTTAGGTAAGGTAGAAGGCTGACGGTTGATATTATTACCGTCACACTTAGATCAATGTAGATCCATTGTGATACCCTGGAGTATTGTAACGTCCTAGAAACCTATGAGTTTATGTTTGGTCAGTTTTTAACCATTTTGTGGCCTTAATGAAGTCTAAAAGGCTGCTTCTTGAAGTGTCTGATGATTCTTCTAGTTCATTGAAAAGTAATTGCCTAGAAATTTTTTCCTAATGTGGCAGATTGCTGGGCAATGACAAAGGAAGTGAGTGGTATCCTCATTCTCATCTTCGTCATTGCATCCTCTGCACAGGTCATCGGTGCAAAGACCCATTTTCTTTTTGTGGTAATCTAGTAGGTTGTGTCCAGTTATGATACTGATAAGCAATCGTAATGAAGAACTATTCAATGATAGTAGCTTTTCAGATCCGTTCTAATCGTATTTCGGCCATAGCTTTCTGGAAATGGCACAGGAATCTAGGCATTCCCATCTTTCATTGGATTTTCGCATTATTTTGTTGCCAATGATCTGTTTAATTTCACAGGGTGGAATCCTGATTGATTGATCAATGAGAGAAGGGTCAAGTGCAGATCCTTTTCTTGCTAGTTCGTCCACTTTTTCGTTTCCCGGTACACCACTATGACCAGGAACCCAGCAGCCCACCTAAGTAAGTAAGTAAGTAAGAGTTTTCTCAAGAACGACAGCGGTGTCGGACTGACGACAAATTAATCGTATACCGTAACTGCAGCTTCGTTTATACTGTTGGTTTCAATTTCCAAGCTATCAAGACTGACACTGTCGCCATTTATTTTGTGCTGATATTTTTGCCTTCACAGGTTTTTTCCTATTTGTCATAAAAAAAAGTCACACTGTCTGTCCCATTTTCCCACTGGAATGGAAACTTGGAAACTACTTTACTTAATGTACTCAATAAAATTTTACAGTATAGGGCTCGAGCTACGCGCGCCGGCATCGTAGGATATACATTCATATTGGGATAGTCCTTCGGTGAATTCTAGAGGGTGCTTTTTTTTAGAGGTATAGAACTTCGAATTGAAATAAAAAACAAGGAAATCCTTTAAATATCATTAATTTGGCTTTATTGGAAGGACAATTTTATGCCACTAATGCTTAAATATGATTTCGAACATTTGGCCGTCGTGGCTGGCTCGAATAAAGCCAAGTTTAGAGCTCTAATTTTGAACCACTTTTTTGAACATTTGAGGCCGTATGTCAGCAATAACGCCACGAATGTTGGCTTCCTAGCCGTCTATCATTTGGTTTGTTAACGTAAACAAGCAGCTTCACATATTTTCTTCTTCTTTTTCATTTTCGGCGTTACGAGTAGTGATCTTGAAGCGATCACAACTCTCCCACTTTTCTGCTTCACACTAGTGATCCGCCTGTGGGGTACGCCGCGTTGACCTCAGAAATCGTCGGCAAGCCTCCCGGTTTTGGATTGTTCCATGTCTGACGCCAACCAAATGCTGCTGTTTTTTCATTTGCTTGTACCAGGAGTGTTTTGGCCTGCCTTTTCTTTTTCGTCGCGAATTTGTTGAAACGTTGTACGATATTGCCTTTTTGACGGGGTTCTGCGGATCTCTTCTTTGAACATGACAATACCAACTGAGCCGGTCGTGCTGAATTTTGTCCAAGATGGTACTTTTGACATGAAGGCTTCCACGGATCTTAGTACTTCTAATTCGATCAAGCTTTGTTACTCCTGCTGTCATCCGAAGCATCTTCATTTCGGCTGCCGTCAATTTGCTCTCATACTTTTTGTACATTGTCCAACATTGTGAACCGTATGTCAGAGCTGGACGGACAACTGCTGTGTAGAGTCTTCCCTTCAGCTTAGGGGGCATTTTTCGATCACAGAAGATAGCGGAGTTTTCTCGCCACTTCATCCACCCTACGCTTACTCGATGATTGATGTCGTCATCACAAGATGCTTCACTATTGATCATAGATCCCAGATATTTAAACTTTTCACACTTGGGAAGCACATTTCCATTCAAATAAATGTCTGGAATAGGCTTGTCTGGATCAGAAAAAGGGCAGCACAGGTATTCAGTCTTTTTAGCGCTAATACGGTACCCAGAACATCACTCCAAACGTCAAGTGCTCGTTGCAGGGATGTAGGATCCTCGCTTATGATGGCTCCATCGTCAGCAAAGAATAATTGTTGTACTTTATTGTCCGTTACTTTTCCTTCGAGCAAATAATCCAGAACAGCTATAAAGAGCAGTGGACTCAAGACACTTCCCTGATGTACACCTACTGTTATTTGGAATTCTCCGGTGACTCCAGCTGGGCATCTCACTTTTGTAACTGCTCCTTCGTACATGTCCATAATTATTCGTCAGGAACTCCTCGGTGTCTGAGGGCCACCCATATCAGATCTCGTGGTTGTCGATTGAATGCCTTTTCGAAGTCAACCAACACAATATGCAGCAAATCCTCTAATGCATCTCGGTGTTTTTCCATAATGATCCTTATGATTTGGATTACGTCTGTAGTTGACTTACCCGCGACAAACCCGCATTGGTCATCAGACAGCCTTATTATTTTCCGCAGTCGGCTATCTAAAACCCGCTCAACGATCTTCATAGTGTGGGACATCAACTTGATCGAACGATAGTTGTCACAGCTTCTGGTATCTCCCTTTCCCTTGTACATTGGAAGAAGAAAACTTTCCCTCCATTGATTAGGCAAACTGTTACCTCTTATAAGTTTGGAGATGAGAATCGTGAGCCATCTTAACCCTATGTCTCCCATATTTTTCCAAAACTCATATGGTACCTCGTCTGGCCCAATCGCTTTGCCTTTTTTGGAGTTCTTAACTGCCTCCCTAACTTCTTCGACTGTGACGTCGGATACTTCCGTAAAGTTAGGTGCAGCTGTTGGAAAGTGGCGCCGAGGAAACTGTTCATTCAAAAGATCATCACAATACTGTCGCCACCTGTGAAGAATTTTGTCGTCATCCACAAGTAGCACTCCTTGAGCATCATTGATGAACTTCGGCGAACGAATCTCCTGCGCATTTCTCCTTCTCTGAGCGGCTATTTTGAAAATGATTGCTCCCTTATTCAAGTTGCTTTGTCTTAGCAGCTTCACATATCCCCAAAGAAAATTATCCAATGGTGTCAAATCACACGATCTTGGTGGCCAATTGACAGGTCCATTCCCCGAAATTATGAGCTAGTCGATTATCGATTGTGACGTGCGCTGTGTCCTGTGTGGCATGAAGCGCCGTCTTGTTGTAATCACATCTCATCCACATTCATGCCATCCAATTCGGGATTAAAATAGTCTGTCAATGTCATCATGGCTCTAAACCAGTCTTCATCAACGGTAACTTTCTCGCCAGCATAATTTTGGAAGAAGTATATGGCCACCAGCTCATGGAGCACTCCAACCAGTCAGTTTTAGTAGATTTGATGGCGTCTCAAGGTATTCATGTGAATTTTCTCCACTCTAAATACGTCAATTTTGCTTGTTGACGTAACCAAAAATGAGCCTCATCACTGAACAAAATTTTGCGAAGAAAATCAGCATCGAGATCAATCTCATTTTCTGCCCAAACAAAAAAAAAAAAACCACGACGCATTGCATGATCTCGCGGCTTCAATTCATGCATAAAATGGAACTTGTAAGATTGTAAGTCAATATCATTGCGCAAAATCTTTCAAAAGTTGATGGACAAAGCTCCAATTGGTGTGCACGGTGTCGAATAAATTCATTCGGGTCCTCTTCATCACTTTGCTCTACAGCGGCGATTGTTTCTTCGGTGCACACTGTTCGACGTCTCTGCGGATGCGTATTATCCCATAAAGCAAACGTAGTGCGAAAACGATCCATGGTGAACCGAATTAATTGCTCTGATGGACGATTATGTCGACCGTAAAATGGACGGAGCATGCGGTAAGCTTCGCGAACTGAACCATTATTTTCGAAATAAATTTGCATGAATTGCAAGCGATGCTCTTTTGTCAACCTGTTCATGATGAAACTAAATTGAGCATTAATGACATTAGAGTTGGCCAATATAACCACAAAATGTCAGTTTTATTGCTACTCACAAAACCAATTTCTAAAGACAATACCCGATACGACATTACCACTGATGAACTGATTGGTTCTAACTCTCGTTCGAGAAAGTCAATCAATAGTTCGAGGAGCTACCGCTCTAGCGGCTTGTGCTGCTCTTATACATAAGTAATCCAAACGTAATCTCGAAAACTAAACAGTCGCTTACACCCATTTGCCTCCGAAAGTATAAAGTTGTTACCGACAGTTAAATTGGAACCTAAATAACCACCACGCCACTATACCAATACCACAAAGTGTATTTTTCCAGCAAAACTAAAAAATTAAATTCTTGTCAAATGTAACCTTGTGATCTGCTTGAAAAGTGTATTCAACTAATAACTGCACCCGCATCCTTGATCAAACAAGCCTTAGTTACATGTCCACAAAGCACCTTACCATTGCCATCATCACATCAGTGACTACAGCTAGCAATCGTATGTAAAGCGTGTCGGAGAGCTTTAAGCAAATCATCACATCTCTCTCGCTCTCTCTCATCCTTGGCTCTTGTATTTGGTCATAGAGTTCACACAGACTGTTACCAAAGCCAATATTACCCATCATCATCGTGCTTATGGTGCTTGGTGCTACTGTAAAATTTTCCTGCATCATCATTATCGCCGTCGTCATCGTCATCGTCATCATCATCATCATCGTCGTCGTCCTGATGACGAACAGTATACCATTGAGTGGCATCAACAACATTAAACAACATAGTTGCAGAGCATTGAGAGGAGCACGGTGCGCAAGTGGCCAGGTCAAAATCAACTAGATGGATGGAAAATTGGCAGGGAAGGGGTCGTTTTTCATTTATGTCCATTTCCCATGTTAAGTAAATATGCAATATCCTGTCGCTTTCAAAACATTTACACAAACCAACACTAGGATGCTGGATGTTGGATGTTGGATGCTGATGCGGCCTGCAGGCATCCAAAGACGGCCGATATTCTATGCAGATGCTGTCTCTGTCCCTTTTGCAATTCAATGGCATCATCATTGGTTGTGGCAGCATACAGTGTTGTAGTAAAGTGCTTCATTCCCGTTATTGGAGCTTTGTTGCGGTGGCTCAGTAGGGGCATTTGGAGAACAGGTGTCTTTCGTGAAACAAAAGTCGGATTCCATTGAAACAGAAAAGTTTCGTGAAACGATTCGTGAAACTGTTCCGTTTCCTCTTCGTTATCGAAAAACTGTAAAGACTTACAACGTTACGATTCACTGACTAATACTCGCTATTCACAGTTTACCCACTGGGCTACACAAATTCAATACAACTTCGTATAACAATCAACGCCGATAGTATAAACTGCAGGAACTCTACGAATCGCTTCAACTGCGTTCAATTACGGAAAATTTCACAAAAAACCACAAGATTGAAACTTCATGCCCCCTGCATTCATCGTCTTCAGACTTAAGCTGACCAAACTGAGAAATTCTGAGGTTTTGATTTAGATAAAAGTAACATCATAAAGTCTACATTATAACAAAGACATGCTTTTCCCCCACACTCCCCTACCTAAAACGCTAGAGCGTTGGTGGTGGTGGTGGTGTAGCAAATGTGTATCTTGGACGGGGCTTATGAGTTCGTTATGCCCCAATGAAGCTTTGCATAGTGTTCCACGATGATCCTTTGTAGCTGGAGCATTGTCGGCTGAGTTGCTGGCTTTTCCCAGTAATTTGTTCACACTCCTCTCGTAAAAAGGGCGAGTCAGACCCGACCTGGCTCGACCCAACAAAGCCTCAATCGTCTGTGAACACTACTGCCACTGTGTGCAGTAAGAATGCGGGCATCTATATTCTCGATTTTTGGCCAAACTGCAGCTGCTGCTGGCGACCTACTTCCAAACAATTTGTGCAGAAGTTTCTTTTTTTTCTGGAAATGAAATGCTAGCTCTGGTAGAAAAGCCTCCAGCTGTACCCACTGCACTCACCACCCAAACCCATGGGAAACTCATTTTGTTTGCCATTTCCTAAGCGCAAACGAGACACGAACACAACACCAGCGTGGCAATCTCATTTGCGGTTTGCATTTGTTTTTCCCCGGCAACCATTGTTCGGTTGCTGATGATGCTCCTCGCCAGAAACGGAGTCAGAGGCTTCACATAATATGCATGTGGGAGTACTTTCAAGGACACTCCATTAAAGAGCAGGATATGTATATTTGCTTGTCCACCGCCACTTAAGTTGGCAACTGATTCTATTGTTTTGAAGCAAAATTCTGTCTCCTTTATCCAAACCATCGCATCGCCCCTTCCTCCAACTAACCCTTGAAACAAAAAGCCATAAGTATGTCAAAGTATCTCTAAGCATCTGAAGCTATTATATTCTAGTCACTCCTTCTTGTGCCGCCTCTCTGCTATCAGTACGAATGCATTTGGTAAATATTTTTATGGCAAGCGACGAGATTGTTTTAAAAGGGCTCCTTCAACCCTCTTTTGTAATTAAATTAGTTTTCGGGGGCTAGGGTTGGGGTTGGGGTCTTGCGGGCTCGTCGCTGCTGGCTGTTTGTTGTTGACTGCTGATGGGTGGGTAGGTTTGGGAAGGTTAATCGGGGCTCCATTAAAGTTTATCGGTCTCTCTTGTTCTCTCATTGAAAATGTATAACCTGGAAAATTATGTGGAAAACTATTAAATTTGTGTCCCTGTCCTTAGTCCTAGCAGCAGGAGCAGCAGCACCCACCCATGGTAATGGACGTACTCGCACGTGACTGGACTTGGGGATAAACGAATGCTTCGGTAATTCCTTTAACCTAAAAGTGAACGCCACAAAAAAAAATTCACCAGAATCTCAGCCCCATCAATCGGGGTTTTATAACCCGTCTTATAGGGGAGGCAGCCCTTGTTGGAGGACTTTATGCGCAAAGCAAGTAAATTTGAGAAGTGGCTAACTCTAACTGTCTTCCTTACTTCAAGAAAAGAATGCCTCCTAATAAAACTTGATTTTCACTTTGACTTTAAAGTTAAAAGAAAATATTGGGGAGTTGGTATTACTCTCGCATACATCCATCGAGCATTCATGGCTGACTTAATGATGGCTTCCAAAACATAGCTAAGCTTTTCTGGTTGTTTTTTTTTTCACATTTTTAGGAGCGACCAAACTTTTCGGATTAGGTACACAATGTTGAAGACATCGTATACGGTGATGGTGCGGGGGAGGTCCTTTTTTCAGATTTTGTTTTATAGAGAAGCAAAGTGTAAAGGAATTGTAAGTCTTGACAGTCATATTCAACCGGAAATGCTTTCTCGGAATTCAAAGTGCAAAAGTTATTGCGGTTCGGATTTTTCTTTTTATTTTGTCAGAGAGAAAGCCCAGGATTAAATTGTAATAAATCGTATGCGGACGTAGATGTTAAAAACGGAGGAGACGGAGGAGAGCGAAGAAAATTTTATTTGTGTTATTTCAACAGACCATAATGTGGGTGAGGGGGTGGGAGGGTTTTATTCTTATGGCGCAGGCATTCCAGGACATGGTTTGGAATTAATAAATTGTTTGTGGACAAAACTAAATAACAATTGAATCCACTTGATGTAAGCTGTGTGTTAATAGAGAACACAAAAACCAAAAGCACTTTATGCGAAATTTTAATGAAAAGCTTTGGACTTACCTGTACAAGGTCATTAAGCACATTTGTTGAGTTGTGTTTTAGGTGAGTATAGTAGCTTTTCGTAGAGCGGTCATTGGCCAAGTTTAAACAGAAATGCTAAATTAAATTTTTTTAAACCTTTGTAAAGTCCCACACTATTGGTGTGGAGTACAATGTGACTAATTACGTTACCTACTGGCAGCGTAGTAGAGGTGTTCATTTTATACATTGGGAGATTAAGTTGAGAACATATCCCATTTGATTTTTTTAAATATTTTCTCTCCACCTGTTATGAGGTGTAAGGTCTACCACCATTGATCTAGTTGAGTTGGTCTCCTTTTCACTCTCTGTGACAGAAAAAGGAAACGAATAGCACGTCATTCCCATTGACTTCAGCAAGGATTCCTTCTAAATCTATTACACTTTTATCATTTTTAGGCTTTCCTTCCTCCGCTTCAGTCCCATGCAATATCTTGACGACCGCCAACATAGTGTTCGTTTTCGCTCTGCTCCTTCAATTCCTTTTGTTGCACTCTCCGGTGTCCTTCTCTCCTCTGTCCTTCAAAAAAATGTCCATTCATTTGTCACTTGCAAGCAAAAATTTCCTTGAATTAAATATTGCCAAATGCGAGGTAATAACTTTATCAAGAAAAAGTAGAAAACCTCCCCCAGATCGTTTCAACACCAGAACCTTCCCATAAACCATGTGCAGCTTATCCGTAATTTAGGTATTCTCTGTGACAACGAATTCTATTTCCGCTCTCATATTGACTAAGCTATGTCAAGAGCTAATTCCGCCCTTGGATTAATCAAGGGATGCTCCAAAGAGTTCCGCAACCCCCTTGTTACCTCACTAACGCCTATGTTCGTCCTCTCCTTGAGTATGCATCGAGAGTGTTGTCCCCATTACAAGCGGCTAATATCTCCAGGACCAAAAGCTTTCAACGTTATTTCCTACTATTTACTCTTCGGGTATCTTTATTTCCCTTGAAACTTTCTCGTCCTGCTACAGCGAACGTCTGTTAATTTTTGATCACTATCCCGTAGAAGTAACTTCGAGGTAGTACAGGACTTCGTCTATCTAGGATCCACTGTAGACACGGACAACAACATCAGTGCGGAGATCAAACGGAGAATAACTCTTGCCAACCGTTGCTTCTTTGGGTTAAGAAGGCAATTGAGAAACAAAACCCTCTCCAGAAAAACCAAGGTAACCTTGTATAAGACCTTGATCATCCCAGTCCTGCTGTACGGCGCGGAAGCATGGACTTTATCGAAAGCGGATGAGGAAACCCTTGGTCGTTTCGAAAGAAAAATTCTCCGAATGATCTTTGGTCCCGTATGCGAAGACAATGTGTGGAGAAGAAGATACAACAACGAGCTGTATGAGCTGTACCGCGACATGGGCATAGCCAGAAGAGTACGCATCGCGAGGCTAAGATGGTTGGGACATGTAGAGCGGATGGACCCAAACGCTCCGGCTTGTCGGGTGTTCGAAAGCACATTGCAGGGAAATCGCGGAAGGGGAAGACCTCGTCTTAGGTGGCGCAATCAAGTGGATGAAGACCTCAACCGACTTGGAGTGCGAAACTGGAGAGAGCTCGCCCGAAATCGAAGTCGTTATAGAAGGATGTTGGTTGAGGCCCAGGTTCACCCCGAACTGTAATGCCCACCTAAGTAAGTAAGTAAGTATCCCGTAGAAGTCCGAAGGGATGCGTTTAACATAATTTTCATTCACCGGCGACACTGACTACTCTCCTTCTTAGACCTTATCACTTTCAACACTTATCCTCCCGCATTTTTCTCCTTCCTGCCCATCGTACATCATATGGTCTCAAGTTAGTTAGTTAGTTAGTTAAATTGACTTTTATTTCAATAAATATTTAACAATTAAGGTTTAGTCTAAGTCATAATGGATTTGGCCTATGGCCGTCTACCAGGGTTGACAAAATATAAACTAAGGTTCTTATATTAAAAATCTCCTTCCATTATACGTTTTCTATAGCGGAGTGCTGCAACTGCGTAATTATATAGAACATCCCATCCTTTCTCTCCGTTCAAAATATTAATTGCTTCATCTTCTTCTAGAACATGTTTTCCAAACATTGATAGTCGATATTCTTTCAGAATTGGACAAACACCAAGAAAATGAAAAACATCTTCCCTCTTTTTCATGTTGCAGAGGTCACAAATTATTGGTAGGTCTGGTCGATGCGGCACAAAGTTTAAATGGACAAGTTCACCTCTCATTTTGAAAACAGTACTTATTTTTTCAGCTGAGTAACTGTTGAGGAAATACGTTTTTTCATTTAGAAAATGGTTGAGTTTGCTGTAATAGTTCCTAAATAGTGACGATTCGGCTTCTTCGACATATAGGTCATACGTCAGTCTGCCAAGTTTCTCCAAAATAGAGTTAAATTTTTCTCTTAACAGATGATGCTGCTCATTCACATGAACTGTCAGATTCATTCCACATTCGGACGCTATTTTCTGCCATTCCTCGCAAATGTTTTCATTTTTTCTTATTAAGGTTCTTAATATTACGGTTGGTATTCTAGATTCCTTCATTTCAAATAATTTTAAGATATAATTGAAGTGCATTTTGAGAGTATACAAGCGCAGGGGAGGAGTTCCAGTTTCAATGTAAAGCATATAGTTAGGGGTATTTTTTGGTAATCGGAAAATCCTCTTCAAAAAGTAGCGGAGAAATTTTTCTACCTCATCGTAGCATTTGTAACCCCATACCTGGGCTCCGTAGAGCATTATCGAGGCTGCAGTTGAATGGAACAGAGTTTGTTTTGCACTTAGTGACACATAATTGTTTTTAAAACAGGGTTCCCAAATTGCACAGATGGCTCTTTTAGCATCAGCTAATTTTTCATTAAAGTGTGGTTTTAAGCTTAAAGAGTGCGAGAACAGGATACCTAAATATTTGTATCTGGTTACAACTTCAATTTCTTCACCATCCAATTTCCATTTTTCCAAACGTGAGTGGCGACCTCCTGCGTTTCTAAATATCATGACTTTTGATTTTTCAAGATTTATAGTGAGGTTCCAACATTTACAATACCCACTAAGCCGGTTTATCATTAACTGCATACCTTGGATAGTGTCACACAAGAAAACAATATCATCCGCGTACATCAAAGCAGGGATTGTTATATCGCCGAACTTTATTCCACCTTTGACATCATCGGTTATGTCATTGATGTATAGAATAAAAAGTAGTGCACTTAAAATACAGCCTTGTTTAACCCCCATTGACGTTTTGAATTCTTCTGATATTAAATCTCCATCCCACACATATGCAGTATTATATGGTCTCAACGAACCTTCGACTCGCAAGATTAGTAAGATTAATTCTGTCCCTTCTAAATAAAGCTGTTTTAAGTTTTGTGATCATACAAACATTCTCATTTCAATCTGCACCTTCCAAGTCATAGTTTAAAAGTCCTTCTGTTGAACAGCCTTTCTTCCTCATAACTTTTTTGGTTAGCTCTTAAGTAAAGTGTTGTTTTAGCTTAAGCTTGCAATAAGTCAAAAATCAAAATTAAATTAAAATTTAATAAGAAATAAATGAGGTGAAAAGAAAATGTAAATGAACGGAATGTTTTTTCTTTCAAAAACTCAAGCCATACAATTGGTTTTCATTTTGTATATCATTGCGGTATCATTGAAACTGTCATCACCTTAGTTATTTCAATCGGGTAATCTACTGTTTTTTAAGTGCAGAAGTATGAATCGAATCCTTTTAAAGACTCACAATAAAAGCTCGACCCTTAGAATACGTGTGTTTGTCTTTTTTACATCGATAAATATTAGCTAGATCATAATTTGTTCATAGATCTAATTCTGATGATGACATCATGGTTGGTATATTCACTCTACTACATATATTTACTCTCATTACTGACTATTAAATCTAGCAAGTGGTACCCATGGCGTGATGGTTAGCCATGGGTACTACTTGCCAAGGGGCTCCTCGCTCTGTTCCGCCACCCTATTTATTTATTTAACATGTTTTTCGTTTTGTTTTTCTCGCTGTTATTATTTTTGTTTAATGTATTTAGTTTTCCCTTCTGCAAAAATAATAAAAGCAACAATTTTGAAATGTTAAAGTAAGTAGCTCTATCATTTATTCCTGGTTTGTCCATTCATTTACATTCTCATTACTAATAACAGCGAGCAAGCATATCTTCACGTATTTAAATACATTGAAGGAAATTTGTTCAAAATGAAACCAGATTCGTTCTTTTCGGATTTTGAGAAAGCTTTGAGGAACAGTCTACAATACAACACAGTTTACCTGTTACCCTATGGCGAAATGCACTACATGTTAGTACCATCTACTGCCAAGCTCTTAGAAGAAGAGCTTCTCAAATATCAGTATTTCTGGGATCCTTGAACAGAAACAAGGTAACTAAAAGATAGTTCCGTAAGTTTTTAGTATTTCTACTTTTGAGGCCAATCAAAGGCGAAATATGGCCAAATTGGACTTATTTCACTTTGACAAAGTGAAATAAGGCCAATCGTTAAAATTCGACCTTATTTCTTGGCACCCCCAAATCAACAACAAAAGTTTATTTTTCAAGCAAGAGTTTGTTTCTCTATTTTTTATTTTAATTTGAATTTGTGAGCTAAGCTAAAAAAAAATACATATCTCTGAATACAATTTAATTTTATTTTTAGTTATCATTTAATAGAATCATCTGTAGATCTGTTGGACAAAGAAAAAGTTAATGCAGTTTAACTGTTCGCTGTTTGTACTCGGTGCATTTTAGCAACTATTTGAGTTGTAGTTTTTGTAGCTTCCAAAGTTTTCTTCGTAATAGGTCATTATTTTATCAAAATTTTTCAATAAAAGATTTAAATAGTCTGCATAATAAATGATTCCGGGAATATAAAGGGATCTTACTTCAAGTAACCAAGAGTTCATTTTCAGCAATTGGGAACTTCCTTAAGGGGTAATATCCTCCAAATGCTCAAAAAAAGAAGGCTTTATTCATGATCTTTCTTAAAGGATATTTGAGATGTAAGGTATATAAATAATATATCATTGGATTAAGCAACTCTTGAAGAATAGAAAAAAATTTTTTATTGTTATTTTTTTACAATATGGCAGCTGTGCAGCGATTGCCGTGAACCGCTTTTTTAAAAAGTTCTTTCGCGGCGAGCAGTAGAAGTCGTACCCAACTCCACCTATAACAAAAAAATTTTTTTTTTCCAATATCTAAATGAGTGTTGCTAGTGAAGTACACATGATTATATTTTTAGAAATTTTTTTCGCAAAATGGCGACGGTTTGAAATAAATTTTCTTTTTTCGACAAAAAAAATCGACTTTAATTGCTTATAACTTTTTTTGTTGTAAACTAATCGCTAAAATCGTGTGTACTTCACTAGATAATTTAATGAAGAAACTACAGTTAGGCTACGTTTATGACCGAGCGTAATCGCAACGCGCGATGCGAAGAGAATCGCTACTAGCGATAAATTATATTAGTGCATATGGTGGTGTTCACGACACAGCGATTTAGCGAAAAGCGAATTGAGCGATTACAAGCGATAAAAGCGACGAAAATTTGCAATCAAAATATTTTGATTCATTTGAGCGAAACCAGCGAAACAGCATGGACATTTTCATAGAGTGTGTGCGTGATAATCAATGTTTATGGAATTTGCGCCATGCAGATTACCACAATCGAAATATAATAAGAAAAGCTTGGGAGGATGTTGAAAAAAAATGTGACTTGGGACGTGAGTAAATATATTTAATATGTTTTTTATTGTTTTTAATTATTGTTACATTTAACAAAAATTTACAAAATGCGCGCTTCGCTGTTGTGATTTGTTCTTATATACAGTGGCAAGCAAAAGTGAGTGCATGTTTTAAAATTCTATGTTTCAATATCTGTAACTTCCACAATATTAAACCAAATTCAACCAAATTTTCGCTTGCGATTACGCGCTACTATAAACACTCAATCGCCAGCGATAAACATAGCGAAAATGTGACAAGCGATGGAGCGATTCTCATCGCATCGCGCGTTGCGATTACGCTCGGTCATAAACGTAGCCTTAAAGTTTGAAGTCAATCGGATGTAAACTTTTTCTGTTCTACTGCTCGCCGATTTCGAAAACATAGTTTTGAGAAAAACGCGTTTAAAGATTCAAAATGCGATTATTGAGCATAAAAGTTGTTCAGTAAAAATTGATTTAAACGAATTTTGAGTTTAGATCAGTACTTGGGCGTTGTAGATTTTGATTTTAGGATATTTTTAGCATAATTTAAATCAATAAAAAAAAAAATGGGAAACAAAAAAAAATTTGGTGGATATTACCCCTTAATCAAAATTTAAGCAGTTTGGATGATAATGGAAAAAACTTTCAGGGTACATTTTTAAAACTGATATAATCAATGCAATTGTATATCTTTATATATAAAATAGGATGTATGTATGTATGTATGTATGTATGTCCGGGGTAAACTCCTAAACCACCCAACGGATTTTTATGAAATTTTCAGGGTAGACATAGTTTAGTCCAGAGATGGTTCCTGTCAAGGTTTGATCCCAATATTCCCACAGGAACGGTGTTGGGAACGGAAAATTAGAAACTACTCCACAGATTTTAAAAGTTCTTTCAGCAATAGGTGTGCTACATTATCTCCCTTCATCAGTAACCTAAACTATATTTCATCCCTATAATCCCACAGGAATAGAAACAGGAAAGAGATCGGGAACATTAAAGCTACTTGACCGATCTCGAAAATTCGTTCAACTCTAGGATGTTGCATTATCCTTCAGTGAGATAGACTTACATTTCATTCACATGGGAATGGAAGATTCCCACAGGAACAGGGTTGGGAACGGAAACTTAAAAAATACTGGACAGATCTCAAAAATTCTTTCAGCACTGGGATACCACATAGTCCCTCAGTAATTTGGCGTGCATTTCGTCCCTATTATTCCACGGGAACAGAAACGAGAACGAGAACGGGAACCATAAAGTTACTTGACCGATTTCAAGAATTCTTTCAACTCCAGGGTGTATCATTATCCTTCAGTGACATAGATTTGCATTTCATTCACATATTTCCACTAGAACGGAAGATTCCAAAGTGAATGGGTTGAGAACGGAAACTTAGGAACTACTGGACAGATTTCAAAAATTCTTTCAGCTCTAGGATGCCACATGGTCCCACAGTAAGAAATATTATATTTCATCCCCAAATTTTCACGTAAGAGAAAAACGAGAACGGGGACCTTAAAACTACAGACCCGAGCAAAGCCGGGCGGCTCAGCTAGTTTACTATATATCTCTCGAAAGTCACGTTTGCCAGTGTAGGCTTTTGGTCTTTCGTTGCCATTACTTGACGCAGTTTGTGTTTTTGCCGATATTTCAGTTATTTTTTGATAAATCGTTTTTACTTGGGTGTCAGTATTTTTCTGTCTGGTGTCACATGCCTCCGAAAGTTTCTTTAGATCAGCTCCAATACTTTAAATTTTTTCTTCCAGAGACACTGCAGTCAATCGAAAGTGCTCAGTATCCCCCTGGCTTTTATCGCACGTTTTATTTAGTTTCTCTAGATCAGCTATGATATTTTCCATGCCATTCAGAGTCGCTACACTCCTTCGAAACGTCTGCGAATCTTCCTCTCTCTTGTCACATGTTGCCTCAAGTTTCTTAAGATCAGCTTTAATAGTTTCAATGTCTTGCAGGGTCGCTGCACTCTGCAGAAAACGCTGAGTATCCTCCTGCAATTTTTTGAATGATTCTTCTTGTTTCTTTAGATCAGTTTTAATATCTTGAATCTCTTTTTGCATCGCCAACTGATTTTCACGGGTTTTCTGCAAGAAAATAACGTTATCAGGTTTGTCTTCGTGCTCTAAATTCTTGTTTGTGGGTTTCCAGTCAACATTGGAACTTGCATTTTTTTTCTCTAATGGTTCTTCAACTGTTGCGGCAATTGTTTCTGATTTTGAGTAGTTTTCCATTAACACGTTGACTGCCACGCCAATTTTCAGTATGTTTCACTGGGTGCCAACAACGTTTTTTGCTATATTCAAAATTTTTACTATATAAATATATATTTTGATATGAATTTTTATGTTTGTGTTGTCCTGGGAAACCTTGTGAGGGATTTTTGCCTGGCAATCAAATATGATAGCCATGGCACAGCACAATAAGTTAGACTTCTATCTTTCCGTAAGAGGCCATTGCTATTTTATGTGATATTCAGTTTGCTCAAACCAAGTTTACCCAGCACATCACAGGGTGCAAGAGTTATCAATTTGTATGGAGATTTCTCCTTAGTAGCCACCATTTTTGGTACTCCTATCATTTTATGAAAGCATACCTGGCTATCATATTTGATAGCCACGGCACCACTGAAAACATAACTGGCTATCAAATATGATGGCCATGGCAGTCAATGTGTTAAGTTATAATCCGTCACTTTATTCTTTACATTGATGTTAATAAGAACCTCCACATTGTTCTCCATGGCATCGCTTTTAGCTCTTTGTTGTTGAACGTTGTTTGTGTTAACGATATCAAAGCAGAGCTCCTTTAAGCCGATAAATTCTTTCCTTATATCGATAATTTCTTTGCAAAGATGTTTGATGGTTGTTGAACAATTGCTCTGACATGCCATGTTTGTTGGTTTTATTTAATTTAATTTAATTTTAAAATGAGTTTATGACAACTGCACCTTTTGAGATTGAGATAAATGCTTTCTGCGAGCTGAACGTTCAAATAATACTGTTGATGCAAACTACAAATTACTTATCTTTTATACATTCAATTCGTTTTTACCTGCTTATGCTCTGATTAACCAAGCCCAGCCATAAAGTTTTTCCTGGGAACTTTTCATTTACTTCACTAATGATCAAGGTAATCTACAGCATCACAGCATCTCCGTCCATCGATTATCCCTGTGTCTTCTATCTGCCCTCTAATAAAGGACACAGGTATGAAATGACTTCGTCTGAAAAACTAACAGATAATTAAGAAATTGACAAGCGACCTTGAAGTACTGCATATCCAATCATAATGTCAATGCTTTGTTCCATAATTTTTAAGATAATTTGATAAAATAAGGCTGAAGGAAGAAACAAATAAAGAAATAGCGCATTCAAATCAGTACACGTGTGAAACTGATTCGAAACTTTTTTGAATATAATTCTTTTATGTGCTTGAAAACTATGACACCCTATACAGGATGTCCCGTAATTCGTGTTTCAAACTGTGATTTAATGAAAAAAATGACTTCAAAGTTAAAATTTTGGAAAAAATTGGAAACTGATTTTCTGATATAAAAATTTGTATTCTGCTGCTTTCTTCAAATATTTTTACTATAACTTTCGCTCAATCGAATAAATCAAGAAATTCAAATCTTTGTACATGACTACGATTTTGTGAGAGGAACTTCATTCTTACCAAAGGTTTAAAGACCAACACTATCTTTATTAGGGGTTAGAAGGAGTAAAGAAGTAATTCCTTTTATCGAAATAAGGGTAACTCCTTACAAGACTCTGATCATACCACTCCGCCGGTAGAAGATGGACCATAAGCATTCGGTAGCATGGTCTCTATTCAAAGCTGATGAGGGATCCTTCATTCCTCGTTTTGAATAGCAAAACTTCTTTTTATCTCGTCTGTAAGAATAATTACATTTTATTATTAAAATAATAATAATAAAAAAAAAGGAGCATGCACCAGCTGATCTGCATGATATGGTCGGAAGAAAGCATGCCCGATGAATGGAACCTCAGTATCGTATGCCCGATCCTAAAGAAAGGAGACCCTCACAATTGCGCCAATTATAGAGGGATAAGCCTCCTTAACGTCGCTTATAAGATCTTGTCTGCTGTAATATGTGAACGTCTGAAACCCCACGTCAACAACTTGATAGGTCCTTATCAATGTGGTTTTAGACCAGAGAAGTCCACAATAGACCAAATTTTCACATTACGGCAGATCTTGGAAAAAACCCGAGAACATAATATCGATATTCACCATCTTTTTATCGATTTCAAGGCCGCGTATGACAGTATTTACAGAGACGAGCTGTACAGTGCCTTGTCTGGTTTCGGCATCCCTGCAAAGCTCGTACGATTATGCAGGATGACTTTGGAGAGATCACACTGCTCCGTCAAGGTCGGTAGAGAACTCACCGAGGCCTTTGATGTCGAAAAAGGCTTTAGGCAAGGCGACTGCGTCATGCGATTTCTTCAACATCATACTTGAACAGATTGTAAGAAACTCAAACGTCAACACCAGAGGAACAATCTTTCAAAAGTCTGTACAATTACTCGCCTACGCAGACGATATTGACGTAATGGAAAGAAAAAAGCGTGATGTCATAGATGCTTTTGCGAGTATTGAAACAGAAGCGGCAAAAATGGGTTTGATGGTTAATGAGGGCAAAACGAAGTATTTGCTGTCATCAAACAGGGACACAGAACATCGACGAATTGGACAATTCGTCACAATAGACAGACATAACTTCGAGGTAGTACAGGACTTCGTCTACCTAGGATCCGCTGTAGACACGGACAACAATATCAGTGCAGAGATCAAACGGAGAATAACTCTTGCCAACCGTTGCTTCTTTGGGTTAAGAAGGCAATTGAGAAACAAAACCCTCTCTAGAAAAACCAAGGTAACCTTGTATAAGACCTTGATCATCCCAATCCTGCTGTACGGCGCGGAAGCATGGACTTTATCGAAAGCGGATGAGGAAACCCTTGGTCGTTTCAAAAGAAAAATTCTCCGAATGATCTTTGGTCCCGTATGCGAAGACAATGTGTGGAGAAGAAGATACAACAACGAGCTGTATGAGCTGTACCGCGACATGGGCATAGCTTGAAGAGTACGCATCGCGAGGCTACGATGGTTGGGACATGTAGAGCGGATGGACCCAAACGCTCCGGCTTGTCGGGTGTTCGAAAGCACATTGCAGGGAAATCGCGGAAGGGGAAGACCTCGTCTTAGGTGGCGCAAGTGGATGAAGACCTCAACCGACTTGGAGTGCGAAACTGGAGAGAGCTCGCTCGAGATCGAAATTGTTATAGAAGGATGTTGGTTGAGGCCCAGGTTCACCCCGAACTGTAATGCCCACCTAAGTAAGTAAGTAAGTAAGAATAATTTGCAGAAACTTTAATTACACAAAAAATACAACAGCTGTACTAGGAGTTGAATCTATAGCCACATGTGGGGTTTTTTTTTATCTGAAACTTCGCCTACAAAAGAGCTAGTGGTACGAAAGCGATCAACTCATAAAAACGGCTACAAATTGACAGCCATGAAAGAAAAGCAAATGGAAATTCGTTAACAACAAATTTGTAAGTGCTGAAATGTTGAAATATCCTGACAGTTAAGGAATTAAATGACGCCATCAAGGCAAAGGGGCCTTTAAGAACAAAGACTGCAAATACATTACATACATGAGAATGCAATTCTCGAAGAATCGGACACGTTAGCTAAATGTAGGAACTGTACTTGAAGCCCATCTAGGACTATGGAAGTGTAAACTCTTCTAATTTAGAAGGCTTTAAAGTGCAGAGTAAAAAGTGATTCTTCCACAAAGAAATGCCTAGTTGATTTTGTATGTTGTGTTCTGTTGACTGCGTGTAGGTGTAGCTACTTAGAATCAACTTTAGTCCAGTTACTGTTGCGCAACGTTCAATGTCGCAAATCTCTTTTAACACTAAATTAATACCTACAATTCCTCCAAATGATTACACTTCAAAACTATCGGTTTCAAAAATATTTACAAGAAAAATACAAAAGATACCCAACACAACATCTCTTTAAAATGTCCCATGTCCCAGCCATGAGACACTGGCTTAAAGTGGCGAACTAAAACAAACATCATCACCATAATTTAATCTACACTTCCATGCATTTATAAAGTGTCGCTATCTCAAATGTCACTGCAAGCTATGTATACAAGCATACAGACAAAACTATACAACTCCGAGTGTCCTTCCTGTTGCCGAAAACCCATTTTTAGCTACTGAGCTCATAAATTAACCTCTTTTTGGTAAAAAGGGGGACACAGCTGCAACAAGCGAAATGAAAATGCATCGCAGCTCCTTCGTTAAGTAATGACCATGTACAGAAAAAGTCCAGTCCCGTCATCACACCCAAACCGCCCAACCCACCCATATCCACCTTCGTCCTTCCTGGCTCACCTTTAATGGACTGCAAAAGGTATACCACCACGATGTCCACCTAAGTCGTCCCTACACCCAATTCCGAACTATAAAGCGCAAGCAGTTATGCTTTCATACGAAAAGCAAGACAAAATAAAATAAAAAAAAAACGCAAATAACTATTTTTGTTAGCACAAAAAATAGGAAGCCAACCACCCAAAGCACTAAAAAGACAAACTTCCAACGAGGGAAGTAGACAAATTGCAAAATGTTACAGATACCCAGAGAGCATGGGACTGGTTACAGTTGAAACGCAAATGTGGTCATTTGTGGCGGGTGAGCATTTTTGTTGTCTAACCTAGATGGCATTTTTTATGGTTGATTCCTAAGGGGAACAAAAGGGCGATTACTGCAGTTGGGGTGAAGAAAAAAACTCACACTGAGACGGTGATTCACCCTTGGCCACAGGGCGTTGACTGGACGACACTAGCAAATATTTTATTTTTAGCAATCTTGATGAAAGATCATGACCTACCTAAAGAAAAAGTAGAATGTAGACCATGTACTGTTTGTGAGGGCTCGCCACTTTTGAAATTAGATACAGAAAAGCAGAGAAAGCTCCCAAAGACTGCCTAGCTATACTAACTTGGGTAGGCATTACAGTTTGGGGTGAACCTACGCCTCTCCCAACATCTTTTGCCAACAATTTCGATTTCGAGCGGGCTCTATCCAGTTCTGCTCTTCAAGTAGATTGAGGTCGCCTTCTAATTGAATGCCCCCTCAATGTGCTTCCAAAAACCCGTCGAGCAGGAGCGATAATGGTCATTCACATAACTTAGCGATCGCAGTCTCTCGATGCGTACTCTCCTAGGTATGCCAATGTCAGGGTACAGCTCAAAGCGATCGTGGTTGTATTTTCTTCTCCAAACATTGCCTTCACATACGGGACCGACGGGACCACATTTGTTATAAATTGCAAACTATCTTGTTCTCATCACATTAATCTCGTTGTTAAAAGAATATATGGATGCCTCCGAAAGCTATGGTTAACAGCAAGTTTTACGCCCCTTGAAACTAGGAAAAAGCTTGTAAAAGCTTTAGTCTTGCCCATTATAACATACTCTGAAGTAGTCTACGGGAATCTTGATTATGTTTCCCAACGGAAACTGCAAGTAGCGTATAACGATTCACTTCGTTATATATATCGACTTCGGAGACATGATCACATTTCAAGTTATTCGAAAAAATTTCTAGGGTGTGACTTAACGCAATATATCAATGCCAGAAATTGTATATTTCTGCATAGTGTTATTCAAAACCGGTCTCCATTGTATTTGTATTACAAAATTCGTTTTGCACAATCACTGAGAACGTTTAATATTATTCTTCCAAAATTTAGGTATACCTGAATTCATCGCGACTCTTTTTCATTCACGCAATCAAACTTTGGAACTCTCTTCCCTTACAAATCAAAGGGATTTTGAGCCCAGCATACTTCAGAAAAGCTGTCTTACAACATTTCTCCAATATAGATTGATTTCCTTTTTCTTTTTCTTTCACTTAATCCTTTCTTTTTCTCCTTTCTTATTTTTCTCCCCATCCCACTCAGATTATATTAATTTATATCTACTATGCTGCGTTTATATTTATATTTCTAGTAATCTAAAGAATGTACTAAGTACTATAAAAGACTAAGTCTTATTGTACAAAATATTATGTTAATAAAATGAAAATGAAAATGAAATGAAAATATCAATAGGATTAAAAATTAGAAATAAAATTAGAAATTAGAAGGTCTTTCGTAGTATTTTTCTTTCGAAATGACCAAGGTTTTCCTCACCAGCTTTAGATGACGGTTCTGCTTGCCGTACAGGAGAACTGGGATGATCAAGGTCTTATAAAGATTTACATTGTTTTTCTTATATCGCAACTGCTTTCTTAACCCAAAGCAGCAGCGACTGGCAAGGGAGATTATCTGTTTGATCTTCGCTCTGATGTCTTGTTCCGCGCCCTTAGATAGAAAGATAGATAGATTTAGGGGACGGGTAAAGCTTGCTCAGCTCTGGGCACTGCGGTGTCTGAATGAAACCTATTGTGCCAGCCCATGTGAGGTTTCAGGGCAGTTCTCCTGCTCCTGAATTGAACCAGAAGTTAGCAGTCTTCTGTGGGTGAATGAGTTTGAGTTTATCTAGGGGGATGATCTCATAGTGAAGTATTTGCTTTCTAAGGCAGAAAAGTGCTGGATATTCTGGAATAATGTGAGAGATGTTTCTTCATTTTCGAGGCATAGTCTACAGATGGGGTCTTCTATCAGCCTCATTTGGTGAAGATGTTTCTTTAAAGAACAGTGACCGGTTAGTAGTCCTGTGCAAATTTTTAAGGTTTTCCTATTGAGGTTCAGTAGGAATTTTAATGTTTTTTCCATATATTCTGGTAAAAAGAGTTTTGAACAGGTTTGTCCAGATGTGTTACGCCAAGCTTTATTTGATTCTTCCAGTAAGATGTTCTTGGCAGTGTTTTTGAAGGCGCTTTTATTTACACCACAGAAGGGTTCTGGTCCGACGAATGGTTTGGTGCAGCTAGGGTGTCTGAAAAAATTAATATTGTTTTGTTTTTCGTGTTCAAATTTCAAATTTTTCAAATTTCAAATTTATTCATCTCGACAACAGCTTAACACATTAAGATACAATATCTTATAAAAATAGTGTAAGTATCAAATTACAAATTAGATTATATGCTTTTAAATGAAATTCAATTAACTTAATAACAAAAATAAAGAAAAACAAGGAAGAAGAAAAATGAAGATAAAATAAATATTTATATACAAAGATAATATAATATTAAGTTAATAGAAAGTAAAAAGAAAGAGAAAAACAAGAAAAAGAAAGAGATATAAGAAAAATCATCAAAAGCTTTCCAGGTACTGTCTCAATCCAGTCCTAAACAACTCAGTGCAACCTATTTTGCGTAGCGATATAGGCAGAGAGTTCCACAAGCGAACAGAAAAAATGAAAAATTGCCGACTTGATACCAAGTAAGTGTATCGTATCTATTGGTATTATGTTAAAAGAACGAGTAGAACGCGACATAGAAATCTTATTGTAAAGGTACGTTGGTTGATGCGTCTGCATAACTTTATGAAGAAAAATCAATGTTCTAAACTGAAGCAGATTATCGAAAGACATACCATAGATTGATTTGGAATAGTGAGAAATACTATCATATTTTCGCAATCCATAAACATACCTCGCAATACTATTATAGGCAACGTTCAATTTTCTTTTTTAAACAGAGTCACAGTTGCTATATATTTCATTACCGTATAGCAATGCAGGTATGATGAGGGATTTTGCAAGAATAAGCCTAGTTTTCAGGGGTATAAATTTTTGGCTTGCCCATAGCAGACGTAAGCCTCCATAAACTTTTCCTAGAGTCAAGCGGATATGGTCATCCCAACAGAGTGTAGAGTTGAAAGTAATTCCAAGATTTTTCGCAGAACTAACAAATTCAATTGGGCAGTCTTTCAGATATAATTTTGGAAAGTACGAGGTATCTTCGATGAGGAGATATTTTTTTCGAGCGCGGCAAATTTCTTATCCATTTTCGAGGCAAGATCATCCATACTTTCCGTAATTTTCGTTGAAAGAAGGGTAATAATTTGATCACTCTGGTTTTTAAGCATTGAGTCCATTTTTGTTAATAGCACAGTGTCATCAGAAGCTTTTTTCTTGGTGGTTTGTGTTCCGAGAGGGGTTCGGGGTGTATTTATTTTCGAAGAATCAAGATCGGAAATGTTTTTATTTTGCTTGATGCCTGACATAATGTGTTGGTGAGTAGTATGAGTATTAATTATATTAGTATGTATTATGTACTATGGGTGACAGTAATAATAATTAAAACTGTTTTGGAGGTTCGATATTGTTTGAGAAGGTTTGACACTGATTCAAATGGTTTGAAACAAAAATGACAAAGAAATTCACTTTTACAAATTAACTTTCTTTTCTCCTTAAATTGTTAAAACACAAGATATATTTGAGCTAATCCAAAAATTTAAGCTGTTACTCGTTTTTAAAGAGGTTGATACAATGAAAGATTTATTTGTTTGTTTTAGATTTGACTTTCTTTAGGGAATTGCCCGCCGAGATAAAAGCACGTCTACTCTTGTTGCATGTAGTTATACTATGTTCGATGAACATATTATTCTCGAATCTCGAACATTCGCGAATGGCAAAGACATCTGCTTGGAAAATGGTCGCTGAAAATGCCGGAACCTGTACCAGTTTCCATTTTCGAGCCGTCCGTATACTAGACCATATCTTCCCTTGAAGGATGAGGCTTTGTGTTCTCCCAGTCCTCCCTAGGGGGGATTACAATGGAGAAGTTGAGTTTGAAGTTGTACATGAGAATAATAGCATCCTAGCAAATACTGAAGGCATAAAGTTTTTCGACATTGTCCTTTCGGGTATGGATGTGATTTTATGTGTCCTTGATGGAAAAGACGGTGTGTCACCAGTCTTGCTTCAATTTTTATGAAGATGTGAATTGGAGGTAGTCCTACAATGACGTTTAGAGCGTATGTTGGTGTTGAACGCATGCATCCAGTAATGCATGTTGTGGCCAATCTTTGAATCTTTTCAAGTCTTTGGATTGTCGTAATTTCTTTTGCTTTTTTCCACCATACAATGGCTGCGCACGTTATTGTTGGCCTGACTACCAGCGTATATAAGTCATACATCATTTTTGGTTTTAGACCCCAGTTTTTCCAGAATACGCTTCGACAAGTCCATAGCGACTTGGTTGCTCTGCTGGTAATGCGTTCTAGTTGAGGGTTCCATGACATTTTGCTGATGGATGATCCCAGGGTATTTTGATTCCTTGGAAAATGGTAATGTTTCCACAGAGAGATTGGGGGATATTAGAAGGTTTAGTTTTCTTCTTTTTGTAAATGGGACAATAATTGTCTTATGGGAATTGACAGAGAGACCTTCATCTGAGCACCAGCTTTGTACTGTGTTCAGAGCTGTCTGAAGTCTTCTTGATATTAGTGTTTCTGATGAACCTTGTTTGACAATTGCTAGATCATCTACAAAGCCCACTGCATAAATGCCTTGAGTTGCAAGTAATCTTAGTAGGCTGTCTACAACTATTGACCAGATGAGTGGTGAGAGGACTCCACATTGTGGGCAGCCTCTTGTTAGTGTTGAAATTTCCGCGCCCTTAATGCGTCCTTTGTAGACGAAGTCCAGTACTACCTCGAAGTAATGCCTGTTTATTGTGACGTTTTGTCCAATTCGTAGATGTTCTGTGTTGTTTGATGACAACATATACTTCGCTTCGCCCTCATTACCCACCAAACCCAATTTTGCCGCTTCTGTTTCAATACTCGCAAAAGCACCTAAGACAGCACGCTTTTTTCGTCTCATTACGTCAATATTGTCTGCGTAGGCGGGTAATTGTACAGACTTTTGAAAGATTGTTCCTCTGGTGTTGCCGTTTGAGTTTCTTACAATCTGCTCAAGTATGATGTTGAAGAAATCGCATGACAGTTTGTCGCCTTGCCTAAAGCCTTTTTCGACATCAAAGGTCTCGGTGAGTTCTTTACCGACCTTGACGGAGCAGCGTGAATTCTCCAAAGTCATCTTGCATAGTCGTACGAGTTTTGCAGGGATGCCGAAACTAGACACGGCTCTGTACAGCTCGTCTCTGTAAATACTGTCATACGCGGCCTTGAAGTTGATAAAAAGATGGTGAATATCGATATTATGTTCTCGGGTCTTTTCCAAGATCTGCCGTAGTTTGAAAATTTGGTCGATTGTGGACTTCTCTGGTCTAAAACCACATTGATAAGGACCTATTAAGTTGTTGACGCGGGTTTTCAGACGTTCACCTATTACAGCAGACAAGATCTTATAAGCGACGTTAAGGAGGCTTATCCCTCTATAATTGGCGCAATTGTGAGGGTTTCCCTTCTTTAGGATCGGGCATACGATACTGAGGTTCCATTCATCGGGAAACCTTTCCTCGGACCACATCGAATGGATCAGCTGATGCATAGCCCTATCCAACTGATCTCCTGTTGCCTTGAAAAGATCGGCGTCAAGGCCAGCTGCACCTGCAGTCTTATTCGATTTAAGTTTGCATATAGCAAGCTTAACTTCTTCTAGGTCGGGAGGACGGCGTTCTTGATCATCATCCAAGCTGAAGGGGGTTGTCTGCCTAAAAGCGGAATTTTTGTCTTCATCGCCGTTAAGCAGTCTGCAGAAGTGATCTTTCCAGATCCTCAGTAGCGACTGTGACTGTACAGGCTTGAGTTCGAGGTTTGCCACCCCGGCAGGATCTTTTTACCCTTTTGGTAAGACTTCCAAATCTCGTTCCTGTTATGGCACCTCTCAATTTCCTCAAACGAGCACTTCTCATCCTGCTTCTTTTTCTTTTTGGGAATTCGTTGTTCTTCCCTTCATTTTTCCTTGTAAATCTGCGTTCATAATAGAAAATTCGGCTTCTCAAAGCTTTGTGATGGGGTTCCATTCCAAATCAAGTGCTTTTGTACGATTTTGACTCTAATTATTTTAAATGCAGATCCATTGGCTTCCTCTTCAACTTGCCACACTGTTTTCCAAGCCATGATCCTGAACCACTGTTTACTATTCGCTTTCGAAAACCAAAAATTTACTGTGCAAATTTTTGCCTGATGCTAGCTAAGAACTTTTCAATCAGAACTCACAGGATCTACACAAATTGTACGGAAACAAGGCAAACGCTCATCTTTTTCAAAATGAAACTCGCTTCAATTACGTTTCAATACCGGAAAACTATTAACGAACGCAATACCTTTCCCACAAAACCTAGAGGTCCCACATGATTCCAATTCTTGTGATTCTGAGGAACAAACAGTCTAAAAAGAAGTCTCTATATCGAACACGATACACCCGACAGCTCGAGTTCAGTGGACCGAAAGACAGAGGTGCAATATTCTCTCAGTGATTATGGTCATCTTTCTATATCCTTCCTAAAAACTGACAAATCCAACAACTGCAACGATGACAACAGCCAAAGACCAATGATCCAAAACAACACAAACTTTGTGATACACTCCCAACACACATAGCCTTCTCCACACAGTCGATGTTCATGTCCAGGGGATGGCTGACGGTGTGTATAGTATGCGTAGCCCGGGCAGGACGATTAATAAACAGATAACAAGTCTGGCTTTGCCGGTCGTGTACGTGTCATCACCAGTGTGACCACATGCATGTGATAAAACCGAACTGATGGGTGGCCATGGCCATCCACCACACTCATAACTAACACCGGTATCCGTTCCATTGCCGGGGAGGAATATACTTCACTCACATATAGAGATATCTATACGTACGTCCTTGTGAATGCACGAACACACCCCGTCCCCGCTTTGCCTCCGCCCCCGCCGGCCGTTACTGGCAGAACCAGGATATTATTTAACCCGATATGAGTGGCGAAGTGTGCAACGAAATGGAAGGACTTACATGTGTTTTTGTTCGCGCAAACACCCCCCTCCCCCCTTTAACCAACCCCATTCCACTATGTCCTTGTCCAGCAGTCGGACAATGGCGCGATTTATTACATTATCAATAAAGTGAATAAATTTTGAGGTTATGCGGTGTGATAAAACTGAACGTGCAACTCGAACGATCCTTGTGCTCAGCAAGTGGACGCTGCGGCGCTGCCCTGGACGGACGCTGCACTGGAATGGCTCGATGGGCTGTTAATTAAAATGAGCATACTCATACGTATACGACACCATGTTTAAATGGATTTAGTGTGATGACGGTGGTGCAAAACACTGAAATGAAATTAATTGATTAAAATGCCAACTTTCATTTACGCTGGTTGAGTTAAACGAGCAATAGGTTCGGAGGTGAATATGAATACCACCAACCAACTGGTTGGTCATTGTCACATCGATTATTCGGAGGGTTCCGCATTGCATTTTAATTTTTTGAACTTCAACAGGAGATATTTTATTATATCGACAGTAATTGACGATGGATGCGTACACGTGTAATTAAATTCGATGGATTTCTAACTCAAAAAGGAGTACGTTCTTTGGATTGACGATTTGACAAAGCTGTGTGAATGGAAACTTTAACAAACTCAGTTGTCTTACGTGAGCTTTGACTCTTCTGGCATCAAAAACTGGAGAGATGGACTTGGCATATGTGAGGCAGTCATCAGCAAACAAGAGAATGTGTGCATCTTCTGGCCGTGGTTGTTCCGACGTGTAGAATTTGAATAAGAACGGGCCAAGCTTAGATCCTTGTGCACATCCAGCGTATATTGTCCTTGCTGATGACTGGCAACTTTCATTTTTTGACCGAAAAATAACCTGCGAGCTGCGATGAAGAAAATTGCTTAATTTTTGACTCCTTGAGTCCAAAGTCCAAACACTGTCGAATGCTTTCTCGATATTGAGAAGGCATCCTACAGTAACTCAATGGCGTTAGTAGAAGTTCCTCCAGTATTTTGATCATACTGCACAAAAGTGAAATGGGTCGGTATCCGGAGACGTTTTTGTTGTTACAGATTTTTGAGATTGTGAAAAACTTCGCTGTTTTCCATTTGTTGGGTCTTATTCCCTCCGCGAGGCTTATTGTCCTTCACCTTTTAATACATTAATCGCTTGTTTTTTCGGAGACTAGGCTTCCAAAAATGTCAATCAACCCAATTTTATCAATCACTTTAATTTCCAATCGCTTTTGATCAACAACAAGCATTCTCCCTGTACAAGTTCGTAGAGACTTTGTACTGACAAGGCATCTGGGCTGTTTTGTTTGTTGTCTCGTGTCACCAAAAGCTGCCGAGCTGTTATTGGAGATCATATTCACGTTGTATTGTGGGTATGAAAATTATAATATGGAATGGGTCATCAAATTCTGTATACAAAGGAAGACTGATAAATAAAATTGATGGATTACGAATGTGGTCACGCAAAATAGGTTTTCTATGTATTTTTATTAAAGTTATTGAGTGCATGCTATTAATATCTCCCCACCAGTGGTAAGGTGTTAACAGTACGTCCTCAATACTCCCATTGATGAATGGTTCCCAAAAACTCAGTGTTCACCTTCACTATTTCTTACACTTGCATTTATACTATTTATAGCTCTTAAGCTAGGTATTTAATGCAAAATGCTCCACTTCGTTGTTTCATCGTCACACCATCGTCATTCCAAAAAACTCTCTTTAAAAATATCAAAGATTTAACCTCCCGACTACAAAATCTCATATGCCAACGATGACAACAACACAATCTTAAATTTACCAATTATTCAGAAGCTCGAGGAAAGTATGAGTAAATACCGCTTTACCCTCATACATCTTCACGACAATGGCCAACTCTTTAAATATGAAAACTGGCTACATAATCGTCTCCAGACCCACAAACCATATTCTTCACTCTCAAGGGATACAATAGGATGAGTGTTTTGATAGGTACCTATACTCTATACATCCCCATCAAGACAAACTCCCTCCTTTGAGGTGTCATGGTAAAAAGCAACTCCCCAGCTGCGCTCCGTATAGTCATCCTCATCATCTCTCACACAACAAACACAACAACATTCCACGTTTTAATAAATTTGTAAACAGATTTGTTAATTTTACCATAAAATTTTGATGAGAATATCTCCAAACAAAAAAATTTTTAAATAAAAAAACAGAAGAAACAAGGAGGAAAGCAGAGCAAATTATTTGAAGGTATACCTGCTGCCTGCTGCAAAGACGGCAACAGGAAACAAGTGAAGGCAAGAAACGCCATCAGCTATGATTAACCAAAACCCTAACAGTGTTGTAATGGTGACGGGAGATGCGAGGAAGCTGCGGAAAATACCTCCATCCAAAGACCATCATCCGAGTGAAGAAAAGTAATGGTGCGGGTTCCTGTTTCTTCCTGCTATATACACACCTACACGTGTGAGAGCTTTATGTTGTCAATTAAAAGGAAAAAAAAATTATAAACGAAGAAGTAAAGTGAACGATGTGTCTTATGCTCATTATAGTTGCCGTTATGCACAGGAACATTTTTAAAACAGTGATTTGGTTTGGTTTGGTTTGGTTATTTGCGGATGCCAAAGTGAAGGTTTTAAATGATGTGCGGCGACATGAGCGACAAGAGGTTCATGTTAATGAGGTTTCCAATGTGTCATTAATTTTACATACTCAACTTATGTATCTGACTCCTGAGAGTAAAAGGTCATTTTTCAAAAATGGAAGGAGGATTTTGGGGCTGGCGTAAGAAGTCATCTGTGTTAGGATTTTCTATTTATTTGAGGCGGAAGGGGGGTTAGAACTTAGAAGTATGATTCTGAGGAAAGAAAACCGTGTGCAAACTCAGAAACTATTTTTGGAACGATGTTGAGGGCGAGTGGACCTCAATCAATGAATCAAACAGCAAGTCGAGCGTTGATCAGTTTGAGAGGATAAAGCTAAAAGTAAATCTCTTTCCACTATCGAAGAGCATATTTCATATTAAAATACATCCTTTTGGGACGACAACAGGGTCGTTAGGCCACTACTCATGGACAAAGATGTAGTAGGTATCGGGTTTTATATGACGATGCAGTGTGTCTAATCAAGAGCGTGAATGGACGATTCAGCGGTCTACAAAGCTCAATTCATCGAAGACGAATAGTAGAAAAGTATTTCACTGTGGTTTTTGAAACTAGGTTTCATTACAGGATACATTAAGTTGACCTTGTTGCGTTCCCATACAAAAAAAAAGCAGTGTCCCTCCGCAAACTTTTAAGACAACTGTTATATCAAAAAATTGCGAGCAGTGCCGAAAAGTATGCAATCGATAATCTGCGTTAAACCTTTAATGCAATCTTGTTGGAAGTCGCATAAGAAGTTTCACTTCAAAAATAGTTTTAAGTTGATGCTTTTGTCTTTAGTTAAAAGATGACAGACATAAAATGTTGGCAGAACGCCACCGACATTTCCTCTACTCACTTCCACTCTCTTGATAGTCAAATTCACTGGAATAATGGAAATTGTGCGTTCAGCGCAGTTAGTTTCAAGTAAGTTGAGATGAAACCTAATAACTAAAAAGGTTTCAGTTTGTATGGCAAACCTTAGTTTTCATGTATGTTTTAGACAGTTTTTAGTTAAACCAGCTTAAGTGTCAGGTGGGGACATAGCATTCGATAAATACGAATGGGCTATTGCCACAGTTTTACAAGGTGCATAATATAAAAATCATATGTTTTGTAAGGTTGGGGTGATATTTGGTGACCCTTTAAATCGAAATTACTTAAGAATCTGCAGAAACTCTCCTATTGTTACCACAGCTGGAATTTTTTGTTGTGAAGTAATGTCAGCTCGAATCTGTCCAAAAGTCAAAAATCACAACGTTGGAGTTGGGACCTGCTGAGAACCACGTCGCAATTTGAGTGTTTAGGTTGAAGTTGTTACCTGAAGGGAACCTTCTGGTTTTGGTTGGGAGCAGTGTTTTCATTGACCGTCGTTTTATCATCGGTGCACGTTCAAAGAACGGCGAGTCTGTGTATTAGCCCTTAGCTAAAGTCGCGGGTCCAATGGACCCACACACAATCTATAAATGTGTATAGAAAACGGTACAGTCACCGCAGCTCTCTCAACTTCTCAGTACCTTCCTACAGTAAGCCAATGTATGTGTAGTGAGAAGGACTAATTTAGCTCGCTTCTCCTTAGGTGTGTATTGGCGTGTACATGGGTCCGCTAGACCCACAACTTTATTTACGTTACTTTTTTCGGGTATTTATTTTATTTATTATTTCAGTTTATTGTAATGTTTCAGCTGATTTTAACAGCAAACCAAAGAAGTTTTTCTGCATATCCCGAAAACATGTTGGAGCAACAGCTGTTTATGGAATTTAACAACGAAGATAAGGAAATTGATCTTAATTCTAGCAATTTTTCGGAAAAATGATTTTTCTGCTTTGAAATGATCACAATTCAGACTCAGAATTGTCTTCTGAATAGTCAGACAATGACCAAGATGAAGAAAGAAGCAAAAGAAAAGGTGCTATTTGTGACCGGCAAATAAAAAATCGAGGACGGTACATTTGTGTGCTAAGTCCAAGCTGCCCATTTGTATGGCCTGTTTGAAAAAAGTATGTTTTTCTAGTTTGTAGCTTGCCTGACTTTGACCATTGTCAAAATTTTTTCAGAAACTGATTTTAATTTTTTGAATTCAAAGTTTTGAAGGTTTTAAAATTGCAAAAAATCTATTGATGGATTTTTAACTTTGTTTTTAGTATTTAATATAAAATTTTTTTAAACACACTATTTTTGAACTATATAAAGACTGCTTGACGAAAGTGCAAATTTGAAGTACAAATAAGAGTTCCTGTGTTTGGTTTCTTAAATACTTGTTTGTTATTGTTTAAGTATGAAGTTTGATAAGAAAATATCTATAAAATATATCATACTTTTTTTTTATTGACATTCTAAGTGGCTTGGGTCTAATGGACCCACGACTTTAGAACCGAAGGAAATAATCACGACTTAAGTTAAGGGTTAGTGGCGCACTGAGGACAACCCCATCGCCCTCAATGTACTACTAGATCTCACACCCCTATAGATATCTTCAGCAAACAAGTCGCAGCTAGCTCAGCTACTCGACTCAGAGCTACATCACAGTGGACCAATAATCAAATCGGCGACACTACCATTCTAGATAACTTTAGATTCTTACCGAATCTATCCGACTACACCACCCCCAAGTTGGTGTTTGACAACAACTTCCAAGTAACCATACCTTCAAGAGAAGCTTGGGAAAATGGCACTCTTTTGGAAAATGAAGCAAAATACACTTCTACACTGATGGTTCAAAAGCCAGCGAAGGTGTGGGAAGTGAAATCTACTCAGAAAAACTGAATCTCGGTCTTTTCTTCCGCATACCTGATCATGGTAGTGTGTTCCAAGCGGAAATTCTGGCGATTAAGGAGGTGCTGTCTTGGCTCATGGAAACCGTCATATCCTCCACAGATATTCGAATCTTCTCGGACAGCCAAGCTGCGTTAAATCTCTTGCCTCTGTCTCTACAAAATCCATCACAGTCCAAAAATATCAAATGACTCTGAGGGAGATGTCAAATCAGTTCAACATTCACCTTTCATGGGTGCCGAGACACAGGGACATACCAAACAACCGTATGCGGCGGACGAACTAGCCAAAAAGAGCACGACCACTTCCCTAGGCTCAGAATGGAACATCATAGGTATATCCATCGCAGCGCACGTAAACTCAAACTTAGACAAGACGCTTCAAGGATAATGAACACTAGATGGACTGAGAGCAACAACTGTCTTGCAACCAAAAAAGTTTGGCCGTATGTAGACTTAAAACGCTCGAATAGTTTGTTAGCCCTGAACCGCCTGTATCTAGGATCTACCATAGGTGTTCCTACGGGACACTGTCTAATAGGGAGACACGCCAAAAGACTTGGTGTACTTTCCAATGATTTCTGCAGAAGCTGCATGGTTGAAGAAGAGGAAGAAACCGTTCAACACCTTCTTTGCTCATGCCTTGCACTACTTCATAAGAGGAAGACTCATATCGGTGAATTCTTCTTCGATGATACTAGCGACTTAGCCTACATAGACCCTAAAAGTCTTTCGAAATGCATAAAAGTTCCGCGTGGTTCGACTAGCAGGTGGTTAACCGGCTAGTCCTGTAATGGAAGATTAATAACTGATCAACTCCTTAATCTCAAATCGGGTTTCTGAGATTAGTAGGTGATTAACTTCCTGGTCTCTGTGGTATTACAATGGACCCTTGCGGTCTAAGTGTGTCAGGCAATGTACGTAGGTATTACTCATTGGCTACAGCTCCACCTAACCTAACCTTCATCTGCAAGTGATTTGTCTTTAGTTTAGTTTCCCATTTAGTGCACTCGAAAGGAGATTGCAATGAACCGGATTTTCGCATAATAGCTACATAGACTATGTAGGAGTATGTACTATGTGGAGTTGCTAGTGTACACCAATATGAGAAGAAATATTTGGCGCTCTTCCCCAAATGATCAAAGGGGGAACTGAATTGGGCCTCAAGGTTGGACTACATATGCCAGAAAAAATATTCAATCAAAAACACCACTCAAGCATCTCTCAACTATAGAGTGAATTTTATGTTCTACTGCATTTTACAATTCCATTCCTCTAAAAAAGTATCTTCCAAAAAATTCGTATCAGGAACTTCTTTTTAGCACTGCGGCTTAATGATGAACAGGCTACTAATTGCCTTGAAGTAGTCGTCTCTCGTCTGTCAAAAGTGTACTTTAACATTCTCAATTCGATTACAAGTGCTTGATGGTGTCGGTTCAGCCTTTAGCACAGAAATATTTGCTCACTTTTTTCAGAATCGAAAACGCCTTTTAGGCTTGCAGCCTTTCTTGTACCCTATTTCTGAGAAGTTGACGATACGGATACTTGTATAAGTGATGGAAAGTTGTTTTCCCGGAAAAGTAATGCCAACATGAACATATAAATTTGAATTGAAACTTCAACAGAAAAACCAAAAAAGCTTTTAGTGAAACACAGAGAAGGGTAGTCATGAACACCATGGTCATTTGATTAAAGGCTTAACTAGTACTGCATTATGGATGAGCTTTCGTTGTCGATTCTTAGTAAAAAAAGAAGGTTCATACAAATTTTAGAAAAGGTATTAATGCTTAGTTTTAAAAACATTTGGTTACAAAAATGCGGTGGGGATGTTAAAGAGGACAAACTGCGATAGAGAAGCAAGAAGTAAGAAAAAGACAGAATTGGCTGTTTTGTAAGAAGGCCGAATCGAAGTGAAACCGTTTTTTATAATTATCTTGAAGATGACGACAGCCTTACAACTTCTTATCAAATCTCTAAGGTTACAAATTGTTAGGGTTGTAGTTATTTCTTTTACTATATTTTTCAAGTCAAGGCATCGCAGGAGTGGTGCATGAATGAGGCGTATTATGCTGTGGGAACTTTAGCCTGGACTATTTCTTCAAAGTTAAGAGAAATATCTTTAATTTCTACAAAACGCGCTTTCGAAACTCAAAAATATATAATGGATAGTCTTGGATAGTGAAAGCCTTCCTGGCAATGTCATAATCACTGCATCAGATTATGAAGAAGAAAAGGAGTTATTTTATGCTCTTTTTGGAGCTCATTTAGGCATTTAGCGTATTTACGATATGAGTATTTAGAGTCCCTATTGAGCTTATGACTGCATTTTGGCAAAATATGAACTGACTCACATAGGCGGTGCTATTGGTTATCATGTCTGCTTATTACGTTGGAGTTCGAGTTCCAGAAATAACCAACTGTTTTTCCACGACTAATTGCCATGAAAAATGAATGGAGAAAACCCAAAGTCCCCCTTCAACCCCTCTCTAGGTATGGTTGAGAGAAATCCTCTACGCCCAATGGCTCCCTGAGCTGTTTGTATTAATTTATTTGAAGTAAATATTCCGGGTGAAAGAGGAAGGTATGAGTGCGTATCGAAAAATGGTAAAAAAAAGAGGCTCTCATGGAATGAATTAATATTTTTGTTTGTTGTGTTTATCTATGGCCTTCTTTTTTACTGGTAAAAATTGATAACAACTCTGGTATTTGTTCCACCTATAAACGATGTGATTTTAGTTGAAATTGAGTAAATATTTATTTATATTTTAGTTTCCTCTTATTTAAAACTATTTTTTGTGTAAATAATATTGCCCTGAATAAAAAGTTATGTTACTAAAAAAAAATTTTTTTAAACTGTCGGCAAAAAGTTGAATGAGGTCCTTGTCGCCCGGCTGCAACCCCTACTCCGTAGAATTATATGCGGAGTAAGTTTGATGTAAATGTAAATGTAGAGTCGAATGATTAGCTTTTCATAGCGGTCCAGAATGGAAAGCATTCTACAGTTAATATCTTGAAGTAAACTATAATCAGTCATGAATCATGTCTTAAGAATTTGCATAGAACTAGGCCCTTAAGGAAACCTTCATTAAAAATTTAAGTGGAATATGTTGACTTCAGCCCGAAGGCGTTTTAATAAATAGTTGGCCAGGACCATAGAGTCCGTATTAAATACGAGAGGCAATGTTCGGAGATTAAGAAGAACCAAGTCACTCGAGCTAATTGTCTAAAAGTCATGGGAAGCATTAAAAGTTTAAGCTTCCCTTTAAGCGATTATATTATTAAGAAAGAAAAATCTGTGGTCGATCGTTCATAGACTGGCTCTGATTACGAGTAGATTTTAGTGAGGTAAGAATCCCACACTACTTGGTGTCGAATACTGTCAAGTGTCTTTTAAAGATTTCCTCCTGACAAAAAAAGGCCATCGCCATTTACGTCTAAAATAAGATGGAACTTACTAGTCATCCGTGTTGAAAGGATCAATGAATGTGTACCTCGTTCTCGTCAGTAAGGAATCTTCGTTAAAGATGAAGTCACTTTCAAACTCTCAGCAGTGAGTACGAGGTTTCTTTGAAGGGTTTAGTTGTGTCATGTTTCTGGATTTTTCAAATGTTTCAGCAGTTCTTACTTTGCTTTAAATCTAGTTCGTCTTAACTTCATTTGATTTGCTACAGCTCCATGTCAAGCACATAATATTTGTTTTTTTTTCACTTTGATCAACAGTCAGACCATAAAAAAGACTTTCTCAAATTGAGTGGAAGTATTATCTGTGTCCATGAAAAAAGGGCGTTATCCTACTCAAATGGATCTCTTCATGTCTAGATAACCGCAAATTTTGTTCGTTTCGGTTCTACTCTTTCAGTATTCCTTTTATGGCAACTTCCAATGTGCTATGTGCTCCAAGGCAGCCATCTTGGACCCCTCTTTTTCATCCTTGCCATTAATGATGTCAAAAGATCATCCAATATCTCAGTTAGCGTGGATGACGCAAACATTTTCAAAGTCATCTCGTCTGATCGAGACTCTCTCCAGCTTCAATATGACCTCGATTCATTCGTCACATTAATCTCCACTCCTTAGAAATATGAAGGAATGTCTTTGACATCATATTCATTCACTGACTTCTTACTGGTAACAATGAGTGCTCCCTCCTTTTAGACTTTATCTCCAATACTAATCCCCGAAATGTAACATCATTCCGCCTTTTATTCCTTCCTGTTCATCGCACATCCTATGGTTTCAACGAACCCTTAACCCGCATGATGAGAAAGATTAATTCTGTTCATTTTCTTTTCGACCTCAATCTTCCCAATCCTTTTCTAGAAGTCCTGCTTTTAAACAGTGCCTCATTCTTAAAGCTGAATTTAGTTTTAACCAGTTTAATTTAAAAATTTAAAAAAATTAAATCAAAATTAACGATGCCTTACTATGTTTTTTTTTCGGGAGGTATGTGATCTAGATTAGTTTGAAAAACTCTGGAAATCTGTTCATCAATGAAGGTGCGGCCTAAGAAAAAGTAATTTGTTTTATTTTTACTCGGAAGTTTTATGAGTATTATTTGAATTACAGGCAGGAGAGTTTTGAGATTTTCAAGGTAGTAATATGAACTGACAATGGAACGATCGCGAAACTAGTAGGATAAACAAAACTATTGGTGCATTTGGGCTCCTTTTTCTTGTAGGGAGCTCCGCAGCTTAATGAGTTTAGACTCTTTAACTCGACCCAAACTGAAATGTGTAAATAATGCACTGAAATCCAAAGCAGTAGCACCAACAGCTGTTTACCAATTTGTTGGTCTCAAGATTCGTTGGCCACATAGCTCTGGCTGCGTTTATAGTCAACATTGCGGAAACCAGAACTAAAGACACCGTCAATCTGTTGGAATCTGCAGAGTTTTCTTAGCTACGGAGTTAAAATAAAAATAAATAGGGTGGCGCAACAGAGCGAGGAGCCCCAGGGCCTAGCGCGTTTCTCACAACCATGCCTTTTTGAGGGAATGGAGGGGACCTACAATTTTTTGCCGGTTCCGAACGGCTAATCGAGAAAGCACTTTTCATGGCAATGAGTAGGTACTAACGGAGGACTTGCCAATTTGAAGATTTGAAATCGAAGAGAAAGTATAGCCCTCCGCAATATTTGCAAACTCATTGTGTCATTAAACGAGAAGCACCATGCTTTTGCTAAGGCTCAGTCGTTTTCAAACGCACATTGTAAAAAGGACACTTAACAATTTCAGTTTTATCAAAGGAAATTAATATTTCCACACAAATTCAGACAGAACACCCCCGAAAGTAAAAACATACCTCAAAAAACCCACAACCGACATATGAATTGAGAAACGAATCTTTTATGCGTCTCAAATCAAATGCACACCAATCACAAAATCACCAAGAAATGTGAGAATATACAAAGACACCTTCCAGACACTTTATACACACAACCAATTGCAATATATAAACATAAACAAGAAAACAAACATTCGTAAATTTTTGTACAAATCTACGAAATTATGCAGTCAAACTATACAACAGTGTTATCAAGAGATGCGGCGCATCCCCTCACGATTGGCCAGCCAGGGGAATCACGTGCTCATCTTCGATTAAGCCTGTAAATTTCCACAGACGAAACCAAATACAAATTTGAATTCCCATGCATTATTGATGTTGAAATTGTCTTGTTGTTCTTGTTTACACTATGCGCGCCGACCGTGTGTGCAAAGTACCTAGGCACACATTCGTCCATTAGACATGCAGAACGAACGATGACGATGGGAGCTGGGAGCTGGGAGCTGGGTGGTCGTTCAAACCCGAAAGCCGAAACCCAAACAGAACAACCTCCTCCACATTCGATCAAATTTATTATCGCTAAGCATCTCTGAAGGTGAATTCTTTAGAGTGGCAGAGGCAGCAGGCAGCGTCAGTGGCGGCCGACGACGCAGTACCAAAAGTCATGAAATTTACTGTCGCAACATAAAGTTGCCAAAGTAATTGCTTTGGAGATCTTCGTTTCAACTGTTTCAAGACTTCTTGAATTTGTCTTTCTTTTGGTTTCGTTTCTTTTCGTGCCTCTCTCTTTGTCAGTCTCTATTTTCCCATAAAAAAGCCGATAAAGTAATAATTTGCGTTAAAACTGCTCCAGGTACGATACGAGTACGGTAACCCATGTAGGCTAGCCATACCTACTCCCAAGCAGATAGTATGTTAAGGGTGGATTTTTCACATCCATACCGCCCCCTACCGCTACCATTCGGCTTTGCTCGTTTAAATTAATTATTAAACTCAATTCATTTCAATTCGTTTCATTGCCGTTCGAGGGGAAAGACAGAGAGAGAGAGAGCGAGAGAGAGCACAGCAGCACATGCAGTTAAATCGATTTCCCGGTTTTATTTAAATTCCTTCGTGCATCTCTGGTATCGGTGTGATGGCCTTTACCAGCCAAGCCAGTACCACTACCACCTCCACCAGTGATGTCCCTTGAGCCCCAACTGACGGACTTTGCAAGAGTAAATTACTCGAGAAAGCTCTCTGTTGAGGGGTTGTCTGATGAGCTTTTGCATAGAGAGCTTAATCGAATTTTTCCATTTTTCGGTCTGGGGTAAACTTTGATTACACCCTCGCACAATAAATAGGTCCGTCCAAAGACGTATAGGTACGAGTATAGTGGTTTTTGGTGAAACAAGAGCTGGAGCAGAGCACGAGCACATTGTGTGCCACAACTTACCCAGGGGGTGTGAAAAACCATTCGGGTTAATTGTGCACGATAAGTGTCGTGTCCTTGTGCGAAATTGGTGACGGCAGCGACGACGGCCATGGTATTAAAATGGGATTTGTATCTACAAGTCCGACACAAATTTCAGGAGATTTTCGATATCATGTCCTTTAAATACTGTTCCATTATACCGATACTTTTTCTCACGCTTACGTGGACTTTATCTACCGTCTTTTCGGTGGCTTTTATATTCGCACAAGTTTGGTTTTGAATTTGGTTCTGCATGTTTCTTTTCTCAGAACGGTTGAGATGGTGGGGGCCATGTTTGTTTGGGTTTTCAGGGAATTATTCAAAAGCTGAGACGTCGACGTGAACGTAAGAGTACGTGTGCCAAGCAAATTCAAAGATGAATTACCACAAATTTGTTGCATCGACAAAGTGAAATTCATCTGGTTTTGAATGAGGAAGTGGTGATTTCAAAAGCATGTAGTTGCAGTTTGTAACTTGAAGGTACATATTAGGAACACAATTTAAAGCAGAAATATTTGGTGGTGTGAGGTGCTCACAAGTTCCTCACGAATAAAACACGAGACTCCACGTTTTCCACAGGTCTGGATCTTCCTATGATGTTCTCATAAATGTTCATGAGCTATGGCTTCCAAGTATGGTGACTAGTAGTCCTTTTAAGCTGTCTACTTAATTGAAACTGACCGTATTAGAAGTTTGCTAAGGACCTTTGTCTTGATCAAAAGTGAATAATGATAGATCCAAACCGAAGCAAAACGTCCAAATACACAGTTGCAGCTTCAAGTCTTTGATCCCCCAATGCAGTCTTTTTTCTGAAATTGAGGGCAACGCTTGATTAGACCTTGATTATTAACAGTGGATGAGATCTTTCGTTTTAAACAAAAATTCTCCCATTTGTGTGTATGATTCGGGAAGACGAAGAGATTTTATGAGATGGTTCCAAGACATGAGTATAACTAAAAAAACTTGAATACTACACGACGGCTAGGACATGTTTAGTGGATGGCCAACTGAATAGCCAACCACTCCGACTCAACAAGGCTTTTGACGGCAAAAGAGTTTTTCATAGGTGGCGAAATTAATTGGACGGCGGCGGCGACCTCAATCGAATTGAACCCGAACTCGGATTTGGATGCGAGAAATATCGGTTGAAACTTGAAACTCAGATTTACTCGAAACTGCAATACCAACCGAAGAAGAAAAGATTTAAATGGCAAGCAAACAAATGAATAAATTAATATTAATTGAGACATAAATAAATAGGTTCTCGTAATAAAGCTACGGAAACCAAGGGTCTTAGCGCATAATTTTATGCAGAATGTTTTAGTAAGAGAGCGTTTTCCGTGGCAGTGTGTAATTACTTTCTGAGGACTTGCCAATTCCTCGCAAAAGGCGATACTCGTAAGAAATATATTTTTTTTTTAAGTTTCTGGGATTCGAACCTCGAACATCTCACATAGCCAGACAGATAAGAATATGTAAATCTAAATATCGAATGGTTTTGCCTCACAATGCTCAACAGTTTTACTTCGCTTAATTTGAGATAAGAATTTTTAAAACAACTCACGTTTTCCTTATATCGAACTTTCGCATGACTTTGAGCCTATGATTTCAAACGATAAAAGGGTTAAAACTGATATAAGCTCATGCTTTCTTGGTGGTTTTTACTTTGGGCAATCTGAATCTCGACATAGAATGGGTCTACGAGTCTGCGACATCAAATTACTGCCCTATTTTAAAGCCCAGGAATAATCTTGAAAGTACATTTGAAATGGATATCACATTTCAAATGGTTGTTTGATGTGCTGAGCTCAAATACATACAAACATAGATAAGGTGGAAAAAAATCCACAGAGCCAAGCTCATTTCTCAAAATCATGCCTATACAGTGCAAAAACTAAAAGAAAAGTTAGCCGAGATGATTTTGGCTACTCACAGTACAAAGACTAAATGAAGCCATTGAATTGATAGAGCCTCATCAGGTTTAAAATTTTTTCCCTAACGTTGATGAAGAAGGTGAGACAAGTAGCGACAATGGCAGATGACGACGATGCTGTGTCACAGCGTCTAGAGAGGCTTCGTGAATTGGTAAGGAAAAAGGAAGAAATCGTTACGTTGGAAAGACGTTTGGCTGAACTCAATTTGAACTGCCCTGTCCGTGAGTCTCAGAATGTTCGCTCTCTTCACTCGTCACCTGACATCGAAGACTGCTTGCCTTCGTTCAATGGCGATGATAATTATCCCATCAAGAAAAGTTTGATAACGTCGAGAACCTTTTCAATCAAATGTGAGCGGTACTCCTTTTAATCTTCCAACGTCGCTACGAGTCGTTCCCGATACCTTAAACTCAATCTTCACGGAGAAAAAAAAATCCAAGTTTTGAATAACTGAACAATGGTTTTGTTAGAAAGCTCATTTTTCTGCCGGTTCCAAACCGCTAAAGTCGGAGGACTTTCCAACTCTTCGTGAAAGGTGAGCTCGAATCCAGCCACAAAGTATCTCTAGAACGTCTGGTGCTTGAGATTATATGGCTTGGAATCGTGACTTCCAATCCAACATCCCAAGCACTTTACTGATTGTTTTTACAGTCACTAGGTAGTCGGTATTTGTATGTGAAGGATGCAACTTATGCAAGCAGTGTGTGCCATCCTTTAAATGATTTAGGAAGCTTCAACATGCAAATCCGTCAATGGCGATTTGTACGATTTGCACTATTAGGTTTTCGTAAACAGTCATAAAATTGATCTAATAATCCATACGGTCGCCAAATTGAGTTGGTAGCCTTATATTGATTTGATATTTGGGTTTGGGTATGAGTTTGGTGGCATTTAAGTGGTTACATTATTTGTTTCAAAGACTTCAAATATTAGAATTTATTGTTTTGTCATCTCATTGAATTCTACAACATCAGTGGAACATTGTCTTAAATTTTCAGGTTGATTGGAGTAATGGTTTTGGAGATGCAGCTCTGAAAAGTCACACACTCGAGGGGCTCTGAAGTTTAAAAAAGTCTTACTCGAATCGGTGTTCTTAAGATCGGTTCTCAAGATTTCACAAGAACTATTCCAGCTTGATGAAATTTAACACAGGAAATAACTTATGACCTTTAAAGAGTTAAGTTTTACCTTTTACAGGTTGTCTGCACTGGTTTGTAATGGCGTCCAAACGTCAACTGTCAAAATGAAAAGTTTGCAGTATACTACGCCATTCCTTCTTATAAGGCTTTCAAACGAGCAACGATTGCAAATTATCTCAACTGAAAAACTGATTGCAAATTGTTGAAATTTATTAACAAAATCTGAGTTCTGTGCATCGTTCTCTAAATAGATCTTATGAATCCACAGTTTATGCTGCTATCACCAAATTTCGCACTAATTCACTTTGTTGGACATTAAACTATCGACTCGCATGCGTACAGTGCGTTCCGAAGAGAATTTTGTAGTCAAGGCATCCAGTGTTTATGAGTATCGTGAAATGTCAATTCGTCGCCGCTTTTGAGCAATTTGGCAAGTGTTTTTTTACCACTTTGACAACTTTACGAATCGATTTTGCTCGATAGCCTCTTAAAACCAACTTTTGTAAGAATTGAAGCCGATTGAATCACCACAACGAATCGATTTGGTCTTGATAGCCTACAAAAATCAACTTCTGTATGAATTTAAGTTGATTGACAACGTCTAACTTTTGTTAAATGGGCCTTAGATCAGCTCCATGAAAATCCGGTGTTTTATCGAAAAATTGTGTTCAGCGATGAGGCTCATTTCTGGCTCAACGGATGCGGAAATAAGAAAAACTTTCGCATCTAGGCTAATAAACAGCCCCTTTCCATTCAAGAACTACCGCAGTGCATCCCGGAAAAACCACAGTTTGGTGTGATTCATGGGCTGGTAGCATTATCGGTCAAATACGACCGTAGAAGAACGTTACTGTCATCGACGAACGATACCGAGCCACGATAACGACTTTTTTACCAAATTGAACTGGGCTTAGGTTGACTTGTTGTTTGATCAAGACGGTGCAACATGCCACACAGCTCGTGAATTAATGGACATGTTGAAAAACGAATTTAGTCAGCAGCTTGTCTCTTAAAATGGCCCTGTGAGTTTTGCCGCCAAGATCATTCGATTTAACGCCTGCTGATTATTTCTTGTGGGGTTATGTAAAGTCGTTAATCTATGTGGAACAGCCGAACACGTTTGAAGCCTAACAGGATAACATAACACGCGTAACTCGTGCAATGCAGCCCGAAATGTTTGAAAAAATGACGCAAAATTGGACTTTCCTAATATAAAGTTTGAAGCAAAGCAGCGGACAACAATAGCAAATGCTTATTTATCAATTCCAATAAAAGATTTAAATAAACGATGCAAAATATGAATTTTTTATTTGATTTCAAGAAGACCGATATTTTCATTTTTTTGTAAGAATCTCTGTCAAGTCCGGTCTTAACTCAAATTCGGATGTTTTCGTTCACTTCAGAAGATCCTGTAAAAAATTCTGCTGTTGACGCCTACGCACCTTTTTTCCGAGGGGTAGCCAGGAACATCGTCACAATGGCGAAGCTTAAAGAATGAATACCAGGACCTCTCAGAATCTTACAACATTTTAATACAAATTCACAGTTTAAAATCTTATTCTATTTTCATTCATCCTGGTCTAGACGATATTCATTTAAAATTTCCTGTTTATTGTCATTTTAATCCAACCATCTCAAGGCATCTACGAGTACCCAACGAGATTCTACCTCAAAAATAATAGACAAGGAGTAGGTATATGTGCCTCTGCATAGTCGTCCTTGACGAAACATCAAACGATTTACGCACTCGTGATTTTGAAATCCGCTTCCATTGCAATTCTGTTTGTTTTCATTTTCACTCATGGATGCTAGAACGAATCCTGTCTCTCCCAAGTCTTTACTGTGGTATTTTAAAAATAAAAAATTCAAATCCTTCAACGCAAAACAAAAGCAAAAAATTCAAAATAAAAACAAAAGCAGTAAAACAACAAACAGCATCAAAAAAATTATTAGGGCAGAAGTCAAATGCCCAACGAGCTATAATAGAGACCCCGGAATCAACTGCAATATGAATGTGGGCCACATTCAGTTCCAGTCCACGACAGCTCAGCTTCAGCTAACGAGAACTATTTTTCGTTCCTTTCTTTCGGTTCCACGTTTCTGAATTTATATTTATCTCTCGTTGGTTTGTCCTGTTTTTTTCGGTTTTGTATTTTATTTTTTAGTTCCCATCAACGCCATCTTCTGAATTAATTGTTCTAAATTTTTGGCTTGACGTCCTGATGAAGTGATGATATCCTTTCCCCCGATTCTGATATAGCTACAACTCCTTTTCGAGTAGTCAAATGGTCTCTGTTTGGTTTTGTTGGGTGCTGGATGGAGGTTGCTCCTTGCTGGTTGTATATCATTCAGTCGACTGTTTCTGTTGTTCATTTCATTCGGCAGTGCACAGAGCACGAGTGGGGATTTCTGATTAGCAAAATTGAAAAAGTTCATCATTGTGCCACTATCCTAGCATTCGGCTGGAGTATGTATGCAAGAGATCCACCACGACGTTGGGGTGGAGTGGCGCAGCGGGCGGCGACGAAAGCAGAAGGGAAACAGAGTACAGAAAAATAAAAACTTTTTCTCATTGTATGTGAAAAGGGGAGGGGGCGGTACAAGGAGCAAAACCAACAAAAAAACTTGTAATGACGACGAATTCACCAAACTTGACAAGATTGTCGGCTAAAAGAGACCAAATCCCAGATAGACCAGTTGACCTCGTCCATTTCAGGCGTGTCTCCTTCAAGTTGCAATAAAGTTGCTTCTGCTCATTTTGCCTCACTTGTCCTCGTGCTCGTTTCTCGGAGTGAAGCAAAATTAAAATTTCAAAAAAAAAACTTAAATAAAAAAATAAATAAGCAGCCTGAGCAGTGATTGCAATTGAAATTGTCCTGTAAGCAGGGCGATGAGAAGTATCCTTTTGCGACTACAAACGGTATTCGTTGTCTAATTACGTCATCGTTATGATAATGACTGTTGCAGCATAATTTTCTTTCACGCAGACGTCTCTCTTAACTGTGACCACACCAAAGAGCAAAAGGTGGATTTGGCCAAGACGTTTGGCTTAAGAAATCAGGATGTTTATGTGAGGATGTTTATGTTTGAATCCCTATCAGCAATGGCTTGACTGATTACGCAGTTGAAAAGAATATGACTGAATACGAATCCCTTAAAGACCTCAATAATTGTCTCTATCCCCGTTAAGCATACAAATTTGAATGAACTCAACACGCAGAATACTCACACAAAAAAAAGTTTACTTACAAATCATTTCATGTAACACAGGACGAGGTTGTGAAATTCTCCTGCACCCACGCTACACAAAGACGGAGAGTGTCTTGATCCTCTTTTCAACGTCTCTAGTCCGCCGCCAAGGTTTTCATCATTTAAAAAGTGTAATGTACCATGCATGCTTTAATATGGTGATGATTACATCCTGGCCGCCAAAAAAGGACGATGAGCTGCCTTACAAAAAAAAAGCGGGAGAAATTTTCATCCCAGAAACGACAACGAGCCGACTATAGCCGTTTGTATAGGAAGGATATCCACTGAATCTACATTTTTACAGTGTTGAAATGAATGTAAGCCTATATCCTTCGTCGGACTGGCATAGGCAGAGGTGAATGTTTTGCGGTAGCCAAAAGTAAATAGTATTTTATGCAGCACGGACAAGTTTTGTAATTTATTTCCAAACATGATATTTTGGGTGAGCGGACACCTACTACATTCTACACCATCATCACATCGTCCTCATCCTTTAAAAGCAGTTTCTGCCCCCTCTTGGGTCCTCGGTGCTTAAATGCGCACATTTTAATAGTTTCTCCCTTTCGCATACGAACAGGAGGCATAAATTCGTAATTTTTTTCGTTGTTCTTATTTGAAAATAAAAAAAAATATAAAAAACACTTTAATTAACATATTTCCATAAAATGTGTACTATATATGCAGGTTGGAGCTTTTTTTCACCGTGGTTGACCATACTCGTATCGAGAACATGTGTGTGTTTGCACTGCAAGTATGTTTGCCCACAAGACAACAACTTTTGTGATTATTTATTCATTTGTCGCTGTTTATAGCTTTTTTTCATTATTATTTTATTCGGTTTTGCATTTAATACACGGCGCACCAAAGTGAAGAGATATTTAGGAAATGACCTATCCACCATTAAAGTGAGTTACTGAGCGGGAATTTTAATTTTGCATTTCATTGAAAGTCATGTGAATCATTTGCATTAGGTTTTGTTTTGAGTTTGAAGTGAGGGCTGTTAACGTGTTTTCATTTGTGTATACTCGGATGTTCGGGTGTTTGCTTTTAATTAATTCAAAAATTCAAAAATATTACACTCTTGGCCATTAGTTGCAACAAGTAAAATAATTGTTCATTCATTGTGTTTGAAATGGAATCTGTTGGCCTAAACAACATTGTACCGTTGTGTAGTGTAGTGTAGAGAGAGAGTTATGAGCTCTTTTATTCTGAAATCATTACTTTCTAATATTTAAATTTTATAATTTGAAGATCGAGTTACATAAATTTTTGCCTTTGGTAAAAGCATAGTTAGTAAGGTCCGTTAGGCGATTCATCGAATGAAATGAAACAATTTCTAACAATTTAAGAGTGTGTTTCGGTGGAGGACCGAGGGTATCTTCGATAAATTTTACGGATGTATGTACGATCTTCAGATTTTTCCAAACTGGCGTTCAAGCTTAGTGTAACGTGTCGTGTAGCTCACTCTTGCCGAAAACTGTCAAAAAATTTTATAATACGATACGTAGGGGTCTGCAAAACCATCGATTCACGAAGCCAAGTGCTGAATTTTCTTTAAGAATTATATCGTCGATATGCTTGAGGAAATTCAGCTCACGGTCGCAAATAATCCCAAGGTCCCGGATCACCTGAACGGGTGGAAATGATTTGAATGCTAAGAATAAGAAGATAAAGACAAATTGGAGATTTGATGCGTTAACGTGAGAAAATTATTGATTGGCACTTGGAAACATTCAGCTCCAGGCAGTTTTTGGAGCGCAATATTAGAAAATTGAATTGGAGGTAGGAAAAGTCTTCAGAAGAAGAAATAACTCGGTAAAACTTAGTATCGTCTGCATAGAGAGAGATAGAGGAGTGTTTGATGATCATTTCAATGTCGTTTATACTGAGAATGAAGAGCAGAGGGCCTAAATGGCCGCCTTGGGGAACACCAGATGTAGCTAAAAAGCGGCTGGATAAGGCACTGAAAAATGCTACCCCACTTAGTTGTTTGGAATCGACATCGTGGGCCTTGTAATATGTCAGGACCCTCAGCTCCCTATTTATATCTCCACCAAGTCACCACATACTCATCTACTAAAGGTTTCTAATTCATAAGTCACTTACTAGCTTAAGAATATTTTTTATTCAATTCATAAGTCACCGACTAGCTTATGAATTAAAGTCAAGAGTTAAGCTAAAAGTGATTTTAAGCCTTTGCAACCCCGATCTTTAGGGAAAGGAAGGGAAAAATACAGCGGTAAGCTTTGATACAAGCTAAAAATCTAACTACTGAGTCACTTGTATCATCTTGTAAGTCCTACGCTTGAACAGCGATAGACCAATCGTTTCTTCACCCGATTTTAATAAAGCCCATGCTTCTGCATCGTATAGAAGGACTGTTATGATCAAGGTCTTGTAAGGAGTAACCTTAGTTTTTCTAGACAAGATTTTATTTCTAAGTAGATTTGTTCACTTAAAGTGGCAGAGATAAGTTTAGGTTAGGTTGGATGGGGAGTGCAACCGCAAGCGGCAGCACCTCACTCGGATATCTAGGGTCATTATGCTTCCCGGATAGCAGAAGATGTGAAGGTAGGGGAGAGAGGTGGTAGAGGATTGGGTTTGTGACTGGGTTTTTGGGGTTTGGAACCCCCACTGAACCATTTAGAGCCTTGAATGAATTCAGTGATTAGTCGGAGGTTAGAGATGTCACCCAGATTGTCGAAGAAGTCTTCTCCGACGGCTTTTTTCCTAGTGTTAGCTTAGCTAGGACACTCACAGAGGAAGTGGAATGATCCCTCCTCTGCCTTTTTGTCTTAGCATCCCCTATACATAATCCGGATGTGCTAATGCCCATTCTCATCATGTGGGTACCCAATGAGTTGTGACCCGTCAGAGCGTCAATCAACAGAGAGAAAGGCGAGGCCTGCTGAGCTGGAGCAAGAATTAAGTTTTTTTTCTTTGGAAATATCTGGCCATAGGTTTCTGGAAGCTCAGCATGTTACCAAAGATGACCACCTGTCATTGGCGGTTCTTAGAAAATTTCGTTGGGCTCTGTTTTTTCTTGTTCTAGTGGCTTGAGAACTGAGGTGTTCGTTTCACTGGATTCGAGTGCTGACCCACTTATCCGCCAGCTTATCCGCCTTTTGTTTACAGTCATGACAAAAGCTTTCGGCTCATTAGATCATGAAGTTTATTTTTAGAAAAGCTAAAACTAATTAAAGGCGAATTATATGATATATATATATAATAATGGTTGAGTTTCTATTTGATCGCTAGAGAATATGGTGTGGTTTTAGTGATGTATTAATATTACAAAATAGGGCGCTACAAGGTTCTGCCTAAGGTTAAACTTTTTTTAAACCTACATCAATGTTTTAGTAGACTTTTCCTGAAAATCGTAGCTTTACCTTTAACAGAAGATGTAGTTTTTACCTACACCAACGCTGCCCGAGCGCTTTCAACAAGAAACTGAATGCAACTAAATCGACACGATCAGATAAGAGGCTGAATAGCCGCATAAGCGATCAAGTGAATAATAATTTGGTTTGAGGATACGTTTACAGCCATATTATTGAGAATTCGTAAAACTAGAAATGAAACTAGTTTCAGGTAAAACTAGTTTCGTTTCAAGTTTTGCAAAAAATAATCAAAACTAGTTCTAGAATGGAATTGGCATTATTCATTTCTGAAGAAAAACTAGTTCGAATTTTGAAAATCATTTCTCGTTTTGAGTAAAAAAAACTAGTTCTATCAAAGAAGCTGCTGTGATTTTGAAAATGAAATAGAAAATTAAAAAAAAAATCTGTAATTTTCAAACGTTTGAATGTATGCACGAATATTATTCGCATCTTGAACGAGAAATACATACATATGTATATAAAAATAAATTAAATGTACGTAATCTTTTTTAATTTTCTATTTCGAAGCCCCAATTCGTGGAATATCATTCTACGCGCCATCCTTAAAATCATTTCCTTACTCGAATTATTTGATGACGTTTCGAAATTTATTTAATCTCTGTTGACTTTGATGAATAATACAAAAAGCCTTCAAAACTAGTTTTGAAATCCTTAAAACTAGATATTTCCAGTTTCATGAATTTCTAGTTTTATCAAAAACTAGTTTTACGATTTCGGGTTTTATACGTCATTATTTTTTTGAATAATACCGATTTGTTCAAAACTTGAAACTAGGAAACTTTTGAAAACTAGTTCTATGTAAAAACTAGTTTTGAAGTGAGTCAATAATATGGCTGTTATAGTTTTCAGCTTAAGTTAATTGATCAGCTCGGATCTAAGACAGTAAATACCTTAATATATTTCCACTTTTCCACATCTTCCTTAGAAGTGTGAGGGCTTGTCAGGCTGTTATGCGGGAGTTCGAGGTTCAAATACCAAAAACATGCAGCTGGTGTTTCATTGAAATTGTCTAACGGGAGGGATTGGCAAGTCTTTTGTAGTAATTACTCTCCCATAGCAAGCGCTTTCTAACTTTTCCTTTTGGAACAGGCAGAAAATTGTAGGTCTTCAACATTTCCTCAGAGGGTATGGTTGGGAGGAGAAATTCACTAGGCTCCTGCCCTCCCAGAGCATGTTTTGTGCTTTTTTTTCTTCAAATAAATAGGGTTGCGCAACATAGCGAGGAGCCCCAGAGACTAGCGCATTTCTCACAACCATTGCCTTATCAGGGAATGGAGGGGACCTACAATTTCCTACCAGTTCCGAACGGCAAATCCAGAAAGCACTTTTCATGTCTATGAATTTATTAACGTAGGACATGCCAGTTCCTCGCGACAAACGGAACCCTTGGAAAAACATTTTAGCCTCTATCGGCATTCGGCCCACGAAACTCCCCCAATTAACAGGCAGACATGCCAACCGTCATGTCACGGGTACCATAACATTGTCGGGTGTAAATTTATTAGTTTGATTCACATGTTATAAAAACAACAGAGGTCTTCGTGTATGGTAAATATAAATGGAGATTATATTTAGGTGAGAGAATGACTATGCCAATCACGTTTGTCTTTAGATAGCTTAATAGATGCTCTGAGATATTGAGTGGCTTTGGTTACCGCACATTTTACATTTGATCCATCTGGTGCAATTTATCTCGCTTACTCGTGGAATGTTATATTTAATGAATAGGCTTAAATTATTTGTGTATTAAAAGTCTTCAAGAGGCCCAACATTTGCCGTTAATCTTTATATTGTTTTAGTTTTATATGGTATTAAATTTTCAAACTACTCTGAATTTTACGTCACCTTAAGTGTGACCTATTCGCTTCTCATACAAAAATCCCTCGTAAAATAGTGCCCATTTTAAATCCTAAAAATCTCCAATGAATGTCAAAAAGAAGACATTCTTTTGTCACCATGTTTCCATAAGATCCTTTTAAACCCTCTAACTCGAAAAATCATATAAAAACACACACCCTAAACAACAGAACATTCCCATCACAGCATCCAATGTTTAGCAGCTCTTAATTAGTCCGTTGATGGGGTGTCAATTCGTGCCCCCCTCTGCCTCAAAATAATCCCCCAGCACACAAACCGTCTAATATAATCATCATAAAACATCATTCGCGCGGTTTCTTTTATACCGAATACGTCAGTCTTCACAATGGGCGGTAGTTGAATTGAGGCACTAACTAGAATTGGCTTAGAAATTTTATGATGCGATGTCCTTAATTAAAAGGAAACGCTTCTTGGCCATCCCTCGCAGTCGTTGCGCGTAACAGCAACTCACATAGCGATGAATAAGAAACATTGAATAAGTGCCCCTCTTTCTATACTTTGCCATCAACCATAAGAATGTACTACGTGAGCTTCATAAAACAAAAATGTTCGTGTTATTCTCAGAAGAGATTCAATTTAGGCTGCTCGAGGGTTGGGGGTGAGATACGCCGAACTATGTACTAACCGGAGATTAATGCAGGAAAGTGCGGGTACTCCTCTCCCCAGATATTTACAGAACTCCAAAACCAAATGGTGTGCACAAAATTGTCGCCGAGCAGTCAAAAAACTCTACACAACATTTAAAGTGTCATTAGTTACACTTTTTTGCGCCATTAACCCAGCAATCTGAAAATTGTCCCAACACAAAGGGGGTTGGCTAAATAGGATGGATGTTGTCGGCCATACAGGGAACAACCAACAAAAAAAGTAACAATTCATCGCTCTGCGATTGATTAACGTTGTGTTTGCCATTGCCTATTGCCGATTAAATTTACCATTATCGAGTTACAGTCAGAAATCTGTTGGCGGCATTGCGATGCCAAATTAGAACTCAATTTTCATCATCCTCATACGCTCCGCGTCGAGCCTTAGGCTTTACGTTGCTGTCGGCAGCTTCGCGTGTCGGTCGCTTCCGTGAGTTGCCCGGCCAAACTATGTTCTGTTCAGTGTCAGGAGAAAACAATGGAAATTTGCATAATTTGGAGCGCAATACACAACGGTGGCACAACGCACGCTTAACATGAAATGTCACACCAATTGAATCCATTTGGTGTCGCAACTCGACAATACACTCATGTGACGAAACACTGGATTTTAGTGTGGTCGGCTGAAGGCTTTGGTGTGGAGAAATGTTCCTTTTTTTTGTGCTCTGTGCAATAATCCTGCCAGCTAGAGATTTAGCTGTTTCGAAAATTGGTGGAGGTGCATTCAATGGCGAAGCTGCAATGACATGAACAATTTTTTCTACTTTTTTTTTTAAAGTCTGTTTCGGCAGTGATACAAAACTCTGCCATCGTTTATTCAGATTTTCTTTTTTAGGGCAGCTTGGCCGTTGATGAATTTCGCTTCCTATGATGATGTCAACAATTGAAAATATACATATATCTGGATCACTGTATGCGGGCTAGAAATAGGAAATTCTATGATTTCAGTTATGTTTGGCGTGTATGAGAAGTGATGGCCATTTTTTTTTGGTTAAAAATATGACAGATGTGTCCAAATAGGGGTGTTTTTTAGTTGATATTTGCGGAATATAAAGTTCTTGTTGACCTCGCTTTGATCCGCTTTAGGTTTCCATTCAGGCTGACCTGCGAGTGGCCTATGTTAAAGTCAAGTAGAAATTTTATATTCAGATGAATTTCGAAAAATGACCATTAAAGTTTTCTTTTTTGAAAATAATCAACAAAAAGTTGAGCTGGGCTGTGAATATCCAATTAAAGGGCTTCCCGGACATGGCTTTAAAAACAAATGTACATCTGTAGTTGTTGAACTTGACGATGTCAATGTTAATACCGTCGAGCGCTGTTACTTTCACTGTCACTATCATTGATCTTATCGTATTCACTTTTCATGTTACTCTTCTGACACACTACCACTCTCCTCTCGATTGCTAATCGTCACGGAGAAAGTCTGATACAGAGAGTCAATTTCGACAAGTGCTTTTATTTTACTCATAAACAAAATTTGGCTGGAAGCACCCAGGTGGAAAGCATCATGACAACTCTGTCATATTTTAATCAGCCGTTCGGGATCGGTAGAAAATTGTAGGACCAATTCATTCAATCACAAGTCGTGTTGTGAGAAATGCGCCCTGCCCTGTTGCGCCACCCCATTTATTTGTTTTATCTGTCGTAGCTTTTAAAGTAGAGTGAACTGTCATCAGAATGTGTTTTGGGCCATTTTATAAATCCGTTATTGTGTTTGGTTTAAGAAGTGTGCTATTATAAAACACAACACAAAATTTGACTGCAGTTCTGCTGTCCCTTCTTTCTGCTAAAGGCCCTTTTAGACGATCATTTCAGCTCCAGTTTCAGTTGGGGTATCAGTTAAGTTTTTAGTCCAAATACCAAAAACTGAAACCTTTAACAGAAACTTAACTAGGGTTAGGTTAGGTGGAAGTGGCTGTCAGCCAATGAGTACATTGCCTGACACACTTAGGACGCAAGGGCAAATTGTGATCCTACAGAGATCAGCAAGTTGATCACCTACTGATCTCAGAAACCCGATGTAAGATTAACGAGTTGATCACTTATTAATTTTCCATTTCGGGACTAGCCGGTTAATCACCTGCTAGTCGAACCACGTGGAACTTTTAATGTATTTTGAAAGACTTTTAGGGTCTATGTAAGCTAAGTCGCTAAGTAGTGAAGTAATGAAGTAGTGCAGGGCATGAACAGAGAAGGTATTGAACGGTTTCTTTCTCTTCTTCGTCCACGCAGCTTCTGCAGAAATCATTGGGATACACACCAGTCTTTTGGCGTGTCTTTCTATTAGACAGTGTCCCGTAAGAACACCTATGGTAAAACCTAGATACAGGCGGTTCAGGGCTAACAAACTCTTCGAGTGTTTTGAGTCTATACACACGGCCAGAATTTTTTGGTTGCAAGGCAGTTGTTACTCTCAGTCCATCTAGTGTTTGTTATCCCTGAAGCGTCTTGTCTAAGTAGGAGCTTACATGTAGCGATAGGTGAACCTACGTTGTTCCATTCTGAGCGTAGGGAAGTAATCGTACCCTATTTAGCTAGTTCGTCCGCCATACAGTTGCCTGGTATGTTCCTGTGCCCTGGCACCCATGAAAGGTGAATGTTAAACTGATTTGAAATCTCCCTCAGAGACATCTGACAATTTTGGACCGTGATGGATTTTGTAGAGACAGAGGCAAGAGATTTGAGGGCAGCTTGGCTGCCCGAGAAGATTCGAATATCCGTGGAGGATATGACGTTTTCTTTGAGCCAAGACAGCACCTCTTTAATCGCCAGAATTTCCGCTTGGAACACACTTCAACGATCGGGTAGGTGGAAGAAAAGACTGAGATTCAGTTTTTATGAGTAGATTCCACTTCCCACACCTTCGCTGGTTTTTGAACCATCGGTGTAGAAGTGTATTGCTTCATTTTCCAAAAGAGTTCCATTTTCCGAAGCTTCTCTTGAAGGTATGGTTACTTGGAAATTGTTGTCAAACACCATCTTGGCGGTGGTGTAGTCGGATCGATTCGGTAAGAATCTAAAGTTATCTAGAATGGAAGTGTGGCCGATTTGATTATTGGTCCACTGTGATGTAGCTCTGAGTCGAGTAGCTGAGCTAGCTGCGACTTGTTTGCTGAAGATATCTAGGGGTGTTCTAGTAGTACACCGAGGGCGTCCGATGGGGTTGTCCTAAGTGCCACACTAATACACAGACTAGGCGTTTTTTGAACTTTGGCCAGCTTGTTGTAGTTGATCATCTTGTCTAGTGCTGTCCACTAGACTATCGCCCCGTATGTGAGTATCGGTCTAATTACGGAGGTAAACAGCCAATGGGTGATTTGGGGGGAGAAACAGCTTTTTTACAGGAGAAGAGTGCCACGTTGGCTTTATTTACTCTTTCCTCAATATTGGTTTTCCAGGTCAGTTTTTTGTCAAAAATGAGATTTAGATATTTAGCCTGATTTGACAGTGTGAGAGTTACCACTTTAATAGTTGGGGGTCTGAAGTCCGGAAATTTGTATTTCCTCGTTAAGAGAACTAATTCCGTTTTGTGTGGATTGATGTTCAGACCACAATCTACAGTCCAATTATTAAGCTTGTTAAGTGCTGTTTGTAGCAGCTATTGTTTGTGGGTGCTTGCCTGAAACGGCAATTGCTACATCAGCGGCATAGGCTATGGTTTTGAAACCTTCGTCCTTTAAAAAATGACAGGGATGTGTTGTGATTTTGTGATTAAGCTTTTTTTTGGGGACTGGAAACCCAGGTTTTTTGACAATAGGGGTTGTCAACGAAACTTGTGTCAACCCTGGGTAAAGTTCAACGAACGAACCTAATGTTATAGCCATAAACTCAGCTTTATTACAAATATAAGGGTTTGCATTATTCAATGTTTTATAATTGATTCCGGCCAAGTCTTGCCTTTCGAGTGGCCCAATTTTCGACCTCTGCAACATTTTGGCCTATGTGTCAGCAAAAACGAGCAGAATAGTCTCTGCCAAGGCGTTAATCGTCTCGGCTTATGTTCGTTGAAAAGCAACTTTACAACACCCCCCATAGAAATGTTCAGCGATGTTGAATCGCCCGATCTTGGAGGTAGCTTACAGGTTTAAAACTCGAAATTATTTGAGAGTCAACGTCTACAGTGACTTCGATTCGAGACAAATCAACAAACGAACACAGTGTGCAGTAGTCGGACGTATTCAATTCTTCCACGATAAAATGGCAAACCAAACTAAACATAAATCAAGTGAAAGCTGCCTAAAAGACCACCTCTGAAAAAGGTATTGCCAGATTGGAGACCACTCGTGTTTAAAACACACCCGTTAGAGACTGCCACAATACCCTAGCCACTGCTACTATCGCAACCACCGCAACGGATCCACATGGCGGCGGGGCGCGGTGTGGCATGACAAGCCGGGTGCTATACGTTCAACTTCAAGAACATTTCACTTCCTATAATTCTTTTTTTTGCCCTTAATAACCATAAGCATTTTACCTTCTCAGATCTGTCGCTTTAACTTTTACTCTTACTGCAGATATCGGTGCTGTCGTCGCAGTAGTTATCGCCTTTAGTATCGTTATTGGTGTCCATGAATTTTAGTGACGCAATTGGTGTTTCTATCGCAGGTGCAATCTCTGCAGCTATCGAATTTATGCTATTGCCGTTGCCAACTCTAGCTTTTCTTATCGTTGTCTTCATCACTGAAGTCTCCCATGCAGAAGTTTTTGCTACTCGCTTTCATAATCACTGTTAAGACTCCGATTGCCACCTCCATCGGACTTTTGGTTATATCGTTTTTGTTGTTACTATCATTATCAACAGTAATCACTATCGAGTGCCCTTTTTTAGCTTTAACTAACGCAGTCCATTGTTGTTCCTGATAAAGCTCCATTATCAGGAGCAACAATGGACACTCAAACTCTGATTGTCCCTGTCATTCGCATGACTTTGTTTCTAGGTAAAGATTGAAATAGCTGTGTGTTCGTAATGAGCACTCAATATTATGACTGATAGATGACGTCAAATTCTAATATTGAACCACCAACAGTCTCTGATTTTCTCGCACAAGTCCATGCATTCGAAATGTTCATTTAACTCGTCTTACCATCGTTACTATCCTACAATTGCTTGTGAGCATCAAAAAGAATATCATCATCCTTCACTGAAGCTGGAAGTCCACACGCAATCATCTGCCCTTTGTAGGAGCAGCCAGTAAATGACTTTCATAGAACTAATGTAGTGTCAAATGCATTTTCGAAGCAAATTAAAGGACGACTGTACGTTCGCTTCATGAGAAAAATAAACTCGAAGCATGCCGTCAGTCATGGTTGGACTAAGCGAAAATGCACTCATTTGGGATGTGCCCAGTGCACTTGTCACCGTTCCTTTTGTAGGTGCTCATACACACACAAACACACTACACACCAGAAATGCTGTCCAAGGAAATCGTTTTAAATATGCACACCTTCCTCTAGGGACAATGATTGTGAATTCTGTTGCAAGAACCCAGCCGCCCTTTGCTGCATATCTTGGTACACCGGACATTGAAAACTTTCTAACAGGCTTCTGGTCTAATCGTTCGCTACCCTCAAAAGTTTTCGGCAGTATAACACTTCAGCACTTTTGTTCGTAAACTCATACATTCATACATTCAAAGTGCCAGTTTGTTTATACCCCGCATGCCCGCCTCCGCGCATAAAAACCTCCATCCGTTGTTGTGGGTGGTAAATATTAGAGTTTCCCATTCTCCTTGTCCCAAAAAATGTCTGGCGTATCTGTGTTGACTGTTTGTGGGAATTTTGTGATTAAAATATTTGCATACTCTGGTAAAAGAGCTTTGAATCAGTTCGGGGTCCGGTTCTCCGAAAAATGCCAAACAAAATCTGAGCGCACCAGAAGTTTATTCTCACCACTTCAATGGCCAGTACTGCCATTTTACAGTGATTATTCTGAGTTTGTGGTTTTTACTCCAAAAGTAGCTGAGAACGGCACTAAGTAGTAGTTTTTAGGGTGGCAGTCGTGCAGACTGAGTGTTTGGTTGATAGACTTAAACGTGGATTCGAGTCCCGCAACGGGTATATAACTTCTTTTCAGCCACTCAGATATAGACACCTAGCCGCCCTTGCGGTTTTAAGTGAAAATTGATCCATCTGCTTCACCCCAACTAAAATGGAAGACTGCTACCGTGAGGTACAATATACCAGTGATCAAGCTGAGAGCTTGGGCCTTTTATTAGATTTCTCTAAAAACAAATGTAAGAGGATGTTGATAATTCCAGCTTGTTGCCAAGGACATTTACATCCTCATCAGAAATGCTATGTAACTTTTGGAGCGCCAAAGGTTCTTGCAGACAGAGAAGAGGCCGGTGCCTTGACGTTTCTGAAAACTATTAAGGCTTGGATAGTAAAGGTTCGATATCCAATAGAGTGTCATCCGAACTCCACTTTGCCTAGATGATGACTCTTGTTTCAGTTTGAAAACGAAAAACCTTCTGAAACCAGTAAGACAAAGTGACTATTGAAATGGAAGACAGATAATAATTAGTATTAAATAAAAGAAAACAAAATGCAACTAACAAAGTGGCAACTCTATTTAAAGGACCAGCCACACTCGGATTGCTCTTCGTTCTCTTTCACCCTCAACCTCTAAGCGGGTTTTATGGCAAAAAATGCACTCAAAAGAGTCCTTATATCCTACAAAACCTCCACCAAGAGTTTTTAAGGGAAAAAAGAAATAGGAAAACCCATACAACAACAACAACAACTTCAACCGGGACAAGAATAATTTCAGTTATCAGAAAGGTCATAGCGATAGCTGCTTCTACAAAATGAGCTCGGCCAATTTGAGGCAGTTGATATTGGTTGTCCAGCAGTAATGCCTCCCAATGGTGATGGTTTTGAGTCGACCTGGTTTTTGTGGGTGCTATTTCCACGCCACCTTCCCACAGTGACTATGTTCGTCACTGCTACTGTCTTTCAACATTGACTCTGGTTGATGACCACTTCACTGAATACGGATGTTGGTTAGGTGGTTTAGTGCAGGTTCTCCTAAGTTCGTCTCGTGTGCATTTTGCTGTACGTTGAGAGTGCGACGAACTGTTAACATGGAGGAGATGTTTGCCGTTTTGTTGGATATCCAGAGATCCAGACTGTTATTGGTGATTGGTATGTATGCCGTTTTGAGCGTAAATGGTGACATATTTCAGTTGTCCTTCGAATTTGGTGGTTGATTTTTATTGACAAAGAGTTTAACGGTGCGCCTTTGTTTTCTCTCCATTCCTAGAATTTGGATTTGAATGCACCTTTGTGGGTAAATGAGGGCAGCATTAGATAGAAGGATTGTTGTTCTTTTTGTGGTCTCGAATTCACTAGTGCAATGCCCACTACCCCCTGTGGACTAGATTTTGCTTAACGCGGCTGAAAGAAGAGGTCGTCGATTTTTGTTTTACTTTCTAAAAAGAAGAATTTTTTCGAAGCAGATTGTAGTTTTTTTACATGATCCAAATCTGAAACAAAAAGGACCTGAGAAGACTTTTCAGACGAGAGATGGGGAGCCTTTTATAAAAATTTGGTGTCCTTTGAATGAAATAATCCCAATGGCTAAATTATAACTGCATACACTTCGTTTAACTCAAGGCTACCGATATCGTGTTGAATATTTGCAGAGGAGATCAAGAAGGCTGTTTCATCGGACCGCTTTCTTTTACGGTGCAAAGTAAAAGCTTCTTTAGTAGGTACGTTCAAATAAATTGTGAAATTATCTTCCAAATCTAGTCGTCATTATTGGTTTCAAAGTTTCATTTGCTTGAACAATAACCAAGAGCAGCGTCCTTCTAAGAATTGCTTATATTCCGTTTGTTTGTTTCCCTCTCTCCCTCTCCTTTTTTGGAAGCCTACATAAGCTCTCCTTTGACTAAACAGAAGGCACAAGTACTTTCACTCCCAAGGCGAAAGAAAATACTGCCTTTTATTCGACATATATTTTTAGACATCATAATTGCTGTGCCAACAGGCTCTCTCCTCATTACTCACTTTTTTTCAACGGAAAGTCTTTGACTTTTGACTTTTTGAAAATGAACTAAGCTCATTTCAATAAATTGATTACAAATAACATTTTAACAGGCAGGCGAGAGTCCTTAAAGTCAGAAAACAGCTGTTCATTGAAACTTCTTCTTATTGTAAATTGCTTAATGAACATCATGAGATTCGTATACTATTTCGTTGATTCTACTTCCCATTCATTAACAGTTAAGTTTTCCAACTTAAAATGGGGAGGAAATGAAACCTACACCATATTCTGTAGGAAAAGTGAATGGATATTAGAGAAACGCATTAAAGCAAAAGAAATAAAACATGGATATCCTTTTAATGTTGATCACTCTTTCTCCTTTTGCGTGGATAAGGATATTGATAGTATGAAATAGAAGACACGGTCAAAGTCGTAAAACTTCTTACAAGACTTTTTTTCTATCAAAGGGGTGACTTTATACATAGCATTGTACATGTGTTTTATAGGAATTCGAATACAAGAGAAGGAAGAACAAAAGGATGTTTTTTGGCTCTTTGAGAAAATGAATGACATCACTCATCAAATGACTGATTGCCATGAAACAATTCTTAAAGATTTCGATAATCCCGAAAGCTAATTTGTCACCTCCATGCTGTGGCAGAAATTGATGTCTAGTCACAATGTGATAACGTAATTTAACACACTATAAAAAACGGTGTCCAAAAGAAGAGAAAATAGTAAATTTTTTGGAAAATATTTGATCCAAATTGCAATTTTATGGTGTGAACACCATTCGTACGAGTCAAGGTGTGGAAAATCATATTGGCCTCTATCGCTTTTTTTCTTCTTTAATTTTTGTAAACTTTTAGCACAAAACAAAAAGAAGCTACTTTCTAACAAGATTTGAATAATAGAAGAAAATTAAAATAGAAAGTCCAAGAAACAGTCCAATTTCTGTATAAGTCCTTCAAGACTGTTGTGTAAGTCAAAAACCATGAAAAAAAAAAATTGAAGCACTTTGAAGATGAAGGTGCTAAGTGACATTTCTTAAAATTTTCGTTTTTTCTTTAAGACGAAGTTTCAGTATTAAAAATTAAATTTTTGTACCATCAGTATTTCTCTATATTGTCTAGATAGGTTATTTAACTTAAGCTAAAAGTGCTATGTGAATACAGAGTGCATGCAAATAAATTTTGAACGCATTTTACTCAAATTCTGGAAAATGTCAATTAGCACCATCATCTTCTAAGCTCTTCCGTTGTAAATTTGGCCACGAAATTTAATTTAATTTATTTAAAACTATGACGGAACATTCCGACATCTCCTATGAGTGAGCTGTCGTATTGTATCATCTTATAATGATTCAGCTTCATCAGCAGACTCCACCAGGAATTGTTTTGGCGTTGCTGTTTCGACAATAGTTTTCAATGCAAACATCGAATTTATAAAGCTTGCCATAGACGTTGTGGTCCAGCGGAAAGATTTCCCGGGTAAAGATGTGCAGATTGACCGGATTTTATATAAAAATACTATGTACTTACTTATCAGGTTGTTTTATTTTTTTTTTTTTAACAGCATATTTTTATGACAAAAGGTCACGATTCATGAAATACAATTAAATACACCTTTGGGACACTTTCCAACTCTTGTGTTGTTGACGTTAGATGTAAAAGTCTATGCCTGAATCACAATCTTCGGTTTTGAGTTCGACTCCGTTATGCCGAACTAACCAAAAAATTTATGCAGTCGCGACAGTAGTAGATAGTTGCAGTTATCAAAAGGACAGCGACAAATGAGAACACACCGACGCGATGACACAAAAAAAAAAAGGGAAACGTTCGTACATATTGCCGATTTTTTTGAAGGAGATTTTGTGTCAACCCCACCTCCTGACCCTGCATTCCTAAATGATGTGGACTCAACCATCCTGCTGATTGAAGTAAACACAAACGAAGAAACCGATTTCAACAACGAAAACCCTTCACGTGATTCCATTGAAGGCACCATTTTCACAAACCCAGAAGACATTCTAGGTTTGATCCAAAGTGGGCACCCCAAAAAATCAGCATTTCAAAATTCGTTTTAAGATACTTCCTCAGACAGTGATGATCTTTCTGGACATTGTGATGAACAACTGCCTTAACAACTGCCACTTTCCCGAGCGATGGAAGAAGGCGAAGATCATGGCCATTCCCAAAAATGGCTGGTTACAGGCCCATATCTCTACTCAGCAACGTCAGCAAAATTATGGAGGATCTGGTTCTCCGAAGGCTCAAAGCATTCTGAAACGACAACAGCCTCATCCCGAATATGCAGTTTGGATTCCGGGAGAAACATTCTACTATTCATCCGCTCCTAAAGCTCCAAACGGACGTTATAAGGAAACTCAACAACCACCAAACAACAGTTGGATGTTTCTTGGACGTTGAGAAAGCATTTGATAGTGTCTAGATAGACGGACTTATCTATAAACTAACCATTTTACGTTTTCCAGGTTCATTAACAAAAGTTGTGTTTAATTTTCTTCATTCCAGATCTTTCAACGTGCTAGTAGACAACACCGTGTCTTCAACCAGACCCATCCGAGCAGGTGTTGCACAAGGATCGAAACTAGGTCCCTTCCTATACAGCATCTTCCCCGCGGACCAACTTCAACCAGAAAACACCACCAACCTTCTCTTTTGAGGATGACTCATTGACCTACGCGCACTCACTGTCACCTGTGATCGCTGCACGGCGTAGAGTTGAAGACCACATAAGGAAACTCTTCGAGTACTACAAACTATGGGGAATCAAAATTAATTCAGCGAAATCCGAGCTAATTTGCATAAGAAGACCCACACATGGACGGAGACGTTCGAGATCAGCCACAAACTGCCACAACACAGCTCAGGCCGAAAAAGCAAGTCAAGTATCTAGGAGTCCACTTCAACGAACTGATGCGTTTCAACCCGCATGCCCCTGCTGTCGTCAAAAAAGCTAACTTTGCTTTCCATCGCGTCCATCCGCTGATTCGCAAAAGAAGTGGACCAAAACACAAAATTGTTGCTGTACAAGCAGCTAATACGACCCGTGATCACCTATTGCTTCCCCGTCTGGTTTACAATATCAAAGACTAGAATGCAAAAACTGGCTGTATTCAAGAGGAAGGTTCTGCGCATATGCACAGGGCTTGGATACGATCCGATACGCAGGAAAAACTTCAGCAATAGAAAGCTCTATGAAGAAGCAAGGGTCATCCCCATACAGAAATACATGGTGCAATCTGGAAGACGCCTGCTGCAAAACCCGGCCAACCATCCGTACCCCTTAATAAGAAGGATAGCAGAAGAAGCCCGACACCCGGACCCAAGATATATCGATTCGATGACACTAATGGAAGACGACACATTCAACAACGATGAAGCAATGGCCTTCTACGCTGAGGCAGCGTCAACCTACCACCGTGGCTAACTACTCCATCATCCATTCCAGGCCTTTTACCATCTCTGCTCATTCCAAATTGGACATTTCTTAAAATATTGCTGCTTCGTATTGTGAACTTATGAAGACATTTTAATAAAATAAACAATTATTTTAATATCGCAAGACAATACACATTTTTATCGGGAAAATAATTTTTCACTTTTATTTAGGCAATACTATATGAAATTTTGAAACCCAGATCCTGAGGCGAAGATAATTGGTCGCTGTTGAAATAAATTATAAATGGTCCTGCAGCAGCATCTAAGAAATTCGATGCAAAATAGTCTCAAAACTCAATTTTAAAGCAAGTCAACTTACAGATAGCTTTTGTCCCTTTAGTCGTTGTTCCACAAAAGTAAGTCGGCTGAATTGCGCCTACTGATGAGGTCACCATTGCTCCGGGAATCATTAGATAATCATCTGATCTTCCGGCAGTTGGTATCAAGGAATGGCAATCAGAATCGTAGCCATTGTTTGCTCCCTCATTTGGAAGGCCAAAGTCGGTGAATGTAAACCTGAGAAGGAAACAAATTTATAAATTAAGTCGCCATTTTTATTCAAAATGCAAAGAAATAAAAGGCTTCAAAGTAAACTCCAATATTTTCAATATTTTACAACAGCTTCACTTTGATTCTTGAAAAGAGGAACCAAATTGAATTCTCTTCTGTTTATGGCTTCAATTGATATATTTCAGTCTTCTTCTCCTGTCAATGTGGGGTACCATACAGATGGATCTCTAGTGTGAGGCAGTTAGGTGGGAGAGGCCGCACCTAACTGCTTCACACTAGAGATCCGTCCCTGGGGTACCCCACATTGACATCAGAAAGCGTTGTCAAGTCGTCTGGTTTTGGAATGATCCATGTCGTTGCATTAACCTGTGCCAGGGATATTTTGGTCTGTCTTCATTGTACTACTTCGCGAATGTGTCTGAACGTTGTAAGATGTTGCCTCTTTGACGGGACTCTCTGAATCTCTCCTTTGGACATGACAATACACTAAGCTGACTTAAATGTTTCCGTAGGAAACCTTAAGAAATCTACGATAGTTGGTAGGCTTTTGAACGCCGTGCTTGACATGAACTGTAATTTCTGCGTCGACTTCTGCCTCACTTTGACTCTGAGATATTTTCGTTCAAAGCAAAACTTACATTCTTTAGAACAAACAGTTGTGTCAGACTCTATATCGGAATAGGTACTTACTCGATTGTAGAATCCCCCACCTGTCGCTGGAAACAAATGGCGTAGTTGAGGTTCCTCATGTACGGGCCCAAACCACCATTGTAGTTAAAAGACTCAAAGGTTCCAGTTTTCCCGGTAAAATACTGAGTACAGCCACGTGGTGCCAACATGGGAAGGTCATTGTTTTGAGAGAAGAACATGTTCTTCAAGTCCTGCAGATTTGCATTCCTGGCAAATGGAAGTAAACCCTTTCTCGAAGAAACACTAGGGCACTCAAGCTGTGTGACTATTAGACGCCATCGTGACACAGCATCTTTATTGGGCAGGTTGAAAATCAAATTCACGTTAGCATCAGTTCCACCGGACACGTCGAACGGTACATAAATATGCTGGCCATCATTTATTCCACAGAGGATTATGTTATTGACTTCGAAGCGATCGCTGCATTCAACTGTGTCACCTGCATTGGCTCCAGTCGAAACTCTCTGGGGCTGTTGCAGACGGAACTCTTCCATTTCAACCTTGAGTTGACAAACATTCGAGCTATAAGGCTCGAAGACATAAGCACACCTCGAGGGAATAGTACTCGGAGTCTGAATGAGAGTTCTTTTTAGTTTTGATGTCTTGCCGCATTGCATGTTGGCTAAAAGGGAAAGAAAATTATAAAAAAGAAAATAAGACAAAAAGACCAACTCACTTTCACAACAAACTCCATAGGTTCCACAAAATCCAGATGCCGTTCCTCCGTTTTTCATGCAGTTGAATCGTGTCATACAACTACCAGTGTGTCCTGTCTGAGTGTCGCAATTGTTAAGGTTGACAACAGATCCGGTAAATCCATTGCCGAGGCGTCTTCCAGTTCTATTGACCATCAAGCTATCGAGGTCATTGGAAGCTATCACAGTGCCTAAGAGTGCCACAGCTGCAAAAAGTACTCCAGAAATCAAAGCCATCGTCGTATCCACTACTTGAAAGTTTATTTCGAACTAATTGCTGACGTGAGTTCGTCTGCGCTTTTATATTCAAGACTTTTCAACTATTCGGGGTTCAATGGACAGCGTTGGACTATAGAACAATATTGATCTTGATGACCGTTCTAAGTCGCCGATCAATATTTGTCAAGTGATCTTCTTCGGTTCAAAAAATCGAATGACTGAACACTGAGGACGTGCAAACTCATCCCCAGGTGTTGCCACACAAAGCTGATAGTGGGTGAGTGATAACAACCAAAAAAGAAGAACATGAGATTCCTACCTCTGGTGAAACACAAAAAAAAAAACTACATATTTGAAAATGTAACTCGTAGGTGTATCTTTGCTATTTTACCAAGAACCCCGCCATGATGGAGGAACAAGGTGCTAATTGGGGCACACAGCTTTTCGGTAGATTTTTTTTTTTTTTTTCATTTTTTTGTAATGAAGAGGTGTAAAGATGGTAATAGATATACAGAATTGTTCCAACATTAGTTTAACTGAACCGCACAGTGGTTAATGGTTTGTTTACATTGCTGCGGAATGACAACAACGCGCTAGTTGAAGGAGGTTGTACGTTGTCTTCTTCTGTGTTTGCCTAGGCATTAGTAATGTTTGGCTTTTTACTTTTCCTATCGACTTGGGCGTTCTTCTTTAACAGAGATACGGGTTCTTCTTAACTCAAGGCGGAATTTTAATTGAGCATTCTGGCATCACAGAGAGATTTGTGGTTGAATTTGGTTAAATGGGTGAATGGATGGGTGGGTAATTGAGATGTCTTGAGGTGTCTTGTTGGCTTTGTTATAAGTAAAGTGTAGGAGAGCTTGTTGCCAGTATCGCTTCTGTTCCTGAGAAGATTAAACAAAGAAGTGATAATTGATACGTGGCTAAAAAATTCGAAAATGGAGTTGTTTGCCGTGGTAGTGTGCCTAGAAGAAATCGTTTCTTAGAAACCACACTCAACACAATACAAACCCATACATAACAACGTAGAGTGAGGTATATGATATGTTCTCTAGGCTGTTTTTAGGCAACAGTTTTAGTAATTAGCAAATGGTGGTCTGATTATGGAGGCGGACGCCATCTTTGAACAGTAAAAACTGACATTATTGGTGTAAGCTCAGTGCATCGCGGTGTAACGTTTTCATCGGAGGAGCAATAACATTGTCCGGCTTTTGTATTAGCTCTTCCATTCGTGTTACAGTGTTCGGACTTCCTCTGTCACTGTTCTGCATTTTCTCGAATTATATTTCAAAAACAGGAGAGCCGCTAACCTAGGCCAGACTTATTTTCATCCTAGTGTGTTCTAGTTTTTCTACAAACATCAGGAAATCTATATCAAAAGATGAAATGGATAGATAGAGAAATTTAAGAAAGAGGGGAGGGCCCAATTTGTGATGCTTCTTTTTCAAAGACTGGGGTGTGACTCAGGGTGTCCAGGGTCTATCCAAGCAAGCTTCGTGAGACTTGGGTTTCGGCGGTCCAACTTCTCAAAATGATACGCGAAACAGTAGGTTTAGTTTTAATTAACTCTAAAATTTATTACAATGTCTTCTCTCAGGATTAGGTTTACAAGTTAACAAATTTTATATTCGGTTTTACAAAAAAGCAAGTTTTATGATTTCTTGAGTAAGGTCTATTTCTGGTGTTGGTCCACGGAATAGCTAATATCCTGGTGCTGTGGCGATGGTTTCTCGGGGGATACGGTTGTTTCCATGGCAGTTATTTCCTCTGTTCGGCGGCGTGGCGGTGAACTCCTATCTAAATCTGCGTTAGGCAGGGCGCTTTATCGGCAGCAGCGGATTTCGTAGTAAAGGTCTGCGTTGCGTGAAAGGCAGAACAATTTATCGGCAGCGGATTTACTAGAGGCAGAGCACTCTGTCGGCGGCGGCGGATTTCGTAGAAAAGGTCTGCGATTACGTACCACGATGAAAACTCCCTTTCCGGAGACGCAATGTCTAACCAAAGAAAATTTAAACGCCCGGCTGGAAACAAGCCACAACAATTAAATTTCCTCTACGGAGGCGCAAAACCAGCAAAGACCGAGCAAGGAAAGTCCAAACGCCCTGCTGGAAACAAGCCACAACGATTAAGCTTACTACACGGGACTTTACGGCGACGCAGTGTCAAAGAAAACTAACTAAGGAGAATTCAAACGCCCGGCTGGAAACAAGCTACAGCGAATAAATTTCCTTCACGGAAACGCAACGTCTAAAAGTAAGGAGAATGCAAACGGCTGAGGACAAGCCACAACGATTAGATTTCCTTCACGGAGACTAAATAACAAAAAGGTAAGGAGGATTCGAACGCCCGGCTGAAACAAGCCACAACGATTAAATCTCCTTTACGGTGAAGCGAGAAAAAAGTATTAACCAGGTGAATTCTATCTGTCCGACTGAGAACAAGCCACCACACTTAGAACCTTGTTATTCTTTTTCTTGCTTTTTTTTGTAAATTTTTTATAATTGTTTTTTCTTTTTTTAAAACGTTATAAAAAAAAATAAACGAAATAATCTTTATACCTATCCTGAGAAAAAACAATAATCGTATGATCGTACATAAAAAAAAAGCCAACCGTTACGCAAACTTGCCTGGGTGTGTCTTCATTGCTCCAACCTCATTTGGACCACCTTTCTTCTTCCCTGAAACGTTAGCATTGCTCGGTCCCGGTGTTGTTGGAGGTTACTCAGATGACTCCGTATCCTTTTCGTAGTACAAACGGCCTGGTGTCCCTTCGAAACACGAAGTCGAGGCCTCGGAAGGAGTCTGTTGTTTGACTCTTCTGGCGGTCAGCTCTCCTTCGCTGAGTTTTGGTGAGCGGAGGCTGCTCGCGGGTTTCCTGTAGGGGACTCAGCTTGGGCATGCTTGCGCTTTGGGTGCTCTCCTTTCCACCTTCCTCGACAACCGGAGAACTAGGACTCTGGATTTCGGGCATGGCCGTCGGTTCCACCTTCGGTGGGTAGAGTCGGGGATCTTTTCGGGACAAATATTCGGATGTTGATTCGTCCAGTTGGTCAATTTCTCGTAACTCGCAGTGTCGCAGTCTATGGTCATGGGACAGTGGTCTCGAGGCGTGGCAAGTGTTCTTTCGGCTTTCTGGCGCCTGTCCCAAAGAAAGCTGGCCCTGTCCCTCACGGATTGAACAAGCACCATTTGGACTTCGGGGCCTGGCGGAGGTTGGATGAGAACGGCTGGTGGATGCACGGGAGAGAGAGAGACAAACAGGCATACAGACAGAGACAGACAGCCAAACAGACAGATATTGAGAAGAAAAAGAAAAGGATTAACAGGCAGGGTTGGCCGAATAAACTACACTACATTTACTACATCATTAACTACGTGTAGTTAATTCAATAAACTACACGCTTTATTTACTACAATTTGTTACATTTGCTACATACACGTAGTTGACGTAGTTAATATAGAAAAAAAGAGAATAGTTCAAACTACGTCTGCTACATTATCTACATTTAACTACATTTAACTACATTTAACTACATTTAACTACATTTAACTACATTTAACTACATAAACTACATAAACTACGTAGCAGACGTAACAAATGTAGTTTTTTCTAAAAAGTGATATTTCGGCCAACTCTGTTAACAGGGAATGACAAAGAGAAGATAGAGAGACAAGGAGTTGAGAAACAGAAGAAACAGACATTGCTCCTATTTATCAAATGCTTTAAGTGAAATTCTCCTTGATGATATCAAAGCACCGTCTTTTTCCCTCTTTTCTTGTTGTGCGATTCCCCATCGACTTTCCCCACCTATAGTTTTCCCGTTTAGTAGCTATTACTTAGGTGAACATTGCATTGCGGTTCGGGGTGAACCTGAGCCTCAACCAACATCTTTCGCCAACATTTTTTTCTGTTACAGTTACAGGTGAGCTCTCCCCAGTTTTGCACTTTAAGTACAGAACGTTTTTGTATCTTCTTCTCTACACATTGTTCCGGTAGATCATTCGGAGTAATTTTCCTCGGAAAAACGACCAAGGGTTTCCTTATCCTTTCGATGAGGTTCACAATTTCGCGCCCTAAAGTAGGACTGGTATGATTTAAGACTTATAAAGGCCTGAGAAGGTTTTGTTTCTCAATTGGCTTCTTAACCCAAGGAAGCAACGATTGGCAAAAGTCATTCTCCATTTGATCTCCACAATAACGGTTAATTAATTCGAATTTCTTTTCACCATTCACCATTTGAGTCGATCAGCCGCAACTACGGACGACTAGTCTCAATCAGAAACGACCAATTCTAGCCCCCAATGCCAATAGTTCTTTACCTACATATTGAAAATGATCCCACCTTGCTTAATGTTCATAAAGTTTTGCTTGTCATCATTGGCACCAAATGATTCCTTCCGTCTCTCTCACGTTGCGTTGGGTAGTTTAATTTTAATAACAAACAAACCATCAGCTAACTAGTACCAGTGAAGTGGTTTGGATTAGGCTGACATCAAAATATTACAATTTACAATGAATGGCTTCCGAACCATGGTTATGAACTAATAAATCGTCTTGAAGTCAATAGAACCTGTTTTTATTACGGATTTCTCTATAATTTTGATTTAACTGATCAATCAGAGTCATCGAGTTGATTGTCGAATTCCACAAACAATTTCTACCTGCAACAACACCTCTAATCACACAAAAACACTATGAAGTGATAATTTTTGATAGATGAACCCAACAATTATCACCAAAAAAAGTTGATAAGATACAAAAAACCAATCATGTTCCCATGGCAAGATAAAATCTGATTGACAGCAAATAAATAAACGCAATTCTTCGTAGCCCGGCTACTCAGTTCTTTTCCAAAGCTTCGCTAAGAATGAAGTCCTACACAGCAATTTTCCTATTGGCTGCTCTGAGTGCAGGGGTTAGCAGTTGCAAAGGAGCTACCCTCGTTCCGTGTGGTGGACTCAGCTCGTCGAAACAAATATCCTTGGTCAACCCCAAAAACCCACCAAATGAGTGCGAATATCAAATATCGGCTTATAGCAAAAAAGTTTGCCAGGTTGGTGCCTGAAACATATTTTGATTAATTTGTGACATTTTCATTTGTATTTTTTAAGATTCGTATTGACTTCTCGATGTCGCTTGCCCAACCGGATCTTCCAAGCGCGAAAAACGGCCTCGATGAACCGGAGTGTGTCTCAGATGTCCTCATGATCGGTGATCGAAAGTTTTGTGGCTCTGAAAACTCACAGCATTTATACATCCAAATGAATAAGACCGCTGGAATTACGTCTCTAGACATCAGTATAAAATCAACCCCAAGAATTGGATTTTCAAAACTACCACCCCTTTCATGGGATATCCAACTCACTCAACTTGAATGTACATCTTCTAAAGATGAGTACCTTCTTGCTCCTGCAGGATGCGATCAGTTCTTTTATGAGGAAGAGGGCACGATAGAATCTTTCAATTACAATGACGGCGAGGGAATCTACCCCCACAATCTCAACTATGTCATGTGTTTCACGAGGAATACCGCCACCACAGGATTATTGTAAGTGTTTCACTTACTGACAAGAAAGATAGAATGACAGTTTCTTCCTAGAATTCAAGCAAATGACTTCAACCTTGGCAAAAATGGTGATGAAACAACCACCGTTTCGCAAACAGATGGCCAATGCTATCCCCAGTTGCGCAGTGAAGGTGCAGTTGAGGACTATCTTATGATTCCACAGGCACAAGTTGTCGAGAACGACGTTCGGGCCACCTACTTTTGCGGAGACAGTTTGAATGGACTCAGCGCTTTGAGTGAGTTCAAAATTCATGCAAATTGTTTACGGTGTTGATAACAAAAATCTGTCATTTCAGGCTCATATCCCGGACCACTTTCTATGGTTTTCAACAGCGGTGGCGCATTTGAGAAAGGAACCAAGTCAAAAGGATTTTCATTGAACTACGAAATTGTTTCGGAATGCTGAAAGCTGCATACTGAAAAATAAAGTTTGTAGAGCTTTTGGTATCTATTTAAAAAAGTAGTTTTTAATGCAAGATATTGGTTGTTGTATTGGATAGAAGATGAAGAGGGAAATTCCAAAATAATTTCCCACTGTAATTGAGATGGTTTATGGATTTGAAAATCTTTATAGCCGGGACTTTCTCCAGGCCAGTTGAAGATAGTACAGTGAAAATTTTCTTTGCCAAAATAAATATTTTTTTTCTGTCGAAAAAAATTAAAGGTAAACCAACAGAGCAGATAATACAGGGGGCCAACTAGTGAAACGAGTGTACCCCCTTCACCAGAAACAACCCGATTATTTATGTTGATTAAATCGTCTTATTTGAAGCACGGCTGCATCCGGCTGCTGCTGAGTTTCATTATATCCACACATTTTCTCTATTCTTGATGCAGTATTCACTTAAAAGCAAACAATTTTGATTGAAGCTGAAGCCTTAACATTCTCAACTGCTGTTACAAGCCCCAAAATAGCGAAAACACGTTTAATTCTTTGAATTCTTTCAAAACTAATAAGCACAAAAGGGGTTTTGGGCTAACATTCTAATCCACTCTAGGTTTAACCAGGGATAAATAGATTAACGATGGGAAGAAAAATTTGTAGTATTAAAGTGAAGACGTTGAGTTTGAGGATGATTTTGTTCTCTAATACTGCAACATCAGTGGCAAATGTGAGATAGAGGGCTTTATTGTCTTATTGATTCGTAGAGTTGAATAATTACTAGGCGTGTTTTTTTTTATGCTAGTATATAGTACAGTAAAAATTTCCCTTGGGGAACAACAACAAATCATTTTACTGTCGTAATTTTCCACAGTGAAAACAGGGATGGCATTGCTGTGGATTGATAGTTTCCAGATTTGAAAATAAGATGGCACCACCAACGATTTCAGTTCATCAAAGCTTTTTCGAAAGGACGTGTTCAAAAAAAAAGTGGTATTTGCAAAGAAATTTTTTCTCTCAATTAAAAATTAAAGAAATAAAAACTATATTCATATTGAATTTTTGCCCTGTTTCTTACCTGGTGGTGTATATAATACAGGATTTTGCACTAGTTCTTTTTTGCTGAAGCTAATAGCTTTGCTCATGGAATTATTTGAATAAAAAATATAGCCCAATGCAAGAAAAAAACAAATCAAACAAACAAACAAAGCAGTAAAAAATGGTCAAAAGGGAAAGATATATGTATGAAAATTAAACATTCTTCAATAGAAATTCAAGTTTGGGACTAGCAAGACGTGTTTCAACTTAATTTAATTTGGGTTGTGTTTATTTGTGCGGTAATATTATAGTTCAATTTCACGGTTTTGTAAATAGAATCAACTTATTTTCTTTCTAAACCTATCGAAAAGACTGGTCAATAGTGTAAAATTGCTTTACCACAGGTTTGGATAAAAAATAAATTGATTCTGTTTGCCAATGGAAAATCTCATCAAAGATTAGTTTTTAATTTCTTTTTACATACTCCCCGAACATACCCGAAAGTTTTTTTCAACAAAACAGCTGACTTTGACATAGAGCTTTCTTCACTGCTGGACGATGCCTCCAAAAATAGCAAAAAAGAGCTGTAAGAGAGAATCTGATGTATGGAAAATAAGAAAAAAAAAAATACAAATTCATACCTGGCTTGGTATCGTTATTCATTTGATAGAACAATTAACGAAACAAACCTAGTATGAATTTGATTTTGTTTCATCTTGAATTTCACAGAGAGCTTTGAAAAGTAGCAGCAAGCTTTGACGTTGAGCTCCATCTTGTTGCTGAAAATAGTACTGAAAATACTGTGGACGGATCGTTTTTTTTTAACTCGAATGCTGTACTATATACTAGGTTAAAAAAAAACACGCCTACTATTAAAATGACATTGCAGAAGCAATTTCTCAGTAGCGACTGCTGCAGAAATGTCGTTGATAGGTTTTCTGTCGTCGTTATAACTATAAAGAAATGAAAACGTCGTTCTTTTCACGTCAGGATGGCTGTATTCATATATCTCGATGAGCCTTAAATAGGTATGTCAGCTTCCTTTAACATACACCAACAACTTCAAATTGAATTTCAAAAGTTAGAACAAACAATTTTTTAGTCAAAAAAGAATACCGCACAGTCCAAACCAAGAGTGCATTCTTTCAACTCAGTGACAAAAAGAACAAATTCAAAAATTTCTGTCAGCTGAGAATTGTCGGTGGCAGCATTATTCATTTTCGCGTGGGCTAAACCTTAATTGCCGCATTGATATAATTTCCCTTTATTTTTTGAATGGTTCATGTACTGGATTAGTAATAAAAGCTCAATGCTAAAGCTCTTTTGTTTTTCAAAGATACTTTTATAAGGTGTAAGGCATATGTTCGGTCTCATGTCGAGTTTATTTTAGATTTTTTACCGAACTGGGACAAGTAAAACCGTTTCAAATTTTTTATTTAGTTTGTTAAGGGGATCGGCTAGTTTCTCGAGCTCAAATGGAGGTGATTTTTTGAAGGCGTGATAAAAAACTATAGCTTCAAATATTCTGTAATCTTAGGAGTTTATTAAACATATATTCATGTGCATTGTCAGGAAATTTCGACTTAAAATATTGAAATCCAAGAAAGATATGGACCATGTCTTGAACTCCTTGAAATTAGAAGACGTCAGTTTTCCGCAATTTTTAGAATTTTTCTGGTTGCTGTAACAAGAAAATAAAAAAATGGCGTTAAAGTAGACCTGTATGACAACAAGGCCATCTATAATTGGAGTGGAAAATTGGAAATTGACAAAATAGCCGCAATTTAAAAACAGGGGTCCAAATTTCTTAAAAAAATCGTCTTTCGATGGCTGCGAAGTTTACAATTTTCATCCGATCGTAAAAGTTGTAGACGGCTGTATGTAAAAACATAATATGGAGAGTATGCAGTTACGATTTCAAGACGATTCGTTAACATTTGCGTGAGTTACAGCTGCGCAAATTTGAAAAAAAGAAAATTCTTTATTATAAGTCGGCTTTATCTCGGGATGTTCCGTACCGTTGTCGCTGGATTTCCCTCTTTGTGAGGAGGTTGTGAGGTTGGCAACAGCCACGGAAGTATGCTGACCCAGGGTCAGCGTAGAAGTTTGTGGCTTCGTCGTTGGCTGGTATTACTTTTTCGTCCAAAGTGTTCATCACGACTAGGTATCTTGGCTCAGGGTATCGGTCCTCAGTGGTCATCCTTCTCACCAGGGGGTTAGGGTGGTTGCTGATACTTGAAGCCGTTTTTAATACTGTCGATAAGACGTATTGGTCCAAGGTCGTCATCATGGCCGTCTCGTACAGATGCTGGCTGCACTAATGTCTCTGACGCTGGTGGTTGAAAGTGATGCCGGTGCAGAGTCTCTGAATCTTTCTTTTAGGAGATCCTTCATCGCGGTCTTCGAGATGGTGAACCAAACTGGGCTTCCGTAGTTGATGACGGGTCTCAGCAGCTGCTTGTACATCAGTAGTTTTGTTGGCTGACTTAGTCCTGTCCTTCTCCTCAGCAAAGGGTACAGTCGGTGGAAAGTGAAGTTGGCCTTCTTCGGTACAGTGCTTGAGTGCGGGTTGAATCTAAGCACCTCATTGAAATTGATGCCTAGATACTTCGCGTTTCTTTGGGCAGCCAGTCTGGTTCCATCAGGTAGAGTAATGGATGTGGCTCTGCAGTTACCAGCAGAACAACGGCCTCTTTGGACTCCGGACCTTCTGAAGCAGGCGAGCTCTGACTTAGCTAATTTGATCCGGATACCCCACTTTCTGTAATAAGAATATAGTTTGTGGATGTGAGTTTCCACTCTCCGGGCAGCTCTGGTTGGTGATATAGATGTGCTATATGTCAGAGAGTCATCGGCGTAAAGCAGGTTTTCGCAGTCCCTTGGGGTAGGTTGATCTGACGTCGGCAGAATGTCTGCTGTTATTCGAAAGTTCAAGGTTCGAATCCTAGATACATTTAATCGTTTTTCAGGTACATCGCCGTGCGCGACAAAAAGCCTTTCTTCCGAGATTGAATATGTTGGATTCTACGCATTTCCGCAATTCTCTCAATCAAAACGAACATATATGAGAAATTGAGGAGGGCCTACGATATTTTGACGATTCCGGCTTACTGATGAGGGGACCCACATTGCAGTGTAATTTTTGTTGAAGGGCTGAAGAATGCCTGGTTATTTTAAGAAACAGAGAAGCTAAAGCGAATAATAAAAAGTTGAGGTGCCCCACAGGCAAACCGTTTCCCAGAAGCAGACAAGTAAAAGATACAAGCTTGAGTTTTCGAATTCCAAAGTATAAGTAGTTTAGTAGGATATGGTTTCATCTAATACGGTCTGCTTTTTCTGCTTCTTCTGGACAGTTCAAGAATCCAGTTGATGAAGTGTCTTAACAGTTTCCTCCTTTAGAAGCCACAGCGACTGATTTAGTTTTGATTTAAATTTTTATACTGCAGTCTTGGTGTGACAAATTGCTTAATCGGATATTCAAGTAGGTAAGCACTTTCCTGTGTGGTGATCGTGGTAAAATAGTCAACTAGTCCACCTGCTACGTTTGAGTTCGAGGTTTTTAAAAAAACATCAAAATGCTTTTTCACGAGCACCGCCTTTCGAGAGACAAAAAAATCGCTTTCTCGATTAGCAGTTCAAAATTCCGTCAAGGTATGGTTGAGAGAAATGCACTAAGCTAGAAATGCTCTAAGGGGCTTCCCGTTCTGTTGTGCCACCCTACTTTTTTTAAACGAGTAGTTGATGACTTCCGTTCGCTTTAAGGCTCCATAGACATTAATACGTTTATTATTTCATCATACTTTGTGTAATACCCCGTTGCCAAACACTTAACAGCGTAGAAGAAAGCTCCACTAGTAAATTGAATCGATTGAACACACCTCTTCCTACCACACAGATAGTCAAAAAGATGCTCCAGCTCTTCCTCTTTCAGGGCTACCGGATACAACCCCAGAATTCCCACATTGCCTTTGATTTCCTCGTCTTATTGAAACGTATACTCCATTTCCATTAATCACTTCTCCACAGATATGTTTTTACAAGAAAATAAATGCCTCTGCCTGTGAAAATCAATGTGTTCTGGAACGAAGTGGTGTTCAATTCATGAAACTTTCTTAAAGACATCACACTTTCACCCTCGCATAAAACCAAGACCTATGCCTTTCATTTTGATGAATTGTAAATTGCTCCTTTTGTTTCAAGAAGGACTTGCGAAGAGGCCTCTCAACTCTCTGGCATCTTCCCATTCCAATGTTGTTTCATTTGATCTTCTAATTTGTCTTGCCATAGCTAAGAAACTATAACTGGAAGGCTTCTCATGGAAAATTGTTTTAATTTATTTTAGTTTGCCACTCGAGGGTAAAATTTTAATTGCTTCACCTGAGAAGGTACTTTGTCATTAAAACTGGCAATATGCGGAGTAAATGCGTTGCTCTCAAATCTCAGTTAAGGTCGTTGGAGCTTAAAGGACATACCATTTTAGACTATTAGCAGTTTCGTTAAGGCTTAGCTTTATATTAATTTATGACTTAATGTGGAGCATAGGGAGATGCTTTTGATTCACATTTTTTATTGAGTTGAATGTTCATGTTTTTGAAATTAGCTTGAGTTTTACACACGTGTGAGAATAACCATAAATAGTAAAATTAACATATCGCAATGGAACCCCATTAACAGGCACTAAACCCCTAATCCCGTTTTGAGGGGTAACATTAATCAATTCCCACCTGCGGCGTGAGGGGAAGATAAACAAATAACTTGAACCGACTAAATCCGTTTGTTGCCCACATCAGAGGAATGAAAATCCAGTTAATGTCTTATGAAACAAACATCATCGTGCCATCCATGAACACTTTTGGAAGCTGACCTTCTGGGATTAGAAGGATGTGGGTATGTAAATTTATTCCGTATTGTGGTCACTCTGTTTTTCACGTATTATCTGATTATGTTGGCTGCAAAGGACACCCCTTTTGCTGTGCATATTTCTGAGGGATTTTTAAGGATTAATGTTGTTTTGGGAACTGTTTAACATTCAACACGTCATGGACATAAATATACATATGAGTGCTTAGGAAAACATAAACTCCGAACTTAGGTGCAGATTCAGGCACACATGTTGGTTTACTTCAGTAAATTAGGTCCTCTGTACGTAATTCAAATCAAAATTTTAGTTCTGACGAATATCATATGTTCTGCAACTTAACGTATTCTTTTGCGAACTATTCCCTCGGGTATTATGTCCAGCCTTCGTACAGTGTGACCATTTTCTTTGAACTTTGTGGAGCTTCTTACCTCAAAATCAGAAACTGCTGCTGAAGACTTAAAATAAATAAACAAGTAAATATGCGGACCCAAAATGTTTCTCTGATTCATATCACGGCAGGAATGAAGTAGACCTAAATTCTTTTGCCAATTTCGAACGGTTAAGTGAAAAGTACTCTGGACCCAAGAGCTTTGAGAGCAGCCTGTCTGTCCGAGAAGATGAGAATATTCGTGGAGGATACAACGTTTTATCTAAGAAAGGAGAGGATTTCTTTTTTCGCCAGAATTGACGCTTGGAACACACTACAATAGCCAGGTAAGCGGAAGAAAAGGCTTAAACTCAGCCCTTCCGAGAAAATTCCACTTCCTACACCATTATAGGTTTTGGATCCGTCAGTGTAGAAGTGTAAGGCTTCATTATCCAAGAGAATATACCATTTTCCTAAATTTATCGTGAGGGTATGGTTATTTAGTTTCACCAATTTGATTGTTGGCCCATTGTTTTTTTTTTTTTTTTTATCTGGAGGAAATCTTCAAAAGACACATGGCAGTAATCGATACCAAGTAGTGTGGGTTTCTTACCTAACCTCACTCCTCGCAATCAGAACCAATCTATGAATGATCGACAACAGATTTTTCTTTCTCAATAATAGTTATAATCGCTTTAAGGGAAGCTTAAACTTTTAATGCTTCCCATGACTTTTAGACCATTAGCTCGTGTGGCTTGGTTCTTCTTAATCTCCGAACATTGCACCTCGTATTTAATACGGACTCCGTTTCAGAATTGATATGACTATGCAGTCGCTGATTGTATGATAAAGCATGTTTTCTTACAACTTCTGTAACCATTTATATTTGTAGGTCACGATGTAAATCGCTATTTCTTATATATCATGGTGCATTTACTATTCCACGAAGGACTTTGTTTTGGAACTTTTGGATGATTTCAGTATTTGTTTTCTCTGTACAGCCCCATAATTGGATTCCATAGGTCCAAACAGGTCTAAGTACTTGTTTATGAAGCATCAAGCTTTATTATTTATTTTCGACAGATAAGTCAGAATTTCTACCGAGTAACCAGTACATTTTTCTATATTTCAAGTTGAGCTCTTCCTTCTTTTTGATTTGCTCTTTCCATTTTTAGCTTTGCATCCAAATCATCCCAAGGTATTTGGCCGAATTGGCGTCCGTAAGGTACAGCTTGATTGTTGATGAATATTTGAACGTAGCTAAACTTTTTATTTGTAAAGTTTATATGTGCAGATTTAGCTTCATTGAGCTTGATACGCCATTTTTTGGTCCAATCACTAACGGTGTCGACGGCATTTTGCAATTTCTCAGTAGCCTTGACGACGCATTTACTGGATGCCAAAATTGCAGTATCATCTGCAAAAGTAGCCATAATAGTGTTGTTATCCACTGGAATATCCCTCGTATATAGCAAATACAGGGTAGGTCCTAGGACGCTTCCTTGTGGAACACCGGCTTGTATTTTACTTAGCTTTGAATATTCTTGATCATACCTTACTCTGAAGAGCCGGATTGGGAGATATAAGATTTTAGTATTTCGTAGTACTGCCTGGGTAGGTCCCTTTGCAGTTTGTACTCTAGCCCCTCATGCCATACCTTGTCGAATGCTTGAGCAACATCTAAAAATATAGCCGAACATAGGTACTTGTTATCTTTTAATGCTTTTTCAACTACATCCGTTATTCTATGAACTTGGTCTATCGTGGAACGTTTATTTCTAAATCCAAACTGATGATTTGGGATTAGATTTCTTTCTTCTATGACTTTGCTTAGTCTTTCCAGTAGCAATTTTTCAAAGACTTTTGCCACAGTTGGTATAAGCGATATTGATCTGTAAGAAGTCACTTCTGTTGGTGGCTTACCTTGCTTTGGTATAACAATAACTTCAGCAATGTTCCAATGATGTGGGACATATTGGGTCCTTAGGCATGCATTTATTATGAATTGGAGTTTTATGAAGGCTTTTGATGGCATTTCTTTCATAACCTGAGCAGTTATTAGATCGTACCCAGGTGATTTTTTGTTCGATAGTTGATTTCGACACATACTTTTTATTTCTTTTAGTGTGACAATTGGTATGTCAACTTCGACTTTATCAATAAACTGTAAGCTGATTTCAGATGTGTTTGCTGGGAATGGCTTAAAAACATTCACAAGATGTTCTGCAAACAGGTTAGCTTTTTCTTTCGGATTTCCGATCCAATTCCCGTTTTGAGATTTTATTGGCGGGTTTTGTAACTGCGGTCTTTCCAGAGCGAATAATCAGTTGAAGCATCAGTCGTTAGATTTTTCAGGAATCTACTTAATGAATCGTTTTTGAATTCGTAGATTTGTTTTTTCAGTTCGTTGCTTAGCCGGTTAAACGCTGTTTTGTCGTCTGGAAATCTAGTATTTTGCCATTTTCTTCGAGCTCTTCTCTTCTCCAATATCAACTCTCTTATCTAGGCAGGGTATTTTGTTTCAGTTTGCTTCCTACTCGAGTAAGTTGGTGTACTTTCTTCTGCAGCTTGGTCCACTGTGAATTAGCTTTTAGTTGAGTAACTGAGTACGCTGCTAACTGTTTGCTGAAAATGACTATGGGTGTAAGGTTTAGTAAATAATATGTCTAGGGCATCCGATGGATCTGCGCCATCGATGCACATACTTTCCGTTCGTTGGACTTTGACAAGCTTGTTATATCCCAATGACAAAATAAAACATTGTTTACGGGAGTAGAAAACACAATGGTAAAAGACTAGTCTTAATTTATGCAGCGTAAGCAGAAAGAAAAATGAAAAAACTTAGTCATTTAAAGCGTTAATTTTTTTCAAGCGAGTAGCCGCTGGAGTATTCCGTTGAGAGTGCAGTTTCCAGTTCAAGAAGTAACGCCCTATCCAAGAATTCATTCATGTCATACTACAAACTTTTTATCCACTGTATTACCTCCCTTGGCTTTTCAATCACAGCAGTTGAAAGTATACTTAATAAAAGCTAATACGAATTAATAATATTATAAATATTGCCAGGTTCCTTTTGCTGTCTTCAACTATATACAGAACTTGTTTGCCCGCATATGATACTTGAAATTAGAAGAACAAAATTGTTCTGGGTGCCGATTATATGCAACAAACATGGCTGTGGATTGGTCACACACTTAACAAAAATCACTAAGCAGACTTTTGAGCGATATACCCGGTTGCACGTCGCGTCGTCGCGATAGAAGGCCAAAAACAACCTGTTGACCTGAAGAGTCCTTGAAAGATTTAGTCGCTTAACAAGAGGAATGGAAAATTGAGGAAAAAAGATTTTTATTTCCGGCGTCGCCCAATAGCTTCAAATCGAACTACTCTTTTTTGAGGTTTTTATCTTAGGGTTGAGGCCTTTTTATCACTTTCAAGAAAAGTCCTGCGTCAAAGATTTATAGAATTCTTTCCCCCAGACCAAATAATCTGACTAAAAAGCAAGTCAGTGTTACTTAATCCGCTTGTTCTTACCTCATCCGTTTATTCTTCCCAGAATTGAAAAAAAAAAACCAAACAGACTTTATCAATTCAACGGTGTCGTCGTTCGCACCTATAGACTAACGATGTCTTCTAGTCTACGTCTATTATTCATCAGATTTCAATTAGCACCGTTCTTTGTTTTGGAAAACACAAACCGACGACTTCTATAAAATTCAATTAACATTTTAAATCGACAGCCTCCTTTGAAACCAAATACTGGCGCTTGTTCAAGCTTCCAATTATTAAACTTCCCTCTTCTCGAATTCTTCCTTTCTTTTACAAAAGGAAAGGTAAATAAATTCGACACTCAAATCCAATTTAAAGAATCTCTTCAACTGTAATTCCCTTAAAGAAAATTTCCACTCGGTTCAATATCAAATTCCGAGAGCTCATTAGAGACGCATTAATCTAATCCAGTTGTTTTATCCCAAGTAATAAATATCTGAGCAACAATAATAAGGTCTCATCAGTGGCAATTCGACAGACTCTCTGATGGTTAGGTCAACCTACACAGAAGAACAAACGAACCTGTGTACTGTGGCGATAGTCTTAACAATTCCATTTCAGTGTGAAAGTAAGGAACCGCCATTGGACTTTCACTCTTCAATCAGGTCCATTCTTTTCCAACTCGATTTATTATTCTAGGGACCTACTCGCAGGGATAAAAGTAAAAAGGTGCTCATTGCTCTCAGCTCATCAGGTGCTTGTTTTTATATATACACAGGGTGAGAATTGCAAATTGAATCAATAGAAAATGATTGATGTATTGTTTAAAGGATTCTCTCCATCTGACCCGAAACGGTGCTTCAATTATAAAGTTTGAAAAATAATCAAAAAAAGCACCTGGTCTATGGTCATGTGCACCTGTTGTGGCTATGCTAAGTTACAGTAGCCGAGTTTCATTGGGAATCCATATTCACTTATATTCACTTAAGCAAAACATCGCAAAACATCGCTCATGGAAAAACAACAACCCCTCAGTGAATAGCGTAAGTGAACAAAAATAACTCACTTACCTAACTGAACAACAGGGATGGTTGGTTAACAGAGTTTGTGAAAGTGAGCTTGGTAAGTGAATATAGCCATACAAAGCGTTTCGTTGATACTCGCAAGTTTAGTTAATATACGTGAATATATAAATTCCCAATAAAACTCGGGTAGTGTCTACTCCCACTCCCATCATCAATAAGGCAAAGTCCTCCCAATTTGTGTCACATTTCAAACTAACTTTAGCAGAACGTCCGGATACGGATACGTGTTGATTTTTATTTGACTGCTAGATTATTGCGATGCTATAACTCTGTCTGAGGATCAAAGCGAAACATTAATTTCCCTAATCAAACATACGTTCATGTAAAAATTGAAACTTTCGCATTCAGGTTAGCAAATAAAATCGCACATCGATTGTTGATTTTGGAAACCGATAGCCAAAGAAAATAAAACTTCGACAGTGTTTTTCTTCAATTGTAATTACAATGCAGAATGAGAATCACCAACCGAATTCTCATTTCGCGTTTTCCATTTGGAAAATACCTCAAACCATTTGGCCTTTGTTTATATCCTCGTCTGCCCAAACTTGCTGATTCTTTTCATTGTGAGGTGAATTTAAAAAATCTTTTTATAATAGAATTGTTCTTGTTTTGTGGGAGATGGAAGAACATATCCACAGACACTGGCACTGTTAAGATTATTGTTTTAATCAGACAGGTGATGAGGCGAAAATTTAAAAGGCGCGAGATAACAATTCAATTGGATTATTTACCCGGTGATTAGAATAATTGGAGAGGAAACAAATAGCGTCGAAGTTGATTTATGTGATGTTGAAGCATATATTGACTTTTTTTGCTCCTTGCGAACGGATGACTGGTCATCTGGATTTAACAAATCGACACTTCTGTTCTTATTTTTGTAGAGATGCAGATTCAAAGAGATGAACCACTTTATATTTTATATTCTGATCAGAATGAGTTTTTCTGATAAGTTGCGTGGCTGTATTACCCAATTATGTCCCCAAAGCCTTTTAAGTACCAGAAGCAATTGAGACCACCTGCCTTACAAAGCTATGGAAGCCAGAAACATAACGCATTTCAATAAATGCCTACAACTTTATGCCGATTCCGATCGGCTGCGCCCTGCGCCTGTTGGAAAGCAATTTTCATGGCACTGTTAAACTAAGCTCGAAGAACTTCTTGCCATTCCCTCTCAAAAGGTGATACCCTTGAAAAACTCACTTCGAGACAGAGACTGAAGATTGCGTCTTCTGCTTGTTGAGAGATATGTTCTAAGAGACAAGGATAGCTTTTTGCACACAATTTTTCAACATAATTGCAAATTCACCTAGCTTACTTTTTTGACGACACCAGCGATTCAGTTAATAAAGTTCCTAAAAGTCTCTCCCTTTTAGTACGAGGTCCCATCCAGTTTGACTAACTGTTCATCCACTCGTTAGTTCAGGTTCTATTAGAGGATGTTTCAAATCTTTAATCCCCTAGATGGGAACCAGAGGGTGATCAACCTTCTGATCTCAGGAGTATCACAATGGACCCTCCGTGGTCAAAGTGTGTCAGTGTCCTTATACCGGCAGCCACATCTAACCTAACCTAACCTTGACATTGGGATATTGTCGTTGTGGCGTTCTTAAATTAGCCCAAACAGATGTCAAAGTTCAACTTCTCTCCTTCAGTAGAAAGCTCGCAGTAAATCAGTGAGGTAATCTCCTGTTTGCCCAAGTTCATCCAAGAAACTTAGGATTTTCAGTAGCTCCAGTTGCTTCTTTCCAGAATCAAGATGCCTTTTTCATATTCTCGAAGCTAATTCTTGTCACCGTATAATAGCTAACATTTGACACAGTTCGATAATTTTTTATCGGAGGTGCAGTGTAGATCACTTAGCTTCATTTTTCTTGATTTTGATATCGAAGGTATCACAGCTTTCGCACTCAACTGCTTTGCACTAGTGGTCCGCTCATGCAATACGCCACGTACCACGTTGATCTCTGAACGCGTTGGTAACCTTCCCGATTTTGGACTTTGATGTAAGTTTCTTAAACTTTTGTTATATACATATTTCATCAACGAAAAATGAAATCTTTGATAAATCTCATGTAACTATATGCCCTTCTCCTACCGATTTCAACAAATTGGCATAAATGCTCATTCACTAATTGCTGCGGCCGGCGGACAGGAGAGAGCTAGACTTAGAGGGGAAGGAAGTGATTTTATCCTTGTCACATCATTAAGCCAGAAGAAGTTTTGCAAAGAAAAAGTTCTGACCAAGAACGAGAAAAATTCCTAAGCAAGAAAAAGTTCTAAGCAAGAACAAGTTCTTACTTACTTACTTATGCAGGTCGGAGTTACAGTTCGGGTTGAACCTGAGCCTCAACCAACACCTTTTGCCAACAATCTCGATTTCAGCCGAGCTTTCTCGAGTTTTGCACTCTAAGTTGGTTGGGGTCTTCTTCCACTTGATTGCACCAACTAAGACTAGGTTTTCTCCTTCAATGTACTCATTGACTAACAGCCACTTCCACATAACCTAACGGTTTCTCTGCAATGTGCTTTCGAAAACCCGTCGAGCCGGAGCGTTTAGGTCCATCCGCTCTACATGGCCCGACCATCGCCATCGTAGCTTCGTACTCTTTTGGCTATGCCCATGTCGTGGTACAGATATACCTACAGCTCGTTGCTGTATCTTCTTCTCCACACATTGTCTTCTAATACGGGACCTAAGATCATTCGGAGTATTTTTCTTTCGAAACGTCCAAGGGTTTCTTAAACCGTTTTCGATAAGGTCCATGCTTCAGCGCCGTAAAGCAGGACTGGGATGATTAAGACCTGGATTCTGGAGAGGGTTTTGTTTCTCAATTGCTTTCCTTACCCAAAGAAGCAACGGTTGGCAAGAGTTATTCACTTGATCTCCGCGCTGATGTGATTTTCCGTGTCTTTAGCGGATCCTAGGTAGACGAAGTTCTGTACTATGTACCTCGAAGTTATGTCTGTCTATTGTGACGTTTTGTCAAATTCGTCGATGTTCTGTGTCCTTGTTTGATGACAGCATATACTTCGTTTTGCCCTCATTAACCATCAAACCCATTTTTGCCGCTTCTGTTTTCTTCCCATTACGTCAATATTTAGAAAGATTGATTCTCTGACATTTGAGGTCTGTACAATCTTTTCAAGTATGATGTTAAAGAAATCGCATGACAATTTGTCGTCTTGCCTTAAGACTTTTTCGATATCAAAGGTCTCGGTGATTTCTTTACGGAACTTGACAGAACAGCGTGAATTCTCCAAAGTCATCCTGCATAGTTGTACGAGTTTTACAGGGATGCCGAAACTAAACATGGCTCTGTACGTGAACAGCTCGTCTCTGTAAATACTGTCATACGCGAACAAGTTCAGAAGAATAATAATAAAAAAAATACTGAATAAGAACAAGTGTCTTTGCCGGCGGTGCGGAGGCGTTGCGTGTATTCTCTCATTTTTAAAACATTTCATCTAAAACAAGCTCGTAGACTTACGTTTCGACCTTTGCGAGAGAAACGAGATAACGTACTTGTGTCACTACGTAATTGCGTGACGTAATTCGTGGACCACCACTATTTAGCAGAGCACTCACTTGTCGTTGGGGAAGACGCAGTTGACTTTCTATGCTAAAGACAAAGCCACTCACCAATTCCATTAATAAAATTGACGCAGTATTCTGATTGAGTAAAAATACCCGCCACTTAGACTAACAAGCGAACAAAAAAACAAAACCACCGGCACCGCCAAAGAAATCACATGTTACGTTTACAATAACATCCCACTTCCATCTTCTAGACAAGACTCTAGAGAATAAAGCACAAGATACTCGTCTATTTTAGCCCTGTTGGAACTTTTCCATCAATCCCATCAGAAATCAACAAACCAATTCAAATGCAATTGCACAATAAATTAAAAATATTCACGATCAATATTTATTCCTAGGCAACAAATTTTGAAACACTCATCCCTCTCTCTGTTACCAGCCAAAAGGTATTTTTGAATTTTTATTCGAATATGTATTTATTCTGCGCCATGGCATAGCATCGTAACGTCAAAGGATTTGTTGTTCCATCGTAACTTTTCTGTTTACATTGCAAAATTTATATTGAAATGAAAAGCGGGAGAAAGGTAAGAACAACCACCGGCGAATAACTCAAAAATGTTTTTTGTTTTTGGCTTTCCTTAAATTTAAATATCAATAAAATTTTATATTAGCAATTTTTCAAAGCTCGAGTGCCCCGAAAGTGGCTGTTTTATTTTTCCCGCCTCAGTGAATACCGAAAATATTTATCTTTGGTTTGTATGAGTAGAAGTAAACACACTCTTTTCAACTGGGCTGAGTGTGATAGTATCTTCGGTCCTCAATGGCAACCTGTTGAAGCAACTATAAATTATTGATATGAAAGCACGTGGCTGGTGGCATAGGTCTTCGTCTTATCAGTAAATTTTACAAATCACACGCATACTCATCGTCATCGGCTCTACCAAAGTTTCTCACAAACATAACACAACCTTCAAACCACTCTCTCGTGGTTGCATTTAAGTCTCAGCAATGAAAGCTTTGCGCAAAAGCTGCAATAAGACCGAATACCCTTTTGGCGGGTAACGTTTGTCGTATGGTGCTTTCTCCATTTCAGTTGGCTTGACTCTGTCCAGTCCAGTGCCGGCGCACAGCAATTCTTCTTCATTTGTCTGGAGATAGAAATCCGAATCGAATCTCAAAAACACTTTCAGTCCGTGTTAGTCGCTCATGATAAGATGAGGTGAATGGCGCGAATTCAATTGAGTCTTTACGGTAAAAGGTTATCATGTTCAATTAATCCAACAGACAAGCTTATTTTTTCATCAAATTAATTTGTGAATAAAGAAACGAGAATTTCTATTTGCGGAAAGTTTTTCCCGGTGATTGAAGAAAGCGTTCATGTGGGTTATACAGTTATACTCGTAATTAAAAGATCAGAGGTGCCCACTTTAGTTCAAGGTTCAGTGAAGTGCATCTTTAATAAACGACACTTGAGTGTCAAGGGGAAGCTCTAAAAATAAGTTTGTGATATTGAAATTAAATGCTTCAGTGAAACAAGGAAAGTGATTATCAATAAGGATAAGAAAGCTAATGTACATGCCGGAGGACTTACTGGTCAATCTGCATAGACAAGGATAATAAATTCAATCATCTTTCGGATTAAAAGGTATTCTATTGTCGTGTTTGTGACTTGTTAATTAAATCCCCGATTTGTTTTTCCAACCCTTTTTTTTCTCCCATGCAAATTTCAATTTCCGCTCTAAGTGAAAAGGGATAAAATAGTATGACGTTGTAGGGGTCGAATGTTTGACCCTTTTTTATCGCTGAAAACATGAAACATAAATATTTATTTAGTGAATATGTGAGGCTAAGTGGATTATAGAAAGTGATTTCGTGAGATGCTGCTGAGTTGGAGCTAACTACCGGGGTTGCTTATCGGAATCAACAAAACGATAAGATTTATAGATAGCTTCTTCTTCTCGTTTCAGTTACCGAACCGGAAAAACAATTGTTCTTGAATGCGCAGAGATTAATTTTCTTAATTTCACAATTTTGAGCTCACACTGTGACACTCTTTGACTTTATTCTCTTTCCTTTCACTGCGAGGACTTGTGGATTCTCGGATTGGGTGTGGTGTAGGGGTGGTTTTTTGTTTAAGAGGTTTTCTTCATTAAATATTTTGGTATGAATTCACATTGAAAACGGTTTCCAGAAGAACAGTTTAGGGTACTTAAATAGCTACTTCATTTTAATTTCAAATGAAAATGATGCTTATTAAGTGGGGGGCCAAGTGTTCAACGAGGATTTTCAATAATCTGCAGAATTTCGTAAATGGTTATTTTGAAAATTACAATTTTATTCAAGGTAGGCAGGGGGTTGGCTTACACTTTAAAGAAAAGCTGTACGCTCAACAAAAAGACGGGAAAAACTTGTGAGTTATTTTTAATGCTTCGCTGCTTAGCTAGAAATTTGCTAGGTCAAAAGGAAGACAATATGTTCTAAATTCAGGCAATCTTTAATATAAGGCTCCGTAGGAGTTTTGAATGCCTGCAAAGTGATTCAAGGAATTTTTGGTCGTGAGGATTAAAGCGTGTAATGTGGTTGGGTGGATGTATTTTGTGTGTAATAAAAAAGCCATTTTGAAATGAATGATTAACTAATATAAAAATCAGTGTTGTGCTTCACTCAAACTAGATGACCACTAAATGAAATGAATTAGGATTATTCAATTCTTTTGAGTGAAATGATAGCTTTTCCAATGATTTTTAAGTTTCTATCAAAGTACATGATGGCTATCGGATGAGATAATTTTTTTTTTTTTTTTTGTACTGTCAAGACTGTTTTTATCAGTAGCTACCGCGTTTTGGGTACAATTTGTGCTTCAACTGGCTTACCAAATTCTAATCGTTATTAATATGAAATTTCAATTTGTTGATTTAGTGTTTTGGTTGATAGAAATTAGTTTGAACGTAAATTTTTTACAAGTCATAATTTGCTTTTATCGGCCAATCAAGTTCCAAGTAAGATTCTTGAGGTTCCTTAAAATGAAAGTGTGGTACAATTTTAGTTCTGGTGTTACTCCACATTGAATTTAAAAAGAACTTCCTTTTTTGAAATCAAGGACTATGGAAGTTGATGAAGTCAATCCTGTCTTTTTAAACGTAATTGGGCTTATCCTGCATATCTATACCATACCCATATTTTAAACATTGTTCTTAGTACAGGTTTCTTCCCACAGTAATGGAAACAATGGCCAAAGTTAGTCCGATTCCCTAAGGACTCACTTTGTTAAAAGTTAAAATCTATCTCATTTCTGATATTCATGACAAAAGTATGTAAACGGATTATGCAAAAATAGATTACTGGCCTTATCCGATGCAATCTCCGATCATCAATCTAGTCAACATGTTCCCATGCTCTACACTGCTGCCCTAGGCAAAACAAGATATTGAGTGTATGAGATATGAGACATGAAACTAGATTACGATAAGGTAGCGTTCCTTACTGTTAAAGAAGGTGCATTTGGTAAGCGTGTGTATCATTGCATTAAGACTTCTGTCTTCTCTAAGAAACATTGAACAAGTAGTCGGTTTGGATGATGCTCTCTCTAATTTTCTGCCTATAGTTCGAGCTGTCCCTCAAGGTTATATTTGAGCTTCCTTGGATTTTGAAGCATTAAAATCCTTACTAATATTATAAATGTGAAATTAACTCTGTTTGTCCAGCTTTCTATGTTACTCTCTTGCGCCCAAACTACGGAACCAATTCAAATGAAATTTGGTATAGAGGTAGTCTAAGTCCTGAGGAACGTCATAGGTTATATATTTCATCCCTATTATCAAACGGAAGCGGGAACGTATAAGGGAACTTGGAAACTACAGCACCGATTTAAAAAGTCTTCCACCATTAGAATGCTTAACTCTCCCCGAGTAACATAACTTTTAATTCATAGTATATAAATAAGGCTCACAAGCTTACGCTTGCAGGTTCACAAAAAAACAAGGCCGTGAAACTTTATGTGGCACGTGTATCAAACCTACAAAACCTTTTTATTTGGCAACATGTGGAAAAGTAAGAACGTCGTGTGCAAACATGTTCTTAAATAAAATAATATAATTATAGGTTACTTTAATATATGAATGTGTTTTATTTGCAAAATAATAAGCCTTGCAAATTGAAAATGCTGCCGAAAGTTGCTATTCCACGCGGACGAAGTCGCGGGCGCAGCTAATACTTACATAAGTTGATAAAAATTGATTTCTTGAATTGGAATAAAAACATGTATATATAAATATAAATCACAACTCGATCGGACTCCTAAGTGGGTTGCTAAAAACAGTTTTTGCTACTCAATAAAGCCAAATGCTAATGCCTTCTTATTTGTAAATAGAGATTGGTCTATCATAATTACCAATTATTTTCCTCTATGGATCGGTAATACACTTTGTCAACATGCTAATAAACCGAGATGTGTTCGTCAATAGGACCGAAACGAACATGTCTTGTTCTTCTTTACTTTTTCGGAGTTACGAACATCACAATCTCGAAAAGATCACAGCTCTGTCACTTAACTAAGGCTCAGCTTGAGGTTTACGCGAGCCTCTTGGACCTCAGAATACGTCGGTTAACCTGTCGGTTATGGATTTTTTTCGCCACCCAATATTTACTCGCTGTTTAACGTCGTCATCACAAGATGATTGATGATAATTGCTTCATCTTCAACAAAGAATCTCTATTCTGTGCTTTGTGCTCTGTACTTGACCTTCCAGCAGGTAGTCAAGGACTGTAAAAAAAAGTAAAGGACTAAAGACGCTTCCTTGGTGTGCACCTACTGTGACTTGGAATGTTTCAGTGAATCTACCTGGGCATTATACCATCGTCATCGCTCCTATACATATTCTTGATCATTCGTGCATAGGCACCTGGAACTTGTCGTTGTCTGAGAGCCACCCATTTAAATGTGGCGGTTGTCAATCGAATGCTTTTTTGAAGTCTACCAGCAACACGTCCGAATCTTCTATTTTCTTACCATATTTTTCCATTATCTTCTTTGGATCCTTTATCCCTATTTATACTTTGCATCTGTTGTTGACATGCTCGCGACGAACCAGCATGGTTATCTTTTTATTAACTGCGGTCCCAATACTCAACGATCTTCAAAGTGTGGGACATATATTTCGAATATCTTCCTTCTCTTTACACAATGGTAGAAAGAAACTTTCTGTCCATTGCTAAGGCAGACTGTCACTTCTTCTGAGCTAGGAGATGAATATCTTGAACCATCTAAGTCTACGTCCTCCATCTTTTCTCAATATGGTATCTTGTCTAGCCCAGCATCTTTGTCATTTTCGAATATTTTAACTGCTTGACTAACTTCTTTAATTGTGAAGCCGGGTATTTCCGCTAGTTAGGTTCCGTCATTTTGAAGGAGCAGCTATTTTGAAGTTTGTTGCTCCCTTTTTCAAGTTGTTTTTTCGCATTTCCTGAAAAGCTTGACTTGCATCAGCAACCAGGACAGAAACCTCTTTCAGCTCGGAATACAAGCCCTGCGTTCTCTATGCTTGTAGTTGGGTGTACATTTTCTTCGCTTCTTTCTTACAGCTTCTGAACTCCTTTTCGAGAGGGTTGAAAAGAACATCCTTCTCAGTTTTCTGTGTTAAATATATATTCTTATATATTTTCGTATATCAAGAGTCGATCACATATCAGAACGACAAGCTTTCAATTGGCAAAGAAGCTCCTATGGAAGCTTACTTAAATGCAGTCTAAAAGGTTGGTATTTCTACAAAAAAAAATTAAGTCTAAGACTAGGTACACACAATTTCTTTCTTAGAATATGACCAAGAATCACATCCCAAAGTATGTAACACGAATTACCGGACACTCTGTATATGCCGATCACCAGGGTGAAGCGTACAAGTAGCAGAGCTGTGATCTTTTTGATACCCGTTGCGCAGTAAAAATAAGCTGAAAAGGAAAGATTTCCATTCCATTGAATATACTGCACTGCACAACGGAATATTTCTCTAATGAGCAAAAAATTGTCGCATTGCATGAATGTCCTTGTTGTATTTAGCGGTAATCGCCACGTTTTAATTTTGCGCTAATCGTAAATCTTTGATGGTGCATTTGATTTCTTTGTATTTAATGAAATTCTTTAATATCCAAATAAAATTTTTAAGCTGTAGATTTCATACCAACAATTATGAAATGGTTTCAACAGCCTTTTTTAAATTGTTCATATTTACTTGAGTAAATAGAAGACATCGAATGTTTTCTTTCGATTTGTGCAGAATACTTTAAGAAATGCTTCACCCTAGTGGCTCGTGGGGTTCACGAACGTATCATTAGGTTGAAACAGATAAGTGGGAGGGCTATGAACCCTTCGAGATTATCTACAAAAATAGACCAAAAATTCGTATTGGTCCTTTAGTTTTCATCGCAAGAGTAAGAACATGCTACCCTGCCATGTTTCTTAAAGTGAACCTATGGGGATTATCAAATGATAAATCCTTGAAGACTTTCTTAAGTGTCTGCTTTTAAGAATTTGCCATTCATTTCCTTCTTTGTAATTACATTAATTTTCCATTTCAACTTGATAAGAAGTACGATTTGTATTCAAGGCATAGAACTAAGTTACGATTGTTGAGTATTATCAAAAAATGATAACCTACATCCACAACACCCATTGAAAAAGAAAAGGGTAAATATTTAGAAGTGGGGCTCCAGTCCCAATCGGTCCAAAAAAATTTTCTAACAATTCTGGATTATTTTATAGTATAAAAATAGATGTTTTGAAGTGGGGGAAGACATTTTGCATTTTCAATAAATGTTAAGAAATAGAGTAGCGAAAGAATGAAAATTCGTCAGGCAAGTGATTATGTGCAATTAATTTCCGTATGCAATGCAACAGCTTTCCGCATGGCCCGCTTCGCGGGGCTCATTATTTAAACCCTTTTTCCGCAGGGTTAAGCTGCTCATGCTAAATATGGAAATAGCAATTGTTTTCTGTAAGCAAAATGTCTTCCCCCACTTCAAAACATCTATTTTTATACTATAAAATAATCCAGAATTGTTAGAAAATTTTTTTGGACCGATTGGGAGCCCCACTTCTAAATATTTACCAAGAAAAGTTTCATACGTGAAGATTAAAGGAACCAAGCCTTTTTCATTTACCACTTAAACTTAAATCAGCTTATTTTTATGTATTCAAGTGTCATACCAACATTTACATGTTGTAAAACTTCACCAGCTAAGCTAGTCCAAAAACGGTGTTGTGTCTTAATTCTCAATTTCAGTGAAACCTTTTATAATGCTTTGAAAGCTATTCAGGGCACACACAATGGCGCATCCAAAATCCAAAATTAAAGGAATTAAAGGACTCTTTTGTATGCTGTATCCCGCCCTTTGATGACATGATAAATTCCATTTAATAACCATAAAAGAGCTCCAAAGCCTTTATACATAATGTATAACAACACAAATTCACGCTCCTGTTATCATTTGGGTCTTGTGTGTGAATATCTTCGGGACATTCTGCCTGAAGTATGAGTTTTTGGATGTTAATTCATTGAAATGACACTAAAAGTGTCAAGTCAAGTTCTCCCTTGTGTCCTTTCAAGGTACGTACTTGTTATTTTGTAAAAAAGAGACATTTTAATGGGAATGGCAGTGTCGCTTTCAATTCAAACACGCGACTCGCTCTTGGAAACAGCATAAGTGTTTCTGACTAAAGCCAATCACAGAAGCACTTGATTTTTAATTAAAATCCATCGGCTGGTGTATCACGATACTTACAGTTAATCACAAACTTTTAATCATGAAAATCTCATTATCCCACAATCGCATGGAGAACAATGAAAACAAACGATTTATGTCATATTATTATTTTAATCCAGATTACAATAATTATTCTCTTTTTTTTCAACACTTATTTTATGTTTAATGTTTTTTTCAATTGGCAGATGGCATTTATTTGTAGAAAGTTTGGGGAATAAGTTATCTATGAATGCGCGTGAATTAAACACAAATACGCACATAAAATCTTTTCATGCCTTGATGGGCTTTGCCCCTTTTCAACCTCTTACAAAAACAAAAAACCACTTTAAGGCTCATCTTAAGCACATAATTTATAAGGAAACACGCCAGTAATTTGCAACTGATTACGGTTTTTATGGTCATTAAATTATCAAGATTTATCGAGATAAAAGATCATCCCTCTCGAAGGTTTCAAAGGCCAATAATTACTTTTAGCAGATTTTCTTATTCAACTCCTACTGATTTTTATTTTGAGACGGGTAATTTGTATTGCCTCGTTCAATATTGAAGTATGTGTTACTTGTTACTTGAAGCATGTGAAAATAATGGAGAAGAAACCATTAAATCCATGAAATATACTAACACTTTTCTCTAAATGTAAAAGCTCTTTTGCAAGTCTTAAATCATTTACAGGTTGGCGGATACAAAGTTGTTCTGTATCTGAAGATTGTTTAAAAACGTTTTTTTTTCAACAACTCATCTTAAATACATTGGATTGACAAAAATAGTATTGAAGATCATTTTTTTGTTTTCCTATATTGTCTAGAACGTATGTTTACGTTTTCTTATCTTTTCATGTTTTTCTACTGTTCAACTTTATTTGGAGACCAAATGGTACACCTTCATGACAAAATTTATTGAGAGAGTAAAACTTAATGTGATAAGAATACAAAGATTTAAGTAATAGAAAGTAGAGAAGTGTGTCTAAAGGGTGGGTCAAAATTTACAAAATAAATTTTCTTGCAAGTATAAGGCCTTAGGTTGGAACAGGGGTGTAGCCTCAAGCGGCAGCAGCTCTGTCGAATCTCAAGGATCCATTGTGCTCCTGGGAATTACGACTTGTGTTTCCATCAAGTGGATTGTTTTGTCTTCGCGATTTTTGACGTCCTTTTACAATTAATCTTTGTTTTTTGTTCTTCTTAGAATTACTTGGTTCGTGATTCAAAACCTAACAAGAAAGCTAAAAATGTTTATGAAAAGCTCTGTCTCGATTAGTTGTTCAGAATCGGCAGAAAATTGTTGGTCTCCTCCATTCAAAGACTGATGGGATAATGTTAACCTTAAGGGTTTTAATCAATTTCGGATTGTTGCTCTAACATCCCTCCTTCACGCTTTTCGACAGAAAAAAAGCTCAAAAGGGTCAAACCGCTGCTCCAAAGCTGCCAATAAGACATTTATTTGCTTTAACGGCCAAAATTTCTTTTCACTGTTTGCGCTACAAGTTACTCACTTAAAAATAGGCTATCAGTGTTCAGGGCCGTTCACACTGTAGAAGTACAGATTTAGGTTTGAACGACCAATGCTTAATAGTGTGAACCCTTCATACGACCGCTTGTCCAACTTGTTGGATGATTTTCTAAAACTTTTGAAAATCTAGAAGTTAGACGGAGTGGAAGGGTATGTGACATAAAATTGGACGACAAGCTTGATAGGTGTGAACGAAAACTACATCAGACCATCCAACTTCCATCAAACGAAGTCTTCCCAACTAATTGTACAGTATGAACAGGGCTATATATAACATAAGGTTGGACGACAAGTTTGATAAGTCTGAACGTAAACTACATCTTCTACATCCGACCATTTAAAATCCATCAAACGAAGTCTGTCCAACTAATTGTACTCCGCCTTTTAAAGCGTTGTTCAATCGTTAAACGACTCATATCTACTTTCAGTCAAGACTTCGATCGGACTCTACTTTTTCCAAGACAATATTTATGACGGCTTCCTAAGATCTTGTTCTTTCTTATACGATCAAGGTTTTTCTCTCTTGCTGTCTTGATCTTTCTTCAACTACCATCAACTTACATTGTCCAACACAGTGAACACCGTCTTGGTGGCCAAGGCGAAATTTTGTCTGTTTAGTGTGAGTTTCGTGGTTCGAATCCCAGGAAAAAAAACGTCTTTCACGGGTATCTCCTTTTCCGAGTGTTGGACTCAAAACCGCGGTGTAGTATGTCTCCTTCAGCTTATAGGGCGTTTCCGATCACCGAGAATTGCAAAAATCCCCCCACTTTGTTTTTGGATCTTTTACCTTTCAGCGAATAATTAAAGAAAGAATGCAATAGAAAGAAGAGGACTCTAGACTTTTGTGCTTGTATTCATAGATGTACACATACCGTGACTAGAGTACATCTGTGATTCTAGATGAACATGAACACCTTACCCTTGTAACCTCTTTTAGGCCTTTTCTTCCGGAATTCCTCATTATCTGAAGGTTACCAATATCAGATTACATGTAGTGCGCATGCTCTTGTTGATTGTTTCAACGAACGCAACTGAGCCTGTGCAGAGTAGATCGAAAACGAAAGAAATATTTAAAGATTTTTGTTTTTCGAAAACCCAACAGGTTTATAACTTTTCTCAAACTTTAGGGGCAGATACGTGTAACAAATCATATAACATGAGCGATAACTGGAAAAAAGTTGTCAAACAAAGTTTCGGACGGAAATCTTCATTCTTTGAGTCGAAAGATTATCTCACAAGTTGCTCAGTTTTGAAAGTTTTTGATCTGACATTAGCCGTGTTTTATTGGGAATTTTTTTATTTCCTTCACTTAGGCGCTCAATAAAACGCTGTACTCAATTATAGAACTTTATTCCATTAACTCCATTTACCAGCCATCCCTGTTGTTCACTTCTGCAAGTGAGTTATTTTTGTCCACTTACGTTGTTCACTTTAGAGTGTTTTTCCATAAGCGATGTTTTACGATGTTTTGCTGAAGTGAATATGAATGAATGAATTGGTCATAATATTCGATAACCCGAATCGCATGATGACCCACTGCGAACATGTGGATAGTCAGTCATAACTCTTTTGTTTTGCCCAATCATGTTACAAATAACCGTTATGGATTGCTATGCACATATTGGTTCAGATATTTTAAAGAATTTATGACCAAACTTGGCAGCACCTAAACTAAACAAATTCTACGATAGGGCCTAGTGCATTTTTCAACGGAGAACTTGGCAAATCCTCTCGACAGACGGTATCCGTGGAAAAACATTTTTGCCCTTTGTTGGGATTTGAACCACGAACCTCTGGGTTAACAGCCATGCTCACCATCTCGCCTCAGGCACCACAACTTTCTTTCAACAGTAAAATTGCATAATAAAATTTGATTACGAACGTATTGACAGTACTGCAGTAGCTAAGGAGTCATTTATATCTGTTGGGTGGATTGAACTAATGGTTCATTCTATGCAAGTGAGAATGTGATACCTCTTCATGGAAGCTTCATATAAACCAAGTGTTGAAGGAAATTGAAACTAAAAAATTATTGTTGAGGCAGATCGATTTTTGAAAATAAATCAAGTTTTTCTTCGGATATCAAACGTTCTGCGATCGACTGAAGAGGTAAGGCACCCCACAGCCCACAGTGCTCGTAAACATAAGTGGTAGTGAAAATTAATTACAAAAAAAAAAAAACAACATTGTCTTTTTTGTAACACAAAACGTAGAAGTCTACTATTGTCCAGCCCAAACTGAACCCATCTTAACTATTCTTCCTCTCATGCCAAGTGATACCTCCTGTCGGTGCGAGACGCTAAGTCAAAACTCGTCCTTAGATCTGTTTTTTTATATTGCCACTTAACCGCTTGTAGACTTGTAGTACATCGAAAAGACATGCACAACTTGCTTTCCATCTCCCAAGTCAGGTATCCGCAACTAAATCCCTAGGTGTCGCACAATGTGCGCCATTAATATCTATCTCTGGGGACGATAAACGGTCAAAGCAAAGCCGCAAGTCAGTTCCCTTCCGATCACTCCTTCCATAAATGTTAAGTGGATGGGGTTGTTAACTTTTTTTGTTCGATAGCCTTTGGGGACATCTGCAGCACCAACATGCCTCCATGTTTTGTATTACTCCAACCAGCTGCATAGTTCACTCATTTGGTTGACATTCCGCACGTACGAATGGACGCCACAGAGTCCCTGCCATGGGTATAGGTATCACCATCAGCTTAGCAATGGGTTACCTATAGATTCTATAAGACTCGCGCAGATGTCACAGCCAACAAGATCATTCTTGAAATAACTTCTGCTCGTTACTCTATCCTGTTGCCGCTTTTTGTGGCCTTTTGTCTAATTCCTTTCCTGTGCCCAGACCACATCCAGTGCAATAATTTATGAAACTGCTGCAGATAAATCTCTTGCCAATGGACGTGGTGTGTGCTTTCTGGTTTCTGCACACATGACACACATCAGATTTCAGACGAAACCAGAAACGAACCAGAAAAAACTCTCTGTGCAACTTTAAGATCCATACGCGAGGAATGACGTCCCATTGGTGCTGGAGATTTTTCTCAATGGATCCGTCGGATTATGCACAAGTTCAGGGTGGCTCGGTGGCTACTGCGACCACGATAATTGTGAAATCTCCTCCTTAGCCCCGAGGCTAAGCTGTTGCAGTTTTTATTCTGCTGAATGAAAGACGTCTTTTTTTCTTCTCATCGAGAGGCCCGCATTTGGCATGTTTTTCGATAAAGGCGCTAGAATGAGTACTAGCATCATAATGCTTGATATGAGCGACCCTTATAAGAGTTTGATGTGCGAAACGGGTAAGTGAGCCTTTCATAGCCAGTAACTAAAAAAAATCTTTAACTTTCTCCGCTTCATACAAAATGCGGCCCTGTCATAGAGATACTAAACTCCACACGTTTTTCTCATAAAAAGGATAAAATAATCAGCGTGAATTTAAATCGAATGCCAGACTTCACTCCACTTGGTATCCAATCAAAGAGAATTACTGAAAGCTCCCGGGATTATCCTTGTTTGAAAATAATGCAGCAATTCCACAACAGCAACGACGAGGAAAAAATGGCCTTTATGAGGAGAACCAATGGCGACAACGAGTGGTGTGAACATTTATTTAATTAAGGCCTCCATTGCCACCAAGATTGTCTGCTAATTAATTAATCTTACTCTTTGTGCCTTGTGCGTGCTGTTTGTGATGCAGGCTTTCCAATGGATTTTCCTCTTCTTTTTTTCTGCACGGAGCCTCTTTTCAGGAAAACCAGATGTTTACACGGTTTTTCTAGTTGAATTACGAGCTCTTATGCACTATGGGAAACAATGTTGACGTTTTGGTATAATTGCACGATTATTTATTAATTGCCTATGAGAAGATTAATTAAGCACCTGCAGACTCTGTTTTTTATTACTGTTTTAGTTTTAAGCAAACACTTGTAGAAATGGGAATGGCAATTGGACAAAGTTTCGCACAAAGAACCGTCAACCTTCCCTATGATTAATTGGTTCAAGAGCAAATAAATGGCTTTCGAATGGACGGACGTCAGGTGAGGTGGGCTCTTCTGTCGAATACACTCTTGTCATTTGAATTTATTTGCGAAAACTATAAATACTCACTTCTGTTGGCAGAAGGTGCGGTTTATATTTAACCAATGTAAATGGGTTTTCTGAAATTATTAGAGGCAAGGATGTTGTGGTTTTGACGATGGAAGAGAAGTTCCTTTTGGCTGGTGATTGTGTTGGCAGTGGGAGATAGCAAATTGAATAAAATTTACTTCTAGGAATTCGAATCTTCAATCAATTTCGCTTTAGTACAGATGTTGGTAGTCGGAATCATTAAAATTTTCCTAGAAACTGTATCAACTGTGTTTTGGAACAGACATCGCTAACATTTTGAGGTAAGAAATATTCTTTGAAAGATTCGTTGTAAAAACTCTCTGAATGAGACAATAACCACAAGACCACTGGGAAAATGAACAGCAGTACCTACCTGTCGTTCATCGAAGGATGTGGTCCTTTAACAGACTGACGGACGCCGAGAATTGCACTCCCAACTGCCATTCTATGGAATGGAAACGAAAAAGCGCACATCCGAATCTCAATTTGTTGCTACGTGATTGTGACATTCTTTTCGAACTTTTGTTTATTCGAAACCTTAAGAGAGACTTCTGCTGATGTTGTTTCTGCACCTGAACAAACATGTGGGAGGAATGTATTTTAACATTGACTGAGTACTCTTGTACGCCAGTTTTGTTATATTTGCGTGATATTTGTAGGACTGTGCTAAGTCAATCCATCATATCTGATATCGCCGGCAATCCAAGAAACGTTCCGTTCTAAAATCCAAGTCAAATAACACAAGAAGTTCAAAGTTGTTGTTATCGATTTATCGATATATCATCTGTCACTGGAAGGTTCTAATAACTTCAAAAATATGACAGAAGAAATATTGTTGTTGACAAAGAGCCTTCCCGACAAACAAATGGAAAGATGAATTAAATACTTAACCGGGCTTGAAATAATAAATCATCACTTTGAGCTTAAGCCTATGATACACTTCACACATTCCTTTGTGTTTGGTGTGATTTTTGCTGTCTTCATAGTGTTACAGAAAAAACGTTTATTTGATGTTTGGTTTGGGTGTAGTTCTGCTTGTCTTATACGGGTGTTTCTCTGCTATTTGGAAATTCGTCCATACACGGGTGTCCTAGGCAAATTTTATGAAATATTGAGAATATTTGTTAATTAAATGAAGGGCAGCAGCATACTAAATTTATATATCTTTAAAAAGCCCACACATTTTCCTCTTTGTTTTTTAGTTATGGACGATTTTATGCAAAACCCTGACAGGGGACTGTTGTAACTATTCAGGGGAATGTTTTAAGGACAAAAACGAATATTTTTGTTTATTAAAATAATCTTAGTTTTAATTTTTCTTTATCGTTTTTAAAATAGGTTATTTTTTTGGAATAAATCAACAGTATTAAAACAAACTTTACTCATTATAGTGAATTTTCTTAGAGCTCTTATCATTTGTGTTAAACTTAACAAAATCAACTTCTTAGTTCACCGGCTTTTTAAAACTGATTGTTTGACACTAAAGTCAGTCTTTGTAATAATAGAAAACTAAAATATAAACAAAGAAAAATTACTACAGCTAATCATTTATCACAACTATGTTATGAAATGACAGTGGACTGTTGGCCAGGGGACTGTCAACTTTTCATAAATATTTAATAAAACAAAATCATTTAAACAAATCAGATTAACGAAACAGATGTGGCTCCATGCTAGATAATTAATTATTTTAAACAAGTCGTTATTAAAACTGTTAAAAAAAAATTTAAAAAAAAGGCTTACCAGGGGACTGTTTCCTCCAACGGCAAAGACGCGTGGATCACTAGCAATGCAGTCATCACACTTAAAATAATGGCGGCTGCTCGCTTAGCTCCACAACCGAACAAACTTCACACCGATTGCGTTTCGTTTCACCAAAACATAATTTGACTTCAGTGCGGTTTTCAAATTTTAACAGGGGACTGTTTAAAAAATTTGAGGACAGCATTCGCACATACATATTTTGAATAAATTATATTGTAAAAAATATAATTGTGAAGTATAAAGTATAAAGTCATTATTGATGCAAAAAGCACAGAAAAATTTTAATTTATTACATAAAATTTGCTTGGAACAGCGATTTTCCATTTAGTGGAGAAATGCCCATACCTACATTGTATTTTGACAACATAAACTTTAATTCAGTTAAAGGGCCTTGAGGGCGCTTTGAGTACGCTTTGAATTGGAGTTTTTCAATTTTACTGTCAAAGCGAGCTTCAGTTCACCCGAAATAATCTTTATGCTACGAGTTGGTGTTACCTTTGGTTGTTTTTACTTTAAATATCGTAACATAAAGTTGAAGTGACGCTGTGATAGGATAGACTGCATTGGAGTCAAATTACCGCAGCAATGACAATGATCGAGTGAGTGAGTGAGTTCTATTTTTCTTTCGAAATTCGCACTTCAGTACACAACCTCAGTCTGCTGTTCATTTAGCCACAGCAATTCGTTATAATACTGATGAAAGAGTGTCAAATTGTATTAAGTACTAATGTGAGCGATAACGCGAGTAGTAATCCCAAAAACACATAGTTCAGTCACGTATTACTCAATCACGTGTGCGGTAATTCAGTCACTGATTTCCTGTGACTGAACTCATAAGCGTTAGGCGAAACCGAAGCTAAAGCTTAAACTTCTGACTTTATGGAGAGAAACTTCATAACTAAGCCTTCCTTTTGCAGAGGACATAGTTGGCTCGAATATGACCACGAACACGTAAGAGTATATTGGCCCTCTTCTCAAAACATCGATAGTTTTACTTAATGTGTGTTTGAAAGTACCTCCAAACCCATAATCTCAATGCAGGTACATCAGTTATGAAAACTGAATAAATTCACATGAAATGTTAAGAAAAAAGTCAACTAATTATCGAATCAATCAAAATCGTTGGACCAATTAATTTTCAGTTTCTTTCTTTTCCTAAACTACTTTTCAAAAATCAAACAGGCAAGACTAGATGACTTAACAAAAGAAGTCTCAAGAAAAAATGTAAATAAATCAAAAAAAACCGTTTGAAAAATATACAAGAAATTTATTTAATTTTAAATTAAATTAATTTTAAATAGATATTATAGTTTTCCATATTCTTCTACGTAATTTCTAAAAAACAGCGAAGGACTTTATAAATATAAAGTTTTGTCAAAACGTCTAATTGATGAGTTTTGTAGTTGAAAAGTGCTTCTGAGAAAATATAAAAAGTGCTTTAACTGCTAAAAATTTTTCATTTGAAACGTCTAAGGCGAAATTCAGTTTTGGAATAAAAAGGGTACCGTTTTCAAATTTTCGGAACCGGCAGAAAATTGTAGATATTTCTTTACTTGTTGTGAGAAATGCGCTAGGTCCCGGGGCCCCCGGTTCTCTCTCGGCCTATTTTGTAGGCCGCTTCATTGATCCTAACTGCAATTTTTTTTTAAGAAAATTTGTCAAGCGGTTCAGGCTGTATTATTATCTCAAAAATTTTGCACTATTACTGTTGATACCTATAGTCGCAAGTCAAATAAGCTTGACACAACTTAGAAAGACATAGAAACATCACTTTTGAACACATTCAAGTACGAAAGCGTTAGTAATTCACGAATGAGAGAAATCTTTTAATTTCCAGATAATCACAAAAAGCAAAAATTATTTGGAATTCAAAATTGCATTGGTCATAAGTTATGACTCATAACTGACGCGAACAATGGTCATAGAGGTCAAGTCTTTCCCGCGCTAAAATAACACTTCAAGTGGAAAGTTTAGAGTCAGCGTTCCGGAACTTTCAAAAAACTAGTATTTCAGGTTATCCAGTATTTCAGGGCCTACTGCAATTAATGCATCTCAAAATGAAAGAATGTTTCCAAGTCCTCCCTACTTCTTCAAAATCCAACTTCAAACAAATATTCCCATTGTTTCTTTTAGTTTTGTTTCTTATCTCATAGTGCAGTCAATGAAGCATTTTAGGTCCGAATTTTTTTACTGTGAACCGATTTGCATGAAATTTTGGAATTAGGCTCATCTTACCCTTAACTTCAAAAGTGAATATGATTTGAACACCGCCACTACCCTGGGGGTGGTTGCCACCCCTTTTGGGGGGGGTGAATGAATTGCACTATCAATCCCAAGTCGAATGTGCTTGAAATAACTCACGAAACCATAGATAGATCGCTTTTGGGCATATTCAAGTATGAAAGAGTTCGTAATACACGAGAAATCTATGTATACATTTCACAATGATGATAAAAAAAATTTAAGACTTATGTTGCTTGATCTTGAATCACTCATAGTCATTGTGTTTTTGAGATCTTTCATAAGCTTAGAGCAACTGTTCAGAAACTAACCCATAATTATTATTTTTGGATTTCCAGTATTACTGAATGGACTGAAGAATTTAATGCCCCTTAGAATAAAAGAATGTTTTAAAATCCTCGATTTTTCTTCAAAATCTTAATTAAAAAAATATTCTAATAGCCTCTCTTAATTTCGTTGTTTATTAAAATTGTTGCAAAAGTGCAAGGCTTAAAAATAAAATTTGCTTACCAAAATATTTCGTTAAAACTGATGTATGTACTTGTGATACCACGTTTTTAAAATGTAGTGGCGTAGTTGTGTTCCTTAAAGATTGCGTCCTTTAGAGTCAATATCTTGTTGGTATCGTTACAAAAAATTAAGCAACTACTTTGAAAGCTTTACCTACTCCATTTATTAACTTTTTAATTTTTTTTTTCTATTAAAAGCTGGGTGTTTTTAGAGAATTGTCGTTCAATCGTTGTATCGTCAAAAGATTGGTTCTTGTATCTATAGTTTCGGTTTCAACGGTTGATGAATAGCTTTACTATCATCTTACAAGTTTTGGTAAATTTTTCAGGTTTTAAACCACGTTTTTTAGTACCTAAAATTTTGACGAAGCCTTGACTCTACTTTTCTACGAAGAGCAGAAACTACATACATCTACAAAATATGTCCGTAATTGAATGTCTCAACTAGATAGTCGACGGAAATTCTTTTGAATTCCCATTATTCAATCCCTAACTCAGAAGTCTCATACTGATTGATTTGACTACATGATTGCTATGGCATCATAATTGCTTTATAATGAATCAATCCACACACACCCGTTAGCTGAACAATTACATACGTGACATAATGAATTAGCATCGCATGAAATATCTTCGTAGATTTGAGAAGAGATAGTAGCTACATATTCCCACAACCAAACGAAACATATGCAACAATGCGTAAGAGATAACTGCAACCGTCTGTCTGTGGGGATATTTCATTGATGAGGCATAGTGAATAGCACTGCAATGACAGCCACAGCGTGTTTGCTTTTGTAAGCCGTTTAGCATTAATCGGAATTTGTATTTGACTGTAGATACGTTCATCAACTATTCACCAGCACAAGTGAATGTCAATTTAAATGAAGCATGAGACATGCTTGATAAGACGACTATCGAGTTTCTATCTTCAACGAATAGGGTGTATTCGCCTGTAAATATAAACTGAATTTACATCCCCTATCATACCACAGAAGACAGTCAATCGTTAATCTATTTTCTAAACTAATTGGGTATGCAAGTTTGAGGAACAAAAATATAGAGTAATTGCTGTTCATAGTGGCCAATAACCAAGGAAGTTTTCCCAACCACTCCACAATAAAAGCTTTCACAGACACTCTTTGACGAGACACTTTATACACCCCCTCATAGAAAAACAAGCCCACGATATTTTTAATAAGGGTTCTGTCTCCATGTTGTGTATATTTAACTTAACCACGGTATTTGTCTGGGGCCTTCTTGAAGTTCTTAATTTAGTTTGAACTGGACGCACTCAATTATATTTAAGGATAGTGTTTGAGTTGGGACAGAATTTTCCATAATTAAATAACAACTGTCAATAAACAAGGCAGTTTTTCGTTTAAAGGACAATTATATCCTCACAACATAATGCCATGGACGATTTGCGTCAACTATCTAATGTTGTTAAAGAACCTCCGGTAACCGGTAAAAGTTTCTGATTCACTGCATTGGTCTGCATAAGTCTTCCCAAGTCTATTTTCCTTCTCCCATCCTGAATGAACAAAATTAAAAATTCCATTAAATCGTTCATACTCCAAACATCTTAAGCTCAAATTGCACCACTTGCAAGAGCACACAAAATTTTCGCTTCCATCAAAGTCTCGACAGTGACACACACGTTAAGTGCACTCTGGGGATTTTCCACAAAGTTCTCTGAGGTAATCTATCGAGTTTCGAACTTTTTGTCCTCCATCTATGTGGTTATACTTATGGAGGTGGAAGTTGAGGTGGAGAATAGAAAATTGTTTCTTTATTCAGGCAGAGCTATTTACACAGCTTTTCAATCGATGTCGTTATTTGCAAGGGAAGGAGGTTGTCAAACAAGCTAAATTTCTTTTAACAATTTTGACAAAGAACAACTTTTGAAAGTGGTTAAAAGTATCATATGTCGTTCTGATACGAAAAGCCATTACTCAAGTACTTGAGAAGAGAAAGTCCATATGCTTTGTGTGGAAGGTAATTGTTCAAAAGCTCCAATTATTGTTTAACTAACTTAAGTAGTGAGGAGTTTGTTCGGTAGTCTTTCAAAGTTTAGTAAACTTTTAATGGTTAACAGTTGTAAACAGTTGGAACTTCAAAAACTTTAGTACGCTGTCGAAGATTGGCCAAGAAAACTGTTAAGTTGAACCAAACAAAAAAAAAAGCATTTGGTCCTCCAAATTCAGAAACCAGAATACAGAACTCCACTGGTGACTAACTAGAATGTCTGTTCTTGGGGGGTTCGAGGTTCGTGTCCCAGAAAATTTTAGACTATTTTCCACTCGTATTATTTCTTTGGAAAATTAGCACATCCTCCGAAATGGTAATTACATTTCCATGAAACGCAATATGTCACTTAGCCATTCGGAATAGGCAAACATTTGTATGTCCCTTCCATTCCTCTCAACATTTAACAGAAATGAACTAGGCCCAGAGGCTTGTGAAACTTTGTTGTGCCACTATATTTATTTCGTATACTCCAAACAAAGATTTTTTTAGAAGCTACGAAGGATGTATTTAAAAAAACTTGAATGTAAGGCCAACATCTTTGTGTGTGGGTCGGGGTACTAATCTAAAGTCACAAGTCTATCGTCAAATTGTCTGGAATACATAGCAACTAACGAAATCCACCGACAAACTATTCTTCAGCATTTAGTTGTGCTAATTTATTTTAAATCTTTTTGTTTACCCCTACTGAGATAACAACGAACTAAAAGCAAAGCATAAAAACATCAATCGAAGAATAATTCTATTTTCGTTCTCTAAAAGCGATTCAGATAAGCATGATTCTTTTCTTTATAAAATGCTTTTTAGAAGTCCCACAATCGAAAAATAATCCACAACTGGCCGACTTTCGAGATACGCACTTCATTTTCCAATCCATCCTTGAGAATTTCATTGCTCATTTTATACATTATCTTTCATTATAGACACATGTGTGCGTCGAGCTCATTGATTGAGAGTTTGTTATTTCAAATTCACTAAGACAATGTTTATAGTAAACACCCATTAAATGCCATCACTAAGTTTTTTTATTTAGAAAACAATTTAAGAGAGCGTCATTGAATAGAGACTGTTTTGTTTATGAAAACTTTTGGTATACAGAATTTTGTAAGCCAAAAGCTATTGAACTTCTTGTAAAGAAGAGGCATTTCAATTATTGTGTTACATCCACGGATAAAAACCAAGTCCTTGGAGAACAACGTTTGAAATTGTAAGAGGTAACTCAGAAATGAAGAGACCTCACGTGCGATGTGTCCTACATGCGCCATGTTACAAATTGTGAGGGTAATATTTCTCTCAAAAACGAACATCGCACTTCAGAAATAATAACAAATGGCATTTAGTTGTGGTGCACTAGGCACAAGGCACCAGGCACCAAGCAGTCCTCCAGGTTGTATATGTATATAGCCTTTTTATAGAACTCTATTCGGAGGGAAGTCATAGCACCCATCTCTATACTTTTGTTTTATCTATGGCGGAAGGGATTATCGATCATAAATTTAACAGCATGTGGGCCAGCGACCGCCTCTGCAGAAGGATGAAAAGACTAGAGCATTGAGGCGATGTACTCTTATACCAATACACACACAGCAAATTCGTATAGCTATATGCTTTCTCTGCCGACTTGAACATATTGCCAACATGTCAACCATAGTAATGATAAAGGTTTGTCCTTCTTCCAGGTAAAAACTTTATTTTTCTTGTATAATTAGTTTTTGTACGAGTAAACTCCGTATTCAACAATCTTCAAGTTGTGTCTTTTGAAGATTTCCTCCTAACAAAAAAAAAAATAAAACAATCTTCTTAGGTAAGTAAAGTGCTAATCTTGGAGAGATTATAATGCACTCGTCCGTATGATGAAGTTTCAAGGACTATTTTGACAGAGGATAAAGATTTTCATTTAAAGTTTTCTAATATTTTACGATATTAGGAAAAGAGGTGATAGATGGGGATTCATTTTCGATTTGCATTGGTGCTTCTTTGAGCTTCTGTGGAAAAGTTTTTAGAAAGAAAGTTTGTTTTATAACTTACTGATTTATCTCTGCATGTTGATATGAGTTCAGAAATATGACATCTCCTTAAGCAAATTAGTTCTTCACTTATGTTAAAGGATTACAAAGTTTTAACCTTGGTTTGGTTTTTGAATTGGCAGCACTGTTTTTAGTGGTTCTGGCGGTATATTTAAAGTCATTACTTCTCGCCATCTTACAATTTCTGTTGTTCAATATATGGAACCAGTTGCTCGAAAAAGTGGTCAAAAATTTTACTTTCCAATTGAGCTTAATTTTTTTGTTTTTGAGGAGAATCAGTATGCGAATATTTCCTAATTTTAACCAATACTATGACAGTGAATCTTCTTTTTCTATATCAAACTTAATTTAAAATTTGTATACCTCCAACCAAACTTTACTTACTTACTTAGGTGAGCACTACAGCTCGGGGTCAATCTGGGCCTTACCCAACATAATATTTATATAAAGACTTGGATTTCGGGCAACCTCTTTCCAGTCTTACAATCTGCGTGGCGTGGGTTGAGGTCTTCTTCGACTTGATTGCGACACCTAAGACAAGGTTTTCTCCTTTCGCGTTATCCCTGCTATGCGCTGTCGAAAACCCGTCGAACCTGAGCGTTGGTGTCCATCCGCTCCACATGTCACAGCCAGCGCAGTTTCGCGATTCACCTAGGGACATGGTTTGCTGTACAGCTCATACAGCTCGCTGTTAAATCTTCTTGGAGGAACTCATTTAGCTAAACCTGTTCAAAACTCTTTTTGCCAGAATATACTGAAAAAACATCAAAATTCCTACTGAACCTCAATAGGAAAACCCTAAAAATTTGCACAGGACTACTAACCGGTCACTGTTCTTTAAGGAAACATCTTCACCAAATGAGGCTAGTAGCGGATCCCATGTGTACAGACTATGCCTCGAAAACGAAGAAACTGTGCACATTATTACAGAATATCCAGCACTTTTCCCACTTAGAAAGCAAATACTTGGTAATGAGATCATCCCCCTAGATAAACTCAAACTTTAACCCACAGGATATTACTAACTTCTGTTTCAATTCAAGAGCAGGAGACCTTCCCTGAAACCTCACATTGGCTGGCACAATAGGTTTCATTCAGACACCGCAGTGTCCAGAGCTGAGCAAGCTCTACTCGTACCCTTAATCTATCTATATCTTCTTCTCCTTACACCAGTAAGCAAACAAAGCATCATTACGAAGCACCGGCAGCATTTTGATCTTAAACGGATTACAGCACACAGCTCTCCCCTCCCAACTGTCTAATGTCGCTTTCCATTGGACGAAAAGAAACTTCCAGTGGCGTTCAGGAGCATTCACAAACCATTCTTTTAATCCAACAAGATCGCTTCACATGACTCTGACATTCTGACAGCCACTTCTCGACCAGAAGTGCGAATCCACTCAAGATTAAAAAAAAAACTCTAAAGTCAAAAAAAATATTTTTTTTTAAACATATTTTTATGAGCTAAAGTATTTCACTCACATAGAAACAATTTTTCATAAAAGAACTGAAATAATATTAAGTGTTCCATAAAAAAACACATAGGGTGGCGCAGCAGTGCCAGGAGCCCTAGGGCCTTTTGTATTTTTCACTACACTATCAGTACTTGGTATGTGTGTAAACGATGATCTTCTTTGGAAACGTATTTGAAGTCGCCAAAAAATCTGCTATGTGCTTAGGTTTCTTAAGACGATGCAGGAAGCTCTTCGCCCCTTTTGATCTGGCAACAATTTAAAAGGCTTTCATCCGCCCAAAACTGGAGTACAACTCCCACATCTGTTCAGGTGCTCCTCAAACATCTTTGCGCCTACTTGATAGGGTACAAAATAGAGCGTTGAAATTGATAGGTGATAGTTCAATCGTAGAATCGATTGATTCTCTTGAAAATCGTTGAAATGTTACCTGTCTCCCTCTCTTTTATCGCTTTTTTCACAAACAGTGCCCTAGTGAAATAGCCAGTTGCATTCCTCCCCTGAAACAATTTATCCGCAACGCTAGGAATGCTTATCAGTTCTACCTTGAGCCCAACTTCGGGCGTACAGTCATTTTTTCTTTTGGCAACACCACCCGCCCAGTTGAGTTGCTTAGTCGCGTTTTGTTCGTGCTTCTTCCACAGTATCGCCACCACTGATGAGATCGTCCATCTTTTCATGTACTCCGAACAACCTTCGCGCCCTCTGGAAGGTTTGACTCTTCATCTTCGGCTACACGCTTCAAAATTTTTATGGCGAGATATGGTGCAATTGCTGTGCCAAACGTTATCGACACCTGCCTATACATCTTTTCGTTGTCAGACGTAATCGTTACCCTGTGGGTTCGCCATCGAAGAACCAGATCAATAATGCTCGACTGTAATTTCGGGCCCACCAAAAGTCGATTATTGAGCGAACTCCCATCCAAAATCTTCACTGTTTCGTCGAACACGGCCCTCAGTTTCGTGGTGGAACTAGATTCCTTGAAAACTGCATGGTGAAGCAAAAAATAGTGGTATGGGGTTGCCAACACCGAGCCGCCGACGTAAATTTCTTCCATATGCTTCAGGGTTGCAAATTCTTGTATGCATTTAGCATAATCTGACCGAAGAGTTGGGTTTGCGTCCAGTGCCAGCGTCTTCTCCAAGTGCTGGAATCGTCGAACCGTGCTCTGCTTACTGGATCCCATTGCTGGATCGTGTGCGTCGCACGCGATGTTCTCCTCAGTTTCATGTGTCTGGAACGGCAATTCTTCCGTCTCTCTGCAGCTGAGAATTCAGGTCGGCAGTCTGCACAAAACTGCGTATTTGCCAGAGATGTTCCGCTTGACTTTCCCTAACACAATCCCTAACTGCGTCTTCTGAGCGGTTGGTCCGACTCCATCTGTAGGTCTTCTCAGCAGTATATCAGCATATATGTACATCACTAGAGTGCAGACAATATTTTGGTTTTATAAAATTATCACAAAAACGTTTCTTTTTCTTACAAGTGACATCTGTGAATTAATAGAAACTCGAAATATGACAAAGTGAAGAATATTCGATATTACAACCACATTTTTAAATAGCTATGCGATACGTAAGATCTCGTATGCTGTAATCCCAATATGATCACTCACTCACTCGATCACTGATGTGTGATGTCACTCGAAAGTGTGAGCTGTAACTCGGCCGCTGTTCGGGATGACGTACTTCTGCATTATTTAGATTTCTAAGTAGAAAATGAGTAAAAAATTATCTCCACCGAGATCAAGGAAAAAGGAACACAAGATTGTAATTCTCTTTCAAATTCCGCTCAACCTATTTTAAGTCCTCTTAGAATAAGCACCTACTACTTATGAGCTCCAACTTGTGTTAAAGGATTCAGCAGCTTTATTTGTACTTGTTGAAATTTCAATGAATGACCAAACAGGTAACGAGATAATTACACACGACATGAAGGTTGGGAATTAATCTTAAGAAATAAAACTACTTATTTAATGAAGCATGAGATATCTTTTACTCAACTATCCAAAGAGTTGACTCCATTAATAGAATAGAGAGGGAAAAGTACCCGACAAAAAATAAATTCTTGTATGAAATCTGAGTGGTTGAGTGGCTAATTAGTCATGTTTTTCCTGTACATGCTTTTCTACATCATTCAAAGGGAATGGAGTCATTAACATTCTTTGTCCTTCCCTACAATAGCTTTTCGCTGTCATTAAGATTCATCGTATTTGTCTCATTTAGAGACATAAAACGACTTAGATGTAGATAACAAAAGTAAGCTGGTTTTGAGGACTCGGAATTTGACTTCCAGGTCACATATGAACAAGCTCTTTAGGTTGGTATGGTTGATCTGTGAACAGATAGTTGTTAGTGTCATCTCTCATCTTTTTAAATGTCATACCAAAATGTATTTCTTTTTAATTAGCAAGTCGACGACGAAGCCAAAGTCCCATTTGCATTATAACAAATGTACATCTTTCCCAAATTGCCAATTAACTCTGCCCAATTAACAATGAATAACAATTTCTTACCACCTGGAAGCTGGAATTGCGTTTCTGATGAAGTTGTACAGCGTTGTTGGATGCTGCAACGGCAACTGCAAATGTTCATCGCAGACACTCAGCACTCGCAATCATTTAAATTTATTAACATCGATTCTTTATCGAGTCGAAAAGGCAAACTTATGTTCCCATTTGCACTGCATGCATCAAGAAGAACCACCCAAATGGGCCGCTCCACAATCACTTACAGATACCGGTTGGGCGCCGACCGCCATTACCGATCGTACGTTGCTTGTGCGGTGGCAAGAAACATCATAACCACAGCATGCAGCAAAAGAGTTGAACAACGAACAGCAAAAACTAGAAAATGTGATCAGTGCAGTTATCCGCGAAGCAGACAGCTTGTAGATGTTCAAGTCAAGTTGGCTTATGGCTTATGCACGAACACCGGTAGATGGCATAGGAAACGTATGTTTTGCTCCTCAGGGGTTCTGGGCTGGATGATGGCCTGTGGCCATTAAAAGATGTGTTGGGCATGCATGTTACATTTCTGGAGCATAATCTGAGGTGACAAATGGTGCGAAACCTGTGAATGATGTTAGAAGATTTGTGTGATCTTTCGAAAGTTTGTTTTTGGAGTTGCCCGAACTCTAATGAGATTGTGATTTATTGTGTCAGTCTGATGCTGGAAGGGGCTGAAGAGAGCTGGGGGGATGAGTTGAAGTTTGTGAAATTTATTCGTGAGGATTTTGTTTTGGCTTTTGAGTGAGATGAGTTGAAACACAGGAAAGGATTTTTTTTTAATTTAACTTGATGACGGTTTTCAATATTTGTGGAACCCGTGGAGTGATGGTTAGCATGTCCACCTGCTCAGAAATTCGAGGTTCGAATTCCAGCAGAGGCCGAAAGCTTTTTCCACGGGTATCGCCTTTCGCGAGGAATTGGCAAGTCCTCGGTTAGTGAATTCATTGCCATGAAAAGCGCTATCTCAATTAGCTGTTCGGAACCGGGAGAAAATTGTAGGTCCCCTTTATTCCCTCACAAAACATGTTTGAGAGAAATGCGCTAGGCCCAGGGGCTCTTCGCTCTATTGCGCCAGCCTATTTATATATTTTATTTACTGTTTTAAATGTGGGATCACTTCCATGTTTTGCTTAAATTTCTAAATAGAAGTGAACAACATGAAACCCTTGGTAAAGAGAAAACCTGAATTCTACATAAGTCTTTCCTTAAGACCGTCTACACTTCTTGAAATTGGCATCTGAACAAGGCCGATGAAAAGCGAAATTATGGAATTTCTGCTATTTAATGTTTAACCTTCTTATTACACCATAAATCAACCTTAATTTCATGTATATTTGGGTATACTACTCGACAAGGGCAAGCTTCCAGAGCTGAGTTTTGCCCTGCTATGTTCCAGCATGTGTCCATATCCACCCAAGAAGGAGTTTAACGAGTCATTAGAAGGGTGAAAAAGGATCGTGTGGTTCTCGTTTTTATGTATAGCACCACCTTTTTGAATCATTTGAGGAGGAAAACAAACCGTGTATATCGTGCTGGTTCGTGTAAAAGAAGACACTCAGTCATTTCTAATGAAAAAGGTAGCTGCGTATCCTTTTGGTCAATCAAAACTATTCGTTCGTTTGAATTGAAAACTCGCTTCAATGTGGCTATAGTTTCAATTATTTAAAAACCGACAGAAAATGAATCAATAAATTGTCACAAAGGTTTTTGTTAACGAGTAAGTGTATTTTCTTTTTTAATTCAAAGCCATGCAGTGTACTGAACCGCAAAAAGTATTAAACTTTTTTTTAATCCATCGAAATCAGATGTTCTGAAAATAGTTTCTAATTTTGGAAGACTAAATACTTCCATAGACCACTATATTCTCTCAAAATAAACTGACTTGGCTTGGATTCCGAAACTTTTAAGACGACTACCGTCTTAGTTCGAAATATACTATAAAACTTGAATACGAAAAAGTTACCAAAATTTCGGAGACGAAAGAAGAATGATTATCCTTCAACCACTGGAAGTGAGGTTTCAATAAATAATCTTCTGACGATACCTCTATACAATCAGCAAAAGACGCTTGGGCGGTAATCGTCTAAAAAGTTACCTAATCAGGCCCCGAAAGCAGTCAAATTGACACCTTCAGTTTCAAACATTTTTGCAGAGCTAAGTTACAATTGAGTGATCTCTGATACCCACTTTACGAATGCTGGTGTGCCTCAAAACTTTGTCTCCGACTTTCATCTTTATTTTCATAAATGATCTCTTGTCCGAAACTTCTGATCCTATCAACTGGTTTATTATGAAGATTTACCCCTCAGCTTTTCATATTCGTTTCCGAATCCACGTTCGAACTGTACAAAATAGAGTGTTAAGACTGATAGTGATAAGTGATGGTTTAACTGTAGGATCCATTAATTTTCTTCAACATCGTCGAAACTTTACCTGATTATCTCTTTTACTGCTTTTTTCACAATCAGAGCTCTAGCGGAATAGCCTGTTACTAAACAATTTACACGCTACATCCACCTCTCTAGGAATGTTCCTCAGTTTAACCTTGAGCCCAACTTCGGACGTAGGTATAGTAAAGTATAGAGATTCATATTTAAGTCGCACTACCTGAATGTGGAATGCTTTGACAGACTCTGTATTTCTTCAGCTTTTCGATTCACAAAAATTCAAAAACACAAAAAAATCAAATGCTCTCACAATTTCCTAAATACTCGCACTGTGTTTTTTAACATTAAAGATATGTATATTCAGAACCCTTTGATGTGTGCGCTGATGAAAAAGAAAATTATTATTAATTAAAGAAAATCTCTGATAGCCGGATAAAACGTCTGGAAGTAGCTGTTCGTCAACAGCGGATAAAGTATGTATAATATCTTTGAATTAAAATTTCACAGTGTACTCCTAATGAGTCCTTTTTGAGATGAAAATCATAATTATATCGCCGCATTCTCAAATTGTTTTTTCAACAACCAATGGAAACCATCATCCTTTCACTACGATTCTCGATGCAAACGTTTTCAAGTGGTAGAAGCCTTTGCTTCCATATTTCATGGTTCATAATTCATATACCAAACAACATGAGGTGACTCCACTTCAAGCCAAAAAATTTGGACTGGTTAAACTTTTGCTCTTATTGGCAGATGAAAAAAAAAAAACTAACAAGACCAAAGCCAAAGTCAAAGCTTTAGTTCGCTTTAGTGTTTTGCTTTGTAAATTTTTATCCAATAAAAATGTTTAAGGGAATGGCACTAATACTGTCAGGCTCATACTCCGTTATGACGCTGTATTGTGAGTCACACATTCGGATGTAATTGGGTTTTGAGCTTTGAACTCCGGCGTAATAGTCTGACACCCTTTGAATTACATAAAGAGTTCTAACATATGACAAAAGACATTGTGGTTGTCTGATCTCACTCTATGTAAAAAATCTCCTCTCGTAGTTTCGTAGGCGTCCTTGCAGGTTCTGTTGGTCGTTTGTACTTCTGTGGCATTGTTATTTCCAGAGCCGTTTAGTAACCGTTTGCAATGGCTTTTTCAATAAAATTTTAGTACGTCACGTTGCCATCGGCTGCTGCTTGGGTTACAGCAATAGTAATTGTTTAAATAAATAAGAAAATTTATACATGCGTATGTGACCTTTTCCGAACTGCGAAGCAAATTATGTGTATAGTCAAGTGAGCCTACCTAGTATTTTGTCTCTGATCCATGTTTCAAAGGACTTAAATAATTCCCAGCACGTACGAAGAATAATTACAAAAGGATATTCCAGTCCTTTGTGTTCCTTTATTTGTTCTTGAGTATTTTTTAAAATACTTCAAAAGCAACACATGTTTTTCATGGTATTACCTGCCAACAGCCAATACCATGAGACACCATTATGCCGTCTCTGGATTGTTCCCAAAATAGAATCGAGCAAAAATTGGCTCATCACAATCTGTAGGATGTCCTTGAAGAAATATTAACAAAAGTGCAAAGGAGGGTATAAAGATAAGCAAACGAAACATAAAGCGTACTGCGACGAGCAGTGTGTTTCTCTACTCCCCCTATTTGTTTGATCGCACCTCCGCATCCTTGGTTCCAAATTCCCAACATTCATTGTGTTTACTTGTGTCTGGCTGTGGTATAATGAAGAAAAGCATCTCAACATCCTTTCCGATTCGAATACATTGTTGTGGTATTGAGATGTGGCAAACAGGAATTTAGTAAACACACGAGTATCAATATATGCTCCCGAGTGAAATGGTGTGATATTATAGTCCAGAACATGGAACAGGATGTGCGGTGAGTTGTTGGTAATCAACCTTTATCACAGATATAATGACGATAACAATAATGGGAAAATTGTATTTCCGAAATGGAGATTATGTGTTTATTGTAATTCTCAATCTAAACCAAATTAGATTTTGTGTGATTTCCCAAGAAGTGATGTTGAGCAGACAAAGAACGGCTTAGCTTTAAGAATTCGAAGCAGAAATTATGAAAGGAATCGTGCTAAGTATTTGGAGACAAGATGTTGGGTTGGATAAAAGGCACACAGTAGTCGTCTACAAATAGGGATAAGGCGTAGTGAAAGAGATTTGGTTTGCTTATCGCTACAAATTGTTAAATCGCGTGACAAGCATCTGGTATCGAGAGATTCGAAACCATGGAACTTTGGTTTTGAGTCATATTGAAGGTATAGGTACTGCCAGTTATATAATTTCCTCAGGATGAAAGACCTGTCGATAGCTAGCATCAGCAGCTGACAACTAAATGAAAAGCTTCACCCTTTTACTGACTTTTAGAGACATTCCAAATATGTATTAAGATTCAAAACATTATTCTAAAGTAAAGAGGCAATAATTCTACTGATGCCGGCATTGTTATCTAAAACATTCACTAGCTCACTGAACAACCATCTACGAACCGAAGTAACTCTCATACTTACCTAAACTTTATCTCGGGTGCTAATTAAGCCAGAGAATTGAAACTGCACAAATAATGTTCTAAGCCTAAATCAAAGGCAACTTACTTACTTACTTACTTAAGGTGGCGCTACAGTCCAGGTCGAACTTGGGCCTTAACCAACATGCTCCTCCAGCCAGCTCAGTCTCTAGCTAGCTGCCTCCAGTTTTGCACGCCAAGTTGGTTAAGGTCCTCTCCTACTTGCGTGCGAAACCTGAGTCGCGGTCTTCCTCTACTGCACCGTCCCTCGAGATTGGATTCAAAGACTTTTCGGGCCGGCGCGTTGGTGCCCATTCGCTCTACATGACCCAGCCATCTAAGCCGCTGGACCTTGACTCGTTTGACAAGGTCAGTGTCGCTGTACAGCCCGTATACTGTTCGTGGTTAAATCTTCTTCTCCACTCTACATCTATGCAGACGGGACCAAAAATCACCCGAAAAATTTTTCTTTCGAAGCATCCTAAAGCGTTCTCATCTGCCTTTGACAAGGTTCATGCCTCTGCGCCATAATTATATAAGAACCGGGATGATAAGTGTTTTATACAGGGACACCTTAATTGCTCGAGAGAGGACTTTACTACTCAATTGCCTTCATAGTCCGAAGAAACAGCGATTGGCAAGAGTTTTTCTTCGTTTGATTTCAGCGCTGGTGTCGTTGTCTGAACTACCTCAAAGCTATAGCTGTCTATCGTGACTTTCTGTCCAAGACATCGGTGTTGGGTGTCCTTTCTTGATGACAGAATATACTTCTTCGCTTCCGTCTCAATGCTCATAAACGCGCCATTGACATCACGCTGCGATCTTCCAATTATGTCAATATCGTCCGCGTATCCGAGTAATTGGACGGATCTTTGAAAGATCGTGCCTCTTCAATCAAAGGCAACTGAAACTATAAAAAAATTAACTTTGTAGATGGTAATCTGTCCGTATATAAAACAGTTTGTCTAGAAATTGAGTCTCAGTTGAGATACTTAAAGAATTTTAAGTCCATTTAAAAAGCCTATTTAAACTCTGTTAACAAGGACACCCCATTTTCAAATCGTTTGCTAATAAAAGAAAATGGTTCCTCAGAATGTCCCAAAACCAAACTTTTTATTTCACAAAACTGTGATTCTTCCGCAATCAAATCTAAATTTAGACTACAGAAAACCCAGTGTCCTTTATTGAGGAAGTGTCTTGCGAGATGTGAATTTAAATGGTTCATTTTAAAATCACACCAGAAGGTTTGTACATATACACTGTCACGGAACACAATTTCAAAAATACACCCTTCGAACAGGAAGGCAAACTATATCTTATATCGATAAGCGATATTCCTGTCGCTCTAATACAGACAAAAGCAGTTCACGCGAACAAATCAGTTAACCTTACATGGCACAAAGTTTTCAATTTCGTGGACATTGCGTACACCTGAGCATATGTTCCTTTTTCATTTTAACCAGGAGTCATTGCCAGAACTCTATTTGCCAATCAAATTTTCACATTAGCTGACATTTCAACCTTAACATCCCCCAAGACAGTTGGTGTCGACTTGTCATTCCCACGGGCCAAGCATATGTACTCGTATTACTGACATTTGGTATGATTACGACAACGACCATTTCTCTCTAGAGGGTCGTTCAATTTTAATCTCTCCTCTAAGTGCATCAATGACCGTATTTGGGTAGAACAGAACTTACTGAACTGGTCCATCGTTATTGATCATGATCAGTATTCTCATCGAAAAATCCAGTAAAGTCAGTTAGTAGCTGTTGTGTTCCTGGGTTCCAGTGGAGGAAATTGCTTGTGGGGCCACATTAAGATTCCAATGAGCACTTGGCCAATTATACTTTATTGGCTTGCGACATTACGAGAGCAGTTGTAGTTCTGCGGCAAGCAACTGTTGTATGGATTGCTGTTGTCTTCCAAATTATGACGATAGTTGCTTCATTTATGGCGATAGCTGCAGAGGGCATTGGTAGTGCAAGCCGACATGGAAGACCTTAATTGAATTGCATTCGGATGGAGATGTAATAATGAGATGCAAATTATAGAAAATTCAATTTCACTGTTGAGAGCTTCATCGCGATGGAGTTGTATGAATGTGGGTAGGTGAGAAACATGACTTTTAACTTTTAGAGTTTCCTGAGGAAAGTAGAAAGTGGTTGATTAAAACATATTTTGTTTTGTGTAGAATTTGATAGCATAACTTATTGAAAAAAAGGTAGCGCTGAAAAGTCGTAGCTATTGTTTTCTGTCAAAGAGAAATCTAGAGAGGAATATGGTCCATAAAATCAAAAATTCAATCAATGGAATGTGGCTCTTTATGTTCATAGAGAGGAAAACTTGCTAAACTGTCGCCCCGCGTTAAAATATGTCCCATTTTTATAAGCAACCAGAATAGATAGGGATTAAGCGCTTTTAGACGACAACAGCCTGAAGTTGATTACCACTAAGTCTCACTAAGTGCGCATAGGACATAAAACGATTGTAATAATTCTATTGCAAAGAAATAGAGTTCCTCAAGGTTGGGTTCTAGGTCCTAGTTTGTTTAACTTTTAAACTAAAATAATTGAAATAATAAAGAAAATCTACTAAAAGTTAGCGGATGTCAAGGATCTTCGATAGCCACAAATGACGAACATGCTCCTTTACTTCATCCCACAGACGCACGGCGAACTCATTTAACGATAATTCATTTTTGTTGATTCTTCAAAGCGTAATCATGTGCGACAAAAAAGCGCAACTAGTTGTGGTTTGTATGGTAGTTTCAAGGCAAAAAGAAGGTTGTGCTCGTAAGTATTCATTTCCTGTAGAAGCAAACCCCTTCGTTGGATATTCACACTTGAAATTTTTTGCCAAATTTGTAGCTACCCGACGCCGACGCGTTGACTCTGATCGGAATAATTTGTCTGGCCCTTCGAAAATTGCTGACATCATAAAAGGTGAAAAATAAATTAATGTTATAACGGCCAAGAATTTGGCTTCATCATAAAGATTAGGGCTTGCCATTATGTTTTAAAAATGTTGGCGCCCGTGTCGGCTGGCTCGCATAAATTTCAGAAGATAGGCCGAATTTTAATCCACTTTCTGCAGCGTTTGGAGTCGTTTGTAAGCATAAGCTCGCTGAATAACGTTTTCCAAGGCGCCAATCGTATCGGGCTTAACTGCGTAGACAAGCGAATTCACAAAATCCCACACAAAAATAGTCCAGCAGTGCAAGATCACCCGATCTAGGAAGTAGCTCACAGGTTTAAAACTCGAAATTTTGTAAAATTTGACGTCGACGGCGACTTCGTTCCGAGACAATTTACCGTTTCTTCAATTCTTTCGCGATGAAGCGGTAAACAAACTGAGCCATAAAACAGATGACCTGTCAAAAAGAACAAGTCAGGTTGAAAACCACACGTCAAAAAAGCACGCTTTAGTAAGCCTAAGAGTAGTTGCATAAGAATCAATTGATTATTTGAGTAACATCTTACTGTGTCATTGGAGTCGAAAGCGTTTGAGGAGTTGAACAAGAACTGCAAGGAATCGACGAGTCCTCCGATAGTAATTTCACTTCTTTCAAAAACAAAAACTTTTACGCTCAGCTCAGCAGTTTTGCACGCCAAGTTGGTTGAGGATCTCTCCTACTTGCGTGCGCCACCTGAGTCGCGGTCTTTCTCTACTGCTCCGTCCCTCGGGATGGGATTCGAAGACTTTCCGGTCCGGAGTGTTGGTATCCATTCGCTCTACGTGACCCAGCCATCTAAGCCGCTGTACCTTGACTCGTTTGACATATGCTAATTTGTTTTTTATATGCTTATCTGGAGAACTCAGACATAATTTCCGGTCCATTGTACTATACCAGGGTAGTAGCCTTCCCTTTTTTGTGTGCAGTAGTTGGAAATAGGGTGTTAGTAATTTCACATATAACCTCGGCGTCCATATGAAACTGGGAGGCTGAAAGAAAAGTAGATAACCAGAGCTGGATTCGAATCCACGCGTTCGGCCTATCCACCGAACGTGAACACTCTTACCACTGCACCACGGCCGCCCTTCCTTTTTGACTATAGTTTCTCAAGCTTATACAAAAAAGATGTTTACGGACATCCAACACGTTGCAGAAGTGACTTCTATCACCATAACCCGATTTAGTTCTAAGTCCGGTAATCTGCCCATGAACCTATGAAAAAAATCAATTTGTAGCAAAGACGCGCATAGAGACTCCTTGGTTTAGTATCTCCAAATCTTGTCTTCTGCGAAGTTGAAAACTGATTCCAGATTCCGCAATTTTCAGAAGACTATCGTCAATCGTCTATCGTAGATTGCGTCGTCAAAAGATTGTTTCATATAATCTTGCTTTCAAATTTTGGAAACTTTTTTAGTGTCTCAAACATGTTTTCTTACTGCATTAAATTCAGACGATAGTCGTCTAAAATTTTGCAGAATCCGGCCCCTGCTCTTCTTCCTTTGCGAATGAGCTATCATGAAAATTTGCTAATCTTCTTGCTACAAACATGTTCGCAGTATCCAATTGAAGTCCATGGCATAGAATTCTACCAGAAATCTTGAAGTTTGTAATAAAAGCCAAGCCCCAACAAACTACAACACTTGTAAATTTCAACTACAACAATGCAAATTGAAGGGTCTCTCAAACCAAAGCGTTTGTTAAGTTGCGGCAACGTGAGAAACACTTTGGTTTGAGAGCTCCTTTAATCTTGCAAACTGCCATTCTGAAGAAATCAGTTGTAGCCATGAATATTGAGTCAACCTCAAAAGGTGTCAAATCAACTTCAGAAAAACCAAAAAGTGGCTCCAAATTTAACATCACGCCAATTGACAAATGGATTACATGAGAGTCAACGATTTTAAACCATTTTCCTTAATGTGACTCAAATGAGTGTGCTGAGAGATCGATTTTTCACCTGAAGAAGACCATAAAAGTGCCAAGGAACCAACCAACACGCAGTAATTTTCAAAAACAATTCTAAGCAAACAGTCCCAAGTCACCATTAATTTTGTTTTATTCGTTCCGGTGTCGCTGCCATGTTTCAAGTCTCAAGTTAAACTTAATTTGGTGCAATTTATATCGCGTTGAAGTGAACACCGTTCCAAGTTAAAGGAAGCACTCACTTGTAAATGTACTTAGCGATTTGTTTTTCTTTTTTTGAAATGTTCTTACCTATGTATGCGTACTTCATTTGGAAGAAAAACAAATTGCCCACACTCCGAGTGTCAAAAAGTCACACCGTACACCACAAAAGAAAAGAAAAGAAATTGCTTACAAAAGTATCACGTTCATTTATTTCACACTCATGATGTTGGCATATCCTATTTTAAGGTTCATTAACATTCAGTGCTAGACGCACAAGCCAACAAAGACACCATCCTCCACCTCCGCGTTCGCATCGCATTCGGTGAGAGATGTGTACTTTCATTTGCATCTCAAAGATATACAAATTCTAATTGAGTATGTCTGTTGTTCTGGTATAAGACTCGCTGGGGTGAAGAAGAAAGTGTACAAAGCTTCAGCAATTGAAAGACGCTGCTATTGAATATCTTCGTAATAAATCTCAATTTCATTAAAAACGAGAAGACATTCGAACCACCCCACCCTCAAAGAGACACACCACGAGACAACACAAGATACACATCTCTGGTGAGACTGGGAGACTGGGACATCAAATGCATTAGTGCGCTTCGCGTCGCTGTTCACTCCCATCCCAAACAATGGTCCACGTAATGAGATCATAAAGCGGTCAGGCAATGGCCATTCACTATGCAGCCATCAGCTAATGTTCAATGCTCTTTCTTGCTTAATTGACAGAGCAAGCTACAAAGATCAGATAAGACGAATCACCTAACCACGTAGTCTGCTACACCAACTGTCCAAATGGACATGCGCCATTCCTAGAACGATAATATCTGTTGGCGAGTTGTGTTGTTACCTCAGGGGAGTCATCCTCATGCGATGGCCCGACCATGCAAGTTGCAAGAAAAGTCAATGTCGATGTCCGTTAGAGAGATTCGTTTTATTCGATTAGGACCACGAGGTACTCGAGTGAATTGCATTTGCATGTGAATGCACAGAATGTCTCATTGAACGCTTCAACTTTACGACCCTGCATCAGCATCTGTTGCTTATTTACATAAACTGGACCACGCGATGCAAAACGATAATGACGGGGACTGTCTTTGGTATGTTTTGGTAAGGAAAGAGGACGAAGTTAATCTGTTGGAGTAGGAGACATTCACATTTCCATCTTCAGAGTTTGAGATTTTTTTAAATAACCAAGTGACATCAGTCGGTGTTTTCAGTTATAACTTCTATGATGCCGTTCTAATGAACAGTCAAACTGTTTACTTTCTTATCAGCCGGAAAAGACAAGTTTCTTGTAAAGAGTTCTCTGTAGTCAATGCCATTTCCTGTTTCCAACTTTTGTGTAGAATTGTGTTCAGTAAACTTATGAAAGACGTGGGTTGGAAATGACTTCTATAAGTTCTCTGATTGTCTTTCCTTAAATTATGTTGTCTTTTTTTATACAATCAGCAAACAATTTCGGCTTACAGAAGTTTTATGGAAGTCTTTCCTAAATCTTTTAGCTGAAAAAGCTGGCTTCGCACTAGTTAGCACTTATACTTATGAAATTGGACTTTATAAGTTGCTTGGGTCAAGTATAGTTGACTTAAAAGTTTGAATATTTAATATTCAATTCTGACCATGGCCTACCAAGGGCATACTTTCCATAAACCCTGTTACCGTAAAGTTAAACGTATTGCGAAGAGTGCTTAAACTTTATCGAAGTTATTCTTAGCCTTTATTTTGAGAAGAAATAGGTTAATATAGGCTTTTGCGACGAACTGTTGGCAAAGTAGAAGACTTCCATTTTTATGGAACGAAGCAGAAAATTCTTCACCCCTTTTGATCTGGGCTAAATTGATGAGGCTTGCATCCACCCTCAACTATACCTATTATAATTTTCATATCTGATCTGGTGCTTCTCAAACACCTTTCCGGCTACTTTTAAGGGAACAAAATAGAGCTTTTAGACAGGAAGATGATAGTTCAATCGAAACATTACTTCCCGCAACTCTTATTCATTGCTTTTCTGTAAATAGTGTGCTAGTCCAATAGCCATTTCGATTCCTCCCCAGAAACAATTTGGCCGCAACACCTGCCTCGTAGGAAAGCCCATTACTTTTTTCTTTAGCCCGACGACAGACGAACAAATAAATAGAGTGATACATTTTCTTAAGTCGCACTACCCGTTTGTGGAATGCTCTACCAGACTCTGTTTTTGCCCTGCATTACAACTCACAAAAATTCAAAAGCAAAGTGCATCTGTATCTCCTATGAAATCCTCTTCTATTTTCTTATATGCTCGCACTGTGTTCTGCGGCATTAGGTTCGTTAGTTGAAAGCCGTAGGATCGCCCTGATGTCGCCACAAAGCGTTTGTTGAAAAACCTAAACTCACCCTGAATGTCAATCTGAGCTTTTTTTAGCCCTTGGGTTGACCTGAGTTTTCCCTCAACTTGCCCTAGGTTTTTGCTGAGGTAAGTTGAGGGCTCTCAAATGACATGTATTTTTATTAAAAAGACGGGGATGTGTGCTGATTTTGTGCCTATATGTACATTTTTTTAGGACTGGAAACCCCAGGTTTTTTGACAACTCATAGGTTGGTAAAGCTCAACGAACAAACCTATTATATGGGTACCTATTCATAACCTCTTGATGTGCGCGTTAATTAAAAACAAAATAGAAAAAATAAGACAATTTGAAAGAAATGAAAATACCCGTCGCGGCATTTGAACCAAAGGAAAATGTATCGATTAGGCAGTGGAATACTGCATTATCATATTACTGCCATTCTCATGGAGCATTACAATTCACAATGATTTGTAAAACTATATTTTGTACTTCATTATAAAGCCTGAGCAATTTGAAACTTTCTGATACTGCTGGTTCCACGACAAATCATTCGCAAAACTGTCAGCACTAATGTTACAACCTTCAAATAAAAGCAACTAAGCTTCTACATGAATATCCCAATCCCAACGTATGAATGTCGCTACTCGCGACACAAACACGCGAAATCAAATTAATATTGGTGTCCTCAGATAACGAGGCGTTCCATCAGAAACCTATGTGCGGATTATGTATGAAATAGTGATGGTGAAGGTGAGATATCCAGCTGGAGTTCCCCAGGAACTCCAAGGTCCAATCCGCACAGGTGGAGTACACCAAGGAAGCCTTTTGAGTCCTTTGCTCCTTATCACAATCCTTGACTACCTGGGAAAACAGAGTAAGAAACACCAAAGTACATTAACAATTCTTAACTGATAATTCTTGAATCTCTAAAAGAAGCACTTCAGGTATTGGTACAGGTTTTGAAAGCTATTACGCACCGTATGTGAGTTAGCATGTCCGCTTGTTAACCCAACAGAGGCAAAAATGTTTTTCCCGGGTACCGCCTTTCGCGACGAATTGGCAAGTTCTCCGTTAGTAATTTCATTTGCCATGAAATGCGCTTTCTCGATTAGCCGTTCGGAACGCGCAGAAAATTGTAGGTTCCCTCCATTCCGGTTCACAATATAAGACAAAGTGCAAAAAGTATGAGCTATAGGTTTATGTTGTTTCGTACGGCAGCAGGCGTAACAAAGCTTGATTGTATTAGAAATCTCGAGTGGGATAGATAGATGGATTTAGGGGATGGGTAGAGCTCAGCTCTGGGCACTGCGGTGTCTGAATGAAACCTATTGTGCCAGCCCATGTCAGGCCTCAGGGCAGTTCTCCCGTTCCTGAATTGAACCAGAAGTTAGCAATCTTCTGTGGGTGAATGAGTTTGAGTTTATCTAGGGGGATGATCTCATAGTCAAGTATTTGCTTTCTAAGCCGGAAAAGTGCCGGACATTCTGTAATAATGTGCAGAGATGTTTCTTCATTCTCAAGGCATAGTCTACAGGTGGGTTTCGCTACCGGTCTCAATTGGTGAAGAAGTTTCTTTAAAGAACAGTGGCCGGTTAGTAGGCATGTGCAAATTTTTAGGGTTTTCCTATTGAGGTTCAGTAGGAAATTTGATGTTTTTCAGTATAATTCTGGCAAAATGAGTTTTGAACAGGTGTGTCCAGATGTGTTATGCCAAGCTTTATTTGATTCTGCCAGTAAGATGTTCTTGGCAGTGTTTTTGAAGGTGTTTTTATTAACACAGCAGAAGGGTTTAGATCCGAAGAATGGTTTAGATTCGCCGTCTTAAGCTAAAACGTCTGCCTTCTCGTTACAATGATAGTCTTTCTGTGCTGGGATCCAGTGAAGGATTACAGCGTTTTCCCTGCTAGTTTAGAGAGTGACATCACTGTCTCTTGGACTAATTCGAGTGGGAAGCTTCAGGTCAAAAATGTGATCTGGAAAAAAGAAGAACATGACCAGAGATCCAGAGAACCCCGTCAAAAAATGAATATCACACAACTTTCCGTCGTATTCGAAAACTAGCTTTTTGTTTGAAATAATTTTTGTGAGAATGTCATAGCTCGTCAGTTGTCGTTTTGAAAGATTTTTTTCTGTCATTTAAATGACTGATAGTTTAAAAACCTCCGTATCGTCTGCGAAAATAAATAATAAATTTGTCTGGATACAAAATGAAATTGATAATGATAATACCATTTATTTATCTGCATTAGGACCTAAATGATTCCCTTGCAGTACACCAAACGTAGAATTAAAACGGTTTGGAGAAATATTACGAAATGAAGCTGTTAGTGAGACTGGAGAATATCCGTCAAACAAATACTCAAGGAAAAAAATCCCTCCAAGGGCCGATTTTTAATTCTAAAAGTAAACAAACGTGTTACTACTATCTGAGGAAACAAACAAATAGATATTCGTAGTATGAATATTCAATGAATCCAAAAAGTCGAGTTCACACTGTACAATTAATTGGACAGACTTTGGATGAACGACCAATATTGGATAATGTGAACGCTCAGACGATCGCTTTTCCAACTTGTTGGATGTTTTTAAAACATTTTTGTAAACTTTGGCGTTGGATGGAGCGGAGGAACATGTGACACAAAGTTGGACGACAAATCCAACATACATCAAACGAAGTCTGTCCAACTAACTGTACAGTGTCGGACAACAACTCGGCTAAATACGTTCTCATAAAATATGTCAAAACTCAAAATTGCTACATAAACATAATTCTTTTTACACTTTGTTTATTTCTAATAAAATGTATGCATTTTTATTCTTCTCGTGTACGAACAGATAAATTTATGTACTTCTCTCATAAAGAAGGTATTTATTCTTAGGAATAACGCTTTCTGACAGTTCAAAAATTGATTTTTGCGTTTATCCGTTTTTTCAAAAGGATAAATTCTTTTAAAACCTATCAGACTGCTGTCTGGGAATTGAAAAATCTGCCCTAACTCAAACATGATGATATTCTGAGAAGCTTACCAAATGCTTTTGAAAAATCAGTATGTAGCAATCAGAATCAGCTTTGTTTTAGTTTTCAGCTGAAACGGAGTATTTGTGGATAAGTAGGAGGCTTTTCACCGTAGATCTTCTTTTGATAAGGCCATGTTGCCTCTACTGTATTTTTTTTTAAGTCTCACCCACACTATTCAGGATCAAATAATTAAGGTAAGAATTTTCCATGATTCCCAGTTGCTGAGGCGGCAGCAAAGGTACCTTCAATCAGTTTCCAAGGTATAATGTCATTTGTTTATTCTAAAAATACCCCATTCACTTTATTAGTGTTCTGGTGAAGTCAAATTCTCCTTAAGAGCTCTTTATCTCAAAGAAAAGTCCTTAAAAAGCTTATCCCAGTCAAGCAATTTGGGAATATTAAAAGCATTTTCCCCATCAACATGTAGGCGAGGGCGAACTACCCATACGAAGAAATCAAAAAATTCAAATCAGATTCAATAAAAATGATATGGAGACATGCATAAGTAAGTGCCTACCCCCAGCTATCGTTTCTCCATAACACAGTCGGTTCCCTTGAAAGCACGAGTAACAAGTAGTGCTTTATGGAAATTGTTTTTCATTTTTCCACAAATCAGCTCCACATGCTTTGCCATCAAAAACAGCGGGTAATATTTTCTGATTTTTATCAGCAAAACATCAACATTCTGTTTTTCCAACTTCAAATCACTTCTCTTAGCTCTGTAGTATTTTTATACACAACATATCGTCAGAAAAGTTTCAATCATTTAAGGTTATGGTTGTTGACTTCGTCACCATCAAAACATATTCACATTGCCAATTGACGAATACATACAAGATTACGAATTTGCAAGTTTTGAATTATATTTTCTTCAAATAGAATCTGGAGAAAGATACGCCACGTTCTTCGGAAGAGTTTTGACGGTACGTCTTCGTATTACTAGCCTGGCAACACAATATTTGCTGCCTTGGATACTTTTTGTTAGAGACGACAAAGTTTCAGTTAAAGAATGAGTCTGTTGAAAGGAAATTGAATCAAATTCTATCTCACACAATAAAATTTCGTTTTTTTGATTCACTTAGATTGAGTTGTGGGTGCTGGGTGGTCATGTACTTGTGGAGTGAGTGCTGTTGGCTTCTGTTGAAATTTGTTTGACTTTTATATGCATGAGCATGTGAGTATTGTAGGCTTCACAATAATAAACTCCTTGTCAGACAATCAAACATGAAAAGTTTTGTTTATTGCTGAGAAAATATTTTGACACAACACATGGTCGACATGGTCGTGTGCTGAAATAAATAATTGCATTTCATACGGACGATGGATGACTGACGTAGAATAACTGAAGATGTTTCACTTCAACTCAAATGTAATAAGAGAGGAATTCGGAGATTGAGTTTTGGAATAAAAAACTGAAATCGAGTTAATGGGTTCACGTGACGGCGGGTGAGTTACAAAATTGGGACGGAAACTGATTATGTATTTCTTTTACGGAACAACTAAAAAACCATCCAAGACTTTTCTGAGTCAAGGCTCATCTTAATCAAATAACTCAGATCATAGAACTTATCGGTAACGTTGTTTTTTTTTTTTTTTGTTTAGAAGAAAATTTGTTGTTTAAAAATTGGGTAAAAGAGCATTTAATAAATTTAAAAACTTAAGAGGAGCCCCAAGCCCAGTTTTTTCTCACAATCATGACCTGTGCTGGGAACCTGCAATTTTCTGCCGATTCCATACTTTTAATCGAGAAAGCTCTTTTCGCGGCATTAAATCTAGTGTCAACGGGCTTACCATTTCCTTGCTAAAGACGAGAACCGTGGAAAAACATTTTTGTTTTCTGTTAGGATATGAGCCACGAAACTTATGCGTAACAGGCAGACATGCTGACCATTACACCACGGGCACCATTTCATTTTAAAGGTCGATGCAAAATTCAGAAAACGGTGAGTGACCCTTTATTGCGTTGGCGGATTTTGAATCACTGACTTGAGCTACTGTTCTATTAGCTGACGAAAAATTGTTCAACATTTTATCGACCTTCGGTGTATCGTATTGGCGGATCACTAGGGTGAAGATGATACTATGCAGAGTTGGTCAAGGTTACGAAGTTCGTATCGCCAAAGAGGAAGAAGTTGGACTTCATAAATGCACGCGTATACAGATTTCTCACTACAGTTTACTGTTTCAAGACAATCAAGACCAAGTCTTCTATTTGCTCGAAATGCATGGAGTTGCGCATGGTTCCATTTTAGAGCGTATCGTTTTTGTTAATTTTTTTATTTGAATTTGAAGATGCTATTTAGTTCTACCTATCTATACACGTTAACTGACATAATCTCAACTTAGTTCAATGTCAGATTTGTCAATAAGACCCGGGGAGAAGATAACTAACAGAATAGCTCTAAGCTCGTCAAAATAATTGCTATGCGCAGTGTGATAGCTTCCCGAACTAGCACTTTTTTGCACTGAACAAAAAGACGCTGTGCAACAAAACGAATGCACAGTTATTTTCAAATGCCTTTCCGTCCCTTCAATACAAGTTGTGTTGGATGGCTTCAAGCCTGATACCCACTTCATAAATGCTGGTGTGCCCCAGGACTCCGTTTCGTCTCCGACTCTCTTCTTCATTTTTATAAATGATCTCTTGTCTGAAACTTCTAGTCCTCTCAACGGTTTTGCTGACGACTCGACTCTCAGCTTTTCATATTCGTTTCCAAATTTTCCAATTCACGTCCCTGCTCTTTGGATGTGGAACTGGAACGGTTATATATGATAAGCTCATTGCATTCTGACCTTGACAGCATTGTTACATGGCGTCACAAGAACCGAGTCAAAAACTCAATGCAGTCTCTTGTCGTTGAAGAGATAGAAATTCGTCTTTCAGCCGCACCAACCGAATGTGGAATGCTTTACCTGGCTATGTATTTCCCCTGCATAACGATTCACAAAGGTTCAAGAACAATGTGCATTGGTGTCTCCTATCAAAAATTTTCTAAAAATCGTTGAAGCTTACCCAGGGTTTACCTAGTCTTGTTTGACTGCTCTATAAGTTCTAAGAAAATACTAAGCCAAAAATCCAGCAAAAAAGTACTTTGTGGCTACCACAGGGCATAACTCTAGGCTTCAACAACTTACAAACTTATTGCACAATTGATGTATCACTTCGTTTTTAACTATCAATCAGCGATGTATGGAAAAGATGTTTTGTTATTAAAAATACGACGTACGACAACGTATGTACAACGACTACTTCAGTGCTAAAGGGCGGCACCATCTGAACCACCGATGTACATATTTTATAACAAAACTGTACTTCTGTTTGACCGCTGCCCTTCATCGCACTAAAGGGCTGTTTGTTTACAAACTTATTTCACAAACTCTTTCAATTCCAAAACAACATCAATACTTGAAAAAACAAGTGTTGATATCATCGTTTCCAGTCTACTTGTTCAGAACTACTTTCCACGCTATTTTTCAGTCAACAACTTCTGACTGACTTGTTATCTTACACCACATGCTGTGAGTAGGGTGCAATTGAATTATACCAGATTCACCTGCTAGCCACTAGCTTTTCCAATCAATTATTGTTATTGTTCAGATCCTCGATGAATATGCATGAGGGAGACAATTGTGGTAAGACCAAACCGGTAACCGGTCGTGCTGCGCCCATTTATCTGTTAATATTCCAAACTATTTTCTTTAATTACCACAGTAAAAGTCACATCATTAGCAATGCAAACCATTATCTCAACTAAATGAGTATATTGAGGTGTTAAAAATAAATCTCTTTGATGACCATGCATCGATTGACGCACACACACGGCTCGTCTTAATACGTGAGTTTCGCACAAAGTTCTGCATGAAACACCACCAGGGTATTAAATTATCAAATGAACCGCTATAAGACCTCCTGGCGCTTGGCCAGAAGTAAGTGGTTTGGAGTTTTGCAATTTTGGCAGAGTTTGGCGCAGAGCGTGCCTCTTGGCCATCACATCGGCCTTTAAGTGTTTCGATTTAATTATGACATGCCGTGACGGTGCAGTACCAAATGCGTATCCACCACATACATCGCTAGAGGGAGCGTGGCGTTTTGGTTGCCTTAAAATTATTTCATAACACGAGTACAGGTCGCTTTTGTTTGTTTAAATTAAAGTGGATTCATTGAACAGGTTGATTCTCTTGACTCAGCTGAGTGGTTTAATTGTTTTTGTTTTTTTAATCTGTTAAATCAGCAGATAAATTTGTTTTTCTTTTGCTAAAGAAGATGGAATACGGCCAAAAATAAAAACCATTTCAGGTTTCATGAGCCGTGACATGGGACTCAATTTGTGTGTCAAGGTGTCTGGAAAAGAAGAGTTTGATCTTGTGGTGAGGAAACAGAGTCTTGAAAGGATTGTGCTTCTTTTGGTATAGTAACTGTTTTGGAACAAAAAGACTGAACCATTTATGCTTGCAATTTTGATGAAGTAACATTGAATCAATAATATTGAACAGAGATCCAACAAAAATTTCGATCACCCGTGTCCGAGGCGTAATGGTTTGTTTATCTGCCTCTCATATGGGATGTTCGATGTTCAACTTCCAGAAACATCGAGAAAGCTTAATGTTTTCTACGGGTATCATCTCTCGCGACGAATTTATAACTCCTCTGAAAGGAAAACATTGCCATGAAAGGAACTTTCTCGAGAAGCAGTTCAGAATTGGAAAAAAATTCTACGTCCCTTCCATTCCTTCACAAGACACGGTGCAGAAATGCGCTAGGCCCCAGAGTTCCCCCTCTGTTTTGCCAGCCTTTTTTATTTATTTCAATTTTGTCACAAGTCACAATACAATCTACACTTTTATGACTGTGTTAGGAAAAAAATGGGCAAAACTTCTATCAACAATTTCTTTACATGGGGCAGATTCAAATCCTTGCTGATGATAATTACACTCTATCTGAAATAATTTATTTCAGAATGATAATCTGTTGTGTAATGTGGAGCATTCTTCTTGGCCAGACATCAAATTTGAGGGCTGTGTTTCTCATTTTCGTTTTCAAAAGGGCAGATTGGATAATTTTAGTGATGAAAAGTACACGAAAACAATTGTCTGTCACACAAAATAAGATGTCCACATGTCTTTTTCAACGAAGAAAAAACAACATTTTCTGATGCTGATTCTGTCAAAGAACTCGTTTCAGAAACACATGTTAAGAAAAGGCGGTTTGTCACAGTCAAAATCCCAGGGCTCTGATTACTTAACTTTAAGGACGACCATATTAAAAAAAAAGACTTGGGGTACTGAAAAGAGAACCCGGTGAAAATCCCGAAGAGTTGCAAAAGATTTATGAGATGACAGTAAATTTGTTTCTTTAAAGAGTGGTTTTTTTAGACGTGGTTTGATGTTACGGCCTATAATTTAGATTTAATATAAAGATAAATTATATATTTTTATATTTTGGAAATAATATCTGGCAAGTAGCTTTCGCGGATGTCTCGAATAAACTCCAGCCGTATGGCCCAATTTTCGACCAATTTTTGTAGCACTTGCCGGCAACAGCGCGCCGAATATTTTCTTTCGAGGCGTAAAACTTCTCAGGTTTATCTGCGTAGACCCAGCGACTGCACATAACCCGACAAAAAAAAGTCCACAACGCGAGGTAATGCGCTCACTAAAAGTTTCCATCAATAAATCAATTTTTTTTTTTTTGGCTGTATCCTGTATGTCATGCAGCGCCGTCTGGTCAGAACCGAAGGTCGTCCACATCAACATCCTCCAATTCTGGCTCGAAAAAGTCAGTAATCATGGCTTTACAGCGATCTCCATTAACTGCAACATTATATGGCCGGCGTCGTTTCTGAATGGAGCAATGATGGTTTGTGCCCACAGAGCACGCCAAACAGTGACTTTTTGAAGATGTAACGACGTCTCAGCAATGGCTTGTGGATTACTATGATTCGAAATGCGACAGGTACCCAATTTTCTTGTGTAAATCAAGATCAGTAACCATCTTGTTTAACGCCTCTTCACCGAGCATGAGACGCGCTTGTGTTCATTTGGTTTGAATTATTGCACGAGTAGGATATCCCTCTACAAGATCTTCCGTAAAGTAAGTGGATACGGCTCCAATTGTTACGAGCGTTGGTGGATGTGCTCATTCGGATGTTCTTCGATACTCTACTCCACAGCAACAAAGCGCTTTCAGTGCGCACTGTACGGTGACTTTGAGGATGCGCATTGCGCATTATCTTCTAGAGTCAACGTGGTGCGAAACCAATCCATGATTGCTCGAATCACCAACTCTCCTGAGCGATTGTGTCGATTGTGGATGTAGCTCGCGATGCGGCGCACGAACTTTACCAATGTCTTATAAACAAATTTGCACGAGTTGCTGGCGTTGTTTTGTAGTACATCAAATTGAGCGTAAATCAATTGACAGCTGTCAAACTCGGAAAAAGTACTGCCAAATTGAAAACCACACGTTCAAAAAAAACACATGAAATATAAAAAACCATATTCTTGTCAATAAAATTGACGAGTGGACGTGGAGTGTCCTTGAAATTACGAGATTCAGACAGACCCAGATGTTCTCTGTGGGTGATCTTATGGTTATTTGTGTCCATGGTAGGGCAAAAGAAATCACTTGGGACAAAAGAAATCATTTGACTAGAAATCGGTCAAATTGTTTTGAGGTTCTCGTTCTCGTTCTCGTTCCCGTTTCTGTTCGTCTAGAAATAAGTGGATGAAAAATAATCTAAGTTGCTAAGGAATAATGTACCATCCTAATACTGAAAGAATTTTCATTTAGAAAAAAAGAAAGCCAAACATCATTCGATGACTTCTTTTAGCCAACCTTGCATATAGCTATGTACTCTAATCAAAAAGCACTGAATTCTGAAAGATAGATCCGCTACTGTCTTTTTGAACGCTTTGCCTTGCCAACGAAAGGAAACGTAACAGGTCTTTAATCCTTTAAGAAATACTCAATTCCCTTTATACTCTTGTTTACCTCTCATATTTTGGGTTCAGCTTTCATTTCTGTCTTTCTATTTTTTCACTTTAAATTCCGCTTCTACTCTAGTTTTTTTGGCACTCTAACTAGGTACCATTTTTTCACTTCACCATAATACCACCTTTGTAGAGAACCAAATAAAAATAAAAATAAAAGGCTACTTCAATCGAAGTTAACTACCGAGTAATTTAACTTAAGCTGCTTTTTAATCAAATTCAACTTAACAGTTACCCCTTGAAGGACGGCAGTGGTCCTGTTGTAGGGTGTCTAATGATGAATAAGCTATGGGCGCGTGGTCTCGCATTCCGTGGCGGTCATCTACTATTCTTTCAGTGCCCCAGTTTTATTTGGACGTCACCCTTGAGCTAATAAGTAGAATTGAAGCCAACTCATCTCCATCTACTGCTTCACAAAGAAAAGATCTCGTTGATACAATCGACCGACAATTAGTTTCAGTACTCCATCTTAATATGAAGCCCCTCGTTTTTTTTAAGTCCAGCTCAACAAATGTATGTTTAAAAATTACTTTCAGCAGGCTTAGTTTTCTCAAAGCTTAAGAAGACTACCACACAGTTTAATTTCCTTACGTTTAGTTTTATGCTATTTCCCATAAGAGACGACCTAATGGATCCATACTCCACTTTCAACCATTATAGCCGATCCCTCGTCCCATTTCGTTTTATGGGCATTAACGCCATCAAATTTTTAGTATAGTCATTCGTCCCAATTGGGGTTTCCCAAAATCGCACTTCCATTAATATTTCTTCGCCCAATGCTGTCGAAAACTTCACGCAAAGCCCACACATCCATCGAAAATCTACCAACTTGTTATTTGTTTTATTGAACCTCATGCAATATTGAGTAATTGAATGGTTTTTGGTTACGTGATGCACTCCCCGGAAAGAAGACACCACAATTAGAGTCAATTTAATGTTCCAGTTGTTCATATGTATTTTGATAAACCACATCAGAGCTTGGTGGAGCGGATATCCTGCTCCTGCCACCTTTTGTAACCATGTTCAACACGCAATGAAATAGCCCCAATGATTCACACTCTTTGTGATTAAAATTTTGGTCATGCCCTGCCGGCCAATTGATGGTGAAATTGTATTTCCTTTGCAGAAAGGTTTATTTTTGGAAATATCCCGGAGCAAATTACTTTCTCGACAAACCCTCCACATGTTTGCTGTGCGAGGATTTTCTTTAGGGCCAACTGAATTTCCATGGGCCACACAAGTAGCACGTTTTGAGTGTGCTTCAACATGCAAATAGCAATTGAACCATGCAAAGCCTCAAATTATACCCAGAGAACGTGTTCCAAACATACAATAACTCTAGACAAGAGTGTTGTAAATAGAGCGATAAGGCGAATTCATATTCCACAAACCAATGGAGGTGGTGGATTTACTACCCCCAATATTATAATTTTTGGATATTTTATGGCGTTTCGTGTTCATTTTGTTACTTCAACTGGAGATGTAATACGCAGATAAGAGTTCGCTTATTTGGAAAACATTGAAGAAAGACAAACTACGCGGCTTATGGTAGTCATCTTCTGATGTTTGCTTGGCTAACGTCGTGTAACTATGTGGGTTTAATAAATCAACCCCATTAATATTTATGGCGCCAAGATGCATTTCTTAGATCTTAAGTGAAATGCTATTTGCTATTTGTTTGCTTTCTTAAGCTTTGTGGTGGACTTTGTGAAGGAGCTACGAGCTCTTATCTCTCAGAATAAATGTTTATGAGCTTATCATGAAGAATCACAGAGAAATATGTCAACATAAGCTTATTACTGAAAGACTTCTCAACTTTACTGTGCTAAAATCACGTTTTGTAAAGTTTTTATTTCTTGGAACGAACATCGAAAGGGACAAAATTAAAAGTTCGCTCGAGTTCTCCTTGAACAAGAAATAAGTCCCATTGAGCAGAGTTTAAACCAATTTCTTTTACTCTCCACTCCAAGAAAGTAGAAAATTCCCATAGAAACTTTTACTCCAATCTTTTCGAGATTTCACAGTCTTTTTGCTGAAGAAAATTCTCTTGGAAACTTTTTTCTAATTTTGAAGCACTTTTTTCTTTTATAAGTGTGATAAGAAAAAATGCCTTGAATAACATGAACCACTTTCATACTTAAGCTTCAAAGTAAACCAGAGAACCAGTTTCTTGTTAAAAAGGATAACAAACGAAGCGATTTTTCACCGGAAATGAATTTTCTTGTTTGCTTTGCTATTTTCTATACAGAAACAGATTTATTTTTGCCAAATCGCATCATCCTTCAATCTTTGACAAAAAGCATTCCAATTCAATCTTTGAGTAGGACTGACACGGCGACGTCGACGCGACGTGTTGGAGCGAACGTAAGTCAGTTATGCGCCTCATTTCCCTTAGGAGTAGTCAATTTTTCAATTTCATTTTCACAATGCAATGAAAGCACTTGAAAACCAATGAAGAGTAATCTATCAAGTGCGGATGTTTGATTATTTTGTCACCAGTAGCTAGCTATTCGAAATGTACTCCCTAGTCCTTGTATAGAGATGCTGCAAATAGTAGATTCACTCAACACTGACATGTGTCGATACGTTATCCATGAAACAGGCGCCAAGTAACAGATGCCATTCAATCTGGGGATACAAATTGCATTTCTTATCTGATACAGACATGAGAGAGCATATGATATACGAGTATGTATGAGTAAATAGAAATTGTGTTCAAATCGGCTGATCGATTGGAAGACTTTTAGGTGCGGAAGCGGATTGCTGCATTGTGGGAGTTGTGTTAAATTGATTTAGATCAAGGAAATGAGATTAGAAAGAAGGGTTTCTTGTAACGATAAGCTATAAGGAGAAAAGTGTGAAATGAGCAGGCATTTTGAAAGCCTCTTTTGTGGTCTCTTTCCAAAAAAGTGTGGTAGATAAATTGGCTCACTTACAATGACACTTATTTCCGGTTAAGTGAAAAACACATCGAAAAAGGAACTCCTGTTTCGAAGTGGATCTTATTAAGATTAAGGATGAACATGGAATGTGTTTGGTGTCATAATTTTTTCAAAGAGATGAAGGAGTGGTATAAGTAAGTGACAAAGTATCCACGCACAACGATCTTCGTGGGAGAACAGATTCATCACTGTGCTCTTGCTGTTGGAGAAGACATCCGCTATACAATTGAAGGATCCGGCGTTGGAACCCTGTTGATGTCATAACTTTTTTTTTGACACACAAAATTGGATGTTCCAATATGTACAATTTTTGTTGTTTTTCACGGCCGCCGCTATTGAAGCTTCAAAGAAATTTGTGTCTACCACTTTCAATTGCAACTGAAAACTGAAGTTCTATGAGTATGAACTTGCAGTTTTCAGTTTTAAATAAATGTATCAAGTCGATTGGATACAAAATTCCAAAAATCAACTTACACCAATGCTGTTCATTTTGTTTTGTTCCAATAGTTCTTGCGTATATACTCGCTGTACGGAGGATTACCTCACTCCTTCTTGTAAAAAGAGTACTGGGTTCGATTCAAGCCTAGTCGTTGCACCATTTTTCTATTATAAGACAATAAAATTATTGTTCGTAAATGAAAGTTGTTCTTGCACGCAATGCAGTAATGCAGTTTCCGGCACTATTCATAAAATCCTTGAGATGGTAAAACCACCACGAGTGTTGTTTTGTTTGCTTGAAGTTTGAAGTTAAGTTTGAAGTGCCGAAACAAGAAGTTTCAGGAAAAGCAAAAGGTGGTTTTGTTGAGAGATGATAAGCTTTTGAAGTGAAAACTTCTTTAGATTTTGAATTTTGTGAGGCAAAGAAGTGACAGTATAAAGGGCCAGACACAGGAATTCATAAGATTTAAGGTGGACGAAAATTGGATACGATGCATTATGCAGTGGTTCTTATGTCCTAGTTCTTTTTGTGCTCTCCTTCGCGCCCTCCACTCGTGCGTGAATATAGTTAAGTCCAAGGGTGGCTCATGTAAGGGTTTGGTCCCCATATTATTACGGGAAATTGATTGATTGGGATGGCGAGCTAAGAAACTACTGGACCTATTTCGAAAATTCTGCCAACATTAGGATGCTACTTCATCCTTCAGTAACATATACTCTATTTCATCCCCATATTTAAAAAGAAACGGGAACATAAACAATACTCAATCGATGTCAAAAACATTCGTCTCATTATCATGAAACCAGTGCTTTTGAAAGCTCACTTTTACCACGTGTGAATTGTACACAAATTGCATAATATGTCTTTTTTTATAGCACACAATTATCCAATTATCACTACAAATCCTAATCATTTGAAATGAGGAATTACTTCAAATTTTCTGCAATGAAATTTTGGTCAAATTAGTGACTCTTAAAAGGCTAAGTTCCCTTTACTCGTTTCCACTCATACGAGTCATTTACGAGTCAGCCTTGTTGCCTATCACGACTGAGCGACATCAGTTAATCACATATTTTTTAACATTGGTTTTAATCTTAGATTAAACAAAGCACCCAAACATCGCATCGTGCCTATCGATAGGTTTCCAGACTCACACCATTTTCCTTTCAGCGTTTTTTTTTTTTTAGAAATGTTTCATTGTATGAACTTAGAAGAACTAAGACGGTCGATAATACTGAACGTGCGACACAGGGTTTGGGTTAACAGGGCTGTCAGAAAAACACACGACACACTTTAGACCATTCCTTGAGGTATCTCAATGAAGATGATGCAATGGAGTTCTTCACAAACTAAACCATTTAGAGTTTCAAATCTATTGACTGACCACAAGAAGAATTCGTTTGATGTCTTGTCCTCTTTCAAAGAGGCTGTTCAGACAGGCGCAAGTGAACCGTGCAAAATTGACGTCTATATGTTTTTTTCTTTCCCACATAGTTGTAAGAAAGAGATGTAATTTTGCGCCGAAGTTTTTAAAAATTTTAAAATTTTCTTGGCGCAGTTTTGACATTGCCTTGTTTTGACACTTGTGTTTTTTTTCTCGAGTAAAGAGGCTGTTGTTTGAAAAATAAATGTTCTTTTTCATGTTCCTGAAGCAAAAATACGAAAATAAATAAATTATTTTTTCAATTCAGTTTAATTTCTGAGTTTTTTTTCCCAAATCTGAAGGAAAAATAATCGTCAAAATAAATCCATCGCGTTCACATTAGTTTCAGTCTGAACACGACGGCGACGGGGTGACGGAATGTCAAAATTGCACGGTTGACTTGCGCCAGTCTATACACCGTCAAAGAAGCAAACGATGAGGACGTCAACGAAAGAGATGTGGAATGTTCTACTCTTCCTCGTCTGAGATGACGCATGACGCCTGGTAATTTATTTGTGAGGTAGTCTCCGGCTATGTCACTGATGACGAAGCAATCAGCTTAAATTCAACAGAAGATATGTTTTTTTTTTCGAAAACTCAGCAATCTTGTAATCAGCTTAGCAATGCACTTTACTACTGAACTCAAAAACAAATCAAAACTGAGCTAATAGTGATTCGTTTTTGTGTTTAACAGTGATATTCATTGCTGAGCTAAGAATTGTGGATTTGTTATGAGAACTCACCTCATATGATGGGTTTTAGACATAGTTCTGCTCAGATCTGTTTTGTTGGTAAACATAAACATGTGCTTGTCCGTCCAACTAATGTTTGTCATGTATCTTAGTAGCATCTTGCTTAAGCTTTATAGTTCACACAGAACGATAAAATAGTTCCACTTCTGATTAGTTCATTTTCCGATGCGTCTCTAAGCCAAGGCGCACTCAGAAAAGGTGAATGTAAACTGTTCCAAAATTGAAGGTGTTTGTCAGTGATTTAAGGGCTGCTTGATCTGCCTTGGAGTATGACCTGCGTAGCATGATTATATATAAAAATAACGCGAAAATTTGCAAAAATTAGATTAAAACAGTAGATTGGGAAAAGTCATCTATAGCAAGTTTTGTTTTTTTTTTGTTTGCCAGTGGAAATGGCGGGTAAGTTGGCTTAAACTGGGTCAAGACTCGAATCCAGCGAAACTAACACCTAAGTTCTAAAGCCACTAGAACACACAAAAAAAAACAAAATACAACAAAATTTTCTATAAACCTCCAATGACAGGTGGTCATCTTTAGAAACATGCCGGGTTTCCACAAAAACTTTTCGCCAGAATTTCCAAGAAAAGATCAGAGTTTCTTCTTCAACTTAGCAGGCTTCGGCTCTCTCTGTTGATTGGCATTCTCACGGGCCACAACTTGTTGGGTACCTACATGATGAGAATGGGCATTAGCAAATCCGACCTATGAAGGGGATGCCAAGACGAAGAGGCAGAGGAAAGATCACTCCATTTCCTCTGTGAGTGTCTCAGCTTGGCCTACACTAGCAAAAAAGCCCTCGGAGAATAGTTCTTCGATGAACAGGGCTACATCTCTAACCTCCCATTGAACAGCATACTTAAATTAACTCAGGGCTGCAGATGATTCAGTGCCAGCCACTAGCCCAACCCTCTACCTCTCCAATTCCTTATCCTCTGTTTCCCGGGGAGCACAATTGATCCTTGAGATCCGAGTGAGGTGCTGCCCCCATCTAACCTAACTTAGTCAGTAGAGATAACAGCTTGAAATAGAAACGTTTCACCAAAAAAATTATAGAGTGTCACCTAGCTCTTTCTCTAATCTCTTTTTCAATTCCTTTGATTTGTTATTAAGGACCCAGCGTGATTTGAAAATTCTTTATAATATAATGGTTGATTGAGAGAGGATAAGTCATTTATTGTGACACTCAAGAAAGACTCTCTGGTCTGCCAATTTATCTTCAATGTTATTGACAGATTCTTTTTCTTTGATCAACACCCGTGCAAATTTGCTTCATTAAGTCACTTCTGGTTAGAAAAGACCAGGACTAACAAGTAACCCGCGAGGTTACTTAAACGCAATTATTGAAGTATGTACTACTGAATCTTTTTGAGAAAAACATGGTCTAACACTCGTTTATTCAATAGTTTTTTATGCATACGATTAAACCACAAATCGCATGAGCAACTCAACAACTCTTTTCAATGCGCCTATTGTTGCTGACGTCACTTCTCCTACTGAGTAACTAACTCAATTTTTTTTTGGAATACTCGTACAATTGAGTTATCGGCTCTCAATGGTATGTTTTTTGTTATTTCAAAATCCAGCTTATTTATACGCTACCGCCTTTCGACATAGTTTAATATCTTCTCTAATTGTACAACAATCGCAAGCATAATCGCAACGCTCACTCTGTCGTATGCGTGATGTTTTTTAACTCAAAAAATAGTATCAATTTTTATAAAATATGTGCTTCTCTTTATGTTTCTAAGAATTGACAAAACACTTCAATCTGTTGTGGTGTTTTGCAACACCTGAAAACTGAAAAACCATATTTTAACAAATTTAATAAATCACTCCGCAAAAAGCTCAAAAGTAATTTCAATCATCCGGATCTGCTCAACCAGAATTGATCTATCACGTTGCAAATCAAAAAAGAAAAAGAAAAAACATCAATTAATTTTATGTGAGACAAAGTTTTTTCTGTCAATATGGTATCACCATGCAAACATACAAAACGTGTTCACGTCTTTATCCTCTCTGTCATTAACAAGTTGTGTGTGTTTAACAAGTGTGCTTTGCTGAAACGGGGTATGAGACTGAGACACTTTTGAGCTCATCTACCCACGCTTTCGATATCATGATGAAGAAAATTAATAAACTATTAGCCCAAGAAGTATGTAACGACACCGAGTGTCCGGTCGAATGTATATCGCGTAGTTGATAAGCAAACAAACACAGACACAGACCTTTAATCAAACGAGAGTACAGACAGAGTGATTAAGGAACAAGTTTTTATTGCTCGCTAGGAGATACCAGTTGGAGAGCAAAGCCCCCTTCGCACTCCACAAATACACATATACACAAATCAGCATGAGTAAATGTTATCTGGTGAATAAATGATTCACTAATTGAGGCTCCTGGCTGATGGTGTAAGATGGGAGTAATGCAATCTCATTTATCTTCCTGGACAAATCCAGAAATGCAAATGTCTCACATGACACTACTATCAACCAACAGCTGGGAAAATGGTGGCTCTAGGGCACGCAAAGACTTACTTCGAGGCAAGAGGCCCCATGGGGCGTGCGTGTCATGCGAATACATATCTTCTGATTAAAATGCGTGAATGAATTGACGTCGACGCTACAGTAAATGACGCAGATTAAGTAGGTAGTTTGAGATGGTTAGCGGCATGCAATCGATGTGATAATTTATTGAACGAAATTCTGGCGTAAACTGCGAATGGTCAAGAAACTTTTGGCTTGCCGCTTTGTCAGCTTTGATTTGGGCTTTCATTTGTCATTCCAGAGAAGTTGTGCGCTGTCAAAGTCAACTAAAGACGTCACCTCGAATGAACAAATCTTCGTTAATGTATCCTCTCCAAAACTACACTCGAACTATTTACCCTCAAAGCTTCCAGCTCAAATTACTTTTTCATGGTTGGAGACATCTGTCTGATGCCGGACACCAGTGCTCGAGCTGATATCTAATCCAATTCAATTAAGTATCTGTCGTTGTTGGCGCTGTGCTAGCACCTCTTAACCAGTGTACTCGTGTCAAGTTGCAAATGACTTCATAAACTCGGAGATTTACTTGGGCAACTAGTGCAGTGTTATTTAATGTCGGCAAGTAAAAGCAGTTGAGCTCCTTGTGTCCGCTCCCCATAAAATCTGCAAATTATGGGTTGATACTGATATGCAAAAGTGGGTTGCAAATTGTGCGGGCTTTTCTCCCTGAATAGTCACCAAAAACGCGTAAAATGTATTCATGTATTTTGTTCAATGGTTTTCCGCAATTGATAGCAACAAAAGCACATTTCAATAGACTGACACACAACTGAACGTTTTGGAATTTCATCGGATAACAAATTGAATGTATGCTTAGCTGATTTACACATTTTATGGATTCAAATTTATTCTAGAGTCACTGAGGTGGAGGAGCGGATTGATGTTTCGTCATTTGTTGTTTTGTAAACAAATAAAGATTTTTATATTTTTATGAAATGCTAATGGGAGTGTACAGAACTTTTCTTTTATTTGTAAACAAAGATAAAAATAAATTGTTGGGACAATAATGTTTGCCGGCCAGCTGTCATGAACTTAGAGAACAGTTCGTAGTTCCTAACACAACGTAGAGCTCTTTTTTGGTGTGTTTTATATTCTGAATTGATTATTTTTTAGAAAACTCTTTTCCTGCAACATTTCGAACTTTCCTTTCAGCATATGCTCCAATGTTGGCTTTTTGGAAGAACGTTTAGTGTTTTGCAAACCGAAACGAAAATAAATCATCTAAAGACGAAATTACAAACAAAACGTAGAACTTAATAATGGCCAACATGTTCCATTTGTTTTGCTAAAGTATACAAAGTTTATTATGTATTAAATTTTTAAAGCCAATAAGTATTGTTTGTGTTCGAACACATCGTTTTTAGAGAGGTTTTTAGAGGACTCTCAGGTTGTAAAATTATTAGTTAGCTGAATAAAGCTATGGAAATAAAAGATAAAATATGGAAGCGAAAACATTCCGAAGTAGTTTGCTTCTGCCGCTCGTCTCAAATCGCACTCTATCATCGCAAGGAACCGAATCAAAGGGTGCGCTTTGAAACTGAGTTCTTATATCTACTTGTGGATTAAGTACAAAACTTACAATACTACAAAAAAAAAAAAAAAAAATGGAAATGGTCTTCGCTCTTTGACCAGAAAATATCATTGGAAACATGACTTAGATAAGGGCTTGGGAGTTGTCCCAGTTGCTTGATGGAAGAAGAGGTGCTTGTTACTCGGAAGATTTATGGTTTAAATCTTAACAGAAACCCAAACTTCAATTGCTATATTAGTGCGTTTTTTAGCAGCTCAGGTCTTAAATGAGCTGGAATGCCTACTTAAAGTTTCAATTCTTTGGCCAATCAGAAGCCAATTTGACAAACAATTTTAGAAAACATTTTTATGAGCTCCAACTAATGGCATTTGACCACTGAAGCAATGACATTTTTGTTTTCGAAGCTATATTCGAACTTAGTCATCTCACAAAAATAGATACATCACTTTTTCGAATCAAGTGAGATGAGGAGGTGAGTCAAGTGAGTCACCGCACAGGTGTGCCAGAAAATAACAGACATTTTTAAATTTGACGTGTTTGAAAAGTCCTATATTAAATAATTTTTTTTATGATGTTGATGTACTTGTACATAACCCTTCAGTACGATACAATGTTAAGCGTGTTTATATAAGAGATCGTCAACTTTTGTTCGTTTCTTCCTTGACAATCCTTCACTACGAAAGAACTCAAAAGTTTTGGAAAAAAAGAAATTGCTGCACCGCTTGGGTGTATGAACCAAAACATTCGAAAAAATTTCATGGCATAAGAAAATCGATATAGCAACAGATTCAGCGGCTTCTCGGATTGTGATTCGGGTATCATTCATTACCATTGCCTTAAATTTTCTACGTTTTTATCGATTTTTGATGTCCTGAGACCCGGACGCGTTCGTCATCCTCAACTTCTTCACGACCATCTTGGAAACATTTATACCAATCGTAAACTCTTGTTTCACTCACCATAGGCCTTTGTTAACACATATGTACTTTGATACTCTCTCGGTCACCTTTTGCGCAAAATTTTTTTTTGGGTATGAGCTCGACTGTATTTACACTGATTTTTCCAAAGCATTCGATCAACTTTCTCATGATGTAATATTATATAAGCTCAAATCTTTTGGATTTCCTATAATATTTATTGCATGGATTTGCTCTTATCTCGAAAATAGAACGTACAAAGTAAAATTTCGTAACAGCTTTTCGAGTCCCTTCAATGCTCTGTCGGGTGTACCCCAAGGCAGTCACCTTGGGCCTTTGCTTTTCATTATCGCAATCAATGACGTTGTTTCATGCATTTCGTTTAGTGAAATTCTGATTTTCGCAGATGATATGAAAATCTTTAAATCCATTCAAAATACTACTGATCGCGTACTTCTTCAAAAAGATATCGATAGCTTTGGAACATGGTGTGAAAAGAATGGTCTTAGTCTTAACCCTTCGAAGTGACAAACAATGACATTCTCGAAAAAACGTGAACCTAGCAATGCTATATACTTAATGTCTGGTCATTCATTATGTAGTGTCTCAAGTTTTCGTGACCTAGGTGTTTACTTCAATATTAACCTTGAATTTAATGAGCATATAAGCTCAATAGTAAGGAAAGCAAATTCTATGCTAGGTTTCATAAAAAGGTGGTCAAAAGAATTTGATGATCCTTATGTAACATTATCTTTGTATAACTGTTATGTTCGTCCTCATCTCGAGTACGCCTCACAAGTTTGGTCTCCCCTATATGAAATTCATAAACATCGTATCGAGGCTGTGCAACATAAATTTATTCGTTTTGCTTTGAAGGGTCTTCCTTGGGAAGATCCATTCAATCTACCTCCTTATGAACATCGAATCAAACTTTTGCAATTGCAAACCCTTAGTCAAAGACGTATCAACAACGACCTAGTATTTTTCCATCAGCTTTTGACTGGCTGCTCCTTACTTGCTCTCGTCCATAGATTTTAACTACCGCGGAGGATCTCACCACTTGCGTAATTTGGAGTTGATTCATTGCCCCCATCATAGAACCAATTACGGCATGAATGAGCCGCTATCGCGCATGAGTAGATTATATAATTCTAAATCCCTACTTTTAGATTTCAACATTAATAAATCTAGTTTAAAACAAAAATTTAAAACCAGTCCACATGCATGATTTTTGTTCAATGTTTCTTAGTTTATTGTTTTTCAAAATATTTGTAGTTTATACTTTGTTTTATTTTTAGTAGTTTTGTTTAATTAATTATTATTGTATTTCATGTTAGGTGTTCTATATTGTATGTCACTATTTGTATTTTTTTTTTTTTTCTCATCTATATATTTTCTATACGTTCGTTTTGTGCTGGTGTTGGTGTTTTCTAACCTCTAACACTTGCATTTATGATGAAGAGCGTAGATAAGTACGTACAAATGAGCTTGCTCTAAGCTTCGTGCGACTTAGTCTCTGAGATGCAAAAATTTGATACGAATTCCTTGATTCACTTCTTTCAACCAAACGAAAGCTCATAAAAACAATAGTTTTACCTTGGTAGCTGCCACAGACAAAGCAAGTAATGGATACCTACAATTGAAAATTGTATCATACTTAAGGGCATGTATACCAACATAACAACAATAAAATGGCTAATGTACTGTCCAAACCTGCGAAATCTTCATAATTTTCTTAACACGCTTCGTTTTAATAATGTTAAAAAATTCAGCAATCACTAATGCTCTTGATGGGCTGCTCATAGAGGAACACATCAAAAACATGATAACAACAATGCTCAGCAGCAGAATCATTAGTTCCCAAATAGGGAACTACAAAACAAGCAGAATGGCCAACAGAGGAACTCCGCAGGGAGGAGTTTTATCTCCCCTACTGTGGAATCTGTCCGTTAACAAATTGTTAATCGACCTAGAGGACGAAGGTTTCAAAACTATAGCCTATGCCGATGATGTAGCAATTGCCATTTCAGGCAAGCACCCACAAACCCTAGCTGAGCTGCTACAAACAGCACTTAACAAGCTTAACAATTGGGCTGCAGATTGTGGTCTGAACATCAATCCACACAAAACGGAATTAGTTCTCTTTACGAGGAAATACAAAATTCCGGACTTCAGACCCCCAACTATTAAAGGGGTAACTCTCATACTGTCAAATCAGGCTAAATATCTAGGTCTCATTTTTGACAAAAAACTGACCTGGAAAACCAATATTGAGGAAGGAAAAAAATAAAACCAACGTTGCACTCTTCTCCTATATAAAAGCCATTGGCGGGAAATGGGGTTTCTCCCCCAAATCACCCATTGGCTGTTTACCTCAGTAATTAGACCGATACTCACATACGGGGTGATAGTCTGGTGGACAGCACTAGACAAGATGATCAACTACAACAAGCTGGCCAAAGTTCAAAGAACGGCTAGTCTGTGTATTAGTGGTGCACTGAGGACAACCCCATCGGACGCCCTCAATGTACTACTAGATCTCACACCCCTAGATATCTTCAGCAAACAAGTCGCAGCTAGCTCAGCTACTCGATTCAGAGCTACATCACAGTGGACCAACAATCAAATCGGCCACACTACCATTCTAGATAACTTTAGATTCTTACCGAATCGATCCGAATACACCACCCCCAAGTTGGTGTTTGACAATAATTTCCAAGTAACCATACCTTCAAGAGAAGCTTGGGAAAATGGCGCTCTTTTGGAAAATGAAGCAATACACTTCTACACCGATGGTTCAAAAACCAGCGAAGGTGTGGGAAGTGGAATCTACTCAGAAAAACTGAATCTCAGTCTTTTCTTCCGCCTACCAGATCATTGTAGTGTGTTCCAAGTGGAAATTCTGGCGATTAAGGAGGTGCTGTCTTGGCTCAAAGAAAACGTCATATCCTCCACGGATATTCGGATCTTCTCAGGCAGCCAAGCTGCCCTTAAAGCTCTTGCCTCTGTCTCTACAAAATCCATCACGGTCCAAAATTGTCAGATGTCTCTGAGGGAGATGTCAAATCAGTTTAACATTCACCTTTCATGGGTGCCAGGGCACAGGGACATACCAGTCAACTGTATGGCAGACAAACTAGCCAAAAAGGGCACGATCATTTCCCTACGCTCAGAATGGAACAACATAGGTGTACCTATCGCTGCATGTAAACTCCTACTTAGACAAGACGCTTCAAGGATAACAAACACTAGATGGACTGAGAGTAACAACTGCCTTGCAACCAAAAAAGTTTGGCCGTGTGTAGACTCAAAACGATCAAAGAGTTTGTTGGCCCTGAACCGTCTGTGTCTAGGTTCTACCATAGGTGTTCTTACGGGACACTGTCTTATAGGGAGACACGCCAAATGACTTGGTGTGTTTTCCAATGATTTCTGCAGAAGCTGCATGGACGAGGAGGAGGAAGAAACCGTTCAACACCTTCTTTGCTCATGCCCTACACTACTTCATAGGAGGAAAACTCATCTCGGTGAATTCTTCTTCGATGATACTAGTGACTTAGCTTACATAGACCCTAACAGTCGTATTTATAATCCCATTCCAAAGTATGTCTAACTTTGGACAGCTCTTAGAATAGTGTCCAACTCCAAATCGTATTTATAAACACTTTCATCGTTGTCTAAGGAACGTCTAACTTTAGACACCGAAATTGGTTGTCTAAACTATGGCTAAAGTGGCATTTGCTACAGCAAAAAACAATTTTGTCGAACATGTTATAAAACACTGTTGAGAGCTCTAAGATCGAAAAAAATAATTAGTTTGAGGTGCAAAAATACTACTTTCAACAATTTAATTTATAAATTGCACAAATTTCATCGTTTTATGAGACTTGGAAAAGCTGTAACTCAAAGTCAAATCAGCTGCTTTTTTGGTCTGGTTCAAGTGCTACGCCACACTCTTTCAGAGCCATTTTGTTGTTGCACTCGTATATCAAAACACAAAAAATGGTACTGCATGGATACATCATGAACGCCACCATTTAGTTTTTCATTCGGAGTTGACAGTTTGAGAGGATGTTTAGACAACTGTTGGAATGCATTTATAAATACGAAATTGGCTAAGGGTTGTCCAACTCTTTAGACACCGTCTAGTTGGACAGTTGTCTAAGGGTGTTCTAAGGAAATTTTATAAATACGACTGTAAAAGTCTTTCAAAATACATTAAAAGTTCCACGTGGTTCGACTAGCAGGTATGATTAAGCGGCTAGTCCCGTAATGGAAGATTAATAAGTGATCAACTCGTTAATCTTACATCGGGTTTCTGAGATCAGTAGGTGATTAACTTGCTGATCTCTGTGGTATCACAATGGGCTCTTGCAGCCTAAGTGTGTTAGGCAATGTATTCATTGACTGACAGCCACTTCCACCTAACCTAACCTAACCTAACACGCTTCGTACTTATTATGTTAATAAAAACAAAAAACACTATTAAGATGCATTTTTATTCAAAACTCTTTCAGAAACTTGGTGTTTTTAATTAACTTTTTACATAAATGAAAGATTGCTAAATTTTTTAACAGTTAAAACACTTTTAAAAGTGCTAAACTGTTGAACATTTTAATAATCTTTCATTTATATAAAAAGTTGATTAAAAACACCCCGTTTCTGAAAAAAGTTTTAAATAAAAATATATCTCTACTACACGTGTATAACCTCAACTATAAAACTCATCAATTTTTTAGACTTTAAGAAAACTGTGCCAATCGATCTTGAAAGTTTCTTTTACTTTCTTGGGCTTACTCAAATAAAACAAATTGACGTTCTTAGATTTTTATTTAAAACGCGTCTAATATTAAATTTTGACTCATAAAAAATTTCATGCAATGAAAATAAATAAATCAAATTGCCATGAAAAGCGCTATCTTACTCAGCTTTACAGAATCAGCATAAAATTGTGAGTCATTGAAATGCTTTAGCACCCAAGTTTCCTTTCCTTTGTTACCCCATCTTATGTACTTTCTTTAGGGAGTTGGCAGCCATGTACCTTTTGTCCAGTGTACAGCTCTAAAATGTTTACCCAAGCGCACATAGCCAAATTTGTACAACTTGGAATCAAAATGATAAAATATATATTCCATAGTTTTGAGTTCAATGTGGAGCTGAACTGATTTAAAAGAAAAAGTGTCGCTTACCATTTTTTAACTTAGCAAAACTCTCTTTTAATTAAAATGTTTGTTTTTGTTAAAAGAACACGCAGAAACTTGATTACCGTACCATATTCACACATACATATTTTATTAGTATTACATGCATCAACACGATGAAAAACGCATACAATAATAAACAACCTTTTGGAGCTCAAAACGTGCAAGCTGAAAATACAAACGTTTTTCCCACTCAATTGTTTTTGAAACAACAAAAAAGCGTTTAAAAATATCCCACCCACTCGGTTCATCTCGTCCAACAACCAATTGCATTCAAATGAGTGTTTTTTCAGACTGCCATTTTGTTAAACCTACATACTTTTAGGCGCAGCGCGAAAAACAAAAGATACTTTTTGCCAGTTGACTGAGTTTCACCATCCGTGCTTGGAATTGTTTTCGTGTTCAAATACTCGTACAAGTTAAACAAGAAACAAAAAGACGCAAATACTCGAACACCTTATCATCCACATTCAGTACCCCGTGCATTCCCATGTGTATTCTATTGTTGAAAACTTGATTGTTTTTTAAATGGAAATCGTACACCGACCTTACAACAGGACGCAAAAAATCGAATTACCTACTACACATCTTTCACAGTTTGTTCTATGACAGCACCAGGGAAAACAGAAAGGCCAACTAAGATAAACTTTCAAAGAGCTAAAAGCCTGTTTTGTGTACAGGGCCATAAATAATTTGATATCGCCTCATGAGAAATTAGGAAAAGGGATATACAAACATAAATACCTTTGTAGGGACAGTTTACCAAAAATGATAATATTACCTGAAACCTTATTTTCTTTGATAAGCAGATGCTCCTAATATGTTTCTCTTCTTTGTCCTAACCCCTACCAGCTGTTTGTCATAATGTTTTTATTTCTTTGATTTTTTTTTTTGCAAAATTTTAGTGAATTCCTTTTTCCGTTTCAGATTTTTCCAGGATAACGATGAGCACAGCTAGTCCGCTGTCAAAGAATGACAATCCCACATTATCGCCCGAGGAAGAGGTTACTCAGAATCCTTTAGAACGTCTCAAGGTTGAATGTTTAGAAAAACTCATTAACACAACAAAGCCTGACTCACAAAAAGGTTAGTTGGCAGTGCGGCAACATTGCTTTGAATAAATTTAAAGTTTAGAGCAACTTTCAACGCTTCCATTTATCTTTTTTCTTGTTGTATTCAACAGGTAGTTACTGCCCAGGAACTTGGGATGGTTGGTTGTGTTGGCCAGACACAGCAGCTGGGGCATCTGCTTTCGAAAGATGCCCATCCTTTATTGTTGGATTCGACCCTACAAGTAAGTGTTGTAGTCATATACCGTCCTTGGGCACTCTTTTAACTCTATTATTTGCAACACTCTTGTTCAAAGCCGGCTGCATTTGTATAAAGCAAGGGCCCTGTGCAAGGTTTTGAGGAAAGTACCTTTCTTCTAGCCTGGGTCGAGTGGGATTCTTCATTTTACCATAGAAGATTCTATTTGAATTTGCAACATTGCAAATAATGTGCAAATAATAATTCAGCACACACATGTGGTAAATGTTGTTATTTTGAATAACTTTATAAAAATTATTGTTGAAAATGCAAAAGTCAGTTAGTAAATATGTAAATTTTTCTTTAGACTGATGGCTTATTTGTTAGTAAAAACTTTAATTGCTTTTATCAATGCACCCCTAGAACTTGGCGCTCTGTGTATTTGTATATTCTGCTCATATGGTTGGCCCGGCCCTGTTCTTGTTGCTACATAGAACTATGTTTATGTACTAAAAGAAGGTTTTGAATGTTAATTGCATTGATACAACCCTACACTGTCAGACAAAACGCAAATTAATTGCGGGAATTTCTCCAATTAAAATGGACGTGAGCTACATAATTGAGAGTGAGTACTGTTCTTTGTAATTCATTATTGCCAATCAAACTCAATTCAAGGACCTTGAATGTTTATATTTCTTTCTTAAAAAATGTTTATTCATAAGTCTACGAAGTTTTGTAGACTTTGTGTTAGCAAAAAGTTCGTCCTCATTTCGAGTCAACGCAATTGACTGGTTAGCGGCAGATTTTTCATCTGCATCAGTTTGCCACCCCATTTCATTCCTGCAGCTCTTGAATCTAAAAGAAGGTAGATGAAGGCTTCAATGAGTTTACAAGAGATTTTTTAAAAAATTGTTTTTTCAAACATCTCTTAAATTGTCGACCTTATTGGGAGACTATTGCATAGCTTCTCGAAAGATAGTGTTGTAGAGTTTTGACTAATGTCACTTTTTTGTAGATTTAAAGTCAAGGTGCTGAAAAGGATATTTTGCCCTCTTTTGACACTTTTCATTGAAATTTATTGTGATAAAAATTTAAAAATGAATGAAACGGAGTAAAGCTTGGGTAACTCTGTTGCCACTTCTTTTGAGGAATGTAGTGGACATACAAATGGTCCTTCGAGCCAGATCCAATAAATAATCTTTGAACTTTTTTGAAATTTTTGTAGATAACCACTGCTTTGTTTTCAACGCTTTATGTAGCATCACATCAAGAATACAAAAGTCTTGGTTTGATTGAAAAATTGGTAGTAATTTTGACTGTCTCTTACATTCTGCTTCTACCTGAAACTAATTGCTCTAAGCATAAATGACAAGTTCAAGGCTAAGCATAATTAACAGCTGCAAACAGTTTACAGCACATTGTTGTCGACTTTGGATAATTGCTTCATTGCAGAAAAAATTAATTGTAGCTGAAATTCTTGCAGAAAGTATGTTTTGTCTTGAATTATGTGGGTGTTTTTTAAATGAACAGAACTTAAAATTGCAGTAAAACACAAGAAAATCGTTTAAATGTCCATCAATTTATTTGCAAGGATAATATAATGCCATTAATGATTAAATATAATTACGGGCATGTGGCCACCGTGGGTAGCTCAAATAAAGCCAAGTCTAGAAGTCCTATTTTCAACCACTTTTTTGAGCACTTGAAGCAGTATGTCGGCAATAACGTCACAATTGTTGGCTTTTCCAAGTTCCCTAACGTTTCTGGTTTGTTGACGTAGACGAGAGGCTTCACATATCCCCAAAGAAAATAATCCAATGGCGTCAAATCACACGATCTTGGTGGCTAATTGACAGGTTCATTTCGTGGAATTATATGCGCTCATCGAATGTTTTCTTCAATAAATCGATTGTGACGTGCGCTGTGTGGCATGTAGCGCCCGCCGCGCGCCGTCTTGTTGGAACCACATCTCATCCACATTCAGGCCATCCGGTTCGGGAACAAAATAGTCGGTTATTATGGTCTATACTATACTGGTCTCCATTAACGGTAACTGGCTCGCCAGGGTTATTGTGCAAGATGTATGACCCAATGACTCCACCAACTCATAGAGTACACCAAACAAGCAGTCTGTTTTTGTGGATGTATTGTGGTCGCAAGGTACTCATGTGGATTCTTTTCAATCCAAACTCGGTCATTTTGCTTGTTGACGTAACCATTCAACCCAAAATGAGCTTTTTTTCGGTTGTAGGTTTTTAAAATACCAGCTGGAGCACTTAGGCCTAAATACCGGTACATTGTACTACCAGTTAGCAACCTTCTATTTGTTATAGCTTTCCAGGTGTTCGGAGAAACGCCAAAAGACGCTGACATGATAAGGAGCCAATGATACCAACTCTCTCCATGTCTGTGCCGAGTATCTGTAACTTCATGCGACAAAAAACAGGACGGAAAGGAGGTGCTCTGCGTTGTCCTCATCTTCTCCACAAGATTCACAGAGTGTGGTATCACTTAAGCCGAACACATTTAAATGCTTGGCAAAAGAGAAGTGCCCGCTGGCAACGCCAATAAGTTTTCTACAGTCTTTTCTTCTACGAGCTAGCAAAAATGTTGCAGTCTTCTTACTAACGTTGGGGAGCATACGCTTGGTTTGTCTGCATCCAATGGAGGCATGCCATCTACGGTTGTGTTCTTGGTGGATCCAATCGTTGATTGAAGCCCTTACTGAGGACGCTGCTAGACCTATCCTGAAAAAGTTGTCTGAGATCCTTGCCAAGCGAGTTCATCGGCGATCTCATTTCCAGCTATGACGTGATGGCCTGGAACCTAAATGAGACTCAAAGATTTTAATCTTCCGATCGCATTCAGAGAGCTCTTGCATTCCTGGGTCACTTTCGAAGTGGTTGGAGGGTTGAGAAGGGCCTTAAGCACATCTTGGCTGTCGCTGCAAACAAAGATACTTCTCCCCGTCCATCCATTGTTCGTTACGTGGCTCAAGGCCATTAGAATAGCATAAGCCTCCGCTTGGAAAACGGATGCGTTTGATCCCAAAGATTAGTGCAGTCGTATGTCGTCGTTCACAACAAAGGCACCAGCACCAGAACCCTCGTCGGTTTTGGACGTATCTGTGAAGATACGATAAGAGTTCTTTCCAGGCTCAGATTCTGGAGCGAACTAGTCCTGACCCGAAGGAAAGTTGACTGAGTAATTTTGACACAATTTGAGCATTGGGATCACCGTGTCAGACGGCATACTCATTAGACGTGAGTCAAAAGATATGCTGCTTGCGAGTTCCTCAAAGCTCCAGTGCGAATTGTGCCAGAGACCACATCGCCTTAAACGAGAAATGGTCTTGAGAGTACACCTCATGATGTAGGTATAAAGGGGAGGAAGACGCAGCAGTGCGTCGGGAGTACCTCCCGGTGTGCTGGGGAAGGCCACAGAAACATCCAGACAAACTGTTCTTTGACGTTTGGCAAAAGAGGCAATAACGTATTTACGAGAGAGCTTATTCCATCAAACAACTGACGCATAGGAGATGATTGGTCTTATCAAGCCGTATAGATCCAAAGGACCCTTTTCGGTGAAAGACCCCATGTCTTGCCATAGGCTCCTTTACATTGCGCTTCATCACTGAACAAAATTTTGCGATGAAAATCAGCTTGATCTCGATCAATCTCATTTTCGGCCCATACACCAAAATCACGACGTGGGTTCGCGGCTTTAATTTTTGCACAAGCTGGATCTGGTGGATCTTATAAGGTCGTAAGACAAGGCTTTGCGCAAAATCTTTCATAAAGTCGATGAACAAAGCTCCGATTGTTATGCACGTTGGCGAATCGATTCTTTCAGGTCCTTTTCAACACTTTGCTCTACAGCGGCAATTGTTTCCTCGGTGCGCACTTTTTGTTTTTGACGTCTCTGCGGATGCGAAAACGATCCATGGTTAACCGAATTGATTGCTCTGATGGACGGTTATGTCGAACATAAAATGTACAGAGCGGTAAGCTTCACGAGCTGAACCATTATTTTCGAAATTAATTTGCAAGATTTGCAAGCGTTGTTCTTTTGTCAACCTATTTATGATAAAATTGCAAACCAAACTGGCATTAGAGTTTGACAATTTAACTACAAGTTGTCAGTATACCTATTCAAAAAACCAACTTCTAAAAAAAAACACCCGATATATTGTAATTGTTTGTTGATGTCGTCAAAAGTCATAGAAGTGATGTTATGTAAAAGAGAACATACTGTTTTCTATTGAGACGTTTTTTTTATAATTGTTTCCATATAAATGCTTAGAAAAACTAATTTTCAAAGTGGTCCAAAGCGACCAAAACTTTCTTAGTTAAAAACTACTTTCTTGAGACTAAGCAATTTATCCACTTATTGATTCGTAAATTTCTCTAACAAAAAGATTTGTCTTGATAAGTTAAAAAAAGTAACCATTTCGATGGTAATACTTCTTCATAAGCTTGTTGACTCTACAAAGAACTACATACATACGTGACACTGCCTGCTGATACTGTCCCTTCACGGTGTGTGCGAGTGGTATTATAACCCACATCCTTGAGTTTCCTTTCTATATACCTCGCTGGGAAAAAAGTCAAGGGATCAGAGAAACATCTATATGTACAGTCATAAAGTCCTATTTGTGTAACCCGAACTCCGAACAACATCAATGGCCAAAGGGCAACATTAAGCTCCAGTTGTGACCACACCGCACTTCATTAAATCTTCCGAATATTCTCTTTATATCCTTAATCCCTGAGGCTTGTCCATAATAATTCGTTCTTAATCTTCAAAAGCAAACACTTTTATTTTGCTGACCACTTTTTCTGGTCGCAACAGACATAAGTCCTCATTCATTTCTGTAACATCCTCAAATCCCTTCCGTTATGCATTTCTTGTTGTTTTTTCTTAATCATACACAACATTCAAATCCTTCCAGCAATAAAAAAAGGCAAATCAATTAAAGCAGCTTAAGCTTTTTGTTTTCTGCTATAATTCCAATATATCAATTTGTAAACTGTGTACAGAATGAAGCGCATTAAAAAAAGGTCAGGTTCAACTGGTACGACAATGGCCGTTTTTCATGTCCTTTTTTGTATCAAATCGATTATTGAAGGTGAAAGCTCATCAGGCATTGTTCTTTATGCACAACGACAACTCGAGCTATCACTTAAATACGTCATAGGTGTGTACTGCGGACATAAAAAATTAAAGGGCGTTCATCATTTAAATTGACTTTTTCTTCATGAAGCAAAATTCATGGCACTTTTTCTTTTTTTGCTGATACTCCTATGTCCCACTCCTTTTTAACCGACCGGCATTTATTTATTTATTTTTTGGTGAGTCTAACAAACTATGAAGAGCCATGAAACGTTAACTGAAAAGCGATGTCATAAAAAATGTAATTCTGACATTATCTGTAAAACCTGTCATTTTAAGGGGGGACATCCACCTTACATGTGAAATACATGCTGTATGCACTGGCAGTCACAGTGCAGTCCTTGCATGATATTCCACTGTGTCTACGCCGTGTTGTAATTTACAATGTTTTTTTTTCTCCCCTAGGAAACGCCCACAAAGAGTGCATGCCTGATGGTGAATGGTTTAAACATCCATCAAACAACAAGACATGGTCCAATTACACTACTTGTGTAAACTTTGACGACTTGGAGGTAAGATTAAAAAAAAAGTAATAAAAAATAGGAGCAAAAACCCTTTGGCTGGTGTCTAATTTAATCCAGTCACTTCTGTAAGCATCCTTTCATTTTATTTATATTTATTTTTTCCCCACAGTGGAGGGAGAGCATTAATTTAATTTATGAAACCGGCTATGGTGTATCCTTGGTTGCCATCTTGATGTCCTTGGCTATACTGGGATACTTTAGGTAAGTGCACTGTCGTCGTACATGACACAACACCACACAACGCAGGCTGTTATTATGGTGTGATTGTGGGTGGTGGTTAAGTAGATTGTAGTTTAACATGGCATGGCGGAGAGTTCAAACAACAAAAGGTTCCAGAGTTTGCTTAACTTTTAGCGTCTTATGTCTTCTCCCAAATTCTAAAGAGTGGAAAGTCGTTTCAATCGTGCGAACCGTTTAAGAGCTGGTGTTATAACCACTGCCTCTGGTATTTTGTTATTTAGAACTTGTCAACTACTAAAGGCCCTTCATTGGGAAAGGATACGATACGGAATGGTGATGGCAAATGAATTGGAAAGGTTAAAGTGAAAGGCAAATTCTTGAAATTCAACTTGGGTCACTTGAAGCTTGTCTAAGGCCAGAGCGTCAGAAGGGCTATTGTGTGGGGAAATAAAACGAAAATCGATTCTCTTCAAGTGGGTTCTTGAAAATATATTTTTAGATTTCGAATAAGGGTTTATAGAAGAATATTGTTTTATTTTCCCAAAGACAATCTTTTCACATTGGATTACTAGGGTTTCGAGATATTTTTCGAGAATTTGCGGCATGGCAGCGATTTATATAAAATAGGGTTTCACTTCAAACTTGCGGAGGTGGAGGACTATATTATCCTCTCAAGTGCAGATATGTTTTGTGTTCGATAAAAGCTATAATTGGATTTTATTTGTTTTATCGTTAAAGAGCTCCATGAGCTTCTTAATATATAATGTCTTGAGTATAAGTTGTTAGATGTTTACTGTTTTAGTTTCCTCCACCAAATCTGCACTTGGTTGGTTTCAAACATGAAACAATTCAAAAATAGGAAGCTTGACGATTTCAGAAGTCAACTTGGCGTACTCCATGGACGGATCGTGAGTACTGATGAAACTATTTAGACTCGAAGCCTCATACAGCTGTAAGAAAGTGTAAAGAAAAGATTCTTGGAAAGTCTTGGCTGGTAAAAATTAAATTATCTCAATCTCCTAAGTGAGAAAGGATTAATCCTTAAGTGATCGATATTCTTTGCCCTTTTTGCGCAAAGCAAAAAAAAAATAAATAAATAAATATGGTGGCGCAACAAAGCGAGGAGCCGCATGCCTTGTGAGGGATTGGAAGGGAACTACGCAAAATTTGTGCCGACTCCGAACGGCTAAACGAGAAGGCGCTATTCATGGCAATGAACTTAATAACGGAGTACTTGCCTCGCGAATGGCGATACGCGTGGAAAAACATTTTTGTTTCTGTTAAAATTTGAATCGTGAACCTCTGGATTAACAGGTGGACTTGCTAACAATCGTACCACGGGTACAACAAAAGCGCAAAACACACTTCTATATATTTTCGCATTTTTACATTTCTATTGAATAAACCTATTACCGAACCCAAAGGATAAAAAGCAAAAAATAAAGAGTTGCATCACAAAAGCGCAATTATTTTGAACTAGCAAACCGAGCCTACTTCTACCGAACGTTTCAACTTCTTCATCGTTAATTTTTGTAAGATACATGTCTTGTGCAAATCTCATTGCTTAGTCTATGGAAAGAGTTTAAATCCTTTTGGAATGTCATTTGATCTTATATGTTGTCCAACTTTTACGAATTCCTTGATTAAGCTTTAGTAAGTCATCTCAATTCTTTCAAATAACGTGATTTTAAGTCTTCACACAAATTTGATGACACAATGAAGGATCCCCATTTCTTTACAATTCATACGAGTATACTTCGGCATCATCCCTTTGGCTATGGCCATCATCCTTCCAAGCTCAGTGCATAATAAAATGCAATTATTACTTTCTATCCATTTTTGAGCAAACTTTTAAGCTCCTTGCAGCTTGTATCCAGATTACTCCATAAAATACAAGTCAACAACATTTTAAGACCTTTATTAAAATTTAATTTCAACTAATTGAAAACTTTGGTAACTTTGGGATGTTCAACATAGTTTCGATCCAAAAAGGATGAAAAGCAACAGACTCTACCGACAGCTTCAACAAGTAATTCATTTACTATAAGACCTGGTGTCGTTTTTTGTCTTATTGCAAAAGAGTTTATCTACTTACGTACTTGAATAAATTTAACAGGGTTGCCAGATTCATGGAATAAAATGGAATGGTTCTTATACATAGTAGTAAAGAAGTTAAAAACCAAAATGTAACGTGTACAGTTTTTGAACAATGAAAATTTTTAGTGAAAAGAATATTCGTTCATCTCGTGATTTATGGTCCTAGTTGAGAAATGTTGAGATACCTACTTACAACGAGGAAAGTTGTTTTCATTGCAAAAAAGGTCTCACTGTTAGCTCCTTTTTCAATGAAAAACAATTTACTTGTCTTAATATGTATTAAAAAGTGAACTCGAAATAATTGCTTGTGTCCTCCGTTGCATCGCTTGCTTTACTCAATACATTTTTGACTATAAGTAGAATAGAAGGTGGTAATGTAGCCCAGAATGTAGTAATCAGAAACCTAAACAACACATTGGATGACTTCTTATTCATGTGTTTAAAGATTTTTAATTCGGAAATAAATGAAACTCGGATAATCGGAAGTATTATTTATTTTCAATCAAATTTGGTATCTTCAGATCAAGTGATGGTTATTACACATTTAATACACTGCGCAGCTGTAACTTAACGCGAAAATCGCAAAATGTAATAGTTCACAAGTCACTTGCAGACTCTCCACACGCAACATGAGCCCAGAAGTGACATATTTGACACTGCACCAAGGCTCTACAGGTCTTCAGGAACCATATCTCTTATATGGAATGTGACCCCCGGGACCACAATACAACCAATGTGAAGGAGCCAAATTAAAACAATTGAGAATATTTAAACAAACATAATAAAAATATTTATTAAAAGTTTGATTTCATATTTACCTTCTGATTCCCGTAGGAAAACAGTTTAATGAATACGATGTTCCAGCACAAAACATGTTTCATACAGGGAAACTTTAGTTGCTCGAGAGAGGACTTTACTATTCAATTGCCTTCTTAGTCCGAAGAAACATCGATTGCCAAGTTATTCTTCGTTTGATTTCAGCGCTGGTTTCGTTGTCTGTCCTCAACTACCTCAAAGTTATAGTTGTCTATCGTGACGTTCTGTCCAAGACGTCGTTGTTGGGTGTCCTTCTTAGATGAGAGCATAAACTTGGTCTTGCCCTCATCGACCACTAAACCCATTTTCTTTGCTTCCGTCTCAATGCTCATAAACGCCCCATCGTGCTGCGTTCTTCCAATTATGTCAATATCGTCGGCATATCCGAGCAATTGGAAGGATCTTTGAACGATTGTGCCTCTTGTGTTGACGTGGGAGTTTTGCACTATTCTTTCCAGTACGATGTTGAAGAAGTCGCATGACAGTGCACCGCCTTGCTTAAAACCTTTTTTGACATCGAATTTATCGGTTTTGCCGATTGCTAGTTTCAATTTTTTCGAATGACAATCGAAAGAAGCAGCCTCTGCTGGATTTGTACGGTACTAAACCTGTCAAATGGCGCTAGTATCCCGTTGCACCACTAGATGGAATTGTCAAGACATTGATTTATTGAAGGGGCTCAATACACGTGCAAATGCCACATTATAACCTTTTCCTCAACCTGCTAATAGTTTAATATAGAGAAGAGATGAAAAAATGGACGAATTTTGGGACCTTATCAAAGCTTGTTGAGATAAACTTATAATTAGGTTTGAAATGAAATTGCGTAGCTTACTGTCTTCCTCAGTTTTTAGCGATCCAGTTGTTGTTCCTAGACGAAGACTGAAGTAGGCTTAAGACTTTAGTAGTTTTAAACTATTCTTTACCCATAAACAAAAAAAAAGTTTTACGAATAGCTAATGCAATTTTTCATCGCATAATATTTTTCATTGCAAACTACCACACTTGGCATCCCTTACACACACTAAAGTGAGCAATCAAAGCCATAAATTTCAAGTATCAAGTTTGAAGAATATATTTGAAAACCCCTTCCAGCTAAAGTGCCTTGCAAAACTACTAATCTACATGGTAAATTTTACACACAATCTCATCTCATCTCATCTCCTAAAACGCTTTTCAACTCACACGAGTTATTGTTCAAAGGTTTTCAAAGTCAATGTTGTCTTTTAGCTGATATGCATTCCTTGCAAGCTTACAGCAGCAGATGATAGTGGAATGTGCTGGATTAAGAGCTGACACTGTGCACTCTTGGTGAATACCAAATTTTTGGTTACTCTGAAAGGATGCCATAGCATGGAGAAAATGCATAACAAAACCTTTCCTTTTTCGTGATGAGATTTTGATGTCACACAACGCTTATATGTGAATTGATGAAGATTACTTTAAGAATTACCTTAATGGGGTCACGGTTGAAGAGGAATTTAGGAACGAGGATAGTTCCCTTTCAAATGATGTCATACATATTAAAGCTTTTGCCATGAAAGTTAAAATATAATCCAGAAAAGATTCGAGAAGGTCATTTGGCTTTTTATGATTGTTTTGTTAAGGAATCTATAGTCGGACATGTGCCATATAGACTCTGTATCGACTGACCTTCAAGTTAATCAAATATTTATGTGGATCCTATAACTAAATCTCGATATATGGAGTGGAGTGTTTTGGAATGAAGTATTTGATATCAGTTTTATGTTTTATGTTTACTACAATTCCGATCAAGTGGTTGTCTGTTTTGTCTCCTCGAATTAAGAAGTTTCTTATTTCGGTGCCAGTCAAATGATTGTCTAACAATATTCTGGATTTTTTTTAGTCTTTGGTTTCTACCCTTATATCCTTTATTTTGATGAAAATGGTGCGAAATCTGTTTATTTACTTGAATCCATCAATATGTTGAAAGTCAAAGTCAAATGCTTTTGTGGGTATGGCTTCTGAGAAGTGTTCCATGAGAAGTGTTCTCTCAATCAGCTATTTGGAAACGAGAAACATTATTAGGTTCTCTGTATTCCATAAAGGCATTCTTAGACAAATACACTAAAGGCTCCTTTTCATCTTGGGCTTGTATTGATAATTCAAGCGTTCATAAGTAATTCGAATATGTCTGCTATTTTGACTTAGTGTAATTATTTTTGTAAATTTTTTCACATTGTGTTATTTGTTTTTTTTTTACAAAAGCTTTTGCTCAAGCTTTTTTCTCTTTTCCTTAACTTTGTTCTACAATTTACAATCACTTTTTATTTTTTCCCTGCTTTTTTATTTAGCTTGCTTTTTTTCTTTATTAGAATCGATCACTTCACATTTGCGTTTTTTTTTTTTTTGATATTCATTTCTAGACAAGCTCTTTTAATTAATACCTATATTGAGGAAGTAGTAGTAGAATAATAAATCCGTTATGTTGTAGCCGCGGCCATTTTGAACTTACAAGTATGCCGAATGAATTGAGTAATTTTATTGTCATCGGGACTATTCGGATGCGTAGCTATACCCGATGCGTAGATATACCCGATAAAGATCACATTTCAGATTCAAACAAATAAATAAATAAATACACAGAAGTAAAAAAAAACGTTAAAAAAAAAGTTATGGAAATTCAAAGTCAAAGCAGATCTTTTGCGTGATGAAAAACTTCACTAAGCTTTTCTGATGACTGTTGGTTTTTGGCTTATGACGGTTTGGTTTTCAAACGGTTACTTTCGATAATCGATATACTATTTTAAAGAAAAAAGAATTTTTGTTTGTTTGTATTGAATAGACTCAAAAACTACTGAGCCGATTTGATTAAAATTTGGAACAGATGTAGACAAGATTCTAGGAAATGGCTCAAGCTATATTCACATTTCATCAAAATATTCTCTTGGGAACAAAACAGAATCGTAAAAGAGGATTTAGGATCTGCTTGACCGCTTTTTAAAATTGTCTCACCGCTAGAAAGCTACATTATTATCTGCAAGTAGCAGCGATCTTATTTCTTCCCCATTTGCAACCTGGAACGGGAAGTACTTTGCTATTTTTACTCCTTTCGATCACCGTAGGATACGAACTACCCTAGTAGTGAACAATTTCAGTACTGTTCACTCAAGACCTAAAAGTAAAATTGGAAATGTAATTTATTTGACTAATTTTTATACTTGCTTAGCTTCAAGACATGCTCAATCGAGTGGATAAAATTTTTAAAGGGGGCGAAGGTTAATTGAGTTATGAAAATCTTCTCTCTTTTTTAAATAAAACTGAAGATTATAGAAGATTTGCTGTTCTTTCAGTTTTTTTTGGAGGTAAATTCAAATGAATTCAAACTCTTTTAGGTTCTTAACTTCCATACAAATTTTTAATAAAGTTCAAAAACGTTATTTGCACCATACTTTCCGACGGTCTATGTCTGTGAGTCTGTAAATTCTGCGTACATCAAAAATACAACCCATTCGGATGGAAGAAGTTTCTTGGAGCTTCATTGGAATTTGCCTGGTCAAAAAATCTGACTTTTTTAGCTTAGAACATGTTCTCTCATGAAACGGTGTTAACTGGAGTTCTTGAAAATCGGTTCAATCGGTCGAACGATTCTGATAAAACATAATTTTTTCATAACTTTTTTCGGCGTAAAAATGTGCATAGCGATATTTGCTTTTCCGGTGCTTTTCCGACTTTTCTATCTTACATTCAAAATGAGAAAATGGCCTATGCAATTCTATTCTGCAGCTCATTACTCAACGTAATAGGTTTTTATAGCCTACATTTTAATTTTGTGTCAAACAAATGTTGTTATCATGTCAGAATTTTTATTTTTTTGAATTGTTTAAAATTTGATCTTTTAACAAAAAATGTTGAAAATTGCCCAAACAATTCTATTTCAACTCAATTGGAGAATGGAGATGTCAACTTCAAAAACTATTTAGGATGGTGTTTAATTCGTTTTTTCAATGGAATGTCCTTCTCTCATTTGGCGTAATTTCTGCAAAATGAGCAAATGAAAATTTGATGACAGTAAGCGACTAAGATAAAATAAAAAAAAAAAAAAACGAGAAAAGTAAGCAAAAGTTACACTTCCACTTTCTCCTTAACTTTTGCCTTCAATGTTAACACTAACGAAGCATTAATCAAAACTAACGATGTTTATCAGAATTCACGATATTAAAAATCGATCCAACGATTTTTATAAACGTACATACGTAATTAAATTTTTTGAAAAAAAAAATTCGGCTCACAAATGCTCATAACGAAATTTGCTTTTTTGGTTCAACTAAAGTGGCCTCACATTCAAAATAAGAAAATGGCCTATGCGATTCTATACTAAAGCTCATTACTGCAGGCTAACTCAATAAGTTTTCGAAGCTGACACTTTAATTTTGTGCAAAACAAATGTTTTTATTCCGACAAAATTTTATGATTTTATCGATTTATTCGAGAATAAAAAAAAGCCAAATGGCTCAAAGGATTGTATACTGAAATTAAGTACGAAATAGGAAATCAACGTATTTTTTAAGATGATTTTGAGTTTTTTACTTTATGCTTTATAAATGATACCTCCCTTACAACAGGTTTGTTCAATTTAACCGAGGTCCTCGATCTTGTCTAGTATTTGGCTTTAATGGCATGTCACAAATTTTGTCGCCCAAGCGATTCTATTCAAACTCAATATAACATGCCAACTTCAAAGACTATGTATGGAGGCGTTTAGTTTGCTGACTTTTCGATTTTTCAAGGAATTTTTCATGTAACTTTTGCCTTTGGCGTTATGACGAAATTCCGTCTTAAATTTCCTTTATTGTCTAGGTAACCGACGCATGAATTCAAATAATATTTGCAATTTCGGGTGCTTACAATACTTGCAGCAGAAATACATTTCAAACATTGCAAATGTGTAGTTTGATTTCCAAAGCAAATTTTATCGACCTAAGTTGTACACATTTTTTTACAAATGCCAAAATAACAGAAAATTACATTCCAAAAAAACGAAAAAGCCTGTGGCGGCCTTTTATATAAAGCAAAAGTAAAGTAGCATCTATTGAAAGAAAATATTCAAAATGACTTGAGACTCAAGGTAACCCAACATACAGCATTGTTTTGATATGCCCTGCCCCCTCAATTCCAAAAACCTAGAATTCATACCCCAAAGTATTGACATTGCATTGGAAAACACTCCAAATACTCGTACAGCCAACAATAACATCTTTAAAATTTAAATTACTTTTCCTACTCTACCACATCCAAGAGCTCCTTCGAATTCCAACTTTTCCAAAATTAAAATTCCACATTCCACGAGTCCTGAAATTTCAAAAACCACCCTGAGGCCTCTTTTCGACTCAAAAATAATAATTCAAGAAACATTAATGCGTTCAACAAAAGTTCAAATGAAAACATTAAAAATAAAGATTCTGGCATTTATGCTAACGACTAACAACACAATACTCCACATTCCAACGAAACATCAAAAGTATGCTATCGATGAATATTTAACCCCGACTCCCACGTCCCACTCTCAGCTTGAAAAGCAATTATGCAATGCAAATTCAAGCCAATTGTCAACGCACATTCGCAAAAGCTATTTGAAGCAGATTACCAGCCAAACAGCACACCGACCATCCACCATCACCCCTTTCATTAATTTCTAGCACGACAGAACCAATCCCGTGTATGCAACCAAAATTTGTAGCACAAAACAAGGCTGCGTTATATACTCGTACAGTCAAATTGCCATCAACGAACTTATTACCATTGCATACTTTCCAGATCCCTGAAATGTGCCCGCATAACGCTCCACATGAACCTATTTGCATCGTTTGCGGTAAACAATTCCCTGTGGCTCATATGGTATTCCGTAGTGATGCCCGACGTCGAGCTCCTCAATGTGAACCCGGTAAGTGAGATCCGACTCAATAACAAAAATGTCTAACAGAAGAGATAACCCACATTTTAGCCCAGCTGTATTGGTTTGCACCTGGTCCTGAACTACTTTATGCTGAGCAACTACTCGTGGATGTTGTGTGAGGGTTTCTATCTGCACACAGTCCTCGTTTCGGCCTTTATATCTGAGAAAAAATTGGTTAAATGGCTGGTAGGCTTTGGATGGGGCTCGCCGGCTATAGTGATTTTTGTTTATGGACTTTCACGTGGCCTTGCGGGCGAGGGAGCGGAATTGATTCAGTGAGTATAGTCTTTTTGCATAAAACTTGTTCTTCTCAAAAAAAAACTAATTTTGTTTCACAGTTGCTGGATGAACGAGACAACGTTTGACTTCATTTTTATTGTACCTGTGTGCATATCCATGCTCCTGAATTTGTTTTTCCTCTGCAACATAGTGCGGGTGGTGCTGTTGAAGTTAAAGGCTCCGGCCAGTATACAGGGAGGCTGTGGACCGTCGCGAGCTGTGATACAGGCTTTTCGGTGAGTGATGTTGACATTTTTGATGCTTCTACAAATTAATTTAAAATAGGAAAACAATAAACTGTTTTCTTTGAAACACAAACAACAAAAAGCCTACGGGAAGCATTGTCATAGTCCTTGTCCACACGATGCTGTGTTCATGACGTTATTTCGATATTTACTCTAAACAGCTTCGGTGAGGGAGAAAACCAAATTGTATAGAAATGAATGACATAACGTCATGAACATAGCGTCGTGTGGATAAGTCCTCGGGAGCTGAAAAAAACTAAAGGTGGTTTGCAGAGTTCATAGATGTGTGTAAGATTAGCTCTGGGGTAGCCTTGATCTCGATATGAGAGTCAAATCCATGTTTTTGACCACTGGAATAGCATTTAAGTTTTCACTGGGACGAGCTCAAATCTAGCGAAATGTTGTAGCGTGTGTGCAACCCATTCTGTTTGTGAACACTCGATGATGGATGTGCCACAAAGCTCCGAGGCTGCTATAAGGGCCTTACAAGTTTAGTTAGTACTATTCCGCCCTAAGGATAACACAGCAAATTATCCTCCCTGCTCCCTCTTCGCTTCGTCGCTTATTGTATAAATGAAATGGTAATGTTTTACCGTAGTTATCCCCCTCTGGGGTAGTAAATTTAAGTGTTCTCGTTTTATTGATTAAGTTTTGTCGACTTTAAGTGTAGAAAGTAAATAAAATTTACACAAAACTTCGACGATATTTCTATTTCAGAGCAACGCTTCTTCTTGTACCACTGTTGGGTCTTCAATACATTGTGACTCCCTTCAAACCAGACCCCGGACATCCGTGGGAGCATATCTATGAAGTAATATCAGCCTTCACAGCATCATTTCAGGTGAGTGTTTTCGTTTGGCGTCTTGTGTATTTTTAATTCTGTTTCCAAAAGTTCTTGGGGTGGTGTAATTGATTCCTGAGTGGAGGAAATAAGATTTTCATTGAGGAAACAATCTGCAGATGTAAATGTAGATAATTTTAATTCTTCAGGCTACCAAAAAGCTAAATAGCAACGACTATCAAGATGGAATAATTTAGAGACCATGATATTAACAGGTTGAGTTAGAGGAAGGCGAATTGATTCAACTTAAGTACATACATTATGTTGGAAGTTTGAAACCAAAGGACTAGAGCTCCTGTGCCATTGAATGATACCACTCATTGAAAATTTAAGTTAGCTAATGAATAAGTACAGACTGAGGGGGCTTTCGGCCAAAGTTCTAGTCCTTGTGGATATGTTTCCTAAACATTTTCTAAGAAAAAATACAGGGTGGCTGATGAATATTGTTACATTAATAAACTCAAGTCCCTTTTTTTATGTGTGTGGAATTCATTTCACTTTTATTATTATTTTTTTTTTTTTTTTTTTTTTCTGTTGGAGGTTTTTAAAATACCAGCTGGAGCACTCACACCTTAATACTTTTATTAATGTTAAAGGTCATTTAATTTTATTTAGTATAGTTTTAAAAATAATTGATTGTAAAAGCCCCCCTGCTCGTCGATGCATGTGCGTTCATTACTGCTTGGAGTGTTGAGACAGGAATAGTCGCAATTGTTCCTCGAATGGATTGCATTCAAATTAGTTGGATTTGCTTTCTATAGACCTCCTGGTTGCAATAACCCTCTAAAAAAATCACAAGGGAGTCAGGTCAGGCGACCTGGAGGGGCAACAGAATATATAGTTTCTAAATATCAGCTTATTGGGAAATTCTCGTCGCATTAATATGTCATCACAAACCGCGCTATGAGACGAGCTGCACCACAAAGAAATTCTCTTTTGGCGTAGTGCTGGATAGAAAAACTCTCTCAACATCTTCAAATAGCGTTTTCCGGTCACTGTAACGGTGTGACCGTTTTCCATTTCGTGCGATAACACGTTCTCCAAACTTGGTTTCCAATAAATTGATTGTGACATTCGCTGTGTGGCTTGTGGCGCCGTCCTGTTGGAACCACATGTCGTCCAAGTCCATATCATCCGATTGGGGCCAAAAATATTCGGTTATTATTGAACGGTAGCGATCCCCATTCACAGTAACGTAATGACACCGCCGGCCTATAAACCACACAAAACCGTAATTTTTTCGGGATGTAATGATGATTCATGGAGTACGTGTGGATTGCTGTCTGACCAATACCGCATACTATGTTTATTGACAAGGCCATTCAGCCAGAAATGAGCCTCATCATAAATTGGACGTAGCGCTCTTAACGTTGAGGACACCGACTCCGAATTCGATAGTAAATTTTAATAATTTCGACTCGTTTTTGGCTCATATATCTTTTTATCATAAAATGGCAAACCTTACTAAAGAGAAATGTCAAAAGAGTGGCAAGAATTAAGAAGTCGTTTGCTGTCCCTGTCACTCTACTTTTGTAGCGTCCTTGTTGAAAAACCCTTACATCATATTTATGTAGATTTATTTTTCGATGCAGTCGGCAAATTCTTATAAGACTAGTCGGCATTTCTTAAAAATTCACCCCCCTCCCCTCCCTTGGCCTGGACCCTCGCTACGCCCCTGGACAATAATGTCTGTCTGGTTATACCCATTTGAGGAGATAAGCTTCTTATCGAAACTGGATTGCTTTTTATGGCAGCAGCTACAGCAGCAATTGCTGCCTCCGGCCGAAATAAAGAATTTCGATGGTAAGGTTTTCTATCGCCTATTACATGCTCGACAAAATTATTAACAAGTCTCATTATGGTTCATTTGTTCGGGGGATTGTGGCCGAACAATTTATATGTATATTCTATATTTCCTATTAAATAGAAAATAGTTATTGAATTTTTCTGGTACCGGCTTTCATTTATGCCACCCTGTATCGATATAACGACAAAATCTAGAGAAACCAACCATTTTACGGTCTGCTTTAGAGTATCTATATGAAGTAATGGTTCAAATAAAATGGTTGTGATGTTTAAACATCTTATTGTCTTTGTTCCTCGTTGTATAAGTGCGTAGAGCGTACGAATCTTCGCTTGTTGCTTTTTTTTTTTTTGACTACGTAGGCATTGAAATGGCTGAATGTTGGGTGTCAAAAATCATAACGATAAATCATAGAACACACTCAGGTGTAACCCTTTAGTATAGGCCCCAAAGTAGGGCATTAACATAAATTATAAATTCTGTTGGATTCGTATTGTCGAAAGTTATGTCCACATTATAATTCAAACGTTCATCATAGCCCCTTTGGCTGGTCAATAATTAAAAAAGTAATCACAGCAGCAGCCATTATGTGATTTTTATTTCGTCCCTTTGATTTGATGCCATACGACTGGTCTCTTCGTGCTTTAAGTCCATCGCAGCTATCAAAGCAGCCTTTGAATGTCACAAGTGTAGACCATTAAAGCAACTTTATTTTCATAGTCTTGATGATTTTTTTTATGCAAACGTAGTCTAGCAGAGCAACCATGGCAGCTATTAAAGCAGAGTGAGTTTTTTCACCATTTCGTTACTTGTTTGGTATGAAAAAGTACGCCATAAAATGCCCACCACATAAAATTTGGCAGCTGTTCTGCTTTCCTGTATCTGTCATATTTCAGCTTTCTGCTATGAATTTAAAGCAACCGGAAACACATTGTTACGTATGGGCACATGGTTTGTGTGTTCTTGTTTGATATATATATTTTTTTTTCCTTTTCTCTTTTTTTGTATAGAATAGAAAATGAGGTAAGCAAAATAAATTGATAGCTTGAAATGTGTAAGAAATATGAACCCCCTGTGGATTCTTGGTTAGTAAATAATTTAATAGGTAGGGTGGCTCAACAAAGCTCGGGGAACATTGGCAATGACTTACAACATAATGCCGAGGAATTAAAATTGGTGAGCTTGTTCTACAGCTGGAGATGGGGATCATGACAAGGGTACTTTTGATTCTTTTTTTAAGTTTTTGTTAATAAGGCCAAGGGACTTCATTTTTGTTCCAGAGACTAGGAGGCAATATCCTTTTTATGGCAGTGGAAACACTCTCGGGGGACTTCCATTCCCTCGTGAAGGATGATAGTCGTGCAAAAGCAATTGGGTGTTTTTGAAATTTAAACACGTAACTGACAGACACACTAACCATTACGCCACGAGAACTAGGTACTCTCAAAGGCACTCTCTTCTAAATTTCGGAAATTATCTTTTTGAATGAAAGTTTTTGTCTTACACCGATGACCATAAAGAATAAGAGTAAATTGAGATCCAAACATTGAAATCTACGATCGGAAATCTTTTCTTATTTGGAAAGGCTTCTTTTTCTGAAAATGCTTCGGAAATGGTGCTTCTACTTCCCTTTCCGGTACTTTGAGCATAGCGATATCAAAGACGAAGTTCACATTGGTCGATTTGTTGAAACTTCGTGCGAATAAAGCGACAGTTTTCTTGTTCTTCTTCTCTGCAAGTCAATACCGACAAATTATGGTATAACTGTAGGAGAACTGTCGCTTTATTCGCACGAAGTTTCAACAAATCGACCAATGTGAACCTCGTGAAAGAGGTCACATCTCTCTCAATGCTTTCCGCTAGTTATCCACGTCTAGAAAATCTGAAGTAATCGTAGTATTCATTTTCGTGAAAATATTTACAAATGTGTTAAATTTTTTACACGTCGCTATCATCTATTTTGACATTTAATTGCCATGCAAAAAGACTACCGGTGTACCTAGAGATCACTAAAGTATAAAGCAGTAAAGTGGAAGAACTGTGATTCTTTAGAGATCACGAGGTTCGCAGAGACGGAAAATAAGAAGATGGAAAAGAAACATTGCAATATTACCGAAGGATTTCGATCATAACGGTGAGATTTTTTATTTTTTTTTTTTGTTAAAAAGGTTAAATGGTACAAAAACATCAGACGCTTTGTACAAAAAAATTAAAATCTTACTCCTATAAGTAAGAATGCATTCACAGAAACACCCTGTATAGGTACGATGCTGTATACAAGCTTCCCTATTCAGTTGCCTTAAGCTTTTCATGTTGAATTAAGAATCTCAATGAAAAGTATAATAGACAAAAGCCTTTTAGAGTGCGATACTGAAAATCAATTTCAATTTCAACACTTAAATAAACTTATCATCGTTCTAGTACCTAAATGGAACTCAAACAGACTGCACAAGATAAAGAACAGAGAGACACTGGAACTTAAACACTTTAATTCCTTAGGATATCTCATTTATCGTCTATTTGTCTTTGTGATCCCAAATGGATTTCCTTTGCCTTGCCATTGGGGACTTTGTTGTATAAAATATTCACAGCACTCAGGTGCCAATGTGTGAATTTCATTTTCATAGGAGTTTATTGAAGTGTCCCATGGAATCACCAAGAGGAAAAAAAATATCATGTAGGTATTCTTAAACCGACAGGCGATTAGGCTTTCCTAAATCCTGCTTTGTGTGTTATATTGGTGTTGTTTATGTTGTGGGTATTAACATTCAGGCAAAACAACCTTTTCAAATTAAGTCATTTATCTTGGCATCAGATGATGACACACACGTCTCAGGTGGAAGCACTCAAATTTAACAATTTTTTTTTTTTGTAAGAATTTAATTCATTTTTACCTTTGGGAATTTTAGGTCAAGAAGCTGCTGAGGTTCTTTTTTAGTTGTTGTTATTTTTTCATACCTCCCAGATGATTTCACTTCAGTGATCTCTGATGTTGACTTGTGTAGATGAATTGAAAATAGTCAACAAAGTTTGATGCCCTACTCATGCTGTTGTAAGAGGTTTGACACGTTCTAAGCTTCACATCTGAGACTACTTTAATAAAAATAGGTAAGGCTCTTTAGGAGATTAAGCTGCCGAGGAAAATCAATGTTGAAGTATAATAAAGACTGAGAAGTTTTATTGACTGTGCCATTTCAAAGATAACCTTAATTGGCACCCCACAGGGTGGAATCATATCGCAATTATTGTTTACCTGACTTGCAAATAAGATTTCATTTACAATAGAGGTTAGGTACTGATAAAGTGGCTGTTACCTCAGCTGACACAGGATAGTGAAATTCACAGAATAGGACCGTTGGGCCCATTGTGATACCACAGTGGATTTAATGAATTCTTTTCCTAATGGAACCATTTCGAGCTTAAAATGAAACGGGAGAGACGCAGGGCATTGATGTGAGTAAGATCACTATGATCATCAAAGAAATACGTACGTAGGTGTACGTTTGTGAGATAAAGCTAGGCTTGTACAAAGTAGGTGGGAAATAGTTTCCTCCTTCTCCACCTCCTCATACATATAGCTTCTGCAAAAATCTTCTCAAACTAGCCTTTCGGCATGTCTTCCAATAAGACAGTGTCCTGTGATGACACCTATCGTTGCACTTATGTGTTTTATTGTGAGAGAGATCAAGCCAGTTGACTGCTGAAGATCTAGCTTCGGCCAGATCTGTTTCGTTTCGTCACACGTTAAACTGCTTGTTCCATCTCTGATTAGATTTCTTGTATGCGTCCTGCTTGAGCAAGAGTATGCAGCGAATGGTATGCCAAAATTCGCCGTTTTCGATGAGAAGGCCCCGGCCCCGGCACCCAGCCCAGGTGAACGTTGAACTGCTCTGACATCTCCCTGAAAGATGATCGGCAGTCAAGGCCTAGAATAGGGTTGGAGAAATTTGAAATTCCCTTAGGTTTAAACAAGTAAAGTGTAAAGTTGTTCATTCGAAGTTGAGGTCGTGTAAGAAAAAAAAAATAGGGTTGCGCAACAGAGCGAGAAGCCCCTGGGCCTAGCGCATTTCTCATAACCATGCCTTGTGAGGGAATGGAAGGGACCTACAATTTTCCGCATGTTCCGAACGGCTAATCAAGAAAGCGCTTTTCATGGCAATGAATACCAACGGAGGACTTGCCAATCCCTCGCGAAAGGCGATACCCGTGGAAAAAACATTTTTGCATCTGTTGGGATTTGAACTCGAACCTCTGGATTAACAGAGGTCGTGTAAGAACCTAAGAATATTCGAAGACCCCTTCTTCTAAAATCAAGATGACTAGTGAATCCTTGATTGAATATTTTTAGCCTGTATCTGGGTATGGCAGGGCATTCACATAAATTGTGTTCAGGCGATTGTGTGTCTTCGTGACAGAGACAGCAGGGGTCATCCTGGCTGATGCCCATGTTTTTAAGATGATATCTGAGAGAGCAGTGTCCACAGAGCAAGTCCGTAAGTAACTTAAGGCCCCGACCCATAGAATCCGTTGCGTCCGTTCGATGCCGGATTCAACTGACAGCTTGATTAAATACACACGATCTTATGAGAGGTGACCTATAAGCATTGGATGCAACGGACAAAAAAAAAAGTAACCCAACTTTTAACTTTTGCGTCCGGCAGAACTGATGACATGCGCAGTTAAACCAATTTTAAGTTTTCTCTTCACACCGCAACGGATTCTATGGGTCACCCCAATCCGTTGTGTCCGGTAAAACTCACTTCTGTCAGTTGAATCCGGCAGCGAACGGACGCAACGGATTCTGTGGGTTGTCCGTCCGCTCATGTCAAGAATCTCTTCACACGTTTATGACAAAAGTGAGATGAATAGTTTTGACTGGCGGTGGCCATTAGAGTTGTTCCAGGTGTGGATCATGTTCTGCCGTTCCCAGATAACCAGTTCGCGTTTAATGCTACTGATTGGGAGACCGTAGTAGGATTCCGGGCCTTTGAATTGGGATTGAGGGCAAAACCTAGCTAGGCAGTCAGCCTCTTCGTTTCCCTGTACGCCTTCATGTCCAGATACCCAGGAAAGAGTTATTTTAACTGGGTAGTTCCAAACTTATTTGTATTCGATTTCGATTGATGACAAGGCTGGCTGACATCAGATCAAACCAGGATGCGTGATCTTCGGAGGTTTCTTCTTATGCATTTCCTAACACAGAATTCTATAGAAAGATGAAAGATAGTTGGTGTGCTACCAAGGGATATAGATGATGTGAAGTTAGGATAGAAAATGCCTGCACCTACACCGTTGTAAGTTTAAGGTGCGCATTGCACCAGTAATACTTACACATGCTAATCTTTGTAGCTTTTGAAAAGCCTTACGGTCAGAAACTTGTTCTGTTTTTGCCACCAGACCAGCGAAGCATAGGTTATGATGGGTGTGATAATAGTGAGGTATGTCCAATGTTGATGTACGTTACGGATGAATTGTAATTGATGAACTTATTCTACAGCTCGAAACGGTGCTGATGAGCCCTGAGTACTTTTGATTCTTTTTTTTAGTGAGACTCAATTTTTATCCTTAAGCACAGCCAATGACAAAGATGACGAAGCTTCCAACTGTAATACGAGTATAAAATCAATATGAGTATATTACCAACACAAGACCCAGTGCAACTAGTGTTCAACAGCCATGGAATAGCATGGGGTTGGCCCGTTTGCTGTTGACTGTCGACAACAATAAACAAACAGAACGACACAATTTGTGAGCAAACTAGATTTTCACAATCGGTATTTGGCTGCAGGAAATGCTTTGAATAAAATTGGATTTCTCTTTGCGTTTCTTTGAACTGTTACTTTCTATAAATTCTTATTTATATGTACCTACATACCCAAGGGGGAGATTCCATTTTGTGCTTAAAACTTTCAACTTCTCCCAAGAGGTTCCTGTTCTCTTAACCCACAACTCATTGTTTCCTTTTCCTTGTACTGTTTTTCACCATCAATTTTCTAGTTAGGTTTCCTAAGAAATGTTTTTCCCACGATAAGCTTAGCAATTCTCGAAACAAATTGTATGCTTTCAGGGTCTTTTGAACCTCTTGTGATAGTATCTTTGGCAAATATTAAAAATTATCTATGATTTGAACAATTTGTTCCTTTTCCATTCTTCACAAACTTGAGAGAGTATCTTTGTATGTCGATTATCTTAGTGACTTGCAGCTTAAGTGCGTTTTTCCTTGTTCACTTTGATGACTTTCATGTTTGGACAAAACAACAGATTTTAATTTCATGTTTCCATGAATTCAAATTTAATGATTCTCTTTCTCTTTGCAAATTGCACCAAAGGGTTTTGTTTTTCTTTCTCCCATTTTGCATTTTGTGAAGAAACAGAAAAACAAAGGAATATTTGCTTTCCCAGGACCTTCAAATAAAAATTAATTTGCGTTCAGAAAGGATTCAATAACGAATATCGACAGGTACAATATCAACAACGTATCTAAAAATTCCCACAAATTACTTACGAGGAAAGCTGTTCTCCTTCAATAAAAATCACGTTTCAACAAATTCGTATTATGATTTTGTATTCATCGAGTGTTTTCGGGTATTTTTCTGGATCGTTTGTTATCCTCTCGTAATGTATCTTAAGTTTGCCAAGATAAAAAACGATAAAAAAGAGAGAGAGAAAACAAATGCCAACCTTTTTCTGGTTATTCGATGGCACAAAAGATACGAAATCGTTTTTGTGGTCATTATTTCGGTTGAATTTAATTTCAGTTCCAGAGAAGTTTATCTGCACTTTGCCACCCTTTTCGATTGTTTGTATTGTTTTAAGTTGGAGTGGAGTGTACAAGTGTACTCAATAGGTTTTGGCCAGTAGCCAACGCAGGCTCTCATCGACACAAGTGTCGAACCTTTATAAGTGATATTCGTCCTCGAACAAAAAATAATTGTTATGGGACGACTATTCAAGTACTTTTGGTCTCATATTGGTTGCCTATCTTGACACAAGAGAAATAAAAAAAGCAATTTCTGTGTCCCCGAAAGAAAAACAAATTAAAGTCTCAAAATACTTCACAAAACTCAAACCTTTTATGAATGTCATCAACAGAAAAAGGTCTACTCAAGGAATATCTATGAATATCTTTGGCCAAAGATTGAGTATTGAGTAATAAAATATTTTAATGCAAAACATTCAACTCTTTTCGCACAAGCTGGTCCTTGTGGCTATCTGAGGCTGTGTAAGTGGAATAGAGATGGGATCTACATATTTTATTATTTCTTGTGGATGTGTAAGAAGCATTATCCTTTACAAGGAATCTCCCTCCCTGGAGATAGAAGTGGCTAATAAATACACGTCTGTATACACGTCAATCTTTGCCAAAATGTTACAGCAAAGTACTGTGACAACAGTTAACAATCCCTGTTTCTCCCATTTTCTACCGACTTTCAGGCAAAGAATACTTTCTAGACTGTGACGCTCTCCCAAAGCTGCGTCCTTTTAAATTTCAAATTCTCCTTGTAATGTGAAAGTACAAAGATCAGAGACGACAATCACTTTGCATTCACGTTTTTGCTATCGCTCATTTTTTGAGTCAGTCATAAGACTTTCTTCCATCTTAAGAAAAACATTTTTTTTGATTTCTACAAGGACTATGAGAGATTCTGTCTCAAGAGACTCACGCGATGTCTTTCACATTTGTTGTATAAAATTGAGGGAAAAATAATGTTCTCTGATGGGAATTGCAGTTGAGTGCTTTATGTCAAGGGCTCTCCATTTTCTTATTTTGATGATTAAAATTTAAATCTTAAGACGTTACTCGAATAGCACGGTCACCGTTAATTGTCTGAAGATGGAAGAATAGAGGAGCAGACGTAAGAAGTGCTTGCGTAAAGCCTTCCTCTACGTTCTTCCATGAAGGATTGTATAACCATGACTTTCATTTTAAAAACCCCACTTTCATGGTTACGATATTTTTTTCATTTTATTACTTGGTGGCGTTACTCGGAAAATACTTCCCTCATCAGACTCCAGCTAAATTGTGTTTAAAACTCTTCAACCGTCGCGTTGCCGTCGCTTTTCGGTCGGTAGTTGAAAATTTTGAGACCAATTCCCACCACTTTTATAAAAGGATTTCATTAAATTCCCGTATGTGTAATAAGAATCTTTATGGATCATCCTGAATGTGAATTTCTCTTTAAAGTGGCAACATTGCGTGAATGTGCATCCCAAAAGAGCTATTTTCGGTGTCATAAACATCACCTTCTCCCCACTCAGCTATCATAACTCCAATTCGCCTTCGTGTTCAATTCCTCTTCTCAGATTTACTACAATTCTTTTTTATTTCCTGTTTTTTCTTCCTTTTCTTTGCAGGGACTTTGTGTTGCAACGTTCTTTTGCTTCTTCAACGGCGAGGTTATTGCTCAAGTGAAGCGCAAGTGGAGGACTACATTCTACAGCAGTCGTCCCAGAGCCAACTCCTACACAGCAACTCAGGTCTCGGTAAGATTTTTTACTTTGCGTGTATCGCTTTTTGTTTTGTTAAAGGATGGTGCGGGTGATGGTATTCAAGTAGTTAGAGGTTGCACCTCCTATTTAGTGCTTAGTAATTGCTTTGATTCATTTGTGTAGACACTTATAACGGAAACAGGATATTATGATGGATAAAAACACTTACCCGGTTCTTGGTACTTCTTAAAGTATAGTTCATTCAAGCTTACATCAAATGGGTGTGCATAATTAAAGCGGCAGATAACAATATCCTTAGCTGAAGTCCTTCTCGCCGCTTCTCAAGACACTATTCAAACTATGAGTATTTCCTTAGAATATATAACCTTCAACGGAGAAGAAATTGTTCACATTCTGTGCATTTCACATTCAAGTTGTTATTGAAATTCTTCTCATCACTCAATGCCAGCAAAAACGATCCCTTTTCAAATCAAAGAAACATAAAATACAGATGAGGAGTAAAGACTTCATTCAAAGGCTATAAATCTCACCTAGAAGAGATGAAAATAAATAGATAAACGAATTTTCTTGTCGGAGAAAAACTCCATCTGAGTGTAAATACATATAAAGGTTCAGATAAGATGTGGCTTTCGTAAGGTGTATCATTTGCGTTTGATGAATGAAAGCAAGTGAAGCCAAAGTCGTTCTTCTTCTGACAATGGTTTATGAGAAAAGTGAAGTCACTACATTAAGCATTTTCCGAAATGATGTTCATGTAAACACAATGCAATGTAGACTCACATTGCAATGGATATGATATAAGTACATCATGAGCATTGAAATGCATGCACCACAAAAAGTGAGAACTTTTGAAGTGGTCTTATTCAATCATATATAAGAATGGGCCATGGGAAGAGTGTGTCGGTACGGAAGTAGTGCACAAGTGAGTTGTTTTTTATGTTAGAACGATGTGGGTCATTTGAAAATGAGGCTGCAGTGTCCTTTATTGTTGTCGGTTTGGCTCATCAGTACAAAAATGAATACGTTTATATTATAACTTACACATTTGACCTAAAATTGTTTAACTAACACCTTTTTGTAAAATTTATCGGTTTTGCTGAAAAGTCAACAGCAAAAATAAAACTGATGACAATATATCTGTTAAGCCCGAGTTTTACGAAGGTCCTGAGCAAACACGTAGAATCTATTCGCCAGGTTGATCGATTCTGATGTCTACCCAACTGCCTTTTTCTTATTTAATTTCAAATTGAGTTTGATTGCGCAGCATAAGCTTGTTAGATTTTTTACAAAATATTTAGCTACGTAGCTTAAATTTGCAACAAGAATTGCCGAGAAACACCAACATTTCGTTTTTAGCCAGCCGAACAGCCGTAACAAAGAGATAAGATGCGTTGAGGGAAAACTTATGAGATATTAACGTGGTACCCTTGGCGTGTTAGTCTGTTACGCGAGCGATTCGTCCTTTAAATCCCAATAGGAAACAAAAAAGAGTCATTCCACGGGTATCGCATTTTGCTAGGAATTGGCAAGTCCTCTAACGATAATTTCATTGCCATTAAAAGCGCTTTCTCGATTAGCCGTTTGAAATCGGAATCAAATTATAGATCCCCTCCATTTACTTACAAAGCATATGGCTGCTAGAAAATCGACTGTAGTGGATCTCTTTTTTGAGACGGATTTGCACACTGATTTTCACACACACAACAATTTTGACAGATCGAAAACGGCAAACAAAAACATCAGCATATGAAAAAAAATTAAAGGAAGCAGGACTGTTTTGTATTTAGTTGTGAATTTGGAAAACATTTGGTGAAAAAAATATAAAAATTGTGTGCTTAGCAATATGTGGTGCTTGTTTTTCTTCATCAGTCAGTTGGACACACACACATTCATAAAGAAAATCACTACTTTTTTAATTTCCTCAATACCCAAAAAAGATTCGAATTTAGTAGCGACTGCAGCCGACTGCGAATGGGTGAAAGGAAGTTGGCATTAGGTGAATACTTTTTCTATACCACCAAACGCCAAACCAAAAAATTTCTATCAAAATCGGTTTTTAAGGCATTCTTAACTAAAAACCGGTACCAATGAATGGTGGTGCCTAAAGACAAAGTTATTAATTAATCTTCCACAAGAACCTCTTTAAGGTCCACGCATTTCTCTTAACACAATAATTTGTGTGGAATTCAGTGGAATTGCTGATTGTGATCTGCTTATAGTGAGAAGAAGCGTTTTCAAATTCGAGTGTAATCTAAATAATCTCGAAGTACTTGTCAATATTTCCCCATGAATGTCGATACCTGTGAATAAACAAATCAATGTTTCTGGGATTTGGACCTGGAATGTTAAAAGTAGACATTCTTGCCATAGCGCCTCTGGGACCAGAAATACTAAACACGTCCTTTGAGAACGCCTTTTGCAGTTGATTGAATACTACGAGAAATTTATTGAACTGATTTATCATCATCATCATATTCATTCCATTTAGCCATCACCAACGTTTGTTCCCATTTTTAGATAAAACAAATTCTTATTTTCATTGATCTTTCATAAAAATTTGAAAAAAAAAAAGCGCTTTGTTGAGGCCTACTATTCAGTTTTATAAACATAGACGTATTGTTTCCTAATGAATGGCTGTAAATTACAACAAATATGTTCATAAAAACCGCAGTTTTAGGTGATTCTTCATTCAACCCATGGTCCTAAAAAGAAAACTGCAAATATTTTTGATATCCCATAGCAGAAAAGACTGTAGGAATAGGAAAGCATTTAATTGTTTTTGGTTTAAGTGATACCATATTCTGTGAATTCTGTGGAATAGATGGCGACACCACAGAACACGACCCCTGTGAATGTCCGGCATATTCTCGAATTAGGTAACAGATGCTCAACGCAGATATTGTGAGAACTGGGTAACCAAATCTTCTTATTATTGCATCGTCTTCTGGCTTATCAAAGAGTATCTGGAAGACTTTAACAAGAGAAGTTCTGAACATCCCTGGATAGTAAAATGAACCGATGACTGACCTAATCCTACTCAACTGTTTCAAATTCCGCTTCTACGTTTTTGAGCAGAGACGTGAAATGTAAAACGAATTTGAGAAGCTGAATGCAATGAAATATATATAATGAAGTTTCAGATAAGAGATAATTTTTGAAAATAAGGAAGTGATTCGAAGACAAAACGAAACACTGGGGTACCATAGCCTTTATTTATTTCATTGTAATACCCGAAGCCTTTTGTCGATAGCACAACCATTCCTTGTTTTTCTATTGTGAGGTTTTTGGGCAGTAAAAAAAATTCGCGGGTTGAAAATTACAATGAAATAGCAGAGACATGAGCCAATAATATGAAATTCTTGCTTCACCAAGCCAGTGATGAAAGCGAGTTTGTCGCATAGGCATAGGTGTTATAGGCTTTACTGTAGCGTAGTAATTTATTGGAATATGTTCTACTGAACTAAAAAGTTGCTAAGCTACCGCAAAAACGTGGCTAATGAAGCACAGGCTCCCTGAGTTTTTCAAAAACATTACTAAATCTTCTGCACGAAGCAATTCATAGGGTAGCAATTTTTACTTGAAATATTATCAATGAAAACAACAAAAATATTAAACCTTAAACGCCACCACAAGAACCTTATATCTGTTATTTGTAAATGAGATTTAACATGAGTTCTTATTTCATTAGGGATAGCATTTCTGGATTCATTTTTCAAAGCCTTGAACGGAATCTTTAATACTGAGAGCTTATATACACATAAAAAGCATTTTTTTAAAGAGCCTTGAAATTTACAAAGAAACTCTAGGCTCCCTTTTAATTTGAATGACATGAAGCAATAATTTGGTTAACTGCTGAACAAAAAATAATATAAATAGGGCCTAGCGTATTGTTCACAACCATGCCTTTCGAGGGAACTCAACAGCCCCACGAATTTCAGCCTGTAATTTGGGAAGGACATCTTTTTGTTGAATCGAACTAATAAATGAATTTTTCTTAAACTTGCTGGTAATACCGTTCTTCAATTTCTCATTTGAAATTCGGGTGAGTTATGGCTTTTTAAAGCCCTTTTTTAGCCTTCCTTTCAGTCAAAAATATCAAAATTCATTATTATATTGCTGTAGACGGTAACAATAGAGTTTACAGATGAAAGCAAATGTGTGTGCTGCTATTCAAATAAGTATGCTGGTGACATTTAGTCTTGCATCATATGATACTTTTGAGTTTTGACTGTACTCAATTCGATTGATCTTTGATCAATGAAAGAAATATCGTATGTCGTCTCTCCTTTAAATTGCAAATGATACGCAATTATGTACTTCAAGGGTTTTCTTATTTTGAATCGAAAATATTGCGCCTTAATATGCAAACGACGTCAAGAAAGATAACTGATGAATTGAAAAGCAAGCCTTAATCAATTATTCGGAGTCTTTTGAATAACTAAGTCCCGAATTAAACTATCAAAGAAAGATCCTTTCAACTTCAACTTCTGCACATTATACTCCCTCCCAAATGTACGTACATGCTACATCTTAAATCTCCCCCGAGATGTCTGTCGTATTGAATATGTGTTTTCCCTTTTCGCTTGAGGTAGGTATGTTTCAACTTTCAAGGGAATGTGGATGCTACTTTCGTGAATTGTCCCTCATCGTTAAAAAGGCAATTTATGGCAAATGCTTGTATAGAACCTGCTACTACTCACTCGTACTTTCCCTTTTTATTTTCATTTGTGTTTGTGGGTATATGAGGACTTTGTTCTATGTACCAACCTGTTACCAGCCTTTTCTTCATTGTGTATGTTGACCAAGAATGTTCTCAAAAATCACATAGTTATTTTAATTTCAGTTCGTCCGATGCGGCCCCCTCATGGCGGGTGAAGAAAAAGTATGACTAAAGGAAATGTCGTCACGCCGAGCATCCAGCGCTGTCCTCTCGTCAGCACCTATGACAGGACGATCGCGCAGAAGTAGCAGTGCGGCAAACACTTTTGCTGGTGCTGCCAGAATATTTCGTCGCCGAACCATCGATAATGTACGCATACGTCAGCCGCTAATGGAAGAGGCTACGACAGATCCTAAGCCACAAACACAGCACACTACAACTACTGTTAATGAATCAGTTACTAATAGTATTAAGAATGGTGGTAATGTGTTGGTCACTACCACGACCACCGCAACAAACAATTCCTGTACAAATAATAATCTCAGCTTAGATGGGAATAAAATTGCCGATGAAGCATTATAATTCATTGGGTTTAATGTAAGCGAAAACCAATTAGATGTAAAAGTTTGCTGAATTTTATCGTTTTACATAGTGTCAACTGTAAAAATGTCTAAATGTACAATTTATTTAATTTTTCATTGCTAAGAAATTAGTTTTAATGTGTTATCGTTAAGTTGCCATCAATTTGTGTATGTATTCGTATAAATGTCTGTTAAGTGAAGTAAATTGTAAATAAAATCTTTTGAGTGGTTTCCCTTATTTATGGAAGGGAATAAGTGTTGTTCCAGCTTGGTATTAAATATCAACTCTAAGTGGTCTTATGTGGATGAACTAATTTAGTTTTTTTTTTTTCTTTTGTATTTTCAATTAAGTTAAGTTTACATAGTAATTAAATTGTCAAGAAGTGTTGTATGAATTTAGTATGCAAATTGTAAAAAAAAAATAAACACAAAGCAATTATTTTATTTGTCTTTTTCATTACTAATTTTGTTATAAAAACATGCGTGGTAAGGTAAGCGTACCATCAGAAGTTTGGGGAAAAGTACGACATGAATAATGATTAAGATAATTTCTTCCTCGTAATATTGAATTACTACCAGCAACTAAATGCTTTGGAGAATGGCACCTGGAGAGTTTCTTTATTTCTGCTTCTGCATAGAGCACAAAAAACAGAAACCATGGATTCAACCAAGAAATGCTTTTACTGTTTTGACAAACCTTGCTTTTATAAGACAGCACGGAAGCAGTAGTTTTCTAGAAATTGGCACAATTGACCCGAACGTACGAACTTGCAACATTTTGCTAAGTACAATATCAAAATCTTAAGACTGAGAAAATAGTACTTATTCTGGCTCTTCATAATACTTTTTGTGGTACGGGGTTCACAGCACAATAAAACTTTTGAAAATTGAATAAAATCACGTAAAATATGAAAAAAATATTAAATCAGCAGGTACCGTTTTTTTAAGATCTAAAGACCCAATTCTAAAAATCTTAAAAGGACATACAAACAGATTGACAGAATTGCAGGACCTCCTTTTTCGGAATTGTCTACGGCTGTTGAATTTAAGTTTGGATCTTTCATCATTCGATCGCTAAACATAAATCTCATAAGATTATGCAACCGATGTTGGTTGTAAATCAAAAACTTTAAGAGCTATGCAATCTTAAAAGCGATTCTGACTGTCTGGTGTTCTGTGTCAACAATGTGTCCCCTTCTTTCTTAAGACTTTTTGAGCAGATAAGAATTAGAATTTATAAAATAAAAGCACTCAAATTTCGGATATTCATCTCTTTTTGGGGGGTAGACATACATAGTTTTTAGTAAACTTTTTTTATAATATTATGAAGTTGATGAGAATTTAAAAAAAAGCCTTTGGTTGAGGGTGCGAAAAGCATTTCGCTTTTTGTGTCTTTCTTGGGAAATATCAAAGGCTCGGTAGTTATTATTCGCGAATTATTTTGCAGCAGGTCCAATTATAAGCACAAGGCCCACGACATTATGTGGTGTCACCGGAAACAGACCGCCATTAGGCAGCCTGATTGGCGGGGGTGATAAATTCAAAAGTTTGACTATGAAAAAGTAATGAAAATGTTTTTTTCTTTAGAAGCCACCTTTCTCCATTCAATGAATCTAAGAACCGCAAAATGCGTATTATTACTTTGTTCGTGTATCGAAGTGAATTCAACAATTTTTTGAGAATCATTAATTTGTTACTTTTAGAGATTCATTCGAGATTTGAACTTTTCAAAATATTTCAAGATTTATAAAATTTTATTTTGGGATTGCATCTTAGCTTAAAATTCACTTTGTCGAAATGTACTGATTTTTGTAATTTTTGTCTCTTCTTGCTACGCTGGTAGTCGACATTGACAGCAAGTGTTCTCTGTTGCCACTTCTCTTTCTATTTCTGCACAATGTCACAATACGACATAGTAAATCTCAATCGACAGTTGTATTTATGGTCCCATTCCAAATTATGTCTAACTTTAGATAGATCTTACTACAGCATCTTAAATCGTTTTTATATAGGGTAATTGCGGGAGAGATGCCGCCGTTTTCAAAAATCTGTGTAATTTGTTTATAAAATAGAAATAAGCTATATTCAAAGCCGAGTTTCATTACATTCACTTCAGCAAAACATCGCAAGACATCGCACATGGAAAAACAACAACTCTAAAGTTTGAACAACGTAAGTGGACAAAAATAAGTCACTTGCAGAAATGAACAACAGGGATGGCTGGTAAATGGATTTTATGGAATAATGTTGTATAAGTGAGCACAGCGTTTCATTGAGCGCCTAAGTGAAGAGAATATAAAAACTCCCAATAATACTCGGCTTAGTAAACAACTTAATAATGGATTTATTTCCTACCAAAAAAATAGCTTAGCTCGAAAAAAATAACAATTTATATTAAAAATAACACAAAAGAAAAATATATTACATGTGTGCCATCTCTCCCTGCATGTGTGAGAGAGATGCCGCATAGCAAATTCATTGAATTTAAAGTATTAAACATGCTTTTTCCGTTTCTGATCCCGACCACAGTCCGTACTCAGAGTAGATTCAAACGCTTTGTCCCGTGTATAGTTTTCATGCAGACATTTCTGACATGCAGAACATTGTATCCAACCTCCCCTTTTTGTTGTTCTGAAATCGTTTTCCCAAAATTCAGAACAAACATTCGGATCGCCCGAGGACTCAACCCTTCTTTTTCTTTTTTTTTTCGTTTCGGCGGCTTCAAGCTATTTTTTTAATTAAAATAGGAGAAGTTAAAACCTCGCCCAATTGCCTACGATTAGAAGAAAAGGCACTGGAATTTCGGCAGTGGTGAAATTGATTGCAGTAGTTTTTATGGCGTTAGTTTGTTGAAAAACGATGAGGTGGGCGTTTCATTTTTGGAATGTTTGCATGATATATGTACCTATGGCTGGTAGTTGGAGGTACCGGTTCCAGGATTGTTTCAAAACATGAAACGACCGTTTCGGAAAAAACAGCTGTTGGTTCTTAAACGAGTATTCCTTAACACCTATTTACTATGCAAAATACTTCCCCTCTGGACAAAACAATCGATAGCTTCTTTCCAAGTCGATTGTTTGTAACGAACTAAAAAATTTCCTTTGAGAAAAAGGTGCGTAAAACAAAACAAATCACAAAAAAACTCATGTACATGTCGGATCTTTCTATTATTATTTATTTATTTATATCTTTATTGACACGTAATAAATTACAATGCTAATAATATTTAACGAGCACTAGCTACCAGGACTATCAGCTCGAGCGGATCTTTCTAATTTTTTGTCTTACGTTTGTAGTTAAATACCTAAAGAACAAAATGTAAAATAAGATTTTTTGTATGGACGACTAGAATTGTGAGTTTGGTTGAATGCGGCATCTCTCCCGCAAATACCCTATATTTTCATTGCTGTTTAAGGGCACTGCATGTTCTGGGTAGCGAATGGAGAACAATACCTGCCGTAATTGTCAAAAACTGGCTCCGAAAGCAAAGCAAATTTTAACCATCTGCGCAATTTATTTAGGCAGTGAAGTCGAAAAGGCAAAAAGCTATCACTTCATACAATTGTGAAATATCTATGAAACAAATTATGTGTTTTTTGAACGCTCCAAGAAAAAAAGAATAATATGAAATAACTATACTCGAACAGCAATCATTTGCATACTGATTACTTGATTAAGAAAGTATCAGTGATTGAGTGAGTAGGTATTATTTTTACTTCAATATTCGCTTTATGATACACAACATCAGTCTCCTTTTCATTTATTGACTTCATTTCGTTCCAATACTGACGAAAGAATGTATACTTGTAGTATATCGATAACTTCAAAGGTAATGCCAAAACAAATGATTCAGTCACGTATTACTCGATTAAGTGTGCGGTTTGCGGTAATTCGACCCCAGAGCTCATTAAAACTGAGAAAAGCATTATTTTAAGCCGCTATTTAAAAAAATATCACTCAACAACAGTTTATGAAATGCCTGCTCAGTAAATACCATTTTCCAATCTCCACAATAAAGTAAAATAGTTTTGTTCACTGTGGCGTATGCGCACTTTTTTTAAACATTAACATTTCAATGCTGGCCCTTCATTAGGCGAACCCAATTTATCTCATTTGTAGGTGAAATTCATCATCTCCGATTCGATAAATAAAAGCTCGCTTTCTCTGTCCCAACGAAACTTTCATTGTCATTTTTAATAAATCGCCTAACAACATACTACATTTGTTTCCAATGAACAAAAATACCAACTAGCAACGAGCTGTGACTATATTTTCTTAAGCTTCATTAGATACTATTCCAAAGCACATTTCTTGATTAATGACACACCATTTTTTCTCCTCTTTCATTCAAAATAGATCACAAAATAGATATCGAACTTGGTTCCATCCAGGATCGAACTGGAGACCTTCTGCGTGTAAAGCAGACGTGATAACCGCTACACTATGGAACCAGTTGACAGTCTCAAAGTAAAGTATCTAAATAACCTTGGAACTAGTTCATATCTATTCCGAACATTCAAGCTTTTTGTGTAGCAAATACCAAAACAAGTGGAGCTGCTACTGGGTGGTGGGTTGATTATGCAAATTGTGTCTGCTAAGAGGTAGCGTGGCCGAGCGGTCTAAGGCGCTGGTTTAAGGCACCAGTCTCCTCGGAGGCGTGGGTTCGAATCCCACCGCTGCCAGGAACTTTTTTAAGCTTCATTTACCTTGTGGAACAGGTGTTGTTTATCTTCATCGGTATTTTCTCCAAGTTTTTTTTTTTACTCATTGTGTGCCCAACGATGGATGCGAAATTAGATATTTTTTCTGAAAGTCATTTTGCTTCCTTTCATGGCCTTAAGTTCACCTAGCCAGTTAAATTGAAGTCTTCCATCATCACAAATCCGAAAACCTTTTTCCAAGACAAATTAGCTGTTGAACTTTTTCACAATAATAATTCCCATTAGACAAGAACTCATTATTCCAAAAAAGAAGTAAACACACACCCACCGGTGCGGTATTTCAAATTATCCATCATCGGTCTGACATTTACCAGGTCATGCTTGTAATACAAAAACATCTTCAATTACCAACAGCGAATTTGGTAAGGTCATAGTGGCAAATTGGGCTGACACCTTTGCTTACGCAGCTTCTAAACTTTTCCGAATTTTATGCAAAATCATCACATTCACTGACTGAAATGAATTTCATTTTAGACAAAGTCTACCGAGCTGCAGCAATTGCACGTATAAAATCTCATAGAAACGATTTTAATAAGAATACAAATGCACTTACTCCTGTCCAAACAATTCTGATGAAAGGAGAAATTTTTAATTAAATTCTTTGCAAAACATTGGAACACAGAAGACGACCATCTAAGCTGAACGTGAGGTGGTGCAACATTTTGCACAAGTATTGCAATTTGACTTCATAAATATTCACCTTATGACTTGCACACAATTTGTTTCGAGCATAAGATTGTGGTTTTGGGATTAAATTTCAAGAAAACTAACGAAAATGACTGAAAACCTTTGGTTTTATTGCAGTCACGTGGTTTTGATGATGAGTTTTGATGGAATTTATACGAACTTTGGACATTTGGAGTGTTTTCTTTTTATTTTTGGGAATTTGATCAAATGAAAACTCATTTGTGCACACGAGGATATATTTTGAGGACTTTCCTTTTAAATGCCAATTGGGATAGCCCCTTTGGAAGAAAATTTTAAGTGCATATAGACAATGTTGAGGATTTTATTTTTAAATCTCAAATTTTGAACTTTGCCCTATTCTATTCAACAAGACCATCAAGGTAAACACAAGTTTTGTTGCTCTTGTTTAAAATGATTCAATTTCCGAATCCTTCTTAAAGTTTTATTTGTTGTTGTTTATTGAAGTTCATAAACCAAACCAAAAAGGAGTCTTTTAAAGGTTCAGTGAGCAGCCAGAAGGTATGAAAGCAACCGCATGGAATTATAACCAACTTCTGTTGATTGTTTTTTTGTTTTTCTTCGAAACTTGAGCCTACATAAATAATAACAATAATCAAAAAGAAGAAAATCAAACTTTGAACAAATGAAAGATGAGAGACCATTCTCTGCATGGATTGTTGTTTTTAATTTTTACATTGGCTATGCTTTGCTTTATAAATTTCGCACACAACGTCATCAGTTCTGTTTTTTCTGTTCTTGTCCAGGTGTGGAATGATATTTCGGAGCAAACAAGGGATCGACATTAAAAATTGTTAGTGTTTTTGAACTTAGAAATGTACCTAAGCATTTCTCTGCCAAGTACACTATATTTTTATAGTTTTTTCGTTGAATTCAGAGCCTTCACACCCACCCATAAAAGTGATATCGGGAATATAATACGATGACAGCAATGTTCAGCTGCTCACTTAGAGTGCGGGTTACCTTGGACTGGTCACCAGTGGCAAATAGACGCTGTGACATAATGACCGAGTATTTATTCGTGGCTAACTAAATTGACCATCAAAAGTAGAAAGTATGCGTTGAAGTGTTTTTCTCATCAGCAGGGGCGTAGCGAGAGGGGGGTGTGGGGGGGTATAACACCCCCCACGATTCTTCCGAGTCGGTAAAACAAGGATGAAAATCAAAGTAGATTTGCCGAGTTAAATCAACTGAACCAAAAAGACACGAATGGAAGTGTTTGCGAAGGTCGATTTGCTGCCCAAAAAAATAAACAAGTCGGCAAATTAAGATAGAAAAACAAAGAAGATTTGCCAAGTCAAGTCATCTTAACTAAATAGACGCGAAAGGAAGTGTTTGAGCTGGTCGATTTGTTTTTTTAAGCCAGTAGCTAGTACATCATTCGAGTTAAAAATAGTTCTATCCACAGTATTTTCAATTATGTTTCCAGCCACCCTCACCAGGTAGTGCTCAACATCAAAACTGGTTGTCACTTTTGTAAACACTCTGTGGGATTCAAGTATATACAAGTCATATTCATGCCTGATTTGTTTCGTTTTTTGTTTTATGAAATGAATTGCTTTGCTTGCATTTTATTCTCAGAAGGCATTCAAAGACAACTCGCTAATCCGGAATGGGTATCGGTGGAAGAGTCGGGGTACACAAAAAGAAGGAAAATCGCTTCAACATTTGACTTCTGAATCACAATACGCGGCTTTACTTGATTATTGTAGTTTTATAAATATAAGAGCTCACGTCAACGATTTGCTGGACAAAGCTGAAAGACAACAGAGCATTCAAGAAGAACAAGAAAATGCGTATCATTCAAAAGTGCTGTAAATGTTAATAGATGTTGCGAGAACTTTGGGACGGCAACGATTACCTTTTTGTGGTCATAAGGAGCCCCATGAGGACGATGGAAATTTTCGACAAACTATTTTACTGATTTCACGACATTGCTCATTAATGAAAAAATGGTTGGACGGGTCTTCAAAAAGGCTGCGAGGTGTGACGTATCTTATTTATAATCTATATTATTTCAAAGAAAATTGTCAGAAAATCCGTTACGTTCAATATCTAGCGCATTGTATAAATATTTTCGTTGAAACAGCATGCAATTCAAGCGTGCTGATCAAAGAGTGTATAGATACATTGGAAGCATTGTTTGTGCTTTTCTATGGTATTACAATACCTTTTCAATAAATGCAAGAAAAGTTTAAAAACATTGGAAGCTCCTTGCAATTAAAAAACTTGTCAAAATTTCAATGTATTGCTAGAGCTGAAACAGTAAAGGCTATGAAGATATCTTTTGAAGACAAAGTAAATACTTTAAAAGGAATATTCGTACCTGCGCTTCTGGGCTTTTCAAAAAATCTTTGATGTTGATTTTATCAGTTCGCTATATTTTTACAAAAATGTTATGTTTAAAGTTAAATATTTGACCGAAAATCTAGAGGAATAAGTGTTAAACGTTTTTGACGCTTCATTACTGATTCGAAGCACATTGGAATGATGACATTCAATTAAATGCTTTAATAAAAACTTCTTCTTCATTTGCTCAAAAACTAAAGAAAAGTCGCGGAAACGGTTTTTTTAAACATCATAGATCGCGTCGGTTACCAAAAAGAGTTGATGAAAATTCTGAAACTGCTTTTGTATTATTTGATCTAGAAACATTTTATAGAAAAGAGTTCAAAATGGTTCTTCAAACTTTTATTTCGCACGTTAAAGAAAATTTAACAGATAATTTTACCATTTTTATCTTTTCTTAAAAATTTTTAAAATATCCGCTTCCAGACCAAATGCCACTTAAAGAATCAGTCAAATCTATTATAGAATTAGATCGGTTTTTTTTTAAAGAAGATGTGGACTGCTTCTTGTCTGAACTGCAAGTTTCTCTTTTTACTTGTAAGAAATTCTCAATTTTCGACGATATTGTCAAAGAGGTATTCAAATCAAGAGTTGTGATTCCGCTAGCCTTCCAACTTATTTTGCTACATGCTAACTGCTCCTGTGTCGTCGGCTTCTTGTGAGCGGTCATTTAGTAGACTTAAAATAGTTCTTAATTATTTGCGTACGACGATGGGTAGTGATAGGCTTAATTCATTAATGGTTCCTTATTCCTCAAAGGATAGTGTTGATAATATTCAACGTAGTGAGGTCGTCAAGAAATGGGCTACATAAAAACACCGGAGAGTTGGACTTTAAATTCCAATTTAAAGATTGAAATCAAAAAATGTGTGCTCTTTCTCATACAAAATACTATATTATAAAATTATTTCTCATATATACTTTTAAGTCATTAAATGAATTTCTGCAAAATTAACACTTTTACGTTTTTGATTACTTTTAGTTTTATTTATTTACTAGCTGAGTCGCCCGGCGTTGGATTATGTGACATCTCAATGGCAAAAGAATTTTTGAAATCTTTCCAGTAGTTTCAAGGTTTGCGTTCCCAATCCCGTTCCTGTGGGAATATGGAGATCAAACCTTGACAGGAACCATCTATGGACTAAACTATGTCTACTCTATACCGGACATACAATCATATGCAGTCGGCAAATTCTTAAGACTAGTAGGCATTTTATAAAAATTCACCCCCCCCCCCCCCCCCATCGCTTGAACCCTCGCTACGCCCCTGCTCATCAACATTGATTCCTCAATTTTTATAATACTTTCAAATAATGTTTCAGCAGGAATAAAAAAAAGTGGTGCCAGCAATTAGCCAAATGTGACCTTAACTTCATTTTATTTTATTTATACACGAAATTCGTCTCAAACTTAACTCTACAAACTTACTTTACACCTAAGCAACTATCAACAATACTTTTAACGTTTAATCTTTTCACGCTATTCTTATTCCTACCAACATGATCCATGACTTATTTTGCTACTTACACAACAAATTAATAAGTAAACACGCAAATACCTACGCACAAGTAAATTTGTATTAGCACGCAATTCAACAATTCATACAAAATAAAGTTTCTGGTTTCAACCATAAATGTTTACCCAAGTCAAATACTACACTTTCTTATTCAAGATATGTTAAGACTGATTATGACCAACATATTTGAGTCTCGGAAACTACGCCAGAATTTCTTTTGAGAAATCAACTGTAAGTGTGTGAAATACAAAACGCAGGGACTAATTTGGAAGCAAGTCCAAGTGCTACAGAATTTGAAAATAAATGCTTGCTTTCAACATTCATCGCATGTGGTTTTTGGTTCCGCAATTGGACGGAAACGCATTGGATCCACTGGTTCATTAAACTCTCTCTCTCTCTCTCTCATGGTGGTTCATATTACCCCCGACTTACAGGAGTAATATCCATGGTTTTCACCATTTTTTTAAGGGGACCATAATACACTGGTTTTTAGGGCCAACTATCAATAAAGCAAATTCACTTTTGCTATTTAAAAAATGGGCACGACTGGGTCGCACGAACTTGCGATTGTGTGCTAAGTACAGTACCAAAATCTTAAGGCTGAGTAAGGTTTAAGTTTTTGTCTTAATATATTTGGTGGTACAGGGTTACCAACTACAATTTAATTATGAAAATTGACTTAAATCACACAAAATATTGAAAAAAATATCAAATTAAATATTCCGAGGGCTTCAAGCGAAAATCTAAAAACGTCATTTTCTTGCACTTGCTAAAACATATAAACGCTAAAAATTTAATCAAAATCGTTGGAGCCGTTTTTTAAAAAAACGGTTTTTTATTTTTAATTTTTTTTTTAAATTAGGCTTTAAGAATTCAAGCAAACAAGTTTGAAGATCTTATTGAAAGATGTATTGACAAAAAATTTTAAATAAATCAAATATACCGTTTTGAAAATATTCGAAGCAAAATTTTTTTTTTTTAAATTAATGAAAATTTGAAAATACTAAATTTTTCAAATATTGATATGCAATCTTTCTTAAACTATCTAGGGCTTCCTTAATATGAAATTTCTTTCGTCAAAATCGTGATAGCCATTCACGAGAAAGTCGGGTTTGAAAAAAAACGGCACTATGGGGGTACTGTTTTTAGACTTTTCCCAAAAATAAATTTTAGATCGTAAGAATAGTTATTCAAAAATAATTCTTTACGTAAAATTTTATCAAAATCGTTGGAGTCGTTTTCGAGAAAAATAGCTTTTATCATATAAGTCGTATGGCAGGTACCGTTATTTCAAGACTTAGAGACCCAATTCCAAAAACCCCTCTGTAGGCTGCCTCACAGAGCCTAACTGCAAATTTTGAAGAAAATCGGTAAAGCAGTTCAGGCTGTAGATCCATATACAGACAGACGGACATACAGACAGACAGACAGACAGACAGACAGACAGACAGATAGACAGAATTGTAGGACCCACTTTTTTCGTATTCTCTATCATCGTAATGTCATGTTTAATTGTCATCTCAAAATTTTTTTTCTGCACGAATGCAAAACTTGCCTTATAGTACCTATAATCGCAAGTAAAAAAAATGAATATAAATATTCGCAGGAAGTTTGTTTTTATTGGCATGAACATACTTACTTACTTACTTAGGTGGGCATTACAGTTCGGGGTGAACCTGGGCCTCAACCAACATCCTTCGATAACGACTTCTATTTCGGGCGAGCTCTCTCCAGTTTCGTACTCCAAGTCGGTTGAGGTCTTCATCCACTTGATTGCGCCACCTAAGACGAGGTCTTCCCCTTCCGCGATTTCCCTGCAATGTGCTTTCGAACACCCGACGAGCCGGAGCGTTTGGGTCCATCCGCTCAACATGGCCCAACCATCGTAGCCTCGCGATGCGTACTCTTCTGGCTATGCCCATGTCGCGGTACAGCTCATACAGCTCGTTGTTGTATCTTCTTCTCCACACATTGCCTTCGCATACGGGACCAAAGATCATTCGGAGAATTTTTCTTTCGAAACGACCAAGGGTTTCCTCATCCGCTTTCGATAAGGTCCATGCTTCCGCGCCGTAAAGCAGGACTGGGATGATTAAGGTCTTATATAAGGTTGCCTTGGTTTTTCTGGAGAGGGTTTTGTTTCTCAATTGCCTTCTTAACCCTTCAAAGGCATGAACATACATTTGAGCTAATAACAGCTTTAATTCGCCCGAGAATAACATAAGATTTTCAACTCAAACCCTTCATTTTATAAGCTATTCCCAACGGGACAACAACGCGGTCTTCGCAAAAATTCAAAAAACTTGGGGGTATTCTACAAGTAGTATAGACATTTAAAAAAACGAAATTTTTTTTTTTATCATAATTCGATAGTTTAGATATTCAATAATATCTCCCTAAAATGATTTTTCAAAATTCAAATTATTTCCAAAGTTAAAGACGTCTATTGAAGTGGAAACTGATTAGAGTTTCACTTAACTCGAAACTTTAAATACGTTTTTCTCAGAACATACTTTTTCAACATGATACCCACGATTCCCCGAGTTCTACTGGACCGATTCACTTGAAATTCTGAGAGAATCTTCTTATAGACCCCTCTCAGGCACAAATTTTCCACATCCTCATCAAATCTCAATTTTTACTATTTTTAAAAAATTCGAGAAACTCAAAAAAAGGTAAAAAAAAATTTATTTGAACAGTCGCCTTTTTTTCAAAAAATATTTTTTTAATTTATCGCTAGTTCATACGATAGCGACATCATTACAGATTAAGAATCTTTTTTTTTTAATTCGGATGACTAGGAGGGTTGAAATCGTGGATATGGTCATGTGTCAATTTTTTGAGATACCCCACTTCATCACCTGCTAGAATTAAAAGTTTTTTAAAAAATTTTTTTGCTCTGTTTTTTTTTTTTTTTTTTTTTGACAAAAAAATGGATGGTAAAAATATTGATTTTCTTTTTTTTACGACAATTTAAAGAATACTTAAAATTCATGTCTCTAGAATAGAACACCCCCTTCAATGGAATGTTTTAAAGTCGTTTATGGCAAAGCCCATAGCTGAAAGAGTGGTAGCTGTACATGATGGGAGCTATTTTGTGTGCAAATTCGTTCACCCAAAACAGGTGTCATAACAAATGTTTTCCCTTCACTTCAAGCACATGATTTTTAACTACTTAATGATATAAATCAATTTGTGTTTGACTTTATCACTTTATTTTGCAGTAAATAAGTGTACTAATACTAATCACAGTGATTTTTCTTAAAAATTATTGAGTGTGAAAAAGTGGACAAGGTGTCAAACAAAAACTGGTGGCACCGCCTATAATCGTTTTCGTAAACGGATAACGTTTCTGTCCCGATTACATTAGGCTAATAGATTGAGCAGAGGAAACTTTTTTCATCAGGAGTGACTTCTTTTCAACCAACACTAGTCGCATCATTCGGTTTTAAACTCAAACGACCGCAGTAGCAGGTTTCAAATTGACAGAAAAAATGGCATTTAACTTTTTCATGAGAAATGATTGGGTGGTTTCGTTTTAAGAGGTTAGGCCACCCTAGAGACTGAAAAAATAGGCTTTTTGGGGATTTTTTTTTTTTCAGAAATACTACAAAATAAATCGAGTTAACAGAAACGTGATTTTATTATTTATATCAATGACTTTTATTTGAAGCGATTTATTACAAAACGGCGGCTATGCAGCGTTTTTGCGACGACGTCTTTTTGTAGGTCCGCGGCCGGACCAACAGCTCCTGTAATTTTTTAAATAATAATGAGTAAATGGATTTTTTCGATTACATATACTAACTGCTATAGAAGTACGTAGGATTTTTGCGATATATTGATTTTTGGCCAAATGGCGCCCTTCTAAGGCGAAAAGTGCAAAATTTGCTTTAAAAATTGTCAGAAAATTGTTAATAACAAATGAACTACGCAATGTAAAAAAAAAATGCTACGTACTTCCATAGACCATATATTTCAAGACATGTTTGAAATTTCATGTTAATCGGTTGAAAATTGCTTGAGTTACGAGTCCGGCCAAATCGAAAAATACAGTATTGAGATTAAAGCGTTTAAAGTTTTGAGTAGTAGAAAATCATGAATAACTTTATAATACCTTTAATCTGCGATGCCTGAGTGATACGCTCGACAAATCTAACTCTAGTCTAGATTAGTCAGGAAATAAATATTTTCAATAACAACTGCCGTATACTTGCTCTACTCCCCTAACGTACCTTCACCCTTGCGCTCACAAAATGAGCTCCCTGCGGATCAGACGGCCTTGTACTAAAATTCAAAACCGAGTACCTAAGGGTTTTTACCGGCCATAATCTCCTAGGACATCATTTTTGAGGTCCTAAGGGACCATTTGGAATTAAAAAAAAATTGGGTTTTCGAAAATTCTAGGGTGGCCTTTAATCCTTTAAACGAACCGAAAAGATTAACAAGATGTTAGATTTACCTCGAATTACACAAAGTGGTTGTATTAAAATAACAAAAACTAACTGCACTATCCTTTTATTTAAACTCAGACAACTCGTATAAGCTTAAGTTTTGGATGCACATATCACGTCCGCATTAACAAACTCTTCCGAACGTAGCTATCGGGAACCAAAAGAAAAGTATTGATCTATATTTCTATTAATTGTACAACATTCGTCATTTTTTCACGGGAGGAGAGAAATTACCTTTTTTTCTTTTGGTTTTTTATAAGGAATACGTATTTAAAAAAAGGCAAACTTTACGTGAGAAAAGCACCGAAAAGGTAAAGATTACCAGTAATACCAATGTAGCTATGTAGTTTTCTTTTTTTTTTAATGGACCTTTACTCTTTTGGTTTACTATCTAGCACAATGGCACTTTCTTAAATTTGGAGACTCACGCAATAATGTTGTATTTAAGCCCTGAAGTCAGTTTGGGATCAGTGCATTCTCGTCATCAGAATTGACAAAGAAGTAAAAACATTGCTGACGAACGTTTGAATCTTAATTTATATCATTTGATATAAAGCTTTTTTAAATGTCTTAAGATTTGTATTATTCCCATGTCAGCTCATAGCAAATCATTCATTGGGGGGAGGGGAATAATGGGTATACCACATTGATAACGAAAATTTTAATGAAAAAATGGTCCTTCGGTCCAGTAGTATCTGAAACCTAAGCAATGCAAACAAAAATGTTTTTCATCTATGTCTACACTTAATATTACATAATATTCATTTCTCAACCCGCTAAGACCCAATTGCTTTTGCAATTATGTGGATGCAAATTGCATCCATAAAACATACCAACCATACCAAATTCACAACGTGTTTATCTTCTATCCTCTTTTTGTTTTTCGCTCACTATGGTTCAACGAAAATAATAATAAAACAAAGATTGAAATGAAATTTCATAAATAATTCAGAAATAGAAACAAAACAAACGAATGCACACATCCTGTGCTGAACTGTTGTGCTTCCTCCACAAGGCCAACCAAAAATTTAAATTAAAGAAAAACATTTCTATTTTTCTGTTTGTCGTTTCACTTTATTTATTTTTTTGTGGAAAATAAATACTGAAATTTTTGTCACGGAAGTCGACAACCAAAAACAATGGCGAACACTGCTTTGTCATGGAATGAAAAACTGGTATAGATACGAACAAAGATACCAACTGTCTGTTAAAGTTTCTTTTAAATTCACCAACAGGTTTTTGGGTGAAGACTTTGAAAATTCTTCTGAAAAATGTCTCCAAGCCAAATAAAATTTTCAGAGGAATACAAGATTGACGGTGGAATTGTATTTTTATATTTTTATTTTATGTGTATTCCTTCTAAGCTTTGAAAGCTACTTGGAAACTCGTTTATTTCCAAGAGAAATGAAAATCGATAAGGGATTTAATTCAAGCCTCAGACAGAAGCTAATCATTATATTGGGCACTTACCATCGTCTGGATACATCCAACTCCTCTCAACTTTTGTTTTTGAACCATATGTTCTTTCTTGTTTACAAGACAAGTAAACTACCAATCTGGATCTAAGGTGTTCCCACCAAGGTTAACCTCAGTTGAAGTAGACATTAGGATAGACATTGACTCTAACCTCCTTTCAACACACTTGCAGGGTTTTTTGAATGATTATTTTAAATGAGTGTTAAATACACGACTCGTCTTTAGTTTTCCAAGTCAAAATTACCAAGGAAACCAATGGTTTTCGCAAGTTCCGGTGACAGTGGAACACTCTATAAATTGTTTTGGGATCAAATTAAAGGTACCACTCAAGGCCAATTTACGGAAAAATAAGTAGCTTGTGTAGGTTGAAGTGATCAAAACTAATTCTTTGCAGAAGATTTAGTTTTCATCAAGCCAACTTTGAGAAAAACATTAGGACACATAGTTTATAGAAAGAGCACACATACAAATAGATATCTGCATGCTACTTCCCATCACCATCCGGCAAACTTAAGGTCTGTTGTGTCTACGTTAGTGCGGGCACATATAATATGTGATAATGACCACATCGCCGCTGAACTTACGTTCGTGGACAACGTCCTTAAAATGAATGCGTATCCCAAAAGACAAAGAACATGGAAGCCAAGTTTGCTACGGGAAAGGGATGAAGAAGAGGAGAAAGCTTTTTTCTTTACGTAAAAGGCGTAACGGATCGAGTTGGGAAAGTGTTAAAGAGGTACGGTGTAAAGTCCATCTTTTTACCACCAAAAAAGGTGAAAGACTACCTCCGATCACCAAAGGACCACTTTCCATTGCAGATTGCGGGCGTCTATGTAGTCCCTTGCAGCTGCGGGTCTTCTTATGTGGGACAAACCCAACGAAGTGTTGCCACCCGCTTAAAAGAACATATAAGTGCTGTCAGCAAAAAACAGCGGGAAAAGTCGGCAATAGTCGAGCACATCCTAGACAATCCAGGCGAACATCACTGGGCTCACTTCGATCAAGCTAAAGTTTTAGCTCACGAGCCTCACTATATCCCTCGGCTTATACGCGAACCGATTGAAATCAAACGCCATCAAAATTTCAATCGTGATGAGAGCATAAAATAATAACATCCAACGATATAGTGAGCACTGTTTGCTCCCAATCTACTACTCAGCAACAACAACAACTTTATATAGAATATTTTTTTGAGTTGAACAAACCATCCTGGGGCACAAGTGACATATTGTCCCAATGGATAGACTGCCCTCAATCAAATTGTTCAGCATATCATATCGCTTTAAACGACAGCAGGTTCAACAAATGAAGTCTGATAGCTCCGATAGTATTTTAAAACGTACTCCAAAGCTTACACCTCATTTTGCAGCACAATGTATTTCTTTTTAGCACATAAAGTACAATTTCTTAAGTCAATAAGAGCAGCCATTCTTCGCTATATCAGCAAAAAAGTTTTAATGTATAAAATTGTTCCATTTCTAGGCAAAGTTTATAATTTGACTTCTTGATTTGCCAGCATTACGCTTGACTGTTTGTCTAAGGCAAACTCAATTTCCACAAATCATTTAGAGCTAGAGAAGGTTACTCATACAGAATTGTAAAAACAATCAGATCAACACCTCTCTCAGCATACCACAGGCTATACCACCTCATTATTAGTTCCGAATTCAAATAAACTTTAATTCAAACTTGGATAACTTTTCGCCAAGCCCATACCACATACACAGCTTTGGGCACTCTTGTTTAAAGTTCTCATAATGATGGTCTTGTTACACGGCCTCTTGTTTGTTCTTTTAATTAACACAAACTCAGAAGTTTCACTTCTTTTTCCCCTTAAAAAATTTTATTTTTTGCTACCATCAGTTAGTTCATTTCGAGTAGAGTCTACATGAAGCAGGTTCTTCTTTGCTGCTGCAAGTTGACATAACAATTTATTTGGTTTTTATCATTTATTTAAGAGCAATCAAAGGACGACACGACACAGACATTTAAAACGAAGCAAAACTTTTTTGGCAAACAACTCAACTGTCGCCGACAACAAACAAAAAATATGCATTCACCAGCTCTACTTGTAGTCTTTGTACTATGTTTGCATACTTTGAGTACATTCGCATTGCCATGTGGTAGGTGGAGTCCTGGTGGCACTCAAAACAACCTCATCCTTTCACATCCTGCACGAGAAGGTAAATTTGAATTGAAACTTCAATTAATTTTTGAAAAACATGTGTGTGCATTTCCAGAGATTATTTTGCTTGAAATCAGTGAAGATGACAGTGGTGATGGTGGACACAAACCTGATGAAACTTATCACCTTCCTCCAGACCAACACTTGGACCAGAGACTAAGCGGGGAAGTTGTTGATTCGGCAGATAAGGATGAGTCCTCACTTAGTTCAAATTTAAAATCCAATCCATTGCAACGAAATGAAAAACCGGAAATCCCACAGCAAACTTATAGCACTTTGGAAGATGCTGGTGAGGACACTGGTCTTACCACAGAACGTGTAGATGTGGAGAATACTTCTGTCAAAAACTAACATGCAATAAAAGTCGTTAGAAGAGATCTTCAACAAGGTGTTTCCTTTGGGACAATGACAGAACTTGTTTTATGGTTCTTCCACTACTTTAGCTTTTGCAGGGACTTAGTTTGTTCAAGAATTCAAAGATATTTTTTGTACTCTCACTTTGGAAGATAAAAAGCAAATAATGTTTGTGCACTCACAGGAGACAACGTTGATTTATTTTTCTTAGAATGTATTTGAGTGTGCAAACTTTTTGTTCACAAACTTGAAATTTCCAAATTAATTGGTGTTGTCTGTAGGTGGACAAAAGATCTGTTTCCTTTGATGTCACAATTTTTCATTAATTTTTTGCTTCAGGTAATAAGCGAAGTTCTGTGATTTCTGTGGATGTCATCGAATTATGGTTACACGTGGCAAATTACATTTGCAAATTTATAAGTCAAACAGAAGTTTTGCAGCAACTTAGCTTTAACTTTTATGTTTTTTCGATTAAATGAGATTGCTTATGAGGGGGGGGGAAATAAAGAGAAACATTGCAAACAGTCGCCTACGGAGGTGAATTTTCATTTTATTCGCCTTGTTTGAAAAGTAATTCGGGTTGTCCTGGTTGCTGTTGCCGTTGCGTTCCACAATCGAAATATTACCGCCACCTTCATCGCACTCAAATTTATCAAATGTGTGTTTCGTTGCACGTGACCAAAACAATTCCATTGTCAAATCGAGCCAAAAAAATACGTAATCAAATACTTCCTGTGATTAATAGTAATTAATTTTTTTTTATAATTTCTGTTTCAAAACAGAGCAGTTCACGCTGTACGATTGGCTGGACAGGTTTTGATCCTGAACGACCATATGTTGGATAGTGTGACTCTATCAACAAATTTAGGTCAACTAGTGAAATAAGCTCTGTCGAACCTAATGCTATGACTCATCGACATTAAAAAAAAAATTGTGTGCATTTCTCGTCCTCCCGCTTCTACTGTGGATCTCAACACGAATCTGTTATAAAACAGCTCAAACAAACATGCAAAACCACAGTCATTATGCTCAGCAATATGGTGGCTATGGCAGGATAATTTCACTTTAAATATGCCTCCACCCGCAAACAGAGTATAGATTATGGCGGCTTCGTGTTCCACACAAGGTTTGTCCTTCCAAATATGTTACTCTTTGTGCGCCTAGTTTAAATTTACATTCAAATTGAATGTCATCTGCACGAGTAGCTTAAATCACCCTTTTGACTAATCCAACTTTCAAAATGGCCACAAATTCTATTAAGCAATAGAAATATTCTACTGCATGGCCCATTCAAGCTTCACAGTTATAGATAGTTGCAATTTATATGAAAAAACAACACCAACAAAAACGATTTGGCATTCAAATTGTAAAAAAAAAAAGTAAAATTCTTTTCCTTTCTTTTGTGTTGAAAAAGGATTTGATTGTTCTCACCACTGAAATGAATGTGCTGTTGGACAGCGGAAATTGCCTGCAATCTACTCTGTTTTACTATTTGTTGTTGAAATGGAAATGGAAATGAAAAAAAAAAAGAGATGAAGAAAGACCCCGGAACACTAAAATCTACAGAAATCTTACTACTAAACCAAACAGCAGGCTTACAGAGCGGAAATAAAGAAAATTAAATTTCCTCTTCCTGCTTTGTTTTATTGCAACACACAGCACTGGGAGGTAGATACTAAATAAATAAGAGCTTTCACTGCGATAAAGACTAGTATTGAAGTTCCAAGTCCTTGGTGGTCATAAGAATGACAAACACGAACGAGGAGGATAACTAGGTTCATTTAACCAACAATTTATGCATGCAATCGAAAAAGCAAAACGCAAAGCACATACCAACTATAAAAGGAGTAAAAATAGTTATAAGGTTTTGAGTGCAGGATGTTTTATGTTGAGGGAGACTGTCGAGGTGTTGCTATGTTGAGAATGTATACAATGCTAACGAGCAAGGGAAGCGCTGTAAAGAAAATAATTCCGAGCCAAAAGAATGTTGTTTCCCTGTTGTACAGATTCCACGAAAGAAATTCTTATTCCTTTTAATAACAAGTAGATAAGAGGTTAACTATAAATGCCACTGGAATATCATAATATCGATATAACTAGGTGACTAGTTGCTAACACTTCGATTTGATGAAATAACCGAAGTGGAGTAAGCGAAGCAGCGTGGTTTCAATAAAGCTTCGAGTGAAAATTTTTTTTTAGCAGCAGGAATTGCAACTGGTTCCATAGTGTAGCGGTTATCACGTCTGCTTTACACGCAGAAGGTCTCCAGTTCGATCCTGGATGGAACCAACCAAGTTTTTCTTTTTTTTAGTTGAAATAAAAGTGAACATGACGTTAGCTATTTCTTTCTATTAACTATGTCGTTTTCTTTCGGTAGAACAGCGGAATAGCTTTCCGACTTTCGAGTGGCATTGTCCGAATTACAAGAAAAAGATTGAGGTTTAGTTTCTGTGCATTTATGTTGTTCCTCGATGAAGTATGACTAAGTTATGAATAATAGTCTAATACTTGTAATTCGATGACGAAATTTGACTTTAATTTGATTGTGTGCTTTCTCTGTGTCTAGATGATTGTGTTTTCCAAATGTGAAGCTAACTTATCTCCATTTGAAAAGAAAACTTTCTTTTGGTAAGCTCATTGTTTGCTTTATCAAGATAAAGTTTCAAAAATGGTGGCCAATCCATGACATTATGTATTGTAAAGGTTTACTTCAGTTCAATCTTCTAATTTTTTGGTCAAAAACATTGGTTTTTTTTAATCAAAATATTCCCCCTTTCTCTATGTCACCGTCAACGTGGCTCCATACCAGGTTTGTGGTCACTAACAAATGATTCGCTGTTCATTATAATGAAAAGGGAAGTGTTTTGTTTCCCATTTTCTGGTTTGTGTCTTAAATGATATTCAATTTGTTTAATGCAAATATTTTGTAGCATACATTAAGGAGTTGCTCAATACGATCGATTTTAAACTAATTTATTTGAACAAAATATCATGCAAAAGCTTTAAGGTTTTTGTATTACCATCGAATCTCCAATTGTGCTTGAAAGATCTTCCAAACCAAAGTATTTTTTCAGTTGGGGCCGGCCAGTGGCACAAAAGCTGTTGTCATCATTTTTGCTGTTGAGACAGTACAATTGCATTTTCATACAGTGATAACTGGCCTTCTAAATGGACCTTTAAGTTCTCAGTCCAGTGTGTAAATAGACGTCATTTCGGAGTTCAATTGATCTTTTTTTATTTGAGAGAAATCAAAATCAGAAAGAAAACTGAGAACTGAACAGAAAACTGATGGGAATTTCAACAGTTGTCAGTTAAGTTGTCTGTTTAGTTATCAGTTCGCTTTTAAGCGTTTAAACATCAGTTTAACAGAAAGCTCAACTGAAATGAAAACTGAAATGATCGTCTAAAAGGGCTATTTTTGAAACTGATACGACAAGAATGAGTTTGATTGATAGTCAAAGTAATAGAAAACAAGGGAAATAACAAAGAAAACGATCAGTGATACATGGAGAGTATAAATCTCGAAGTAGTCCAGAACGTTGTCTTCTTAAGCTCAGCTACATATAATATACACAGATAATGATATCGGCGAGGAGATAAAGTAGGATCATTCCTGTTACTTAATCCAGCTGGAATGCAAATTAAGAAGTAAAAATTTCTTTCGAAAAAACAAGGACACTCACTCTTGATAAGATTGCGATAATTCCAGTCCTGCCATGCGACGCAGAAGCTTGAACTTAATCTGATGCGAATGAGGAAACCCTGATCTGTGGTCCAGTTCTTGACAACGATGCGTTTGGACAAAAATTCAACGAAGAGCAGCGTGGGTTGTATTGTAACGAGAGAATAACTAGAAGAATGCCCATCGAAAGACTACGATGGTTGGGGCATATAGGGCGGATAGACAGCTTGCTTCAGGTCAATGAATTTTTGAAAATTTATCGAAAAAAACCCCCCCCCCCCCCCCCCAATCAATTTGAAGGGGACCTCAGCTGACTTGTAATGCATAGTTTTAAATAGCATACCAGAAATCGATCTTTTTGTGGTATCAGGTGAAACTATTTGGCCCTTTTGGATTATATGCTGAGACCTGAGACAAGTGCTAACCGTATCAAACATCAATTCTTCAGCATTTCATACCGTTTTTCTCTGGAATTCAAAAGAAAGTGATCCTTTGTAAAAGAATTGACAATCTAGAGGCTGTAACACAAAATTACAAGTATTTGTAATGCAAATGAATTTGGACAAGTGTAAAAAATTTCTGTAACAGAAAACTTCAAGATTACTTCCTCTTCTTCAAGTGTAATGAACATAATCCTGCAAGTAGCTGTTGTCTTGTAGACTTGTAGATTCGTGTTACAGACCCGAGATCCCTAGTTGATATCCGACTGTTGCCAGACACTTCTTAAAAAAGAAACAATCCATGGTGTTTGTCACATGCTTTCCCAAAAGTATCCGAAGCAAAATGTGAAATATTACTTATTCTTGCATAATTCTTTAAAGCTCACATTTTTTTCTTTCTGTACTATGTCACTATGTGAATGGTGAATGGTGAATGTTATTCGTCATCCGACAGCGTTTCCAGCACATCAAATGACAGTTCCTCTCCTAGATTGAAAAGGAGTCCGCTTTTTTGACTTAAAATCTGGTTCCAAAACACTGCAAGCGCTATCGAGAAAGTTGTGTTTGAATTTTGTGAAATTGATACTACGTTATGGAGCAATCAAGTACCACAATTTGGCGTTTTCTCATCAGTCATCAGTGACCGAACAGAAATTTATTCGACGCATGAAGTGCTAAAATGCTGATACAAAAATCTAAAAACCTTTCCTTTTGAAAATCAAAACTGTCTTTTCGCTAGTTCAAAATAAATCAAATGAGACAGTCGCGGTACAAATTCCTAGCTATTTACATCTGCTTATTGAACTGCAGGACATCAAAAACATGAAAGAAACTCAAACTTGCTGATTTTGATTTTGATACATATCCCCTCAAACCAATCGCTTTCGATGTGTATTTAATAAATCTTAATTTTCTAAAGTTTTCTCAGAAAAAGTTGTTTTAATATTGCTGCCAAGAAAAGATGAAATTTATTATTTAAGTGAGTATTCAGTAGAATATTACTTGCTAATAACATTTTGAACAGCTATACGTTAGGCAACGAATTCCGTGATCCCAAAGTAAATTACTCGTTCATTCGATCACTGATAGTACTCACTCACTCGTTCTGCTCCTAAGATCGAAATTAGACACGGTTACACAATCAAACTAAATCTAAACACTAAACTGGATATAAGGAAATTTTACTAGAATGTACTCTAAACGCATACTTGAATTACATTGCGTTTAAAGTTCTTAATAATGTAGTAACTAAAAAAGACCCAATTTACATATATAACAAGTTGATTTCCTCGAATTCAAATAGGACGTTTACTTTTATTCAACCAACATATAGACATTAGAAAACTACGAGGTACTTTAAATTTTGATAAAATGCTTTTTAGGTATTTGGCTAACAATCCTGATTACTCTTGACTGAGTTATTAAATTAAATTAAATGAATGAATTCATTTCCATTTATGTAAATTAGATTACTGTAAGATTATATAGCATAAGTTTACTAACTATAAGCAAAATAATTAACTTATTAATTATAATAAATTAATTTTTGCTTTTAAAGGACTTAAGTCTATTGTAAAAGATACTGAATTGAAAATAAAACTAAATAAATAAAATAATTGGATCTCAGAATAACAAAAAGCTGCACCTCTAAGTAGTTTCGTCGGCAATCGAACTAAAACAACATTAGTTTAGTGTTTGCAATTTTTTGTGTTAAGATGGATGTCTTATGTCTGAGAATGTCTGCTCACCAAATTAATGGCTTCTTCTCTTTTACTGTACCGCTAAATGCGTTGTCTGTTTCACTATTGTTTTTGTGTTTTTTACGAGTTTTATTGTAATGTCATAATTTTAACATCCATTTGGCTAAGTAAAAGCATAAATACAAAAGCAATAGATTTGCCAAATTTATGGATTTATTTACTTGTCGAATTCTTTTTCAGAAATCGCTGATACGATAGCCATAAAACCAGTAAGACCTTCCATACATACATAAATACACAAATAAATACATACATAAATCTTCCTCTTTATTGGAAGGAGAAATAATGATGTCCTGATCTAAGCGCAGTTTCTCCCAGACATCGGCATTGACATAACTCTTAAAGTCAGTTCAATATGCCCATTGCCCGTCCGTCTCGTGTTTCACAAAAGATAAATGTCTAAATTGGTCACCATGTGCATAAACGCTTTTATTTGGTTTTGTTTTTATTTATTTTTCCTGACATATCATCAGATGAACGTGATAAAACCCCTCTGTTCCTCGTAAAAAGACGTGATTTGTCACCATTGCTGATGCAAGAGAATCATCACTTTGGTATTATGACAACATCAAGAAAAAAATAAATGGGAAACAAACATGAGGAAGACCAACCTCAAAAAATTTCCGATTTATTCAATAGAATACAATTATCGTCAAAATGTTAAATTTATTTCCACTTTATCCTCATTTATCTTTGCCCATTTTGCATGTCCTTGAATCATGTCTCATTTGAATTTCCTTAGCAAAATTCTCAAACAAAATTTTATCATCTAATGAACATCAATTCAATTATAGCCAATTAATCATAATAATCGTGCCCAGCGAGAGTTCCATTTCGAGTAGACTATATTTTCAAAGCCAATTGCTTCTGAGAAGAGGATCTTCCTTTTTCGTCTTCTCTCCTTTCAAAACAACAAACATCATTAGATTAATGACAGCCTTTCAATCTTAAGTAATCAAATTATGTCTATCATTTAATTGGCTCGAAATTATTAATCGAATATCGTAACATCACAGCTCATTTGACTTTACATTCATCATTTCTTGCTAATCTAGATGAAGATATCCACATATATATTTAGTTTTTGGACTTGGGCTCAATAAAGCCCACGTTCGGGTTAAATTAATCAATAGTTCTGAATTATATCTATCAGACGTCACCATAGCCGCGACTTATAATGGCATTTAAAGAGTCCTACTCAAATTAATCAACTGTCAATGTTAAATTGTAAATAAACTCGGATGTGCTTAGCTCCCCCTGATGGCAATATGGTCGATTATTTGTTTAGGTTTTCCGCTTAATTTCGCTTTGGCATTTCCCTTATACAGTCATTGATTTTGAGCAAAGGCGTTTATTAACTTAAAAAAAGGAGTATCCTTGATTGTTGAAAGACAAAAACGATTCCGAGGAATCACGCGCTGATGAGTCAATGTCAATGAAAATATAATTTAATTGAAGTTGCCATCATTCACTTTGTGTGAGTTGTAGGTGTTTGTGTTTGTAATGCGTTTTATTGTCTCTTGTTTGCTTAAAAGCGATGAGCTCCAGGAATATCTTCAAGCTACACTTCCTAAAAATTCTTCCCATTTGCCGCATCTTATCTTTAATAGAGGGATTTTGTTACAACCTTGAGACTTTGAAATGAGAAAGAAAATTTAAAAACCACCAGGCCTTTAAATCCAGTGCCTCTGGTAAAAAGGATAAAGCGAGCAGTGTGCGAAGAGGAGGAAATGAACTTTTCACCATTCGCCCGTAAGAAATATTAAAGGCTTTAAGTGGGATAATCACTTGACGAAAGCACACTCGTGGTATTTACCTGAAGCAAGCGTTACGATATTACAAAAACTTTGTGTGTAATGAAGAGCTTAAGTTAAATTTTTTCAAAATTCAAAAGAATATTCAAAGAATAAATTTCTTTCGCCAAAGGACACAAATATAAGTTTTTCAGGAAACAGGGAATTGTTTTGAAGAAAGAGCCTTGGCAACTCTCAAAATACTTTCCCCCTTTCTCCTTCTCTAATATACGCCAAGCTAAAATTAATGCCACAAAATAGCTCTTTAATTTGTGTTTAATATTTGAGTCACAATCGCTTTAAGCATTAAATAATTGAATTCCGTGCCTGAAAAATGCCTTAAGGAAGCCATCAGCATTCACTCTCTCTCATTGGCACACATGTCCTTTTCCTTTCGATCTGCTTGATTTAATTTAACACAACTTTCTTAACAAGGGAAACGTTCATTCAACATCATTTGCCATTACCATCAGTGAGTAGCAGTTAAGGCTTGAATTGGTTTCATTTCCTATTCAATTTCATAAAGTAGCTTGCCTTGGCATCGAAAATGTAAACAGAAAATGGTTGTGCGTAATGTACCCTTGTGTCCTCTGCTCTTTGTAATTAATCATAATCACTGACATGTGAGGCCCGCCCATAACAAACGTTTAAAGTTTCTTAAAACCTAACAACCAACATAAGGCGAAATATGTCAATCGTTGAACAGAGAGGGTCTTAATAATGGAATTTTGATGAGTTCATATTGTTCTTCAGTGTGGGAAGTTTATCAAACATCAGGACTATGATAAACCTACATTCGAGGAAGCTTTATCGATAGATTTTCAATGAGCAATGTGCTTTTGCATGAACAAAACGGATATGGTTTTGAAACAATATGGAACTTATGGAAAGGTCATGGTTTTTTGGGTGGACGTGGGATATGTCTATGTTGATGTTCATATGCTGAGATGTATGAAACTCAGAATTGATTGTTTAACTCATGGATAAACGTGAACGTAACCAGAAAGTTTTCAAAGAAAGTTTGATTATTTCAATCAGAGAAGTCTTGTCCAGCAAATGCACATGCTATCTCTTTGGATGGTGATGAATACTAATCAGAGATGAATATAGCAGAAACACAGGGTAAGTATTCATTTGTATGCAGGAAAAATATTCCTCAAAGTCATATTGTGGTAATATTAAAGAAATCAGCACGTTGGATGGGATACATATCCAATCTGACATTAATAAAGATATTTATGAATGCGATTTCGCTCTCGGTTTTTGTTTTATGAAATAGTTTTGAGATTATCCGCATGTTGAGGCACATATGCGACATGATTGAGAAGGAAAGAAAATGTGGACGTTTATTTTCATGAATTCGGAATAGTAAGCCAAAAAAACGAAACCTTTAAAAGAACTTGGTATTTTAAAACTTTAACTAAACGAGAAGTTTTTTATATTAGTTTCTTCTCCTTAAAATAAGCTGTGCTTTCTGGTGAACTAAGTTAACATTGGAGTTTTTTCGGGGTCAAGTAACTGATATTAATCTAAGATTAAGTCCTTAAACTCTAGCTTGTGTCGGCCTTAAAACACAAATAAGCTCAAGGCTCTGCGGAACCAGCTGGCAGCTGAATAGCTCCTGTTAAATTATTTCTAGTGGTTCATTAAATCTTATACATAAAAATGAATCGCAAAATGTGTTGGTAAGCGCATAACTCAACAACGCCTGAACCAATTTGGCCAATTCTTTTTTTGTCGTGTTTGGTATTGTCAGGAGAAGGTTCTTCTGACATAAAAAAATTTTTAAAAAATTGCCGCGGATATTCCCACAGGAACGGGTTTTGGGAACGGAATCTTAGAAACTTCTAGAAAGGTTTCTAAAACGATTTCAGCATTAGGGGTGCTACATCATCCCCCTCCATCAGTAATTTAGATTATATTATATCTCTATAATCCCACGGTAACAGAAACGAGCACGAGAACCGAAACCTTAAAGTTACTTGACAGATTTCAAAAATTCTTTCAACTCTTGGATGTTACATTCATCCCTCAGTGACATAGACTTATATTTCACATATTTCCACGGTAACGGAAGATTCCCACAGGAACGTGGCTGGGAACGGAAACCTAGAAACTACTGAACAGATCTCAAAAATTCTTTCGTCATTGGCATGCAACATACGTAATCCCAAAGTAAAAACGATTATTTTTCATCCCCAAGTTCCCCAAGTTAAGTGAAAAACGAGAACGGGAACCTTAAAACTACAGACCCGGGCAACGCCGGGTGGCTCAGCTAGAACTAAATAATAATTCGCAGTGATACTTCTCTAGACAATTCCATAGATATTTGTAATGCCTAAGCTAGTAATTTTTGCAGCTCTATTTGCGATGCCTCGTAAAAATCGATGAAAATTATTTATTGAGTTTATGCAATCAGTCCCAAGTAAACTTTAATAATATTTCTGTCAACAATTATTCAATCACGTATGAACTTCAGCATCTCTCATTCAACCTTAGCGTGTTAAAAAGTAGGTACTTGGATAAAGTCTTTCTACAAACCGAGCTTTATAGAAAGCAATTTTCAATGTCAATCCCATTTGTAGATAAAAAACCGTAGGAATCGTGAATGAGTGAATCGTTTTTCATTCATTATTCAATGTAACACTCTACTCACGAAAGTTAAATTTTGGAGTCGTATTCGACTTCAAAATGGCGTATCTTTACTACTTCGAACCGAATTCGTGGAAGTTAACGTGAAATTTAAGGATTTTCTCAATCTTCATGCCACCACTTATATGAGATGTGTTCTTCTTTCATTGTTTCGATATCTTGATATACGATTGGAGATGATACGACTCTAAAATACCAATTTCATAATTTGGGGACTACTTTCTTTAAAATTTCTTCGAACTATTTTTAGCTTGTGGACATGGCTTTCCTTAAGGATTATCAAAAGAAAAAAAATAACTGTGGGTTTTTGTTGACTAGATATGAAATGTTGAACATGAAATGCTGAACAAAGTGAAGGAAAAAGCTGTCAACTTTTGGCCTAGCCATCCTCGGCGTGTTTTTTATTTGAAGTTAAAAAAACAACTTGAAATTATTTGAAATAAAAAATTTGAAAAGATGTAATTAGATAACGTATTTTTCAGGTAAGCAATCGCTGGGTTTTCAAAAATTTCAGTTTTTGAATTTTTGGTGATCATTCAAAAAAAAATTTGATTTTCACCCCAAATTTGGACTTTAAATCGGCTATAAAATCGGTTCTATTCAAAAAAAATTAAAATCCCGCGATTACGTTCTTTGTTACTTTGTTTTTGTATTAACAATAAGTGTACCAAATTTGAAAATGATCGGTTGAACCGTTTTTGAGTTATCGCGGTCACCGACTTCAAAAAAGTGGTTTTGACATCATCGCATTGAAAGTTTTTTTTCGTAACGATCGCCTTTTTTCACTACTATACTACAATACGGGTACGTAAATGTACTATACCGTTAATCGTCGCCACTATATACAATATGCTGCCTATATCTGAATGCTAAAAGTTGTCGGTAAGTTCGTAGGACCGTGTTCATTCACCAAGTGTATACCTACACGTATAGGGTCTTTGATTTTTTTTTTAACGCATATTCTGCCATATTCCCAGGGGTTTCCATACTTTTGTCGCACCCTGTATATTATTTTCAAAAAATTGATTCTTTTCAACCCTCTAGGTGCGACAGTGCCCTTAAGTCTATTGCAGCTATGACAGAAGCCTCAGAATATCGCAAGTGAAAATCATTGGAATCTAGCTGCTTTACTTTCGTAGCATGTGATTGATAACCTACTTTTATGTTTTATCGCAGAGAATCTATCGCAGCTGTCAAAGCAGCTCACGAAAAATATACCGCATCCGTTCTCACAACGCCAGCAATGCAAGCAGGTGCCTCTTCCCAACCATACTCCCGGAAAATCCAAAGTGTGTAGGCATTTGTACTGATTTTAAAAGAGCGAATTTCGGTTATAAAAGTAGTCTACGTGCTCTTGATAAAAATTTTGAACTGCAATCTACTTGGCAAAACTGTTTCATTTTTCGAGAGGCAGTTGTCGAAATACGAATGCCCCAGAATCAAAAAATTTTCCCGGTTAAATAGCGTAGATAAACAATTTTGTAAAATCCAAGCCACTGCATCTTTTACTAAATACGGAAGGATATGGACAGCATCCACAGTCATTTAAAGGGTCAATCATTTCCTGGTATCAGGTGAGTAGCGCTAGCATTTGACAACCTATACCAAACTCAGCTGTCATTTGAAGTGTCGTAACACAAGTTGAATGTTTGCCATTTACAATAGTGAAATGTTGAATATAATCGAGTAAAATATTAAAACTTACTTCAAAAGTAGTAATTCAAACGATGTATTTTTGTTTTTTTTTTTTTTTTTGATCGCGCTACGCCATGATTGTGGTCGTCATATTCAACTAACTACGCAATCCAAAATGGTGAAAATATTTTATGTGAGTGAAGCGTTGCTTTAAACATGTGCATCATCTCAATGCGCGCTCAAACAAAAGTATTGCTACCGCTTCTACAAGTATAAATGTTCCTGATGATCCGAATTTATCGATTTGCCTTATTTTCTAGAAGTTGAACAGGTCGTAATACCTTTTTTTTGCAGGCGATTGAAGATGATGACTTGAACGATTTTCAGTTTAAAAAAAAAAACGGGGTAACAATTATGGCTCTATTGCATTAGCAGTTCTCTGGTCGCGTAGATCACGTCTGGTAACGCGACGTCAGAAAAGTTAGATTTTTCTCTGGAGCTACGCAAAAAAACCCGGCTTTAACGAGCATTCTCCAAGCTCTAGAAAAATTAAAAACCAAAATTACTTAAGTTACGATTGAAATACCGCCTTATGTGCGAAGAAGTGATTAAAACATAAAAATTAACTAAAACAATCGCATGATACGAATCTTTCCGAGGTGGATGATATGATTTTTCACAAAGTTCAAATTTTATTATAAAGGGTTTTTCAACAAGGACGCTCTAAAAGTAGAGCGACAGGGACAGCAATTTCTTGTCGCTCTTTTGACATTTATCTTTAATAAATTTTGCCATTTCATGATAGAAAGATATACGAGCCAACAACGAGTTGAAATTATTAAAATTTTCTACATAAATTTGGAGTCATTGGCCTCAACGTTAAGAGCGCTACGTCCAATTAATGGTCGTCTTAATCGTCCTAGCATATCAACAATTGAGCGTCCAGTGGAAAAATTTGAATTCACAGGCACAGTACAAAATGTTCCCGTGTAGAAAGCCCAAATGTGTCTCTCACACGTCGTTCTCAAGCGTTGGACATTTCTGAAAAACCCGATAAAACCCATTTGCGATCAAAAATGTATCGCAATGTGTGTATTTTGTACCTCTGTTTTTGAAACCGAGAACTGAGTGTACCTTTATGTAGATGTATGTACATTGTACATATGCTTTTTTATTCAGTAAGAATTTTATAGAATATCCTATTTGATTACTATTGAACCGCTTCAAGGTATCTGCATCTGTTAAGAGAAGTTCAAAAAACATATTAAATAAAACTGTTTTCTGTAATTTTATATTTACCAAACTTTTCCCTTTTTCTATGATTCAATTCGCACTTATTGACGATGTAATCATATTACTAGGGAACGCCTATTCGGTTACTCCAACAATAAATAAAAACGAGGATGATGTAACAGTTAAATTTGAAAGGAAAGGCCAATTGTCCTTGCTTCACACAAAAAACAAGAGAATCAACTAAAAGGCTCACCTCTTCGACTTTATCTTTTTAGTGTCCTCGCCTCAACTGGCGATGATGTAATGATTGCTAGTTTCCTTTTCCTGATTTTCTCTGAATGTATCTACTTCAAATATGTTTTGTAACTGAAACGCCATCGCAACATTTCATTTATGTCCACATCAGTTATCAATATATTTTCTTTTAGCGTGATCGATTGTTGTTTGTTATGACGCACTTTATTGTTGACCTATAGCGTGCATCGAATCATATTTCATACCTGACCCTTGCTCCTCATTTTGACGAAATTAAAATCATCGAAACGTTTTCTTCGAAAGACGGTTGGTCATGAAACCGTGAGACTTTTAGAGGTACTGTTAATCAAGGGAATAGTGTACCTTTTTACCAAACAATCACCTCACATCCCTCATAGTTTACAATATTTTAAGGTCCTTAAACGTGAATCTTAATTTTTGCTGCATAAAATATCATTTTCACCTTCAAATTCATTCACAAAAAATTTAAAAAGCTCTTTTATCAAAATGAGTACTTTGTATACTTTCAAATTATTTTTAAACCGTTTGCACAAAACATACATATATGTCTTCTTCTTTCTCTTTGTCTCTTCACAGCCAGTGTATTCTTTGAAAAAATAACCAGCAAATTTTTATAAAGCTCTCAACATACCCCCGGATCAAATCCAATTCAACAAACATAAATTCACAACAGCAGAATAAATATGTCTACCTTAGCAGTCTCTGATGTTGCCTTCTGTTTTGTGGCGTTGGCGTATAAGAAACATCAGGTAGAGGTAGGCACATAATAAAATATTAAAACCTTGAAGGTGGAAGATGGTTTCGGAAGGTTAAACAACTTGGCATTAAGCTTCAAACTCACAAATTTAATCAGAAGTTTCCGGGTGGAAAACGAAAGGTGCGAGTAGAATGTTTCGGAAGAAAGCAAAAGGAAAACGTATACTTTTAATGGGATGCTCCCAGTAATAAGTAATAAGCCGTCAACATCTTTGCCTTTATTTTTGTGTTCAGCAAAAAAATGTCACCAGCTTGGGCCGAAAAGGTATCATCAGATGCGGTTGAGGAGACAGCAAGAATTCTTAAGATTCTCCTCTTCATTATTTTGAGTGCGGTGACTTGTTGCAAGACCTATACCTACAAGTAAAAGTCATCTGCGGTGACGAAAGTTTTCTTGAGGTTTATAACTTTGAGTGAGGTATTGAACAGGATAGCCACAAAAGCAAACATCAAAGTGGTGCAAGAACATAACACTCGGTTAAGTAAATTTTATATCAGGTACATGGCTGAATTGCAATTAAATTAGTAAATAGAAATACCGTAGGCTCAACCATGACGTACAATGGAGGCGACCTACAATTTTTTGCCGGTTGCGAATAGCTAAGTAAGAAAGAGCCGACATTGTTTATTAATCTTTGCGAGCTTCTTAATTCCTTCTCAAAAGCGATACCCGTTGAAAACGGATATACCACAAATGCGTTTGGACTTTGACTTGGGGTTTCTTCTTCCTTCTTCATAATAGATAGACATGCTTTACCTTTACGCCAGGGACACCGCAAACTGACAGATTACGATATTCTACGATATTAAATGTGCACAGATTTTTGGTTTGATGGCCTCACTGCCGAATTGTTTAAAGCTGCAGGAATATGCACCAGCTCATTTGCAAAATATGGTCGGAAGAAAGCATGCCTGCGATGAATGGAACCTCAGCATTGTTTCTCCGGTCCTCAGAAAGGAGACGCTCTGAACTGCGCCAACTACAGAGGTATCAGCCTTCTTAACATTGCGTACAAAATCCTCTCTGCCGTATTGTATGAGTGTCAGAAGCCATTCGTCCACAACCTGATAGGTCCTTATCAGTGCGCATTAAGACCAGGAAAGTCCACCGTAGACCAAATCCTCACACTATGGCAGATCTTGGAAAAAAACCCAGGAACTTCAAATCGATACCTGCAACCATTTTATCGATTGTAAGGCCGCGTATGACAGCATTTATAGAGAGGAGTTATATAGAACCATGTCTAGTTTTGGCATCCCTACCAAACTTGTCCGATTGTGTAGGATGACGAGTGATTTTTGGTCTCGTCTGCATAGCTGGAGAGTGGAGAAGTTTACGGGCTGAACAGCGACACTGACCTTGTCAAACGAGTCAAGGTATAGCGGCTTAGTCACGTAGAGCGAATGGACACCCACGCTCCGGCCCGGAAAGTCTTCGAATCCAATCCCGAGGGACGGCGCGGGAGAGGAAGACCGCGACTCAGGTGGCGCACGTGTGGCCTGCAAAACTGGAGGCCGCTACGTAGGGACTGAGCTGGCTGGAGAAGCATATTGGTTGAGGCCCTAGTCCGACCCGGACTCTAGCGCCAACTTAAGTAAGTAAGTTGAGTAAGTAAGATTTTTGGTTTTGTTTGCACTGAAAACGAAGGAGTTGGCAAAACTAGTGAAGTCTAAGACATGGTCATATTCTCATATTATCTTAGGATACAAGCTTAATAAAATATTTTATGTTTTCTTCTACTTTCGCTGTGCTGATTATCACTCTTTGTTACATCAATCGAAGCTGCTTCGAAACCTATGCTTTAATTTTATTCTATTCAACTCAAAATTTGCTGTCAAAAAAGTCATGGATCCTGAGGGCAATCAGTCAGTGATGGGAAAAATCGTCAGGTCTTCCATCATTGCCAAGTTTAATTAGAACCGAGCTACGAAAACAGATTTTTGAGACCAACAAAGATGTTGCTGTCGCACAGTCTTCAACTAAAAATACTGAAAATGACATCGATGATGACTATGACCTCGAACCCGAAGACTTCGAGGATGAAGAGCTAGTAGATTTGCTGGAAAGCACTGTAAACAACAAAAAGCTTTAGATACTTGCCCTAAGAATTCGCTTTTAGAAAAGTCAAAATTTTTATTTTTAATTTTGAAATACTGCTTTGAAGTTGATTGTTCCGGGAGAATGGATAGTGAAAGCGAATGCGATTGGAACCCTCCTGAAGAAGAATATGTAGTTGTACAAGAAATATACGGAATCCCATCCGGACTTCCTTCCCTTGAAGATTTCATTGAATTCGAACTTGAAAGAGAAGTTGCTTCTGAAAAGGATGAGGAGAGATTTGAAAGCGACAACGACGCTGAAAATGAATTGGAAACAACAAAAGATATAGAGGACACGAATCTATTACTTCCAGAAGCTGACACTCTTGACGATGGATCGAATGTTGAGGCTTTAAGTGATACAGCTCCTTCTACCTTAGGCGATGACCAAGCCGAAGATGAAGATAAAACACCACTAGTGAAACCTAAAAAGCCACAAAAGCCAAGCACACCGGCCACTGACGATATCTTCGGTTTAGACATTATAAAGATCGGTTTCAGTCAGATGCAAGAGAAAGCTAATGCTCAAGACGAAGAAAAGCTGAGACTGCGTTTGGAGACAAGTACAAATGCTTTCATTGATAATCTCGTCGGTAAGGTAGTTGATGCGTGCGAGTATGAAGATCCTGATGATATTCTAAGAGCTCGCCTGGACAAGAACAAAATATGTTCTGAGCTCGATGAAAAAATGTTTGAGCTTGACGTTGAACAAAAAGTGAGGTTTTTCTTAAATCGAAAAACTGTTGAATACTTTCGTAGAAAAAAGTCAACTCGTCCATTGATTGATGATAGTCCAGATCAAGTTTTGACTCAGCTTCGTAAGTACCGTGAGGCTCTGACAATGCTGAACCAAAATAAAGGCCTAGAAGAATCAACCAGAAGTTTGTTAGAAACAAAAACAGCTGACTTGAGGAAACAGGTTCTTGAATTGGAAAACCAATCAAAGGAAAAGAATATACAGTTTGATGATTTGGTAAAGAAGGTGTTGTGTGAGGATTCGTCTGAAAAAATGGAAGCTGTGAGCTTTAAGAAACTGCATATAGAACGGTTTAACAACTTTTTGCTTGTAGTTAATTGAAAACTTTACCAAAAGAATGAGAAATATGCAAAAGGAAATATCAAAAGTCAGGTTTGTTCTCATACAACGCCAGCACACCATGGCCCTTCTTCAAGATGTAAGCTAAGGTTTCGTTTCAAGAACTTAAATGAAACAGATTTTTTTTATATTTCTTTAGAAAGCCAGGAAGCTGGAAGATCTTGGTAATGGCTTGCGTATGTTGGACTTTGAGCATCTGCAGACAGAAACTCAAGCACAAGGCAAAAAAATTGAAGGTAAATGTGAACTTTTTTGATCGAGCTTGCACTTTTTGTGATACTTGGGGATTATTTTGAAAAATTTTAACCGCCCGTCTTTAAAGCTTTAGTTTTAAAATGTATTCGGCCTTCAACGCTGAAATTGCAATTTCTTATAAAATAAAAGTGCATTTTTTTGGCAACAAATTAAGGCGTAGAAATGAAAAATACAAAATTCTATTACTGAAGTGTTATAAATTCCGATCAGCATTTTGTCACTGCTGGAGTGTCACAATGTCAGGGCAACATAATGTCAAGAAACTGAACGTCTCCTGCAAAATTAAGTGTCAGAAAAGTAATGATAGAAACATAAGTCAAACTACACCAATCTCATGAATGGTGCAGTTCCACTTAGTGGGTTGATTTTGCAATGTTTGAGATTGGGTGATACTTCTGTTATGACATTTGCTTAAGTGACATACACTACTGTCCATCCCCAATTATGAAACTCGTACTTTGGAGTCGCATATGACTTTACATTCTTACTTCAGCTTAGACGAACAACACTTCCATGTACATACAGGGTGCGCCATCTAGACAGGGCCAATTGAAATGTTGAATAACTCCGGCATTTTTCAGCCGATTTTGGTAAATGAACGAGATTAATTCAGGGTATAGAATGCCATTTATTGCAAATTCACTCAGAATACAATATCAATCAAATGATCGCTTTTAGTTACTCAATTGTCTGTGGTTTGCAGGTAATACACCTTACTCTTCAAGTAACCCCACAGAAAAAAGTTCGATGCCGTCAAAGTCGGCAAACCAGGAGGCCAATTCAAATCACCCTTTTTTGACACAAAGCGTTCCGGGAACTTGCTCTGCAAAAACTTCATAGTAGAAGCTTCAGGGTGACAAGTTGCGCCGCCTTGTTGATATAGAAGTTTGTTGGACCGTGCTTACGCATTTCCGGACAAACATAGTGCGCCAACATTCAACGATAGTGTGCACCGTCGACGGTTTCTCTAACTTTGAAAAAAAGAATGGTCCAATAATCGTTTTCGAGCACACTCCGGCCCAAACAGTAACTTTTTCGTGAATGATTTGTGGGTTCTCTGTTCCCCAAACTCTACAGGTTTGTTTACTGACCCCACCAGAGAGCGAAAAAGGATAGGCAGTTTTCACAAATGAACGATTACTTTCGATGTACTGCGCTACAATTTGAGCCTGATTTTTTGCTGTGAGTTGATCCATGTTTAAAACGGCATTGGCTGACGTTTCAGAATATGGCTGACTTGTCCAAAACAGCTGAAAGATGGTGGAGTTATTCAACATTTCAATAGGTCCTGCCTAGATGGCGCACCTTGTAGGTGTAGCGGTATGATAATGATAGAAAACTGGAAAGTAGTGCAAGTTTCCCTAAAAAACTTTTTAGTCTTTGATGTGACAAAATATGACTAAAAATCTACAATTAAGGTGAATGCATTCAATTCAAGGCGTTACAGTCGTGCATTTTCTGTATATTTGAGTACTCTTGTACGTGACACTACAATCTGACTTGCGATAATGACACTAAAATGTCACTTAAGTCGCGGATTTGTGAGAGGTTAATTAACGAACGAATATTTGAATGACCAAGAAATCTTAAGGAAACCTGGGGCCGGATGACCGCATCAGTGATCGAGTGAGTAAGTGCCATTTAACATCCAAAATTCGGTTCAAATTGCAGATTATCAGTCTGCTGTTCATTTATTGATTTCAATTCGTGCAAATGCTGGTGAAAGAATGTCAAGCTGTGTACTAAAGTGCTCGATAACGTGAGAAGTTATGCAAAACTCAAATAATTCAGTCATGTATTACTCGATCGCGTATGCGGTGATTCGGCTCCTGGCTACTCTAGAAATCTTAAAGTAAAGCCAATCACATTTTTATTTAAAACACACAATTTTCAATCCATTTTTAGAGAGAAACAACGAACTAAGTCGACTGCATTCTCGCTTCAACGCTGACATTCACACAATCGCCCATATTCGTGAAAAGCAAAGTATGACTCGCAATACGATTTCTGCTCAACAAGAAGTCCTCGATGAACTCATCGAAGAGAAACAAAACTGCCGTGAATATCTCAACGAATTGAAAATCGAACGCGGTTCAAAACGGCGAGATTTTCAAAGGCTCAGTTTCCAGAGTGGGCTACTTGATAAACCTGAACTTCTTCTTGACTTCGATGCTACGGAAGTGAAAGTAAATGCTCTTCAAGAAAAAATTGCTGAAATGAAAGCGAAGCAAGAGGTGGTGGATGAAAAGTTGAAGAACATTACAAGCATGCTTTAGGAAAAGAATTCAATAAATAAAACTTCTGTTAGTTCACTCTGTTTTATGGATCTGATGGGAGAAACGTCTCAGTGGCAGTCACTTAATTCATACAAATTTTTTTTTGCTGTCCATTTGATATCAGCCTAACAGGTTTTTACATTCGCATATGTTGCTGTATTCAAAAACTTTTTACTGACAACGGCAATTGCTACTTCCTAAGGATCACCGTTTCCAATATGCTACCACATTTCTCAAGAATATTTCTGAAGTCAACTAAGGAAGAGATGTTGCCACATTCATCAGATAATTAGCTCACTTTATTCTCACATGTTAATTACACTTTTTCCTCAGTTCAAAATTTTCCTTGTCCTTTTTTTATCCTTTCCTCAACTAAGCAAAAGGTATAGAGCAAGTTTTGAAAATTTCCCTGGTATTGTGATGTGACTTGTTCCAAAAGTTTTGGTTTTCGCATCAAATTAGTGTTTCATGTTTTGTTTTTCCCAAAATAAAATGAAATTCCCTTTGGGTAAACAGAATCAGAATCCTTACACACAAACCTCGTTTTATCTTACTTGAGTGTGCAGCCAGACAAAAATGATGTTTTGAAATGAATTTCCACATGAGAACAGCTCACGAATATTTGCCTGCCATTTGCATGTTTAATTATGCTGACACGTTTTTAATGGGTCTGTTGTAACCCAGTCCATTTTGGGGAACATAGGCATTGGTACTCGTAAGTTAGTTTCAAAAAGGAACTTATTAACATGTGCGTATATATACGAGATACTGTTGTGATTTTTTGGAACTTAGTTTTGGAAGAAATCTTTTTAATCGGATGAGACAGTGTCATAAATTAAATGAAGTGTGTAAACAGTCTTCTTACTTATAATTTGCACGTTTATTGAAGCTTCAATTAGAATCGTTTGAAGGAGCTACCGCGGAACGACACCTACGCTTACATAACGAAATTAAAAAATACGATTTTTTATAAGGAATTTGAAAATGAAAACCTCGTTTATCATCTCACATAAAAAATATATTTCTTCACACTTCATTTACCGTGTGAGAAATATTATTTTGCCAATTTAGCGATCAGTCACAATTTTTTAAACAAAAATATCTACGCGGAAAACAAGATTGTAAACAAATCTACGCCAACGCATCAAAAACGATGACTCATTCGTCTGAAGTGTCTTCCCTTTTTTTTGTGACTAGGTAACTACGCATTATTGAACACTATACGGAGACATGACTTCAACGTTTCTTTCATCAAAAAATACATATCCTTACGAATGTAAGGCAGCAAAGTACCTTTCCCTTCATCCCTTACAGACGAATCCATTTTTAGTTAATATTAAAGCCCAATTTTGCTTAAAAGGATTAATAACTGCGTAAAGTTCCTAGGGTGGAATTTTCTTTTTTATTATTTTCTTTTTTGTTTTCGCTTTTTTATTGGATTTTTGCCAAAGGAAAAGGTGTCGCTTTAATAGAAATTGCCAAAAAACGTTCGAAATACCATTTCACCAATTGATTCGGAAAGATTAAGAATCTCACAGCAAATTAACTCGCACATTGTGTGCACACCTTTCATAATATAAGAGGCGCATTTGGAAACAATTTTTGATGAAGAGCCAACTTTTTGAATGGGTAATTTAGTTCGAACTTGTCTGCTTTCCATCAAAGGGGTTCTAGAGGATAAATAGGATACATAAGTAATTAAAAAATATATTTTAAGAGGAAACATGAAAAACTTTTTTGTTCTTTTGTAGCAGCAATTCTGTTTTTTAGAATAATATTTTGAATTTATTGATATGCTTTTGCAGAATATTTTCTATACCTACTCTAAATCTATAGCTGGAAGAACTTGATAATTTATTAATAAAAAACATACGCCACGCCGATCACATCTCAAGTTTAATGTTTATGAGGAGCCAATAATGTTGCTGAAAAGAGAATAAGAAAGTATTCAAAATTGACGTAAATAACAACTTGAAAGAAAGTAAAACAAGACTGTGGGAGCAATGCTGCTTTTTTTGTAAGCAAATGTCGTATTTTAAATAGCGGATATCTCCACAGTGTATAATCGCTACATAGCATAAAAATTAGTCGGTTCCGGCTGTCTATTCGGCCCTATGCTAGGACTTAAAAACAACGCAACGAGTTTTGATGCATTTTTTCGGTTTATATGCATAGCCAAAAGTTTTCAACTTAGCACAGCTAGTTGACAATTTGCGGTTTTTTGGCAGTTTTGTGTGAATAATAAATAAATAATCTAACGCAACAGAGCTGCAGCACCGAGGGCTAGCACATTTCTCACGATCATTGCCTTTTGAATAAGGAAAAGGGGACCTTCAATTTTCTGTCGATTCCGAACGGCTAATAGAGAAAGTGCTTTTCATGGCGAAAGCCGAAACCCTTAGAAAAACGTTTTTGTTTTTATATTGGGATTCGAACCACGTCCCGGTTAACAGGCAGACATGCTAACCATCACACCACGGGTACAACAAGTGTTTTGTGAACAACACTTTAAATAAGTTGACCTTTTCAATGCCGGGTGGTCATTTACTTTTCTAAAAAAAAAAAACTAATAGGTTCGTTTTTCTACGGCTATCATAAAGCATGAGGCGGACTTGTACTTTCCAAGTTCCAACTTAAGCCAAAGTTAATTTTGTATGTATTCTATTGGAGATCTTTGGTCTTAAGGTCTGGTGCACCTAGATCTTAGCAACGGTTCATTGTAAATTGCTTAAAAGTTAAATTGCTGCCCAAGGGGATTTATTTTATGAGTAGACCAAAATTCTTCATACTTTCTTGTTCGTCTTAGACTTTGTTTGCATGACAAGATTGTGTTTAACTATAGAGGTACCACCTCTTATGGAGATGACAGGGCAGTTGAACATTCACCTGTGTACCAATAAACTTAATGAACTCACCAGTGGAATTTCTATGCCAAAGACACAAATAAAATTAACATTGAATATATATAGGTTTATAGGTATATAGCTTCCAAAGCAGCTAAAGCAAGACGTTATGAAGATGACAAACATCACTACCTACTAGAAATTTGTCCAAACCAGTGCCCGGATTCTGTAACGTTTTAGAGAGTAAAAAAATGTGTTTAAGACCCTGAAAAAGTTGCCAAAATTTGAAGATGACAGTAAAATAACTTTCCATCAATTACTGAAAGTAAGATTATACGAAACAATCTTTTGACGACGTGACGCAATCTACGATAGACGATTGAACGACAGTCGTCTGTAAAGTTACGGAATCTGGTCCCTGCATACAAACCGTAACAGTTGTTCGTTATCTCTTACCAGACAGCACCTTAACTTCGTATTCGGTACTATAACCGGGCACTGCCTCACATGTAAACATGAACTGCATAAACAAAGAGGAAGAGGCAGCCATTTTAAACACTAACTAACTACACGCCCTTGCCCTCTCTTAAGGACGAAAAATGAGAAAGCCTTTTTTCAACGAAACAAGTAATCATATAGAAATCCTTAGTCCTTGTCGCTTTATAGAGTGATCAAAATGTTCTAAATAGTGAGTTTATTCCTCGAAATCTCATATTTGGTACCACATTGTACCTATTAGTGATCTGAGTCCGTCGGTCACTTTCCCAATAGCCACATTTACCCAACATGCATGTTGTTGCCTGTACCATGGCTATTGAAAAAACCATTGAAGAAACTGAAGAAACTGAACTGAAAAGTGCATTTTCTATTCACGTATTTCTCAAATCCTCGCAGTATGATAACTTTCGAACCTCTTGAAGGTCGCCGAAAAGTGCTCCGGAGGTTGTGGACTTAAGATTCAAATTGAAAATGATGTACAAAATAATAATCATTCATTGAAAGAATGAATTTCCTCACAAAGCATGGTTGTGAGAAATGCGCTAGGCCCAGGGGCTCCTCGCTCTGTTGCGTAACCCTATTTATTTAATTTATTTATTTGTAAGGAGGGTGTGCCTTACGACTATTGAAAAATAAGTTCAGAAGTTTTGTTAAGGCATAAAAATTAGCCTCTTAAAATCTTTAATGATTAACGATTAATGGTTCCGCAGCGCTCTTTTAGTTTTTTAATTAAAACAACATGGCGGACACTTTTCTCTTTCTTCTGAATTTTGTATCTCGTATAAGAAGAGTGTGGCTTCAATCCACTAATCAGTGCAAGAAAATATTTTGAAATATCTAGCTTCAACATTTGTTTGCCCTGTGTTCACAACAGATCCTTTTTTAAACCTAAATTCACCCTGAGTTTCCAACTGAGTGTAGTTTTAACCCCTTTACTTGCCCTGAAGTAATATTTTGCTGAGTTTTGTTCTTCAAAGAACGGGAGTGTCAAACAGCATGTATTTTTCTTCAAATGACATGGACGTGTGGAAATTTTGTGGTTTAATGTTTTGCTGAGAACCGAAAACCCTGATTTTTTGCAGCTTAAGAACAAAACTAATATTTGTGCTAAAAATTGCTTTTCTTTTTCCTTGGACTGTCGCTTTATCTAAGACTAGCTGTGGTGGTATTTCGTGCAATACTCACTTTAAATTTCATCAACGAAAAGGGTGACACAACAAATCTTGGGGAGCCTCGGAACTTGACGTATGTCAGGGAACATACATTTTATGCCGACTCCGAGCAAATAACTTAAAAACTACTTTTCAGGGCAGTGTATTTTCTCCTGGAGAATTTGCAATTCCTCGAAAAACAATTTTGTCTTTTTAAGCATTCGTTTTTCAAACTCTCACGTAGCAGGCAGGCATTTTGATCAGTACGCCAAAGGTGCCATTGCATAGCAAAACAATTTTGACTTCAATTATCCTTAAAAAAACCATTTGCAATTGAAAATGTTTTAAGTGTTTTTTAAACACTCTCCTATTTTAAGACATGGCAGGAGAAAAATACAAACTATACCAAATACATTATACTCTCAATTCTTTAAGAGTCTATTGAACCTTTAGCTATATCTACACACAGAAAAAAATGAGTACATTCGGGTCAATAGCCCAATAAATAACAGATATAGAATCCTGATCCATTCCAGTAGCCACTTGTAGAAAAGTGCTTAATGAAGGGTGAAACCGTTCACATCACATTAGCCTCGCCTTGAAAGTTGAATATTTCCAAACCAGAAGAGCTCGTGTCAATCTTTTTATGGATCATAAAAACCAGGACATTGAATTTTCCTTTCCTAAACCTAAAACAGTCTTTGGCTGTGAAAGCTTCCAAAAGTCATTCCTAATTTTGTTTATTGGTCTCTAAAATTTATTCAATCGACCAAACAGATATAAGTTTTGACTTCCTCAGTTTTGAGTAATATGGTAACTGTGTGTCACCACTTCGGCATGGATTGCCACTTAAATAAATACGAAATAGGACATTTGAAAAGGAGGAAAATCTGCACAAGCAAGGCAGAGACAAAAGGTAAGTTATTCAAGTCTCACCTACCACGATGTTCTCATGTACAAAAATAATTGATTGATTTCTCTTCCCGTATGTGTTTTAACTTGCAACAGGACTTGTTTTAATTGTTTGGAATACGTTCGAACATTATAAATTAAGTTCTATAAAGAAGCACATAGAAATTCTGTCTGGAATTAACATATAATTTTTTTTCCACTCCAAAACTCATAACGAAAAAAGTTCAAAAAATATTTTTTAAAACAAATTCGTAAATGGAAATAAATTTATTATTAGTTCCAATGCCAGCAGCCCAGCTCGAATCTCCGAGAACAACAATAAATCATAGAAGAGAAACTTTTTCGCTGCAAAAGTCATCAATCACTTTTCCGAGAAAGAATGAAAAGTTTCTTCCAAGAAAAAATGAGCAGAAGAAGATAAAATGCAAAAGCGCTTTTCTTAGAATACGCATTGTTGGGCAAAATTAAAATTAAACTTTCTGCACGCTACTGTCTCCCTCTCAACCCTTACAAAATATTTAAGGTTATTTAATAAAGATCATAATTTGTCTCTGAAAACAACCGTCCGTTAGATTTTATACGACGCAAATTTGTCTTAAACGTCAAAAATTATATGACCCTCTCTCAAATAATTTTAAAGAAAAATAATCACCTGTTTTGTCTCATAAAAATGGCGCATTAATTAAACTTCTCCTAAACTATCCGCGAAATGGAACAAATGAAATTAATCAAATTTTCAAATAAACAAAATTTCATACACACACCAATCTACAAATTAATAAGTAAATGCTAAAAATAACACCACGAAAATTGTTATTTTATGTGTTCCCAAAAACTCAAAGCCATCGACAGATGTTTTCATTCCCACCACCACCCCCAGCACCAACAGCTAAACAAGAATTTCGAATTCAAACTTGAAATGCCTCAAATGATATATTCCACTCAACACCCACTTCCACTGTACTCGGCCCCTCAATCTCGTGATCTCTCTCTCTCTCACTTTGCAACTCAATTCAAATTAATTTTTATGGAAATTTTCGGAAAATCGGGGCGTGACCTCATCTTTTTCAAAATCAATTTCCAATGCCAGTCCCAGTCTAAGAATAACTTTTATATCAAATGTTTTACACTTCTCTTTAGGTATGATTGTAAACAAAGTGATAAAGTAAAACATATTGGAAGTTTCTTTTTTTTTAAGTTAGAAACGCATTTCTCTTAATTTTTTATTTATTTTTTCTTCGTCGATATAAATTTTCTTATGAGTAACCGCTTAGTATTTTTCCGTTTTATAAAAAAAATATTAAGACGAGGAATTGTTGCTTAAGAGTAGGTAGTCATTAAATTATAAAAAAGAAATAAAGTGATTTTGTTAAAATATAAGTAAAAGACTTCTTCTCATCATCCTCAAAGGGTCACTGGTAAGAGCTTACTTGCCCATCAAGATTTTGCGGCCAGCACCCATGTTCTGTCCAGCTTGTGTGGCACCTTTGTTTGAGCCGGCTTGGAGACCGACAATGGTTTGGCCAGCCTTCAATTGCTCGTCGGTGAAATCACGCTTGCATTCATCAGCTGGCTTGGGTCCCAACCATGGTCCTTGGAACTCTGGGTGTTTGTAGGCCTATATCGAGAGCTATTGTCAAACCATTTGCTTATAAGGATTGTGTTTCTTTTTTTCAACTTACCGCACGACCAAGAGCGAAAATGGTGTTGGTAACGGTGGCAATATCTTTCTTCTCCCACAAGTCGACGGTTTGGAAGACATCGATATCGGGTACGCCCCACTCCTTGAGGGCCTTCTGGAAGTTGTTGATGTTTTCCATCATTTTGAATTGACCACCGGAGCTGTTGATCTTAGGGACAGCATTTGGTGAAAGTTTGTTCATCAGGGTGCACAAGACTTGACCGTCCTTCAAGACATCCTCGTAAGCCTCGCCTGCGGGGAATTTGGCACCCAAGATAGCCTCAATCCATTCTTGAGCTTCTTTGTCCATTTCTGGGTTACGCTTTCCAGCGATCTGTAATTGTTTTTGTTTGTATTATAGAACTGTTATCACATGTTTTAAAATGTTAATTTTATTTTATTCTTTTCATTCATTTAATTTAGTTTTATTTTTATTCAATTTTCACAAAAAATTCACTCGTTTTCACTAAATTATTCACCTTAGCACGAACGGCACGTTCAAGAGACATTTTGACTTTGTGTGGATTTGAGTTTTTTGATCTGAACTAGAATAGCAATCACCTAACACTGATGGAGATTCACTGAGACGCGGGTGCTTATAAACGGATTTTTCAAATGTACGGATTTTCATAAAATTTCATGAAATTTCCAAAAATAATTTCATCATCATTGCTGTGTGTGAGGAGGTGAGGATGTGTTTTTCTACATACGTGGGTGTGGCGGCATAGGCAACTAAGCATTACGCTCTCAAAAGTGTTGTTTATTTTTGCATTTTTGATTCAGAAATCTTTTTTTTATCTAATTTATCTATTTTTTTCCTCTCAAAATTTAGTAACTGTTCTAAATGCACGCAGTGCTGTGTTTTTGGACTGGAATTTAATTTTTGGTCGGCAATCAAAAATTATTTGTATTCTTTAAGTTTACTTGATCAGTTGTCGGTGTTGGGAATAGACAAGATGTCAATTTTTTTGAAAAAACAAATTGCCGTTTAGCATCACAACTCTGGTTTCTTGTTTTCCCCTCCTATCGTTTGGATCGATCGCTTTTGAAGTTTAAGGCCTCCTGCATAGTAGGACTTTCGTTATTCATTTCTACCAAATTAAGCAGAAGAAAAACGAAAGTCGATCAGAAATGATTTACCATTTAAATAAAATAACAAAGTTTTTCTATTTTAATTACTTTGTGTGGAGCAATTCAGTTGGGATTTGAAGCTAAACGTTTTGAAAAGCAAATTATTCAATCGTTGGCTTAACTGCCAGATGGTTGGCCTGACAATAGGCATCCAATACCTTTCCTGACAAAGTTGTAAGTTTGAAAATTGGCTTTCACCACATTTGGTTGATGATTTCTTATGAAGATATGATCGATTGATTGATTGGCTTCGTTTTCTAACAAATTGAAATATTTACTCTGCCTTGCTGTGTATTTAGCTTGAAATATTGAAAATAAAACAAGAAATAGCAGATAAAGCAACCTAAATTATGAGCATCTTATATACAATTAGTCTGTCAAGGCAGACGTTACTTTAAGGGGATATTCTGTTGTAGAGGCATGAATTTCAGGTGATTTTTGAAGTGTCGTAAAAAAGCAATCAATAAATATTTGTTCATCCATTTTTTTTATAAATTGTTTATTAACATTTAAAGAATACAGAAAAAAAAGTAATAAAAAAAATTTAAAATTATAAAATTTGCAGCGGATCAAGGAGAAAGTCTTGACACTTGACTCTTGACCTTACCCACGATTTCTCGAGTTCTGCTAGACCGATTAACCTAAAATTTTTTGAGAGCCTTCTTCATAGACTTCTTTATATCTGGAACTGTTCTCATCTCCAAATTCTTTGCAAAGTCCAAAAAGGTGGTACAAAAATGGTTCTTTTTAAGGCAGTTGCAATTTTATGAGAATTTTTTTCAACATTTCTGTAGTTTTGGATATAGCGACATTATTGTAGGTTAACAATCTTTTCTGCTTCAGATTGTAAGAAGCGTTGGAATCGTGGGTATAATCAAGTCTCAATTTTTTGAGCCCCTTCATCAGCAGTTAATTGTTTCAATTTTCACATTTTTTTCTCTAATCCTGACGTGATGTGTTGTGTATTTTAACTGTCGTAAAATAGGAGCTACGTGCTGCACCAAAGCACATCCATTCATTCTGACTGAAAATTTAATTTGGCTGCAAACGATGGACAAAAAATACTTACCACAGAACTGTGACCGATGTAAAAAGATGGTGTTACTGAACTTACTCAACCTTAAATCCCTAAATTGCTAAATTGGCCGGGAGCTGCATCAGGAGCATCCTAACTTTAAGTTTCAATGAAATTTGTTTATACTTTTGAAGACCTATTGATGACATATGTGGTTCATTCCATTGTTCAAATGTCAACCACTGAATCTATGAGTAAGGCGCATCCAATATTATAACTTTTTCATGAGTCTGGAGTATAATTCAGACTGAATTTGACTGATAGCATGGGGCTATGCTGATTTCTTTTCGGTTGCCAACGCCAGAGTACATTCAGCGAAGACACGTGGTTGTCTATGGTTTGTCTATGGTCGTTTACCTTTAGTTCCTGGATCAACTGAATTTTGTTGGGATGCAGGCTCATGTCACGACACAAAACTCACGTTGTGATTTACGAAAGACCGAGTTCTTGTTTGCGACGCAAAATCATCTACTTCAAATTCTTTTGTACACTCTCCAGCTGGACAGCTTAGATATTTTTGGCAGGTCTCGCGTTTCATTGACTTTCGGGTAATGGTCGATTGCTTATTAAACCAATACCTCTGTTATGTTCTGTGCGCACCGATTGAGAAACGGTGGAAAACAGAATGCAATTGAAATAAATTCGTAGAATTTTATTCCAGTTTTCTTCGTTTATCACCAGATTTTATTGAGGCAGAATAGAGACACCGTTCACTTGAATTTATCCACCACATAGCGAATATTCTCTTCGCTAGGACGATTATGGCCTACCTGAAATGATCTAATCGTGCAATGTTCGGCCTTACTAGAAGAATTTATCAGACACTCTAAGAAGCAGCTTGTTGAACTTCATCAAGGCCACAAAATGGTTAAAAACTGACCAATCATAAACTCATAGGTTTGTAGGACGTTACAATATTCCAGGGTATCACAATGAATCTACATTGATCTAAGTGTGACGGTAATAAGATCAACCGTCAGCCCATTCTACCTTACCTAACCTTAAGTAAACAAAACACATACGTACACAAAAACATTTCGATAAAACAGTTTTATTGTTCGCAAGTTTTGTTATATTCGTCCGTTTAGATTTGACAGAACAGACCAAAAAAATTAAAGCTCATTTGACAGAAAATGAAGACAGCCGTTCTCAACTCTATCAATGCTTGAAAGTTTCTGTTGGAAGAACCTCTGCAAGTAAATCAGCCGACTAACAATGCTATTCCACTAATAGCCGTAGCCCAACAGGTCACGAGAAAATTTTTCAGAAAATTTGAGTGACAATGGTATTTGATGAAACAACACGTCAACCGGTGTTGTGATATTTAGCATGTCTACCTTTTAACACAGAGGTTCATGGTTCGAATCCCGACAGAGGCAAACATGTTTTTCCATGGTATCGACATTCGCGAAAAATTATGGAAAAGTCCTCCGTTCATGAAAAACGTTTTCTCATTATCCGTTCGGAGCCAGCAGAAAATTTCAGGTGCTCTCCATTCCCTCACAAAGCATAGTTGTGAGAAATGCGCTAAGCTCTGAACTGCCACCTATTTATTTACTTTCAACCAAAATGATAACACTCTTTGACCATAACGCAGCGCCGCGCCGCCGCCATTTTGTTTCATCTCCTTTTTGTCTGTATTTCATGAAACAAGAAGGAAACGATGTTAAAACCTACAAATTGGCATAACTGAGAAGGAAAACAGTCTCTCTTTAAGTACGAACTTTCAACAGTTAGTGTTGAGATGATTTTGATAAACACTAACCCACAAACTGATCAACAAATCGACCAGTATGACCATCTCCAGTATATCAACCATGTGATCAAAAACTTTTTGTCGTTAGTGTCTCCATTGCCAGGTGTAACTACAAAGAAATTTTCCGGATGATTACATTAAAAACACATCAATACGTTTTCAAATAAACGAATCTGAAAATTAATAGTTCGTGAAAAATCTTCCATCTTTCCACTTGAATTTTTAACCAATTTTTTGCCGAAAGACACAAGTTCGGCCTTATACGTATTCTATTTTTGACAAATCATGTCAGAACTCATCGTGAACATGACTTTGCCATTCAAGGTCCAATATTGTACCCCCACTCAGACATGTTTCTAATGATCCACATGCCATCCTACGAGCTCTTAGATGTCATCGAAGTCACATAAAATATTAAGTTCTATTTTTCATTTTTGAACGCAATACATGAATACAAACAGATCATCACCATCAACACAAACAGGTGGAGAAATAGAAAAATATAATTTTTCATTGTGGATTTTACAAATATTAGAAATTAATAACCGACGCTAAAAATAGTGTCCGTGACGAACAGGTTGTCGCGTTGATTTTTTGTTTTAGAAACATTCCTGAGAGATGATAGTCGAGTCAAAAGTGGATGTAAGAATGCGGACATTGATTGATCCGAAATACATGTAGCTACTTGTTTATTTAAATGTTGATTCAAGAGGACTTTTAGTCGAATCGATGTAAAATAAACAAGCACTGATGTTGATGTATGTATAAAGTACTTCAAATAAAAGAGTGATTGGTAAGTGCTTTTTCGCACTTAATTTGAGGTTGCGTTGCGGTTTTTAATTTTTTGTGGAAAACTGTAAAATATGTATGTATACATGTAGCCATTCATTACTCACTTGACTGATTAGTAATTAAACATAATGAGTGACATGATTGGATGTCGATATGGGGACACAAAATTTTAATTAAATCCTTGATTTTGTAAACCACATCACGGTCAGGCCTGGATTTACACAAGGTGCTCTTGGTGCTTAGGCACAGGGCGGTAAATTCTGGGGGCCGCAAAATTTGAAACGAAAGTCAATGATTCTTTTAGCCATAAAAAATTTTTTTAGGACAAAGGTGTTACATACGCCTGAAACACATCGCATTATCACTCTAAATTTCTGAAATTCCGATTATCCTAGCATTATTCATTTGCAGTTAATTATCTACATCTTCCCGAATTCAACTCGGTAATTGTTAAGTGGTAAATGAAAGTTACAAAACAAAGTTGTTCCATAAAAGATGTTAAAACGCCAAACCAAAAGAGAGAATGCGACCACGTTGTTCGAATGACTTTTAATTAATGAAATAGTAAGCAAAAAAGGAAATGGTTGACATGTCAAAAGGAAAAGGCAAATTTCATTGTCAATTTCCAATGCTGATGGTTACCATGTAAATATTTCAGTTTGTGTATGGAAATTCCGTATGTGGAATATTATTGCGCATGGAATCTCAGACAAAAGTATTCAACATTTAATTTTTTGATATCATTTAACCCAATTCAAATTAAAATCACGAGCCTTAGTATACGAAGAATAAAACGCCCTGATACACTCGTTTTTTTCCTTGAGCTGACGCCCGTGCTACTGTTTCGTCGTGCTAGTAGCGACGAGTATATGTATACACTTTCACGACGAAACAGTGGTAGTGGGCGGCAAGGGAGGGATAGGAAGGGATAATTTTCGAGTCAACACTTTCAACGTCATTCTTGACAATTTTGATTCTGAATTGCGAAGTAGATGCCAACAGCCCTATTATATGGTAACAGATCGGAGAAACCTACGATCGTAGAGAAGTTCCGATCGTAACATTTGATTTGTTTATGGTATTCATTCGTAAAGGAAACACTGAGGCGTACCGACGTTTGTCTCCTCAGGCGGCCGGTTTGTGAAATTTCTGGCAATATCGGTTTTGGTTTGCATTAACTCAACCAACTTTGATATTGCACTGAGTTTGTGTGTGTTTTTTTTTTTTTTTTTCTGAAAGAAATAATAACAGAAGAAAATTAATGAAAAAGTTTACATTGTTCTCTTTCTGTCTCCTCCTCGGAATTCATGTTTTTTTTTTTTAAGTACAACCCTTCCGCGACTACTTTGCTGTCGGAGACATCGGATAGAACAGAAAACCAAGAAATCGGCATACATCGCATGGATTCCGAATGCGTTCCAACCATTTTCAAATTTAATCGCCATGCATCGCATGAATCCTAGACGCGTTGCTGTAAGTTTGACATTTTCATCGCATTGTTTCGTTCTTTTCGGATGTATGTCCGATTAAGCAATCGGAAACGTTAGCATGATACAAATATCTTACGTTTCGTACCAATCCGAAAGAATTTCGTTCCGATCTGTTACCATAATCACTGAATTTTGCGATTTGAATTCCTGCGAAATTCGTAAGAATTCGGAACATCTGAGGACAATTTATACATCGGACCTCGAACCTTCATTGGATAACGAGTTGGTGCACTTCCACGCGTATTGCTCCGAGAAAAATATAGAACGTGATTCACCATTGAAGCTATTAAAACTCTTGAAAACGAACGATTTCGGTATATATACTGAGTTCCCAAACGTTGAAATAGCATATTGAATATTTATGACATTAGCGGTAACGAATTGCAGCGCAGAACATTCATTTTCATGTTTGAAAAGAGACAAAAACAATTTCGTTCAACTATGACGGGCAGTCGGCTAAATAGTCTAGCGATTCTGTGCATCGAGTCGGATAAGCTTGAACGCTTTTATTGTGAAGACCAAGTAGATCAGTTTACGGTAAAAAAAAAAGTAAAACGTGTTTGCATTTGAAAACGAAAACGATTATAAACATCCGTAATTATCTTATCTATAAAATTTCCCTGTCACAATGTTAGTTACCGTACTCCTCCGAAACGGCTTTACCGATTTTTACCAAATTTTATATGCGTATTCAGTAGGTCTGAGAATCGGCTACTAATTATTTTTCATACCCCTAAGTGATAAGGGCCATCTACCCTTAACATTGTTTCTTTAATTTACACTGTGACAAAAGAATTTTATATATTATTAGATTTTACAGTCTCAGTGTAAATGTCATATGAACTATATTCTAAAGTAAATTTATTATTAATATATTTTATAACATTGTGACATGGAAATTTTATATATTAGATTCTTATTCATTTGATAGAAAAAATTGTTGGGGTGATAAAAAAGTTCGGTGTAAGCTACATTTTTATTAGATTTGGGCAATTTAATTTTTGTGTTCACTTATAAGAGCTCTAACTTCCACATAATTTCAATGGGTCCGGAAAAGGAAAGGGAACCGCAACGGGAAAGGGAACTCTAAAATTTAAATTATCGCCTGCATAGTCTATATTTCATGACCAGATTCCTACAGAAACGGGGAAACTAGAAATTATCGGGCATTCTTAAATTTAGTCTTATTAGTTTTCGTTTCTAGACAGTTTGGTGTGAACAACGCTTTAAATAAGTTAGACCCGAGCATCGCCGGGTGGGTCGTCTAGTTTTCTTATAAAAAAGTCTTTATTTGATTATTCTTTTGCCATGAAACAATAAATGAATTCAAACCTTACATTTTTGATTCATTTCATTCGTTGATTATATAGTTAACGATCTCACTAACATTTCAAATAATTATATATCAATAATAAAGGCGGCATTTTTTACAGTGCCCACGGCGGCATTTTAAAGAAATCTGGCCCTGAGTGTACACTTCACTTGCAGATTCCAAATCAGTATTATTGTATGTCTTTGTTTCCTTTTCGTTATCAGTTTTGAAATCAAATATCAATTTCATCGTATGGCCCTATTGACGCGTGCATCGGAGTAATTTTTTATTCAATTTATTGACTGGCTAACCAATTTAAGTCGATTTTGTAATAAATCACTTCAATCGTATTAGCTTTATCCCCAATTCGAGTCAATACGACCAAATTGATGTTTTGTTTTATCGTAGTAGAGTTGTGCAATAATTTAGATATTCGACATCCGCAGACCAAAATTAAAGTGACTGTTTATTTTAATCAATTTCTCTATAATTTTACTGGGACAACCTTGCGTAAACATTTTAATTGTGATTTATGTGGTGAATATGAAACATTATCGAGTCATGCAAAATTATAATTCACAACTGCTATTTGCTGTTTAGTTTCGGTCATAAATTAAACTAGGAAACACCTAAAACATTCCCAACTACCTATTTTTTTAATTTCCTTTTTGTTTTGTATAAAATGAAAGTAAACAAAAATTAAGGACAACAAACAGTAGAACATCATTTAATTCCAAGAACAAAGGTCGATGTTAGTCAGGATCATGTGTAGTAGGTGTTAGTCCGTCCTTTGGAAAATGTTGTTATGTAAAACGGAAAAAAAGAAAAGTTTTTCCACATCAATCACTTTTTTCGGTTATCATTTCATTTGTTTTAGAAAAACAGAGTAGACAAAACAAAACCCCAACTAAAACAAATGGGCATAAAAAGCTGAAATTATTTTAACATTCACTCGACACCATCCCCACAACCCTTTCATTGCGTGAGCACAAAATTATCCCAAAAATGTTATCAGCCTAACGAAAACCTTTATAAATGATTAACATAGCTCACTACACTCCTTCCTATACAACCCTCAAGCATCGCACGAACAGCAAAACAACATGTTTTTCCAAAAGCCTTCCTATAAATTCCCTCGAAACACAATATACAAACCATGAAAATTGTTAATGAAAAAAGGAGACGCAAAAAAACTAATTTGTAAATTCATGGCAAAACAATGAAGTTGGATTGTTCTTTTGTACGTCCTTAACCTCGTGGCCATACAAAAACGATTTGACGCTAGCGCCACTCTAGGTAAAACAATTTAATTAGCTTGTGGAATGAATGATGTTTGCCAGTCTTTGAGGAGCCAAATAAACTATGTTCATTGTTCATACGTGAATATCGTCTGTCTGAGACAATTAATAGTGTGTAGCATGATGCCCTTGTGGTTGTATGATTCAGTAGCTGCAATAGCTCATTGGATGGTTGTTGAAAACACCCAAACCGGAAAACCAATGACACATCCGAGATTACATTGCTTCTAGTCGAATGTGGACCTTAAACAGCTTGGTCCCACGCAGTTAAAAATATCTCATTTACATTTTATAGCAACAACATCATAACATACTACGAAACGACCTTAGCTAAGGTTGTTCAAGTCTACTTTTTACTACCGCAAGGAATGTCATTGGGGTAAAGAAGGATTTACATATGCTAGTCTCTTAACGAATTCATCGAATGGTGGTGGAAGACATTTTTGTATAAATTGAATATCTTTATTCTGCTCTTAGCCAAGTATGAATCCATTCAGATTAAATGTGTGTGTGTGGGATCTCGAATTAAAGGAGATGGGCCGCAGTATAGGAGTCCCTTTTAAAATTCAGTATGTATTTGTTTATCCTGCCTAATTTGTGACTTAAACATCGCTTATGAAGGTGGTTTTATTAAGAACGTTTAAGTTGCTGTTTTTGCGGAAAGTGGGTATGAACTTGTTTTCAATGGATTTTTCTCCTTGTTTAAAATTTTAAGGATATAAAAATCGGTAAAACTTACTTTTCTTTTACGTTCCCTAAATTTGTTACGCAAGGAGCTCAAGCTTATAGACATCGTAGCAAATGACCATCTGGAGTGGAAGATATCGTTAAATAAAAAAAAAGGGTGGCGCAACAGAGAGAGGAGCCCCTGGGCCTAGCGCATTTCTCACAACCATGCCTGGTGAGGGAATGGAGGGGACCTACAATTTTCTGCCGGTTGCGAGCGGCTAATTGAGAAAGCTCTTTTCATTGCAATGATTTTACTAACGGAGGACTTTCCATGCCATTCGGCATAGAGTGGATGCAGCTTAAGATCCAACGTGAGCTACAAAATATGACTTCAAACTCATATTACAGCAATGGGCTCGTTTTGTATAGAGCAATAAGACACGCAGTTATGTACCCGTTGACGAAATCAACAACAATTAGCAATAAGTAGCATTTAAATCAATAGGTCATAAGAAAATTGGTGTCATAATATAAGTCAGTGAATATGTCGTAAGCAAACGAAGCAAGCAAACAGGTCAAAATCGCCGAAGGCATACAAAAACTCTGGGCGAACTTAAAGAAAGATGGAGAGTCTCGACACTCATCAGAGTATTTCACAAAGAGGCTTGATATTTTGGAAAAGCATTGGATAGAATTTCAAGCGAGCAATGAGTACTTGGAAGTCATGCGGAAGACATATCCAGAGCACGAATACTTTACAAAGAAGTATTTTACTCAACTTGAGAACAAGTATCTGGAAATAAGATCTACCTTCTAGGAGAAGGTGCAACTTTACATAGAGGATGGAACCCAAACACCTGGTGGCTCAAAGGTACCACCAAAGCTACCGGTCAAGGGAAGGCAGCAGGAACCAGAAAGAGATCCAAATGAACTTGATTTGGATCGCATTGTTTGCCAGCAACAGCAGTTATCAAAGAAACAGCCGAACACAACAGTTGCACACGAAAGCAACACATATGTCAATACATTACTATTCAAGAAATCATAAATCAAGATCACCTTCTAGCGTTTGACTAGTAGCTTAGACTTAAATCAAAATGGTGTATATCTGGCGTTCAAACTTGAACAACTAAAAGAATGCTAGGCAAAACTGATGGCTGTTGACGAGGAAATCATGTTGTCAGAGGATAGTAAACGCAAGCAGCAGCACGCAGACTACTTCATAGAATTGGAACAAAAATACGAAGAAGCATACATTCAACTCAAAGAAGCGGAACGTAGTCCCACAAACCACAACCCATCGAAAAATCAAACTTCCAGCCATCTGTATGCCATCCTTCAGCGGCAAGTATGAAGAGTGAACTCCATTCTGGCAATTGTTTGATCGTTTGGTTCATCAAAACGATGCATTGAGCGAAGTAGAACGGATTCAGTACCTAAAAACGAATCTTAAAGGCGAAGAGGCAAGAATTATAAACCATCTATCACCTACAGCTTGCAACTATGAAACTGCTACAGAATTGCTTACAAGGCGATTTCAAAATGCTGCGGTTTTAATCAGCAATTGTATACAAAAATCGCTCACCTTGAAGTCAGTTCGAAATGAAAATGCATCTGACTTAAAAACCTTAATGGATTAGTCAAGAGAAATTTTATACGGAATCAAAAATCTAGGGGTTGACAAAAGCTCCTGGCATCCAATCATAGTTCAGTTACTGTGCCCGAAGATGGACCCTGAGTCAAGAAAACTCTATTAACAGTCCAGAGTAACATTTACAGAAATTCCTAAGCTGTGTGATTTGTTCGAATTCATTGAGGGAAAATTCCGAGGCCTAGAAATTAGCCGTGAGGGAAACCGGGATCATCAGCATCAACCCTCAAGATATCCAACCTCATCCTCATCAGGAAACCATGATCATCAGTATCAACATTCAAGATATCCAACCACAAAAAATATGTTGACCACCCTTACAAAGCAAAAAGTGTTGTTTGCAGCGAAGCTCATCAACTGTATAATTGCAACAAGTTTGTGAGTATAAAGCCGCGTAACCGGTTGGATGTGGTGCAAGCATCAAAACTGTGTTTCAACTGTTTGGGAGGTGCACACAGAACAAGGGAATGTACGGTGAAAAAAAAAAAGAAAAACAAGAGGATGGTACTTTTAGCTGATGTAACGTTTGTTGTTTTTTTTTTTCAGAAATGACCGAGTTGATTCGTTTTACACGAAACAGCACGAATCTCACGGTTTGTTTTTTCCATTAAATTGCATCAAAAACGTAGTGTCGGCTCCTTACTGACTCCATCACAACTAATTCGTGTAAGCTCATATTCGGTACATGTAGGTCGGAAAAATAAAGTTCATTATTTCATATCAAATGAATTAATTGCTACAACAACCATTTGCTGTTGATTAATTGAATTAGCAGATACAAGAACCAATATAATAAGTAGTTCATGCTTGATCGGTGGGGAAAAATTAATCAGTCTTACGAACAATTTACTGTATCTTCTTATTCCTTTTCGATGTTAAAAGCTTCGTAATTTCTAAAGTATCACAGCTCTTCTACTTAACTGCTTCACACAAGTGATCAGCTCATGGGGCGCCTCGAATAATTTTAAAAGAAAAAAAATAAAACACGACGGACATGTCTCAGTGTTCAATAAAGGCAATGACTGAAAACTTCCTTCGGAGTTCTTCCAACAACAATTAACTAAATAAACAACTCAAAAGGGTGGCGCAACAGAACGAGGAACCCCCAGGGCCTAGCGTATTTCTCACAACCATGCCATGTGAGGAGATGGAAGGGATCTACAATTTTCGCCGGTTCAGAACGACTAATCGAGAAAGCACTTTTCATGGCAATGAATTCACTAACGGAGGAGCAGCCAATCTCTCTCGAAAGGCGATACCCCTGGAAAAACATTTTTGCCTCTGTTGGGACTCGAATCACGAACCTTAACAGCAGACGTTCTAATCATTACGCCACGGGTACCTCAACAATAAACTTAAATTTCAATTTCGGAAGCAAAATTAAAGATTCGTGATAGTGTCTCTTTGAAATTTTGACAAAAGTAATCTCAAGAAGCAACCAAATCTTAATACGTAACTACACCTTTGAAAATTGCCTTAAAATGACAAAAAAAATCAATAAGATGTAAAACTTCGTCCTCCCGACTGCAAAAGTCTTTTATCCCAAGGCCTGGACATAATAACCCTGACAAATCTACTTCCTCTTAATTTTTTCTTCTTCTTTGTCAAATTTATCAGGTAGGTATATAAACCACATTTCCAGAGCACGCTTACTACGAGAATGCTTATTTATTTTAAAAGACGTGACAGAAACAGATGCCTCCAATACTCCCCAAAAAACGAAAACAAAAACAGTCATCTCCCCTGCAAAACAAGGCTCATGGAAAAATGAGAACACGCAAGGATAAAAAAAACAAGAATCCTTGCAAACCAAATAAACAAAGTCTGAGAGAGGAAAATACATTTATTTTGAACATGAGGGGTGGTTGCCCTTACAATACACACACCGGCTACTTGTTGCTTTGAATCTTTTCTGTTTAGCCTCAAGTAAGATTCGAAGGCCGACTTGAATATAGGTACTTGTTTTTCCAAAATTGTTTGGGGTTGGGGGAATTGTAAACGTTATACTCTCCTATAGTCTATTGATTATGTCGTAAAAAAGGCCATATAAAGGAACTCGACATTGAATGGACTTTTATTGCATGAATCGATTAATGGGTTAATTTTATAGAAAAAACCGAAAGTGCTATTAAATTAGAGGGTGGGACTCGGAGATATGGGTTCTAAACCATCTTCATTCGTTTTTTCAAAATATCTCGAAAACGAAGCAAAATTTTGATGCAATTCCAAGAATGTTTTTTGTAGAGAGCAAATTTTCCCATCGAAATGCATCTTTTTAAAAATTATAAATAAAAATTTTTTATCCAAAATAGTAAAATTCCCGACAGAAAAAAAGGCAATTTTTTCCAATTTCTGAGTTTTGTCAGTTTTTTTAATGGCATTTCTTTCTGGTTGCAGATAGGTATAGGTAATGCTTCATAAAAAAAGAAGAAAATAAAATTTTCTTTAAAATGCTATATCAGAGAACTTTCTATGTTTCAAATTCACCGAAATATTGCCACTTGAACATAGACATTTATCATAGATTTTCATCCTTTTTATACTGACTGCATTTATTTTTACTCTGTGAAATAAAAAAAAAACATTTTTTACTCAATGAAAAGGTATTTGTTACAAAAAAAAAAATGTATGTAGGTACTTATTTTTACTATAATAGTTCTTCACTAACATTGTGAAGGTCTATATCGACATCTACAATCTACATCTTCAAAAATGTCCTCTTCTGCAATATCGGCTACTTGCTCATGATCGCAATTGACTCCCATACATATTGAGTAAGCAATTTGTAGTTTTCTACAATTATAAAATGCAGACGTAGTATTGCATCCACTAAATGCATGAATAAAGTCAAGATATTTTTGGAGATGAAGAAAATTAAAAATCTTTCGATAGTTCAATTTGCGGTTATTTTTTCTAGACTTGGTTTTAATAGATACACATTTTGATAATGTTCCGACAAAATTGGGACCTAAGTGGTCAGTTGTAGTCTGTAGATAGCTGTTTCAAAAATGTTCCACAAATCATTTTGAAAATACTATCATAATTTATATTCAAGAAAGGAAGTATTCAGGTAATTTATTTTACTTATTATCAACCTAAAATGCTTTTGCATCGAGTAAAATTTTAATTTTTTTTTAACAAAATAAGGATAAATGCTGTTTGTCAGTATAAGAATGATGAAAATCTATGATAAATGTCTATGTTCAAGTGGCAATATTTCGGTAAATTTGAAACATAGAAAGTTCTCTGATATAGCATTTTAAAGAAAATTTTATTTTCTTCTTTTTTTATGAAGCATTACCTATACCTATCTGCAACCAGAAAGAAATGCCATTAAAAAAACTGACAAAACTCAGAAATTGGAAAAAATTGCCTTTTTTTCTGTCGGGAATTTTACTATTTTGGATAAAAAATTTTTATTTATAATTTTTAAAAAGATGCATTTCGATGGGAAAATTTGCTCTCTACAAAAAACATTCTTGGAATTGCATCAAAATTTTGCTTCGTTTTCGAGATATTTTGAAAAAACGAATGAAGATGGTTTAGAACCCATATCTCCGAGTCCCACCCTCTAATTTAATAGCACTTTCGGTTTTTTCTATAAAATTAACCCATTAATCGATTCATGCAATAAAAGTCCATTCAATGTCGAGTTCCTTAAGAAATGACATAATCAATAGACTACTAGGGGAGTCTGGATATTTAATCTTTAAATGTGATACAAAAGAAACTATCATAAACACGAAACAAATAATGAAAGCAGAAATCATTCAGACAATATCACACATCGTTAGCTTTTGTATGTCAAAGAAATTGCTTTTGTCAGAGCAACTCAGCCAAATGACCGTCGTCAAACTTTCAAATAAGATTGTCGGAAACATTAAACAAACGCATAATCTTTTTGAAAGTCTGAAAATAGGAAAACTTTTAAATTACTATTTTGTGAGCGATGAGGGAGAAGGCATGTTGTTGAAAAGGTTTGAATTATATTTGATTAAGGAGCTTGTATCTTCTTCTAAGTGAGCCCCCAAGCGAAGGAGAACTTTTGTCGTTTGGGGTGAACTTCGAAGTAAAGAGCGTTGTTATTTAGTTGTTCGTTTCTTTAATACTGTTCTTCTTAAAGATCGAATTTCAAAGGTTTTATGAAGATGCGTTTGCCTTTTAGCTGTCTTTAAGGATGTTTTAGCTTGGCCAAGTTCATCTCAACCTTTGAGCCAAATTATAGTCGTTGTTAATCGTCCTTTTAATCTTGCATCGTAAACTTCCCACTATTTTCTAGTTAATCTTAATACCAACTTATATACGCTCATATACACACATATATATACTCCCACTATCTACAGTACAGCTAATTTTATTAACAACAGTTCATTCTCGGATTTTCATTTAATCGTCCATTTAATTACATCGAAACTTGCTGCTAATTAAAGTCGTAACTTTTCTTATTAATGTTGCGCCCATTCCTATACAGCCACCTCGACTGTCTCGATGTCTTGACCTCAAGCAATGCTGTTATTAGCAACATTTAATGAGTATAATAAATGATTCGCCCTTTATCAAGTAACGCGTGGAAACAATTTGGAATTTTCTTTTTATAGTTGGCTTATAGAGTAGGGTATGCCTTATGTTATGCTCTGGCTGCAGTCTTTAAGTGTAACTTATTTGGTATCTTTGTTCACCAATCTCTGGGGTTTTCCTTTTAAAAGTTTTTTCTTCATCTTAACCCTTCTATAATTTAATCCAGTTTGTAAAAACCAAGTAAGTGACAGTTTATATGTTGAAAACGAGGCTCGAAGTAAAATTATCCATTGTGAGCAAGGACATGTGTGTTTGTGTCATAGAACTTATGCGATTGAGAACTCTCATTGGAACAGAGCTGCAGGTTTTCGTAAGGAGGTTTTCTATAGATTGACTAAAGACCATTTCAGATAATTTAATGCTTTTCATTTAAACATGAGCCTAAATATGCTCTCCTAACTCAATTATTTACAAATATAAAATTCTGTTGACATTTTAAATGGTACACATTTAATTCTCATAAGTTTGTCCCTTCCTTCTTTTATTAAAGCTTTCTGGAAGGACTTCCTTATGACAGTTCGCTGAGAGAATTTGAGATGGTAAAAAGAATACTTCAGCGCCAAACGTTCACAGAAACTTCTTTTCCGGGGGGCTTCTACATCGTGAAGAGGGAATAAGGATGTTATAAAAACGTTTAGATGCCTTATATCCATAACCAGAGTAAAATTGTGTAGTTCGTGTTCTCTTTGAGAATTGTTAGGACTCACATCGTTGAGAAGTATGACTCACCCCAACTTGTAGAGAAGTGCGATTGTTGTTCATGAAGGAATCCACTTAATGCTTTCCTTTTGCTCCCATCGAGATGGGCCACGTAACTTGATCAAGAACAGGCCTTAGTCAAATCAACTATTGAAAACGGAAACAGCCAATTAGTTATCGAGATATGTGATGGTTATTGGTTGAGTTTCACACAAGTCAAAAATTGAGCTACTGCTTATTGCTGCTTTTGATTTAGTGAAAAAATAAGTTATTCTTTTTAGCTACCACCATCGAGGGATATCAACCACTTCATCCCAAATTACGAAACCCTTGTCATTTTGAAGACGGTGTTATAGATTTAATTTAACATTTTTAACCAAAAGTTTTTCAGGTTTTTTGTTGTAATTTTAGTCCTACTCGTTTACTACGTTTACTGCAGAGCCTTTTCTGATGGAGGTTTTTAAAATACCAGCTGGAGCACTCAGACCTATGAATAACGATCCATTGTACCACCAGATAGCAACCTTTTTATTGTTAAAGCTTTCCAGATGTTCGGAGAAAAGCCGAACGACGCTGCTATGGTAAGAAGCCTAAGTTACCAGCTCTCACCAGTGTGCCGAGTATCTGTAACCTCATGCGAGAAAAAGCAGGACATTCACAGAGAAAGTGCTCTGCGGTGTCCTCATCTTCTCCGCAAAATTCACAGAGCGTGGTATCACTTAGGCCTAGCACTTTTAAATTCTTGGCAAAAGAGAAGTGCCCGCTGGCAACGCCAATAAGCTTTCTACGGTCTTTCCTACTACGAGATAGCAACAATGTTGCAGTCTTCTTATTGACGTAGGGGAGCATACGTTTGGTCTGTCTGCATGCAATGGAGGCATGCCATCTAAGGTTTTGCTCTTGGCAGATCCAATCTTAGATTGAAGCTATCACTGAGGACGCTGGCAGACCTCGCGACGGTTCAGGTCCTGAGAAAGCTGTCTGAGATCCTTGCTTAGCAAGTTCATCGGCGATTTCATATCCAGTTATGCCGTGATGGCCTGGAACCCAATGAATTTAACCTTCTGACCGCATTCAGGGAGCTCTTGCGTTCATAGTTGCCTTTCAAAGTAGTTAGAGAGGCTATCGCTGTAAACACAGATACTTCTCCCCGTCCAGCCATTGTTTGTAAAGCCATTTGAATATCATACGCCTTTACTGGGAAAACGGATGCGTATGATCGTAAAAAGGTGTGCAGTCGTAAGTCGTCGGTCGTTCTCCAAAAAAGCACCAGCGCCACACCCCTTCATCGGTTTTGGAACTATCTGTGAAGATTCGATAACAGTTCTTTCCAGACTCAGACTCTGGAGTGTACCAGTCCTGAACAGAAGGAAAGTTGACTGAGTATTTTTGACGCTAGTCCTAGTAAGGATAAATATTTAAGCTTTTGTGTGTGCATTTTGAAAGGGTGTCTGATACTCAGAAAGTTAGTTCTTTCTTATTGAAGGCCCGTACAACCCAAAGCCCATACCACATTGATTTTCAGTATTTCTTTCTTTGTCACCGTGATCATTCAGCGAGGTGTTAGTTATTAGAAAGCAAAAAATATGTCTACCACACTCTAAGCAACAGAATTAAAAAATTTTTAAATTTATTGACAAACATTATACAAAAATAAATTAGAAAGCAACTAAACTTAATAAGAAAGCTGAGGCTTATTTTTCTTTGATAAAAACATCTGTGGAGTTTGCGCTTAGGTGACGCAAACCAATTAACCCTCTAGAAAAGCAAAAGCAGATGCGGACTAAGAACGCAGCCTTGTGTTGCTCTAGAAATCCTTTGGTGTAAAGCAGACTCCTCGTTACCGTTCCATATTATTTCAGTTTTATTAGCACGGATGCATTTAATGGCTGTTGAGTGTTGATAGATAGTCCTGAGTGTGAAAATCAGTTTCATTTCCATTATGATCTTCAGGCCTCCTTCTAATGAACCAATAAATTTCGGGTAAGAGAAAAGTACTGCAATTTGCGGTCGATGAAGAAAACCAAACGACTATGGAATAAGTTCAAGAGACCTTGAATTATAGTTTTCAAACTACAGCCATTATCAAATAAATCCGAGTCAGAATAAATATATAGGATGGCGCCACAAAGGAATGAAAACCTCGGGCCTAACACATTTCGAGGAGCTACAATTTTAACCGATTCCGAAGTTAGAAAGCATTCTTCATGTCGTGTCTCACCAATTCCTTACGAAGGCAATACACGTGCAAAATAATTTGTTTGCTCTTTTTTGTGGTTCAAATAAACAAAATATGAAACAATTTAAAAGTGCCACCTTAACTTTTTTTAAAACAAATTACCGCCCTCGTTACGCTACCTCCAAATATATCTACTTAATTAAGTCAAGGAATAAAAACGTTTGCAGCAATCGTAACGTAGAATAAATTAAATTCAATAAGTGATGCATTCCCAGTTAAATCCAGAACTTCATGGATCCCACAGAAATTATACATATTTTCAAAATAAATTTGAGAAAAAACGGTATGTAAATTGCACACATTTATTTTCACAACCGCGTTTCCAGGTGGAGTCTGCGTCTGTTCTACTAAAGTTGCATAATAAATAAGGTGTGATTCTGATTTCATTTCGTGACTCCTTTTGTTGGCTTTATCTCAAAAACATGCAAAATAGAACATCGAATGGTTTTTTTTTTTATTTATATTGAAAAAAATTGTTCCTACTGTGCTGCAAGAATAATGGTGCTTGGCTTTAAGCTACCAGACATAAATTAAATGAAAAAGAGTATCTATGATGCACATCCTCGGATCAGTAATAGCGAGTGGGAATGTAATCAATGACGTAAGAGTGAATCTATCCTAAAATGTCAAGGCCGAAACTGAGAAACATCTTCAACTGACAAGATATTTCGTTTCAATTTTGGGAAGACAAAAACAGAAACTACTTCTACTCTCACAACGGCCCTCAAAAGACATTAAAACTTGGCACAAAGTTTAAAAGGAAACTCCCTCAACGAATCAAGAAGTTAAAGTTTCCATTTCCCCCATGGTCGATTAGGTGAGTCATGTCATTGGCAATAAATCTCAAATGAATCGTTTCTATGAAATTTATCCGAAATATCCATTCGCTTGGAAACGAAAAGAAAAAGTATATTTTCTCTTGTTTAAATGCTTACACATCGATTCTGAATGCAGGACAGGTAATAGATTCTGTGATCTTCATCCAGCCGGATGAGGGTTGTGTTCAAGGATTAAGAAATGTTCGTATTGCACGCTATTTTAATTCATGGCTTACGTGTATTTAAGTGACTCTACCTATAACATACTTGCAGACTTGCAAGGTTATAGAGTCAAAGACTCATGGCGCTTGGATAATTTACAAAGGCTAATGATTGCTTTTTGTGGAGCGATTCAAATTTAGAATTTAATGATTTCATAATTGATTTTAATTGAAGTAGTAAATTCAGATAAAGTAGTTTATAGACCAATGGCCTTATGCAGGAACTTCCGCCTGCCACTGGAGAACACAGATGAGTGTAAATACAGGAAGTGGCTTTAATTGGGTCAGCAAATTCAAAACATGTTCTGAATCTACAATAGCATGAGAAATAAAGCTCAGTAACAGAAATACACTGACTAAGGAGATTTTGATTAACATGCAAATTTATTCATTTCGGTTTTTAGGATATTTATCAGCAGCTGTAAAGTAAGTCATGCAGAAGGTTGACAGGTGTTGCGGAAAATATGAATGAGGGTTACGGCAAAAAGTTTGAACAATTTTCTTTCATTGCTCTCATTTGTTATATAGAGCCATGTCTAGTTTTGGTATCCCTACCAAGCTTGTCCGGTTGTGTAGGATGACGATGGAGAACGCACGTTGCTCCATCAGGGTCGGAAAAGATCTCACCGATACATTTGATGTCAAAAAAGATTTTAGGCAAGGCGATGCACTGTCATGCGACTTCTTCAACATCGTTCTTGAAAGAATAGTGCAAAACTCCCACGTCAACACAAGAGTCACAATCTTTCAAAGATCCTTCCAATAGCTCGGATATGCCGACGATATTGACATAATTGGAAGAACGCAGCGTGAATGGGCATTCAGACAGAAGCGAAGAAGATGGGTTTAGTGGTCAGTGAGAGCAAGACCAAGTATATGCTGCCATCAAGAAAGGACACCCAACACAGACGTCTCGGACAGAACATCACGATAGACAGCTATAACTTTGAGGTAGTTAAAGACTTTGTCTACCTAGGCGCCGCTATTAATTCAGACAACGACACCAGCGCTGAAATCAAACGAAGAATAACTCTTGCCAATCGCTGTTTCTTCGGACTAAGAAGGCAATCGAGTAAAGTCCTCTCTCGAGCAACTAAAGTGTCCCTGTATAAGACACTTATCACCCCGGTTCTTATATATGGCGCAGAGGCATGGACCATGTCAAAGGTAGATGAGAACGCTTTAGGAATTAGGATGCATCGAGAGAAAAATGCTTCGGGTGATTTCTGGTCCCGTCTGCATAGATGGAGAGTGGAGAAGAAGATCTAACGACGAACTGTAGGGACTGTACAGCGACACTGACCTTGTCAAACGAGTCTAGGTCCAGCGGCTTAGATGGCTGGGTCATGTAGAGCGAATGGACACCAACGCTCCGTCCCGGAAAGTCTTCGAATCCCAATCCCGAGGGACGGCGCAGTAGAGGAAGACCGCAACTCAGGTGGCGCACGCAAGTACCTATAGGAAAGGACCTCAACCAACTTGGCGTGCAAAACTGGAGGCAGCTAGCTAGGGACCAAACAGGCTGAACAAGCATGTTGGATGAGGCCCTAGTCCGTCCCGAACTGTAGCGCCACCTTAAGTAAGTAAGCTCTCATTTGATGCGCACAAGAAAGACAGCAGCTAGGTTGTAATTTTATGATATTTAATGATTAGAATTTCAAATTTGATAAATGTTTTTTATGCTAACTAAACAAAACTAGACATGGCCCTGTACATCTTACTTACTTACTTAGGAAGAATTATTCTCCGTTTGATCTCCGCACTGATGTTGTTGTCAGTGTCTACAGTGGATCCTATAGGTAGACGAAGTCCTGTACTACCTTGAAGTTATGTCTGTCTATTGTGTCGTTTTGTCCAATTCGTCGATGTTCTATGTCCTTGTTTGATGACAAAATACACCTCGTTTTGCCCTCATTAACCATCAAACCCATTTTTGCCGCTTCTGTTTCAATACTCGTAAAAGCACCTATGACATCACACTATTTTCTTCCCATTACGTCAATATTGTCTGCGTAGGCGAGTAATTGTACAGACTTTTGAAAGATTGTTCCTCTAGTGTTGAAATCAATTACAATCTTACAATCTTTTCAAGTATGATATTGAAGAAATCGCATGACAGTTTGCCGCCTTGCCTAAAGCCATTTTCGACATCAAAGGTCTCGGTGAGTTCCTTACCGACCTTGGCGGAGCAGCGTGAATTCTCCAAAGTCATCCTGCAGAGTCATACCAGTTTTACAGGGATGCCGAAACTAGGCATGGCTCTGTACAGCTCATCTCTGTAGATACTGTCATACGCGGCCTTGAAATCGATAAAGAAATGGTGAATATCGATATTATGTTCTCGGGTTCTTTCCAAGATCTGCCGTAATGTGAAAATTTGATCTATTGTGGACTTCTCTGGTCTAAAACCACATTGATAAGGACCTATCAAGCTGTTGGCGTGGGGTTTCAGACGTTCACATATAACAGCAGACAAGATCTTATAGGCGACGTTAAGGAGGCTTATCCCTCTGCAATTGGCGCAATTGTGAGGGTCTCCCTTCTTTAGGATCGGGCATACGATGCTGAGGTTTCATTCATCGGGCATGCTTTCTTCCGACCATATCATGCAGATCAGCTGGCGCATGCTCCTTTCCAACTGGTCCCCAGCTGCCTTGAAAAATTCGGCATCAAGGCCATATGCACCTGCAGTCTTATATGATTTAAGTTTGCATATGGCAAGCTTAACTTCTTTTAGGTCAAGAGGACGGCAGTCTTGATCATCGTCCAAGCTAAATTGACCATTTTGCCTGACAGCGGAATTAGCGTCTTCATCACCATGAGGTAGAAGTGGTCTATCCAGATTTTCAGAAGCTACAACGATTCTATCACTATCTTTTGTTTACTTCCCGATCTTTACATCCACTATGACATGATCTTTTAACCCTTAGGTAAATTTTCTACAAAACATAGCCTCTAGTATTTGAGATCTGTTGGCTTCCTGTCACCCTTACTAAGAGTCTTACAGCTTAAAAAATCACTTACAAGCTGAACCAAATTGAGTTGCCAAAGAGCAACGCTATGCGAATTCGAAATAGGGCAATGCATTTTTGAAAAACTTCGTGATATAAGTTATTTTTTAAAAATTTTCCTCACTGTCCTAATTGCACACTACCCGGTGATAGACCTCAAAATGATGCCAATGGCGGCAAGTTAATTTATCTTTCACACTCTTGACCAGAGACAACATAATTTTAATCTGAAATTTTTCTTTTTTTTGCCTGTTGATGCAGATTGCTATTAAATCAGGAACTAAAAATAAACAGCAGACAAAACACACGATGCAAAGGCCATTAATAGCAACCTGACATGTTCGTTCAGAAACGTAGTTTAAAAATAAATGTTTAATTTAAAATATTTATTATATTTATAGAGCAGATTTTTATGAATTCAATTTTTTTTTTTTTAGAAATAGTTTATTCTACACCCAACAAATTCTTTTGTTAATAAATATGAGCTTAAATTATGCTTTGTGATTTATTTTATAGCCTTGATAGTGTGACTTATCAAAGATGTACACCTACACCAGTTAATAATAGAGTAAGAAAGACAAGGAAAAAAGGACTGAAAAAGACAATTAATTCCGAGAACAAAGGATGCGAGAGATGCTATGCATAATCAACAGCAAAATTAATGGGAGGAAATTGCTTGTGCTCTGCAGCGTGGATACAATGCAGCTAACAAATGCAAAACATTTTTTATTAGCCACTTTATGTCCATTTTTGCTTTGTTTCATAGTTCATACCAGCTAGATTGGTTTAATTTTGGGTATTTAAAATTCACAAGAGAGTCCTTGATGCATGATGCTTAATTGTTTCACTCAGGTAAGAAATACGTTGAATAGTTGGTGCTCATGGTTAGAACTTTTCATTCCAAAAATTTAATTGCACATTTACTTCACTTTTGATAAACGGAAATTATAGAAATAATGTTTGTTATGGGCACTGTCGCACCTGGAAGGTATTGATTTTTCGTGAATTTTTTGCAGGAAAAGTATGAAATGGATTTAAACGAAATCTAGTTCACATGTTAGTTCAGTTGTAATGAATATTCCCCACAACAAAATATATGATTAAAAAATATTTTGTAATTTTCCCCACAACAAAACATTCATTACAACTGAACTAACATGTAAATAAGTAAGGGCATGTAAAAATATATTTGTTTTTGCGTTGACCTCGATTCCGCTTTCAAAAATTATCAGAAAATTCTTGAGAATTAATTTTCTGAAGCAACTCCAATGCAAATTCACAGCGTTTTTAGGCTGTGTGTGAATTGGGTTAAGATTTATCACCTTGGCTAAAATTTTACATTTGTTTTGCGGTGGATTCAGATGTTAAATTTTTGCTGTGTGAATTGGGTTAAAGAGATTTTTTGAAACACTATTTTCTCTAAAATTCCTTCATAATTTAAGAAATTTCCCTGCAAAAATTCCTATTTATCGCTTAGTTTAATTTATTTTTTATTTGAAATAAAGCAACTTTAAAATAGCAAATTTAACATTACGTTCCAATAAGTGTCAAGATCTCCATTTTGCTTAATTGCACTCGTCCTTGTAATACTATTTTCATATATTGAAACAATAGTCCTGTATCTTGTCAAAATATTTCCCATCACGGATAGTTTGATAATGGGTGTATGAGCACTTGTTTTATAGCACTGACAACTACTTCAAGCAAATGAATAACAATTTCAAGAAATATTTTACAATAATTTTATTGATACTTTTAAAATATCACCGTGTCAATTTATAATTTATGCTTGGTTTTAGCAGAGGATAAGCAATGGTAGAGTTCCAGTAGATGTTGTCTAGCTCAATTCGGTTTTGAATGAATTTTAGTTTTTCTTCGGGAGGGTCTCCCGATAAACAACAATTTTTTTTATTATGTTTTTACATTATGTGTTTCGATAAAAAAAAGGTCAAACTTAGTTGTTGTAAAATTTTTTGTGTGCCGTCCATACTGCTGACAACTTCTTTCTGCTTTGTTTACCGATTGTTCGACAAAAAAAGTTGTGAATGCAACAAGAACTAGACACACCTCTCTTTCTTGACAAACGTCAAATTTTAACTCATTTTAGCCTGCTCCGTGAGCAGGCTAAATGGGCTAAAATTTTATCCCCTCTTATTCACCACGCTAGCGTCATATTTTAACCCGTTTAACCCAATTTTAACCCAATTCACACACAGCCTTAAAATTAAAACGTGTTTATCTCAAAACTGTGTCTTTGAAGTTGGCCGGAATCAAAACTATTTCAGTTTCAGTCCGATTGACTTGAAATTTAAATCGTATCTTTTTGAGATGATTATGTAGTGAAATACATACATACATATGACCTATACAAATGTATAGGTCAAACTTCAATTCAGGCATTTATCATAGAAATTTTACATTAAAACTGTTGAGCAAATAAAACGTGGCTGAATTCTAACGAACATACTTGATCAACAATAAAGATTAATTTATTATCCCTTAAGATAAAATGGTCACGAAACTTATCATATTGAATTGAAGTTCCGTTATGCGACTTCACGTTTTCTGTGGGCTTAAGTATGAAAAATATTGGAATTCAAAATGTAACTAATACTTTAACTATTCTTTATTGATTAAAGAAGTATGAACATTGTTGATCAAACATATTGGTGATAGTTCAACAGTGAATTTGTTATTTCAATCACAAACGTGATGGTTTTTGTAATTTCAGCCTTAATTGTTAGTTAAATATGTTTGTTGTTGATCAAGTATGAAATCAACAATCACGTTGTTGGTTAAAAATTAGAACATATTCAAATCAACTACGAACATACTTAATTTAAACATTTTTATGATACTTACCTGAAAAAAAATTGATCACGGCAGCATACTTGATTTGAAAATGCGTTCTTATTTGAATTCATCACGAAACTTGGTTAATTTCACAACTTTAGATGAATTGTTGATTAACAATGAAACATGTTTAAATCAACCAAGGTTTTTTCTTTCGGTGTACGATTAAAGCGATTGGCTTTAAAAAAAAAAGTATTAAAGTTTGTCAAAAAGCAATAAAAGTAATTTTTGTTTGTCAAAAATGCAACTTTTTGTTTAAATGGCCGCCATATTGCGAAAAATTGATATTCAATTCAATTTGTTTTGAATGTACAAATAAGACTTTGTCTTTTATAGTACTTAACATAATGGTTTTTATAATAATACATTTTTTCTTAAAAATAACTCAATTAGAATATCTAAATAAAATAAAAATTATTAACATATATGCATTTTATAAATAATAACTAACATTTTGAAATGCGTAACTTCCTAAATTTGGTTTCAAGTTACAATTTTTAAGAAAAATGAGAAGTGACTGCAGTGTTGAAGTTGCTTGCTTCAATTATTCGTTTGATTGTTATTGGCAGTAAATTCCAAAGCTTTGTTGCATGCACAATAAATAGCCGTGAAGAGTTCAAGTAGTTGAAGGTAGGTGTCAATAAATTTAACATTCTATGAGATTGCGTAAATTGAAGTTTTTCATATATGTAGGACGGTGTTCTGTTTTGAATAACTTTGTGCAAAAGTATACAGCATCTAGCATTCAAGTATTGTTGTGGCGTGCATCCAAGGACTAATTTGTGATAATGAGAGATATGTTGGGTTTTCCGCAGACCATAAATGTACCTAAGCATATCATTAAAAGCGATAAGCGACAAGCAGTTTATGTTGAGAGTGCGAATCAAGCCTACAGTATACGATATTGGAGTATGGTAAACTGGGGCACATTCATTATCGGGGCACATTCGTCAAAGCTATTTTCGACTGGATGCTTGCTGAATTAAGAAATAAAAATTGCGTTGAATGCATCTATTACTGAACTCACGAACACATTCCTAGTTTGACATTAGTAGTCTCGCATTCAAGAAAGTTGTGTGCAGTTTTGTGTTTTCCAACTCTCCGTTGCTATTTTGGATATGTGGTAAGTAGTGATTTTCTAAGTGAAAAAATTGCCATATGGAATGCAGATTTCATTCATTACCAAGTATTATACGTTAGGAAGTCAAATATAATAAAGGGAAAAGTCTGTTTCTAAAACTGCTAAGCACATGTGAAAAATTAAGCAATTTTGTGACGTCGGGGAAGATTCGGCATATGGCTTTGGGGCAGTTTGAGCAGGTGCCGAATGTACCCCGAAATTAAGTTTTGATTTTAGTCTTTCTAGTTTTAGTGTAAATATGGTTTGAAATAATAAAAGGAAAATCAATAGAAACTCCATTAACGAAAATTTCATGAAGAAGACAGTTGCGGATGTCTTAATTCAAAATGAAACTATTTCATCTGCAAGAAGAAAATACATGATAAAACGTCAGACCTTGCAATCAAGGCTTGAAACGGGACCCTTGGGAAGAGCCATCGGACTCCGAAAGTGCAGTGAAATTTCAATCGAAGAATACCTCCAAACAAGTCTTCACTAGATTTCAAGAGGAAGAACTCGTTTCTTATGTTAAGAAGTCGGCTTTTCATTACTTTGGGTTGACTTACAGTTCGTTTCGAAAGCTGGCGTATGAATAAGCGCTGAAGAACATATCTATATGGATATATCTAAGGATGCTTCGGAAGATTGGCTATATTGTTTTTTGAAGAGAAATGAAACCAGAAAACATAAGTATTGCTCGTGTAAAGGCAATTTTAGTTTTAAAACAAGTCACACTAAATGTTTTTCTTTTCTTCTAAATGAGTTATATATTAATATCAATATGGAAGTCATTTTGGTTTTGGAGCAATGACAAGTTGGAAATTTTTTTTTAATATTGAACAAAAAAACAGTGGACATTGACCAAAATAGATGAACAAAAATGACACCCAAAAGAGTTAGAAATGTGTCATATTGAACAAAGCTGTTTTCCATAACTTGAAAAACTAAAAGAGATATGTTGAACAAAATTGTTTGCGCCAATCTGCAATACCGAACTGAATTTTGGGAAAAATGGCCCATTGAACAAGATAGTACTCAGCCGACGATATGTATATGAAATGGATAGTTAACTCTTCATGTTTTCTTTGACGTTTTTAGGATGCTGAATGATCCCCGTTGAATGACGAAGCTGCCCCGTGCCGGGGCACTTTCATCAAACAGAGGTAAGTTTTTAAAATGGTTAGAGTTCCAGTACGGTGAATAATATGAGGAATATTTCTTCCAAGAATTAATTACCACTATTAAAACTACCTGGAGAACAAAAAACAAGTTCTGTTGAAGGTTTTAAAAACGGCAGAATGGGCCTATGAAAAAAAAGTAACGAATGTGCCCCAGTTTACCATAGTCGCTTTTATGATTCTCAATTTCGTAGCGACCGGAGTTACAGCAGAGAAAGGCTAGAGTTTACGTAATCCAGAATAGATTCTACTAACTGTGTAATTAATATGATTTCCGGCTGATAGTGACTTATTTATTTAAAACCTAGACTGGTAACACAATCTACGAAATGTAACTGACACTGGAAAAGATAAACAGGTGGGAAAAATGAAGTATCAATATTTTTTTTAGAAATGGCTATGAGTTGAGATTTGACCGGGCTTAAATTTAAACCGTTATGAATGGACCAATTCGATATTGCCATGAGATCTTCATTAAACCTACATATCAAGTCTTCGTGAAGACCTAGCGGCCTGATAAATAAATCTGTACATCGTCTGCATATAGATGCATTTTTACACTTGAACACACGCTAGGGAGGTCATTTATATACGCGCAGAATAACATAGGACCCAAGATATAACCCTGCGGCACACCCATATGCAGGTTTGAGGACTCGGATTCAATTTGGCCTATCTTTACTTTTTGACTGCGATTGCCTAAATAACTGTTTATTAGATTTACAGCCTTGTCATGAAAGCCGAAATAACTCTTTAATTTCTTGCATAGTATTTCATAGTTGACTCTGTCAAAAGCCTTAGAGAAATCCAGCAGGCAGAGAAGAGTTTTGAACTATTATCTTGTGTACTTCACTAGCAAAACCAGATGAATAAAATATAAATAAAAAAATACTAAATATTCTACAGCCGCCATTTTGTTTTAGATTTAAAGTTAATTTATTTTTACTTTCGAAGAGTTGCCCTTTATAGTGTATTGTTTGCATAACCTTTTTCCCAAAATTTATTTTAAAAAAAAAATTGGAAAAAACCTTGTTTTTTAGACTTCACATAGGTATGAGCCCTTAATTTAGTTATACTCAACCTTCACTGATTTTCTTGAATCAATAGCTTGCTTAGTTCGATGTGTTTGCAGCCTTAGACATATGCCTCTGCTTGCTTTCCTTAAGCTCCTTTCAAATGGCATATAATTCATAAACTTAGTCTCAGTCTGGAAACAGCCTGAATATTTTGATTAATAATTTGTGCTGTCAGTTTCATATTCATAAATTGCTTCAATGACCTTGCCAACGTTAGAAAAGCTCATACCTCCGGTCTTGATTTATAATTACGAATGTTTTCTTTTGAAATGTCTAAACCCATATAAATAACGCTCAGTCTTAGAATAACTAAAATTATTTCTCATTTTTCATCTTCTACAACCTTTTCTACGTAAGACAGCACGATATTTCCATAAATGAAGGTATAGAACAATCTTCCAAAGCAGGTTTAGCAGGCTTCCTTTTGAACTTAATTTCCAATCGTAGACGGAAAACATACAATTCAAAGTTTTTTCCCGTTATATTTCCACTCGTTTACAATTTCCGGTTAATTTCTTTCTAGTCCTCCGTTCTTTTCATGATTCTTCATAAATCTTTTCAAAATCTGATAAAGAATGGGACAAACAGTAAAGCGCTGAGCAGCGAATAAATACGATAAAACACCTGCATGGTATGTAATAAGAAGACATCACCGTATTCAGTCATACCAAATCCCTCTTTAATAAGGAAAATAAAATCTGACGGATATGTGTACCGTCTCCTGCCCGACTGTTCAATGCATAAAGTAGTGTGGTGAATAAAATCGTTTTTAACATTTCCATTCAAGCTTATCTCGACGATATGACTAGGTAAGTCTACTTCATTTCCTGAGCCTAAGATAAGGCAATGATTTTTTGACATCGCAAAGTATTTGATAGATTTAGTCTCTATTAGGACGTAAAAAAGTTTCTGCATAAGTCAATGTCAACTCTTTCCTGTACTTAACTTAATTCGACCATATTTTTCTTGCTTCACGACTTTGATTCTGGGTAGATTGTTAGGGCTTACCGAGCGCATTATTAACCTAACCACGAAGCAACTGATTCAACTTTAAGTGGTTTCATCATTTTAGTAGAGACATGTATGCGATGCGTATGTGTGTAAGTAAGCACACACATTTGTGTATTCTGTATAGACATAACTTGATGGAAGCATGTGTCATGTTATTTAACACTCTCCTCTTCCAAACAGATAGAGATGATACTTAATCCGTTAACTTGCGTACAAGTTAAGTTCACAACCCTTTCAACATGTGCTAGGTGTGGATTAATGAGTTTTAGTAATTAATTCGAAGTTTACACAAAACACAAACATTCGCAGCACTGAGGAAATACGCATTTTGACCACATTTTTGAACCAACACAGAGTACGGTTTTAATGACGTTAAGGACAGGATTTAATTTCATCGAATGAAGGTCACCACCATCGGTGTCCTTGTGACTTCCGATGATGTCAGAAAAAATGAAGATGTTGCTGACAGGTGTCATAAATATGCCGATTAGCGAAGGGTCTTGTGTTGAACTACATGAGTCTTATTTATTCAACCTGATTGAGCATACCTACAGAGTGTTTTGGAAAAAGCAGACTAGAAGGTGAAGCAAAATATTCACAATGACGTCACTTCTGTTTCGGTTTTGATTTAATTAAAATAAAGTGTTTCCTTTGACAGTGGCCGCAACAGCGATATACGTGGCATGATTTGAGGTTTCCACGATAAGTGCTTCCTTCGCTTATGGAATTAAGTCACGTGGTTGAACTATAATTGCGTTATTCTCTTCTCGCTTCTCAACGATTGGCAACTATAAAATGTAAGGTGGTAATTTCGCTTCCGGATTTCAAATCTGAATCGAAACCGGAAACACCCATCTATTAGGAAGGTAATTTAGGCATTCGGTTGGAATTTGCAGGCACAATGACATGATATCAAAATAGAGAGGAAATAATTTCGTGTTCTCATGACTTCATAATTACGTTTCTAATCGGAAACGCTAAAAAACAGAACAGAAAAACACTTTTGCTGGCAGCTTTAACTGGATATTCAATTTGATGGTTTTTTAATGAGATGTCTTTACTATCCCCGATTCTAATCAAATAATGTCCTCGATCGAAATTTTTTAACGCTTTTTCCTGATTGATTATGATTAGGTTCTTTAATAAGTAATTAGCATTTGCAACGTAATTAAAATCGCTTGCGTTGGCATGGAAGTGACGTTTTGCTTAGATTCTTTTATGAGGTGAAAACCTCAATATACAACAAGTGGAGGCACAAGATTCCTTTTCATTTCGTGCTGTAAATAATGGAATCAATCAACTTCACTTGGGGTAATTTGTTCAAAGATTCTATTAAGCGAAAGCACGCTTTTCGGAGTTAAGATGGCAGATGTCAAATGTTTTCTTACCATCTCATTCCTGCTGCCACCGGTTGAAATAAAAATCCGCTTCTCCATTCTCAAATCTGGTAGCACAATTATAGCCTAACATCACAAACAGAGGCTTGTCAGATGTGGCAATTTTATATTACGTTTGGCAACACGAACATCGGTTTGGAGATTTAGGTCGTAAATGGGAATATTTTCTTATGTTTCTTTGTTTTCTTTTTCTTATTTTTATTTGTACGTAAAATTTTTTCATTGAAGTTTTCTGAGCGAAGCCATTAAAACGTAGCTTTGTTAGGGTGACGTCTTCTTTGCTTCAGTTGAAATTTATCTGCTTCAATTTTTGTCTAAAAATGTTTGGGGAGAACAAATTCCTGTTTGTCTTTAAAAAACTCCAACAAATTGTTTGATTATTGTAACGTGCGCTTAGTTCGCAAAATAAAACTTTACTTTTCAATTTAATTCTACCACTTTTATTCGATCTCTACTTCATTTGATTTCAACTCTACCAATGATCACATTAACTCACTCTTAACATTATCACTCTATAATCAAAACTGACATCTGGTTGCCTCGGCGGCCCATTTATATCGAATGACATTACATCTAGAACTTCCCAGTAAATTCCACATGGTCTCCACATTCCAGTATTTTGCTGTCAAACATTTCCCCTCCTGGTATATTTCTACACTTACACCAGTGCTGCCGCTTGTGTTTTCGGTTAAACGTTTTCGATTAGGAGATTGGTATATTACATTATGCTTCTAATAAGAGCAATGGTTTTATAATTTCAAAACAAAAATCTTTCCTTCATTTCCCAATCCTGATGGCAACCGTAATACCACAAAATAATAAGTAAAAACCCTATAATAACAGATTTGTATTTGTCCATCATCCATAAGCTTCCTAATTTTGTACTTAGCACACAAGAGCAAGCCCACTTTATTTTGCCTTGAAACCCTTGCTGTTCAGAAAACATCACCTAGACTTAAGCTATAAAGCGAATGCTTATATTGAGGAGGCCTTTCAAATATATACTACGTTCAGTGCCCATCCTTATTCTTGCATCATTCACTATTAAAATTCCCATCACAATTGTGATTAACAAGTGGAGCCAATCCAGACTTCATAGACGCACTTACTCAACCCATCAAGTAGGGAGATGAGATTTGAATATATTTCAATAAAAATAAGATTTTCTTTTTCATTCAGTGAACATAATCTTTTAAGGCGCTAAACGGCTATGATGTTACCCGCGTCACTTATCGTGTCAAAGTCATCTTCTTGTCCTTTTGGCCTCTTCAAGCTACAAAAAAAATAACAATAAAGCCTTTTACGTTTGGCTTACCTATACCTCTAATGTTTATCCATGTCTTTTCCCCAATTTTAATTTCTAGGATGTCGTGGCATTCGCATTTGCAATTTTGAACATGTTTAACGACTATTGAAATTCAATCAAATAAAAGCTGCCATAAAACCGATAAATGTTGTTGGGATTTTAGGTTTTACTTTTACTACCCTTATCTTAAAAGGTGTTTTTTTCATATAGGGTGTATATGACTACTCTATATTCGATTATTTGACACTTTCTATAGAAGAAGAAAAAAGATTTGCTTACCAAGTACATACGTTCTATAAAAGTTTAATCAAAGAAAACTGTTTTAAATATTTTAGCTCATGGCGCAATTTGTCTACTTATGAATTTACTAGTCTCAGTAAACTATGCCTAAAAATTATGTTCTGTCTCAAGAAAGTCATGGATATATCTCCTCGAGTTGCTCAACCACAAAACGCAATTGTTCTCAAAGTGGCAATTTAACAGATGTGAAACACCCTCTGCGAAGTATGGAATGAAATATGGTGCGAAGGGAATAAAATGGTTATTGTGATTGCTGCCAGTTGTAAAACGATGGCAGGCATTTGATTTGAGCGTCTTTTGCTTTATGAGACATGATGCGAAGTGGTGGATCCTTTATTAAGAGTGACAAATACAAATCAGAAATTCTCTTCTGGGTAGCGTTAAAAGTTATGAAAAGGATCATTGTAGATTTTGATTTCTTGAAACGAAGGTGAAAGCAGCAATTCAATGTTAAATGCAAAATTATGTCGGTATTGGTGTTGTTATAAAAGTAAGTAAACAAAATTAAGAAAACACAGATTTCTAATTATTATTTAAGCATTCGTTTACTATCTATCACTGATTTGTGCAGAATTACTGATTAAGGCCTTAGGAATCAGTTCCAGGTTTCGTCAGATAGAATCAGCGAGTTATTTCTTAGAGGGTAGAGTCGCCTTGGGAAAGACTGTCGCTTATATAGAATTATTGCTACACCTCCTTCCACCTTCAACGGAGTTTTACCGGGTGCGACAAAAGTATGGTAACCCCTGGCAGAATATGCGTTAAAAAAAATCAAAGACCCTATATCCGACGTATTTTTCGACGAGGAATCCGATGGTGACCTTGAATTTGACCTTGGACGTAACCTTGAAGCCCATTCATTTCACATCATTTTGCACGTATTTTTTATTTCAAGCTCTGCACCTCTAATAATATCATTAAAAAAAATTTAAAAAAATTTATGTTTTTTCGTAAAATTTTGCGCTCTTTCCAATTCTGCAAAAAAAAATTGGGGTTTTCATTTGAAAAATCGATTTTTGGGTCGCTGGGGCTTCAAGGTTACGTCCAAGGACAAATTCAAGGTCACCATCGGATTCCTCGTCAAAAAATACGTCGGATATAGGGTCTTTGATTTTTTTAACGCATATTCTGCCATATTTCCAGGGGTTTCCATACTTTTGTCGCACCCGGTATAGAGCACTTTAGTAAGACGACTTCGAAATTCTATGTAGATGTGGTAACCAGGGCAGGACTATGTAAGGTGCTCAAATGAATAGAGCGCCAAGTTCTGAGGGCGCATTCGTAAAAGCTGGAAAAATTATTTCTAACAACTAAGTTGAAGAAAAATATATATTATTCTGTTCGAACATGAACTGCCGTTAGCATTTTAATCGAAAAATGTGTTCAAGTAATTTTAAAATGAATAACAACATTCATCGCACCTGTGCGGAACTATTTTTTGTACATTAACTCACATTACTAACTGTGCTGTAAATTCAGATAGAATATGACATAAGGATAGCAAAATGAAAAATCCGACTAGAGTAGAAAATGAGCCCTTTCTTAAAATCTTGCTAAGGGGCTAGTTTAGATAGAGGCGGCCCTGGTGGTTAGAGATTTTTGGAAAAGAGAAGTGATTGGAACATAACTCCATAAGCACGGTTGCCAGTTTGGTCGCTTATATCCAAATTCCAAATCTGGTCATTATTTTTTTCATTTGGTCACATGGTCACTTTTTATTCTATTTTGTTAATTTTTTCAACGAAATGAAATAAGATAAACCCTTCAGTTTATAGTTCCTTAAAATTGGAATGTATACTTATGGCAGTTTTCTTATCGAATTATGTTTGTTAAAAGTGCATCAATAAGTTCGTTCGTTCAAGCCCAACGATTGCTCTGAGGTAGCCGCAATGAGTTCTCTTGAAAAACCTCAGTTTACCCTTAATACCAAGGTAGGTGTTTTTGCCGGGGAGAATTCAGGTAGCGAACACTGATATCAAATGACACGTGCTTTTCTTCAAATGACCGGCATGTGTGGTGACTTCGAGACTAAATCTGTCTTACGAACTGAAAACCAAGGTTTTTTGGTAGCTGGACATGATGCTACAGTTTTTTCCAAGATCTCCCGTGCGCTCTACGAATTTGTTGACGTGGGGGTTTTCAAACTTTCACAAAGACAAGACATCGCATCTGACGTTTAAGAATATTCCTCTATAATTGTTGCAATTGTAAGATTTTCCATTCATTGAACATGCTTTCTCCCGATTAAATCATACAGCTGGTGCACTCTCCTTTCAAGCTAATCACTAGCGCCGAGACCGTCTGGAAATCCAGTTTTATTACATTTAAGCTTACATTTGAGTTTACAACCCTATCTTCTTCTGATCTGGAGTATGGTATTCTTGATAAATCGTTGGGTGTGCATAATTAACTTTTCAAGAATTCGTTTCTACAGCTAAGTTTGCTTGGTGGTCTTTACGGAAGACTTTAAACTTTGAAGCTCATACCTTCATGAAATTTCTATTTTTCCTTAAAAAAGCGCTTCTCATGCTGCTTTTTCCGTTTGAGAACTTGGTGTTCTTCCCTTCTATCTTCATCGAAATCAATCATAATTTTGGTCATTTCAAGCTACGTTTGGTCAGTTTTATTTTCATTTTTGGACACATGTTTTTTAACTAAGATTCATAACGGACCTATGCCCCACTTTACCGGAGTTTTATTCAATTCAATCCCATTCTTTTCTGATAGAACTGACAGCTTTCGATATTACTACCGATTTGAGCATCGTGGTCTCAAATCACAGCCCTCCTACTTATCTGATACACACTAGTGGTCCGCCCGTGCCGCCGCCCGTGGGGCACCATGTCTGTAAAAAACTTGTGTCGTAACCTTAACCGATCGAAGCTGGATATAGCTTATGTCACTCCTAATATCAGTAATGGCAGTTAACCTATTGAGTTTTGAGTTTTCACTATAGCTTAATTGGATAAAACTTAAAAGCTGATCGATTAAGTGGCTTCGAAAGTAATAAAAGTGTCGAAAGGGGTTGTTTAAAATTTCAATAGATCGGTTTTTTTTTTATATATAATTAACGCGCACATCAAGGGGTTATGACTACCCTTATAATGTTATAGAACACAGTGCGAGCATTTAGGAAAGCAGGAGTGGGTTTAATAGGAGACACCAATGTACGTTGCTTTTGAACTTTTACGAATCGTAATGCAGGGGAAACACAGAACCAGGTAAAGCATTCCACATATGGGTGGTGCGACTAAAATAAGAATCTTAAATGGATACGAAGTTGTTCAAACAATTAGCTCACAACATTAAGTTCATGACTGCATTTCTAACAGTCAATCGACTCCCATTTTTCTCTGTTAATTTGAAGCACTATTTTCACAGTTCGATTCTACGTAGTGTGGTTCCATCATAATGCACTTACACTCTCTTTTCGAAGCATATTATGGCATTGCAAATAGCCATGCAATGTTACCTACCTGTATCCTGCATGGATGCATGGTTCGTTTTCCCAATGGCTTTCATCCTGTCTAACGTCACAAGTAGAATGCATTTTTCCTCTCCAATGAATGCAATTAGTAAATGCTGACTCGAGTTGACATAAAATTGCTTATTTTCGAACACATTCCAGCGATATTGAATGTCTTTCTTCTTGGCGCTCTTCTCTTAGGTATCATTTCTACCAAATTGTCAATAATGCATCATTAATTGCGTTTGTGCATCAGGAAAACGATAATTGATTTTCTGGTTGTCTATGCAAAAATTAATGGAAGCAAAAAGCAAATGGGTTTTGAATTGCAAAGCCAACTATCTAGTTGCCTTCTTTCATTTCGTAGTTGTGTGTGAACATATTGTTTTACTATATTTTTCTTTATGGAGACAAGGATGTTTGCTGTTTTGGCTGTCATTTTAGCTTTAAAATAGTACGTATACTGTTATATACTAATAAGGATCAAAATTGACTCATGATATTTCAATTTCGTATTTTGAGTCACCGATACCAAACATCAACTTGGTAGGCATTTTATTTCATACTGAGCCGGCCACGCGTTGCTGTGGGTAACGTAATGTAAGCTATCATATCTTTCAAGTTGGATAAAAATAAGTCACCAAAATGATTGATAATTTTATCAAAAAAGCACTGGTTGACACTTACCAATAAAGGAACGAGATGTCGTTAAAAAAATTGTATGAACCAAATGATGATTTTTAGTTTTTATCGCCACCCTGTAAAAAAATAATAAACCTTTTTTGCAGTAAGAAAAATGAGACCCAATTTCCCCAAATTTCAATCGTTGGAGTTTGGGGTAGTGTTGGGGTACAACAGGGAAATACAACACGTCGTTTTGTATACTGATTGTCCGAATGGAGGTTCTCATTCTTCCTTCGGATCAATTGCATGTTTAAAAAAAAAAACAGTTTCTATAGAAGTCTTATTTTCAAAAGCTTCATTTATTTGATCTCATTTTCAGGGAACTTAAACTTTCCCATTTTTTCCATCACAATTCGTAATTTCTCTAGACCGACATTATTGCATTCACTATAAATCGATCCCAGAGTCTGTTGCATCGTCTCAAACCATTTGCTTAAATGCGGCCACTGCTCTGCGGTTATTGCGAACATGAGATTTACTGTGCTCAATGTCGGCAAAAATGATATATCTGCAATCGAAACCTACAAAAAACAGAAAGGTGAGTGAGAAAAAGGTCAGTGAGAGAACAGATTTGTTCTCGGTGATGTGCACACAGACCACAGAGTACTGTAGATTTCATCATCACGTGTGGAATGTCTTCCGATTCCAAATGATAGAGGCAATCAATTAAATCAAATGAATGTAGGTATAGACGAATTAATTATAGTGTCACAGGCTATGCCATATGCCACCCCCTTTTCGAAATGATGATGATATACCTTTGCAATGAAGAAAGCACGTAGCCATACTCACATGGTTGCCAGCCATATAGCTGTTGATTGAAAGATTTTTCTCCAATGTCGAATAAACCTCATGAATTTTCCTTTGGTGGAACGACACATCGACGTTTATAAACCCTTTCCTGACGAACTCCGACTGAAAGAAAAATAAACAGAAGAGATTTAATCGATGAAATAAAAATAAAAAAAATATTGATATCAAGTTTAATTGAAATTGCTGATAATGGAAAGAAAGGACTTTTAAAAAGGTTTCCTTTTTTCGTGTAAAGTATTCTCGAATGAGTGTGCATCTCACATAAAATATTGGTAGGTATCATTCGATTCAGTGTTCAGTGTTTGTATACATTTTTCAATTAGTAAAACAACTTTAAGCTTTAATATGTGAGTTAAAAGAAAATGTATGGGGACTTCATATTTTGAGAAGCAACCAGGTGACAACGAGATATTAGCACTTATGATGAGCAGTAGCTATTACGTGTACGTTGGGGTTTGGGAGTACATGAAAGAACGTTATGTTATGCTACTAGCGTAGTCATGAAGAGAACCTTTTAAAGGTTATGTGGTGGCATGGGAAATCTACATCGGTTTCTCTTAAATTCCTCAATGGATACTCGCTTCTGAAGCTCAGTGGACAACGCTTGCTTTAAAGAAATAAACCCAAGCGTACCCGGATATGTTTTCTATGTTGTGTTGAGTAAATGCACGGAAGGTTTAGATCGCCACAGCAAAAAGCTGGGGCGAGTTGGGAGAAAACCTATGGCAAACCTATAGCTCAAAAAACACTCAATTTGACATGCAGGGCAAATTTAGGTTTCTCAAAAAACGCTTTGTGCCGACCCTAGTGCAACCCTAGGGCTTCAACGAACAAACCTAATATTTGTTACTCACGCACACAAAAAAAAACCGACAAATATGAGCTGAGTAAATCATTGCTCGCGTTCAACGCATTAAGTTTTTCAGATAACCTATCTCTGATTGGCCAGAATTTCAGGTTTTCCATAGAACTTGGCCTATCAAATGTCGAAAAGAGTTGATTCTGAAAAACTTAATTTCGTTGAACTCGAGCATTGATTTACTCTATGAATAATAAAGTACAATATCCAAAATAAACTTTCAAGAACTTTGCGAGATCGGTGGCACCAGCACAATTGGTGAAATCTGCGAGATTTAGCCAATTTCACTTTCCCGAGAGTGAGTGAAGTGAGTCACTATACATTGAAAATCGATTTAGATAAAGGAATTCAGTAGTGCAGTACAATTGGTTGTCAGATTGCTCACTTAGCTTTTCAGCAGTGACTCTACTCACTCACTCCCTGGAAAGTGAAATTAACTAAATCTCGGCACTGGTTGAATTACAACATAAGCCGAGTTTTATTGAGAATCTATATTCACTTATATTCACTCAAGCAAAACATCGCTCATGGAAAAACAACAACTCTTAAGTTAATATAAGTGAATAGCGTAAGTGGACAAAAATAACTCACTTGCAGAAGTGAACAACAGGGATGGTTTTTAAATGGAGTTTGTGAAAGTGAACTTTGTAAGTGAATATAGCCATATAAAGCGTTTTATTGAGACTCGCTAGTGAAGTGAATATAAGTGAATATAGAAATTCAAAATAAAACTCGACTATAGAACCAAGTGAAATCGCTAGTAGTTTTTTTTTTCAACAATCAGCAGAACACAGTTTATCAGTTTCAATAGATGTCACATTTTAGCTCGTAGAAGCAGGAGTCATCTAATTTCAAGCCAAGTGTCAAGCTAGTTGACAAATCTCTCATTTCACACTAATGGCACTTTCCATTGGTTTCACTCGGGGAAGCACTCATTTTAAAAACCAATGGAACACCTAAAATTGTTTTTTCAACTTAAGGTGTTGGCTTTGTGTGAGTGAAACACCAATAGCACATGAAAAATATTTCCTGTGGAAAATTTTCTATTTGACATTTGGGTAACATGTATTAGTGCTTCTTGAGTGGATTCTCATTTCAAATCGAGAAGCGGCTGTCACTTCTCAGAATCATGAGAAGCGATCTTTTTGCACCAATGGAACGGTTTAAGAATGCTTCTGGACGCTCCTGGACGGTTCTTTTCGTCCAATGGAAAGCGACATAAGTGGCAGCAGTATCACAGGCTCAGTTTTGAAGTGATGAGCTGCCAGTCCATGTTGGAGCAACATTGCATTAATTTTCAAACTTTTTTAACGGCTTTCGGCTCTGTAATGCTTTTATCTGCTTCAATAATACGAATGCAGCAAAATAGCCCTTATATACAAATCGGATTATGCTCAACCGAGTGATGCGTGTAAACCGATCCATTTGATATACGAATATGCATACACGTAGTCATAAAACATTTTCATTCTCAACTTACCATCATATCGCTGTCTCGACGAAACAGAAACGAACATTCCAGGAATAACTTGTTAATCACTTCGATTCGCTGTATTTTGTCTTCGGGCCACCACTTGGACCCTCCATCAAAATGCTCACACAGGTAGATTAGAATTGCATGACTATCAGTCAAAGTAATGCCATTGTGAATCAACACCGGCACAGAATGAGCGCCATTTATCTAAAAGTATTTAAAATGATAATATCCAAGATTTGTCAGTGAAATAGAATTTTACTGTTTTACTTACCTCTACAAATTCTGATTTCAATTGTTCTCCCTTAAACAAGTCAATGAATTTGAATTCCACATCGATGTCTAGAATTTTAATTAGAAGCAAACAACTGCGAACCGGGGGACTGTGATCGTCGTAATATAACACAGGCTTCATGTTGACTGTGATCTGTGATAAACAAAACTGAAAACTACGTACGATCGGATGTTATTTCTGTGCGGGTGAAATTCAAGATGTTTCTTTATTTTTCAGATTTAAATTAGGTAGTGTTGCCAGGAGGGAAAAATGTACATAGTTTTCAATTGAATTCATATGAACTTTTAAACGTGTAGTATTTTATCTGGTTCTGAATCTGGATAAATTTTTACAAAGAACAGAGAAGTATTAAAAAGCCTTTTTGCATTACGTGTGAAAAGGTTAATTTAGGTCTGGATATAAGGTAATATAGAACGTATCGTAGTCCAAATAAGAAACATGTAATCTTATGGGCACATAGGAGACAATACAGAGAGCTAGCTTCTTCGGAAAAGTTCATTTTACCAATTTACCTACAAGCTAAATTTTGACGAAAAATTATCGAGCAAGAACGAGTGTTCAGTGAAAAAGACGGTTAAGATGAGGCCAGCTCCAAAAAGTCAACGTCTTTCATTTGGTTGCAATAAAGTCGATATTTCTGCGATTTCTTCCAGTCTATAGTAGGTATATAAAAACTCATTTAAGTGCCAGATTACCACTATTTTCCATTTCAGCCAGTACTTCACTGAACAGACTAAAACTGAACCATAATTTCACAATGATGCAAAGGTTCTATTAAATTTCACTTAACTCACCACAACTACTGCTCTGTGCTTATAAAGGGGCACACATCTAAGCGATCTGCGGTATATAAAAATAAGAATCCGTTAAAGGATCGCAATTTCCGTTTCTTCGGAACAAAAATTTGTTTCTGACGTTTCTGAAGTCAGATTCAAAATGGCCCTACATTTTTGCAGCTGAATTTCTGAGCAAAAATAACATCTTTGAATAAACAGCTTTATGTTTCTAGGGCTGAAATCTTGAAACACTTGCTTGAAGCACTACATTTAAACATAAACATAAGTCTATAAAGAAGTTCAAATTCGCTAATTTTTCTCACGCATCGCTATGCAACTTTTGACAACTGCAAGTGTCGCTGCCGCAACCGCAGCTGAAAAAATGGTTTGGGAAAACAGTAAAAGAAAACTGGTAAAAGAATACCTTGCCTTATAACTCCCCTTTTAACTGCCATTGATATTCTTATTTCTGATTCTTTTGCCCATATATCTTCAAATTCTTCACTCCATTTCAACAAAACAAAACTTGTATTGTATGTTCCCATTCCAAATACTAATGAACCATTGTACATTAGTGTAGGCGTAACCTAAGGAAAATATTCATTTTCCATTGCAGTTCATTTTCAATCAGCTGTTTGTTATGTCACTTTGACTTTTCAAAGAAAAATCAAACATAACCTTCTGTGCTGTCATCGTGAAGAAGAATCTTTTTAATTTTTATAGAAAAAATAAATTCTTTTTCTCAAAACTAAAATTTGCACCGGTCCAAAGGTTCTGTTTAGTGAATTAAAAAATGTTTTTATCACGTCGATTGAATAAAGTAACTCAGTTTCGATGTCACTTCTTGTCAACATCGTCGAAAACTTACGTGAACACCACCAGCAGCACGAACCCAACTAAATCACCATCCGATGAAAAACCAATTGAAATTCCCAATAGAATTCATCGTAGTCCAACAGATATTTTGCTCGCACTTTCGAGTACAGTTAAAGCCGATCCTACCGCTGCCCATTACAAATACCACGATGACCCTTACCTTATTCCCATGTCCAATGTGACCAAGCGGACTTTCGCAATGGCCCAAGAATCCGGCCGCAAAGCAGCAAGGTGGATCAAAAACAAACACGGCGACTTCTTTATGGTGAGTAGATGTAGAAAGTTTACCAAAAATCAAATTTATTTGACAAATTCATCTCCAGCACAAAGAAGCCCAGCCGACAGTGGAAGCCTTTGGTCCGAAAATGGTCTTTAATGAGGAGTCTGAAGTTGATAACACTGCGTTGACGAATCTTATTCAAAACTCAGAGGTCACCGATGCTGTTTTTGTATACAACTTGATGAAGACAAAAGGCGTACCCATTGAAGATGACCTCAAACAGAGCCTTCTTGAACTCGTTTGCTTTTATAACAACGAAGAGCAAATTCCTGATGAGTTCATCGAAGAACGTTGGTTTAACGTGGCCAACAGTGGCGGCAACCGTCACAGGAAAACTTGGAAAGATGGTGACATAGCTGAGCAGATCTTCAACGAACTCGAACCCAAAAAACCTCAAGCATTCGCGGCCATTATCCGCGGAATGGCCAAATACGGACAAGCGGAAAGAGCTTTTGCCCTTCTTCAAGACGCCACTGAAAAGCAAATGGAGTTGGATACGACAACGTTTAATTCAATAATTTCTTGTGCGAGTTTCCTAAAAGAATCCGCTGACCAGCGTTGGGAACTGTGTCAGGATCTCCTTCAGCAAATGAACCAAAGAGAGCTGAAGCCAGACCTTGGGACTCTTAATTCTCTTCTGGAAACAATAAACACATTGCCTAACTCCAAGATGGCCAGAGGATGTACTTTAAAGGTTCTTAGCACATTTAAGAACCTAGGCGTAGAGCCAAGCCTTGGTACGTACTACTATGTACTGATAAACTTCTGCAGAGAACGCGGCCCGGTTTCCCATGTCATTGTCGATATTTTAAACGAAATCGAAGGCAAAGAATTCACCATATCTCATCCAAAGGATGTTTTCTTCTTCGCTACTGCCATGGACGTCTGTCGAAACCATCTACATGACAAAACACTGGCAAAGAGAGTCGATGCTTTATTGCACACGAAAAATAATTACGATCTCATTGGAGACTCGTACAAAGAAGGTATCTATTATCGTCACCTGATGGCTCTTCTCTGTCAGACCGAGGATCTAGAAGTCTTTTTGCAAAGCTATGATCGTGTAGTTCCACATATTTACATCCCCGAACCGGGCATCATGGAAGAAATCCTCAAAGCTGTCGAAATAAATGGAGCCATCGAACTTATGCCTCGCATGTGGTCCGACATCGTCGCCTTTGATCTCATGAATCGTGAAAGTCTTCTCAATCGGGCGCTACGCATCGTCATTGATAATCCACCTAATGCTGAGAATTCAGCACACGCAGGACTCAATGAACACTTTACCAGAATCGCCATGGATGTCTTCACAAAAATCAACGACAACGCGGAAAGCCGCTCGACGAAAAAATTACAATTCACAGGACAAATGATCGGTGATATTCTAACACTTTTCATTCGTGGTGGAAACTTTGAGATGGCTACCAAGGTATTCGAGGTAATTGACAGAGATCAGCACAAAATTCCAGGAACGCCATCCGAACAGTGTGCTCTGGAGTTCGTGCAGGCTTGTGTGACCAACAAAGCTCCAAGTCTGGCTATCAATTGCTTGCAGTATTGCGTGGAAAACAACATGGAATCTTTGCAACTGGCGAGGGTTATTAACAAGGGATTCACACTGAACGAGGTGCATTTGTCGAAGCTGAAGAGTTTAGTCGGCGAAGGGTTCTTGGCGCAGTAGGGCATTTAAAAATAAATCGTTTAGCGTTGTAAAAAATACTTGTTTTTTGTTTACGAATATATTTTTGATTTAGATGCGACAATGACACACACAAGTGCATAAAAAAAAGAATACTTTGACTAGAATACACAACAAGTAGAAAAAATTACCGGTTCTTATCTGAGAACTTAAGTATACCCTGCCAATGGATGCCACTGTGAGGTAGTGGACTTTCAAAGAAAGGCGAAATCCATACGAGGTTCATTTTAGTACCCAAAACCATCTGGAGATTCTTTTTGCAACCGAGATCATACTTACAGCCACTTCTTTCGTGGATGACTCCTCCTCTGAGTATTATCTGTCCATGATACACGAACAACACCAGAGAATACGCAAATGCAATCACATTGAGTTCGTATACAAGCAAATAGAAGTTAGTCCACGATGAATCCATTGTAAACATAAGCATGGGAAACACCATTTTAAAAAGAGTAGTGTAGTTGGCATAGGTATCGGCATTTAACCACCACAGGTAGATTGAATTGTAAATGGTTGTGTAAAGAGATCCAATCATGAGGTAAACAACAAACATTACAAAATATCTATGGTTTCGATGACCTATGCAGCACCCAGTAAAAAGACAATGATGGTCTCGCTTCAGAATGCATGTTTTGCATGTGGTGCAGTGCCAGGATCGCGGTGGAGCCATTGTCTCGCAAATTGCACACATCCGCCAGTGTTTTCTGAGATCATGTTCGGTTGGTGGGATTAGAATTTCATCTAAAAGTATAATTGAACAATATTTGTGTTATTATCCTAGAAAAAAAGCAAATAGGTACTCACTTTTGATACTGGTGTCTACCAACATGCACGCAATCATGTTTCCCTTAATATTCATAATAAGAAACACCCCTGCAGCCAAAGTTACCCAGTAAAAGAGGCTCCCAAATGTGTGGAATTCCGGTATCACGACTGTCATCTCAAACACAAACGTTATCGGGATGAAAGTGGCGATTAGCATAAAACATGCAATATCGGCCAATGTCCGGGGCAGGAAATTCTTTCGGATGCGCATTTTGGATAGCCACAGATCTTGTTTGAAAATGTATCAAAAAATCTACAAACAGGGATTGAATAGGCGCAAAAACGGAATGCAGTCATGTAATGATGAATACGGGTTAAATAATCAATCGACAACTTTCATTGTGTGGAATTAAATAATGTTTTCGATTTGTTTTTAATCCAAAATCGAATGTGTTTGATTAAAGAGGGTGAATGGGCGGATGATAGAAAATTTTGATTTTTGTTTATAAATCAGTTTTGACAACTGATGACAATAGGGTGGTGAAAAATGAAGAAGAAGAAGCACAAGGATAAAGTGTATAGGGTGTACAAAGACTTTGTCTTACGTCACGCATGACGCCTGCAGGTCTGTGCATATAAATATTGCGCAAATTTTACGTTCCAGAAAATGAGTGATAGGGTCTCCGCAGTAATAGCTGCACTAAAGCGGCTTACTTCAAACCCTCTCTGAAAAGTGAAGTTAGTTAAATCAAGGCAGTGCAGCTTGCATTTGAAAAGAAGTAATAAAATAATAAAAAAAAAGGTAGCAACGGCAAGGCTATAAAATCTGGCACCCAAAGTTTGTACAGTTTTCTGTTGCTGTTGGACGATAGAGAGACCACGAGCTTACTGGATGTACAAATACTTTCAGTATTACGTCATGCTTCACGCATGACGTCTGCAGGTTTGTGCATATATTTTGCTGTAAAATCTGGAACCCAAAGTTTGTACAGTTTTCTGTAGCCACTGGTGCTTGATACTGCTACTGCCAGCTGCTTGCACTGGGTAAGAAGCGGCTGCCAAGCCAAAAGGCTTAGCACCCAGACCTCGTTCAAATCCGAGCTGTAATCAAATTCCACAAGAGCATGTTTCGAAAAGCCACACACACTGTGAAAGATCGTGAATAATCTTGAAGGACTATGAACACGATTCTCATAAAAACAATAAGTAAGCTCTTTTCAAAATCATAAATGGTTGCTATAAGCAGTAAAATTGTAAAGAATGTTTTCAGTTATTTTCGGTTTTTATTTTTGCTTTTCCTCACTCATAACTTCCCATTGTACTCCACTATGCGGCAAGGGGCTATTCACTAACGGTGATAACCATACACGGTTCATATTCTTTCCAAAAATAATCTCCAAATTTCTACGCCATCCTAGATTGTACTTGTATTGGCCACGTTCATTACAAACGCCACCCTGTAAGACAATGCTGCCATGATACACAAACAGAACTATCGAGTACAAAAATGCGAGGATATTCAGGTTGTAAATAATCAAAGTTAAATTACTCCAAAATGACCCAGATACAATCATTAACAACGGACATGTCATTTTCAAAATTGTCAGCCAATTTTTGTAAACATTGGCTTTCACATACCACAAATATAAACTATTGTACACCAAGGCGTATGTGGAACCAATTAAAAGGTAAGCAACGAACAACAGAAAGTATCTATGGTTCGAATGGCCGACGCAACAACCAGTAAATAGACAGTGGTGATCTCTTTTAAGAATGCAAACGTTGCACACTTTGCAGTGCCATGATCGAGGAGGAACCAAGATCTGACATGCATCACATTTGTGCCATAATTTAAGTTTTTCTGCATCATCAGGTGGTTTCAATGTGATAGCTGAAAGCAAAAAGCATTAGTTACGTTTATTTGCTTTTATTTTTTTATATCACCTTACAATTAACACTTGTGTCCATCATCATACAAGCAATCATGTTGCCCTTGATTTGAAAGATTAAAAATAATGCAGCAATCATAGTGAATGTGTGAAAAAATCCACCAAATTCATGAAATACCGGCAAAACGACTACCATTTCGAAAACATATGTTATTGGAGTAAAAATAAAAATCAAAAGAAAACAAGCAACATCAACCAGCCGTTTGGGAAAAATATTTTGCCGGAGTTTCATTATGCAAACAGACGACGAAAGATTTTTTCGATGTGAACTTGGAAAGATATAAATAAACACTAAAGGAAATCACATGGAAATTGTGTCACCGAACTATCTCTCTAGTTGTTGATAAGGTTGCCGATAAGATATGAAGCTTTTGTGCTCATGTGATAACTCGAATTTTTTTTAAGTCTAGTGCAGGTGTTGTAGGTTGTGCAAAACTAAAGGCCGAATACACTTCGTGTAGCTCTTTTGTTTTTATTCTTAAAGTTTTAAGCTTTAATGACTCAATTTGCTTAATGGCTGTACGAGTTTTCGACCGTCATGGGATGTTTTTATCATCTTCATCAGTTATTGAGCACATAATTTATGTATATATCAATGGGTGTTCTTCTTTTTTAACTAAATATGTTTGATTTGTAATATGCCATTACCAAAGCTAAGCGAGTTATATTGAGTATACGAAGAAATTGCATTTTTATTAAAATTTTTGTTTAGAACGAGTTTTTATGGGTTATTTTTGCAAATTAAAAAATCTGGTTTGATGCTTCTAACCCTGCAGCTACATGATTAAGATATGGCAAGCCATCAGCCTACATATACACTTTGTCAAATTCCTGTTCGTGTTTCGGCTGTGACGTAGGCGACTTACAACTTCCTAGGCAAATGGCTTTCAATCGACATGTCATTATATATATTCTCAAAATGGCACCCACAAGAAATTTGAAATTCAAAGTTTTTTTCCAGGCACTCTTTTCTCTTTTTGAGGGTATTTGACGAAGCTGTCAGTTTCATGGCTACTGAAACTGCTTCTCGGGTGGCTTTCAATATTCCATACCAGTTGGGTTTCAATTTCGAAAAGTTTGGTTGTGTATGTAAGAAAGTTCGAATGTATTGTAAATGGCTTACCATATCTAGACCGTATAGCCCCCGGGTTACCCGGGACCTAATAGGTCTGTTCGTTGAAGCCCTGGGGTTGCCCTAGGGTCGCCACAAATCGTTTTTTGAGAAACCTAAATTCACCCTGAATGTCAAATTGAGTGTTTTTTGAGCCATAGGTTTGCCATAGGTTTTCCCCAAACTCGCCCTAGCTTTTTGGTGTGGCGATTTGAGGGCTGTCAAATGGCATGTATTTTTTTTTTAATGACAGGGATGTGTGGTGATTTGTATTTTAGCGTTTTTTGAGGACTGGAAAGCACAGGTTTTTTTGACAACTAATAGGGTTGTCAAGAAAACCTGTGTCAACCCTGGGGAAAGTTCAACGAACAGACCTATTTTTTGACAGAGTTTTTAGCCGTTTCAAAACCGTATGCAGTTAGTTCTGCAGCTAAATTAGGTAACACTTACTATCTCTTATGAATGATATATGAACAATTATGCATTCAAATGGTAAAAGAATGTTTGAAATTGGTCCATTTGCTTTTGAGCTCCTGTTGATGTGCTGTTTTTTTTTTTTTTTTTTTTTGAATATGGAAATGAAGTCTGTGTTACTCAAGGATAATGTCTACGATTGTGTTTACGAAAAGAACTTATGAAGTTGGTTTTAACCGTCTTTTTGCTGTGGAAACAGTTTCTTTCTTTCGGTTCTTCACTTTTAATTTTCTTTTTGAGAGTAGTTTCATAGTTTTACTCAAATTACTTCCCAGCTGAGTTGATTCCATATCAATTGGCTTTTGATTTCAAAAAGTTGGATTAGATTTATGTATAAAAATTTAAGTGTAGTGTAGATGCATTTTTGTCGCAGCTCAGCAATCTCATAAGAATCACCGCACACGTAATCGAGTAAATACGTGACTGAATTATTTAAGTGTTGGTTTACTTCTCACGTTATCGAGCACTTTAGTACAATTAAAATCAACAGACAGAAGAATTATAATCTATAATGAATTTTGAAAGAAAAATGTCAGCGACTCCCTCGATCACTGATGCGGTAATTCAGCCCCAGATCAGCAATATATTTTTCCACTGAAATCGGAAACAAATCAGCCCTGGCAATATTAACAGTTAAATTGTAGCTGAACTCAAGTCTCAAGACTCAAGTACACGGCTGGTTGCCAGCGGCGAGTCGAGTAACAGCTACTCTGCCAGCCCCTGATCACAGCTTTGTCCCTTATTAGTTACTACATCATGATGTCTCATGAGCCCAGGCTCACATGAGTGCGGAAAAGAAAAAAAAAATAGTGCGTGCAGTCCCCCCGCGCGGAAGAAGTGAAACTTCCTAATATGAAAATGAAAACAAGAAGGGGTAGAAATTTATTTTGAGTGAACTCGTATTGTTTCTTTAAAAGAAAAAGAAAAGAGATGGATCGGAGTAAATTTTCACGGGATAGCTACTTAAAACCATTTCATAGAACAATTTTTTATTTTTTGGTGGAGATTAGAGGACGAAAACTAGGATTTTAAAGTACAAACATAGTACTTATGTATGGAATAGAATACCAGGAACCTTTCTGAAACCGTTGATTGGCCAGTGTCAGTGGTAGCTGACTGACCGACCAATGAAGACCGCAGTCTTAACACCTAAGCCCAAGACGGAGAACATTTACATACATGTTTAGACATGATCAAACATGTTAAGACATGATCAAACATGTTTAGACATGATCAAACATGTTTAGACATGATCAAACATGTTTAGACATGATCAAACATGTTGAGACATGATCAAACATGTTTAGACATGATCAAACATGTTTAGACATGATCAAACATGTTTAGACATGATCAAACATGTTGAGACATGATCAAACATGTTTAGACATGATCAAACATGTTTAGACATGATCGAACATTTTTGAGCCGGGTGTAAATGGAAATTGCTTATATATACATGATTATGCCTCCACTAACTATCCGAGTACCAAACTACCCAAAGTAACTAAACATACGAAATGCCGATACCGATACCGAGTAACGAAAGTAACGAAAGTAACGAAAGTAACGTAAGTAACGAAAGTAACGAAAGTAACGAAAGTAACGAAAGTAACGAAAGTAACGAAAGCAACGACAGTAACGACAGTAACGAAAGTAACGAAAGTAACGAAAGTAACGAAAGTAACGACAGTAACGAAAGTAACGACAGTAACGACATCGTAAAAGTAACGACATTTTTTTGTGAGTAACGTTTCTTTATTCGGTACAAAAGAGAATACTTGTTACTCAGTAACGAATACATACCATTTGCTACAGCAATAATGTTTAACACGGAAGTGTAACGCTGCATGTAACACGGAAGTGTAACGCTGCTTGTTTGCAAGTCGCATAAGAAGTTTCACTTCAAAAATATGAAATCATCAACTTCTTTCTTTTCCACACTCATGTGAGCCTGGGCTCATAAAGCACGGGTCACACACGGCTGGTTGCCAGCGGCGAATTGAGTATCAGCTTTGTGTGACCACAAAATTCGCAACCAGCCCTGGCAGCCGGCGAGCGTTTAGCAGCGGCTGGCGAAGTTGAACATGTTCAACTTTTGGTAGCAAGCAGCGGCGGCTGGCAGCTAGTAGCGCAATCTGACCACATCGGCTGGTAAGTAGCAGCGAATTGATTTGACATTTTTGCTCATTTCAAATTATAAACAAATAGTAAACAGTACATTAAAAATTTTTATTTTAAGGTTTTTATATGTATGGTTGTAATTTGACCAAGTTATTTTTTGTTTTTATTTTCAGTTTTTATGAATATGTTATTGTTGGAAATGAAGCTTTTAAACGGATTGTCTGAATATGGAGAGACTACGCTAATGCTCTGCGGAGGTAATTAAAACACATTTTCTTTTGAGTGTACAATGTTTAATGAAAAACAAATTATAGATTCCGAGAAACATGCTTTTGATGTACACTAAAAAAATTAAGGAGCACGGTCTTAAAATAATTGTTGGTGATTTAGTTTATCGGAATGAAGACGAACTAGACGAGGTACTGATGATGTGCTTGTCGTTGATGGAGACGCAGTGAATGAGAATTTAGAAGAAGTTTCCAAACCAAAAGAGGCAGAGTCGGCTTTTAAACAGAAAGTGAAGTCTTTATCGGAAGAAGATATTTCGAATGCGGGCTATACCATATTTGATGTTGTTCTCCGTCTTCCGGGACACGACATTACTTACCCAGCAAATGAAGTAGCGAAATGGTACGAAGATATTCTCGCCGAAGAGGATCTCAACTCTGAGAAGTTGAAAATGGGTGTTAAAATATTCTATTTGGCAGGTGCTTACGGAAAACTTTTGATAAAACCACAAAATATGTCGTGGTACTTTAAAACGTTAAATTGTCCTCAAGAAGATGTAATTTTATCACATTTTGAGAAGCATAACGAAAAGAAAAGTGTACCTGATGTTGAAGGTAAATTTTTGGCATTGGTACTGGACTTTTGCTTACCTGCTTCGGTTATTGCAAAGATGTTTCTTAGAGAAATTTTAAAGTCTGATACATCGCCAACAAACCAAGCTCAGATGGAGAGGTCTGAAATGAAGAAATTTGAAGATGAGAGTTCGCCTAAGGAAAACAAGAAAAAGAAGATAATGTGGCAATTGTAGAGAGCCATGAAAAAGAACTCCACCTTTCCCCATCGAATAAAAAGGCTGCTGAAAAACGTTCAATCGAAGCTGGGGATGAAAGCGATGAAAAGAGAACAAAAGAAGAAACTGTTTCAACTTGACTTTTGTTATTAAGAGAAAGTTTATTGGAATTCTAATGTTTTTTGTTTTTAATTTGTTTTACACAAATAAAATTTTATATATTTTTAAAATTTGCATAAAGGTTTTTTAAATAACATTTCTTCTTTAGCTTTGATGTAATTTTTGCAGTCTTTAGAGTTGGAAGGAATTTCTTCGAGACAGTTGGCGCAAAAAATGCTTGAACAATTTTTGGGTGTATGGGGAGGAAGATTGCAATTTTCGTAACTGTCCAAATCCTTGCATACATCTGACTTGCCCTCATTGTCATTATCACTTTTATCTTCCTTTTCATTTCTTTTCTCATCCAAGGTTTCCTTGACAGCTGTGATAGTCGGCTTGTAAATTTCCATAGAAAGCAATTGTTCAAAGTTTAATTGTCTGGTTCGGGTTCATCAATCTCATTGATAATCGGTGTTTGCTTGAATGCTTTTGCAGATATTTATCATCCGCTGATTTAGCTTTCTTTTTATCAGCAAGTGGTGTTGGTGCAGGTGGTGTCTCTAATACTTTTGGTATTGTTTCATCTTCATCCTAACCATCAACGGCCATAGACACAGGTTCTTCGTTCGTGGGTTCTGTCTCTAGTGGTAAATTGTCATAGATCTGTTCCACTTCGGTCATTTGCTCTTTCAGATTTTAAATTTTGATCATGTAGAGGTTGTAGACATATTCAGACATAGAACCTATGCTCTTTGGGTCACCGCTAATAGAATCATCAATGTCACGTGTGGCTGGGAAGGTCTCTTCTGTGAGGATTTGGAAAGTTTGGGGACGTTTTGTGAGCTAAAAGAAAAGTTTTCAAACTAATTGTAGTTGTTTTTTTTTTTTTTTGCAAAAGACCTACCAACTCAAAAGTAGGGCGCAATTCAAAACAATTTTTGAACAACGACACTCAACCAAAATCATATAAGCCGACAATTCTTGAACAACGACACTCAACCAAAATCATATAAGCCGAGGCGCGAGCTCGACTCATCGCTACTACCAAACGGCAAACGTTTCGCAAATGACCCACTGATTTGTTCTCACCAACGAGATCAAGATGTAGTCGTTCTGTTGACCTTTGTATTTGTCCACCGTTGTTATTTCATATGGCCAACCTATTAGTGGGTTCTTGCCACAACGAAGTCTTATGACATCCCGGATGAGATGCTTCTGCCCATTGTAGGTTGTGAGAATAGATATCTTTTCAGCGGGATATCCAAGAAGCCGCCTGTACATAAAGACAGCCAGTATGTATTCTGCTTCTACAAGGTTCTATAAAGGCATTTTTAAATGAATGACGAAGCAAAAAATTTACACAAACAAGCAAGTCTTACCTGATAGAAAAATGCGTTAGGCTCTGATTCACCAACCCCATTGAAGTCCTCAACATTTACCAACTGATAATCATATACAAAGCCCGCATTTGCTTTTTTGTATTCTTGCCTTTTGAAAATACGCTCGAGATCGTCTAATTTCTTATATCGCCACTTATACAACGAGCATATACCCGATCTAGCACGACCCTGGCCATCAAGATCGACTGTTGGTACACCCAGTCGAACAAGTCATGTAAACAAACTCTGTTCCATGTTTTGGAAAGCCATATTTTTAATAACTGGAGGCAACTGGTGGTGAACTCCCATCATAATCCAACGCTTCAAGCGATTAAAACCATCCATTGGATTTTGCAACAGCAAACAGCAGTGGAATGAATACTTCAATTTCTAGAACTTGTGCTGATTCTTCCATCAAGATGTTGTCACACTTAAATCCAAGATTTACCAGTTCTTTACGTTTGAGAGCAACATGAGTACAAGTCATGGCTATAATCTTGGCTTCCTTCACTACCAAGTATTTGTATTTCTTCTTTATCGTTGGATAAAAGAGATTCACTAACTGCTAGTGGACAGTTTTTCTATTCCTTTTCTGCTTCAATTATTTTTCGATGGCTTTTAGAAGAAATTCACAAGAAAAGTAAAAAAAAGTCTTCTAAACAGCAAATTGAAATAGAAGTATGGCAGCTGCTGTCAATCGGTTAGCTGTCAGCCTGTGTTTTGACGTGTGGCTAGCAGCTAAGTGTGACCGCACTGCCAGCCGCTGCTTGCTGCTGCTACTGCCAGCCGCTGGTAAGAAGCGGCTGGCAGCAGCCGTGTGTGACCCGTGCTTAAGACATCATGTAATACGGGACTTTGTGTGAACACGAAAATCACAACACTCGCTATTTGCCGGCGAGTATTTAGCAGCAGCTGGCGCAGTGGATGCCAGGCAGCCTCGTTTGACCCGTGGTTATTTATTGCGGGTTTGCTGGGCTGCCACAAAAACGCGCCTTGTGTAGTCTTTATGATGTCTATAAATTGCAAAAGAAGCGATAGGTAGCTGAAAGAATTTTGAAAATCGGTTCAGTAATTTTTAAGCTTCCGTTTACGTTTACGTCCGTATTCCGGTAACAATATGGTGATAAATTATGACTTTTTTGTTTTTCTGAGCCTAAGTTACTTGGACGAAGTTCACATTGGTTAATTTGGTGAAATTTTGTGAGAATAGCGATGGTGTTTTAGTTCTCCTTCTCTGTTACACAATTTGTCGTATCGGACGGAGGTCATATAACCGACAAACTGGTTTAACAAAGAATAGAAGAAAGCAGTCGTTTTATTCGCACGAGGTTTCAACAATTCGACCAATGAGGGCTTCTTCTTACTTGTAGATTTTTAATTGATTTATATTGATTATATGATATCATCGAGTATATCATCAAAAATTTAGTTCATGTATCTTTACCTTCAGCGATTGAATGATAGATATATCATTATAGCCTTTGATATCTTTTTCAAGCTCTTAAACATGGGTTTTTGGTACAATAGACGTTTTATGATACGAAATCAAAGCTGTGAGCATTCTACGATTTGTCAATACGTTGATTACATTAACTTTACGTTGAACTACCATTCTCTCATATCGTTACCTTACGAACACATCCTCTTTTGACATTCTCCGCCTAGATTGCAAATTCATCACATCCTCTCTTTTCACTCATGATTCAACCATCATTTCCCCTCTTTTTCTAGGAATCATTTTTGACATTTTCTTTTGATTTTCTTCACAGAGTTTAATTTTTTGGCACTTGAAATTTACGTGAACCGTGACTAAAGTGTGCGTAGTTACTTGTTTTCGTCATCTTGCTAAAAATTTATAATCTTAAGAAAACGCAATAATCCGCAAAAACCTAAAGAAATCTTCAAAAATCTGTGTAGAATGTTATAATTGTGAATTTGAGAAGTTTTTCCTTGCGAATATAGTCTTAATTTGTACTCGCACAGGTCCTCCTCCGCAATATGAGTTCAAGAATTAAGTAAGTTCAAAAACAAGAAGAAAAAAATGTGTACTGACCAGGCCACCACCCAATGTGTGCAAATTTAATGAAAACGAACGTTTATTGGAAGGCGGTGCTGGTTGTTTTCTTCGCCTAATCAGTGCCAACATACCTATGCATTTTCTGTTCAAATTGAATGTGAAAAAAAGAAAAATATGGAAAAAAATTAAAATGTTAATTGTTTTGCAGGGAGGATGTGAAAAAACTCTTCGAGTTTTGGTGCGTGACCCGTCGAGTCGATGATCCCTCATCCCGATCCGCCGGAATCATCACAGAATCATTTCCCGAGAGCTTTCGCGATGATCAGATCATCTCAAAAATCCCTGATTTTGCTTATCCATGCGAGTTCGAGAAGTAAGTATTCTTTACAAAGTGTTTCTTCAAGTTACGTGTATGTACATAGGTACCTACATAAGAACATCTTTTTTTCTTTTTTTAATTATAATTAATGGAATGCATGCATCTCTATTTTGGTTCGTTAGACTGAGTGTCGGTCATCGGTAGTACGCAATCAAAGTTTTCTATTTCCAAACATACGAGTACCTGCACTACTCGTTCGTCGTCATAGCACGCACAACAAGTTTAACTTTTTTTTTGTTTTTTGTTGTCTTGTCGCCGCCGCATCTGGGGTAATTTTTGGTCATTGACAGGATGCCCCTGTGTCCTCAATTGATTACATGGCTTTTCATTTAAAATTTAATTTACGGAGGGAGTAGAGAATCAAATCAAAAAAATAAAATGGGTGGTGGAGAGAATGGAAAAGCTGATGAAAACCACACCTAGAACAAAACACGATAAAATTGAAAATTCCATTGTAACTGAAGTGAGACCGATACGGCGGGCGGTGCATGTTAATATTCAAGTAGAGAAAAATAATACGATGTCAATTGTATGCAAAGAAAAACTTTAACTTATACAAAAAAAAACGAGCTTGACCTTGGCGATTGTTTCAATGGTTTTGTATACTCATATTGCATGACCCCTTGCCCACCCTCTCACATGGTTGAGCTGTCAACGGGTTTCTGGTTTTGGCAAACTATCTTCACATTGAGGAACAAGTGGTGATTATTCAACAAACAAAAATGACAAGACGGACATAATAACTCGATGACTAATGTTTACTCACAAGTCACAACCAAGCAGTGAACGGCAGTCGAAACTAGCAATAGCACCTACCTACCTTCATTTATGATTGGCAAATACATGAAGTTTGCTTTCTCTGGCAAGTTGTTATCTAATAATTCGCCCCCCTTATGAAGAGCAACAAATCGAAACGTAGTGTTAACTCTTGTTTTTTGTTTCTTGGCATTATTCTTTTGAACTTTCAATTTTGAGTAAACTACTGGTGTGCTATCGCTGATTAGACAATGGGTCCTATCAACTTCTTATACTCCTACCACTCAGTTAAAAGAAGGAAATTCGACTCCAAGCAGGATGTCTGCAAATCCAAATCGGATCGTCTGAATATTTTTCCTAGAAACTTAAAACAGTGTCAAGACCATGAATTTGCAGTCAATGTTGCTACGTAGAACAGAACCTATTACTCCAAAACGATGTGTTGCTTTGAGTTAAATGAGTACAAGTGTCAATTATCAAAAAGCTGGTACATTTTTTCTTTTATGGAACTTTTGATTTAATTGTCACGCATTCAAACGCGCCAAAAACCCAGCGAATGCTGACTTCGCTTATCAGGAATTCGTTTTCACTTCGTGTTGACAATTAAAATGCTTCATTACAATCAATGAACAATTGCGTGAGTGAAAATATAGAAAAAGTGTTGATGATTGACACAGGTTGTCTTTAGAAAATCGATTGTACCCATTTTCAATGGTTTGACACAAAGCGGAGTGCTTGTGTTTTGCACAAAAAGCCTCTCCTGTCAGATGGCTCTTTATTCAATTTTTTACAATTGATAAGGTCTACCTTTCTTTGTTTCTGTTTTTTATTTATGGACCTTCTGTTTCCAATTTAAGACTAGGGAGTTACTTACTAGATAATTACTAAAAGGGCAGATTTCTTGTAAAGTTGCTTATAAGAAAGGCAATTTGTAACTTGCTGAGTATAATCGTTTTGTCTGTTTTTTTTTTTAAACTAAAAGCATCTATAACTCCCTAGAGGATAAATATTCGAAGGACTTCTTTATTAAAGAACCACCCATGTCCACCCCCTGTGTACTGTTCTTGAACACTTACCATAGTTTCAGTAACCAATTTAGATTTTGAAAATGATTTTGAACGGGTCAACCGAGAGTGCATGTTATGGAAAATAGCTTCTTTAGAGAGCAATTATCTTATTATCTATTGAAGCAAAGTAAACTAGGTTCCAGCTTGCACGATTCTTTCGAAGTACAACAGTCACTCCCTGTTGTTGATGAAGAGAAAAGATTTGATGGTCGATGCATTTCTTTCCTGGCGATAGATGGTGAACTGACATACACGTTGATTGGGATGAAAAGCATAGCATTTGATCCAGATCAGTTCAGAAGTTAAGAGTTATTTAAATGACATTTGTTTCTTGTCAAGTTGCACCAAGGAACTGAACAAAAACTGTCAATCTTGAAACATAAAAAGGAACAGAAAAGTCTAAGAGAAACGTGAAAAAAAAATCAATGCTCATAAGAAGTTTTATACGCCGCTAGCGTATTATTTTAAGGAGGCAAGATTTGCATTGTATACAGGGTGGGCCAAAAGGTTATTCACAATTTCCAACCCTTCGATTCAACGATTCAAACGGCATCTGTCATTTAAATGGAAAAATACTCGGTTAGTTACTATGCTACAGCAACGTTCTTTCGCTGTAGTGTTATTTAAAAAACACGCGCTTTAAAAAAACAGTTTAATTTAAAACGTCACGAAAACCCCCCAAGTCTATCGATAGATGGGGGAAAAACTTCGGCCCATCGGGTAATGTCATTAACCGTCTCCGAGTACACCAAGGACGCATCAAACAATAAAAACTGTCAACGACGCCTTGAGCAAAAGTCCTCGTCGGTCTGTGCGAGTTCTTTCTCCCGCTCTCCGCTTGAGACATATTCGTCTTCGTGATACTTGGTTTCAACAAGAGCGACTTCGCTTATCACTACTGATGTTTTAACCTTGTTGAGTAAAAAATTCAATAACCGGTTCATTTCCCGCAATTGCGACTTCGCTTGCCCGCCTCGTAGCCCGGATATGGATATTCTTGCGGGGTTTCTTGAAGAGCAGAGTGTATGAAGGCAAGCCTCCAGACACCGAAGCATTAAAATTAGCTATCCGAACTGAAATTGCAGTGTGCGAATGTTTCCGCCGCCATGGCGACTACTAGCTGTATGTTTTATATAAAAAATAGTTTTTTTTTTATTAAATAGCATAGCCTTTTGGCCCACCCTGTATTAGTTGATGGGGTGGTACAATAAATAAAGCTCATATTTTTTCGATGCTTTGCCTGCACATTTTTAGTCTCTCCTGAATCTCTGCCTTCAATTTTCATTCTTAAGATTTATTGAAAACAAATTATGTATATTAAATTGGGAGTTTTGGGACAGGACGGTTTAGATCTGCTGCTTATTTTAATAAAACAGCGAAGATAATAATTAGATATTTTACACTCTCTGCTAAGCAGTGCTTTTATTGAATTCTTTGGGTGTACACGGAGGGAGGATTGAAAGATCACGTACTGGAACTAGAACTTTGCTCTGAGTTGACCCAGGTTTTCTTGAAAACCTCATGAGCTATGAAAAACGCTCAACCACCTAACCACTGTATATGCTTTTTAATTGTGGTGGCCCATGGGCTAACAGAGGGGTTAAAGGACCGGACCTATGCGATTTTTTAGCATTATATATTTATATTCAAAAATGAATTGAGGCTCAGAACTTAATGTTTCATTAAACTACGAGGTTGATTTCTTCGAGATTACGAAACTCGTTTGTCCGTTAAAAAAGTTTGCCACTTTATTGTGGGTTAGTTGATGGCTTATCATTTTTTGTTACATAAGTAGGAGAAGAAGCGGACTATTTAATAATGAAGAGGTATATTTGTTATGGCTCACGCCTTCCGCAAGATCAATTCGTCATTAAATAAAAAATAGATAGTTTAAGAGATCTTAAGCAAACAAATGAGTTTATAAGAAAATGCTGACCTTTTCCCTTGAATCCCGCTTATGAAATAAATTTTTAGAAATGGGGGACTCAAATAAGGTGGCACAACTGAGTTTGGCGCATTTCTATGTATGTACATTTGTACATATGTATGTGTTCGTTTATTTAGTATAGCTTGTGAAGAATAGAGGGGACAAAGAAATTTTCTGCCGACTCCGGACAGTTTTCATTGCAGAGTTATTACTGTCGGAGGACTTGCCAATAACTTGCCACAAGCATTAACCGAACATTAACCTTCCAAGTAACAGGCAGCCACAGTACCTCAATATCGTTTGTCAAATTTTTACAATGGGATACTATCACAAGAGCGCCAGTTATAGAGGAATAAGCTTTTAAACGTCTTAAAAATGAAAATTGAAAGAATCCTTTATTCACCACAACAATTAAAATTTTAAACTTCGTATATAAAACTATGTGCAGTGTGTGCACGTTTAAGAACCCTCGTCAACAATTTGGTAGATCCTTGTCAATGCCGTTTTAAACCAAATCTTCACATTACGGCAGATCTTAAAAATATAATAAAAACAATGTATCCTAATACGTACACATGTGTACAAAAACTACCATTTGCTCAGGTAGATACGGATGTCCTGAAAATTAAATTTTTATTTTCTTATCAGATATTTACTTCTTTTTTCAAGTGGATCTAATAATAAAACGCAATGTATTTTAGTTTTATAGGTGGTATGTATTTTGATTTCTAATTATATTGCCTCTTCTTTGTTAGTGATTCTGTGGAGACATACTCCTTTGTGCTGACGAGTGAGGATTCAAAATGGCGTTTTGGGTTCTGCCGCCATGATCCAAAATCAGATACGGCAATGATTATTATCACCTACCTGCCGTGGCACGATACGTTCCTTAAACTAATGGGGGTATTGGGAACTCTTCGAAAAACAGATAACACCGCCTTCAAGACATTTCTATCTGAAGCATATAATAGAGGTGTTCCAGATCTTGGTGGAACGCTGAATATATTCTATAATGGTGGACAGAATGTAAGACACCATTTGGTTAAAAGAAGTTCCATGTTGATAATGTTTACTTCACAGCATTTCACTTTTCAAAGGCCATTGCAATTCAAGTTACCAAGCATTCCCGATAACGTAAGATTAGGTCAAATAGATACACCAACCTATTAACTCATTTGCTTTGTTTTCTTTCCAAATAGCACAATTTAAGTCTTTATTATAACTTTGCTACCCCAAAGAACATGATATCAGTATTCGCTGCTATGTTAGCGGAACGTAGAATAATTTTTACATCACGGAGTTTGGATAAACTATCATCGTGCATTCAGGCTGCGAATGCTTTCCTTTTTCCAATGGTGTGGCAGCATATCTTTATTCCAATTCTTCCCATGAAACTCAAGGATATCTTAAGTGCCCCGATGCCCTATTTGATTGGAGTACCCGAGGCTGTACTCGTAACTGTAAGTAAATGCAATCGTCTCATCACAATTAAATGCTTATCATGTTTTTTTTTTAGATGACACCGGAAGAACTGGGTGAAGTTGCGACGCTTAACTGTGATACAAAAATATTTGAAAGCCCATTCGATGATTTCCACGAAATGCCACCGGAGATAATCTCGCATTTAAAGAAACATTTAAATAACAATAACTCACACGAACTTGTTAACGATCGTGTTTCTAAGATATTCCTTGGAGTTCTAGTGCAATTAATAGGCGGCTACAGAGATGCTGTAGAATTTGGAGAACGTAAAACATTCAACAGAGAGCGTTTTATTGAAACAAGGCCACATAATTTAAGACCATTTCTGGCCAAAGTGATGGATTTGCAAATATTTCAGCAATTTATTGATGAAAGACTACAGATGCTCAACACAGGTCTTGGATTTTCGGATGAATTTGAACTGGAGACTGTTCGGTATTCGGAAAAGATGAAAAAACGGGGGAGGAATTATGCTTTTTTGAAAAATGTCAAAGAAAAGGTGAGTGAGAATATTTTTTCCGTCTATTCACATACACGCTGAGCTTCCTGTTTATATTTTCAAAAATTTGAGATAAAGCAAAGATTTACTTTTTTGATCGAAATTGCCATTGCTTGATTGCGAACATAGAGCTTTTTATTTGCAGACGCTTTACTACTTCAAGTACATTCCAGAGCATGAATTTTTCTATATTTCATTTAAACAGAGTTTTTTATGGGTATTTTGCGGGGATCGGTTGCTAAAGGATTTTGGACAGTTTTAAATATAAAAAAATATATATAATCGTTATGTTAAGGGTGAAGTTTACCCCACAGTCAAAAAGAATTCATTATCTTACTTACTCAGGTGAGAATTACAATTCTGCATGAATCAGCGCCGCATCTCGCTACAGACTTCTGGCGAGATGTCCCCAGTTTTGCATTTCAACTTCGCAGAGGTCTCCTTCCTCTTGGTCATCGTCTAAGAGAGATGTTTCCGGTGTTTCCTCCGCTATGCCTGCTAAAACTCTTCGGTTAGTCGTCTGTTCTACAAATCCCAGTCGTTGTAGTTTCATGATGTGTACTCTTCTAGCTATGCTCATGTGGCGGTAGAGCATATATAGTTAATTAGTTAGTCTTCGTGTCCGCACATTTTTCTCACGAAAAGATCACGCGAACGATTTTTCTGGCTTAGATAAAGTCCATAATTCTGCGCCGTACAGAAAGACTGGGTTGTATAAATCGTTTTTTGTTCTCTATTTTCTTCTATACCCAGATATTGGCCAGATTATTTGTTGGTTTTACCGTGAAATATTGTTTCACGTTCTTTCAAGTATAGGTAGATGATGTACCGAACTACATCGAGGTTTGCCAATCTATCATCTTCACTTTGAAAAATAGAACGATATTCAAGAGAAATAAACCGTCATTTAGTAAAGAAATAATTTTACATGTGAGTGTCATTCATGAGATAGTCCAGCATGATTTTCTCTCTGCCTTTCCCATGAGCCGATTATCAATTTTCAAAAATAGGAATTTCAACGTTGGGAAAAGAAGTTTCATTACTAATACGTGTGCTTTCCATCTTCTTTTTCCTTTAGGCGTTACGAGCATCTTCATCTGGAAGGGATCAAAGCTCTCCCACTTCTCTGCATTACACTAGTAACGGTCAACATCCCGGGTTTAAATTGTTTCATGTCTGAGGATAATCGAATGCAGATGTCGTTAAAATTTGTCTGTATCAGAAGTGTTTTGGTCTGCCTTTCTTGTTGTTCCTTCACAATCTGTTTGAACGTTGTACTTATACGTGTGTTCCGGGGTCAATTGAATCATGATGTGTTTATTTCGCTCTCGTCGCGTTTTTTCCTTGGTTTCCCTTTCCACGCACTAACTGGCCAAATTAATTGTAACTTTCTTTTCGTGAGGTTTTTTGGAGTCTTAAGTTGCATCCACACTATGCCGAGCGGCATTCGGATCCCTTTCGGTAAGTTGAAAGGCCGAATTCGATATTACTGATCGGTATGTGCCGATTGGTGACGTCGGGCATAGTGTGGAGGCACCTTTAAGAACCTGTAAACGTCCAATAATTAGGGGAACTTCTGGTGTCATGGCGTTGAAGCTCGGTGTAGTTGACTGCACCATAAGGCAATAGTTCATCTGAGGAAAAATAAGGACATGCCAAAATTTAGTGCCTTCTCGTATAATTAGTCCAAGAAAAATTTTCAAAACTACAAGAATGCAGTTCTTTGTTGACCCCTTTTGTTTACCATGCAGCTCTAAAACTAATTTTTTCAACATAATAGAAAAAAAAACGAAGGTGACAAAAAGAAAAAACACAAATCCTATTGGAATGTATTTGTACAGGTTTAAATACGCATGTTTGGCTTGAGTAGACATTTAAAAGACCCGATTGGTATGTTGATTCAAAATCTGTGTTGGTATTCGTTTAAGTACTAAGTTCTTCCATACTTTATTAATTTTGATCTTCTATTTTATGAAAACCTATATCGAATGTTTTATTTAAGCTTTTGTTAAGAACAATGTGGATGAAGAAACTAAAAGCGGTAAGATCAAAACAAAAGATTGCCAATAAAACTTATTTTGTTGACACTAAGACGACCTTTCTTATTTTTTATTTTTTATTTTTGATTCGCTTCCTATTCGTATTTTGTTATTTATTTTGTATTTATTAAAACAAATTACTCACTTTTAATTTGCAATGAAATGTTATTTTTCAGTTTGGAGGTGTTCACAATAAGCAATGCAAGACCTGTAGAAAAAAATTTAATTTGTAGAATGGCCACGGTTCATTCCGCTATGAAACACAGAACCTACACATAGATATGAAAGAGAAGTGAATATAGAGATTTTTTTTTTGTTTTTGGTATAAGCTTCAAACTTATCTATTTGAATTATTTGTTGTAACTAAAAGTTGGGAAAACCTATTTAGTTAAAAAAGCAGGTTGCTACTGAAACAGTCCTATTTACTTTGTGTTCTAAATGTGGAGCAGCTTTAGTTATTCTTGTGTCCCAAGTCCCAACTCCCAACCTCTTGCACATAAATATTAGCACACACTTAGTTTCGTAAAAGTATCAATGGGGAAAGTATTTTCGTTTTTAGCTTCTTCGAATGTTTTCTTTCGGTTGTTTTCCTCTTATTCAAAATTTAAACGTAAAGTAAAAAGCGAATGAATAATTTTCTTACATAGAGATGTTTATCCTCCATTCCCTCACAAGGCATGGTTGTGACTTGTGAGAAATGCGCTAGGCTCAGGGGCTCCTCACTCTGTTGCGCCACCCTATTTATTTATTTTATTTTAGAGATGTTTATGAACATGGTCTTTAGTTTACAAAAAATCTTTGGATTGTCTTGATATTCGATTAACGAAAAGAAATTTCAATCCGGTATTTTATTTATTTTTTATGATATTGCATTTTTTATATGGTTCTTGGACGTGTCAATCTAACCTATCACAAGTCCCGCTGTCACAATTTCTTGAAAGAATGTTCTAAAAACATCTTGATAAATTTTGCAACAAATATTGTTACTTATAGTTAAGGTGCCAGCAAAATGGGTACATAGCATGTGTGCCTGTTACGCAGGCTGTTCGTGCTTCGAATCCCAAATATTTTTCTAAGACTATCACCATTCGCGAGGAATTGGCTAGTCCTCCGAAAGTAAACTCATTACCATGAAAATCGCTCTCTCGATTAGCCGTTTGGAATCGGCAAAAAGCTTGAAGGTCCCTCCCATTCCCTGACAAGGTATAAATAAGCAAATAAATAGGGTGGTACAATGGTGGCACATTTCTCACAACCATGCCTTGTGAGGAAGTGGAGGGGACCTAAAATTTTCAAGAAAGCACTTTTCATGGCAATAATTTTCTAACTAAGAACTTGCCATTTTCATTGGGATTCGAACCACGAACCTCTGGGTTTACAAGCGGACATGACATGGTTATAAGAAATTCCCTAAGCCCTGGGGCTGCCCACTTTTTTTTTCCAAACCTTATAATTTTTTAAAGAATTTTATCAATATTAACAAACGTGGTGGCAAGGCATTCACTACGAGGTCGTGTAGTGATGCTTCCTCTTAAGCCTTCGTTGACAGAAATTGTTTCAACGGGACTTGTTATAGGGGACCAATACTAACTGATCCAGTTGTGCTCTATTTTCTGAAATATGATATTTTTGACGTAAAAATCTTGTTATTTCTTAGTGGAATTTTCCTGCCACTTCATTCACCATACGCTTATCGGATGATTCAGCTTATGGATATTAGTCACCAAGCCATACGTAAATTGCTGGTTGTATCGATTCCTTATTAGGTATCCCTCATCAGAAAATAACTTTGTATAAACCGTGTTCGATACTTTACTTTCGGGCTGTAAGTCAAGATCTGTAATACAGAGCAGATGATTCAAAACACCTCCTTGGTGTACATCATGCTTCGGTGGCTCCAGCTGGACATCTTACATTTGACACAGCTCCTGATCATCCTTACATAGGCCTCTAGAATTTCTCGTTGTCTCAGGATTACACGTATTAGATCTCGTCGTTTTCGATCGAACGCTTTTTTGATATCAACCCGCATAACTTACTAATTCTGTAAGGAGTCACGGTGTTTTTCAAAAAGGATCTTTTCACATTAACAACCAGCGCTTCATAAGCCATAAAACCGTTTTGGTAGGTTCTCCAAGTTTTAATGCGAGCTTTACGTCACAAGACCATGGGTAAAATTAGACTAAGAATAGCCACTCTACTAGACAGCAAGCGAATGAATTGGTAGAACCCAAAGTAGATTTCGAATTTTGATTCCTGATGATTGGCCACATTCGGTCGATCGATCGACCAGCAGGTAAAAAGTTAGATATGTCGATAGTTTCTAGGACAAGAACTTTTTGACGGGAAAAGGCTAGCAGTTTCTACTTTTATAGTTTGATTCAGGTAAATTAAAAAAAATCAAGATCTAGCTTTATACAGTAAAGAGTCGTGTCCCACTTGAAGTCTTGTTTTGCGTTTAGTTTTGTAACTGGCCGCGGTAGCAGCAGAAATAGTAATTGAACGTTTAGTTTTAGTTATTTATTGTTTGTGTCACTTATGAGAAATCTTTTACTTTTTTTATACAAACTCACATCCCGCTTTCATTCATAGAATAAATTTTATGCAAATTTTCTAACAACCACACATAGTCAATCCTGCAGTACACGCCTCATTTTTTAGTACTAACTCTAGTCAGTAGTTTTTATTATTCGGCTTCTGTTTAGTTTTCTTTAGCCTTGTCGCAAAACTTTATTTTACTGTCTCATCAAGATTCGGAACATGTAATTTAAAAAAAAAAGCTATTTCGTTATCTTTTTTGCTCATCGTTATACATAATAATTCATTAAATTATCTCATATGGGTTCGTTGTTATTTTACAGACTAATCCAGCTGTTAAGTCTGCTGTGAAATCGGTGAGTGGTGTTTGTAATTTTTTTTTTTATAGTTTTTGTTTAGGTTTAACAATTTTGTTTGTATTCACTTTATTTTTGAAAATTGCAAAAATTGTAACCAAACAATACAAAAAAAAAAAATAGAATTAACTTGATTGAATACGTTTGTAGGTTAAGGAAGGATCCCGTGGCGTGAAGACCGCTTACAAAGACCTGAAGTCAAAATTTCGTGATATAACACCACCGAATACAAATTTCCAGTCCCACGTATCGAATTCTCATCACGACGGTATCGATGGTCTGAGTGGCAGGAAAGCTGGACCGCACTCAGCTCCAAGCTCACCAGTGTTTAACAAACGAAATGGTTTAATTTTTGCTAGGCCTGACATCATAAGCGGAACTTCAACTGCGATACGCAAACCATTAGCAATGTCTAGTTCGAATTCGAAAATACAGAATGGATTTGCTAACTATCCGAATAGTGCCCCTGTTTACAACAACCACCTGGATTCGAGTCCAACAATAAGCCCGGCCGGTTCAATGTGTTCATCGGAGATGAATTTATCACAGGAATTGCAGAATCATCCTTTGTTCAAGAGCCCAACTGTTGACAGAAGCGTAAGTGTCATAAATTTTTTTTGTATTCATTTTAAGTTAGGATATGTCTGTGTAGGTATTTGTTTTATATTTTTGCGAGTCCTTTGTACTCTTGTGTTTTGCTTATTTACACTTTTGTGTTACATTATGTATATGTTTTTTTTTCGTTAATGCACACTCATAACACACACATACATTGACCATTCATACATACATATTGTTTCAACAATTAGCTTAAGCCAAGTAGCAGTCTAGATCTAAACTACCGAACAAGTGCTGTTAGAAGTGGTGCTCCAATTGTTCGAACACTGCCTCCACACAATCATCATTACCATCAATACCACAACCATTATTCCCATTCACCGGCGCAGCAGGCGCCAGCACCCCCAAACACGGCTGCGAGTGGTAATCAAGTGGCACAAGCACAGACTCCACCAAATAGCCATTTATCGTCAGGTGGACAGAACTGCATAGTAGAGGACCGGCAGATGGTAAACAAAATTGTGACTACAGACTCAATGTTTGATAGTCCACCTAACATGATGTCGCCTCCAGTGCCGCCACGACGCAATGGGGGTGTGGCATTACGTCGGCACACATCTTCACGGACCGAACGAACGTGGATTGGATTCGATGCTCCGCAGAATGGTCAACCGCCGGTTCCGGCACCGCGACTTAAGAAAGAGGTACTACACAACACGCTCACTTTCACCCAAATCGCATGGACGCGAAGCGGCGATTCTTTTTGTTTTCTAAGAGTCGAGAATTCGAGGCTTACATTGTCGAGTTTTTACTATTGTTGCTATATGAGCCATATTAGCCATTTTAGCCCCATTTGTCAAATCTATCCCGTCCCCAAAAGCTTCTCACCATATTCTCTTTGATTTATCACTTTAATGTTTATTTTGGTTTATTTTTTTTATTTTTTAACAAATTCTTTTTCTGACAGAACTCAACCGGACGTTCTAAAGGAATCTACTTGTCAAATAAAATATACGTCAGAGTTTTGCCCGATCTTAAAGCCCCAGAACCAAAAGCTATACACAGAAAAGTCTATGAGAAAAAAGAAACCGAAGTTTAAATAGATATCCCCAAAGTAATATGATGTTTGGTATGGTTTTCTCATTTGATTTCATTTTGTGCAGTTCTACATGCTTATGAATGAGTTTCGCAGTGCAAATACAATGTCCAATAAGAACGATTCCCCACAGTTTGAATAAGATTAACTAACCGTCGAATCCGGGCTGCTTTTAATGTCACCTCTTGAGCGATGATTTGTTTATTCAGTTATTGTGTGTACCTATCCAGAATCTATTTTTCCCTTCTTTCATTTCCTTTCAATTTTTTTTTTAATAATTTGATTCCTCTAACTCGAATTAAATCGAAAACTCCTTTTAAAAGGAAATGCCATTCAAGAAAGGTATGTCTTCAGGGGAAGAAAATGAATTCAAAACTTGAAAGTCGAGGAGAGTCATCGTAAGAAGTAGTTTGTAGCATGTTTTATCAGTTCTTTAAAATATAGATGCAGTATAGTATTGATGAACTACCAAAGTATAAATATCTTACTAGAGTACGACACGCATGGGCTAGCGTGGCACAACAATAAACTACCCTGTCAAAGGAACCATTCAGCCTAAAGTTTTTTTTGTTCTCAGTTGTTATTAGAGAGTTTCTTTGTAGCAATTATTTTCGCGAAGAGAGTAGTTTCATTTTCATTTTCATTTATTAGGCATTTAGATTTACATGATACATACTTCAAGATTGATATCCAGTTGACTATAACTTTTGATTATCAAGTTTAAAATGATGTGAAGTGATCATTAAAAGTAATCGCTTTGAGTTTCCTCTTGAAAGAACACATATTCCCTTTTTCTGTCGCTTGGCTTAGAAACCTTACGCTTACAGTGACCTCCGCATGTATAACTTACTGTTTATCATATACGTGAAGCAAACACTTACCGCGTCAAAATTCTGATTCAACCTAGTTGAGCTCAGAAGGCCAAATGAAAAAGATCAGAAAATCGACACCTAGAAACCTACCTCGAAAAGCGATTTTTCGGTTGAATAATGACCTTAGGTTAGGTGGAAGTGGCTGACAGAAAATGAATACATTGCCTGACACACTTAGGCCGCAAGGGCCCATTGTGATACCATAGAGATCAGCAAGTTAATCACCTACTGATCTCAGAAACCCGATGTAAGATTAACGAGTTGATCATTTATTAATCTTCCATTACGGGACTAGCCGGTTAATCACCTGCTAGTCTAACCACGTTTATCATTTAAGTCTATTTCATAGTGCGGTTGTCCATAATCGGCTAGAAGTCCAAAAAATATGATTTTTTCAAGGGACCTGGTTCTTACTTACAGTTCGGGGTTAACCTGGGCCTTGCCTTCTTAACCCAAAGAAACAACGGTTGGCAAGACCTATTCTCCGTTTGATATCCGCACTGATCTTGTTGTCCGTGTCTACAGCGGGTCCTAAGTAGACCTGGTTCAATCGTGGGTAAAGTTAAATATTTTTCCAATTCTGTTTTCGAAATTAGTTAATAATTTAAAACATCTCAAATCAAGTAGCGCCCTTAATATCAACCAATTTTGAGAGTTATACACTGAAAAAGTTAAGTAGGTACACTCCTTCTATGTTTCGATGAAGCATAGCATTGAATTTTCTTTGTTGTTTGAGTAGTCTAAATTTTAGCACTGCATAATATATATACATATATATTATTAAGTAACACTTCCATTTTTACCACACCATTTGAAAAACAAAAATTGTCAACATTTGAAAACTTTCGTATTAATTTGACGTAAGATTAAAATATCGCTTGATGAAAAAGTAGCATAAATGTCTAGAATAAAAACAAAAGGTCCAAGCAGACGAAAACCAATGATAACCCGTTTCCTTTCATTTTACATAATATACATAATACCATTGAAGAGTTGATCGAAAATCTTATTAAAGTCTGTACACAATCTACCTGTCCTTTTTTAAGGAAAAAAGTAGTGAAAAACTGCTACTGGTTGTGTCATATATTTGGTTGAATGGTTGTTTGGAATGAAAAAAATCATAAATACACAAATAACATTTCAAATATATACAAATACATACACTTACTTTTGTCAATAATTGTTACTCCTTATCAATTGTTGTAAATGTTCGTCCCGTTAAAGCTTTATTATTTAGCGTTGTTTGCTATTCATATATATACCTGAAATAAAGGAACTAGAGTTAATAGACCCATAAATATATGCTTCCTGATTATTCTTCAGCCAAATGTTCAAATAATATAAACCCCTCCCGCCGTATTAATAAACGCGGAATAGCTGAGTTCCATGGATTAAGTGGAAAATGGTATAATGGTAACTTAATCCATGGAATAAGGCTATTCCGCAATTATTAATACGGCGGCTCGTGTTTAAGTTTTGTTGTTTTCAATTATAAAAAAATCAAAATTATTTTGACCTAATCCTAAGCCTTTTTGTAACAACTCAGCAATCCTATAATGAATTAAGGAATGTACTTTACCACCGAACGCAAAAACAAATCATACTGAGCTAAACTTGGTCAATATTGATTTGTTTTTGTGTTCAGTGGTAAAATCTATTGCTAAGCTGGGGGTCATTCCGTAACATTTTCAGACGATTATCGTTGAATCGTATATCGTAGATTGCGTTGTAAAAGGATTGTTTCATATAATTTTCCTTTCAGTGGTTGGTGGAAAGCTATTTTACTATTGTCTTACGAATTTTAAAAACTCTTTCAGGGTCTTAAACACGTTTTCTAAAAATTCCGAGGATAGTCGTCTAAAACGTTACAAAACCCGGCCCCTGATTTATTGGATTGCTGAGTTGCGACAAAAACACACATAGGAAAAGCTTTCCAAAATTTAATGTAAAATTTGTAGATTTGATAAAAAATTATGATGTTTTAAATTTCATTTGATGCATAAGCTTGTTCTTATCTCTCCATTTGGATTAAAAATTAAATGCTCATATCATGAAGATTTGTGAACTCAATCTACATACAGGCTAGTTTTGATTAGGCTGCTGCAACTGAATTTTTGCCTGCTTCATAACTTTCATCATCACATTTGCACAACATTATTGAGTGTTATGTTTGAAACTCCAAAATATCTTCTTTATTTTTTTTTATTATACTCTTTCCCATCTAAAATAAGCCATTTTTCTTCTAAAAATCGATAAACTGAAAACAAATTAACAGTAATACATATGCATTCTGAATACCAAAGTAACATTACATAACCTGAGGCCTTAAGGTGTGTTCCTTTTTAGTAAAAACTCGATAATGTGACTCGGTTTCGATTGCACACACCTCTTCCACTCTCATTAAAATGACTTCCTTTCAAACCTCTGTTTTCCCCTCTCTCTCTCTTTCTCTCTTTTAAAGCATATCTACTCTCTTCAAATTCCCAACATTTCTCATATTAACAACTTTTCTGTTCTTACTCCTGAGTTAATCTTGTTAATTTGCATAATCTAAATGTTCTATGTCCTAGCCTCTCATCCTGAATGCTTGATACATTTTTTTTCTTGTTTATATCTTCTTCTCACACATAATAATTGATGTAAATTTTTGTTGAAACTATTGACTTTTAATAGAAACAAAGGCAAGCATACCCCATCACCCATTCAGCCAGCCATACAGCTGTGATGAACGATCTAATATCGCTGGACGATAGCAGTAGCACAAGTTTTGAATTAGAAGATTTTGATCCGCTCAACCAAAATGCCAAACCATTGCCGACTTCGACCGGATCAACAACGATGACATTGAAGTCAAACTTTCTTGCAGCACCACACTCTTCACCTGCTGGCCAGAGTACAAAATCCACAACACTTCCAGCTTCAACACCCAACAATGCATTCGGTGTAAGTAATCCACTGTATCCATACTTCACTCCACAGCATCGCAGTACCCTGCCAACGGATATGAGCGGCAGCAGTAATGCTAAAGATGACGATTTTGAACTTCTTCGAAAGTATGGTCTTGATCAGTTTTCATTTACAACCGAACCAAGCACTTCAAGCGGATTGAGTAGTTCCACTTTAAATCGAATGCCAACGGCAGCAGCCGCTAGCATGAACAATTGGACCACTTTTGAATAATATAATATATACATAATATAGTATGACTGTGTGTAAGATAGATAAACAAATGCTTTATGAACTTCTTGTTAAATGTCTGTAAATTTTTTGGTTGCAACAAAAGCTATTCAAAAGAAAAAACAAAAACGATACGATTGTTTGTTGCTGTCTGTGACGCTTTTGACATTTTTTTATAACCATCAAGTTGAAGGACGTGCTGTTTGTACTCTTTGAATGGAATTATATTGCTTTCGAATATAAGTTAACGTAATTGTATAGAAAATAACCCAAATGGATATTACGCATGTGTATCCATGTAGCAATAAAACAGGAATAAGTTAGTGATGACATCTTAGATTCAACTCTTCTTTTTTTGTGTTGTGGATGACCTTCCACTTCAGTTCAGTTCTAATTAGTTTTTCTGATTAGAACCACTCGGAATTGTCTTGTCTTCTTCTACAGTAATTGATATAGTTTACATACCATATTAATTTTTTTTATTCAACAAACTTTGTCTTAACTTTGTTTATATCATTGGTTGCTAGACAAACTCAGTGAGGGCTCAAAAACTTTTGGGAGTCGATTTTTCAAGACGATAGGCTGAAGGCCTTTGTTTCCCGATGTTTTAAACACATTGTATTGTAAGAACTAAGGTTCCTCTTTTTCGGTTTGTTTGTGTGGAATACTAAAAATATTTCCTTTGATGTAAACGCTGCATAAAAGACACAACCTATCTCGTTGGCAACTTAGAAATTGTAAAAATAAACAAATTAGTGAAATGATTTGAATTGTGCTGTTACAGTCTTGTTTCGAATCGTTTCTTTATTTTTGTAGTTAACATGATAAGTTGTGCTTACTGCAGTTTAGGATATCAAACAGAAAATAATTCAATTTTTCAGTATTCGAAATAAAGAAAAATGAAAAATTAAAACTTTAGCAGTCACATCAACACCAGACAACGTATTGTGGTCATAAAAAAATAGATTTATACTTCGATGCAAAATTGAATGTCCGAAAAAGGATGCGTTGCGGAAAAAACTCCGCTCCGACTATTACCTCGATAGGGCCGAATGTCTCCAAGACCTTCAACGTCGTGAAAAATTAACGTGCGGGCAGACACTGGCAAATTCGATCACTTCTTTATTGGATTTGACCACCAACGAATAATATAAGATCATGATGTCATAAAAATAAGTACGAGTAGACAGGCAATTTGTGTCTGTCCAGACGTATAATGGGTCATGTCGTCATGCGTCTAGAAGTTGCTCGAATTTCCCTTTTTTTCGTTGCGTGAGCATCAAGTTATTCCCTTACTCCGTTTTACCATGAAACGACCGATAATCGTCACGGACACAACACGTCTGGCAATTCAGTTGATTAATTTTAGGAATTTGAACAATTATACAAAAATTAGGCCCCTCGCACTTTGAATTTGTGAATATTGAATTATCGATTTTTAAAATTGGCACTTAAAAAAACCGAAAGAAAATAAAAACCAATTTCCTTCTTTTTTAAAAACTGTAGAGTTTCATAATTGAAAATTTTACTTTGAGTATTAAATGCTATGATGCGGGGTAGACATGCAATTTCTTTTTGAAGACACATTTGAAAAAATTCTTAGAGTTAAGGTAAATATTTCTTCTTTGCTTACAAGCCACATTTTCCAGTCTCTTAATTTCATTGCAGTACGATCCCCTGCATTTTTCTTTACCAAAATTATATGTTGCATTTTTAAAAATGCCACCGATGAAAAATCAATAAACATCGCTTAGAATTATCGCATGGTCTTTTGTGAATAGTGTTCGATTTTAAGTATCAAGGAGCAAATAACGTTCCCGCTTGTGTGAAAAAAACACACAACTTAAATGTCGAAAAGGCTTAGTTGTCGACGGTCAGAATGGCAACAAATTGTAGTCCAATTTAAGGAATGTCCTCCAAATCGAAAGCGATTAATCGTGGTTTTAGCAAGGAGCTCTACGAATTTGTCGAAAGAGTCGGCATAAATGAAATCAAAACACAATAAAATGCTTTACCTATAGTTATCAAGTATTTTTTAACCATTGAATTCGATGTACAAATATGACTTGTAGCTATACTTGTTGAGTAGGCCTCTAAAGCCCAGCTTTAATCCATGTACTGTTTTGATACAAAGCTTAGCAATTTTGGTTAAGATATCAAAACTAATAAATTACATAGATATTAGACTAGGTAACGCTTTTGATAATAAGTCTACGCCCTTAGGTTTTTCAAAAAGTATTCTTTCGTATAGTTTGGTGCACAGCGCCACAATTGTATTTCTCTTATTGATTCGTTTGTTTTTTTTTTTTTAAAGAGAAAGAGATTAAGCCCTATCACAGATTCCATCGTAGAAAACTTCCACACGGAAAGCTAAGTTACGAACTGCGAAAATTTGTGTTCACCAAATCCGAATGGAATCGAAGAAAGCATTTGCAACACTAAATAACGCCTTGCTTTTTTTTCGAAATCAGCTGTTTTACGCCAAATGTGCAAGATCATTCACATTTTTCTAGAAACACAACTTCTTTCGTATTTTAAGATGACAAATTTACATTCCACTCGGATTTGGTGATACCAAATTTACGAATTTCGAAATAGATTGTGTGATAGTTACATCGGGAAACTTAGACTTTTTTTCGATTACGATAGAATCTGTGATAGGGCTGAATATATATGTATTCATTTAGGTTTTTCGAAAGCTAAGCAATTTAGTTATTATCTTATTGAAATGCATCACACCGTCTTCCAATTTCTATTTAGCAGTAGCGAACAAAAAAGATTGATTTCGTTCGTCCAGCTTCAAATTTCATATGAGACTTTCTCAATTCGATAAATTTCATATTCAACTTTTTAATCTAACTTCATATAAAAATATAAAGCTTCGATTAAGATAAACATTTCACTTAAATACTCTTAAGACACTGTCATCACTCCCTTATAGAAAAATTTACGCTTAGAAAGAAGAGAACAATTAGAATTAGATAGAATTGCGGCATCAGTGATAGTTGAAAAATGAAAACTGACTCTAAAGCTAGAATAGCGCAAATAAACAATTATTCCAAAAACTTTCTTAGATTTCAAAAACTCAGTCATCTTTTGTACTACATACATAAATTATGTGAAGCAAATTAAAATAAGATGTGGATTTATAAAATAATAATCATAATTATTTATTATATTATCAGAAAGCCAATATTATTCGCTTTTCTTAGTTTGAATTTAAATTTAGGTGCTTCTTGAAAAAAAAAAAACAAAGAAAATCCAAGAAACAAAACAAAAAAGAAAATTAATTAAAATTGCTCGAGAATTTGTTAACTATTTGTAGATAATCACTATTTATATATCTATATACAATTAAAAAAAATATATATATACACCCACACGCAAAATGGTGTGAGTTCTTGTAAAAAGCAAAACTTGTATTTTAATATATACATAAATATAAAAAAGAAAGAAAAAACAAGTCTTACAATTTGAAATTAAAAAAGAAACAGAAATAAAACACATTTAATCTCTATATTTCTTTAAAGCAGGCACATTAGTTTTTATTTGAATGTTTAGCTACTAAGACTCACAATCATTTCATAGTGTCGAAAACGAAAATATAGATACATTAAAAAAAACCTAGCACCAATGTCTTTTTAGTACTTCATTTAATTCTGTTCATTGTGCCTTGGCTTTGTTGTCAGCAAGGCAAGATTGTATGCGTATGGCCAGTTGATCAGCACCTTTTTCGTTAATTTCTTCGTTGTCAGGAAGAGATTTGAGGCGTTCCATCCATGCAACGATGTTGGGATATCTGTTTGTAGATTTTAAGTCAAGTTCATTGCAAAGTAGGTAATCTTAAATGTTCTTACTTATCCTTTTCAACAGGAATCAATCGGTGGAGTGTTATGAGAGTTGTGTTGATCGATACGTCTGCTATTGTCAACTCCGTTCCTATAACATAGTCTTGATTTTTTAGAAAGTTTTCCAAAAATCCATAAGCAGTGTGACAAGCTTGAAGTGTTTTTGGATTGTACTCCGTTTCACCGCCATAAATAATTCGATTCTGTTGAAAGAGAACATAGTAAATGCTAATTATTCTAATCTAGTTATATTCATATGACTATTTTATGATAAGGGCTGTATTATCGAGACGAACATTTTTGCACAAAATATGTTAAGCCAACTGACGCAATATGCAAACGTGAAAATGGCTAAGGTAAAAGGAAATCGCGTACCTTTTAAAACGATTCAGCGTTTGAAAGATAGCTGCTTCACTATCGTGTTTCGTGTCGTAAATTTTGAGGTTTCTTAAACATTTTTTACTGTTTCAGTAAATATGATAGTTTCTTATGAAGAATCAAGAGCGAAAGATTATTTAACTCCAATTGGAATAGTAAATAATAAATGTCAAAGTCATTAAATAAGTTTTGCCAGATTTGTTTTGTCTCGAACTTGTTGTTAATCTTATACTTTCAGAGAGCAAACCATTAGTTCGTCCTAGACCTAATCGTCTCTTAAAGCTTCAAAAGAAAGCAGAAACTAAAAGCGTTTTTGATTATAAAAAAGTTAAAGGTTTACCCTCAAAATCAAAAACTATCTACATACGAGTACGTACTTTTTTCAATAAAATGTGTTTTCTTAGTAAAGCTTGAAGGTCACAAATATTTAATAAGCTAACTATGAAAATTTGAAAGGATTCTCTTTTTACAAGGAAAGTAGATTTTATCCCAAACTAAGGCGATTTTTCTGTTACGGCAGTGGCTGAATCGGTTTTCACTGAATTTCTTTTTCCAAATTTAGAAAAACACGAAGTCGTTCTTGTCGTTTTAGTATAGACAGACACTCTCATATAGAGCTATGTAAGTACAATTTAACAGCTAAATTTGTCGATGTCGCATTTGGAAAATGGCTTTGGTTTCGGTGAACCTCAAGCCTCAATTCTTTGTGTTGATAAAAACGAAATTCTGGGGCCCTACTCTGTAATTCGTTTCGAAAGCAAACATTTCCGAAAACGAATATTTTGTACTCTTTATTTCTAAAGCGGATTCGAATCCGACACTTTCGGAAGGGTAAATCCGCAAACGATTTTTTAATTTCATTTATTTATTTTTTAACTTGTTTGTGATTTGCATTGATATTATTTTTTTGCTTGATTTGACAGATATCTTGACTTCGCAAATCTATTCCATTAATGAAAATATTAACAAGTACTTTCTTTCGATTCAAAAACGAAATAGAGAGTACCTACGAATTCATATTTGGATTGAAAATCACTTTCGAATAGACTTGCTTTTTGAAACGAAGTACAGAGTAGGGTCCCTGATAAAACTGGGAACCGAATAACTTTTGCAGTAATATGTATGTATATGCTTTCCTTTTTTTCTTATCTAAATACTTGTAAATCGAACTCAACAGGCTTAGAAAGATTTTTCTAATAACAGACGCGAAATACCTACAACGAATTTTTCATTACAATTCTTATTGTCTGGCTTTACGTAAAATGGACCTAAAGAATTTTTTTATTTGGTTCTGGATTGTATGTTTTCGCTTTTTCTTCTCTATATAAGGGCGTAGCGTCTATTGGGATCTCGAAGTGACAACAATCCTGCCATTTATCAGCTTCACGTTAGTGACCCGCCAGTAGGTTACCTTGCGTGATTATTATACTATAGAACAAAGTTACGAAAGCTTTCAAATAGCTGAAATTTGACTTTTCAAACGGTTGCTCATAATATCGAGACATTGACCTAGTTTCCCATTAAAAATAAAAAAAAGTTCCTATTCCTTGCAAGTATCGCATCATATTCATTATTATTAATATTATAGGTTGTATTTTTTTTTCTTGCGTTGTAATTAACAAATTCTCTTACCACTAAATCCTTAATCACTTGGAATAAAACACCATTCTCATAATGCATCCTTTGGTCAACTCTTGCTCTCTTTGATAAATCTTTTGGATATAGACTATCAGACTCAGCATATTTCGAGACCATGTACGCCATGATTGCATGACTGCAAAAAAAAAAAACCTGCATAAGAAACAACATTTTACATTGAAATTGTTTCCTTACCTATCCCAATAAGGTTCGTTTTCATCGATTAAAACCGGTATTTGATGTTGTGGGTTTAACTAATGGGAAAGATGTATTTCATTGATTTTATTTTAACGTTTACTTTTATCGCCACAGTACTAACCTTAATGAACTCTTCACTCAAATGTTCTTTTTTAGCAAAATCAACAAACCTACGAGACAAAAAATAAGATTTGCATAACATTGAATACATTCAATAAGAATTCCATTGATTACTTCAATTCAATATCGAGGCCAATTAGCTTGGCAGTAATCATACATGCCCTTGCTGGAGGACTGAAGAGAGCATAATATAATGTTGGTTTGGGCATTTTGAGATTGAGATTTTCGTTCTACTTGTTTTGTATACGACACGTAAAATGATATTGAAAATATCTGAGCACAACAACGTACAAGCACCATGAATTCTAAACTACAACTGCATGCAGGCAGCTGCCAGCTGGTGACTTGACAAGTTTGTTTTTGCATTATTTTAAGCTTTTGATGTGCTTTTTTAATAGGCACTTGGCAGCTTGTCCCTTGTAAATGTGCGTCTGCTTGTAAAGTGATTAATATTAATTAATAAATAATTGCCTGAGATTCAATAAATTTCGCAGCATGAAACAGTTTCGAGTAAAAGTAAATTGGACCTAAATTTTTTTGCAAATACTCAATCAATGATTATCAAGATTTTTGTTTTGATTTGATTTTTTACACAAAAAAAAAAAAAAAATTGTCTTGTTTAATTGTTTTTCCCAAATAAATTTCAAAAGTACCTTCATCAATGTAAAGTATTTGTTAGTTAGTAGCGTGACCCATAGGCGTATCACTAGTGTGAATGGGATTAGTGGGAGAACTGTGATCTTTTCGAAATCCCCATTTTTTTAATTCCAAAACAGAGGAAGAAGAAGAATTATTGTAGGTAGTTAATCTATCGACAAACGTAATTTTCATATTGAGTAGAGTTACATGAAATTTTATCAGCACCATGCATTTCATTTATCGTTAAATTTAGTTTTGAAACCCTCAACGATTGCATTTTACTAGTCCCTTATAAATGTGAAGATTTTAGTTTAACCTAACTGAACCGCTCGGTGCAGCTCACGGACAATGAAACAATCTCACGGTGAAATGAGTTTCTAATTTCTTGTTTATGTTCGCGATCCTGTTTTTAATCCCGAGGGAATAGGGAGAGGAAATATTACGCTCTATGTTACTTGGGGATAACACCGCTTTGTAATGGTGAAAGGAACTTCGAAATCCCGATCCCGATCCTGAAATATGTAAATGAAATACTCGTATAATCTATGTTACTCGTGCGGTATTTTCTAAGTTCCCGGTTATGCTCCCGTTCCCGTTTTTATTTGGGTTAAAATAAAGATAAAATGGGGTATAATTGTCATTTCTCGGGCTCAAAACCATCTCTGTTCCGAATTTCATTCAAATCAGCTCAGTAATTTTGGAACCTAATCAATATAACACTAAGTTCTTTTTTAATTTCTCGTTTCCTTTCATGAGGGACTTACGGGATGGAATATAGCCTATGTTTTTTCCTAGGCTCTAGACAGAGTCTAGACCATCTCTGTTCTGAATTTCATTCATTCAAATCTGCTCATTAATTGTAGAGCCTATTCAATACAAACAAAATCATCTTTCCTTTTTGAAATTGTGTAAAGATCAAATCCTTTGTCTTTGATATGCGATTAGTTTCTTTTTCATTTGTTTTTACGAAAAACGCGCATACATTTACTTAAAGTTCGGTCGCTTAGGCTTATGTTTTCTTCTTTTAGTGTCTCAAATGTAGACCTTTTTAAGATCACTTCGCGACACTATAAATTTACTTTATTTAAATCTGGAGCTGCTGTCAATCGTGTTCGGCTATAAACCTCTATATATCCTTAACTTAAAACAAAAAGTTTTGTGCATCTTTCTACCAGACTTTGCACGTGTAAATGTGCCTTCACCTTCTTCCTTCTTGTTCTGAATCTGCTAGCCTCCTAATTTCGAAGAGATCACTGCTATCTCACGTAACTTCGTCGGTGGGTCAAACGACGTCAAAAGCCAGCTTTCCGATTTTGGATTGTTATGTCTGGGCCATTGAAATCCGGATGTCGTTGCATTTGTCTGTATCAGGAGTGTTTTGGTCTGTCGCGGTTCTCTGGATCTCTCTTTTGAACCTGCAACACCAACTGAGCCAGTCATGATCTATTTTTTCCAAGATAATTCGATCAAGCTTTGCGACTCCCGCTGTCATACCGACCATCCTCATCTCAGTTGCCGTCAACCTTCTCTCACATTTTTGTAACAGTGTGAACCTTATGTGAGTGCTGGATGCACAAATCGCGATGTATAGTCTTCCTAGAAAATGAATCAGTTTTCTCATCACTTTATCCATTCTACACTAAATCATCGGTTGATGTCGTCATCACAGGATAAAGAAATGGACAACAGAAGTACGCATTCTCTTTTAGATTTAACTATATGATTGCCCTTACCATTTTTATCAAACGTTGAATGCTTCTTGAAGGGATAGGATCCTCACTTCTGACTGCTCCATCGTCAGCAAAGAATAGTTGGTATAATTTTGGTGTTTGTACTTCATCTTCCAACAGGTAGTTAAGGTTTATAATAAATAGCAGAGGACTGAAGACCCTTTCTTCCAGATTCTATGACTGAAAATATTTCGATGACTCCAGTTGGACATCTTACCTTCCTTACCTCCAAGCTCCAATAGGTGTTTGGAACTCTTCGTTGTCGGAGGCCCACCCATCTCGTAGCTGTTGGTCGAAAGCTTTTCCGAAGTCAACCGCCTCTCCTATTTTCCTAAACGCTCGCACTGTGTTCTAAACATTATAACGGTAACCCCTTCATATGTGCGCTGATTATAAAAAAACCAAGTCCTCTAAGAAATCATGATGTTTTCCAATAACATCCTTACTTTGGATTGTAGTTTTTGACTTACCCGAGACAAACCCGCATAGATTTTATCAGACAGCTTTATGATTTTAAATTCGAACAATTGGTCTGTTCGTTGAACTTTCCCCAGGGTTCCCAGGTTGACCCCGGTTCCAGGTTGTCAAAAAAGCCTGGGGTTTCCAGTCCTCAAAAAACGCTAAAGCACAAATCTCCACACCTCCCTGTCATTAAAAAAAAAAAAAAAAATAGATGCCATTTGACAGCTCTCAACTCGCCACAGCAAAGAGCTAGGGCGAGTTTATGGAAAACCTAGGTCAACCCTAGGGCTCAAAAACTTTGGGTTTCCCAAAAAACGCTTTGTGGCGATATGGTATCCGACTTCAAAATTACCTTAAATATTTTTAATTTATAACAAAAAACATTTGATAAAGAAAACAAAAGTAAAATTTTTTTCAACCTTTTTATTTTAAACGTAATTCCTTTTTACTCTGGAGGAACACCAATTTTCATTGATTTTAATTTTTCAGCTGCAATCTGAAGACCTTTTCCATTAGCCTCCTCATAATAAGGCAACTGTTTCATAAGCTCAACCCACGCCACAAGTTTTGGTCTTTTTTTGCTGGCTTCAAAGGGAACAACAGCGTTTAGTGATGTAGCCGAAGAAACAATACTGAAATCAGCAATAGTTAAATGTTCTCCTGCTATGTAAGTTTTTTCTAGCAACAACTCTAGAAAATCGTAGGCCTCTTCAATATTCTTAACGTTTTCCTCATGTGAATTTGCTGGATTGAAAAGTCCCTTTATACAACGAGCAAACAATATTCCCGATTCAAAGTGTAAACGCTGGTCAACGACAGCACGTTGAACGAAATCCTTTGGGTATAGTGCATCGTTATTGGCATATTTTCGGACCAAGTAAGCAATAATGGCATGACTGTCCCAAAAGTATTCACCATCATCATCCAATACCGGAACTGTGTGCTGTGGATTCTTCTTCAAAAATTCCTCAGACCTTGTTTCACCAGCGTGAACATCAACCTCTTTGAACTCAAAGTCCAGTTTTAGTTCGTTGAGTGTCAACAAAGTTGCACGCACTGGTGGTGACATCAGAGATCCATACAAAATTAATTTACCCATAGTTTCTTGTTCACAACACTTTTAATACTAAGCACTCTTGGTGAACAATTAATACTGAATACTATGAACTTACTGCTTATTGAAGAAGGCTCTTTTTGGCTATTTGTTGCCTAACAATAAGATAAAATGCATAAGCTTCAAGATTACTCAAAGTGATAAGAAATATATGTTTGCTGTTCAAAAAGGTGTAGATAAAGGGGGCTTTTATAATTAATTTCGAGTATCTTGAACCTGATCAATTAATATACTATGTGCGTGCTTACATGTGTACATTTTGTTTTTTTTTATCTTTTTTCTTGTTTCGAAAACGGGTCGCCTTTAGCGATTTTTTATGTTTCCTATAAAACGTTTTCAAGTGTTCAAAAGAGTGATATAGTTTTTGAAATAAATATCTGCCAACTTCGTTCGTTTTATTTATATAAAGAGCTTAAAACTTTCTGCTTCAAGCGGATAAGATTGAAATCTTATTTTACCTCGGCTTTTATGGTCACAATGGTTGCGGCAACTTGTTAGAATTCAACTGCTAATTGCTTAAAAAATCATCTTTTACAGTCTTTTTGTTTGATTGGGGTCTCGTTGGTCGTCCTCCCGTAAACCTTTGCATGTTTTTCCGAACCTACCTTTAAGTAAAAATAAAAAGATTTGCTACTGGAGAATGGCATACAACAGATCTTTTAAGATATCTGCCCATCTTGAATAAAAATAAATGTTATCAACCTGAGTTCGATTGACACAAATCTAAATTCCCACTCTTTTCTTTTATAACCACTCGAGAAATGCTTTTACGCAAGCAAATGACTTGGAGCATTTGCCACAAGCTTATATTTTATATATGTACATTGCTCAAATCATTAAACCGATTACAAAGATTAAATTCTAATAATACTCTTGTATACCTATGTATACAATGTATTGCATATGAATACCTCTTGCTTCGAGATATCTATACGCTTTGACTGTGAACCGATAAGATATGAAAAACAATTCCTTTGCCTTCACAGAATAGCTTTGAGTTGTTCTAGTAGCCGCTTAGTTGTGATTTTGCTCTCTTACCGTTTGTTAAAGTTACTTTTGAAAATGGTTATCGTTTTGTATGGCCTGGAGGCCAGTCCCGCGTGCCGAACTGTTCTTCTTACACTCAATGCCTTGGGTTTGGAATTCAAAATCAAGAAAGTTCAACTGACTAAAGGCGAGCACAAAACAGAAGAGTTCTGTAAAAAGAATCCATTGCAACTGATCCCTGTTTTAGAAGATGAAGGTCATTTCATCGGTGATAGTCATGCAATTTCAGCGTATCTGGTTAGAAAGTATGGCAAAAATGACAGTCTCTATCCGAAAGAATTCAAACAGCGTGCACTGGTCGACATGCGATTGTTTTTTGACTCTGGAGTTTTGTTTGCTGCCCTTAACAGAGCTGCTATCAAGATTTTCCAGTGCGACGAGAAAATACTTTCACAGGATAGATACGATGCTATCACAAATGGATACAGCCTTTTGGAAACTTTTCTCGTGCACAACTATGTGGCTGGGAACAGTGTGACTATTGCAGATTTTAGCATTTTGGCTACCATTTCTAGTTTGGATGTTTTTGTTCCAATCGATGCCAAAAAATACCCCAAAGTGTCAGCATGGATGGAACTCATGACGAAGTTGCCGTACTATGAGAGAGGCAATGAATTGGGCTTGGCATTGTTTGCTAAGAAGTACGAGAGTATAATCAGCAACGAATAAGATTGTTTAAGTTTGACAAAATAAATATCGAGTATGGAATTGTTTTTTTTTTATTGTTTTTTGTGGAGTTTCTGTGCAAAGGACACAACACAGTGTTTAGTTTGAAACGTTCAACAACTTTACGTGTTCACTTATGCAGCAACTTTATTCGTAAGTATACCGTAAGGTAAGATCGCAGTAGGCATTAAACTCGGATTGACGTAATTTCCTTTTTTTGGCAGTCAAATCCGGGCGATCGTAATTTTTTTTTTTTTATCTTTTTTGCCAATTGAACAGGAAAATATTTTAATGACATCAAATTTCAATGACGTAATGATTGGCGTGTGTACTTCTTACGGTGGAGTTCGAGAAATCGGCAATTCCACCGAGAATTGTTACACTGCTATGAAAAGCGCTTTATCACTAAGTCGTTCGGAAAGGTTGTATGTAGGTCCCCTCCATTCTTCATATGGTATGGTTGAGAGACCGCACCAGAGCTCTCTCAACTTTGTTATGCCTACCTTTTTATTTATATTTATCGAAGAACTATGATAGCAGTTTCGATTTACATCTAACAAATGTGAGTTCCTCTGACCTCACCTTTTCTCTCTGGAAGTAGCATAGGTCTCAAGATTTGTTTGTTTTATTCACTCCCTCTTGAATTTCAAACCTTCTTCTACCTTTCCGGTCCTACCACCTACTAGGGCCATGAATTGAAGGTATCATAACTTTTCCACATCACTTTTGTGATCCTTCTGTAATGGTAGTTCTCATCAATTATGCCTTAATCCCTTTCATATTCAGATACTGGACATTTGTTTGTTAAGTAGGAGTCGACTGAAGAAGGTGCAAGACCATCTCCATTCTTCGAGGTGCCCCGAGGTGAAAGCAATTATGTCTTTGCTCCTTTTGCCAGCACCTATAGCGTCCCTTCCTTCCAAGGTCATGGAAATATTGATAAACCGACAACTAATGAAATACCTTGAAGAACAAAAGCTTCTTAATGACCGTCAGTACAGCTTTCGTAGCAAACGGTCCACTGGTGATTTGATGGCTTATCTCACCGAAAAGTTGAACCAATCTTTACATTGTTTTGGAGAAAGTAAGATTATTGCGCTTGATATTTAAAGCTAAAGCATTTGATAGAATTTGGCATCAGGCTCTTTTATCGAAAATGCGAGGTTTTGGTATCGACGAGTTTCTTCTTCGTTGGATTAGAACCTGCCTTTACCGATGATCTTCGTTGAAATGACCACATATTTGAAGTCGCCAAAAACGCTGCTAAATGCTTACGCTTCTTGGGACGATGCAGGAAGTTCTTCACCCCTTCTGATCTGGCTACAATTTATAAGGGGTTCATCCGCCCAAAACTGGAGTATAACTCCCATATCTGGTCAGGTGCTTCTCAAACAGCTTTTCGCCTACTTGATAGGCATAAAACGATATGCTTCTCAGTTCTTCAATGTACTCTTTGTAGCTGTGTTATATGAGAAAATAAAGGCAACAAAGAATTGTGAAAAATTTCATACACATATTAATTCAGAGGACTGAGTTAGTTGGTGATTTTAACGAAACTTTGTGTTTTAATATCTCTTATTCAAATAATGTGTTACCCGTGGCGTGATGTGGTCTGTTAACCCAGAGGTTCGTGGTTCGAGTCCCAAGAGCGGCAAAAAATATTTTTTCATGGAAATCACATTTCGCAAGTAATCGGGAAGTAATTCGTTAGTAAATTTATTGCCATAAAAAGCGATTTCTCGATATGCCGTTCGGAACTGAGAGAAAATTGTAACAGAGAATCCATTCCCCTGTATAGAATGGTTGTGAAAAATGCGCTAGGTCCTGTGACTCCTCGCTCTGTTGCGCAGTTCTATTTATTTTATACATACAATAAGCGAATGTTTTGAAAGAAGTAAAAAACTTTCTTAAAAATATTTTATAATATTTGACAGAATGTTACTTGAAATTTAAAAAAGGACAAATTGTGTTGATAACTTTTAAGGAGTTTTAAAAAAAGAAGAGGACTAGTTTTTTAAGAATGAATATTTTAACAAAAACTGCAAAATAGAGAACTAATAAACCAGATAAATTGTACTTACCTCCATACGCATAACTAATTAACGAAAAAAAATATTAATTTTAACAATTTTAAATAAAATATTTTAACGATTTTTAATTTATTATCTGGCAACCATAAATTAAAAAAAAAAATGCAATAACTTTATTGTATACCTAACACATGTGTGCCATTTCGTTCGATGCAAACTTTTGCCGGCGCGGCGATTTCAGAATACACAATTGAAATCGCCCTCAAACCGATTTTAAAGCTTTGGCAAGGCAATGTTGTTGCGTTTTGTGTTCTTTCCAAGTTGAAGTACATTTACTGTAACGACATAATAAAAACAATAAATCCTATCGCTCACTTTTCTGTATCTTTCATTCGTTTGACCAACAAATTATATTTTTATTTATCATCATCTCGATCACACACAGTTGTACTCTGCCCCTACACTTTGAAGAACTAAATTTTACACAGTTAAGACTAAGAGAGCGAGCTGCTTTATAGAAAACGAGTGGTTTTCTTATTTGCCTGTTAGTTGTATATTTGCTGTTTGTGCGTCAACTTCTAACAAATGGGTAAACTTGTTTTATACGGAATCGAAGTAAGCCCCCCAGTAAGGGCTGTGCTGCTAACACTAAACGCTCTAAACTTGGAGTATGAATTTCGTGAAGTTGATTTTACAAAGGGCGAGACTCGAACAAAGGATTTCTTGAAAAAAAATCCACAGAAAACAGTTCCTGTTTTGGAGGATGATGGAAAACCTCTGTGGGACAGTCATGCTATTGCAGCCTACCTTGTTACCAAGTATGCAAAAAATGAAGAACTCTATCCCAAGGACCCGTACCAACGTGCCATTGTGGATCAAAGACTTCATTTCGATACTGGAGTGCTATTCTCAAGCATAAGAAACATAACAGCACCACTTTTCTCTAAGAATATTACCATCATTCCACAGGAAAAAATTGATTTGATCTACGAGGGACTGGAATTGTTGGAGTCTTTTTTGGAACACGATTACGTTGTCGGTGATACCTTGACAATAGCGGATTTCTGTATTGTAGCAAGTGTCTCTACCTTTGAAGGCTTTACACCAATCGACCCAACAAGAACCCCAAAAGTAGTTGCTTGGATGAATCGGATGGCGAAGTTGCCGTACTATGAGAAGGCAAACGGTAGAGGAGCTGCTATGGCCAAGGAAATGTTGAAAATTAAATTTGCTCCTAAATAATAATGATGAGTTAATAAATTGATGAATTTTAGAGTTGAGAAGGTAATGTTGTTTTAATAGCTGTCCAAAGTGTAAGGTTATGTTGTTAACTGTTTTATATGAGAGTCTATATAATTAATGTAAAGACAAAGAAAACATGAACAAAAACAATCATTAAAAGACAATTTAATTTGTTATTTGCATGAGAAGTGTGACGTGTGACGCACAAACACCCATCTGTTGACAACAAACCTGATGTATAGACCGAGAACAATCAAATTTGTTGTTATAGAAGACACGAGATATGATGTCACAATTGAACAAGTTGCGAATCATATCCAACCATAAATTCCTTAACTTAGTGGAAAGAGTGTACAATTTTGTTTATCGCAAATGCTAGATTATTGAGGCCGGCAGCGGCATTTTGTCCCGGCAAAAGTGTTTTCGCAGGCTAAGAATAGAATAATTCTTAAGTTCAGATGTTGGTTAATTAAACACATGCGTTTTCACGGTTTTGTCCACATTTTGATCTGTTTAATGTATTTTTGGAAATACTTTTTTCACTGCTCTATTTGTGTTGGCTAAACCGCATCAGACTTGTTTACCAACTGCTGATAGTAAATATGGCAAGTATTCTTTGTTTTTCAACTTATAACGTAAAGAAGATTTAAAATCACAGAGGTGTAACTATCTTATATGGCTGTATATGAAGGACTCAATATTGGACGGAGCTTTTTCTTCTTACGGTTTTTGCCTCGCAGAATTCAATACTTGCTTTGGAATTGCTCTGTCATGTGATTGAATACCAGTCACAGAATTACTAAGCTTCTAAGATTTTGCTTTTTTAGTCAAAAACCTGACGTTAACGAGCAGTTCTGCGACTGGGTTTGAATTCAGCACATCAGGAACCTTCAAAAAATGTGCTTACTACCTATTCATCTTTTTTTGACACTCTCCCTAGACTAAAGCATGAGAGTGTCTTTACAACTTTCTGAACTGAAATCACAAGCCTACTTGGTTTTGGTGCCGCTAAAATGCAATTTGTTTTTATCAGTAAAGGCAACTCAGGTTCTAACTGTGTAATGACTTTTTTGATAAGTTAGAGGACAAGGAAACCTGGGATCAGAAATGATGGCACCATATTCATATATATAATATGTTTTTAGATTTTAGATTTTAGATTGTATTATTTAATTTATTTTGAATTCAATATAATTTGATTATAACAATTAATTAAATAAAGCAATTATATACACTTCAGAATATTAATCAAAATAAATTTAGTGACATTTATATTTATACAAAACAGTGTTAATGTCACTTCAATTTAAAAATACATATCTTATATGGGTGGGGTGACCCTTGATAAGAAAAACTTGACCCTTGAAAATAAAAATAAAAACTGCAAGCAGAGGTAGGTACAATGAGTAATAGGTAACCTTCATAATGATAATATAATAGTTCATATACACATAGGTTTATCAAATTACAATACAAAGCCTTATACAAAATTCAATTTTACTACATACATGTTTTTTTGTATTTATGTTTGAACATTTAGTAAGCATTCAAGTTCTTTTGGTTGAAAATCTAATAGCCAGTTTCTTATATCTTTTTCAATTTTTCTAGAGACAATTATTGTTCTGAGATTACGGGGTAATTTGTTGAAAATACGACAAGATGCTACACTGTAAAAATTACGCAATGCTGTGGTGCGGTGTCTGGGAATCGGAACCAAGTTCATTGAATTTATTCGCAAGTTGTGACTGTCAAGAAATCTAGAGTTAAGATTACCAGATCAGATTTTTCATGCATATGTTTTGAAAGAAGTGAAATTTCTCTTAATAATATCTTACAATATTTGAAAGCATGCCACTTGATATCAAAGAACTAGTAAGCAAAATAAATTATTCTACCATAACACGCTTTACTAACAAACTGGCGTTTTAGATTAAGAAAAGTATGGAGTATGTATTCCGTATTGAGTTTTGAACTTTTAAAAAATTTCATACAATTGCTTTCTGATTTGATGAATTTTTATTTTTTACCTGGCAATCCTACAGTAGCACAAAAAAAAAATAGGCATAATTTCGGGAATTCATTTTGACTGAATAAAAGTATCAATCGAAAATCTGTTAAGTAGGTTTTATATGGCAATACTAAAAAATTACAAAATGTAATTTTTTCAATAAAAAATATTTAAAAACGGCGGCATATGCCCCAAGAGGCGTAGGATTTTTTCGATTTACTGATTTTTTACAAAATGGTGCATATTTGAAAATAAAGTCAAATTTTTAACAAAACAAAAAAGAACGCCATAAAATTGTAGATAAAAAAAGAAAAACTATGTAACATAAAATACGTAGCTCCATCGAGAAAGATATTTCGAAGCTGCTGTCCAAATTTCAAGTCGATCGGTAAAGTTTTGCTCAAGTTATGTCTTCGGCGAGCTCCAAAAAAAATGTTAAAAGTTTTAAGTGATGACAAACCATACCTATGAGAATTTCATTTCCTCTAATCTGCAATGCCTGCACCGTACAGTGGACCTTCTAAATCCACCTCCAAATCTTCTTTTTCCTTCCGCATACTTTTCAGAGTCGGGCCTATTTTGTGCCATCACTTATAGATTTTTCCTTCTTGATACGCTTTTCGTCGACCTCAACGCATATGTAGGTTGTAGCTGTTCGGGCCCTATGACTTCGATGATGTGTAAAACTCATATCAATCCGTCATTGAAAACGGATGTTGCGATGTTCGTAGTGATGTCAATTATTTTCTTTTTTCTTTTTTCAGAATTCAAGCCTTTTGATATCATAGCCCAAACAGTAGCGTTGAAACTTTTATTGTAAAAAACTTTTAGCGAGTAAGAAGATCATCCGTGACCAGTTTTTCGTAGACAGGTTTTATCACTTCGTAAACTGCTTCATGCATTGGTGGTTTACGCGTATAAGTCAGCCAGAATGTTTTTTTGCCCTTTGCCGCGAACACCATGAATTTTCTCCAGTTGGGCAGTGGTCGTGTTTCGAATTTTTGTCAGTTGGCATTTTATGGAGCAGTGTGCCCTATATCGCGGTATACCTGCACCCATAGTAATAAGTTACAGCGCGCACAGGGATCACAAAAAGCACTCGGAGCATACCTGAGAGGCGTTACCGCAGAATGAAAAATTTGGGTACTCTGACACTTTTGCCGTATTCCATTATTTTGTATATAATTGAATGTGCAATTTCGAAAAGGGCACATCTCGGATGTTTTGTCAAAAACCTTTTTTCATATAATTGTGTTCTTAATACTTGTATGCACCTATTATATTCGAAAAAAGCATATCTCCGATATTCGTTCTATGGCAGATGTGAGAAATAATTTCGAAAAGGTCACAACTCTGAGAGGGATGTGCCCTTTTCGAATTTATTGTTTTAATATAAGTCCGTAAACCGCCACAATAGTTTTTTTGTGATATAAAACAACAAACTTATTGCGTCATCCATCAGTCACTGAGTAGTCTAAAGTTAGTAAACACGTGCGCATCCACCATTAAATTATGAATACTCAACGTGATAAATTTCGAAAAGGGCACATCTCATGAATTTATAATATCGAAATATACATATATATTAACGTTAACATCGAAATATTTCTGTAACTTTCCAGGGTTACGATACCCTAAAATGTAACTCAAAAATATTTTTGCTAAATATTATACTTAATTAGAAAATAATTAGTTTTTTTCATTTCCTGGAAAGTTTATATATTCAGATATGTGCCCTTTTCGAAATTGCATATTCAATTTTTAAGACCCTAAAAGACCTTTTAAGCGAAATTTTTTTTTCGAAAAATGTTACTGTGATTACCCTCCTTAACGCCTATGTGCCATTTTCTTTGATGCAAACTTTTATTCGCGATTTCAAAATACACAAATAGTATCTATTTCAAACTGATTTTCAATGTTTTGGCAAGACAATCTTGCGTTTTGTATTGTTTCAAGTTGAAGTACATTTACTGACATCTAAAAACAATTAATCCTATCGCAAACTTTTCTTTATCGTTTAACTAACAAATAATATTTTTATCATCATCTCGATCTCACGCAGTTGTACCCTGCCCCTACACTTTGAAGAACTAAATTTTACAAAGTTAAGAGCGCGAGCTGCTTTGTTGGAAACAACTCCCATGTCCCATTGCTTATCTGTTAGTTAGTTCCAAATTTGCTGTTTGTGCGTAAACTTCAAACAAATGGGCAGACTTGTTTTATACGGAACCGTAGGAAGCCCTGCTGTGAGGGCTGTGCTACTAACACTAAATGCTCTAAACCTTAACTATGAATTTCGTAAAGTTGATTTCACAAAGGGCGAGAATCGAACAAAGGATTTCTTGAAAAAAAAATCCCCAACGTACAATTCCAGTTCTGGAGGATAATGGAAAACCACTGTGGGACAGTCATGCTATTGCCGCCTACCTCGTTAGCAAGTATGCAAAAAATGATGAACTCTATCCTAAGGATCCTTACCAACGTGCTATTGTGGATCAAAGACTTCATTTCGATTCTGGAGTGCTATTTTCAAGCATAAGAAACATAATAGCGCCATTTTTCTCTAAGAATATTACCATCATTCCACAGGAAAAAATTGATTTGATCTACGAGGGACTGGATTTTTTAGAGACTTTTTTGGAACACGATTACGTAGTCGGTGATACCTTGACAATAGCGGATTTCAGTATTGTAGCAACTGTCACTACATTTGAAGCCTTTACACCAATCATCCCAACAAAGACTCCAAAAGTAGTTTTTTGAATTAATCGGATGGCGAAGTTGCCGTACTATGAGAAGGCAAACGGTAGAGGAGCTGCTAAGGCCAAAGAAACGTTAAAAATTAAATTTGCTTCTCAATAATAATAATGAATAATGAAAATAATGTTGTTTTAATAGCTCTCGAAATTGTAAGGTTGTGGTTAACTGTTTTATATGAAAAGGCTATAATTAATGTAAGAAAAAAGAAAACATAAACAAAAACAATCATTAAAAAACACAATTTAATTTGTTATTTGCATGAGAAGTGTGACGTGTGACGCACAAACACCCATCTGTTGACAACAAACCTGATGTATAGACGAGAACAATCAAATTTGTTGTTATAGAAGGCACGAAATATGATGTCACAATTGAACAAGTTGCAAATTCTATACAACCATAAGCTTACTTAACTAAGTGGAAAGAGGTTCATGTATACAATATACAATTTTGTTTATGGCAAATACAAGACTGTTGAGACCGGCATTTTGCCGCCAAAAGTGTTTTTTTGCAGGCTAAGAATAGAATTTAATTCTTAGGTTCTAGTGTTGGTTAACTAAACACATAGATTTGCACGGTTTCGTCTACAATCTAATCCGTTTAATGCATTTGTGTGAATACTTTTTTCACTCGTCTACTTGTATTAGCTATAAAGCTTAAACAGATTTGTTTACCAACTACTGATAGTAAATATGGCAAATAGTCTTTGTTTTACAACTCATAACGCAAAGAAGACTTAGAACTTTAAATAAAGTCAACGTTTGTGAACATTTCAGGCTACCCTCCACCCTCCTATCAACTGGTGCGAGTTCTATTGTCCTTGTAAATTACCATAACGATAGTTTCTAATTCCAGGCTCCACGTATCACGAATATCTTTTTCTTTATGGATTTTAAATTGAATCCAGCACATCTAGAACCTTCAAAGTGTGTGCTATCTATTCAAGTCTATTTTTGACACTTCTATCAATATTAAAGCATGACAGTGCCTTTATAACTTTTTGAACTTTAATCACAAGCATACATGGTTTTGCTGCCGCCAAAATGCAAATTGTTTCTATCAGTAAAAGTAACTCACGTTCTAACTTTTTACTTACTTTTTTGATGCTCGTGATGCACTAGTAGTAATCAGGCGTCAGTCGACATCATCCTATTGAATTGGATATCGATCTTCTATCAAATTATTAAATTAATGCAAGCGAGCGGAAAAAAGCATAGCTTTGACTTAAAAGTATTGTTCGTGTTCAGTGATAGTGGGCACGAAAATCTGTGCCGAGATTTAGCTAATTTTACTTTCCAGTTAGTGAGAGTCACTGCTAAAATGCTAAGTGAGTAATTTAACAGCCAATTGCAATAACTCACTCGATTTTCAATGCAAAGTGATTCACTTCACTCGCTCTCATTTTAAAATGAGTTGATCCTCGACCCCCGAGTGAAACCAATGGAAAGCGAGAAAGCGACATAATAATGTCGGCACTGATATCAGCAATGGTGGCACCATTTTCTATATTTTTATTTTGTATGCCTATAAGAGGCTTATGGCACTTTCCATTGGACGAAAAGAACCGTCCAGGAGCGTCCAGAAGCATTCTCAAACCGTTCCATTGGTGCAAAAAGATCGCTTCTCACGATTCTGAGGAGTGACAGCCGCTTCTCGATTTGAAATTAGAATCGACTCAGAAGCACTAACACATGTTACTCAAATGTCAAAAAGAAAAGTTTCTTCAAGGAAAATTTTTTTAAGAGCCATAGGTGTTTCACTCACACAAAGGAAATTACGTTAAACTGAGTAGAAACAATTTTGGGTGTTCCATTGGTTTTTAAAATGAGTGCTTCCCTGAGTGAAACCAATGGAAAGTGCCATTAGTTTTATTTATGAAAATATGTGACAGTTGGTATTTATTGTATAAATGTACCTACCCAGTAATTAACTTAAAACAAATTTACAAAAATGTAGGTTAACCAATTTTAAAATATCATAAATTTTTTTTATTGAATCAAAGAAATGTGATTTTCTTGCAGACGCCAACTTGCCATATTCATATATGCTATTTCAAAACCAAACTAATAATTGAAGATAGATAATTATAATAAGTAAGCCTTCCGATCCAACTGTTCGATGCGTGGTTATTTGATGGGTTAGCGCATAATTGAGTTCCAGTAGGTAATTATGTATGATTTTGTAGACTATCAAATATAGAAAACAGAAGCAAACAAAACGCTAATTACTTGTTGGTTGCGTCTTGCGTGCCTTAAATGAATAGTGTTGTGACGTGTTATAGATAGGGTTGCAACATCGTTGTAAGAAACATCGATGTTGGAAAACATCGATGGTCTCCGACTAACATCGATGTCAAAAAAACATCGATGTCAACAACGATACATCGAGGTTTTTCCGATGTTTTGCCTATTTTTTAATTATCTTGTCAATAACGAAAAAAATTGGCTTGATTTATGGAAATTTACTAGTCTTACCAGTTCCAAATTCAAATCGACAGGATTCGTTTGCAAATAGCGATACAAAACATTTATTTGAACGTAATTAATATAACAAATATTCAAATTATTTGATCAAATTCTTGCCCCAACTCCCGAGAACAAACGCTCGCTTGAGACAGACGTGGCAACGATGGGAAGATAAAGCATTACAATTTTTGCATGCTTTTTAAAAACAGATTTCATGTGACCTTCTTTGAATACACTTATGTCACTTTCCATTGGTTTCACTCGGCGAAGCACTCATTTTAAAAGCCAATGTAACACCCAAAATTGTGTCTATTCAGTTTAACGTAATTTCCTTTGTGTGAGTGAAACACATATGGCTCTTAAAAAATATTCCTTGAAGAAAATTTTCTTTTTGACATTTAAGTAACATGTGTTGGTGCTTCTTGAGTCGATTCTCACTTCAAATCGAGAAGCGCCTGTTACTCCTCAGAATCATGAGAAGCGTAACGTAACTTTGACAACTCGTAAGTCGCAACTCAAACGAAACATGAATGAAGTACTTTGCATTTCTCTATTTCTGCCGGCAATCGATCACACAGTTACGTCTTATGTCTGTGTGAATAAATCCTTGAGCCGATTCTTACAAAAATATTTTTCACTGAAATTAGAATTAGTTTTGATACCTACTAACTAACAAAAGATCTACAGTCCCTTGATTCTGCTATTTTTCGTTTGTAGGTATATTGTTGTTGCAGTTCAGTGATCAAAAAACTTTTTTGTTTAAGAATTACACTTTAACGTGTAGGGAATGTTCAAGGAAATGAATGTGCGATGCCGATGTTTTTGCCGATGTTTTCAGTTTTGCCTTCGATGTATCGGCGATGTATCGTTTTTCAAAACATCGATGTTAACATCGATGTCTATGACCAAAACATCGATTTTTTGAAAACATCGATGTATCGTTTGCAACCCTAGTTATAGAGTGCCAAAGTTTTTTTTTCAAGGTTCAAAAACAGTGGAAATGCTCTCATCTCGATGTTACAGATGCAGAAGATTCTATTCCTTTATAGTAAGTTAATTAGTTAAGTAAGATTTTATTAGACAATTCACAAGTAATTTCCATTTTTCATTTACAAAATCTTTAGGCTTGGCTATGCCGTCTGCCGATTGGAACAGTTTATGATTGAGTAGTAAAAGTAATTCAAAAAAGTATTTTTTATAAAGATACAGTTAAAATTATTAATGAATTGATTGTTTGGTATTTTGTTCGAAAAGTGTTGTTTAAAAGTTTTCATTTACGATTCGTTCGCGATAGGATAAGGCCGTTTAACAGTAATCCAGTAAATGGATGTTGAGTTCATTTAGCAGGTTTATGACTTGGTCTCTTGAGAGCACATTACTTCCGAGGAAGAACCGTCTTGTTTCCCGCAGCGTTGGACATTTACCCACAAAGTGAAATACATCTTCTCTTTCTTCTTCATTACATATAGTGCACAATACTGGAAGGTCATCTCGATGAGGTCTGTAGTTGAGGCACAACAGTTCAACTCTTAGTCTAAAAATCATTGAGATTGTTTGTACATTATTTTCATCTCGAAAGTAGTTGAACTGCAGAAGATTATAATTAAGGCTGTTATTCCTTTATATGTTATTATTTATATGTTAATGCGTCTTACATAAGGGACCAGTTATAGCGATCAGGAAAACGAATCAGGAAAAATTTTTAAATGGAATAATAACTATGTTTTCGTTGCAATTGAATAACAAATGTTATACCAATCGATGGCAAATCACTCAAAGAATTTTTTGTGCCCAAAAAGATATAATAATAGAACAGATATTTTCTGTTTAATTTGTATTTTTCTATTTTCCTGTTCCAATTCCATCAGGAAAATAGAAAAATACAATTTTACGGCAAAGTATTTGTTCAACTGAACATTTCCTTGACAAAAATAATTCTCTGGGCTGTTTAATATTGATTGGAATAACATTTGTTATTCAATTGTAACGAAAACATAATTGCTATAATTGGCCCCTAAGGTGTTTAAATTTATAGTCAAAACAGAGTTATAACAAAATTTGCGTGGAACGTCATTTCAGAAAAATATTACTTTTTTTGAAAATATGTTTTTTTTTATACCCGTTTAGGTTTAGAACTTTAGACTGTTTAATAGATGATAACTATTAACTTCCTAATACTAACCGCTTACTCGAAAGAAGAAGAAAGGGGAACCATGACACAATGGACTGTGTTTTGAAATATCTATTAATTATATATTATCATATTTATTAATATCTATTTGCTTAAGCTTTGAGAAAGCAAAATTGTTAGTTAAAACACTGCTTTTTAACAGTTGTTCAACAAGGACAGACAAAATTGCAGGTCACACTAATTTTTTCGACTTAATGGCAAAGTAAATAATTATAATAATAATAATAAAAAAATAAATAATTTATTTTATTGTGAGTTCCGATAAATGCATATGTAAAATCTCATAATCCAGGAAACTAATGGAAAAAGCCATACCCTTTACTCTAGGCAAAACAGCCGAATATCTGAATAGTATAGTGTTACCATATACTTCTCATTATTTTTCATGATAATGTCAATATAATAGACTCTCGACGCAGTTTGACACACAGTTTGTGTGATAACACACCCTCAAGTGCTTCCAGGTTCTGGTCAATTAAAATTTCGGAGAGTTCTGCACGAATGCGTCAGCGAAGCGACGACGACGCCGACGGCAACTATTATAAAGAGAATCTATTCTTACATTTTATTTTAGTATAATTTCACTCGTTTGTGCTTCAACATTAGATATACGTTTGGCGTTAGACGTAGATCAAATGGGAAAACTTGTCTTATACGGAATGGAAGCAAGTCCCGCGGTCCGGGCGGTTCTCTTAACACTGAACGCTTTAAACTTGGACTATGAATTTTGTGAAGTTAACCTCGCAAAGGGTGAAAATCTAACAGATGATTTCTTGAAAAAAAATCCCCAACATACAATTCCAGTTTTGGAGGATGATGGAAAATCTTTGTGGGATAGTCATGCTATTGGAGCTTACCTTGTAAGGAAGTATGGAAAAAACGATGCACTGTACCCTAAGGATTTCATTCAACGTGCTATTGTTGACCAAAGACTTCACTTCGATTCTTCAGTGCTGTATATTTGTCTTAAAAATATCATAGCAGCGGTTTTTACCAATGTAGATGGCGTTCCACAGGACCAAATCGATTTGTTGTATGGGGCATATGATTTCTTGGAGATTTTTCTGGAAAAGGATTACCTTGGAGGTGATACTTTAACCATTGCTGACTTCAGTGCTGTAGCGGCTGTGACTAGTCTTGATGTTGTTGCACCAGTAAACTCTGCTAAGACCCCAAAATTACAAGCATGGATTCATCGCTTGACTAAATTACCATACTATGAGAAAGCAAATGGCAAAGGAGCGGCGGAGATCAGTGGAATGTTGAAAACTAAATTGGCTTCTAAGTGATGCTGATGATGTCAGATCTATGGAATTATTTTTTGATCAAATACAGTATACGAATTAAAAGTGTTTTATTATTTTTTTCTTTTGTGTAACGAAAGCAAAGCAACTAACGAATTATTTGAGGTTTAATTGGTTTTTGTCTCAATGTGTGGTTTTTCCTAATATATAATTAATGTTAAATCTTTCGCATCCAATAAAATGAAGTAAGCATATTTGTGCGAAACTTGTGCTCCATTTGGTGTCAATAGGTTTGTGAGAGCTTTTACAGAGGGTTTGGTTATGCAGCTTGTAAATATGCAATAGGAAATTTAAAGTGTACTGCCTAAAAAAGCTATCGTATCGAATAAGATTCAAATCAGCCACCAAAGAGCAGGTAAATACCTACACAAGTTACTACATGTTGAGCTGATTACCATGCACATGTCTGACATATCCAATGAATCATATTTCTTATTTATGGCGCTTTGCATTGCTTTCACTCAGGGAAGCACTCATTTTAAAAACCAATGGAACACCTAAAATTGTTTCTAATCATAGTTTAAAGTAATATCCTTTGTGTGAGTGAAACACCTATGGCTCTTAAAAAATATTCCTTGAAGAAACTTTTCATTTTGACATTTGAGTAACATGTGTTAGTGCTTCTGAGTCGATTCTCACTTCAAATCGAGAAGCGGCTGTCACTCCTCAGAATCATGAGAAGCGATCTTTTTGCACCAATGGAACGGTTTGAGAATGCTTCTAGACGCTCCTGGACGGTTCTTTTCGTCCAATGGAAAGTGCCATTAGATGCAAAGTTGAAACAACGGCAAAGAAAATCCATTCTTTCATAGTTAGGAGTTAGTTGAATATCTGCTTTTTGCGCGTTAACATCGAACATTATGGTAAATCTTATTTTATACGGACGGGAAGAAAACCCTCAGGTCAGAGCTGTTCTTCTTACATTAAACGCCCTTAACTTGGATTACAAGTTACATCAACCCTATTTGAAAATTGATCCAGGAGCTATTCTTGAGGATAATGGCAGAAATGTTTTCGATGGACGTATTATTTCTTCGTATCTAGTAAGAAAGTATGCAAGGAAACCTTCACTTTATCCTAAAGATTATCACCAAAGGGCTGCTGTTGACTTCATACTTCATTTCGATTCGAGAATGCCAAACTACTTTTTTAAAAATGACTGTAATTTTAAGGGCAAGTTGTCTAGTTTTGAGCGCCCAATTACATTGTTGTATGAGGCATATGAAAAATTGGAGTCTTTTTTACTGGAGCACGATTACTTAGCCGGTGATAGTTTGACTATAGCAGACCTGTGTGTCATAGCAACTTTAACAAGTCTTACTGCTATTGCACCAATCTCAACTGGGAGAACCCCTAAACTAAAAGCTTGGAGTCAGCGCTTGACCAAATTGAGTTACTACGAGAAAGCTAATGTAAGAGGAGCTGTGAAATTTAATGAAAGGTTTAAAGAACTCAAATAATAGGATTCTTAATAATGATGTTGTGTTGTGAAATTGTTAAGTTTTGTTATTGTTTTCTATATAAAAATGCAGATTAGAAATCGAAAGTGCTTGTTGTTGTTTTTGTTTCTTCTTTTTTTCAGACTGATTGGAAGAAGTGGGGAATTGTACTAGCTCGAAGCAGATGTACTCAGTCGCTAATTTTGATTTGAAAAATTGTTGTTTTTGAGTTTCTAAATTCGTAGTGTACCTATCAAGGAGGGAAAATAATTGTTCACCGGTTACTGAGTACTGCTGATTTGACATTGTGCAATAAGCAGGAACTTTTATTGAAAAATTGGATGGAAGATCAAACTTAACTTTGAATAATAATAAGTTGCAAGAAAGGCTCGCACTTAGATGAGTGTGTGTGTTTTTAGTGAGTAAAACATGACCATTAGCCTGACTCTGAGATGTTAAAGCTTATGTGCCCATTAAGATTTTCAACACTTCCTAAGAAAGTAAACTTTTTTTTGTAATCCAATAATATAAATAAGTACATTGTGAAGATCTTGCATATGAGTTTAATAAACTGTGCCCGAAGAAGTTAAGAGAATCCGAAGAAAGTGTGGAAGGATAGTATCACGGTTTAATCTTTACCTACACACAAAGAACTTGATTTGAGCTAAATGTATACACATTTTGGGTTTCTACCGCTGAGCTTTAAAAGCATTGATTCGTACTGAAAGTGTCGGCACGAGTGTATTTCTTTTCTTTGATGTCTTCCAATACTTTACAAAAATAAACGTTCATTTCCTTCGTTGCAGAAGAAATTTATTTGCGTTGGTATTGAAAATTTGTGTTTGCTTGTGAGTTCTTATTATAGGTCTGTTCGTTGAACTTTTCAGGGTTGACCCAGACCTATGAGTTGTCAAAAAAACCTGGGTTTTCCAGTCCTCAAAAAACGCTTAACAACAAATCACCACACATACCTGCATTAAAAAAGAATACATGACATATGAGATATGACAGCTCTCAACTCGCCACAGCCAAGAGCTAGGGCAAGTTTATGGAAAACCTAGGTCAACCCTTGGGCTCAAAAAACACTCAATTTAACATTTAGGGCGACTTTGGGTTTCTCAAAAAACGTTTTATGGCGACCCCAGAGCGACCCTAGGGCTTCAACGAACAAACCTTGTGTAAGAAATTATCATGTAAGAAATTCAAAAACATTCCTTATTGTAAGAGTAATCATTTATGTAAATTAAAAACATTTATACATGTTAAATGGAATGGTAATCAAACAATTAAATAACTTTCACTACAATAACATTTGCCTTCAAAATAATTAAAAGTTAGAGGTGGAATTGAGCTCCGTCGGACAAGTATTCCAGGCTTACTATATGCAGATGACATAGTTTTTCTCGCCGAGTCAGTTGATGGCATTCAGCTTATGATCAACAGATTAGAAAGGTATTGTAAGAGTTGGAACCTATCTGTCAACCTGGAAAAATCTAAGATGATGATCTTAAGAGTTGGTGAAGGCAGATATTCGCGGATCGAAAAGCGGGTGTTTCAAGGAAATAGAAATTGTAAAGGAGTACAAATATTTGGGAGTATTGATTTCATCGAACTCTTACATAAATAAACACCTTCAATTAAAACTGGCAGAAGCAAAACAAGCTATAAGTACTCACCCCTATTACCGATCTCGTTTCGTCTCGTCGTCAACTCTCGTTTTCTCCGTCGTCGTGTCGTTTTTTAAATGGCATTCCATAACTTCTTTGACACGAAAAATATGTAATAGATTTTAAAACGACTAAAAACTAATAAACATCTGTTAAAATCAAAGAAATTGAAAGAAAGTTTCAATAAAAAATCATTGTTTAGAGCTCGAATGCGGTTGTTTATTTATTATCATCTAAATAAATAGGATATTAAAATGATAAGTATAGAAATGCACAAGTAGTGAAAATGAAGATGAAGAAGAAAGAGTTCTGAAAGAAAAATTGGTTATAACTTATAAGAAATAAACAGATACGGCACAACTCAAATCTATTCGACTTGCCTGATTCAAAGTGAGTTCACATTTTATCCCAATAGTTCCTTTTAAATAAAACTTTTGTACTTTTTAACAGATTCAAGCAGTTCTTTAGATTGACAAAAGAAGCGTTTAAATATTTGTTGGATGAAATAAGTGATAAAACAAGGATTCGGCATCGTTCATCATCAATTTCAATCATATTGAGACTTGCAGACATCCTAAGAATTTTAGCTGAGGGAAGTTACCCCAACACGTCGCCGGGAATGACTGTTTTGGGACTAGCTCAACCAACAGTTAGCAAATTTTTCAAAGAAATTATAAACGTCATAGAAAAACATATACAAATGGATTCGATTCCGAATGACATCCGGCCGAAAAATCAGAAGCAAAGCTTTAGTTTTCAATATGTCGGGATTTCCTGGTGTCATCGGATGTATTGATGTTGCCCTTCCCTCTCCATAACTTAACCTCGATGTGTATGCAGTCTGCGTTTGCGATGATGAAGGAACTGTGGGGAAGTTGCCAAGGGGTTGGGAAGCAAAATGGACTGCGATATGCCAATGGCGTTTCCGCTCGAGCTTACCACTTTTCCTATATGTAATAAATTTGCTACAGCTTCTTCCAGTGGAGATAAAATCTTTGGTTTGTTTGAACCTCCTCCAGTCGATTCAATTCTTTCGAATTGTGTATCAAACCTGATAGAAGCAAAACTTTATAAAAATGTATACATATGTATTTTGAAAAAGTAATTCCATCCTTTTGCCAACTTTTGACATCGGTAATAGGGGTGACTCTTTGGGACAGTTGTATCCATGAAAAGAGTATGGAGCCCAAGCTTGGGGATGCCGACCATACGAAACAGTAGAGTAGTTTCTTCGCTATTTTATTAGGAGGTTTTTTAAAATACCCATACTAGTTCTCCAAACTTCATGTTGCATTTAGAGTCTGGTGTTTCCCCTATGTTTTTGGATACTCTAAAGCTTAATTTCAAATACATAATGCTAGTTTTAGCAATGCATGAGCAGAGAATACCAAAAATAGTACTTATGCACTTATTGTCGACTGAAGGAGGATGTGTTCAAGAGTGGAAGAAGCTGTGTTGTGTAAACCTGGCAATTGCAGCTAAAGAGCAAGTGGAATCCCTCAAGTCAAAAGTTGATGAATTGCTGAAGAAAACGGGAAATAGAATGTACCAAAACTTCATGGAAGAGGCGCAGAACTCACAGTATAGATTACACTATAGCAAGTTGAATCACTTCTTAAATGAAGGAGCTTATTTTTTAGAAGAGTACTCAACGGAATTAAGAATAAGAGGAGAGCTATTTATTAAATCTCAATTTTATACCACATCGTCTTGAGTTACCAATTTTATGTTCTTTATGTAACCGTAATGAAAGAGAAGATATGTTTCATTTTATAGTTGTCTGTCCCGTTTTAAAAGAATTTCGAGTACAATATTTTGGAGTTCAGTCTTTGGAGGAAACTCTTAAAATTTTAAACAGATCTCGTGGCTGGAAAGTACTTTATAATTTCACTGAAATAGCGTTAAATTATAGAAACTGCATTGTAAATGAAAATTTTTAAACATAAGCAAAAAATGTATACAATACGTTAAAATTTATCCCAAAATTTGAATATAAAATATGTCAGTCTGGTGGACGTTTCGGCCAAACCAAAAGACTTAGAAATAATTACCAAAACATTTGTATAATTTATGTATTATTTTCATAAGTCAATAAAACTAAACTAATTAAAGGACATAAGTGCTTCAAAAGCACCCTTGTAATCTTAGCCCTTTGTGGGGACGAAAAAGATTAAATCATTTCATTCCATCAATTGGATACAAATTCGATAGATAACTGAATGTAAAAAGACCGGACGGTAACTCTTCATATTATTCTTTAAGATTTTTTCTATTCAGAGTGTTTACTTATATCAATCCTGTCAGAGGTTTTATTTGAAGAGTACTTTTGTGCGAGCTTGAGGTAAACTTCCATAGATTCCCAGTACTGTCGGTTTTTATTGAACTATAATAAATTGATGTCACTTTCCAATGGTCTCACACAGATAAGCACACATTTCAAAACCAAAATTGTTTCTGTTCTGTTCAACTCATTGCCTTTGCGTGAGTGTGTAACACTATGGCTCGTAAAAAAATTCCTTGAGGAAAATGAATGAGTGAGTTAGATCAGCTGTCAAATTACTCCCCTATAATGTCATCGGTGACTTGGCGTGTTGGTTATTTCATCGAACATTTGTCTCACAAGTATATTTTCTAATGAGATTTCTACTAAGGTTTTAATTTATGTATAAAATGAAAGTTTCAATGTCCGAAATAAACTTAAAATAACTGAAATAAAACAAACCAAATAATACGAAGTACGATTCAGTTGTAATGTCAGAAAGTTTTCCCAATCACATTTTAAGCCGACTTAATTCTCAATTTTCAGAAATTGAATTATTAACCTATTTATACATTAGAAGAAAGCCTTTTTAAGTTGTTTGTTTGTATATTTGTATTGAATAGACTCTTAAACTACTCAGCCGATTTGAATGAAATTTGGAACTGGTCTAGAGGAAGTAACGCAGGCTAAATTTAACTCTCACAATCCCACGGGAACCACTGAAACGATTTCAATTTTTTTCACCATTACAATACCGTCACTGGCTGTTACTTCTCCGAATCATGAGACTTTCTTTTGGTCCAGTGGAATGCGACATACGTTTCCGTTACCTTTCATTAACTCTGTTTTCATTGTCTTTAGTTTAAGTTTTTCGGAATGGTTTGTATAGATACTTTCTGACTAAACTCATTACTTCACTATTTGATAAGGCTGTGCGAAGTTAAGCACCATTGAAATAGATAACTTTGACGTTCAAGTATCATAGATTGATACACATGCATTCGAAACAAAAATAATCCCATTTCATGATTAAACTCAATAGAATAACAAGAAAAAACCTACACATGGCGGCTGTTATTATGACAGACAAATGTACTTCAAACAATAAAATTTCTGTCGCATTATAGGGTAGATAAGCTTTGTTAAAAGATTGCAGCAAATAAATGCAAACAAAATATTTTTCATTTGGTAACGTGAATGCAAAATTGATAGAAGTTTATAAATTCACTAAGTGAGATTCAAAATTTTTCAAAACACAGTGATGCTGCTGGGACATCATTAATTTGATTGAAATTCGAAACACATTTTTAAATTTTCGTGTGTAGATATTGCTTCATTCCAAAATAATGTAGCTTTGTATGTTAGATTAGCCCTAACATAAGTTTGTGTATATGTCCATTATTAGCATAGAAGTGATCGTGAATCTGCCGGCTCTCGTTTAGTTTTTCTAACAAAGTTTAAGCATCTACACACTCGTTAGAGCATTTGCTAGAGATACATAAGTATGGGTGATGAATGATGATTATTGTATTGTAAAATGCCAAGTCATTCCCCAACAAATTAATTTTCAAGTCCCAATTGCTTATAAAATGAATACACTCCCATAGCACGTTTCAGTATAGTATAACGCGTTTGTGAACAAACATCATTAAGATGGGAAAACTTATTTTATTCGGTATCGAAGCAAGCCCACCAGTCAGGGCAGTTTTGTTAACACTTAACGCTCTCAATTTAGATTATGAGTTTCGTGAAGTTAATTTATTCGGCGGTGAACATAAATCAAAGGAATACTTGAAGAAAAATCCTCAGCATACAGTTCCGGTTTTAGAGGATGATGGAAAATGCTACTGGGATAGTCATGCTATTATAGCTTACTTGGTGAGAAAATATGCAAAGGATGATGCACTCTATCCCAAGGATTTTGATAAGCGTGCTCTTGTGGATCAGCGACTTCATTTCGATTCCGGAGTTCTTTTTATGAGTTTGAGAAACATCACTCTTAACATCTGGTACAAGAATGAGAAGGTCATTCCACAGGAAAAAATCGATTTGGTTGTTGAGGCGTTCGATTTCTTGGAGGCCTTTCTGGAGCATAATTATGTGGCGGGAGATACGCTGACAATAGCTGATTTGAGTTTAGTATCAACTGCGTCCAGTTTTGAATGTCTGGTTCCAATTGATCCAACTAGGACTCCAAAAGTTGCTGCTTGGATTCAAAGGTTATCGAAGCTGCCTTACTACGAGAAAGCAAATCAAAAGGGGGTTGGTATGTTGAACAAAGCGTTGAAAGATAAACTATCTGCGTAAGCAGAGTGAGCAGTGAAAATATAAACTGATAATAAAGCATAAGAAACTTAAGAAGTATTTTGTTTTTGTGATAGGTACTTGAGTGCTTGAGAATATGGTGGAAGAATTTCATTGCAATTGCAAGTTGAATTTTGTTAACTAATTCAACTTGGTTAGGTTCTCTTAAAATCTCCTTAGCAGGATGTGTGGCCCTGAAAAGCTGCATGTGCAACAAACAAGCAACCTGAAGAGAAAGTAATATGACAATGAAGTGAGTTTTGAGGTTGACAAAGAGGAAAAAGGAATCAAATTTAGAATTTGTGTGAAATTAGCTTTTGTTTTTTCCTAAAAAATGAATTGCTTCTGTCAACAAATTTGAAAATGAATTCAGTCGTTTTCGTAAAAACCCAAAAACACTACTGATGAATTCAGCGTCAAGGTTAATGTGTTCTGTGGTACCCGTGGCGTGATGGCAAGTATGTCCACTTGCTTACCCAGAGGTTCGAGGTTCGAATCCCAGCAGAGGCAAAAATGTTTTTTCACGGGTATCGCCTTTCGTGAGGAATTGGCAAGTCCTCCGTTAGTAAAATCATTACCATGAAAAGCGCTTTGTCAATTAGCCGTTTGGAACCGCGGAAAATTGTAGGTCCCCTCCATTCCCTGACAAGGCATGGTTGTGAGAAATGCGCTAGGCCCAGGGACTCCTCGCTCTGTTGGGCCATCTCTGTATTTATTTTTTTTTTTGTGTCGAAACGAAAACATGCTTCTAAAGTTCTTAAAATCATCTTTTTAACGGCTAACTTTTGACTTCAAACTATTTTGGGGCTTTGTTAGGCAAAGAAAAACAATTAAAAGTATCTCTTCATATCTTGATAAGATTTCTTTTGAATTCACTATTCGGCTGCGGCACTAGGGCTACTAACATTAAATTTATTGAAAAAGTAAAGAGAACAATACAAAAGTAAATTATATTTGTGTGTCTGCATTCCATTCTGAACTAAACAATTTCATATTCAATCTATACCAAATAACAATTGAACTTGGAAATCATTGGTCTCTGTATAGGTGTCCAAGCTGAATTTTTCTTAAACTAGCTACATATATAGTCTTCCTTATCTGTTTTTTAATTTGACTTTTCAATTGTATGTGTATTAATTTAATTGAAGTTGTTAGTAAGTGAATCAGCAAATAAAAGTATTAAATGGAATGAAGAAAACACATAAGTTCAGTTGGTTATCTACCGTTCGTTTGTAAGCATTGAAAATGGGAAAATTAGTTTTATACGGCACGGAGATCAGTCCTCCGGTTAGAACCATTTTACTTACATTAAAAGCTTTGGATTTAAACTACGAGTTTGTAGAAGTTAATCTTTCAAAAAATGAACACAAGTCCAAGGAATTTTTGGAAAAAAATCCACAACACACGATACCGGTGTTAGAAGATGATGGTGATTTTTACTGCGATAGCCACGCAATAGCTGCTTATTTAGTTAGGAAGTATGGAAAAAATGATGCCCTCTATCCGAGAGATTTTAAAAAACGTGCAGTCGTTGACCAAAGGCTACATTTCGATTCTGGAGTTTTATTTGCGAACCATTTAAGGGTATGTACGGCAGTTTTCAACGAAAACATTGCCGTCATTCCACAGGAGAAAATCGATGCGGTTAAAGGGGCTCTTGATTTCTTAGAAGGTTTCTTAAATCAAGATTACGCTGCTGGAGATAGTGTTACTATTGCGGACTTTAGTTTAGTCACAACGGTAACCAATATCAACAATTATATACCGATTGATGGAGCTAGGTGGCCAAAAGTTTTGGAATGGAAACAGCGATTAGCTAAGTTGCCGTACTATGAAGATGGAAATGCAAAAGGTGGAGCTTCTTTTGAAAAAGTGTTCAAAGACCAGATGGCTTCAAACCAAACAAAGTGAAAATAGTGTTTTTTTCCACACAAAATTTGTAAATGTTTTGATAATAAAGTGTTGAGAGCAAATAGATCTATAGTCTTTTGTCAATGCCTATGATTCTGTACAAAGTATACATATGTACGATGTACGCGCTTGCGCATACATATGCTTACTTCGTGTGTTGTATGTATTTATGAGAATTTCTTGTTAATACTGCTCATTTTGTATCTTTTTTTTCGATTTCTTTTTTCTGTAACGTCTAAAGCTAGTGAAATTATTCTGATGATAATGTGTAGGTATTGAACTCAAAAAACTATGAAGTTTCCCGAATCTCTATAGAGTATTTTTGGTGAACATGTTCTGTTGATCAGCTTATATTAGTTAGTATAGGCATCGCTCTGCCTCTGAGCTTTTAATTTTGTTCTAATTTTGCCGCTCAATATGTGACCGTGCCCTAAGAGTGAGTGCATGGGATGAAATGTTAGCTTTTCTGATGTGGGTAGCTCTCTGGTAGCTCTTAAAGCTCACATACAAATACAGCCCTGGCAATGTTTTTTCGTTCAGCATTTGCTAAAGAAAGTGTTCAATTTTGATAAAAATATTATTTTTTTAGTTAGATAAAAGGGCCAACTGTATTTACAGGTGTTTTGCAATTATTAAGCAATGCCCCCGTCATGTACGAGAAATCAAGGGACATGTTTAAAAATATTTTTTATGAATCTACCGATCAATTAAGACACAAATAATATAACAATACATTGCTATTCTAAGTAATAATATTTATGTAAACGACTTTCAATATCCCTGTCCCTGTATATGATTATATATATTAAAGTAATTAACATAAATATTATTACTTCTAACAAAAGAGCGTTGGGTCTGCTGCTCTGATACTAAAAACAAGCGGCATCTCGCTGTTGTATTAACCTAGGTTGCCAACTTTATAGTAATTGCGTTTCGTTTCCCAAGGGGTTAGAGCAACTGTTCGGCTTACTTGAAATGAAAATCTCAAATCTATATATATAAAAATGAATTGCTGTTCGTTAGTCTGGCTTAAACTCGAAAACGGCTGAACGGATTAATCTTATCTTGGTCTTGAAATGTTCGTGGAGGTCTAGGGAAGGTTTGAAAGGTGAGTAAATATGAAAAAAAAGGATTGGAATATAGTAAAAGTAACAATTTCTTTATTCTTAACTGTAATGAATAAAAAATTTAATTCAAAAAATTCTTAATCGTTTTTGACAACAAAAAATTAAAATAATAAATAACAAATAATAAGATTATTTAATTGTCTGTTTTTGAAAATTATTTTAACTTTTTGACTGGTAATTTAATTTATTGCCCATGAGTAAAATAAATAAATAAATAAATAAATAAATAGGGTGGCGCAACAGAGCGAGGAGCCCCTGGGCCTAGCGCTTTTCTCACAATCACACCTTGTAAGGGAATGGAAGGGACCTACAATTTTGGGCCGGTTCCGAACGGCTAATCGAGAAAGCGCTTTTCATGGCAATGAATACTAACGGAGGACTTGCCAGTTCCTCGCGAAAGGCGATACCCGTGGAAAAAACCATTTTTGCCTCTGGTGGGATTCGAACTCGAACCTCTGGATTAACAGGCGGACATGCTATCCATCGCACCACGGGTACCACATTGCCCATGAGTACAATAGACTATATTTCATCCTCAAATTCCCACAGGAACGGAAATGGGAACATCAAATAGTCTGAAAGCAACCATAATATTTGAGATTTGACAACCAATCTTTGAGAGTGAAGATTACCGCTACGTGCGTGAGAACTTTCTGTACTTTTGTGATTCTTTCTGAAAGCGACATAAATAATGTGCGTTTTCTAATAAATTTTTTTGATATTCTGTGATAGTGACAAATGACTACCAATTTAGCAACTTACGCTGACGAGGAGAAGACGACCTGATTTAGGTCGATGATCTCAATGCGACCATTCAGAATTTTCTTCCACGACAGTTGGTTTCCTTCAAATCAGTCGACACCTTTATGAACAAGAATGACGTAGTCAACTATCCCACGGAAATTCTTAATTTACTGGAATTGCCTGGACTACTACGTCACTATTTGCAGTTAAAAGTAGGATCAGTTGTTTGTCATCATGCTGCGTAACCTCGACTATGCAATGGAGCACAACAAGATATGCTATTGACTCTGGCGTATACGTACTGTTTTATTTTTTTTAGTTTTATTCTGATAGTAACAAATTGTGATGTGACTACTTTCAATACATTTTATATTTAAGAGTTCAATGAGAAAAATTTTAGTTGCTGATTGTTTCTGAATTAGTTTCGTCTGTATCAATTCAAATTCATTGAACTTATCCCTCAGTGACATAAACTTATATTTCATTCACATATTTGCACGTGAACGGAAGATTCCCTTAGGAAAGGAGTTGGAAATGGAAACCTGGAAACTACTGGACAGATTTCAAAAATTATTTCGGTACTGGGATGCCACATAGTCCCTTAGTAACTTATATAGCCCCTACACTACACAAACCGTTTCAAGCCAGTGTAAGGCTCATAAGACTTGGGTTTTAGCGGTAATGATTTCTTCATGTGGTTTCTTTCTGTTGGTTGCTGGAGATGTCGACCGATTCTAATCAAAATCTACTCCGCTGTACTTTTGCCGACGCTAAATATTTCATTAAATTGAAAATCACTTAGGTAATGCAGAAAAATTATTGTTAATTCTGTCTTTGAAAACTTGAGGATTGCATCTCAAATTCATCATCACTTTCTCTTGAAAACAAAATATTTGACATTTTTAATTAAACATGGCACTTTTCGATCGAAACTCTATTGCCTGTCACAATTGTCAATTACAGACTGACAAAATTGTAATTTGTATAACTTTTCTGTTCAAAAAACAAATTGTCACTACAAATTTGGAGGGGAATTCATGACAATTTTTAACAAAAATTTTGATTCGAAATTACGACAATTGTCGAAGATTTCTGGACAATTTCACAATTGTCAATTTTTCTATGGTACAGGATAAAGACAATTACCAAGCTGTCATTTACATATCAGATGTCGCAATTATGGAGGAGACTGTGTTTTTAGAATTCCTATCATTTTCACGTCTATAATTTCAAATAGCCCGTATATCTTCTTGATTAAAGTTTCATTAGGAGCGACTTTGTTTAAATATTCGTAATTAAATTTTTTTCTTTTCGAAATACTCGGTCGGGAGAGTCGATTACAGAGAACCGCCTATTGAATAAATCGCATGTTAGATTGTCTTCTTTTTTTTACGAAACGAAACATTACATACCGTCCGGAAGTTTTGAATGGTTTTTAGATTTTGCATCGTGTCTTGAATTTTCGATGCAATCTGAATGCGTACTCATTCTCTCCTTCTCTCCTAAAAGTTTTTAGAGTAAACTGTTACGCGAAAGGAATTATTCAATTTGTCACGTTGTTTTTATAAAGAATAGTTTTTCTTCCTTGAAATTAGTTGAATATATGCGTTCCATTCTGAATTAAAAGATTTTTTTTTATAAAGTCCTAAACAGCAGTCAAACTTTATGTATTCCTATAGGATAAACCGATATATTTTTTAAACAAACTATAGTTTTCCTTAACGTTTTTTTCTACAGAACCTTTATCAGTTAATTGATGTAGATAAAATTAAGGATCAGCAAACAGAAGTGGAATACCGAATAATGCACAATACACTAACCCTAAGTTCAGTTGGTTGTCTAAAGTTCGTGCGTAAACACAAAAAATGGGAAAATTAATTTTATATGGCATAGAGCCTAGCCCTCCGGTTAGAACAGTTTTGCTTACATTAAACGCTTTGGATTTAAAATATGAATTCGTTGAAGTCAGTGTTTTAAGAAATGAACACAAGTCAAAAGAATTTATAGAAAAAAATCCCCAGCACACGATACCAGTCTTAGAAGATGATGGTCATTTTTACTGGGACAGTCACGCCATAGCTGCTTACTTAGTGAGGAAGTATGGGAAAAATGATGAGCTCTATCCGAAGGACTTTCAAAAACGTGCAGTCGTTGACCAAAGACTACATTTCGATTCGGGAGTTTTGTTTGCAAGTCTTATAAGGATCTCATCGGCAGTTTTCTTCAAGAACATTGCCTACATTCCACAGGAAAAAATCGATGCGGTTAAAGAGGCTCTTGATTTCTTAGAACGTTTCTTAGATCACGATTACATAGCTGGAGATAGCATTACAATTGCAGACTTTAGTTTGGTTGCAACGGTTACTAATGTCAATGCTATAACGCCGATTGATGGAGGCAGAACGCCGAAAGTGTCAGCTTGGGTTAGGCGATTAACTGAGTTACCTTACTATGAACGGGCAAATGGAAAAGGTGCAGCTATTTTTAATCGTGCATTTAAGATCAAGATGGCGTCAAGTTAAAAGAAAAAAAGAATTAATAATATAAGTGAATATAAATAGCTTAATGTTTTTATTGTAGAGTGTTTAGGGCAAAGTCAGTCGATATCGATTTATTTGCCAATTTATTTAAAACATTTTGGGGACTTGTGGTCGTCCCGAGCATTTAATATAATTGATGAGCTTGTTAATTTTTTTTTTTTTTTTTAATTTTCTGTGAATGTATTTTTTTTTTTAGTAATTTCTATATATGTCCACGTTTGATGATAATTTATACTAATAACAAAAATAAATTGTGAATTTTCTGGTAATCAACTTTTATTAGACTCGAATATCAAAGAGCTCGATCTTAACAGCAGTCTAAGTTTTTTTTGGTTTGGAAAAACTTTGCTTATTATGTAAAATGTGCGTTATTATAATAAATATGTATATTAAAGACTGTCTTTAAAATTATCAAGTACTGCTGTTTAACTTTCCCTTTAAAATTTTATTCAATATTTTTCAAAAGCATACTACAGTAATAAAACTTCTACACAATAGGTTTGTTCGTTGAAGTCCTGGGGTCGCCACAAAGCATTTTTTGAGAAACCTAAACTCGCTCTGAATGTCAATCTTGGTAGTTTTTGAGCCCTGGAGTTGACCTGGGCTCACCCTTAACTCACCTTAGGTTTTTGTTGTGGCGAGTTGAGGGCTGCTAAATGGCATGTATTTTTATTCAAATGACACGGATGTGTGTGATTTTGCGGTTTAGTGTTCTTTGAGGACTGGAAAACTCAGGTTTTTTGACAACTCGTAGGGTTGTCATTGAAACCTAGGTCAACCGTTGGTAAATTTTAACGAACGAACCTAATAATTGCAGAACTACACCTCAATATACATCAATAAAAATTATATCGTTCTTGTTCCGAGACCGCCCCTCCTACTCCATATAAAACTTCCCAATCTTCTTCAGAAAAGTGTACGGCTGCGATAGTTCGTAGTTCAAACCAGCTAGACTTTCTCGAAAAAAAGAAATTTGTATAATTTCAATTGTGATTTATAATTTTATTTCATGTTACTTTATAATGCGTTGGTCTTATATGCAATGAGTGGTAGTTTTTGTTAGATCAAAAATAAAATGTATTTTCAAACGTAAAATATGTACGTCCTTAAAACGGCATTCTGGTCGTTTTTCCAGTGTTCATATGCATATACTTTTAATTTCTTATTCTTTGAAGGTTTCGTTAACTTTGTTTGCATAAGCTGATAGAATCGGGTCTACTTGGCTTTGACTTCCAAGAGTTTGAACCAAAATTATTAGATATGTCGTGGTGGCGGATATCATCTTAACAAGAAAACTTGAGCTTAGTTGTTAGTAATAAGAAACTTAATCCAAATACTTACAGAAAATATAACCGAACCGTCCAAAGTAAAGAAACTAAAAACCGTAAAAGAAGGACTGTTTCCTTGTATCTGCTGTGAAAATGCTAAAAACTGAGAATTAGTAAATTAGAAGGCAATATTCAAGAGAAGTATTCAATTCGAAAAAAACATACACGTGATCTTATATCATTATCCTTAGCATGGATGATAATATGATTAACAATTTTTTGAGATTTGCCGAACTATAAATGAAGAAAAAAAGGGTGTTATCAATTTATTCTTTTTCAACAATTGTGCTGATGTATATTTATTTGCAAACTCTTCATAATTAATTCTACAAAATCATTGGTATCTAGGTTGTCAGTTTGAAAGTGTGGAGAATTGCCAACAAACTTATGGAAATGCAATGGTTATCCGTTTACATACTATTTAGCTACATCAGGATCCGAATTTCCGCACACGTGATCGAGTAATAAGTGACTGAATTATGTATTTTTGGCAATACTTCCGCTATCGAGCAATTTAGTGTACCACAATTTGACATTCTTTCATCAGTATTTGAACGAATTAAAGTTGGTAATTGAAAAAGAGAAAAGAGAGAGTGTAATATAGAGTGGATTTTGTACTCACTCACTCGATCACTGATACCGTAATTCGACCACGGCTTTGCGAGTTGCGATATACGCGTACCTTTTAGATGATCTGTTGATTAATTAATTTCTTCGTCAAATATGGAAAAGTAGTTGGCTGCAGTAAGAACTATTCACCCCTATCACAGGGCCCGTCCTAGCAATTTCTACGAATGTGAAATAAAAATGTCTAAAAACCATCTTCGTAATGAACGCTTGGCAACAGATATTTATAACTTGTTTATAACTTTAATAATAGTAACAAATTTCGTGCTAGAACATCAACCACAAGGGCGTCTATGATGCTTCCATTTTGGTATTCGTAGTCAGAAATCGCTACGACGGGCCTTGTGATAGAGGCCATTAATTGGCGAATGTAGTTCGCAAGGGCAATAGAAAGCACTTAACGAACTTCAAACTCTAAGGCTAGTTGTGAAAATTAAGGTAGCTTCATACTCCTTCGACGTATTTTAAGCTTCTTTCTGGGGTATAGCTAACTTCGAGTCTTCTTGAAAGGCTTTAGACTTATCAAAAAAATTTGAACTCTTGGTCCTCAAAAAACAAAGAATCGAGTGGTTTTTGAGGAACGAATTACCCAATTTCACTCTTCTTATCAAAAACTTACATGTTAGTTTACAAAAACCGCTTTTTGACTTAAAGAATACTCAGATTAATACTCACATTATGCTTGACCAAAGAAAATCCAAAGACAATAACCAGTACACACGAGCATGGTTGAATAAGATGTTGCAAGAGATATCCAAGCGATTCGACAATTGGTAGCTTGAAAGCTTCATGCACATATAAAATAGTGTGTATGTATTTACTTCAAAAACAATTAACCTACCTTCTGGTGCAACAATTACCGAAATCATGTAGTAGAAATTAAAAGTAATTGAAATAAATGCTTCTAGGAATACAAGCATTAATTGAATTTGATAGGCTTTATTAGTAGCCAAAGCAGCCTCATATGCATTTTGTTGCAACTGAAAGAGATTAATTATTTAATGTCGCCCCTTATTTTATCAAACAAAAGCACGTCAAACCTTCATAGCGCTGTCAATAAAAGGCATCAATGCAGCAGCAGAGACATTGACCTCAGAGAAAATTGATGCATTTTGTTTTGAAAAGACTTGGCAGCAGAAGACCTGAGTCTTGAAGTTCCGCAAAGCGATGTGTTGATTATTGCCACGTTTACGAAAGAGTTTTCTTTCCCTTTGCATTGTTGAAAGACGATTTTCGATTTTGTGTGATAAATGTTTTTTGTTAGCATCAAAAACATGGTCAGAACCAATAACCGGAATTATTTTGGTCCTCATTTTTTCGATTCAAATTTTAGTTCTCTACTGCGCAAAAAAAAAAATGATTAGAAAGAATTAAACTGTTGCAAAGAATGTATAAAATACGTTTGAATGTCATTTAGAGCATTGGAGTAGGCGTGTATATCCAGAAGCCTATTCGAATTGCGTGATGGGGATGATAAAATTAATTTCATATGGCAAATTTTAATGGATTCCTCGGGTATTATACATCAATTGATGTCATTATCAATCAGTCATTGCTAATTTACTGGCCCGGCTAACACCTTTACAAAGGAAATAAAAGCATTGTCATTATCAACTACCAAGCACTCCAATTTGTAATATCCATTAATCGATTTATACATATGCATGTACTTGTACAGTTCATATGTTCATATAATAGATTTCTGGGCTTTGAGTGTTTTTGTATTAAACGAACTATTTTTACGTAATTAGCAAATAGCGTATCATAGATAAATATCAGAAATACATCCATGTATGAAGTTGACACTTAATGGAAAACATGATATGTCCTTGTCAGGAGTTTTTCTGAGGTGTACAAATAAAATGCGCTCGTGCGAGAAACGTGATGGATTCATTCCTACGCTGGGTGTATGAGTTCGATCCCCACGCTCTTAGGCCTTAGTTTTTTTCTTCTTCTTATCTTCTCCGACAACTGTGCGATAAAAGAAGTCCTTCTGTCTGAAAAGACTAATTAAAATATTACAAATAGAAGAAACTGATTAAGTGGCACAACATACAAATTGCTGCATATGGTGTTGAAAAGAGAAAATATAGGAATTCCATTAGAAATATCAAGCTTCGAAAATTTATTCATAAACAAATATGTAGCTTACGTATTTTCTGTTTGATCTGTTTTTTTTTTTTTCAACAAGCTGAGCCGCTCGACGCACGTTACTCAGGTCTGTTATTTTAAAGTTCCCGTTCTCGTTCTTCCGTTCGCGAGGGAATAAGCGGATAAAGTATAACCATTTTGGATTTTTTTGTCTCCGATTTGTGTATGTAAATAAAAACACTATAAAATTAGATTAAAAAACGAAACAAATTTTTTAGATTTTTTTTTTAATTATTATTAAATCTACTTTGCTTAATTTCACAAATTTCGTTTCGAAATCTTTCCATCATCGGGCGCAAGCTTCGTATGTTGTCGGTGAACATTATTTGTGGAATTAAGCAAAGTAGCTTTTAATAATAAAAAAAAATCTAAAAAATTTGTTTTGTTTTTTAAACTAATTTTATAGTGTTTTTATTTACATATATGGATAGAATATAGCCTATGCTACTGAGGAATAATGTAAGATCCTAAAGTTGAAAGAGTTTTTGGAATCGGATAATTAGTTTTAAAACTCCCGTTTTTGTTCCCGTTTCTGTTTTCGTGGGAATATGGAAGTGGAATATAGTTTAAGTTACTCAAGGATAATTTAGCATTCTAATGCTGAAAGAATTTTTGAGATATGTCTCTATCCTAAGGACGATTTAGAATTCATTAAGGAGGGAAAATAATTACACACACAACAATTTTGACAAATCGAAAAAGTCAAAACAAAATATCAGTCCTTGCAAACCATGAGAATACACTAGAAGGGTTTTCGTTTCTTTTCAAGGACTCTTCGTCAGAAATAGGTAAAGCAGCAAAAAATTTATTGAAACTGTTGAGTTTTACCATACCGAACATATTTGGCTGCCGGAACATCTTATGTTCTTGTAACAACTTGGAAGAGATAGAGAATAAAAACAATATAAAAGCATGACCAACGAAGTGAGATTCTTAAAAATACATCTATTGTAATGACAGTGTGAAGAAAAGATTTGGATGTTTACTTATTTGCTCATGTGAATGGTTTGGCTGCTGTACCTATTCATCTCAAACCGGCGAGGTCATAAGTGTTTTATCAAAAAGAACAGAAAAATGCACTTTATTTTGTGATTTATTTTTTTAAATTAATATTATTTTACTTATTAGATCAATATTTATTTTAGTTTATATCCAAACTAATGCGTAAGCGTATAATATTTTATCTTTAAAATTATTAATGTTAAAGCCGAAACAATGTTAATTGTAACGAAGTTAATATGCACGAATTATGGTATTATTCAATTTAAAAGGTTTTGTCATTTACCAGTTTTTACCAGACGTTGGAAATATTCACTGTGACGTATGCGTAATTTTTTCAATTTTTTTTTTTTTAATTGAACTAAATACACGTTGTATATTTTCTTTTAATAATATGTACATTAAACTGTTTCATAAATTTTTTTTTAGCTCTCACCCTCTGGATATAAAAAAAAAAACTCACCAAAAATGTGTTTGTAGCTTAACTTTTGAGTAACATCGTTTTCAGTCGTTTTTTATATTTGAGAAAAAAAAATGAGTGATAATAAATGATTATTATAATAAGAACATTAGTTGCAGCCATTTGGAAATTACTGAAATTTTAAATTTGGAGATATATATGAATCTAATTGCGCTTTTTTAAATGACTCGAAAACTAAGCTTAAAGGTTACACAATTACTTTCATTTTCGAAATATTAAACATTGAAGTTCAAAAAAGTTTTGCTGTCTTTGAGCCAACCAACCATTTTTTTACCGATGATTTGAATATTTGATATGCGCTGAATCCAAATCTGGGGTCGAATTCCCGCATCAGTAATCGAGTGATGGAGTAGCATTTTTCTTTCGAAATTAGCCTTAAATTTCACATTCTCAGTCCACTGTCCATTTATTGATTTCAATTCGTTCAAATGCTGCTCAATTACATGAGAAGTAATGCCAAAATCAAATGATTCAGTCACGTATTACCCGATTTCGTGTGCCGTGATTCGGCCCTTGATCTCAAAACGAAATTACTGAGATATTCAAAAGTTCTAAAGTACGGTCAAGGTCATGCAATATTTTGAAGGATAAAGGATAAAGCTTCGAAAATAAGTTTGAATCTGAATCTGAATATGAAGCATTGAGAGCAGAAGTGGCGCAACCCCAAATTCATAGAATTGAGATGTTTGCGTTGCGATTAAAGGTCTTAACGAAAAACAAAAGCATTCTATTTGTGGCCTTAAAATGACGTGATGTCTTATGAGTTATGAGTATTAAATTAGCAGAAGTTTTAAATAAAGGTTTTTTTTGTTTTATTTTTCAACTTTTGTTGGAAGAATGTGGGGGTAGCACCATTAAATTAGGAAATAATATGTTCGTTCGTTGAACTTATCGTAGGTTTCCTTTACAACGCCTATGAGTTGTGAAAAAATCCTGGGATTTCGGTTCTTAAAAGCCGTTAAAATACGAAATCACTTCATATCTCTTTCTGTTGAAGAAAAAAAATCTGTAGGTACATAACCTGTATCTACGCCATTTCTGTTTTTGAAAAGGTTCCGGACAGACAAATATTTTATCGTTTTCTACTTACACTACTTTTTCTTTCAAGGCTTCATATGTAAATAATGCAACAACGAAAGGTGAAAAAAAAACATAAATTTCTCTTCTCAACTCTATCAGCTAAATGTTACCTATTTTTGTGACAAAGACATTATTTTAATTTCAGCGAAAATATTTTTATTTTCCTAGGCCGAGATTCCGCAATTTTTTAAACGATTTTATCGTTCTATTGTCTATCTTCGATTTCATCGCCAAAAGATTGGTTCATGTAACTTCGTTTCCAGCAATTGAAAGACATGTAGCTGTTTTAATATCGTCATACTAATTTTTGTAACTTTTTGAGGTTTTTAAGCACGTCTTGAACGTTGCGGAACCCAGCCACTGATTTTTTTTTAAGTCTCCGTCGACAAATTAAAATTATATTACGTTGAAAAATCACGCAACAAAAGCCACTTTCTGTTCTGCAGTTGATTCATTTTATTTTAGTGCTTTTCTTTTTTACAGAATTCATTTCCTAACTTGTGTGCGTCTAAAATTCACCTTTAAAAAAGTAATTGAGAATATATCTACTATTTTTTTCTATACTGCAGTTTCATTTATTAATAGCGATCACATAAATGCTTTATAAAAAGTAGAAAAAAAAACTTATAAAAATGCAAGCCTGCTTTCAGGCTAGCCTGCAAGAAAATTTGCAGAAAATATGCTTTCATAGAGTCCCTTTGCACAAGGTAACAACATTACTCATACTAGTGTGTTTGGACCAACTACCTGTCTGTCTATTGTGGAAAGACCGGTTCTAAAGCTGTAATCCACCACACAGCGCATACAAAAATGCTGCGACGGTTAAATGAATGCTTACTCTCGGTAGTGTTTCTCATCTTTTGAGTTGTTGTGTTGTTATTTATCTCGTGTCTGTTGGGTGTTGTCGCAATAAAGTGCTCCTCTGCTTTGATTGCATTTTATATGGTTTTTCACTTCATTATCACAGTTAACTAGCTTTCAACATTAGCACCACAAAAACAATACGAAGAACTTACTTACCGGATAAACATTAAACAAGTACCAGAAAAGGGTAAATAAACTATTTACATAACACAATTGACACGAACACGGAGGTAGACGGTAGAGAGGCAAGGTTATCCATCGAATTGTGTGCAGCAAAGCACACTGTCTTTTAGCTGTAGATGCTGTGATGATGCATCGACAAAGCACTCAGGTTCTTGGAGTGTCTAATGTTTTGAACACAAATTGCAGTGTTAGTGCTTCGGCGGAGAATCAAACTGACCTAAAGGGCCATTACCCCTTGGATACGCTGCCTAAACAGTTCGTTGTGTCGATGAAAAAACTCTTCGATATTTTGGACGATCAGAGAACAGGTTATGTAAAATTTTCCGATATACAAAAGGGCTGGCAGGACGATGGGTGCAAAGGTTTGCCGCGAGGTGTTATCGAAAGTTTGCGTAAAGTGACTCCAACAAGTGGACTGTTGTCGTTTGATAGATTCTGCGCTGGATTGAAAATCTGTCTGTTGCAAAATCAACAGATTGATGTTTTGAACCCTGTGCGTGAAAAGCCTCCACGACCACCTTCGGCCCCGTTGTTGGACATAGAGAATCCCGTTCCAAATGCCCAATGGTCGAATAATAGCAACACGGCGACTGTTCGTCCAAATAATATCATTCCCAGCCAAAGGGCACTGAGCTTGCCCCAACTTAGTCCAGAAATGGAACTAGATATGATGACTGACACAGAACTGGCACCGCAGGACATTTACCATAGTCCACCGCCTCCACCAAAACCACCTCGTAGTTCTAACGCTGCAAATGCTATAGATAAAGCAGAGATTCGACACGCTCTGCAGAATTGGCAAATGGGAATTTTGATGAACGAAATGGACTCGAAAGACAAGAGGAAGTCATTTCAAGTTCTAAGAGGCACTGCCGACGGTGGTTCATCGACCACGCCGGATAGTGGAGTTGTCCAAGGACAACCGTCCAATAGTTATCAGAAAAAGCGAAGAGAACCCCGACGTCACACACTACAGAACGGAATAGACTACAATATGCTCAAAAGAATGAAGCAATTTGAAGAAGAACGTGATGTACTTCTGCAAGGCTTAGCAGCTGTTGATAAAGCTAGGGAATGGTACCTTCAGCAGATCTCCAATGCACAAGAAAAGATTAAGTACTTAGGCCGAATGGGATCTCATGTGGTAAGTTGAATTTCATCTAAGAGAACTTTTGTCAATCTTTTTTTCTTTTACTAAGGAGCAATGGTCAGAAGTGCAACAAGAACGTTTGGATTTCCAACGAGCAAGAGTTTTAGAAATAAACCGCCATCTTTCGACACTAGCCGAGACATGGGAGCGTGGTGGCTTCCCAACCCACATAAATCTTGCCATACGCCCTACAACTCACCAAGGGCTACTTCAACCGGTTGACCGCCTTCGCCAGCAGAACCGGAATCTCACTAACGAAGTGAATCAGAAAACTGATCACATTGCCTTACTGGAACGAGAAAAACAGACTCTTATTCGTGAATTGCTGGAGCTTCAACAACGCAGTGCCAATCGGGGACTTATAAGTGTAGTTTCAACAGCATCGCCAGGTTGCATTAACTCATCTGGCCTTGTAGACGCTGATGTCGTTTACTGATTTTATATCTGCTAATTTGTGCCGTAATATACTTTTATACATGAATACTGTTTTTTTTTTTTTTACTTAAGAGTTTATTTAGTTTAAGTCGTTCACTTTGGGTTGGGGTATGAGCGCATAAACTTGTTCAATTGTTTGTAGTTTAGGTCTCTTCCAGGTGCTACTATACCCAAACTGTCAGTTTTCTTTGCTTCGAATTTTTTGTCCATGTGAACTTTGTAACACTTCTGGAAGGTTGCAATCTCCTTATGACATAGCTTTTCAGCAAATTCATTGTCTTTCAAACAAGCAAATAGAACTGCCATTTCCTGAAGACAAGCCACATCTGACGAGGAGTCGGATTTTCCACTAACCCGATCGCGAAGCCCTAGTGGCAGTAGTTCCTTAAAAGGGACTGTGTGTTCACGTTGTGGCTTGCGGCCTTTCCCTTTCACCAAGGCGGAGAATGGCAAACGCATTCTAGAAAGAGAAGTTCTATGATTAGCACTTAGTTAAATTATTTTGTATTTGCATTTTAATACTACCTTATAATTAAATAATAATTTATTTTATTATAAAAATCGAAGCGAACCTGTTTTTTGGTCAGGTTTATATGACAGGAGGTAGTCAGCTGTTTGGTGTTACAAAACAGAAATGGCTATTCACAATTGCACTTAAGCAAAATGAAGGAGCTCAGCGGAATAAACTGCATGTTGCTTTTTTCTGGTCATCCGGAAAAAGTTCTCGTGATGGTAGTCCCAAACGGGTAAGAAAATAACATTCATTTTGTTGGATGTTTCATTTTTGTTTATTTACTCTGCATATGATTATTTGTAATTCAATGTTGATATTGAAATGTGCGTTTTTGAAAAGAAAATCTCTCTTTTTTAGACAGGAGGTGTCACTTTTTGAGCTTTGGAAGACCAAAACCATTTACAACATATTCAGTAAATTAATGAGATCCGTTTATGTAGACTGTTTTTAAAACCCTCCCTACTTGCGTCCCTTTCAATATGGACTTTCGTCCAATAGGTTTTTGACAGATGTCACCTTCTTTATATACATTACAAAAAAAACTCACTTGTAGCTTTTAGCAACACTTGGACGAATAATCGTGTACAATACTACATTCTGGGAACGATTAAATTAGAACAAATAGCTGAAGCTAAATAAGGAATATTTAAGGAACGATGCATTATTGAATTTTTATTCAAAACTTGAACGCATTCAACCTGATTTTCATTTTTTATTATTGTGAATTGGTGTGTATTTCTGCCTGTCGGTAATGAAGTGTAAATTGATCAAATTTGGGGACAAAAAAAGTACCACCAACGCTGTCATCTGTCATTCTTTTTGCAAAGAGAAAATTTATTTCTTTTTCTTGTATTCCCATTCTGTGCAAAAGTGTAAATAAATAAATAAAAATACTAAACACCACAATCAAGCTACTTGGATAATTCGCGTTAAGCGTGCCCATCATTTTTAAAACACATTTGCTGCCATTTGCACACCAAAAAACACCACATAATTAAAAAATATGACTTCATCAACAGCATCAGTAAGTGCGCGTCAAACCAAATCTACACGGCAGGCACTTTCTCGATTTCATCCTTATCATGGAGCCAACATAATCCTCTGTGAAGACAACACAGTGGCGCTACGAAAAGCCAGCTTTGCCGATGCAGTCACATTCTCTGAGAAGCCACTCTTGCCCGGCGAAATATTCCTGATTGAAATCGAAGCTAACGAACGTGGTTGGTCGGGACATATGCGGCTGGGATTGACACAGCTGTTGCCCGAAGTAATTGTTTCTTCAAGTGATGGCTTACCACAATATGCTCTGCCTGATTTGGCAAACATGGGCACAAGTTGGATCTATCCTATTTCAAAGTTTGAAAGACAACTTAATGAAGACGGTGCCAATGGCAGTCATAGAGACGCCAATGGAAAGAAAATAAATAGTAATGAAGTAAAATATTGTGAAATGAAATTCACCTAACGAGATAACTTTTTTTTCAAAGCAAATATTCTGGGAGATGCTGTGTTTGTGAGAACTCCAAGAGGACTGATTTCAAAGAGAATTCTAAAGCCAGAGTCGGACTTCAATTCGGGCATTTTGCTTACAGACAGAGGATCACGTATAGGTGTGGTTTTTATCCCAACCGACACGGACAAAACTAAGGCAGAGATGCATTTTATTATCAATGGTGTTGACCAGGGACCATGTACCAGAGACATTCCTTACCAAAATGGTCCATTGCATGTTGTTGTCGATGTCTATGGCACCACTAAGCAAATTCGCATAGTGCAGCTATATGGAAGTGAGTAAAATCAAAGCTCTGATAAGGCTAATATTTAATATTTTTAAAATCCTTTAGTTATCTCCCTCCAAAATGCATGCCGCGATGCGATCCTTTTGAACTTGAATAGGACAGACATCGACAAGCTTCCTTTACCAGATCGACTCAAGCAGTTTCTCATGCGATACGACTAAGTTTTCAAAATGCAGTGCCAACAGTTAAAACGATTAATTCACATAAAAGAGGAAGAAAATGCTGAGCAGCATCCCAGATTTTGTTGATGTCATCATTCGCCAACCTGGTTTTGTTGTTGAATTATTTTTTCTCTTTGAATATCTGTTTTTTCATAAAAGAAAAACTAACCAAGTATGTTAGTTGGCTAGGTTTAAAGGCCGTCTTTGGCGGTATCGCCGTGAACGGCACGAACGCATTTAAATTAACAAATTTTCCTCTATTTTTCCGCATCATGTGATAGTATGTATATGTTGTATACATTTGTACATTCGATTAAAAAATAACAAAACACACAATTATATGTTTAGTAATGCTTTTTGTTTGTTGATTCTTCACTTTAATTTTGTTTGTTTTTCTAAGTTATGTTAGAAACTGGCTTGTTTATGTTTCCTTTACTCTAGTTATACAACAACAAGTTTTTAAGTAGCCCCGCGTATACATTGGAGTATTGTATAAATGAAGAAAAAAAGAACTATATATACACATTTATGTATACTAATATTATTATTATAATTATAAATACCTATTAATATATGAAAGAGACAGTTATTATCAATATACACAATACGAATACAGAAAAGTAAAGTGGAAAGAATGTTAGAAGAAGGAAACGAAAGAAAAAAACAACATAAAAACATACAAACATTATTTTTATTGAAATCAAAACACAAAAGGTCTATACATTTGCTGTAAAGAATAAAGTTTATTTTTTATTCAATAAGATAAAAACTGATAATTTAAATTGGTTTTCTTTTTTGTGAGTACCTATATCATGTTGTGAGATCTTATTTTATCATTGCTGGAGGTCAAGTGCTTTCTAATCTGCATGACTACTTGTTTTGGGTTGATATTATATTGTTTACAGAAAAACAGTAATAACTCATGGTTCATAAAGAACTTAAGAGGGTTCACTGTTCACTGGGGATATCAGCCACGTCTTGCTTAAAAGTTTATACTTATGCATTTGTTTTTTTATGTCAGCAGTTGGAATAATATAACTTGATCCATTTTGGGTTCGTTTGCTGCGTGGACAATCATTTCCGTTTTTAGAAAGACAGTTTTTTATGTGTGAAAATTGACCAAAGCTCAAATACATATGGGAAAGAACCGCCTATCTCTCAATTGTCTAGAAAAAAGAGTGGCAGACCAAAACACTCTCCATTTGGTTTTTGATTGGCCTCAGACATGGATGAAGATGGAACAGTCCGAAAGCGGGAAGCTGGCTGACTCTCTCTGAGGTGAAATTTGTGTATCACTATTGTGAAGCAGATAAATGGAAGAGTTGTGAATTGTGATCCCTTGGAGATCGCGATGCTTCTAGCATCGAAAAAGAAGAAGACGCTGATCGTCCAATCGTCTATCGTCAACTACATAGTAAAACAATTGTTTCATGTAACTCGCTATCGGCGATTGAAGAATAAATGTTTTACTATCGTCTCATAAACTAAAGTTACTCTTTTAGGTTTTCAATGCATTCCTACAAAATCTCATGGTCAAGTCAACCAAGTCTAGTTTAAATCTAGTTTGATTTTCTCCGAATTCGCAAATGTGTATAATGTACACTGCTCCTAAGCATTCTTACGACAGATGGGGTTATTGATACCAGATTAGTTGCATTTAATGAGAAATCAACAAAGAACTGATAAGCTCGTTGTTATATCAAAAAACTCTCAAGTTAATTGATGTGAAATAAATTCATATCGACACCAAATAGTGATTTGGCAGTTTGTGTAAACCTTTGCCACCCTGCTCCTTTTTTGTACCTAGCTACTACGAGAATAATAAATTTGATGTAAAAACAAAAGCCTTATTATTTTTGTATGTAAGGTTTTTTCTTCATGATTTTTTTCAAATTAATTTGCTTTCGAATGTCTTTATTTTCGATTCAAAACTAAAACTTTTTTTAACTATTCTTAACACAAATACGATTAATTTATAAAAGCGCTTTTTGTAAAAATTAAACAATTTTTGCTTCATAAAAATCGACCAAGTTTTCTAAACTTGTAGAAGTTACTTAAGTTCTATATTAGTCATTAGAAAATTGTTATTTCATCGCCTCTTTAGCTCAGTGGCAGAGCACTGGTCTTGTAAACCAGGGGTCGTGAGTTCAATCCTCACAGGAGGCAATGTTTTTTTTTTATACCTACATGCAGTATTTTTTCATGCAACACGTCGACTATTGATATATGTATGTGCAGATGTACACGCACCCATTCGAGTACAATTTTATGATAAAAAATTAATGAACTGCACTTCTTAAAGTTTGTGATCAGCAATGACTATGCTGGTTGTTTTCTTCCTAAGTAGGTAGGACTATTCAAATACGATCATATCCACATGGATACAGAACAGACGTAGATACAGTACAACAGTAACTCCTCGATTTACGTAACTCCCGTTTATTTATTTATTTATTTATTTGTATTAACTACAAACTAACAGTCATGGTTAAACTTAAACTACCTAAATGAATTTTAATTTGAAATAATTTAACAAATGTTATTTTGTTAGATCACTAGTTGAAACATCACAAACAGAATACCTAGTACTCATTAAAAAATCTGCAGCATCTTGTCAGAGGCTCGTTGGCTAAATAATTATATCTTTGGAAGCTGGCGTGTAAAGGTGTATACTTTCGAGTCCGACGGGCAGGTACGTCAAATTTGATTAGGGAAAGTAAATATGGTGACGATATTTCTCTATTGATGATTTTTACGTTGTTAAGTAATTGAAAACCTTCCTCCTCCCTCCTGTCTTCAGTGTGTTCATTTGTAATAACAACAACCTATGACGAAATGGTGGAAGCAAAAAGCGATCATTCCAGTTTAAATCGCGAAGTGCAAATAGTAGAAACTGTTTCTGGACTGATTCTATCCTTTGAATATGGGTAGCATAAATGTAGGTGACCAAATTTGACATCAAGTAAACTCTAAGCAGCTTCGTACGATTCCAACATAGAGAGACTTTGTAAAATGTGGGTCGTAAGTTCTTTCGACCAACGCTTAATCATTCCCAGTCTTGATTTTGCTTTGTTGACTACGTAGTCAATATTGTCATTGAAAGTAAGCTTTCGATCAAAGAGCACTCCGAGATCATTGAACTTTTCGCATCGTTCTAGTAACTGCCCGTTCAACACAAAATCCACTTGGTGATCCAAAGACTTACGAGAGAAAGTCATAATTTTGCACTTTGAATTGTTCAGTGATAATTTATTAATCGCAGTCCATTTCAGAAGAGCATCGAAGTCGTTTTGTAAGTACGAAGAATCCGTAGGATTTGAATACGATAAAAATATCATGGCATCGTCGGCGTAGAGGAGAATCTTTGTGTGATGGAGCACATCAAGCAAGTCATTTATGTATAATAAAAAAAAGGAGAGGTCCTTAATGACTTCCTTGTGGTAGGTACACCAGATGTAACATCTACTATCGCTGTTGAAAAACAAGTTTTAAATTTTACGTATTGGGTTCGACCATTCAAGTATGAAAAAAACCATTTCTGAAGAGAACCAACACATCCATGTTGATCCAACTTTTTCATCAGTATACGACGATTCAGTTGATCAAATGCTTTTGAGAAATCAAAGAAACCAAAATCAGTTTGTTGGCCATTCGCGAATCCTTTAGAGATGCTTGATGTTAGCTGCATTAAATTTGAAAACATGGATCTCCCACCGAAAGACCCATGTTGATGTTGTGAAATATATCGTTTTAAATTAAAAAACATAAAGTTTACCATGAGTGATTCAAAGAGTTTTGGAATGCAGCTCAGTTTTGCAATCCCCCTATTTAGCATAGCGCAACTCTTCTATTGGCTTAGCAGCTGAATTTACATCGTTGTTGACGCGGTAATCGCAACTCTTCAAATAATTTTGACTCGATAAGTGCAACTTTTGTTTTTATATGCATATCTTTATTTGCTCAGGTTCTTTGTTGGATATGTTTTATATTTTGTTTTACTTTTGACGTAACAGTTATTTTACTGTTGTTTCTGAGAAATGCGGTACGATGGAATTGTATGGTGGTGAATACCCTAAAACGGAAAAAAATTTGTGGAAGTGGTTCCTAGATCAAAGAAAGAATTCTCAGTGAGGTCGTTAAAACAAAGGTTTGCTCATTGCATGAAAAAGTTAAAGAGAGACCAGGATCTATCAATGCGAGCAAGGGTTGTGTGACAAATTTGTGACAAGTTTGTGAAGAAAAAAATTGAAAAAAACTGCAGCTTTTATAACGCCGATTAATCCGGGCTACTGACTTACGCGCAACGCCGTTGTAGGTTTCAAAGAAACGTCAGCTCCTGACCAAAAGACAAGAAAAGAAAGAACTGCATCAAACATATACATATGTATTTGTAAATTATTGGTTTACTCATCTTCGCTTTTCATATCGAATTGAACCTAGGTATAAAAAATACTTATAGCGTTTTTCATTGACGAAAAGAGTTACTCCTTTTGTGAAAAGATTTACTCCTTTTTCATTTTCCATGTTTCATTGAAAAAAGGAGTAAATCCGGAGTTACTCTTAACGCCAAAGATCTACTCCCATTAGGTTGGAAGATCTACTCTGGGTGAGATTCTGTAACTTTCGTGTGTAACGTTTTCTTGTGTGTGAACGATTTCCTGTAGGAAAAAAAGGAAATCGTTCGCACACACGAAAACGTTTGTTCGCTTTTTAGTTACAGAATCTCACCCCTGAATTCTTGCACACATGCGAAATCATTTGTTTTTTGTTCTGTCAAACGTTAAATGGAAAATAATTTGATTATTTGAAATATGTTGTGCCAGCCAGTACTGCGTTCCTAAATAGCTTCGATGTTACGCGATGCTGTAGTGTCAAAATCATCGTTGTTGGTGTGTATGTTTGACTTTGTTACAAAATCATGATTGCATTTAGGAACGACTCGATGTTACACTTTGTTGGTCTGTCAAAAATAAGAATAAAGTATGTCTTAAAATATAAAACCAGATAAAAGAAACATGTTTTTGATGAAGAAAAAAGAATTCTGAAATGAACAAGATTGAAAATTAATAACTGCTTACAAAATTTTTAAAGATTAATGAAAAAAAAACCAAACACAAATCTGAGCAACAACAATTTTAGAGGGGTTTGACAGATCAACATCGAAATTCAAGTCCCAGAGATGAGTTGGAAAAAGTTACGAAACGTAACATTCTGACACTTCAACATTGCATTTAGGAACGACATCGATGTTACATCGCGTAACTTTTTTGCATTTAGGAACGACATAATGTTACCGGATGTTACATCGCGTAACATCCAAGAATAAAAGAACAGACCACAGCGTTAGGTGCAAAAATTTGCTAAAAATTATGCAGAAACGAGTGGAATAAGTTAGAATTCGCTAGTTTGCTTGAAAAAACAAATTACAGAACATGAAAATATGAATTCCTATATGTGAACTTCAGTTTAACCTCCAATGCCAAGAAAAAACCCAAAAACATGTTTCAATGAAAGGAGTAGTTCTCGATTTGAGAGTAAATCTGTCGAATTTCAATGAAAAACGCTATTAGTCGGTTAGTGCAACAACTTTACTCACAGCAACTAGTTGCGTTAGTCGAGAACGTACGTAAGTTGAACTTTCCCCAGGGTTGACCGATAGGTTTTCTTGACAACCCCATAAGTTGTCAAAAAAAACCTGGGGTTTTCAGTCCTCAAAAAACGCTAAACCACAAATCACCACACATCCCTGTCATTTAAATAAAAATACATGCCATTTGACAGCCCTCAAATCGCCACATCAAAAGGCTAGGGCGAGTTGGGGGAAAACCTATGGCAAACCTATTATGACTAAAAAAACACTCAATTTGACATTCAGGGCGAATTTAGGTTTCTCAAAAAACACTTTGTGGCGATCCTAGGGCAACCCCAGGGCTTCAACGAACAAACCTAATATAACTGAAGGCGTTGAAAATGCTCTTAAAGGAAGCAGTTGCATACCTACTGAGAGAGGGCATTTCCCCATGAATGGGTATGGTTCTATCAAAAAATGGGTAACTAAATATTAGTAATTAATTGTAATATTTTGTATTTATTTCATTGCATTTTGTCTTAAAACAATTTGAGTTTTCTTTGTTGTTGGGTAATTTCAGTTGTTCATTTTAAACACAAATTTGTAAAATTGTTGGCAATTTGTCGGCGTTTGGGTTATGTCTACCATGTAAAAGCGCACTGATCCAACCATCATTTCAGTACAGTGAGAAATCGTTATTTTTCAAATTCAGAAAAATTAAAAAAAGAGTATTAGTCATTTCTCGATGACGAGCAAAATATTCATTGCATTTGAAGGGAAGAAAAGGTGAGAGGGTTAGGATCTTTAAAGGAAACGGAAGGTTAAAAAAAAAAAAAAATGGTGTACCTCACCATCACGGACCAACAAAAGAAAGGCGAAGTTATGTAGGATTGGAAAGGACACAAAACGAAGGAAAGATAGAGAATGAATGTCTTTTGCCAAACCTCCTGGAATACCTTTGAAAATCGTAAGTGAAACTCACCTTAAAAAATTGGGATGGCAGGCCCATTACCATCGCCTAATCGTCGTTATTTCAAGCAATGATCAGGATGAGTTACCTTCAATTTAGTTAATCTAGCTTTACTCTAACCTAACTAAAAGAAGCTCTCTTTTTAGATATAACGGTTTTGACCAGGAATTTTTTCTCGTTCTCTTTTCGATAGAATAATAGTGCGCTACTAAGCAGTTACTGGCGAATTATACGAGGAAAATCTTATTCCATAGACAGGAGACAACCACATCCACAATCGCAAGTAACTAATCTCCAAATTAGAAACAACAAATTAAAGTTTATTTTGAAATGGAAAAAATGTAAGTGTATGTACTAAACTTATTTCTTTGATTTGTTCTCAGCTAGCTTCTCTTTGAAGATCACCTTCAATTCTTCAGCTCCTTCTTCGTTGACAGTCTTATAATAAGGCAATTCTGCCATCCGATTTAGCCATGCCGAAAGCTTTGGATATTTGTTTTGATCAATTGGAGCAACTTCATTTACTGAACTTATCGTTGCAACACAGCAAAAATCGGCTATAGTCAAATCACTGCCGCAAACGTAGGGGTTTTCCTTCAAAAAGTTCTCCATTATGTCCCAACATTTTTGAATATATGCAATCTTATCGATCGAACAGTCTGTTGAACCGTAATACAATATCGGCTCGTACAGCATTCTTAGTCGAGCAAATAAATGACCAGAATCCAAATGTAAGCGAGCATCAATATTCGCACGCTTGACCAAATCTTTTGGATAAAGTTTGTCATCTTTGCCGTACTTCCCAACCAAATACGAGCAAATTGCATGACTGTCGTAAATTACGTCTCCATTGTCGACCATTGTTGGAATTGTGTGTTGTGGATTCAGTTTTATAAATTCCGGTGTAAGATGATCGCCTTTTAGTAAGTTAATTTCGCTGTTGTTTAAAATAATAATAGAAAAGTTAATAAAAAATGTTGGAATTTGTTTTGTTTTTGGTTTAAGGACTTTACCTTAGTTCCAACTCAACACCAAGTTCTGCAGCGGTAAGCATTACTGCCCTGGATGGAGGACTCAATGACGCGTAGTATAGAAGTGGTTTGCCCATCTTAAATTAAAAATTAAAATAAAAATGTATTACATCTAATTTTTTTTTTAGACATTTGGGTATGAGTTTTTTGTTACGTATGATACCTCCTTCTTTACAACAATCAGGATTCAAAGGGGTCTATTAATTTCATTTTTTTTTATTCGAAATAGGTAGCGAAAGTGAATGCAAATTTCAACACGTCAGAAAGTCCTGGTTACAATTACGATGGTTATGGGTTGCTTTTATTTCAAAGAGTGATGTCTTGTGTCCTTCAAAAATCTAACGCCATTGGATTTTAATTTTTGAAAGTTTAAAAGTCTTGAGTCACCGATGTATCTGATGCTCACGGACTTTCGGTTTTAAAAGTTTGAGAATTTAGGGGAGAGTTTAGAGGAAAATACTGATGAGCATTGTTTTTTTTCGGGAATCGAAGTAGCATTAATCGTTTTTGCAGCATTTTTGGCGATTTAAATAAATGTTCATACCATCGAAAATCGTCGTTTACACACATAACACTGACAGCTTTTAGGTTGCATTTAGGTTGCATGTCGTTACTATCAGTAGATCATGGCAATTGGGATTCTTTACGAAAAAGTCAACTTTCGGGTTTCGAAGCATTGATTTCTACTATAAGGTCTAACTTCAATTAGAAAGTCATACGCAATCGTTTCGATTTTACATCAGAAGAGCATAGGGACGTAACTTTGGAAGTGAACATGAGAAGCTTTGGGTTGAGTCGTTGAAGAATCGTCAGCGCAGTGCCCTTGAACGGTAATTGGAAACGGGAAGATTCACCAGAGGATTTATAATAAATATTGAGACTTTGAAGACTCGCAACTAAGAAGGTTTTTTTTAAACCGCTCTGTGCCGGACAAAACGCGAACCCACAGCTTCAACCAGCAAACCTAACGTGCTCAATCGAAACTCGAAAAATGTAGAAGTTATCCTAGTTAACTACAATTCAGGACAGTTATTGCACAACACATCGTTAAGTCATGTTCACGTAGTGATATATACGTTTAACGATATTTAGATTTTCTGAACCAATCCGACACTTCCCTACAGGAAATAGGTATGTACCTGGTGCTGTTGTAGAAGATTAATTTTGAAAAGTTCAAGTGACCTTCACTTCTATGCGTTTCGCCAGGTACAACAATGGGCTGATCAGTTAGATGTTGTTGAACCCTTTCTAAGATTTTGATTTTGAAATCATTACACTCCGCTGAAAATAATTTTTTATTTATTACTTTTTTTCAATGAAGATTCATTTTACTATTCCTTTAATTATTCGAATGAAGGCCTTTTTTCTTGTAAAACCCTTCCTTAAAAATCAGTATTTTGTTACGTTGTTGCTATCACCACCCTGTTCTTATCAATATGAGAGTCAGAAAAAAAAACTGGGCACACCAATGCAATCACCAATACAAACACTTGATGTTTATTTTCTTTTCTTTTTTTTTTTTGTTTGTTTGTGCACTTAATTGGCTTCTCTGCCGAGGGGTCTAACGTCTAACTACAATAATTTTGTAGGTGTGTCATATTTTCACATCTACGCGGCAAGTTACTTGGAGCTCATACAGAAATTATTTCAAAAAAGTTCACAAAAAAAACAACCACTAAACTAACTTCCGTATTATCTAACCTAGCTACCATAGCTAACAACAAAAGGACAATCTGAATCTGATTATTTCATCGCTTGCCGGCAAAGCATTAATGTTCAAATATTTATTTGTAATCAAAGAATGACGTCATTGATCAGTCGTTTTTAAATGCTAAGAAATTTTCCATTGCATCATAAACAAATAAAAATAGGTACCAATTATCTTTAATGTATAATGTGGGTACTAAAAAATGTAAATTTTGTGCTGAACTTATGTTATTTAATCTCTGTACCTTTTTTTTGTTTTTTTTTTCAACCAATAGTTTAACAAAACCCCACTTCAAGCACAAGTGAACAACACTCAACAACGATCAACTGAAAACTACTGAGGCTCTAGTGAGAGTGTATACGATACGACGCACCCGCACGACCGAACGAGACGACACTTCCACTTGTTTTTTATTTACTTGCGAACAGTGGAGTATCTTTCATTAACAAAAAAAAAAAAAAAACATCTATACACAGGTTCATAAAACGACAGGTTTGATAATATTGTTTGTATTTCTAATTAAAAAGCTCGCTTCTCTGTAAATTAAAAGCTCTTCGATACAACACTGATCATTGTTGGATTGTTTGTGGCTTTACAGGATGGACAAGAAGTACAAAAGTATCTACCTACTTCACTTAGGAGAGATAGCAGATAGGTACATCGTCTGTGCGTTGATTTAAAAAATAATCGCAAATCACTCATTTATGTTCTGTGTTTAGATTTTTTTATAAATATGTATCTTCATAAAAGAATTTTAATTGTAGGTAGTACCAGAACATTTACACAAATAAAATAGGTACGTTCAAACTCGTTGAATCAGCGGCGGCGTCTTGTTGCATTTGATGTAAATTTAATGTTTTTTTTATAACTAACGAGCACAACAGAGTCAGGTAGAGCATTCGACATTCGTGTGGTGCGACTAAAATATGAATCTCTATACTTGACTGTACTTTCGAAGTTGGGCTCAAGGTAAAATTGATGAGCATTCCTAGCGAGGCGTGTGTTGCGGCTAAATTGTTTAGGGGAAGAATGCGGCTGGCTATTTCACTAGAGCACTGTTTGTCACTGTTTGTGAAAAAGCGACAAAAGAGAGTGAGGCAGGCAACGTGGTTATATTTCAACGCTTTTTTTTAAAAAAAGACACGTTATTACATTCAGTACATACACACTTTTTATAGCAGTTATTTGTGTTTTTTAAATACTTTCTAAGGTTCTTAGAAATATACATTCAAAATATAATAGCCGTTATATTGCAATAAGCTATTTATGTCGGGCTTTTGTTTTCTTTTTAGCAAATGCCTAATTTGCAAGTTTAAATTTTAGTTCCGCTGTTTTATTTTCGTGGCAGAACGGAGCAGCACAGTCGCAATTTGTTCAAATATACCTTGCTGAGGAATGGAGGTGACATACAAGTTTCTTACGATTCCAAACGACTAAACAGCTCTTTTCATGGCAATTTAATTACTCTTCTTGGCAATTCCTAACGAAAAGTAATACCAACTCGTGGAAAAACAACTGAATGTTTCTGGGATTTGAAATCTCACCTAAAAGGTAGAGGACTACGTAGAGCAGATTGCTTTAATTCTTTTCGGAGTAAGGTACGTCTGGATTCAGCCATGGTTACCATGATACATATCGGCGCGAACTGGCAATTGTGTTTTAAGTACAATATCAAAGCTTTGAGGCTGAGTACAGGGTTTCATAATATATTCGGTGGTTCAGGGCTGCCAGCTACACATTAATTATGTACATGGAATAAAATCTCAAAAAATATTTTAAAAAATTAGATTAAATAGTGGAAATCTAAAACCGCCATTTTTTACAGTTGCTAATACATATAAATGCTGAAAATTTAAGGAAAATCGTTGGACCATTTTTTTCTAAAGCCGGTTTTTTATTTTTCACTTCTTAAAAAATTAGTTTTTTTTAATCAAGTTTGTCTTAAAACATAAACCTTGCCAGAAGATGTTTCGACAAAAAAAAAATAAGAAACAATGTTTTGAAAATATTCAAAAAACTAAAAATAATTGTTAAAAACCAGTAAAAAATTCAAAAGTTAAAATTTTACAAATTTTGATTCGCAATCTTTTTTAAACCACATAGGACTTCTTTAATATAGCATTCAGTCAGAAAACCATTAACGAGAAAGTGGGTTTAAGAAAACGATACTATAAGGGGTACCGTTCTTAGACTTTTTCCAAAAAAAATTTTTTAGAGTACAATAAAGAGGTTGTCAACTAATTAATTGTTGAAACTAATTCTTCACAAAAAATTTAATCGAAATCATTGGGGCCGTTTTCGAGCGAAATAACTTTTATCATATTTGTTGCATGACAGGTACCATTATTTCAAAATCTAGAGGCTCAATTCCGAAAACCGCTCTGTAGGCAGCCACAGGCACTAACTGCAAAATTTGAAGACAATCGGTTAAGCGGTCCAGGCTGTAGATGCTTATACTTACAGACAGACAGAATTGCAGGACCCACTTTTTTCGTACTCATCGTAATGTCATCATGTCATGTTGTCCTCAAATGTTGTTTCTGCACGATTGCAAAACTTGCTTTATATTACCTATAGCCGAAAGTAAAAATGGAGAAAAGAGAGCGGGAAGAACGCTGAAATTTAAGTAAACTTCAATTATCCCGCTGGATTCTTTATAAAGAATTAGTTTTAAAAATTTTAGGCAAGTTGAATAGGTCACAAACCTCGCTTCTTAGTTCTTATGTGAAAAGACTTAATTAGCAAATCAGCGTTAAACGCTACCATCTACTACCAAATGAAAAATGTTAATATGGCGCCAAGTAACAAGGTGCGCTCTAGTTAAAGCTTTAAGTTTTGTTTGTTCTGCGAGAGAAGTTCAATGATTTGGCGTATCTTCTTCGCTCTGATGAAGCATTTTGTTCATAACAATAATATCACTTCAGCAAACAAGATAACCGACTACTGCTGAATGATAACAAACCATTGAACTTTTCGTTTTATTTTTGCCTCTTCAATTGCAATATAGAAAATTTGCAAACATATTTTTTTGAACAATTATCGACTGCCTTAATTAACCCAGTCTGTCATTAAGTGAAGAACTATCAGTACTTTGTATTTATAACTTTATCTTATCAATAGTTATTTGATTAGCATTTCGTTTATAGTTTAGTTCACCGTAAGGCTTTAAATAAAACGCAAGCAGTTGTAGTTTTCAATTATATATTTTTGCATTTATTTGTGTTTATGTTTAAGGTAAAATAAAGCATAGAAGAAGAAGTTATCCTTCCCTTCGGTCTATGTATTTTACTTAGAGCAAGAGCAAGTAAATACTTCGTTTTATAATGAAAAACAAAAAAATACAAACTATCACTACTTATACAATGATATTCTATAAAGCATAACTATCTATCTACTGGAATTATCGTTTCATAAACAGTGCCCATATTCGGTTGACCTACAAATCTAAAGGCGAATTGTTTTTTTTTTTTTTTAAATACATACACAAAAAAAGAACAATAATAATAATTAACAAAAAAATAATAATAAATACACGAAAAACTAACGAAAACTTCATGACAAATTAAAGAATTACTCTTCTGATGATGAAGCAGAAAAGCATTGCAATACAAAATTTGTTTCAATAATTGAATATAACGATAAAGAATCTCTAATTAATTATTCAAATGTTTTTTTTTAATGTTTGAACCATGTTTTACATTTAAAGCACCGCTTTACAACACAGCAAAGTGAAAAAGGTTCGATTGGAACGAGCCTTGATAAGTCTGTCGTTGAATATGCACTTAAAATAATTGAACAATGTAAGAAAAGGCGTGCTATCTATTTTTCGGCCATACTGCGCTTTAGAGCTTCTTCAAGATCCGCGTCGAATGAATCGGGATGCGAGTAGTCGCCCTTAAATTTATCTGATGCCTTATCGGCGCTACCGCTCTCTGTGATGTTGTTAGTCTTTCCGAGGTTAATCTTTTTTTGTATTTTCGATTGTGAGACATTGAGATTTTTCGAATTGTTTAGAGCTGTTGCAAATTCAGAACTACCACTGTCTGACAACTCAGCGAAGACGTCGAATTTTGCAAAGTTACCGTTGTTGGCCGCTGTCAAGGACGACGTTGTGTTATTTTTTGAAAAGTCAGTAGCAGATGCCGCAACTATGTTGTTATTGTCATTAATCTTCATTTTAAAAAAATCATCCTCAAAGCCATTATCGTTGAACATATCGTCGAAGACCTTGATGTCTGAAGTCTTTGTTACTTTGTTCATTGTGGTAGAAGAACCACCAAAAGCGTTTTCTACTAGAGTATTAGTTCCACTTAATGTCTTGGTATTGTCGCTGAACGCTTCGAACGCTGAGCTCGTCACACTAGGACCATTATTGTTGCCAAAATCTTTGAAGTTATCATCGAAAGCTTCAAAAAAGTCTGATGACCCTGTTGTTGCTGTGCTGATTTTCTCAGTTGCCGAAGGAACCGAGGAGAATGCATCGAAATTTGCGAAATTATCAAAAGGAGTGTTTCTAGCTGACGATTTGGTAGCTCCAGAGAGTGTAGATGGCGCTGGACTAGGATTTGCATTGAAAGCATCAAAACTGTCGAGAAACTCATTGCTGCTTGATTGCGTCGCGGTCGCAGTGGTTTTGAGTGCACTGCTACTACCAAATACGTTTGTAAGCGGTGATGCCGAGGTCTGGGTTGTTACCTTCTTCTTAACTTCATCTGTACAAAAAATTATAGTTTTTACAAAATTTTAATTTGTCCTTATCCAAATCAACTTACCTTCTGAACTATTTTGCTCGATGAACTCCTCATCGGCAAATGGATCTTTTATGCTGAACGGATCCTCATAGCGGTAATCTTTGAATGGATCATCAACAAAATCAGCTGGGCCTGTTAAAGCGACTCCAGCAACAGGAAATCCTGCTAACTGATTTGGGGTCGTTGAACGTGGTGGTAGTTGTTGTAGTGGTTGTTGGAATAATGAAGTTGAAGTAGTAGAAGAAGTAGTTATTGTTATTGGTGGTGGTGGTTGTGGTGGAGGGATTGAGGGTTGCTAAAGTGACAAACGCAAAAAAAAAGAAATTAAAAAAATTATATTAAAATTAAATAAAAACAAAAACTAAATCATAAATAAAAAAATACGAAAAATCAAAATTAAAAATTACAAAAGTAAAACATGAATGGATGTGGAAGCCGGTGAGGATTTTTCTTCATTGCAAACACAACTCAGTGCGTTTAACTGAAGACAAGTGTTTATACTTTATTTTAATGTTTGAATTTTTGTTGCTTTTTTAGCGTGTCAGGTGAACTACTCTTGCATAATTTTATCACCTTATCTCGGAACTAAGAACTCAAAAATAAAAATACCTATGTGTAGATGAATTATTTATCTACTGTATCAATTCAAAAGAAGGCTTTGTTCCTTATCACCTGCTTATCTTAAATTTGTTAATTTGTGAACACAATCACAACATGCGAGACTAAAAGTGGTAGTCATTGGTCACCTCACATTGCTGATGGGCACTTGTGACGATCAAATATTCATTTACACGTGTTCTCTATCCTTCTTTTGGTCTGTAAATCTTATAATATCTTTCCTCAATACATCTCATCGACTATCCATTTTTGTGCCATTACACTACACACTACGCATATTATGTCATTACTTAATTTTTACCGTGTACAAAGCTATTGCTTGTCATCTTAACCGATTTAACCCACAATTATTATTTGGTTCCAACCTATAGTTTTCCAAAAGTCTCAATAAACGCAAAATATTTTGACATGGCAGTCGTGATAAATTCTAGTGCATCCTATTTCAACCAATCTTTTAGAAGTAGAATCCTATTTGATCTTTGGAATAGGGAAATCCAATGATCTTCTGATTGTTTTCGAAGTTTTAGGTTCGCTGGCACTTGAAGGATATCCTAAAACAAAAATCCATTTAAGTCTTAATCACAATCAAAGGTTAAACATCGAACGTTGTTACCATTACACTACATGTTGTAAAAGTTTTTCGTTTTTCAAAAACTTGACTTGATATTGAACTGAGGGTTAATTGAAAAATCTGTTATTACATATTACGAATGGTTAAGATGACTTATCTCTAGGGCCCACAATTGCCGTTTAAATAAAATAACTTTTGAGGGAATGGTAAGACCAATGAGGAACAGATAGAGGGCTGAACTTATATTTTTATGAAAACAAAAATTATCGTGGCTGGAGTTCTGTCATTTTTTAGTCGTTTTAGTGAAACGCCTATCGCAATAAGGGTAATTATAAACAGACTTATAAATTTTTGACGTTTAATTATTTCTTGGTTATTCTCATAAGCCCTGAGTAACAAATGTTTAGTTTAGTGTTTCGCTGGTTACAAGATGAGAAACCAAGAAGCAATTGAACAACAAAACCACAAACAGAACTGTGTAGATTTTTGAAGGATATTGCAATTTTAAATTTCTTAGTGATTGAATGCAGCAGTCACTGCAGTAAAATTAATTTTATCACCTCCATTTTGTTTAACTAGTGATGCTTTGCAAAAGCAAAAGATTTTGCAAAAACTGAAGAATAAGTCCGAAAAAAAAATAAGGAAAAAAAGATGTCCTTTTTGGTTCAAATGAACAGAGACATGAACTGAAGAAGTACTCAAAAACAATCAATCGTAAGTGGACAAAATGGCATATGTCAATGTCTATTAATTTGAATGTCGTTAATCCTCTATTGGCTACACACGAACATCCACACCAACATTTTTTTTTTAATTCTACGAACATCTCGGAAAATATTTTTATAAAAGAACACATCAAAGGCTAGATAAAACATTTATGTCGCCACTTCTTAAGATTGGTAAGATAAATTTGAAGAATTCCCTATATCTCACAAAATAAACATTTCAAATACCCAACAACACATTTAAGAATTCTCTAACATACTCATAGAAATATTTTCAAGTAATTAAATGAAAATTTTGCAATAAAAACTTTGTATTGAAAATTAGAAAACTCTTAAAAGTGATTTACCTGTGACGAGGATTTAGAATATCACAAATTATTTTTTTTATGAAGTGGAACGTTCCCTATCGAGGTAACATTCGGAGCAGAATTCTTTCCGATTTCCTACGATTCGGAGAAATTTTTCCAATCCCAAGTCCTCCGATAAGTTTTTACTGCGGAAAGTTTTAAGGAATGCAATGCGTTACCGCATTTGTGAAAATTTCTTCTGATGACAACTACTTCGAAGCAAAATTGAATCTCCGAAAAAGGATGCGTTGCGGAGAAAGCTCCGCTCCGACGGTTACCTCGATAGGGCCGAATGCATATTATATAATATAAGAAAACACTTGTGTCTAATGTACAATGTCGATAACTGATAACCTTTCGACCGAGTCAAGTATCAAACGCCAAAGCTCACACCTATATCAAATATTTTTTTAAGAAAGTAGACCTAATACTTTTTTAAACTATTATGAAAGTTGTAATTTTCGAAACAAAAAATAGAAGAAAAAAATACATAAAGTCGATTCTGCAGTGTTTATTTGTCTTTTAATTGAAACGATTAATTCTTGTTGATACACATCGAGACGTGAAGCTCTTAAAATGAGATTTTTTTTTCAATCTGTTATTTTAGAATGTTACTGTTTGTTTTTGTTTATGAATCGCAGGAAGATATAAATGTGTAATAATGAAACAATTTTACAACTAAACAACGAATATGCCTCTGAAATATTTAATTCTTTTCTTTTTCTATAACGCGTTTATAACTATACTTTATTTAAAAATTGAAATATCATTGGATGTTGTGGAATTTTTAAAACGTTGGTTAATCTATGTAGGTTTATCATTGGGATTGGGATCTAAATAATTTTACTTTTCGTAATTTACTCTTTCAAAGAGTGTCTTTCTTGTGTGATTGTTGGTTTGTTTTTGTGTTTTTATGTTATTTAACTACTTGCCAGTATAGTATATAATATTTTGTGAAACAATAATATATTATGTTGTATGAACACTTAAGAGTTAGGTACAGGTTAATTTTGCGATTAAATGTTATCTCAATTGTTTTTGTTTTGTTAGTTAATTTTAAGGGTGGAATGTTAGATATACATTTAAGAGAGAGTGGAGATGATGTTCACTGAAAATAGAATTTGAAACGTAAGCCATTTGTTAGTCAAGCGGAGACAAATGTTTATTAATTTTATCGTACAACTTTTTTCTTTTGTTTAGTTAACAGAAATCAAAAAGGATTAATAAGAACCAATGTGGATGCAAATATAGAACAAAAATCAAGAACATAAAAACATATAAGGGATTTAGACAACAACAAAAAAACACTTGGCTTGATGTGTAAATTTCCAAAAGAATTTAGTTGAAATTTATTGTTAGTAGCGTTTTCTATTCTAATTCTACTCATGCAAAGGTTGGAAGTGTCCTCCTAAGGCTGGTGACAGATTTAAGCACAAAAGAGGAAACTACCACCACTGTTTTATTATTAAAATGGCATGCGTCTGCTTCTACCAACCTTATTGTCAAAATCAGCAAAGTCCGCGAATCCGCCACCGCCCGATGGAGCTCCAAAGGCATCACCAGTCGGCTGAGAAGGACGAGCTGGAGCCTGAAAGAATAATAATAAGAATAAATAATCAACAGACATATTTAATGCTGAATGTACTTGTGAAGGACGTGGCGGTGCTGGTCTTGGGGGTGGTTGTTTGGCTTTCTTTGGTGGTAAAGCAGGGCTAGGTGATTCAGGCCTTGGTGGTGGACCGGAACGTTGTGCATTTGGACTGAGTACCTGTCCAACTCCAGTAGGAGCGTGTAAGGCAGCGAATGGATCGCTTCCAAAGTCATCCTTACCCGGCTGTTGGACACAAACAAATTTTATTGGTGATTAGTTCTTATAAGTAAATAAAAAATTATCTAATTTTATCAACCAAAGTTACCTCAGGTGTAATTGCAGTTGCTTTCTTGTCTCCGAAGGGATCGGCAGCACCAGCAGCACCAAATGGATCCCTATGAGCGGTGGTGGCGGCGGTGGCAAAGCCAGAGCCTGGAAATGCGTCATCAAAACCACCAGCGTTGAAACTACTGTCGTCAAAGCCAACAGAACCTGCAATCGGAGTTTTGTTTGCGTTGAAGGGATCTGCAGCAAAACCATTCGACGCGAAAGCATCTGTTTTTCCAAAACCATTTGTCGTTTCTGGGAATGCATCGGCCTTTGGTTCTTGGGTTATTTTCCTCTCCAAGGTTTGTTTTGCTTCTTCAAAGTCTCCCTCGATCTTTAGTTGGTATTCAGTAACCAATTCGGTCTCATTGGCTTCTATGGCTGCTTTGCACATTATCAAGGCATCGGTCATTTGCCTCTGGGTCTCTAGAAGTTGAGTTACCATTGCCCGCACCTACACAAAAAAAAACAACAACACTCATCAAATTGAAGAACATTCATTGTTTTTGTATATGAAATACTCACTTGACTTATTTGAAGTTGAGTATCTTGTAGACTTTTTGATAGATTGTCTAATTCCTTACGATTTTCTTCATATTCCTTCTCGAGCGAAGCTTCTTCGTCCTTGAGTTTTTGCAGCTCAGAACGTTTCGAGTTCAACTCCGATTCCTGCTCGTTTATAGTTTCTTCTTGTTTTGTACACTGATCACGTACTTTGTTGACCTAAATGGAATGAAAAATCAAAAACACGGTAAGTATACGATTCATTCACTTGTCTTAGTCCACAGACGAAGAAGAAACGAATACAAGATAGAACATACACCGAAAAGTGAAAGAGTAACAAATACAAATAAAAACAAAACAACTTTTTACAACAAATAAAAGAAAACGAGAAAACGAAGCCAACCAACCTGATTATGTACATCGGCTATTTCTAAATTAACATTAGCAATAGCTTCTTGATAGTCTGATTCCTGATTTTTCAGATCATTTTGTGTTTTTTTATGTTTTGTGCAATTTTTAGTTGAAACACATTGTTTGATCCAAATTAAATTAAAAATAAACCAAAAACCGAAAAATATAATAAGAAACAAAAAAAAAAAGTTAAAATTAAAAAATAATAAATAAATTAGAGAAAAACTAAATATAGCGGCATAATATACAAATGCTAAATGAAGAAAGGAAACATAAGACCAGACCCAAGCTTTAGCGGCTGAGGTTAAAAAAGTACTTTGTATTCAAAAACATAAACAAGCGAATGCTTTAGTGGAGAAAGTTATTGGATAGTTTTTGGGAGATTATTTGTTCCTAGAATTTGCAAACCCAGATTGAAACAAGACTGTAACAGAGGCATATTTTTCAAAAATCATTCACAGTCGATATTGGTGCAATGAAAGTGATGAAGCAAGCGTTATATCATCGTTGATTAGAATTTAAACAGAAGCGGAAAGAAAGATTTTAATGGTTAATTAGGGCAAAATGAAGCATATGCTGTCATCAAACAAGGACAGAGAAGATCGACAAATCGTACAAAACATCCCAATAAACAGACATAACTTCGAGATAACACAGGACTTCGTCTACCTATGATCCGCTAAAGGACACGGGGTAGTGCGGAGAATAAACTGAGAACTACTCTTGTCAATCGCTGCTACTTTAAGTGAAGAACGCAAATGAAAAATGAAACCCTCTCTAGAAAAACCACGGTAACCCTTCGTAGAAGACCTTGCTCATCCCAGTCCTGCTGCACGGCGCGGAAGCTCAAACCTTATCGATAGCGGATGAGGAATCCTTTAGTACTTTTGAAAGAAAAATACTCCGAGCGATGTTTGGTCCCGTATTTGAAGATAATGTATGGAACAACGAACTGTATGGACTGTACAGCGACATAATCATAGCTCGAAAAGTTTCAACGTAGATAGAAATCAACGCTCCCGCTCGAGGGCTTTTCCAAAACACATTACAGTAGGGTTATTCCAGAAAGCGCCGCTGATCGCTTTTGGTGGCGGAAATGAATTTTCGTATTCTCAAAAGCGAATCGCTTTTAATTTTTGTTTTTCATGGAAAGCGAAAGCGCTTTCCAAACGTCACCCTTTTTTTCGTAGAAACTATATCTTTTTGACATAATTCATTTCGTTTTCAAAAGCGATAGGTGTTGTAGTGTCGAATTGCAAGTGGATTGATAGAAAAATGTTAAAATAATGAAAAAATTAACTATCATCAATTGAATTGAGAGTAATTTATTTTTTTTTTTTTTTAGCAAAAGCAAAACTCTTCTTTTGAAAGTCGAAATAATTTTACAGACGTATACATAGAAAATATTTTTAATGTAATAAATAAACAAAAGTGATTCAAATTTACATCGAGTTGAGAAGAACTACTTCTGATTAGCTTTCTTTGAATTCGCTGAAACAGCTATACCTAGGTAAAGGTTAGGTAAAATGGGCTGACGGTTGGTCTTATTTCCGTCACACTTAGATCAATGTAGATCCTTTGTGATACCCTGACGTATTGTAACGTCCTAGAAACCTATGATTTTATGTCTGCTCGGTATTTAACCATTTAGTGGCCTTTGTGAAGTTTAACAGGCTGCTTTTTGGAGCGTCTGATAATTCTTCTAGTTCATTTAAAAAGTAATTTCCTAGAAATTTTTTCCTAGTATGACAGAGTGCTGGGCATTGACAAAGGAAGTGACTTGTGTCTTCGTGTTCGTCTTCGTCATTGCATCCTCTGCATAGGTCATCGGTGCAAAGACCCATTTTCTTTTTGTGATAACCTAGTAGGTTATGTCCAGTTATGATACTGACAAGCATTCGCAGTGAAGGTCTATTCAATGATAGCAGCTTTCCAGATTCTTTCTTATCATATTTCGGCCATAGTTTTCTGGAAGTAACACAGGAGTCTAGGCATTCCCATCTTTCATTGGATTTTTGCTTTATTTTGTTACCAATGATCTGTTTCATTTCACAGGGTGGAATCCTGATCGATTTATCAATGAGAGAAGGGTGTAGATCCTTTTCTCGCTAGTTCGTCCGCTTTTTTGTTTCCCGGTATATCACTATGACCGGGAACCCAGCAGAGTCTAACGTTGTGCTGCGTGCCAAGAACCTTTAGCTCTTCGCGACAGCAAGAGACAAGCTTCGATTTGACAAGAGTGGCAGAAATCGCTTTTATTGCTGCTTGGCTTTCAATGAAAAAAGTGATATCAGCATGTGATAGCGCCATCATGGACACCTGTTTAGCAGCGTTTGTAACTGCCAAGATCTCGGCTTGGAAGACGCTGCTGTGATTTGGAAGTCTAAATGAACTGGCAAGTTTTAGGCTTTCTGAGAAGAAACCTGCCCCTGTTCCAGCTTCCATTTTTGAACCGTCGGTATAGATTGATATAGACGTCTCGTTCAAGTAAGGTGTTTCATTCTCCCAATCCAGCTATACCTAGGGAAAACTTGAATTATAATTGGAAAAACTTGGAAATAGATGACATTTGCGTGGATGGATAAGACTTCCAAATGGAAATATTGGAAGTTAAATTTCCAAATTTCAGAATAACCTAAAGCGAAGCGCTTCGCAATTGAGTTATCGCTTTAAATACGATCTGCCGCGCTTTCTGGAATAGCCCTACAGGGTAGTCGGGGAAGAAGAAAACCATGTCTTGGGGTGACGGACAGCCTCAACTCAAATAGAGCGTAAATTTATGGAGCAAGATGTTGGTTGAGGTTCAGGTTTACCCCGAATTCTAATGCCTACTTAAGTAAGTAAGTAAACTATTCGTTAACTATCCGAAGCTATTCCCATTGCAAAACCTACGAATTTGTAAAAAATGGAACACTTCTCTTTCAATCTCAACTGAGTTTTAAGGTATATTGAATCTCTTAATAGATAGTTGCATAAGAATAGTTAAATTAATTATCACAATGAACCCAAAAGACCTTAGAGTGTCACCGCAAACTGACCTGATCTAACCTTACCTAACATGTATGCACTTGTAAAGTTGAAAGTAAGTTCAACTCATTTTGGTCCTTCAAGATTAAAAAAAAAAACAGATGTCTAGTGAAAGGCTTTTGCCAAACTTCGTTTGACGACCTCTTGCAGAAAGTCGAACTAAGTTGACAATAAACTATGTAAGTTCTTTCTCCCAAAAATCCGCAGTCCGAACACATTCAAATTTTCAATGATATGTTCACATAAACGATAAGACAAATACAAAATACAATTTTAAAAAATTAACTGAAAGTTTTTAATAATCTTGAAGGCATTGAATTAAAATAAACAAATAAATAGAGGGGCACAACAGCACATTTCTCTCAAACATAACTTGTAAGGGAAGGGCCCTTTGAACGGCTTATCGAGAAAGCACTTTTCATGGAAAGAAATTACCAATTCATCGCATCGAATTCAAATACAAATTAAAGTCTTCAGGATGATAGGGAAGCTCACAGTCAATTTGTATAATGAAGATTCGTTTTTGATACAACAACAGTGGGGGTCGATTTAGGAACTGCGAAGCTGTGGAATGAAGCTAAACATCACAGCTTCACGACGAATTCGATTCTCTTTCGGTGAAAAAGTGAAAATCAACTTCAAAATCTCTTCAATGAAAAATTATATTTATCACAAACGATTTAGCTGTGTTTTGAATTTGAAAATATAAATTGAAAAACAAGGGGGCAAAAGGTTTTAACAGCCCGAAAATTGTTCTCAATCGAAACCATAGCCTATTTTATGACCATTACGGAAGATCTGAACGTAAATCTTCAAAATTTCATCTGCATTGTTTGCTTAAAATACGTGTACAACGTAGTTGGTTTAAAATGAATCTCACCAACTCGGATGTTGGAAATGTACGTAGTTCTTTAGCATAATTCAGTAAATGATTTTGCTAAGCAGAAAATAAACCAAATTTATTTGGAGTGCATGCATAAAAGTTTTTAAAAGAATCAGGTTTCGGATGCCCACTTCAATTCCTCTATCATAATTAAGGCCCGTACGGGCCTAAATGTCTTTAAGTTTTTTACATGTATTTGTTTCTGTAGCAAGTGTTCAGTATTCTCATTTATTTAATACTGATTTTAGACATTCGTGACGGTAGATTTCATTACACTAACGTTGCGAGTTCCAAAATTCAGACCTTTTCCCAATTTCAATGAATGTATGATAAAATTCCAAGGAACGCAAGATTATAACATTGCACATTTTCAATGCTCCCCAGTAGCAAAAAATAAAAAATTGGAAATTTGGAAATTTAATTTTTCAGATTCAAAAATAAATCAGAAATGACAGATACTTCATACAATTTATCATTACGAACGCTTTAGTACTCTCATTTCGAAAGCTATTTATCATCATCGAGTTCAAGAACCGCTTAAGGAGAGTTTATGAAAAGATGAAATGAAAAATCTCTGTGAAAACTGAAATGATATTTTTTTTATCGCTTCACAGCTTCACACATCGGGAATTGACCCCCGTCTCAATAAATCAATAGAATCATTATAACAAAACTTTTAGACTGCAGCTATGCACAACTTGATTTAAAATTCCCATAAACTATTGCAAATCCCGTGGTAATGTAGTTTTTTTCAAAAATTTATAGAAACATAAAATACAATGATGCAAATCCCGTATAACCCATGAATGGCTTGAAAATTTATAGTTATATAATAAATTGCAATCAGAGGGAACTGGGAATAAAAAAACGTGTGCTTGAAATTTTTATTAAGTTGTTTATAGTTAATTTTTAGAAGAAAGAAAAAGTAAATATCCAAATAAATATAAAAAAAATCTAAATTTTCACACTTTTCAAGCCCTTACCTGTGCTTTAAGGTCATCTAGACGCTTTTGGGCTTCACCCCTTTGGTTCTCTAATTGTTTCAATGTAGCAGTAAGTGTATCTAGTTCGCTCTGCAATCGCAAAAAGTTTATGGAGTACATTTTTAACAAACAAACAATTCTCCAATGTTATACCTGTAGACTACGAACTTCACCCGATTTAATACGAATATCGGCTTCCTTCTGGGCTATTTCTGTTTCAAGTGATCGTCGTTCTTTTGCAAGTTCTTCAATTTCTTTTGAAATCATATCCAGTTCTGGATTGGAATATGTTGGTTTGGGTTCCTAAATGAAATTCGTGTGATTCCGAGTATTACATAAAAAAACATCTTACCTGTGGAGTCACATCGACGCCTTGTACAATGCCACGCATCGAAGGTGGCACCATGTTGGCAGTCAGAACTTGTGGTGGTTCAATTCCTTTTTGTTTACGTTCAACCATCCACATCGCTAATGCAAACTGTTCAAGAGTAAGTTTTCCTGATTGATTTGTGTCGCACAAAGCCCTTGAAATTTAAAAAAGGAACGATTTAATAAAAAAAACAGCTAATCTCGTAATCCATACCATATATGAGCTAAACAGTTTTGTTGAACTCCAGACTGAAGAAACACGTTCTTCACCTCCAATCCTGACACAAGACCATCTCTATCTTTATCAGAATCACGGAAAATACCTTCGAATCTTTTCAACTCCGATGGAACAACAACCCAATCGACGACTGGTGCAGGAGCACCAATAGGAATCAACGGATCGGTAGAGATGAGAGGCTGCATTGGGATGATTGATGGTGGAACACGTTGCATTGGTGGTACTGCGATCGGTAGTGGTGGCACTGGTGGCGGAGCAATGTCAGTTGGGAAGTTTGCTACGAAACCTCCGTCGCCGAAACCTTCACCGCTAGGTGCACGAGGCATTTGAGGGACAACAGGTGCAGCAGCTATTATCGGTTGCGCTGGTTTTGGTGGTGGAGCTCCGGGCTTACGCATTTGCAGTTCTGGTGGCAGTACTTCGGGTACTGCGCGTTTCTCCAAAGCTTGATAAACCAAATGCATGGCAACTATGAATTCGTGTTTATTTAAATTTCCATCCTTATCTTGATCGGCTAGATCCCATATTTTTCCTAGTGTATCCATTGGAAGTTTTGAGTCCATAAGGACACCTTTTACTTTATTACCAGCGAGAAACCCATTCACAGGGTTCAACGACTCAAACAGCTGTTCGTACTTAAGGCGATCGATGATTTTCATTGACCAATCCTGATTTGTGTTAGCCGGGGCCACAGGTACAGGTGGAGCACGCTGTGGGACTATCTTTGGAATGTCACCCTAAAACACATCAAAATGTAAGTACATGTTTCTATTGCTACTCATATTCATAAATTCACTTACAACTTTTGGAGGATTAGCAGTGTCGGCAAATATGTTGCTCATATTAATAGTTAATCCAGCTTGTGCCAAGGACACCAGCTTAAGGGAAACAAAAAATCCTGGCTTGTCCAAGAAACCTCTGCCATTCGGGTCGGAGAGATCCCAAATTCTGCTGAGAACGACATCACTTAGTCCAGATTTTTTTAGGAATTTAGCAGCTGTCATTGCTTCAATTGCTCCCGTGCCCTTTGGGTCAATCTGAAACACAAAAATTTAATACTAATTGATTTTGAACAATTTGCGATTCCTTTGTACTTTACCTGTTTGTAGTAGGCCTCGAAAATTGCATTGTGCTTGCCTGATACCTAGAAAAGGAAAATATAGAAGTCTTTAGTTGCATCGTTTTGTGGGAGGAAGTAGAAATAATAAAGAAAAATTTTAATTTTCAATTTTCAGCCGTCGCCGTCGTTATCACAAAATCGATAAACAGAAATCTTTTGACAGCTGGTGACTGGTGACACCCTTTGAAAAAATCGACAAAGCCAATTGGGAAAAAATTGTTTCGCTTTTTTCTGCATTTGGTTCAAAATGAATCGAGGAAATAATTTAACACACAGGCAGATAATTAATTTCTCATCGGTTTAGTAATGAATTTAACAAAAATTGAGTTTAAATTTTAAAAGAAAATCAATAAAATATTTACTTGAATAGGATTTGGTAGCGAAGCCATATTTGTATTTTTTCAACTGCGAACGAAAAGTGATGTGTACCCTCGATATTTGATGTGAATGGGCTCGTTCGGTGCAATTCAGATTTTCAGATTAACTAACTATTCTCGGCCTCTGATTGGCCAGACGTTAAGTTTTTCAGTTGACAACTCATCAGCTGTTAGTTTTTACCGATTCAGTTTTTCAGTCAAGAAAAGCAGGCTGAAAATCTAGATTTAGTTTATTAAGCTGTCAGATGCGATAAATAGCCTACATGACAATTGAACTTTACTTTGTATTTTTCGGTTAGCTTTTTGTGGAAACATTTTTGTAGTGAACTTTTTCATTAAACTGAACTCTAATTTATTTTTAGGCAATTTGTCGTATAATTAAAGATTATTAATGGAAACCCTTACAAAGGAAATAGATTTTTAAGAAAATTATTTGCTACATTTTCACTCGAAGTCTATTCAAATTGTAGTTACACGCATATTTCCAATCACAAATATTGAAGAGAAATGCTTTGGACTATAAGTTAATACTATTTTGAACCAACTACAAGAAATTATTTATTTCTTATCAAATCTTTCCTAGCAGAATTGAAAGGTGAATCCCAATACCATTCAAATCTGACAAAAAATTTAGAAGACCGTTCGACGCAAAACTGAATAAGTTTTTCAGTTAATCTTAAAATCTGAATTGCAACGAACGCGCCCAATGAATGAATGAATGAATGAACTTTATTGAGACTTCAAAAACTAATACAGCAACAATTTTTTTTTTACATAGTGTTTGTATATAGATTGTTTCTTTACCGACTTAGAATTGGTCTGGTATAATTTTAACAGTTTTATTTAATCACATAGAACCCTATGGTATACTTGAATGATTATACAGTTATTACGTTATAAATAATAGTGTTTGCTCAATAACACACTTTAATATAGTACATGGTGATATGGATACTTAAAAACTAAAGCCTTAAAACTAGAAAACGAAAACAAAGGAGAAGGATGGAAGACATAATGTCAAACCAACCAATCTAAGCAAAAGTGCTGCCAAGATATCTTTATACATTAGTAGTATTCTATTTGATAAAAGTACTCTGATACAATTATTGTTTTACAAATAATATCTGTTCATATTATAATAAATTAAAATTATATGGATAATTCAATTTTTCTGGGTGTTTCTTAGTTACTATTTTTACATTTTTATATTTTTGTTTTATTTTACATAGTAGTTACTTAGTAATTATTGCACGAAATACTTAAGTAATATCAGCAAAGAAGAATTTATTTAAATCTGGTTTGAAAGCAAAGGAATTGGTCATTATCCTCTGAAAATTGAAGGGTCCTTCCTGGCATAGAAGTTCGCGAGGTGAGAAGGTTCATCATTAATTTTAAAAAGCTCTATGGAACTTTGATTTATAATACTTATTGGGGAATTGTAGTATCTGGTTTGAAGAGGAAAAACTATATTCTCGTCATAGATGCTCTTCATGCAGGGGTTTTCATGAAACTCCAAATTTCGTAATCTCTTTATTCCAAGATTTGAGAGGTGATATAATAAGGGCACAATATTTGAGCTTTCATAAAGGGTTTCATTCCGATACCATTTCCCCGATGGGCGTCTGTATTTAGAAATACATTTTCTGAGAATGACTCTCTCGAATCTTTGTAGCTCTTCTGCCACTGTCGGAGATAAATAAAACCATGATAAAAATCCGTACGACATAACTGGCCTGATAAGAGTTTTATACATGAGTAATTTCGTTTTGCTTTGTAGTTCAGGTGAGTTCAAAAGACGTTTCAGCATAGCCGAAGCAGCTTTACCTTTTTTTAAAGCCAATCTAGCTTGACTATTTACTTTTAGCTTTTCGTTTAACGATACGCCTAGATATTTTATGTTTTGCTTGAGTGGAATATTTGTTCCATCGATCGACAATTTAAGCTGCCTGCTCTCACGAACAGCGAGGTGATGTCCTCTTGGGGATGCGTTGCGGAAGCATATCATTTCGCATTTGCTACTATTTACTTCTATTGCCCAGGTTTTGAGGTAGTTTATGGCATGTTGCAGATGATTTCTTACTCTATAAAGTGCTTCAAATGGTCTTTCATGGTTAGCAAATATAATCGTATCATCTGCATACTGAATCGATTTTGTTTCGTTTTCTATTGTAGTCGGAAAGTCGTGCAAATATAGAATAAATAGCAGAGGCCCGAGGATTGATCCTTGGGGGACTCCGGCTTCTACTCTTACTTCTCGTGGTGGAGATGAGTTCAGTGATATACTTAAGGTTCGATCAGTCAAGAAGCTGTTAATCATGTGAATAAATTTGGTTGGGAAGTTAAGAGAGATTAACTTGAATATTAGGCCTTTGTGCCAGACTGAATCGAACGCTTTCCTGAGATCAATTGAACAAGCAACAGTGCATTGACGATCTCTTAAATTTTTTAAAATGTTATCTTGTAAAAATAAAAGAGCGTGTTCCGTAGAGTGGCCCTTCCTAAAGCCAAATTGGGATGGTGGAATGATATTGTTATCCTCAACAAAAATTGAAATTTTTTCTAAAATCACTTTTTCAAGTAGTTTTCCCAAGTTGGATAGCAAAGATATGGGTCTTAAATCTTCGACTTTAAGAGAAGTTGTACTTTTTTTTAGAGGAACCATCTTAGCCCTTTTCCAAGTGGAGGGGAAATGACTATTGTTGATACAATTATTGACTATTATTGTTAATGGATGAGAAATTGAGGTATTTGCTTTTCTTAATAAAAAATTAGAAATTTGATCTGGACCTGATGATTTTTTGTTATTTAAGGAATGTATTAAGTCTTTCATGTATGATGACGAAATAAATTCTGGTACAGAGCCAGAATCGGAGGGTGTGGCTTCCGAAAACTGAAAGATATCATCGTTAGTTCCCCACGAAAGAAAGGAACTGGTTACAGTGTTAACATTGAGCAAAGAAGAACTATCTGACGCAGATCTAGCAGAATATAGACTTGAGTAGAAATCAGCAAGAGCGTCTAGTTTCTCTTCATCAGTGCGATGTGTGACATTTTGGTGGATAAGCGGCTCAAAAGAATTCAAAAAGACATTTTTTTTTCTACCAGTTAAACGGTTTATTTCTTTAAACACGTTGCTGGATGGTTCCATTTTTTTCAGTCTATTTCTAAAATTGTTGTTAAGGTCGACTCTAACTGCATCCCTTATTATTATGCTTAGGCAAGCTATTCGGGATGACAGCGCCTTATATTCATCATTTGTCCTATTACCAGCTCTGTGGAAAATTCTTTTAAGTTTTACTTTCCATATTTTTCTTGTTTTAAAAAGACTTAGCGTTGCATCTGAAATTTGGACTTTATACGTCTTTGGAGAAATTTGACGAGAATGCGTGTCCACGCAATTTTGGATTGCGCCGTTAATCGCCACTATGTAGTTATCTATTTCAGGATTCGAAAGATTTCTATTTGAAGGAATGTTAATGTCGGTTATTTTTCTGGAAAGTTCTAAGTTGAACAGATTCCAGTTTGTATTTTTGAAGGAATTAAAGAGCTTTGGAACAGCGGGAAGTAGTGAAATTCTCCCTAGGTCGATTGTTAAAAATACTGAGTTGTGGTCTGAGATCAGATCCAATGTCACACAAGCGTAATTTCTTGGGAGGTTTGCTGGATTTAAAAGGTTATTGGATATAATAAAAAAGTCTATATAAGAGGATGATCTTGGAAAAGTTGGGCTATCGGTAGGTATGATGTCTAAATCCAGGAAGTGACTGCTAGAGAACCAGTTGAATAACTGATTTCCATTTGTATTGGAAATAGAATCCCCCCAGAAAGGGTGTCTTGCGTTGAAGTCCCCACCTAATACCAGAAATTCTGGGTAATTAAGAGCTGCCAATAAAGAATCCATAGCACTAGGAAGTCTGGTACCAAGATCGCCTGGGAGATAAAGAGATACAATTGTTAAGGATTTTTGAAAACCTGAGCCGTTTTGAAACGGGACTATTATGGCTGTTGCTGAAAAAAGTTCTGAATTTATTTGAAGACTGTTAAAAAGTACATTCTTTTTAATTAAAATTCCTGTTCCTTGACCTTGATCGTTCCTTGTGAACGTGTACTCATCAAAATTTCTATTGTACCTTGGGGACAAATGAGTTTCTTGTACAAGTAAAAAATGGGGTTGGAGATCCGAGATCAGGAGTCCAAGTTCAACCATTTTGTCATTGCCGATTAATGAGTTTACATTTGAAGAGATGAGGTGTAAAGCCATTTTTATGGAGAAAGAGAGGCTATGAAGCCTAAATACGCCATTGGTTTTTCATTCTGATTTAGTTTGCAATAATTCGGCCAAAACTGTTTGACCCTTGCAATGAGCTCTGTGATAGGAACACCAAATAATTTGGTAGATTCCTTTATAAAATCTGAAAACATATTCTGACTGTTTTGGACGTTTTGTTTGTGTTGGTTCTCAAAAGAACCGATTGCTAAATTTGAAACATTAGATAAGTTACCACGGGCAACTGCTGCATAGGAGTTACCTGATACAACTTCTCTATTTCTAATATTATTTGAGGTTTTTTGTTGCCTTATTTCACAACCTGAGTAATTGGCTGGATGGCCACTCTTGCCGCAGTTTACGCAAGCAGTCACCTCCCTACCCATATCATTTGTAACATTACACTGACCGAATTCGTGCTTTTCTTTACATTTGACACATCTTGCTTCATACAAACAGTATTCGCTAGAGTGACCAAACCTCTGGCACCTGTAGCACTGAAGGGGTCCCTTTCTTTGGAAGCGATCCCATCTTACTTTATGATGAAGGATGAATTTAATATTTCTGATTTTGTTCAGACTCTCTTTATCATCTAAAAGGCAAGTAAAGGTATCTAGACAAACACAATTCTTCCTGGACCAACCAGTGCTAAATTCTTTTACTTCGAAAATTTTTATAGAAGGATCTAAACGTAAAACTTCCTCTTTAACCTCATCACAACTAAAGCCAGCTAGTCCCTTTAACAATATTGCTTCTTTTTTTAGTTCTCTAGGTTTATATGAGTAACCCTCAGCTTTAGAGGCTCTGAAGTTCTCCATAAGAAGCTTATGCAGATCTAGATCTGCTACCTTTATTATAAGGCGACCAAATCCTTTGCTTTCAAACCTGATATTTTCACTTTTATCCGGGAAATTAGATTTTATAAATTGATTAATTGTACTGGATTTGATACCTTTTACATAAATATTAGGGCACCAGATGGGTTTTACCTTAGCAGTCTCATTAGCAATAGGAATAATTATTTCATTATCAATAGTATCAATAGTGTCTAAAATATCAAACCTGTTACTACTTCTAATTCTATTGCTATCTGCCGCTATTTTCTTCACTCCTTTATGCTCTCGATCCAGGTTGACGTTTCCTCTTTTCCTATTCATTACCTTTTGAAAAAGGTTGACATCGTTGTTTAAAAGTGACTGCTCGCGTTTTTTTGCACCTATCTTCGAAAATCTTAACTTAAGATTCTGTCACTTCCCATATAAAAAGTTTCAGATTTTCAGATGACAATTCAGATGACATTTAGATTTTCAGATTTTCGAACATAAGATTTTCAGATGGAAAATCTTGGCTGAAAATCTGAACTTCAGATTTTACTTGTCAAAACAAGGAAACAACGTATATGACAATCGAACTTTACTCGGTATTCTTGGGTTAGTTTTTTGTTTACCAAGTTCTCGCTTATTTGTTGAATTGAAATTGATAATTATTGGTGTTTGGATATTCTATTTTGTAAATCAATATTAAAAGTGAGTTTATTAACAAAGAAAATACATTTTTGAAGGCACACGATTTTCATTATTTTTATCACAATTAAGTAAAATGAATGTAATTTTAATACTGCTTAGTTTGGAAACACTTGGAAGTCAAATTGTTGAATTTCAAACAGAAAAAATCTGTGTTTTACAATTAATTTTACTACTAACTATGTAGAATCGAGAGGTGAATCACAGTACCATTTTACATCTGACACAGAGCTTAAATAGCGTTCTTGACTGACAGTAGTAGTTTCGAAAATTTCGATGTTGCGAAGAACGCGAGCACTGTAAGTCTCCTTGAGAGTTTGGCATCACTTGATTTTCAATACAATCTGACAACTCAGATGAGACGGATGAGACGTTTGTCTGTGTGTGAGTCCGTGAGTTTAAATTTTGCCGCACGTTGCCTGATGCAGGAGCCGTTATGTTTGGGACGCTACCATCGCCGTTAGCCGACATGTCGGCGGCGAAGTTTTCTACATCCATATAAATTTTTGAGATGTCTTCTTCACTCAAAATTTGAGATGGGAGAATCAAATTGACTCCAACTTTTTTATTACTATCATGTCTTTCAGGTTGATTTGCACATTGAATTGCACATTGAATTTCCGAATAATTTTTTGGGTCGGGTGGCTTTTCTTGCCACCCTCCACTTGTACTCATCTTACGATGAGTTTTATTAATATTGTTTTTAAGTTTTGGCACTTTGCACAGTTATTATTAAATAGCCACTCGCGACTTTAATAATTCAGAATCAAAAAACTATATATATATATATATTTTTTTTTATTATTAATATATTTGCTTAGACTGCCGATGCTTACTCGACGACTCACCAGAGAAGAATCCCGATATTTGATGTGGATTTGATATTTTTGACAGACAGTTTTAGGATCAGTGGAATTGAAATATAAGGCCAACTGTACACCATTGAGAAAAAATTTCTGATCTCAAAAAGTATTTTTTATGAAAAAGTCTGCTCATATTTATTTGATAACACAAGTTGCATTAAAATTTAAGTTAGTTCTATTTCATAAGGCCTGATGAAGTAAGTTGAAGAATGCTGAAAGAAAAAGTCTTTTATAAAAGGCAACTCATAGCGAACCGGTAAAAATTGTGAATTGGAAAAATAACTGTTTTCTTTAAATTTGAAAAACTTAGTCCCAATCTACGGCAAATAACTTAAAACATTCTTTGTAAAGAATGTAAGGAAAACGTTTAATTGAAATTAATTTTCTCTCAAACCAAAGCGATTTTCCGGTTGCGGAAGTGGCAAATACACCTGACAAAATTGAACAAATCATTCCAATTATTTGGATTCTATCTTCCAAGGATGCCTGACTCAGAGCGGTTTTTTCGCGTGTATTGCATAACAAAAACCAGTTGCTGGCGTGTGGCTGCGAAGGTTTGAGAGCCTGGAAACTGACATATTTTTCCTGTTCACCATAGTAACGCTCATCAGGAAAAAATTCGTGCTTCCATTTGTTTCAAATTTTCCTTATTGTTTTTCCTTATCGTTATAATTGGACCCTTATGTCTACATTGCTCTACATGAGAGTGCCTGCATTAAAGTGACAAGAATGAGGAAGTGTTTTATACAGAAATCCTGTCCACAGCCGTGACCGGTAACTAGTTTTAGTTTGGGAATTGAGATTCAAAATCATGCATTTTTTAAAGAAAAAAGGGAAGTGTTTCTCCTTTAAAATACTCTAATTTCTCTTAAGAAATGGTGATTTTATATTTACATATTTGAACATCGACAACTTCTTGGTCCAATAAGTTTTGAACGCAGCCAATGAAACCATTCAAAACGACGAACAACTGTGACATTTGTATTTCTGCCGACTCGAAATTGTCGACTGTCTACAAACATTCGGGGTCAACTGTGTTGTTGAGGTTCTGTCCTGCCGTGTATTGCTACCAATTTGCAAATCCGATTTTGCTTACATTTTGTTGTGAAATTTATTTTTAAAGCTTTTGCAGATTTATAAACCAACTCCTGCAGAGTGCTATTGCTCATCAGTTTGCTTTTACCTTTTATTAGAACAACATCATATTTTGTATTACTGTATTCTGTTTACCAGAAAAGCAATGGATAATCCAAGAGTTACTGCCACCTCGCAGCAGCGTATTAAGTACAATGTAAACAACTACGAGTACGATTGTACCAAGAAATGCAAGTCTCAATCCCATGGTCGAGAAATCACCGCCGCTTTAACTAAGCGGGGAATTGATAACCAAAAACTTGCCGCATACATAGCAAAGCAGTGCTGTAATTTTTGCGACATCACAGATACGCTGGTAAGTTGGATCGTGTCTCTGTTGTTGGAAGAGGATAAGTAAATTATGGAATTGTTCTATAGGGTCGATCAGCTGTTCATATGGCGGCATCAGTGGATCGTTATGTCATCTTGGAGTGGTTGTTGAATCAGGTAAGCGAGTGTAAAACAATCGATGTCAATAGTTTTTGATAAAAGTACCTTCTTTAGGGAGCTATAATAAACAGTCGAGATAAAGAATCCGGTAGCAGTGCCTTACATAGATCCATCTACTATGGCTGCATTGACTGTGCAGTGCTCTTAATTCGATATGGTGCCAGTTTAGAACTCCTGGATGAGGACACAAGGAGTGCACTCCAAAGTTGCTGTCGGCTTTGTGATTTCCCCAATCACTCAGATGTGTAAGTATTTCAAATGACGGAACCAAATAAACGTATTGACATGCATCCCAAATTTAGTCCGACAAACAACGAACTCCTAGTGTGGGGATCAAATAAAAACTACAATCTTGGAATCGGTAATGAGGAAGGTACCTCAACTCCTCAGTTTATTGATTTCTTTCGGAAGGAACATAAGTCGATTCATCTGATCTCCTTAAGTTCATACCACAGTCTATTTGTTGACATAAAAGGGCAACTGTATGCGGTGGGTCATGGAAAAGGTGGTCGATTAGGTAAGAAATGTCTTTTAGGTCTTTTTTTTATTATTAAAATTAACTGAAGCAAATTAATTAGGTAATGGAACGGAAAACAGTATGCCTGTTCCAAAGAAAGTCAAAGTTCCCATCAAAAATTCGGGCGAGAAGATCATTTGTGTCAGCACGTCCAAAAAGCATTCCCTCATTCTGACCAATAGAAGTGCAGTTTTTGCATGTGGCTTAAACGAAGATATGCAACTTGGAGTGCGTGATAATCCAGAAAAGTTAACTGTGTTCAAAGAAGTTGTCACTCTCAGAGACTTTGGAGTAGAAAACTTAGTGAAAGTCATTGCAAGAGATTTTCATTCATTAGCGTATTCCAAAGATGCGCTATGGGTATGGGGTACAGATCTTGGACAATTTGGATGGACAAGTAAAGGAGAAGCTGGTATACCTATTCCACGACAGGTGAGTTAATGCTGAAAGTTGTAGCGAATCAAATTTGCTGACTTTGTAAACTATTTTAGATCAAACTACCGGAGAGGACACACTTGGAGTTTGTCGAATCAAACAATTTCGCCATTGCATGCTCATGCTATTCGACATCGAAATCTGTAATACTTTTCTACAACTCCAAGATGCAAGCCATCAAAGTTCCACAGTGAGTTTCATAAGTTAATTAAATTAAGTTTTTTAAATTTATGAAGGGGATCATTTTCATAAACTTGAACTTGAACTCATAAACTTGATATTTAAATTTGTTTTTCCTTTTCATATAAATCTTTGTAGAATGGAGCCATTAAAAAGCATATCAGTCGTCGGAGGCGACAGAACGAAAACAGCAAAGGGTTCAGCGGTTGCCCTTAAACTTCTCATGCTCACCGAGACAAATGTTGTGTTTATATGGTACGAAATGACTCAACAATACCTTAGGTAAGCTTTGACTCGGTTTTTTGTAGAATAAAGTGAAGTAGCTTTATATTTTTAAAACTTACAGGTGTATGTTTTCACATGTCCGTGTGAGTCAAATCGATAAAATCTTCTATAAAGCCAACCAGGTGTTGATTCTATCGCAAGGCGACGTTTACATCGGCAAATGCCACCAAGTTCCAGTTCAAAACTATCAGGAAGGCAAAGCTATTGCATGGTTTACTCATAGTATGAATCGCAAGGACATTTGCAATGAACACAAAATCAAAATCGAATTAAATCGCATAGCTCAAATAGACCGCGCTGTAGATATTTTTTGTGATGATGATTTTACAGCGTTTGCTGTGCTGCAAGAAAACTATGCAAAGTATTTCACTCTTCCAACACTGGTTGTGGAAGAGTACAGCTTTAAGAAGTTACTCAATGACGCTAGCGAGTTTGATGATATCCACGATGTTGTTTTTCATGTTGATGGTGAACATTTCTATGCACACAAATTTATTGTGTTTTCAAGATCACTTGGATTGCGGGAAATCATTGAGACATATGCTGACAAGAACATTTACTTGAATTTCAAGGGTCTCACGGGGAAGATGTTTGAGCTCTTGCTAAAAAATATCTACACAAACTATTTTGTAACGGAAGATGGTAAGTTTTTGTTTTTGTTTCTAAATCTAAAAAAAGCCAGATTGACAATTTTTTAAAGAGAAAATCACACTACATTACATACATTTACGTTTGATACTATCAACTGATTTGCACACAATACTCAACAGTGAAATCTATCAATCAGTGTAGCTACGAGTTGAGAAGGTTTTAATGAGAGTCAAGCGGAAGTTTAGAGAGCAGATAGACTCCAATAAGAAGTTACTTACTTACTTACTTAAGGTGGCGCTACAGTCCGGGTCGGACTCGGGCCTCAACCAACATGTTTCTCCAATAAGAAGTTACCGCTCTTAACTTATCGGAGAAATCGTTGTGTTTGCATGAAGAAAAATAGTGCTAATAATTCTGTCAAAAATATGGTGTGGTTCTCACCTGCACAAACATTAGGTTCGTTCGTTGAACTTTACCCAGTGTTGACCCCTATGAGTTGTCAAAAAAACCTGGGTTTTAAAGTCCTCAAAAAACGTCTAGCCACAAAATCACAACACATCCCTGTCATTTAAATAAAAACGCATACCATGTGACAGCCCTCAAATCGCCACAGCAAAAACCTAGGGCGAGTTGAGGGAAAACCCCAGGTCAACTCTAGGTCTCAAAAAAAACTTAGTTTGACATTCAGGGCGACTTTAGGTTTCTCAAAAACGCTTTGTGGCGACCCCAAGGCGACCCTAGGGCTTCAACGAACAAACCTAGTATAAAATCGAACTGTATTTACCTGAGATCTAATTTTTGCTCTCTAATCTGATAATCTTAACATCTTTATTAAAATTTAAAACAGAACCGTTAATTTCTTATCACTACCCACCCTGTATTAAAAAATAAAAATTAAAACTGTAGACGGTTGGCGAGTATAGGACACGCTCTTTAGCTTTTTGGATTTTTGGATTCTAAACTGTAGCATTACAAGCGTATAATAACAATGCACATCAGGGCTGAATTTGCCAACATTAGCCTGATATGCGCCCACACTTCCATAAAAGAGAAAGACGATAATTTCAAAGACCGATTCAACTAGCTCCTCAAAGAAGCATATGAGCAATGCATTAGCCTTGACGTGAACATCGTTTTTGGTCATTTTAATGCAAAACATTGGAAGAAGTACTTCTTTGAAAATAGAATCGGAAAGCTAGCCTGCATGACAAAACCTCAGAAAACTGACTGAGGTTAATCGAATTTACTTTAGGGCTAAATCTTATTGTTTGTAGTACACGCTTCCCGCATCTCAAAGTTCATAAGTACATGGCGATCCGAAAACAAACAACCGTCACAGAAATTGTTGCATTTATTTTTATGTCCAAACTTTTGAAGAGGTCAGCTTTGACTCGGAGAAGGAAGAACCGCGGCCTCTGATTTTCTGATTTTCAATCGGCCTCCAAAACGAGGCCAATGGTTCGATGAAGAACGCAGGCAGGCAAACGGAGTCAAACAAAAAGCGCGACATTTGCCGATGCAAAAGAGAACACGATCTACCTTTGACCAGTGCAACAAGTCTTACAAAAAGAAAAGAAGGGAAGAACATCGAATTCTCAAACAGAAAATGAAGCAGCATGAGGAGTGCTCGTTTGAAGAAATTAAGAGATGCCATAGTAGGAATGCGGTTCAAATCCCAACAGAGGCAAAAATGTTTTTCCACGGGTATCGGCATTTGCAAGTCCTTTGTGAGTAAATTCATTACCATGAAAAGAGCGTTCTCGATACGCCGCGCCGTTTGGAACCGGCAGAAAATTGTAGGTCCCCTCTATTCCCACACAAAAGCAATGGTTGTGAGAAATGCGTTAGAACCTGGTGCTCCTCGCTCTGTTGTGCCACTCTATTTATTGTCAGGGTTGCAAACCTTCAAAGTAAAGCGAGTAAACAAAATAACAGAATCGCCGGTACTGACGAAAGACAACTTCTGAAGAGTGTTTAGCGCTTTCCAGTTTCAGCTTTCAGGCAGAATGCCCCATGGGCGATGATCGGGAATGCTGTCCTCCTGAGCAAGAAGAAGATAGAAAATAAATTATCGTGTAAAGTACAGTAGCGAAGAACGCAACGTATAACCTTTGGAGTTGTCAGGTTTTGAGATTTTGAAAATTCGGGAGTACAAAATCTCAAGTGATAGAATTTGCACTAGTTCGTTTACATGGATTAAATTGTCGATCTGATTTTTCTATTCAAAATCTTCCTTAGTTAAATAAAAACCTTTTTCAGACCTCGATGACATACTACAGTCGCTGGGTCCGAATTGCACAGCCAAGCGGAACCAGGTTCTCGAACTCTTTACAAGTTTTGTTGAAAAGTTCCATTTGAGCAGTTTGGCAAATTTTATAAAAAGGTTTGTTAAGCAACAAATTCGTGCAAAAATCTTATAAATAAAGACAAAATATTGTTTTCTATTAGCTATTCGAAGGAACTGCCCCGATCCGTAGACAAATCAAAGTATCGTTTTAACAGTCTAAAACGTAGCGACTTTCCCAAACTTCATGATGTCACTATCCGCTGCGCAGGTGATGTGGAAATTCATGCCCATAAATGCATTTTAGTGGCACGTCTCGAATATTTTGACTTGATGTTCACACACACTTGGTCAGAGAGAACAACAATAAATCTAACCACAATACCACCAGAGTATATGACTCCAATTATAGACTTCATCTATACATCTAACGCAGATAGTTTCCGCAAGCTAAATCCTTCAGAGACGTTTCTCTATAACATGGTAGTGTACTGCGATCAGTTTTTCATTGAGCGGCTGCGAAAGGTTTGTGAGATTTTGATTTTGGAGAAAATCAATATTAGAAAGTGTGGCGACATGCTGGACTTTGCTTGCCTCTACAACTGCAGTATTTTAAAGAATGGATGCCTGGACTTCATTTGTCAAAATTTGTATCGAGTGTTGTCACAAAAAAGTCTCGATTGTTGTGAACCCGAGGTATTAAACAGCATCAACGACCATTATCGAAAAATGTTCAAAGATGTTTTCGATTATAGAATGATTACTCCTGATTCCCAGGCCGTGGCAGATGAGATTCTTCTCAGTTTCGTTGACGATTTTGAGGTGGATTTGGATTACAGAATGGAAGAAGATGATACGATTAAAACTCAAACAAAAACCAAGCAGCGAGAAAATAAATTCTGGCGGAGTACACGACAATATGAGCAAGATGCTATCAATTCAATGAAAGAGATTAGTCTACAGGATACACTGAATACAAATGCTTTTGAGAAATCAAAAGTTATCAAAGAGGCTGAAGAGGCTTCGACGAAAATTCATGAAGAATACAAGTCATGGATGAAGGTTTCAGACAAAAAGGATGTTAAAAAGAAACCAGCTGTTGCAGCTATGGTGAATGTTAATGACATCTTAAAAGTCGAAGAAAAACCGAAGGAAGTTTTAGTGGCGCTTTCCCCTCCTCAATCTACAGATAAGGTTGTCCAAGATGAAACTACACCCATCAAAGGAACCAACTTCAACTTAGCTGACTTTACCCCAATGAGAGCAGAGAAACTATCCCAAAAACAGAGAAAACGTTTGTCATCAGAGTCATGGCGTAGCGAACCAATAACTCCGTCAAAACCAGTTGAGGTGCCTCAACGTCAAGTGCCAAATGCATGGGGTATAAGCAGCACACCAACTCATAACAGCAGCTTTGAAGCGTCATTCAGCTCACCTTCGAGTTTGCCCAAAGGGTCTCCAACAAAAACGGGACCATCTCCCTCGACAAGTGGTACCAGCTTTACGCAGATACTACAAGACGAGAAAAAACAACGGGAATATGTAGATAGAATGAGGAACAAGTCGTTGGTTTTGACGCAAATTGAGGAGACTGCAATCACAGAGCTGCAACATTTTTACAATGTTGACAATGCCGATGATGAGATTATAACTATTGAGCGTAAAAAGCGACCAGTTACTATGAATTTTTCGACTTGGCAGAGAAATTAATTTTATTTTTGTTTCGACTAAAGTTTTGTTATATATTTTGTGTATAAATTTAGTTTTAATGAGCTAATGTTTAAGAACAAAGTGTAATAAAATTTTTTAGGCTATTGTATGCAATTTTACGTTGCCAGTTTGACATTTACAAAAATTTGCTTGTTTTTTTTTTGTGGTGTCTATAAGTTTGAAGTTGCCAAGAAAATATTCGACTTTTGACAGAACAACCTGAGCGATTAGCTACGGTAAGTCCTTCAATTGGTTTCCTCATGCGCTTTAAAAAAAAAAAAAAATGCATCGGTGTCATCACAATAAAAACTTTATTTACACAAATATTAAATTTAATTCAATAAGAAATAAATAATTATGATTTCAAATAAAAGAAGAAGAAAATAAAAAAAAACATTATTTATAAAATATCATTTGAAACGAAAACATAACAATGGACGTTGATTTATCCCACAACCGTTATCTATTAAAAAAATCTATCTATAAAAAAACACTCAATTTACAAAGTTCTAGAAACACTCCTTTCTAAATGCGAATCCATACTGATCACACTTGTAGCGCAGAGTTTTCGCAAGCTGTGCAGGCCCGCAATAGAATACTGTTACTTTGCCCTTCTTTTGGGCTTGTAGCTGTTTGAAAACCTTGTCCCAGTTAGGCCGACCGGCATTTGTTCGGGTCTTCAGGCCGGTGATAAGGTCTCGTTTACCCTTAAAGTCAACATTTTCATTTAAATGTACTGGAATGATTCAAATAAATAGTCACCTTCTCATGCAACAGATCTAAGGCCAGTTGTAAGCCAACAGCTTTCATGTCTGTCTTCTGCAGGGCACTCGTTATGTACATGTGCATGTCTAAGAACCTAGAAAAGAAAATTCATTAAAACTTATTCAAAGAGACCTCCTGAATGTCAAACCTTTCCATTGCACCACCAAGTTCGGCTTGTTCGATCTCCAACTGAGATAACAAATTTATGAACCACTCAAAAGAGCGCTGATCGCGATTAATCCAAAAGAAATCAACCTTTCTCAGGTTCATCACAGTCCCTGGAATATCACTAGCCCATTCATAGTGACACCGCGGGCAAGCATGCCGTGCCTTCCAATATCGGTGCATGATTGATTGTAAAATAGAAGCAAATGGAGTGACACCGATACCAGTGGCAATAAGAACTGCATGCTGGGCCCCGAAAATATGGCTCGATGGAGCACCATAAGGCCCGTCGATGTAGATCTTAAGAATTGAGGTTCAAAAAACAATGTCATTTTAGATTAATAAGTTATTTGAGTGAAGCGAGTGTATATTGAAGCAATTTGCGATTGGAAACCAAATTGATAAGTTTGTTTTACCATCAGAACATTATGTATGTAGCTGGCTTCCGGAAGTATGACAAAAAAAATTCTATGCGATAACATTTCAATGCCTAGAGCGAGATAGGGAGATAGGGATAAAGATAGTGAAAAAGAATAACCGGCCAGCGAAAAAGAGATTGCAAGAAAGAGCATGAGAAAGAGAATTAGAGAAAGATAGACGTAAACATTTCCTCATCAGAAAACAAGTAAGAAGAAGATTGTGAGATAAAGAGATAGGGAGATAGATAGAAAGAAGGAAGAGAAAAAATAGAAAAATAGATACAGTCCAACAAAAAAGAGTTGATACGGGAGAGCATAAGCAAGAGAAATTTAGGAAAGATAGATTTTTTTTGACTGGATAGGGCGAAGGTAAAAGCACCTTTACTTACACGTCGACCTGAAAGATTTTTTGTGCTGTTCCCTCAGGTTTAAACAAAATTTGGCCGTGTGTAGTCTCAAAACGCTCGAAGAGTTTGTTAGCTCTTAACCGCCTGTATCTAGGTTCTACCATAGGTGTTCTTACGGGACACTGTCTAATAGGGAGACACGCCAAAAGACTTGGTGTGCTTTTCAATGATTTCTGCAGAAGCTGCAAGGACGAGGAGGAGGAAGAAACCGTTCAACACCTTCTTTGCTCATGCCCTGCACTACTTCATAGGAGGAAAACTCATCTCGGTGAATTTTTCTTCGTTGATACTAGCGACTTAGCTTACATAGACCCTAAAAGTCTTTCGAAATACATTAAAAGTTCCACGTGGTTCGACTAGGAGGTGTTTAACCGGCTAGTCCCGTAATGGAAGATTAATAAGTGATCAACTCGTTAATCTTAAATTTGGTTTCTGAGATCAGTAGGTGATTAACTTGCTGATCTCTGTGGTATCATAATGGGCCCTTGCGGCCTAAGTGTGTCAGGCAATGTACTCATTGGCTGACAGCCACTTCCACCTAACCTAACCTAGGTTTAAACATGTAAAGTGTAGAGTTGTTCATTCGAAGTTGAGGTCATGTAAGAACTTAAGAATATTCGAAAAAGGATTGTTTTAATATCAAGGGGACTAGCGAATCCTTCATTGAATATTTTTAGCCTGGATCTGGCTATGGCAGGGAATTCACATAAAATGTGTTCAGCTGTTTCTATGTCTTCAATACAGAGGCGACAGGTGTCATCTTGGCTGATTCCCATGTTTTTAAGATGATATATCAAGGAGAAGTGTCCAGTGAAGGAGTACGTAAGTAACTTTGCGTCATGTTTGCTCAATGCTGATGTCTAGAATTTCTTTCATACATCTTTGAGATAAGTCGATGAATAGTTTTGATTGGAGTTGTTCAGGAGTGGATCATGTTCTGCCGTTCCCAAGTAACTAATTCGCGTTTAATGCTACTGTTTGGGAGACCGCAGTAGAGTTGCGAGCCTTTGAGAGTAGAGAGCCAAGCCCAGCTAGGCGGCTAGCCTCTTCGTTACCCTGTACACCTTCATGTTAAGGCACGCAGGAAAGAGTTATTTTATTATGGGTGGCTAATTGAGATAGACATGTCAGGCATTTTCAAAGCTTGGATTCAATTTTGGTTGAGGATAATGCCTTTGGGGCTGCCTGACTGTCAGAACAAGTTAGGATGCGTGTTCTTCGGAGGTTTCTTCTAATGCATTCCCTAACAGATAGCCTCAAAAATTAACTTACCAGAGAGCAAGAGAAAAAGAATTAGGCGAGGAAAGTGAGAAAAAAATAAGAGAAAACGAGTGAGAAGGCGAAGAATGAGAGCGAGAGAGAGAAAGAGAAAGGAAGGCGCTAACAGATTGATATATTTGAATTCGAACGTCAAGTAAATATGTAAAATATGTAAAATGCTAATCCAGAGTTTGATGGCAAAACCTCATCACCCCGTTTCAATCGCAACCATTCCTTACAAAATATTTACATTAGAAGTTTAAAAGCAAATAAAATTGAAAGAATCAAAAAACCCAAACCTCTAAAACGCCAACTTCAAGTGTAACTTTGCTACCAGAGTTATTAGTTGAAGTTGTACAATGTGTAGCCGAGCTCCCACGATTGCTTTTAGGCTTAAGCGATGTTGATAGAGATCTAAGGAATGTTGGGCTGTACAAACAACTTGTTTTAGTAGATTCCTTGGAGAAATTAATAATTGGGACCAATTCGTTATTATTTTTCTTTTTGTGTTTGTTTAAATTTTGTTAAGGACATTTTTTTTAATAAAAGGGTTGGCAGTGTAGATAGGCTTCTATGATAGCACAAAGAAGCCAGGTTATATTTACAAAAGCTGAATCTAAATTAAATGGTACCTCTAGTGGTTTTCCCACGGGATAATTGACATGGGTATTGGTGGGTGGAGAATTGGATGAAGATGGATCTGTAAAGGAATTTGATTTTAATTAATCTGGGTTTCTTTGTTCGGAGTGTGACTTACTTGAATTTCTATTGAGAATACGACCCTCCTCAGCTTCCCTTTGAGTATACATTCCAGGTGACACAACTACGAAAAGGAGTCAACTTTAAAAAAACAAGAAAAATAAGAAATAAAAACCTACTCATTGAATTCGAAGATGGCCTGACCTCACAATTTTCCAAACTTGGAGTTTTAAAAGCAATGATCGTCGGCTTGTTTCTCATGTAGCGGAAGCTTTGGGCCAGCGACTTGTTTTGTGGACTGAGATATGCCAAACCGAGAGTCTGAAGACGTGCCCTCCGAATTTTAGCTTGGTCAAATGACTTTTCCGACTCTGATCGAGCGTATTCCCGAAGCCTGTATAAGAAAACAAGTATCAAAAATGTTAAGATAACTCACGGAGTTAACGTACGCTCGGATCCGTTCTCTCTTCTTGAACTTCCCATCCATATCCGGCATTGATAGACTTTTCTCAAGCGGAGCTTTGTTAAACAACAGCATTTGCATTCGTTTATCAGGTGTTATCTTACGCCTAGGCAAGGGCATTGGTTCTAATTGGTTTTCATCCGATACAAAACCCTCGTTCGACACTCCCGACGACTTCGAGGTACCTGTTTCTTTTCTAGAAAATGTTCTTTGCAGAGTTTGTTTGATGTTCTTTATAGTTTTGTTCTCAGAATCTTCGATTTTAGTTGTGTTATCCACGGAGAGCTTGGAGGGTCCTTGATTCATTCGCGGTGGCCTTACGGGCTGCGAAGTTGCACCACTTTGATGCATTTTGGCCAAAAAGTCTGTCTGAGGTGTTGATGATTTTCCATTATTTTCACCATTGACAGTTTGAGCATTACCGTGAGGAACATGTGCGGGAATCTCTCCATTGTGTAGTTTTTCTTGTTCTTTCTCAAAATAATCCGACAGCCTGTTGGTCCATTCGCCTACTCCTCTTATATGCAACCACATATAGTCTTCCTGCTCGGGGGCGCTGCTTATTGTGAAGGGATGCCATTCATAGTTAGCAATTGTTGGAATGTTCACGAAGATGTAATCACCCGGCCTGAAGTTGAAGTTGTACGGCCGTTTAATAACCAAATGAACAACTTTCGAGGGCAGAAGCAGACCAGAGCTGATGTAGGTCTTGCCATGTTCTGACTTCATCCAAACAAATCGTAAAATCCTTTCGATCGCATAGACCAATCCCGGTAATATAAACCATTTCCAAAAATTCGGCCCGTGGAAAATGGTGAGAATCCAGAAGGGAACATACAACAAATGTGTCCAATAGAACACCTCAAAGCTACCCTTTCGACGGACAAATGGCTGCGAGCACACAAACATGATGAAAAGAATAACTATAAGTGCGCAGCCAGTTGGATTGGCCCATCCTTTGACTAATCCAAAAAGCCCCGGTCTGGCCGTAAAGAGCCACTCGGCAAGGGTAAAGTTGGCAGCGTTAAGGTTCGGATCGTTGACTATGACCATTGAAAAGTTACACAAATGCATGATGGTATGTATCAAGCTGAGTCCCGATATCACCATACCTGTCAACTTATGGAGGTAGATATGGTTGTCAAGTGGTAGGTAAGAGCTGAATCCTCGCGACCTAAGGTAGGTCAAGGAATGTCTCAACATAAGAACCAGGACCCAAGCACAGTTAAAGTTAAGGCATTGCCCTAGAAACAGACACATTCATATTTCAAAATTGTATGATATGAAAGCTTTAAAGTTCATACTAACCGCACGCTCTGGCCAGAATGGTGTAGAAATTGCTATGCCGATATTGAATCGCTCTTGATACAAAGAGGCCTACATTAATAGCTATGTACGCCAAAAGGTATGTTACAAACACTTGATTGTTTCGGACATAGGCAGCAGTAAACTGATGAGGAATGCGTATTCGCTTTCTGCAAGCTGCGGGCTTTGTCTCTTGCACAGGGACGAGCCACCGGTCAATTCTGTAAATGAAAAACCAAAACACAGAATTGGAGTTTTAACGCGTTCTTGTGCTGAGGAATGTACGTTTTACGTTATACTCAAGTTTTCTAGCAGACCGCCGTGTTTATGGAGTTGGTTTTTTAAAGCTTCATACGTAATAGTTCCTCTGTTGTAAGGATCTGCATCTTCAAACATTGCAATAGTGAGGTCTTCTATCTTGAAAAAAATCCGTTATAATTTAAATAGAATTTATTAACTTATCAAAACTTACTTGATCCTCGGAGAACTTCATTCCGTTCTCTTCCATACAGGCACGTATCACATCGTGGAGTTCTTTGTGTTGAATCAAGCCATCACCTTAAGCGAAATTCTTTTTAGTCTTGACCTTGACAGAACTTTAAAAACAAAAACTCAAAACCTAGTTAAGAAATCAAAAATTACCGTCAATGTCGTATACTTTGAAGAGGAATCGGATCTTATCATCCGTCGACTGGCCAGAAAATTGATACATTGCATCGATGAATTCTTGCAGAGATATCGAACCGGAGTTGTCCTTGTCAAATATTTGGAAAACACGATCTGTAAAAAATGACTAAAAAGGACGAAAAAGAAAACATATAACAATGAAAAAAGGATGATGGTGAAAAAAGTTCATCCTTACGTTCTTTGATGTAACAATCTTTTTGAACTCGGCACGGCTTATCTCTTTTTCGTTGCCCACAGTTCGACGAAAGAGAGATTCTAGTTGCTCAAGGGATCTTTTGTCGAAACCGTTCCGTGGCCTAAAAAAAAGAAAAGAAAAGAAAAATCATGCTTCATAGTTAATAGGTTTTTAATTGGCTTTATCGAATTAGGAAGAGACTTGGTTTTTCGGTGACTTATGGTTCGAGGTAGGCTTTAAAAGGAAGTAATGAGCCATGTGCTGATATACAAAAGCTACTAAAGCTTGATATCAGAAAACGATTGTGAAAAAGCGTATGATCCATGTCATAGAAATTACATCCAAACTATTCGTAGTGATTAACACTTCGATGCTGCCAAAGATCACTGATACTTCACAAGCCACATCAAATATCACGTTCCAATTAAGTCAAAACTTTCCAATCAATACTCAAGTTGTGGGTATCAGGTGACAAAGTTGTGACTTGTGACTCTTTAATGTCATTTTCCATTGGACGAAAGAACCGTCCAGGAGCGTCCAGAAGTATTCCATTGGTGGAAAAAGATCGCTTCTCATGATTCTGAGGAGTGACAGCCGCTTCTCGATTTGAAGTGAGAATCGACCCAAGACGCACTAACACATGTTACTCAGAAATCAAAAAGGAAATTTTCTTGAAGGAATATTTTTTAAGAGCCATAGGTAGGTCTGTTCGTTGAACTTTCCCCAGGGTTGACCCAGGTTTTCTTGACAACCCTATGAGTTGTCAAAAAAACCTGGGTTTTCCAGTCCTCAAAAATCGCTAAACAACAAATCACCACACATCCCTGTCATAAAAAAAAATACATGTCATTTGACAGCCCTCAAATCGCCACAGCAAAAAAAAAGCTAGGGCGAGTTGGGGGAAAACCTATGGCAAACCTATGGCTCAAAAAACACTCAATTTGACATTCAGGGCGAATTTAGGTTTCTCAAAAAAACGCTTTGTGGCGACCCTAGGGCAACCCCAGGGCTTCAACGAACAAACCTGATGTTTCAGTCACACAAAAGAAATTACGTTAAACTGAATAGAAACAATTTTGGGTGTTCCATTGGTTTTTAAAGTGATTGCTTTCCCGAGTGAAACCAATGGAAAGCGCTATAACAGAATCGATAGGAAAGCTAAAATTACGTTTTTCTATCGGTTATCCTACAAGTCTTGTTTCTGAATCATATCCCGATAGAATTAGTTATCGTAGACCAGTGGCAATGATGCCTAAAAGCTATCAAACAGGAGCCTCTACAGTCTACAGACTGCTTATGATTATGGCGATGATGATGTGAATCCGCTGTGAGGTAGGGTGCCCCATTCATTTTGGACGAAGATCAAGAATGCCGTCCATCACCGATCTTAAAGAAGTTTTGCTAACGATTTGCTGACTAGAATCAAAGAAGGAGCTGCAGATGATATTTCAATTCCTTGTTGTGCCAACTACTTGGAGTTTGGAGAGAGGATCCGTTTAACTTCGCACAGAAGGAAGCTGTTTAGATAAGAATCAAGTTTTTTGTTAGGGAGTTACAAAGACGACAGGAAGTTTTTTTTGCCATCTGCAAAGGGAACCATTCTTGAAACATCCAAATGATATATTTCTTGCTTTTTTAATTTTTTTTTTATTTTCTTCCTGATAGAAAAGTGTCGTCACTAATTTCGATTTGAAGACCTAATCATGGTCGATTCTTTTTTTCAGTCTTTTGAACGAACGACGAAGCAAACAAACAACATTGCTGATGAATTGGATTCACATATTTAATGTCAGGACATCAGACTCCACTGACTGTGAGTAATTTGTTCAAAAGTTTCTTAACCTCATGGACTTGCCGCAACAGTCAATTAAAGTCCCATTGTAAATCAAGACGGTTGACAGCGAGTATGCCAAAAGAATCCTCTTCTTATATGTTCGTGTCGACCTTCAGCGAACATGTCACACGAATCGAGTGCGCACACACGCAGTCTCTCTTAAGAGATAAGTGCAAAGACAAGATCAGTTAACACGTTTAACATGTCAAAATTAACAAATGTTCAGACTATGATATGTAACGATGCCAACGTAAAAGGAGTATAATAAGGTCTAGAGACGACGCGGCACGACTTACATCAACTTCCAGATCCCACAACATAAACGTAATGACCATCCTACGCATCTTGTTCGCAATCGAATGCATTTCCTACGCACATTTCTTTGTGTTGCTTGCTGCGTGTGTTGCCGCCGCACAACGACGACCATGGTTGCGAAAGTTAAGAACCCTCTTCGTACGTACTTGCGTATGTCCAATGTCCAATACGTCCGATATACATTTTACAGACACATAAATGAAAGTCTTTAGATGTTTTTTTTTTTTATTATTTAACTTTAGCTTATCATTTGGAGGGCGCACATGACTTGAAAATATTAAATGGCATGTGTTTGCATTTGCCACACACATTTTGACAATCAATTTATATCTGGATAGAGCTGGTTGCTGCAAAAGCGGCCTCCCACTAAGCATATTCATTTCATAACGATCGCGCCCTGGCCCTGGCTCATAAAATATTCATGCAAATTCCTGATCTCTTCACCTGGAATGTGTGCAGGCCTTAAATCGACATTGTTGTGGACTCTGGAACACCTCATATAATATCGCACAGTCAGCACAGAGTGAATATCATTATTGAGATAAAACAAGTCCTTTCACATTGGCGCCCAACAATGGAAACCATTGACAGTGGTTATGTTTTGAAGTGGATAATGGGGGATCAACCACACCCACACTTGATTTTGGTGCAGATAGTGTAGCAAAATAAATGAATGCATAAAGGGACTATGCAAATCATTTATTTTTTGCGTAAGGGTTTTAGTTTGAAACATTGTAGCTAAGGAGAGAATAGAGAATGACAACAAAATTCAACAGTTGTAGTCTTCTTTGTTGGAATTGTTGTACCGAAGGTTCGTTTAAAACTTTACGGTGGCGGTGTTTTAAAGGATCAGTTAGCGTCGCGTCGTCAGCTAAAAGTAACAACAAATTTTTTACAATTTACAGGCATGAATTTTTACAGGTTTTTAAACACATGGTTCTAATACCTAGAATTCAAACTTGTCTTGAAACCTGGATATTTATTTCAGATATCCCTATATTCCTTTCCGGGGAAGGTCTATATCCTTATGTCAAGGGCTGCATTTTGGGTTCCCATTTATAACCAGTATTATATGAAAGCCATACTTAATCCAGAAAAATAATATTTTTCATTTGGCAGTTCTTATAAATTGAACACTCACGCAAAGATTACAAAGAAAATGCGCGGAATCTCGCAAAAACTTACCTTAAATTGGTGAGTTTCGATATAAACTCCATGATCTGATTAGTCGACACCAAATTCGTCCCGTCCACATCGATCAGCCGGTAGAATTTATCAATAATCTGAAGAAAAAAAAAAAAAACAAATGACAACTGCAACATTTTTAAAAATAACAAGTCATTCCTTACCCCTCTTGCTTCCCAAATCTCTTCAAAGTTGTGAAAAGTTATTTTACTTTCTCCACATATCACATACGCCACCGATTCGATTTGCTCTGCAAAATCCTTCTGGCGATCTTCTCTAAAATGACAAATTTTATTTATATTTAAAAATATTAGAAATACAACAGAGGGCGCTGAATTATTGCAGATCGTTTTTGCAAAGCAAATTATGTCAAAATAATATTCCTCGGCCAACTGTAAGCACATATCTTTTTCGCCTCGAAGCAAACATTGTGTGGTGTGAGTGTGTGTGGAAATGGAATTGGATCTCCTCATTGACTTGCGATCCGCCTAATTCAGACATCCACTTGCACGACTTAGGTAGGAGGACGTATTCAGAGCTCTAACAAGTGTAATTTACCATATCAGACATACATGGCGTGGTCTGTGGTGTCCCAAAGTCCTCGTGCGAGCAGAGGTGGATGCAGAAGAAACCTCAATAGATGCTATGCGATTGTGCACATTCGTGTAGTGGCGCTTCGTGGTTAAAACAAGCGCTTTACAACATTACCGGTCGCTTGCTGGTCGCATTGACGATCTCTAGTGGTGATTTGCATGCAAAGAAACACCATTTAAGTGTTACCAGGCCAGTCTGTTACGTGTAGATATAATAGCCGCGTGGAAGCTAGATTAGGTCTGGGAATGCAATGAAGCGACATTAAACTAATTTCCAAGCGCTATGTTCCAGTTCAGTTTCTGAAAGGATGATGGCGACCCGCATGAGGATAATGGATGCTGAACGTGTTGTAATTTTAATATTTACATTTGATGACAGTGATATGTGCAGCAGTTTTTATTATTTATGTGGACATTGTTTGAATCCTACAAACTTGTGACACAAAATATGGATTGAGACTATCCCTGGGTTATCCGGCTTAATTAACTTAACCAAAGCGAGATTCATAAAGCATCGCGTCATGGAGCTGAAATTATCTAAGCAACGGATATGGACATAATGATTGGTCATGTTCATAGGATTCTTCTTTTCTTTTGAGCCAACGCAACGCAGCGTCTGACACCTGCAGTTCATGATTTGATTGACTTTTGATCCGACGACGACGCCGACGGCATGGTGGATTGATTGATTGCGTGCCTTTTGCCATACGAGACTTGATAATTGCGCGCGAAAGACTTTTTGTACACTTACGGGCATTAAATGACTTTAGCACGTGACGTTAGATAATTGTATTTCTAACGGACTGGTTTCACTTGTTTGTCTCATTTGGATGACAGTGCGAAGACAAGAAGTGTTTAGTTGAGAGGACATTTTTCTTGACTTGTTGTAGTGTTGATTTGCTCACAGTGAATGTCAGTTTGAGTAAGATTGAAAAAGACAGTTGGTATAAATTATTATTACTTACGTTAGTCGGCCTTTTAGATGCTCAATCCATCGATCCTGAACTAGGAATCCCTGGCCATCAATGTCAAACAGGTGGAAGAGTTTTTGTTGGAATTCCTGAAAAGATACAAAAAAAAGTGTTTAATTGATTTAAAAAGTCGATTAAAAGATTTCAATCAAGGTCTGATATAGATTTTAGTAGTTTCTGGATTGTAAACTTCACATCATTCAATCAATAATTTTTTTGTAAATGGGCTTTGGGAAAGTGTAAGCTTAGTTCAGTTAAGTGTCAAAACCACAAGATCAATTGGGAGAGGGTAAGGGAATACAAAATCATACTTTACGAATTATTGTAGAACTTATGTAGATGTCTGACGTTATGCGTACGCTGTACACAGTATAAAATGTACTCAAATAAATAGGGTGGCGCAACAGAGCGAGGAGCCGCAGGGCCTAGCGCATTTCTCACAGCTATGCGTTGTAAGGGAATTGAAGGGACCTACAATATACAATTTTCTGCCGATTCCGGACGGCTAATCGAGAAAGCGCTTTTCATGGCAATAAATCTACTAACGGAGGACTTGACAATTCCTCATGAAAGGTGATACCCTGGAAAAACATTTTTGCCTCTGCTGGGATTAGAACCTCGAACCTCTGGGCTACCCACGGGTACTACATGCAATACACACGAAAAAAAAAAATTCGCTGTGAATCTGACTGTAGAATACATGGAAATAGAACCAAAATAATTGGAGCGATTTGTTCTATTGTGAATATGTAACTTCAATCTGCTGACACGAAAAATGAAATTGCATCAGGAAACTAGAAAAATGCAATTTCCGATGTCCGATTTAGTGTACGCGAGTCGTTAAGTCTTTGCTAGTTCAACTTTTTTGTAAAAATGAGTGACCTCCAACAAAAAGGTTACGTGATACAAATAACAAGTCTGTGTTTTTATCGGAGATTACAAACTTCGTTTTACTAAGAATAAAATTGTCTAATGAACATCGTTGGATACATTCTCTTTTGCTGTCCCATCTTGAAGGGGATGCACAAAAGTGCCTCCTGAAAATGTGCAGCCGTATTTATAAGGAAATTTCAGAGGATGAATAGACTAATACCCCCAAGTGACAGAAAAGCCATAAGATATGTGACTTTTAAAGCTAAGAGGTGTGTTAGCTTACTTATCCTCTAAAATTTACGGCCATCAGAATCTCATCAAAGAAGTACCTATGTATTCGAATCGAATTTCTGAGTGACTCTGATCGAGCATACCTATATACCTATCCTTCGTTTTTTAAAAAGTCTACGTTTTCAAAATTTCAAAGACTGTGCACATCTGAACCACAGGGAGATTCTAAACTATTCTTCTGTATAAGGATGGTCTGAAAGACTAATGTCAATAGTAAGAACTATCGAACAACCTTTTTACTGTTTTGCCCTAAGTTTGGCCTCGACACGTGCTAGGTTTTTGTTGGGGCAAGTTTAAGTAATGAACAAGGCTGTCAAATGGCATGTATTTTTCTTCTAATGATAGCAATGTGTATTGATTGATGTTTTTTGAGGACTGGAAAACCCAGGTTTTTTTGGCAACTCAAAATCAACGAACGATCCTAATATAAACCGAGTAGACTTCAATGTTTCAAAATCAATTTTGCCATTTGTCGTCTTCATAAAGTATTTCGTTCAAAAAATACTCGCGGTTGATTTTTGTTTTTCAAATTCTTCGCGAATAAACTTCTGTTACAAGAAACATTTTTGATATTTTTTACACAGTAATTTCTTTGTTAGTTTAAATATTTCAGAGTAAAAATAAGGGAAACTGTCAATTTTTAAAGCTTCATTATTAGAAAACGGTTAGTGTGGCGAAAAAAGAATCTTTTTTGAAAGAAATTTACTTTCTTAAACAAAACTACCTTAAGCTAATGTGGTTCCTAGTCATATTGGGATACAAGGCAACAAATTTACCGACCAAGAAGCAAAACTCGCTAACAGATCCCCCGTCAGGCTAATTATTGCCTACTCTAAAGCAGACCTTCAAAAACTCATTGACTCTTTAATAATAGACATTAACTTTATAAAAAAAGCGACTGGACGAATGGAATAACAACTCAAGCCATTACTTCTCAGTTAATCCAGGCTGCCACTCCCTGATCTACCTTTACACCACTTTTACTCGCCTAAGATTAGGACACACGGTAACCACTCAACAGCACATTCTAAGAAGAGAAAGTCCACCATTATGCCCGACTTGTAACAACATCCTAAACCTGCCGGACCTGTTTGGTCAAATTACATGCAGTAATTCACAGTTCAACAATTCACTTCCAAGTAACCAGACAGTACATAACATACAATGCTCAACGCTTTCAGTCATAACAACATTTTACAAATTTTCATCTAATTCAGTAACGAAAATGTTCCTACATAAGCTACATGTTCTTTTTCCTATTCTAATTAATTTTTTGTTTTCTTTCTTATTTAGAGCTGAAAGCCTTTAGCAGCTAGGCTCATATATAATAAGCATATTTACTTTGTAATTTTAATTATAAGTAAATAGTAATAATAATACATAATAAAATATTTGTCAATACAATTCTTGGGCTTAAAATGGTTCAACAGCTTTGACGTGAGATCAAGTCTAAAACTTCGAAAACACGATTGATTTATCTATATTTTTTTATATTGATCTCTATTTTTTAAACACTTAAACTTTTATGGTTTTGTGTTTTTTTTTTTTTAATTTTTCCAAACAAACACCCTCCTTTGATCCAGTCTTATATACATATTCCTATAACACCGATAAAACTTTTATTAATTTTGATAATGAGAACGAAGTTTTTTGAAAGCAACAGTTATCTGGTGTTCGGATCACACCGAAAACAAGTACAAAATGCTCGAAAATGATGTTCGCACCTAGTGTTTTTGAAAGTTGTGAAAAATACATAAATTAATAAGTGACATGACAAGAAATTTTATATCTTAATTTTTATTTGGTGTTTGTTTTATGTGTTTTCTGATCTAATTTTGCAGCAATATCTTCTAATTTCAAGAATGCTTTCGAGTTAACTTCAGTATATTAAGAAATTGAGAAGTTTTTGTCAATTCCCGATCTCTTAGTCTCTAGAGATAGAATAGGAAATAAAAAGGTTACAGTTTTGTACATAAATATAAATACCATTTTCTTATAACGGCAGAAGTTTGACTCCTTAACATCCGCCATATTTATTTAAACTGCAGTGTTCTCACAATTTGTGGGGAGAGTACAAACATTAATTGCCACTCTATCGGTATTATCTTGTATTTGTGTGATTTTCGAATGACCTAGATGTATCACGGTGGTGCTTAGAACAAATGCAGCCTATAATACGCAGAGGTTAATAGCGTAACAAAAACCTGCACGCATTTATCAACACACAATCTAATGACATTCGGTAACGTGCGCTCAGTGCAAAAAGTCCACGCCTCCCTCTCAAAAATTGCCAAGAGCTTCTGACTAACGTGGGGATATATGCCAACATCACCGTCGCGTCGCAAAAGATTGCCTCTCTATCCAGCAACAACATTGACGGTTTTAAGAACCTATCTTCCACTTTGTATCTTTTAGGTAGACTTAAGCTACGTGCAGACGGCATATAAAAAGCCGCACATATGTGCGGTTCTGACGTCACATAAAAAGTTGTAAATTCAACGCAAATGCTATACGTAAATCAGTGTACGCAAACTCGCATATAAGGGTGTTCAGACGATGTGCGGAATCTGTCCCAAAAGCCGCACATTAGTTTGCGTTGATTTGCTCGCACATCAAATGTACGCAAATGAATACGCACATTTTTCGGTCGATGTGCGACATGTTCACACGGTATGCGTAAAAATCCGCACATCACCCATTTGCGTTCATATGCAGGTTTGCGTTAATTCAATAAATTGTTTGAATTTTGTGTTTTATTCATGGGTTGTGGTTGTTGACGAAGCTTATTTGTACATAAATATAAAAGTGCTGAAATTATTTGAAAATTTCGAAAAGAAAGTAGGTTACTACTGCTGTTTTGGCATTGGATATGATTTATCTGCAATCAATTTTAATGTTTTCATAATTAATCAATAGAAAAAAAATAACAAAAAAAAAATTAAATAAAATATTCAAGTCAACAAAATAAAAAAAAAGAACATAATACTCAAGAGACAAAATAATTATTTCAGTACGTATTGTACTCATGAAAATAAAAACAGCCTACTACCAACACACTTCGCTTCGCTCACTTTATAATTTTTTTTATTGAAAACCGATCACAATTATGCTGTGCAACTACTACTGATTTGCGTAAAATATGCACATTTGCGTTGTCCTATTTTCGTGTCACCGCACATGATTTTGAAGATCGCACATGCACGCACATACACGCAAACTGTCACAAAAAATGTGCGAGGGTGTTCAGACGATTTGCGAAAAAGCCGCACATTTATGTGCGGTTTCGCCGTCGCACATCGTCCGAAAACCATTTGCGTGCATGTGCGGACTGTCCCAAAAGGGTGTTCAGACGATATGCGTCAATACTCGCAAATTATGACGTAAAAATGACGTCAGAACCGCACATATGTGCGGCTTTTATATGCCGTCTGCACGTAGTTTTAGACTGTAGACAATCTCTAAGTAGGTGGTGACTTTGCTGCGCAAAGTGAATGGTATTTCGTGTTAGAATTCACCAATTATTCGCACACACTCTACAAAAATGGAGGTGCAACGCGTATAGGTTTGCTTCTTTTTTTATTTTATTTGTTTAAAGTGGCATTTAATGAGGGAACGCGAACTAATTGGTAATTGCAGATCGTTTACGAGACAACAAATCGCGATTTAAATTTGTTACATGCACGAATGTTTTAAAGTAATCAGATGTTTTGAACATTTCTCATCTTTTTGTGTGTTCATTGGGGTCGGGTGGTGCCGAAGGACACATTCGATATTTTCAAGGAGGTGTACTCAGTGAAGGGTACCATACATTTTGATCTTTGATTTATGAGTAAAGAAACAAATGACATATGATCGTGTTTGAGCTGTCAAATTCTATTGACGAACTGCTCGTAAATGACATCAAAGGTTAGCTTTTAAATTTTGCCCAGGCCTATGGCCGCGCCGGTCAGCTATGAAATCATTTGGCCAAGTCTGTGTTTTGTGTTTTTAAGAACTCAATAAATGTTATCGCACTTTCTTGTGAAGTCATCTTTTTATAGTTTCAGAATGTTATAATCTTGAGATGTCAGTTGTGTGAATTTCCATATTCCATAATTCATTTCAGTAATGAAACATAAATAAATTATGAAACTCATAGAGGTGTCTTGATCCAATTAAACGATGCCGATAGCGCACATACATCTGCTAAATAAATAAACAAACCAAAATTTCTGAAGCCAATTTCAAAAACTTTGTTTACTTGCATGCAAGTTGCCATAAAACTAGTGCACCATAAACGATGCAAATTATTGTGGCAGAGACGTACTGACTATAAGGAGTTCTTTAAATGTTCAGTGACTAATTAGTAGTGGATTTTTGTAATTTTTCAATTAATTGCCAATTAGTGGATTGGATGTTTTTATTTTTATAAACTACAAACCACTGTGCGATGCCCGTTTAGAGAGGTTGAAAAAAAAAACAACCAAAACAGTATATGATGCCAATTTGAGTGGTGAAGATCTTAATGGTTGTTATATCATGTGGTGAGATATGTCAACCGCAATTATTTTTGAAGAGTTCCAAAAAGGAAATTTTTTAGTTTTAATATCTTTAACGCTGCGGTTCGGTTGAGCATGGTGAAGGGATGAAGGGAGAACGTTTCGCGATATTATTTTGTTGTTTTGAAAATGATTTCAATGTAAATGATAACTACGTTCACCTACCTGTCCCAGACAGCACATTTTGCGAATTTCTGCATATTTTACGGCACGTTTTGTTTGAGTATTTTAAAAGGAACTTTTTTGTCAGTAAACTTCGTGAAAGGATAAACAATTGCCCAAAGGTGAGTATTCAAGAACAAGATATTTCTATATGGGCAGAAATGTGTGGTTTCCGTGGCGTTATGGTTACCATGTCCATCTGCTAACCTAGAGGTTCGAGGTTCGAATCCCAGCAGAGGCAAAAATGTTTTTCCACGGGTATCGCCTTTCGCGAGGAATTGGCAAGTCCTCCGTTATTAAATTCATTGCCATGAAAAGCGCTTTCTCAATTAGCCGTTCGGAACCGGCAGAAAATTGTAGGTCCCCTCCATTTCCTCACAAGGCAAGTTTGTGAGAAATGCTTCTGGGCCTATCGCATTTCTCACAACCTTACCTTGTGAGGAAATGGAGGGGACCTACAATTTCCTACGTTTTTCTCGCTCTGTGGCGAAATATTTGAAATGTGAAGAATTGGAAATGTTTTTAAAGTCGACATTTCCTTTCAGAAAAGTAATAAGTAATAACGTAATATTTTCATTTTGTAACAGAAAATTGTTGTGGGTGTGGTGCGACAAAATGTCTGTGCGCTGATCTTAATTTGTGTGAATTGAAACACTGGCAATTGAAGTATTTTGTAGCCTTTTGAGAGACTTTTGACCACACTCTCTTAAATCAAACTAACTGCTAATTTCAGTGCAGTAGAATACAGCTTCTTAATGACCGGAAAATCCTCCATTTTGTTAGATTTTTTTCCAATCCAATGGTGTTGGGGAGGTTTTCCAGGAACTATGTAAATAAACCTCAACACTTTTGTTTTTTGGACCTTGGCGGAACACAATTGACATTTATTTTGATTATAACTACAATGTAAACAAACCTGAAAATCTTACGATTGCACTACCTCAGGTTTTGAGGGGCAGATATGGTTATTTAAATCTTGACTTACTAAGCTGTTTTAGTCGGTGGTTATATTGATTTGTAGTTCAAAAGCATTGTTGAACTTTTGAGTATAGTGGCTTTGAACTTCTATAACGAACCTTAAGTTTTAACTTGTGAGTTGTTGCCAAAAACTTTCTGTTTGGCTTTGGCCACGTATCGTGCAATTTGTACCACCCCTATCGGTTTACTCTCTAGCATACAAGGAAATATGTATAATAAAACGCTTTACAATGAGCAACAAAATCAATCACACTTGTCATACGACATACGAGCACCCTGGTTAGTGACACAAAACTTGAATCTTTAACAGACCTCGAGAAATACGAGTAAGTATGATTCTATATTGAAAGAGGATGTAAATCTGGATTCAGATTTGGTCAATACCTTCTTCTTCTATGGTATTTTGTTTGTATAAATACAATAGCAAGGCGAGGGAGAAAAAATTGTTTATTCTCCAATGCAGTGAAGAAATTTAGTATCCCCACCTAAAGAAAAAAAATTTAGTATCCAAATAAATCTCATTATAAATGCAAACGATATCATCATTTTTCTGCATTGTTTCATGTGGAATGAGTTAGCTGTTTAAGAGGAATTCAATAACAATACCTACTCAATGAAACTGGTTGGTGGTTCATCTCTAGGAACAGTCCTCATTTGAATAAAAAAGAAAATAATAAAAACAATCAATTAATATTTGAAAACCTGTGTTGTGTACGGCCCTACTTTTAGCTCGATTAGTTTCGCTTACATTTATTAATTCCCCATTTCTTTGGCGAAATTTTTGTTCATGAAAACTGACGTAATAAGTGGAAACCAATTCACAAGAACCAGAATTGAAGTGTGTCCAATAAAAGAGTTTTGGAAATTTTCTTATTTTGTCATCTAGGTATATTCTTTTACAAACATATTTGAGAAGATGGAAAGTTTGGATAAACGTTTGAGTGTGTGAGTGTAATTTGTACTACTTTAACTTTGGGTTAAAATAGTCGTTTAAAAACACAAACAATACCCAAAGATTAAGAAATTTTATATCCATGGTTCAATTACACTGTGTTACAAAAAATGTTTTTTGAGTTCCTACTTTGTAATGTATAATGTTTTTTTATTTGTACTCATCGCTTAGTATATACATATTGTGTAACATACGTATATACATTTTTTTTACATCAGGGGGTCAATTCCCGATCTGTGAAGCTGTGAAGTGATAAAAAAATATCATTTCAGTTTTCACAGAGACTTTTCATTTTATCATTTCATAAACTTTTCTTAAACCATTCTCGAACTCAAAATGATAAAGAGTACTGAAACGTTCTAAATGATAAATTGTATGAAGTATCTGTCATTTTCATATTTGAAAAACCAATTAAGTTGTCCATATATTCTTAGCAAATAATGCAGATAAATTTTGAAACTCTTAAATCAAATATTACGTAATTATTATAGTTTAAGGCAATGATTTCAGTTGAGAACAATTTTCGAGCTGATGAAATCTTTTGCCCCTGTGTTTTTCATTTTATATTTTCAAATTCAAAACACTTCACAACCAAATCGTTTGTGATAAATAATTTTTCATGTGAAGAGATTTTGAAGTTTGTTTTCATTTTTTCACAGAATGAGAATCGAATTCGTCGTGAAGCTGTGATATTTAGCTTCACTTCACAGCTTCACAGTTCGGGAATCGACCCCCAGGTCTCACTTTTCTTCTGTAAGAATGTGCCCAAGTTATATTAAAAATGAAAAGGCCAAAACATATTTTATAGTAATCTAGTACAATAAGCCAGAATTTTTTACTTTGATAAAGAATTTTTTTAATCATTTACAAGAAAAAACTAGAAGAAAATCTCGTCTTATACCTTTTACAAAAAGTACAGTATGATTTTAGTTTTTTTAGTTCAGTTTAGTTTAATGAAGTTTATTTTTCAATCAGAATTACTCCTACAGGCTTGAATGTAAGTAAAAAATAGTAAGATAAATAAATAATAACAAATGTTTGCTCTATAAATCAATAATTCAAACTAACTTTTAACTTGTTCTTTCGATGATCGAGTGATTTTTGAGATCGGTGCAGTGATTTTTGATTTCCAGGAATAGGAAAATAGCGGAGTTCACACTGTACGATTAGTTGGAAAAATTTCGTTTGATTGATGTTTGATGGTCGGATGTATTTTGAGTTCAAACTTATTAGACTTGTCATCCAACATTATGGAATATATTTCTCAGCTCCATATAACTTCAAAATTTTTAAAAATATTTGAAAATCAAAAAACAAGTTGGACAAGCGTTCGTCTGAGCGTTCACATTATTCAACACTGGTCGCCAAATAATTGTGCAGTGTGAACTCCGCTAATGAAATATAGTTCATGGTACTTATGTATAAAAAAGCATTCTAATGTCAATCTCAGCAAATTTTCAAATTGTCAACCATAGATCCCATTTTGAATTGAGTAAAAAACAAAATGAGCGTCAGTATAAGAGGGATGAAAATCGACGCTAAATTTAAATTAATTTTTAAAGTAGAAAGTTTTCGGATACAGTATTTCTAAGAAGATTTTGCTTATTTTTTTTCATGAAGTGATTTCCATAAAAAATCTATAACCAATAAAAAGCAAAAAAAAATAAACCTGGGCTTTTTTAAGGTAACGAGTTTTAACATTTTAAGTTACAATTTCTTATTATGTATTATGATTTGAATGTACCATGTCGATACAAACTTGTGTTTTCTACAAAAAACGTAAATTTATCGAAATCTTCGCCCCTATTTCCAAAATGCACCCTCCAATTTATTGAAGCTCCGCAGTTTTCTCTTTATAAAAATGCTATCCGATAGCTCCAATAAAAATCCACCTTTCTTAGATTCTTCATATATAATATAGTCTAAATTTGAATGAGTCTGATATTGAAATCACATTGCAAGCCCTAGGGAGGAAACATCTATGCACATTGAATTTAAATCTATTAATGCAGGGCAAAAACAGAGCCAGGGAAAGCTTTCCACGTTTGTGTTGAGCGGCTAAGAGACGAAATTCTAAACTTAATTCTACATATAAATAAATAAATAAATAAATAAATAGGGTTCCGTTAAATGGGCCTAGCGCATTTCTCAAAACCACTGGCTTTGTGAGGAAATGGAGGGGACCTACAATTTTCGGCCGGTTCCGAACGGCAGGTCGAGAAAGCGCTTCTCATAAAAATGAATTTACTTACGATGGACTTCCCATTTCCCAATTACTCGCGAAAGGCAATACCCGTGGAAAAAATGTTTTTGCCTCTGTTGGGATTCAGCTCCTGGGTTAACAGCAGACATGCTAACCATTGCGTCACGGATACCACTTAATTGTAGATCCGTAGTAAGCTTCTTTACTAAGCTAAATTGTTTCAGGGTAGGAAAGCAGATGGCTATTTCTCTAAAGCACTGTTCGTAAAATAAAAGCTACAAAACAGAGTGACGCAAGTAGCATTTCGACGATGTTCAAGACAATCAATCGATTCTACAATTTAACTACCACCTTTAGACCTCAACGCTCTGTTTTGTCCCCTATCAAGTAGTCGGTTTCAGGAGCACCTAACCAGGTATGAGGATTATATTCCGGTTTTGGGTTTTTTGGATTGTTGTCAGATCAGAAAGGGTATGGTCAATTTCCTGCACCATCTTAAGAAACGTAAGCATTGAGTAGCATTTTTTTGAATTCGTAATGTTTATAATTACGAATTTATGAAGTAAGTTTCTTTGAGTTGATTCTGGTTCTGAATTTCATCTTTTTGGTTTCGTCTTGTTATTTGAAGATTGGTTCTGAACTTTAAAAATCATAAAAATTCGCGAAAAAGGGACGATATCTAAAATACTTCCATTACTTATTGCTAAGTGAGATTGAAAATGCTGGGTCCTAAGACATAAAGGGTGAGGTGAAATGACATGATGTCTGCAATGATATAAAGTCAATAAAACTTAGTGTTCCTCAGTGTTCTGTTTTGGAGCCTATTGTTTTCTTGATACATATTCATTCATTGTTAAGCTTATTTTTGAAGAGCCTTCCAAACAGGCTTTGCTGATCATAGATATCATTTACTTTTGGATTGTTATCTGAATCTTGTATCTGATATAAATTGCAATCTTAGTATGCTAGAATTTGGTTTGCTGAGCATACATTTGGAAGGAGTTCTAAAACTAAGGCAATGTTTTTCAACTTTTCAAAGCAGAAGAGTGTCAACATATTTGACATTTACATTTCACATGGACTTCATATTGCTCTTTTTCTCACAAAACTGCAGCGATAAATATTTTCAGGTAGAAATCGCTCATAAAATTAAATACCTAGGACTAATTTACTGACTCTTGTTTGGATTTTTTAAGTACACTGATAATTTAAGAAAGAGTCTTCGTTCCACACTCAAAAATTTCTACTATTTTAGCAAAGTTTGCTCAATTAGTTGCTTATGAGAAGCTAAAACTACAATATGGAATGGATCCTATAAAAACGAAATCCATTATCTCTTAGTACTACAAAAAAAAATCTAAAGAAAACTTGTAGAAAGCTTCGCCTCTCTCCTAATCATTTTCTATTTGAAGATTTGAACCAAATAAGTTTCGTTCCTTAGCAGAATAAATTTCGAATTGACCAACTGAAATTTGGGCTTAAAAATTCAAATTGGTAGAAAAACTAAATTAGATTGCCTGTGACTGTTAGTTTTTTATTTTATTTGTTTGCATAGATACTAATTAAAAGATTAAATTAAATCGCAACAATAAAAAGCACTTCTTATTATTTTTCAAATGCACATTTCTAAAGCTCATTTGCAAAAAAATTATGACATCATTCTTTTTTTCTTGTAACTCGCACATAATCATAATCGGAAGAAAACACTCAGAACTGCTGAAGAAAATCCATCAAGATTCATCATGAATGACCTCATAACAGTCACTTTTCTCTGTGGCGAAAATTCTCAAGAACCAATTGATGACGACCCAATGGTTTATGAATCAATTTTCACGAAAAAAAAAAATCATTGTTAGATCGGAACTGCAAATGACTTTCTAGTCATTGTAACATCCCCTACCTTAAATTTTCTAAAGAAGTTCAGTCGTTTTATAGGCGCCATAATCTTTAACTCACCTCATCAAGAAAAAGTTTTCTAAATCCTTCCCTAGTGTGTTTTCCATCCCCAAGCATCAAACTACATTCCGATATTAGAAGCCATCTTATTTTCTCTCTTCGCACTTCCAGCTCCATATAACTGTAGCTCTGGTCACCATTGAGGTCGTACCTATCCATGTAACTAACAATTTGACTATCGTTTTGAAGGACCTCCTCTTGAATATGAGGAGAACTTTGATTTACTATTGGAAGAGACGCACTGCGCGTTCCAGAACTATTCTCTACCACAACGGGAATAATAGGTGGTGGTGGCGTAGATGGCCTTACATCTTCCTCTTTTTGTGTTTTTTCTATCACAATGGGTTCAATGGCAGGAGCAATGATATTGCTCAGGTTCTTATTATCTTCGGGTTTCTTGAGACTATCACCATGAAGATGATCCAGATACGATGCAGCCTTTTGCAGAAAATGGTTCATTGGATTGAAATCTTCTTCATTATAAAACACATCTTCTTCGGGGTGGAAATTATTTTCCTCAGGAGGTGGCATAGGAGATTTATCGGAAAAGGACACCCTCTTTGGGTTACGCGATGGAGGAGTGGGTAACACATCCAAGGAGTTCGTGGATGATATGGAATCCCGATGATCCCCATTCAAATACTGAGTTGTATCCATATTTGGATTTTTTTTTATTATTCACAATTGCAAGATCGTCTAACGATCAAAAATTTCACTAGGCCACTCTTATTTTAACTGCATTTTCCACTAATCCACAAAATGAGTTGCATTCCAAATTGAATCCACACTCAAGATTGAAAGCAATTGAATTGAACACAGAAACCGACTCAAACCGAATGAGTGACTTTTATATTATTCTACGATCACGATCGCGACGGTAAATCCATACGATCCACACACTAATTCTTGTTTTCAATTGGCGAGACTGTAAGGAGCCTTTGAACTCAAGTTAACCAAACGATCGCACCAACTAAGTTGAGAGTCGAAACGCGCCGTACACCACGACGAAGTGAACTAAACTGAAAGTGATAAACGCGAACGATGATCGGTCTACCTGTTCTGTGATGGCTCTTAACTCAAATCTATCTGACTGAAGGTAGCGCAATGGATTCGCGTATGATGCGACCTTGCGCGTTGCGCTTGTAGACAGACAATACGAAGAGCGATTCCTCGGGCTTAAAGCAATGGCTAGAGATAGAGAAGCACATAATCGATAACATTGCACACTTTCAGTCGATTCATACTTCACTTTGGTTCGCACTTTCGTTTCGTAAAGTGTCGCGCATGTTGGGAAAGATTTTGTTTGTTTCTTGTTACTTTGTGATTTGATTCTATGAGTGGTGGAACAGTATCGAATTTTGTTTAGATGTGAACGCGATCGTGACGAATTTTAGGTTCGTCAAAACATTCCGGGAGCGTTTTATCTTTTGGATATGCTGATCGCGGCATTTTAGCGTTTGTAGAACGATGTTAATTTATCGATTGCACCGGGAAGTACGTGTTAGAATCCATTTTATATAGACGGTCTTCTGTGATAAGAAGCTGGAACTTGTGTTAGCTGAGCTTTGAGCTAAGCAAAAATATGTGGTCTATTTGTAATACACAATCAATCCCTAGTGATTAATACTTTTGTTTTCTGACAGTACAAGTACAATAGTGGCATTTGAAAGATACTTTCTGGTTAAATCGCTGACCTCGTGAATTCATTTGAAAAGTAACCGCGCATCCAGTTTTTTTATTTTTGTGTCTTTCTTTTGTGCTCCTTTTAGTAGGTACACGGGTTTTTGGTTAAAAAAAAAAAAAATAATAATAAACTGCTATGAAAAAAATCGATTAATGAAGCAAAGCTTAAATTCGCAAAGGGCAATGACTTAAATATACGGTGTTTGATCATTTCGTGTGCGGCTTATGACAGACGGCAACCTCGACCTTGACGACTTCAAGAGCAGTACCGAAAAGCGGTTGGTGTAGAGGTAAGTTTTAAGTCTGCAATTAATAAATCAACAATAATGGCTTCCAAAAGACAGCATTGGAAAATAGTTTCACACATTTTAAGACCTATAAGTGTGAAGGTAGCAAAACTTGATAAATGTGATTCATGGTATAATTCAGGTGTGAAACCCCTTAAATATTACTTATGCGGTGGGATTTAGCTTTGTAATTGTTTGTTAGTTACTTTTTATTATGTAATTATGGTCCTTAGGAGATTGGTAATTTTATCTTATTGTATGAAAAGAAGAAACACTTTTTCAAATTCAAAGATAAAGAGTGTGTGTCTGTGTGTGTGTGTTATGATTAATGAATAAAGTGTTCTTACATAATGTAAGCAGTTTTGATGGTGTTGAGAGAACAATATTAATTAAAGTTTAATCCGATTTCAGAGAGAGTGGCTTGCGTACAAATTTTAATATTGCATTAAAAAAAAGTAAATACATATGATTGCACAACGGAGCTCGGCGAACTCCGGAACTAAGCGCATTTCTCTCAACCATACCTTTTGGAGGAATGCAAAGGGCCTACATATTTTTGCCAATTTCGAACAGCTTAGTGAGAAAGCTTTCTTCATGGCAGTGTAGTTACTGCCTGGGGACTTGTGAAGTGATACTCGTTTAAAAACAATTTTACGTTTCTGGAGCTCGAACCTTAAACGTGGGAGTTCGTGTTGCAATATGCAGACATGCTAGCCACTACGCCACTGGCATCGCGTATATCATAAATCGATACACATTTGATAGCATATTTGTTAACGGTTTTGCTCTTTATTAGTTCCTTTCCTAGGTAAAGTCGAAACGTATTATCATGTATATTATATCACGGCTACATGTTAGAGGCTTGATCTTCTTACCCTAAACTTAATGATTAATCACATTAATATTTGGACATACAATCCAATCAAGAGTAAAACGAAACACAACTTACAATATTTCAAAATGAAAATCTATTCCTTCGGTCGTTGCTGCGTAAACTGCAAAATACGAAAAGTAGCCAAACTGCCGTCTTATTCTGAAGCTGATCATGAGTCTATAACTCTGGAAAGATAAAATCAAAGTGTCCCGAAATTTATGGGGTATTATGGTAAAATGTAGCTACTTTGTCGGCTGCAACAGACCACAGTTTAATTTCCCCACGGGATATGATGGAGATTTTGTTTGCCAGATGTTTTCAATATACTCCACGCTGGTTCGGATTAATTAAGTTCGAACTATCTTTGACTTGGTGTTGGTGGTGTTGATCCAAAAGGAGAGAGAAGTGTGACCAAGGAATTTAAATCGGAGTCTTTGGATTTGACTGTTAATAAATTTGGAGTCGGTGTAGCTGGTACATAAACACTTGAAATTATATTGGTGGTGGAATGTAGAAATGTGCTCCGAAATCGAGAGTTTTTTTTAACTCCAATATGCTTTTCAATTTTATAGTTTGTTATTAACATTCCTTCTGATTCTGGATGATTGCAGAGTTTATATTGAAGCTTTTTTTTCTTGTTCTTGACGAATATGGTTATTTAAATGCCGATAAAATTTAACTCTTCTAAGCACATTTTATTTATATCTCTAAATGACTTCTTTTTTTTGCATCTTAAGCGGCACTGAACTTAGTTCATTTAGTATATTCTCTCAATCGGAATGACAGTTGAAAACAATCAAAACTTGTTTACTAATTTTTTTATGAGTTTTAAAATCACGCATATACCTTCCATTTCTGTTTTTGTTTGCCTCCTCTGGTGTTTTGACAAAGGTAGGTACTTGTATGTTAAGTGCACTTAGGCTTGAAGATGTGATTAAATACATCAACTTCAAAGAAATCATAAATGCTTGCACAGTAGCTAGTTCAAAAAGAGAGAATATGAAAAGAGCGGACAAATTGATTGGATTTACTTGTATTTATTTAATAGTAGGTATTGTTGAGTGTAAACTCCTATTTCCAATATTTTTGTTTCATTATCCCACAGATGTATAGTAGCCCGACACCCAACAATATATATATATATTTTTTTTTTTTTAATTGTGAAATTTGGTCTCTGGGTTTTAAAGAGGTATTTCTTAAATACTTACACGTACAAATTTGTATAAACTGGCAGTGAAATTGGTAAGTAATTTCCAGCATTAAGGAACACGGAACATGTTTGTCCCATTTTAAAAGTGTTAAATGTACCGAACTAAAGTGGCATTTAAACCAGCTCCAGCGTCTAAATTAAAGAATAGGGGGAAAACAAATACCGTAAAAAAAAACAGCAGAGTTTTGTTGTACTTATCGCAAATGATACAAGTACCAGAAATAGAAAAAATGTAACTGGTTTTTAAAAACAAAAAAAAAAAATTATTTCATGTTGATAACACCAAATCAAACAGAAACAGATGTTTTGTTTCGTTTTCTTTGGTGTGTTATAAGAAACGATATTCCATTGTTTCGTGAATAAAAAAACAAAATTTGCTTTAGTCAGTGTGCTTTCAGCCTAAGAATTCTGTCAACGGTCACTTCTAAAGTGACAGCTCGAGAGCAATGGATACGTTCAAAAACCTATCGGATGAGCTATGCCGGATATGAGTACCTATCTCAGATACCTTCTTGAACGATTCAGATATCTTTTTGCAGATTGCTGCCGACAACCGTTGTGGCATATAGAAGTTCAACTTTTAATAACAGAAAAACATTCAAAAACATTCATTCCCATGAAACTTAAATCAGTTTAATTTTGAAATAAACGCACACCTCTGATAAAGGCTTTACACGTTAACGACAACAAAAAGCTGTTTAAATACGGTTTTTAACGCCCAATGCCTTACATTAGTAATGAAACAAAAATTTATGTTAAAAAGACGAACAAATTGTTTTTCCAAATTCGAAATACATTTCGAAGTATAAAGGCCCACGTTTTTGCAGTCGCGGCAGCAGCAATTTAGTCAAAATTAAGTTAAGTTAAGTTAAGTTTCATAAGACATAAAACAAGAAAAACGCAACGTTTTCCTACATTTGTACTGTCGCAACGTCAAAAATGATGACAGAAGCGTTTCTATCGCTGCCACTAATGCAAAACTCTTTGGTTTGGCAGAACTTTTAGAAACTTTTATAGTATACAAGAACTTATTGTTTTTTTTAATTATTTTTGATTCAAAGAGTTTCAACTCAATGAGCAGACAGGTTTGGCAGAGACATAGTACCGAAGAAAGCTTAAGTTTTATTTATTTGATTTTAAAGTCCACATATGTGCCATCTTCAAACGTCAACTGGCGTTTCCTGCAGCGTTGAGGTGTGCATCATTTAAAATGGTTCCTAATGAATGTGCTGCTTCTCTTCTGTACCAATGCTCTGGCTGTCAATTTATCGGCATCGTGGCACTCCAAAGGACACGAAGAGCGGTCCATTACTTAAAACAGATTACATAAAGCAATTCTTGTTGAATTTTCTCTACCAAGAAATGATTTACTTGAGGCTCGAGGACGATACGCAATGTATTGATATGGAAGATGAACGATCGATCACTTGGGTGTAAATTCAATTGTAGCCTATAACAGTTCGAGTATGAGGGTAGCCATTGATTTTGAAAAATACTACTTTAGTTATTGATATTCTTAAATTGATGAGTTGAAAAAAAATTACTAATCTTCCATTTACTATTCATAAACTCAATATTCTTTCCAACTTAACAAAACTCAATCCTCCATCCATGGGGATGAGTTTCGGTTTCCCCAAGATCTTGAAACAACAATGGATGTACATTACTAACCATTGTCATGAGATCAGCTTTCAGAAACCGGGTTAGCCAGAGCATCTCCTTTAGCCAAGACACTTCAGCATATCTTCTTTCAAATATTACTGATAAAGAATCGATCCTTCCATCTCCGTTTCTGATCCTCAACCGTTAGTGAAGATGTTTTTTTTTTTTTTTTGAAAACTTCTTCGCATAATTGGTGCAACTCGTATATCACTTCATTTTGCAACAAAGTTTGCAAAGAAATTTCTTACACAGTGGTAAATACACTTATGTATGTGTTTTCCAATATTCGCTACTCAATTCAGCCTTTCGTTAAGCGTCTGCCATCAGAGATTTGTGAAGCTCCACCTAGTCCCAGGTGTTTTGGGATATCCAAGTGTCTCTACTTTTCATCGGCCTGGACATGTCTTCGGATCCAGCCTCCACAAAAACAATTTTTATTTAACCAGTCAATTGCTGAATGCTGACTTCTTCTTATTGACGAGGATCTAATGTTAAATTTGGTGATCAAGTAACGACGGACGGTCAAGCAAAGCATTCGTATTGAGATTGGATCCGTTTGCTGCATTCCGTAGTTGTCGTTGGATTGCTGAGATTGTAAGCCTCTGATTTATGACATTTTAAAGTCTAAAATATTGGTATAATTGGCATAAGAAAATCAATTAGGGATCTCTGAATTAAATTCCATTGAAATCGCTGTAGCCAGTGACAAGAAAATCGTATTTAAAAAGCTCCGTATCTATCGCAGGTACCGTTTTAGGCTTTTAATAAGACTAATTTCTAGTTAACCTGTCCTGTGAAGTTCTATTAAAATTGTAGGATTTATTTTTGTAAAAAAGTGCAGTCAATTTAAATTTTTTTCTTTGAAAAGTTAATAAATCGACTGATTTTTTCAAAGACTTTAAACAGCAAAACCATTTTGAAAATAGCGAGGAGTAGCTATACGCTAAAAAAAATAGTACTTTTCTCGAAGATGTAGAAGCTCAAAAAAATTCAGCCACAATTAAAAACAAAGCATTTTAGAGCAAAATCGCAAGCAATTCCTCAACTCGAAGATACCATCGTTTGGCTGGAATTTCGAAAACTGCTTACTTAAGCTATCATGCTTTTTTACTTGTATAAGAGAGTATCCAAAACAATCCTAGTGAAAACGCATCCAAAATCAATTGTATCTCAACCACCAAATATTACTGATCTTCTCGTGGTCCACGGTTTTCGCCTATTTTCGAAAAAAACTCACCTCAAAAATCAAAGTCGAATCTATATTAATGGAGTATTGCGACAAAATGTGCACACACTTTGGCGGCTCCATTCTTCCACCAATTCCAATTTCCCTACGGGACATGATAAAGATACTGTTTGCGACTTATTCTCTCTACTCACGCTGTTCGAATTAATTAAGCTAAACGAGTTCAAAAGAAAAAATCTTATACGCATGAGCCAACAAGTTATGGAAGAACATAAAGCCGTGCATATGAGGATAGGTATGAAGTTATTTGTTTTTGCCAGATAAACGATTTGCATTTATTGCAGAAGAATCCATACAGAGAACCTGTTTCATTTCCTCTCTATGAGCTAATTTCAATTTGAAAAGACTGTTACTTGCGCTTAGTGTTGTTCCCGCTGTTGTAAAGCAATTCTTGGAATCCCCATGCACCGAAATAATTAATCCGCTTACAAGATTTATGCCTTCTGCGTGTGCGCGCGTACAACCTGTATACCCGTGGTATCATTGGCTGGTTCGGTATATGCTTTTACAAGTGCGCAACACCGTAGCACGTAATGACAATTAATTTTAACTCCTGCCACTGCTATCCATTCGACGGGATATGCAATTGGCGGCCCACCTACAGCTTGAGGCCATGTTTTCTTAACTCACATTCTTCTCATAGCCACCACCAGCTCACATGCCAAGTCAAGATCCCAAAACAACTCTATTACTAGACCGTCTTGTCATACCCAGAGGACAACGACGCCGACGACGAAATCCGAAAGCTTGATGTGTAGTGGGAGCGGAAATCGATCGATACTTGTACTCGTACCTTCAACAACAATCGATGCTATAAACTGCCTCCATTGGGACTGGGACACTCTTATATGGCACGCAATTCGGTGTCTCCATGGGGAACAATATTACTCTCCACTCGGCCACGACTCCAGCCATAATAGGAGTGCCATCAATTTTTCATATTGAGACTTCATAAATAAACACGCTGACGCTGTCAGTTTTGAATAAAATGTCATTCTAGATGGTCTATGAAACGACCAATTTAGTCAGATGGCATAAATCATCAAAAATGGTGTGGCTTGGTATCCAAGTTTTGTTAGTTTTGTTTCGAGAGTATATCACATTGCGCGCTAATAATCTCCATCCATAGGCTGAATAAGTGACCAAATTGGTGACACCTCTTACCGTCCAAATAGCCGATTTTGTGCGTAACTACGGAACATGGATTTACATGCGTTTAAGGACATGTTGACAGTTGTTGTGTCTGCCGAGCTGCCGGTCTTTGGGAATTCGTTTCTTTGACTTGAGCTGATGTTTGTGTTTTTTCGTTTTCTTTATTTTTTGTGTATTTTTGTACCAATTGTGGGGTTTTTCACTTCGTTAGGCCTAATTGAGATTGATACAAATTCAGCGGCTTTTTTTACGAATGTCTAGTTCTTTTTTTCTCGTCACTGCCTTTGAACAAAAGATATGCCATTGGGAGTGTATAGAATAAAATCTGGGCTTGGCTATGTATGCGTTGCATTAATTACCACGCAGTACACGTACTCGCACAGGCGTGCGGCTTAAACTGTTGCGCCTTGGACGCTTATTAAGCGGATTTTAACGCTGCGTTGAAATAAAATCGATGTAAAAAGTTGATAAATAAAAACTTTCCTTGATCATTAAAGTTTGATGGGTGTCTTAAAGTTTTGCTGCGCAAAGTAACCCTACCCATTTGGCGGGGGCTTGATTGGCTATTATCATTCAATTTGATTGATTTGTCTAACGTGACCGATGCATTGGATATGGTCACTCAATTGATAGAGATCAGCATGGTCAGCTGGTCGCAACTAAAAACATGTCTCAATGTTGCAACTTTTTCTCAAATAATTCTGTAAAAACAAGAGTTGTGGTAAGTACGCAAGATGACGCATGCCATCGCCCTCACTGTGTGATTGAGTACTCAGTTCATAGACGGAGAACTACTTTTAATATTAATTAGGGCGAGATTTTTTTACAGCCCAAGCGAAACCTGATCGTCAGATAAAAGACGAAAACTTAGGTGATGGTTGTAAAACATGCCAATTTTACTTTAGCATATTTTAAAACTGTTACGCAGAAGCTTCGTGGTTCGAATCCCAACAGAAACCCAAAATGTTTTTCCATGAGTTTCGTCTTTCGCGAGAAATTGGCAGGTCCTCCGATATTGCAATTCATTCAGACACCCTTGTAGGAGTCGGTTACTCTAAACCACTTGGCCCTGAGACATTCTGTCGTGTAAATGAAAGTTGAAGGGTGTTTTTTCTAGACGTGTGGCTTCGAATCTGGCAATTCTTTTTTCGCAGTTGATCTTTTTGACATCTGTCACTTGATTCATGCTCAGTTTCGAGTTTTAAATGTGTGATTTACCTACAAGACGGGGCGAAGTCGCTTGTCTACGTCGAGAAGCCCGATACAATTTACGCCTTTGAAGAGAAACAATCGGAGCGATATTGTTTACATACGGCTCCAAATGGTTCAAAAAGTGGTGGACAATTGGGAACTCTCGACTGATACAAAGCCAAGAGAATCCTATAGGAAGAATCCGAAAAAGCCTGGCTTTTTTCTTCTGGTCAAGCCTGTTCAAAACACAAGAAGTCAGAATACACTAAAAAAAACAGTTCTTTTTGAACCACATCAGGAAACCCGCCAGAATTTATGAAGCGGCCACTGTTCTTTAAAAAAATCTTCTTCTCCCTCTTCCCTTTTCCTGCCCAGATAAACATAAATAGGAAAGTTAATGTAAATTGATTGTTTCATTACAAAAATCAATGTGGCCAAAAAAGCCGACGGGAAAACAGATTTTCACTTGACTTATACATAAACTCGACCACCTGTAGAGAGAATTATTAAGTCTGTTCTAATTCAAGAACTAAAAAACTGCTCTGAAGCACTTCATAGGTTGGCACAATAGGTTCCACCTTGACAGTGCAGAACACATAAAGTTTTCATCCAGCCGACGGGCAGGTGTCCTGAAATACACCGGAAGTTCATCGTAAACATCTTTGCTTTTATTTAACCTCCAAAAATAAGCAAGTTTATGATAGGGTGAAGTCTTCTTCATCTTCAAAATTTCAGATTCCATCTTCACGATTTGAACTGAGGCCCGTTTCTGTTTTAACCACTTTTTAAATAATTGCATTTATTCAAACGTTAGATATGTTAACGTTTATATCGAATAAAAAACATTGATACTTTCGATGTTTTGTAAGATACGCTGCCGCTGTTGCGCTCTTTTTTGTCTGTCTGCCCCGAACCAAGTATTGCCTCTGTAATTAACAAGAAATTTTAAAAAAGGAATAGCGATCTACTGCAATCAATAGGTCAATTTAGCGCAAAAGCCCAAATTGTGAATAGTTAAAAAGTAACAGTTTCGTTGTCTTTAAGTGCACAGCACAAAGTAATATAGTATACGGTTTAACCTTTTTTCATTTCAAACCAGCCTTTTGTACGTTAAACTTTCGAAGTGTGCAACACTCGAATCCAACCAGATCATTGTCACATCCAAAAAGGAGACAACTCGCCATAATAACTCATAGTTCCTAATTTGATTAACCGTTCCACTATCATTGTAATACACAATAACTTGGTTGTTCGAGTGCGTTTGCGTGAGATCAAGACATTACGATCTTCGATGGCTATCACCATACCACCATCTCACGTTTTTGAACGTTTGCCTCACCATAAAAAGGCATCTAGTCGCGGCTAAGTCGATAATTTATAATTTTCACCAGAGGCACACGCTATAGACAAATTATCTTTTAGCCATTAAATCTAACATTGGCAATAATCTCCCCTCAAATGGAGCAGTGATCTCATAAATCCTCCTCCCTCCAGATATTGATTTTCCATCGTACGCTCACGACTCGAATTAGATTATTTTTGTGTCTCGTGTCTGTGCTGTCGGGCAATGTGCGAAATTCAAGGCCTTACATTCGTAGAAGGCTGTGTTGTAAATTATAACTCCTGCCGGCGAAAGAAGAGGAATTTAAAATTAATGTCTGTTCTGAAGAACCCTGGCACCTAAAGGTTCAGTTCAGTTGTAAGTCACCGAGATGTTAATTAAACGATACAAGGATTTAACATTTTTAATGTTCCTCCAGTGGTCAAGGCTTTAAATCACCTTCATCGGCGGATCGAATGTTGGATTCAAGGCATATAATCGGTTTGTTAGCACAAAGTAGAGCAATTGAAATCGGCATCTACTTTGTCCTCAAATCTTTTCATGTTGAAAGAGTATCTTGTATTGATAAACCGTTTCGGATTGATTAGAAGGATTTCAACTTCTTCCCTTCTCACCTCTTACTTCACTCACAAATTGAAGACGAAATACCAGTTTCTTTTTCAACAAAATAATGATGTGTTTTATTGTCAGGACGGACACTTTGATGCGGAGTGTTAACACGCATCGTGAGATGAACACATGTGTAAACGCAACGATCTCACATTGTTAATCGTAATTACAGTCATTTAAATAACAGATGGTGATGAAAATGTGAATTTCGAAGCCTTCAGCTTGTGGTCATGTCATCACTTCATTCTGCGTTTTGGTTTGATGAAATTCATTCACTGAAAAGACCCAAGAGGAGTGATTGCAAGTGTTCACATCTCAACTGCTTTGAAATGAAGAAAAATGGCTTTGAAATCGATTTTTGATTGCAATGGAGTGGTGCGCAATGCTGCATTTATGAATGGCATTATGTGTGTGCTTGATGTGATTGAACCTGTGAACTCATCATTATGTTTGACCTAATTTAACATTGGACTAAAGTTATTTTATTATATTGCAAACTGAGCGAGTAAATACCAACTAATCTCTCACGACTTGTACTGCTGACATAATGGCAATGTGGTGATAATGACTTCGTGTTTGAATTCCTATGAATGAATTGAATCGTTTGAGTTATGTCTTTGCTGCCATTATCTTCTTTGAGTCTCTTTTGTCAGTTTTGATTGATTTAGAAATGAAAATGTTTAAGAAACTGTTAGGTTAGGAGACTATACGTAAACTAATTGCTGATGGCTATCATCATATTATTCATTTGCTATGTTAGACATATCTAGATATATTTCATTTGAAGTCTTCTTCTCTTGCATTTCTATCAGTATAATTAAATATACATATGTAAATAGTTGTCTTTGTTTTGATCGTTAATTAAATAAAAAGTAGGTTTTTGCTTGATGACAATCTACTGTAAAAATTCCAGATCCAATCAGCAGGCTATTATATTTAGAACTAGTTGATTTGATAGAACCAACCATTGGGTAGTTTAATGTGAGCAATTTTTATAGCTTGAGAAACCTCCATCATCATGATGTATAAATCAAATTTAATCTAACAATCTAATAATCATCGACGAATATCGGATTAATTAATTAAAATATTAGGACTTACCTTTCAGTCATCAGACTTTTTCAAGACAGAACGAAGCATACTCAAATGCTTCTTAAAAGTCTTTTATATTCTGACTTCGCTTATTTTTTTTTTTATTTTTATTTTTTATTTTACCTACGAGCAATGAGCTCAACAGATTACACATTATAACTAAATAGGTTTCAATTTCTTAAAAAAAAAAGTAATACAATTCATTTCAAAATTTATCTCTGGGCCTTCTCCAAATCAATATGACCACAAATTTCATTAAACTCCCTAATTGATCTTGAAATTGGTTCACTTATGCCATAATTAGTTCTGTGCCTTGATTGAAAAAGAAGATTTCTATCCCTCAACGGCCTCTCTGGAGCATAAATACAAATTAAGGACAACAAGAAAGGACACTTTATATGATAACATAAAATATCTCGCACAAAAACTATGTCATGACTAGTTCTACGTGATTTGAGCGACTGCAAATCTAGAAGATTCTGCCTACCTGTGGAATTTGGATGAAAGTACCAGCGCATTTTCTAAAATGCATAGTTCGTAAACCTATTCTGAACTTTCTGAATTCGATCGAAAAAACATTGTGTGTGAGGGTTCCAGACGATGTCTGCATACTCTAGGTTGGGTCTTACTAGTGAGGTATAAAGAGACACAAGGGTGTAGGGGTTAGTAAAGTTGAGTTGAGTTCCTTTAAATCCTAACATTGAGTTAGATGAATTAGATGAAAACTCTTGCGTAGGATTCTTTCTTGAGAAAGAAATCACAAAACATTTTTTGGCGTTAAGATGCAAGCGGTTTAACACACACCAGTGAGATGTTATCAAGATCCAATTGGAGTTTTTGGCAATCACTAATAGAGGTTACTTTCAGAAAAAGTTTCAGATCGTCTTCGTATATGAGGTATTTGCTGAAATTGACACAGTTAACAATATCATCAATAAATATGATAAAATGTAGGGGACCTAGATTACTACCCTGTGGAACACCTGAGGTACAATTTATCTGCCTTGAGGTGAATTTGTTTGTTGTTTAAATGGTAGACATGTGCACCCAAGAGGACCCTAGCGTTCATAGGTTTTTTTAAAACCCACCTCTGTCTATCAACTCCTACTCTCACCTCCACGTGGTGAACAACGGGTGCCTAGTACCTCAACTGGAGATTGGGTCTCAACCCTAGTGGAAGGTTGTTGTTGTTGTTGTTGGTGGCAGCAAACGAGAGAGGGGGGGGAGAGGTGTTCCCACTAAGGCACCTCTTCTTTCATCCAGACGGCAGCGGAGGAATTCCCTAGATGGAATCAACGGTGGCGTCTACAGTTCCAGTCAGGTTGAACTACTTAGTGAACACCTTATAGGGCTACTACAGCATATTTGGAGCCCAGGCCTATAAGGAGCGGTTTATCCGGCTTCCCATCCTTGGAGCTATACAAGGATCTGGTCCTCCAGGTTGGGGGTCGTGCTGTCGGGGTGACTTCCCGGCCACGTAAAGCAATTCTTAGTTGCGAAGCACCAACAAGCCTCGGATACGGACGGATTTACTGATGACGAACCTAGCAAACGAAAAACGGACAACGAGCTTCGGATCTGTACGTGGAATGTTAGGTCCCTTAATAGACCACGTGCAGCCGAACAATTAGCGGAAGCCCTAAACTGCTACAAAGCAGATATTACCGCTATCCAAGAAATGCGATGGGATGGGCCAGGTAGACGCAGACTAAAAGACTGCGATATCTACTACGGCGATTGCTACCGGGAACAGAAGCAGCGACTGTTTGGATGTGGATTCGTTGTTGGAACCAGACTCAGGCAAAAAGTCTTGAGTTTCAACTATGTGAACGAGCGCATAGCAACAATCCGCATCAAGGCTAAATTCGTCAACATAAGCCTCATTTGCGCACACGCCCCCACAGAGGAAAAGGATGAAGACACCAAAGACGTATTCTACGAGCTCCTGGACAAAACATATGAGCAGTGCCCTGGCTATGACATTAAGATCGTTCTAGGAGATTTTAATGCCAAGCTAGGAAGAGAGGATATCTTTGGTGGAATAATCGGAAGATACAGCCTGCACGACAACACCTCCGATAACGGATTCAGGCTGATCGATTTCGCTGCGGGGCGAGATGTTCTGGTAGCTAGTACGCGGTTCCAGCACCTCAATATCCACAAAGGGACATGGAAATCTCCTGATCAATCAACCGTCAACCAGATTGACCACATTGCGATCGACGCACGGCACTTCTCCAGTATAGAGGATGTCCGAACATTCCGAGGGGCCAACATTGACTCGGACCACTACCTTGTTGTAGCCAAGGTACGACTGCGGATATCCCGATCCAAGCCAACACAAGGAAATACTGTGAGACAATTCGACGTTGGACGACTACAATCGCAAGAGATCGCCAAGTCTTTTTCCGATCGAGTCTCTTACAACCTCTCAAGGAGTCTTATGCCGCCAGCATCAAGTATAGAGAACCAGTGGCAGCACTGCCAATCAGCCATCAGAGATGCCGCCTCTGAAGTGCTGGGTTTCACACGGCCACCACAACGAAACCCCTGGTTTGACGACGAATGCCGGCAAGCACATGCAGCTAAACAGGAAGCATACAAAGCGGCGCTGCACAAAAAGACTAGAACTGCTTATGAGCTCTACAAGCAGAAGAGGAGAGACGAACACCGGCTTCTCAGACGGAAAAAGAGAGAGCATGAGAAGCGCGCGATCGAGGAGATAGAAGGGTGCCACAGCAGGAATGAGGTTCGGAAGTTTTACCAGAAGGTGAAAACAACAGCCTCGGGCTACAAGCCCCGAGCCGAAGCCTGCAAAGACGATCAAGGGAACATCGTGGTGGAACCGCAGTCTATGCTGAGGATATGGAAAGACCACTTTTCCAAGCTCTATAACGGCGATGATGGACCCAATTCCGCTGTTAGAGAGATAGAACCATTCGAGTTAGGCGACGTAGACCAAGAATTCCGCCAACCCGACCTGAACGAAGTGAAGACAGCAGTGTCCAAGCTAAAGTCCAACAAAGCTGCTGGAGCTGATGGCCTCACTGCCGAATTGTTTAAATCGGCCGGCGATGACCTGGTCAGGAGTATGCACCAGCTCATTTGCAAAATATGGTCGGAAGAAAGCATGCCCGATGAATGGAACCTCAGCATCGTTTCCCCGGTCCTCAAGAAAGGAGACCCTCTGAACTGCGCCAACTACAGAGGTATCAGTCTTCTTAACATCGCGTACAAGATCCTCTCTGCCGTATTGTGTGAACGTCTGAAGCCATTCGTCAACAACCTGATAGGTCCTTATCAGTGCGGCTTTAGACCAGGAAAGTCCACCATAGACCAAATCTTCACACTACGGCAGATCTTGGAAAAAACCCAGGAGCTTCAAATCGATACCCACCACCTTTTTATCGATTTTAAGGCCGCATATGACAGCATCTATAGAGAGGAGTTATATAGAGCCATGTCTAGTTTTGGCATCCCTACCAAACTTGTCCGATTGTGTAGGATGACGATGGAGAACGCACGCTGCTCCATCAGGGTCGGAAAAGATCTCACCGATACATTCGATGTCAAAAAAGGTTTTAGGCAAGGCGATGCACTGTCATGCGACTTCTTCAACATCGTTCTTGAAAGAATAGTGCAAAACTCCTACGTCAACACAAGAGGCACAATCTTTCAAAGGTCCGTTCAATTGCTCGGATATGCCGACGATATTGACATAATCGGAAGAACGCAGCGTGATGTCAATGGTGCGTTTATGAGCATTGAGACGGAAGCGAAGAAGATGGGTTTAGTGGTAAATGAGGGCAAGACCAAGTATATGCTGTCATCAAGAAAGGACACCCAACACCGACGTCTTGGACAGAACGTCACGATTGACAGCTATAACTTTGAGGTAGTTAAGGACTTTGTCTACCTAGGCGCCGCTATTAATTCAGACAACGACACCAGCGCTGAAATCAAACGAAGAATAACTCTTGCCAATCGCTGTTTCTTCGGACTAAGAAGGCAATTGAGTAGTAAAGTCCTATCTCGAGCAACTAAAGTGTCCCTGTATAAGACACTTATCATCCCGGTTCTTATATATGGCGCAGAGGCATGGACCCTGTCAAAGGCAGACGAGAACGCTTTAGGATGCTTCGAGAGAAAAATTCTTCGGGTGATATTTGGTCCCGTCTGCATAGATGGAGAATGGAGAAGAAGATTCAACGACGAATTGTACGGGCTGTACAGCGACACTGACCTTGTCAAACGAGTCAAGGTCCAGCGGCTTAGATGGCTGGGTCATGTAGAGCGAATGGACACCAACGCTCCGGCCCGGAAAGTCTTCGATTCCAATCCCGAGGGACGGCGCAGTAGAGGAAGACCGCGACTCAGGTGGCGCACGCAAGTAGGAGAGGACCTCAACCAACTTGGCGTGCAAAACTGGAGACAGCTAGCTAGGGACCGAGTTGGCTGGAGAAGCATGTTGGTTGAGGCCCTAGTCCGACCCGGACTGTAGCGCCACCTTAAGTAAGTAAGTAAGAGGTGAATTTGTCAATTTTGACTTTTTGAACCCTTTTTATGGGGAAGGAACAGATCCATTGAAGGAGACTTGAGTGGAAACCAAATGATTCCAATTTTTGGAGCAGTATTTTGTGGCAAACCGAATCAAACGCTTTGCTAAAATTGGTATGAATAACATCCACTTGATCTTTGCTTTCAATAGCGTCAACAACGAATGAAGAGAAACAAGTTAAATTGGTGATTGTTGATCTTCCCGAAATGAACCCTTGTTGGGTATCACTTATATGTTCCTTCACTAGGAAATCAAGCTTTTTTTGACAAGGCTTTCAAAAAACTTAGGAATTTCAGATAGTTTACAAATTCCTCTGTAGTTCTCTACATTGTTTTTGGAACCCGATTTAAAAACTGGAATCAAGAAAGAGTATTTCCATTCATCTAAGAACAGTCCAGATGACATAGAATTGAAAATGATTAGTGATGGAAGCCCCAGAGAACTGGAACATCTTTTCAAAACTATCGCAGGAATACCACCAACGCCAAGTTTAGCGTTTGGCTTAAAATCATGCAATCCTTCTAAGACATCCTTGAGATCTAACTGTAAGTTTTTTAAATTGAGTTCAACCTGCATAATATAATTTCTGTGCGAGAATTTACTTAACACGTTGAACTGCCTGCGAAGATTACAAAACTGTATTTGGTCAGCCAAATCATTTGATTTCTTAAACTTAGCGAAAGATTTATTTTTTAAATTTTTAAGGTGTGTCAGCCTGTTTTTATACCATGGAGGTTTAGAAATATTCTTTTTCTTTTTATGTGGCATCAATTGATTGAAAGCATTATTTAAAATCTGCGAAAAGCGGTCAAACATATTTTGTAAATCTAAGTTTAAAAATTCAGTTTTCCAGTCAATACTTCAAGATATTACTATTAATTTTTAAGTAAGTGTACAATTGAATTTCAATATATAATTCCTTGTGATTGGTAGAATCGTTTAATAATGAAAAAGGAAGCATATCATACACAGAACCCTTGAATTCATCATGTGGTATGAAAACAAAATCAAGAATATTATTCAAACTATTGACAACGCTATTGATTTGACATAAGATATGAGCATATATATATATCAATGGGGCTTATTAATGACAATGTTGGTGACCTCTTATGATTCATTTCTGCAAACTTTAAGGAAAAGTCTCCAAATCAAAAGAGAAATTACAATCCTTTGAAAAAGTTCTTTTGTCAAACGTCAAGCTTACTTCGAAATCCAAGCTTTAAAAATGAATGCCAATGCACTCTTCAAAAACTATTAAGCGGGCCATGTTTATACATAGCAGCAATTAAACGTTGCCACCATTGATGAGAATTCAATTTTTAATCAACTTTTATACTTTTTTATTTCGAAGACATATTCCTTAGCTTTGTTTGACGTTTTTTTTTATGGCAGAGGAGATATTTCTATGAATTATTTGAAAATGGACGGACGTGACGGATATGCATGTAACACGAGTCATTTAAGGGGTAAAAAAGGCTTGTGTATATCGTGTTCATTCGTTTCACACGATCTTTTTGAGTGAATCGAAAAGAAAAAAAAGTTGCGTGACTCTTTTGAGTTCAGTAATTTCTGGTGAAATAGTAAATTACGTTTCCTATTGGTAACAATAACCAACTTTTTTGCTGTCAATTGAGTTCGGAGCCATGTGGTTTAGCTCGTTTAGGTTCTTATAAAATAAAATCGTTCAGTCTTCAGTCATTTCTGATGAAAAAGGTTGCCTGTTCGCCAATTTAGTTTGAGTTGAAAATCTCATGGTCTTGCCAGAGTCCACACTTTATTTTTCATATGTTGTAAAGTCTTCATTGACTTTAAAATAATAATCCAGGTCTACAACATTATTGTTTAGGTACCAGTTTCTTTTTGACAAAGTTGTTTCACACTGTCTCTTCCATCAACTGAGATAATTTCTAGGTGAACTTTTTTCTCCAAACTCGATACCTTTAGTCTGCAATTGAAATTGTTTTAATAAATCGTTTTTGACTTCAATCTCAAACGATTGAACTTGTTCCACAGGCTTCCTGATTTTCCACAAATCTTAAGGCTGAGGCTCGAATGTAATCTATATTCTCAAGTGCAAAATGTCTGTAGGCTCAAATGAGATTTATTATATATCTACTTCGTGGCACATTTCCTGTCAGAAAAAATTATCACGTCCAATACAAAAAGCTAGCCCTCAGTGTAATTGTAGCCAACTATTACTGGTACCAAAGTCGTTCACACACACACACACGTGTACTCGTAGCTCTAGACAAATTGCTTGATTTTTTACGAAACAAGAGACTTCCTGCACACCAATGGTCACACTCTCCTTCAAGGTAGGTATGACATATTTTTCGTTGTCCTCTTCGTCCTCTGTTTCATTTGTGTTACAAAAATCTCCACACGCATTCAACTCATATTACTTAGTGACTCTGTAGCAAAGCATTTCCACCATGTCCATTCTTCATGGATAAGGATCTATGTGAATGGATTCTTATAGTTTCTCAACTGGAACAGCTGTCCTAAGTTTCCATGCAAAACATCACCAGATCTTCGGGCGATAAGGCATAGTTTTGCAGGTTGACCGAGCAACGTAGTGCAAAATGATCTACGTATCTTGACTTGTTGGGGCCTTATCTCCGCTTTGCTGTCGGAGATATACGAAAAAGATAAGTTGACTGCACAGACGGACATTGGTATGGTGTTACCTAATCGCCAGGAAAAAAGGTTTCACAGATCACATTTCAGATAAGTCGAGGAGTTAACATGTCCACTTGGTTAGAATAGATACTTCTGTTCATTTTGAATTGATGTTCCAGAAGCTGATCCAGTTCTTCTCGCCGGCAGGCCGACGACCGAAGCATGGCAGAAAGTGTTTTGTTCAACAAGTTGTAAGAGAAAACCT